>CM073486.1:38065978-40584456 GCA_037074505.1 Albizia julibrissin
TTTGTAATAAGCAAATTAAATACAAAATTATTATATAAAAAATGAATTTTTTTGACTTACTCATGAATAAATGGTCTGTTTGGCACTCGTCTAGCCTCTATGCTATGCATGCATGTCTTGTGTCTATTGCTATTGTAGGTTAAACATTGTGATATATGTAGTGGTCTTGATTGTCCAGAATTAATTGCTGCTCTACATTGCATTTGGAGCAAGCAGCAAATAATTTTGACAACTAATACCACCACATATATTACAGTGGTTATTATTAAGGCAAATGCAAATGCAAATAAGGCTAGTAGTTATCAGTGGTTATTATTAGAAAAATAATAAATTTGTAATAAGAAAATTAAATATAAAAACATTGCAATGAAAAGAAAGTTTTTGACTTACTTATGAATATATGGTCTGCTTGACACTCGTCTAACCTTTTTGCTATATATGCATATCTTGTGTCCATTATCATTGCAAGTTGAACCTTATGATATATATGGTGGTTAGAGGACACAAGACATGCATACATAGCACAAAGGATACTGAGCAAGTAGAAAGAACAAAAAGGCATAAGCATCAATGTCTCAACAAAGAAAGAAAAGGAGTGAGCATTATGATCAACTGATAAAAACATCCATGCAAGCAAAGACAATGAAAGAGAACACTATCAGAAGAGGGCTAGTAAGGGTTTGTGAAAGCCAACGATTTTTGTCAAATACGAGCAAAATGGCTACAATATAAAGGGTGAAGGAGTGTGTCGATTGTGCCTTGGTAACTTCTTCAAAATTAAACCAAGAATTGTAATAAAAAGTGCAATCTCAAATAGCCTCTTGAGGAGCATTTTATTACCTAGCAACTAAATGTGATGATTGACATAAAATCAATAAAAAGGATTTGATCTTTTACTTACCAACAACTTTTCACAAATGAAAATTTAATTATTCTAGACTAATTCTTTTTGGGAAATTTCTTGAAAATATGAAATGGAATGATGATGGAATTAATTAAATGAGAGGAACAAGAAAACTAGTAATGGAATGAGAAATCCTTCATAGCAATAGCGCAAGCAATCCTCACTTTAAAAAATTATGGGAGATTAATTATGCTAGCTTTAAAAGACTCTAAGAGCCACCCCTTAGACTATGCCTGACTTATATTGATTAACACTAGGCCACGTTGCATATTAATCTCTCTAAATTAAGTTGATTAAGCACTCTAATAATTAAATGAACTTAAAAATCATATTTAGCTTTTGATCCAAGAACCAAGCCACCTTACATTACCACTTAATTTTCTCATTAATCTTAATTTAACAATGGCCACTTATACGAAAAATCAAGATTAATGAAGCTAAAACCCTATACTAAACACACTATTACAAAAATCACTTTTTAGACCGGTTAAAAAAGACACTTTAGAAAGGTTAAAAAAGACATTCTAGACCGGTTCTGGATCAGGTCTTGATACAGCCGGTCTAAAAAGTAACCGGTCTAAAATATGAAATTTTAAGACCGGTTCTACAACAACCGATCTTAAAGTTTAACTAACGAAAAGGTAGGGAAATTTCAGTACTATTAAGACCGGTTTTTTATGAACCGGTCTTAAAACAATAGAACTTTAAGACCGGTTCTAAATCTAACCAGTCTTAAATTGATATTTAAGACCGGTTCTTAAGGAAACCGGTCTTAAAAGTTTACTTCTTTAAAACCGGTTCTCTTGAGAACCGGTATTAAATATCAATTTAAGACCGGTTAGATTTAGAACCGGTCTTAAATTCATATTTAAGACATGTTCTTATTTGGAATCGGTCTAAAAATTGTGTTTTTTTCGTTTTATTTGTTTCAATCTTACCCAGGCTAGTAAGCCATATTCAACGACAATCCCCTCTGTGCCATATTACATACACAAGCAACAACACATGCATATATATATTGACAATCAGAAGCAGTGACAACAGCATTTTTATTTCCAAAAATAATTGGTATTTCTCAGAATGCAAACTTGCTCCAAATTTAGAATCATGAAGCCTAAAATCCTTATTAGTTCCCATTTCCCTCTTTTGTTAAATATGACCTTAGTTATCGTAATTGGTATGAACCTATAAATGTCAGTCTGTTTAAGGGAAAACACTTGGCCCTTACAACCCTCGACTCTCAACAATCACAGAATGAACATTATGAAAAAAAATCATTGAAAACAAACACATTCAATTCCAATGACTACCAATAACACATGATCAACTTATTCAATTCTCAGAAACAGTACAATATTAACAATTTATAATTATCAGGCATTTTGAACCCAGCACCGCAATTAAACAATGATAGCAGGAAAATCGCGACATTGTGTGAACTTGCAATCCCAAAGCTTGTAAAGAGAAGCAGGAGAAGAATTATTTCTCATTATATGGAAAAAATTTCTAAGCTTTACAGAGAAATGAAAAAAAGTGGAGGAAAATTTACAATAGTGATCCCATGCCTGAATCGACAGCCAACTAGTATCACCAATATCCAAGAATTTGTCCTGAACAGAGATATAAACCAAGTTAGATATATATGAAAACCATAAGTATTATTAGAACAACATAGGATTAGATTCAAAAACTTACTAATCTTGTAAAAGCTCATAGATGAATTCAGCACAACAATTGCGGATGAAATCAATATCTTCTTCAGAAAAGGGATCAGCAAGATCAAACATCTGTATGTGTAACACCGAAGCCAAACAAAACATTAACTTACTAACTTAAAAACAATAAAGTAATACAAAATTTTTAAAATATACATTTATTACCTCCTCGGTAAAGTCAGTCGTGCCTAGGCTGATAATATTGTAAATTTGCCTCAACATATAAAGACCACATAAGTTGGAGCCCGATGGTTGCCTGCGGGTCTCAAAAAGAACATGATATCATCAAAGCAAGCATAAAAGCATAGCTTATGGAACACATCTTAAAGAAAACAAATATGTATTAACATTTGGCGTGATCCATGTAGGGTCTTTTAAGTCACGAACATGCTTACCACACTTAGCGTGTAGAAAAGTCCGCATAGCCCTATGATCAAAATCACAAAGATTACTTATTATGCACACAAAATTTGCACACAAAAGGTAATAAAGCAAGAAAATGTACGAGTTCATGGTCTTCTTCAAGTCACTCCCCGGTTTGAAGTGGAGGGAGCATAGGAGGATCACTGTGTAATTAGCCTTACACAGAATAACCAATTGCCAATGATCCCTTAAAAAAAGAGATGAATGTTAAGCAAATATAAAGCATTATATGTGATGTTTTGGAATATAAATTTGATGTTTCTTACCCATGCACATAAGGAACCAAGAAACAATTAGTTTCTGATTCACTGAGCCTCTATGATAAATATCTATGTCTAATGGCAAAAGTGGTCCCTTTCTCCGTGGCATAAGCTGGGCATAGGAATCCAAATTTAGCACTCTGCCCAGAGGAAACCAACCTACGATTCATGTACCTACAAAAATGGAAGCACACAAATTAAATTTAAACAACATAATTTTTAAGATATTTACTTATAATTGAAGAAGATACTTACATCAAAAAAAGCTGGACAATCGCAATCGTAAGATTTTGTCTAGGAGCGACCATGGACATTAAATCATCCCTCTCAAGATAGCATGCTGCCCCTGATGGCCCAACAACTGAATCTATAGGCCAATTTCTAGCCGGGAAAGATGAATCAAATGCCATCAGAATCACTTGTTGCATCACATTCAGTGGTGGAGGCTGTGAAACTTCACGAGGGAAGAGAGCTGGACTTGGGGCTCTGATCGGGGAATCCGCAGCTCCAACAGAAACAAGGTTCTTCGGCCATGATATGAAGGTACCCAAGACATCGGCCATAATCTTGAACTCCTCAGAAGGGATAGGGATAGGTGCGTCTGCGATGATAACCTCCTCAACTGACACCCTAACCTGATCATCTGTCATCTGGAGGTGGTGAACAGTTGATCCTAGGTTGTGTATACTCCCCCGTGAAACTAACCGTCTCAGAGGATCCTCAACATATAATTCACAAGGCTCGGCATTATCCTTTCCAGGACCCTCTGATGACTGTCCCACATTGCAACAACTCCCTTTGGTGCTTTGCTTATGGCGATCGAGTAACTGTGCCTGGGCAGGAGCGGTATCTTGTCTTGTGCTCACCATGGCACATACCTCATCATTCATCTTGCTCAACCAGGCATCTAATAGTGTATCAAATGATGCTTCTGCCTCGGCCCTTGCTTCCGCCCTCGCAGTGGCCAACATACGCTCCAATTCGTCTCTTGTGACCACGTTGGAGGAGGAACTGCGTGAGGAGGACCCAAAGTAATCCTTTATACCCACCCCTCTTCTAACTCCCCTGATGTGGCCTGGATGCTTACGTTTTCCAGTTGCAACTGTGAGAATGCCATTCCTCCCCTTCGACTTGAAGGCTCCCTTGGCTTTCTTTTTTTGAAGTTCCTCCTGTGAGATATACAAAAAACACACATGAGTAATGAAACATGTTTATTAAACAGTTAATAAAAACAATTATACTTACAATTTTTTCACTGACTATACGAGACTGGTCACTCGTATAGGATCCACCACTCTTCCAGCGAGCATGCAACCTCAACTCTTCGCGCCGTATCGGAGATGGTGAAGATAGCAGAACAGAAGGATTGGATTGAGATGCTTCTTCCAATCTCCTACGTTTGGCAGCCAGCAAGTCTTTCTCAGCCTTTGCGTATCCCCCACAAGACATTGTGTGGGGGAAATCATTCTTCCTGCCACTCTCTTGTGCCTTTTGCCTTCTTGCCTGCGAATAAGAAATGGGAAAAAAGGTTACAAACAGTAAAGACAAAAGATAAGTAAATAAAGTACAAAATAAGTTAACTCACCAAAGCCTCTGGAGTAGTCCTAAGCCTAAAAAGCCCCTGCCATGTCGCTTCATCGATGTATGAATACTTACTGCAAGGAGTAGGACGAGGCTCACCAGCTGGCACCTCGATATGCACGTAATTGTTGGCCAGATTCATCTTGAACTTCCTCCAGCGCTCACAACAATATGTCATAGTCTTGTGATACAAGATCTCACTCTGAGGAACGTCGTAGGTGAGTTGTTATTCATTAATCAAAGGAGTTAGTGATAGTAATGAAACGAATTTAATAAAAGAAACATACAGAAGGAATTTTATACCTGAATAGTATCACAAATATGCTGCTTAACCTTTTTGTCGACATTCCTCCACTCCTCTATCAATATGCTAGGCTTATTCAGTGCGAGGAGGCCGACAAAACTCCTATAACGACTAGCATTCGGCCTGATCGGTTTCTAGTATTGATCGAACTAGATCGGTATCCTCTCCCCGGCCGACTGACTTAGGGAAACTTCCCTCAAGCGTGTGGTCGTCCTGCCCCTCCGTCTGGGCTGGTGACTCGGCTCACCTGATGACTGCCCCTGATTGACACTCAGAGGCTCGTTGTGTTGAGCAGTAGGTGACATATGATCTTCTGCTGTAGGATGCACCGGATCCGTCATTATACTGTTAAGACAAATTGTTGAGTTAGTAAGTTATAAAATAACTATATATATAATCTGCATATAAGTTATAACGATAATTACTTTAAATAGATAGCTAACATTTAAAGTAGTTTTATAAAGAAATATCCTCCCATATCCCTTCACGATGATCATTTCTTGTGTCGTGTTTATTATTAGCTTCATCTTCTTCGTTCAATGCAGGAAGACCCCTAGAAAAAGAAGGGGTCTCGAGAAGATCATAATTTGAACGACTTTCCTCTTCAATATCGACGACCCTTTTTCCTTGGAGAGCTACAGACCACATTTTATTTGTCTGATCAATAATATAGAACACTTGTTTCGCTTGATCTTCCATAATGAAAGGTTCATCTCCAAAACTTCTGTTGTTCAGATCAACTAATGTAAACCTTGACTTATCGATCCTCACACCATTATTGACATCAACCCACTTACATTTGATAATGAGAAATTTAATTTTAACATAGTCAACCACCTAAATCTCGTCAATAACCCCATAATAAGTTATGGCTGCCAATGTAGGGTTCTTATCTTTTGAACTGGAGAAGTGCATAGATTCAGCTACTAACATAACACCGTTGTTTTAGACAGTGCTCATATTATCCAGGGACTTCGTGTAAAAGGTATACCCATTGATCACAAACGAAGTCCAACTTATGACATCAAACTCAGGACCACGTGCTAGCCATTTAATTGTATCAGAAACACATTCTACTCCGTCAACCTTGTGTTTAAACCAATGTGCAAAAGTCCTGGTATGCTTCCTAATTAACCTTTGTTCAGTTAATCGACTGTTCGCTTTTCGTACAATTTCTTTATGAGCATTTATGTAATCTTGAACTGCATCAACATTATTTAAAATGTACAAATGAACTTGTTGTAATTCATCAGGATCCACACTCTTGACGGTAGCCCCGCGCCTACCCCCTTCTTCATCATGTCGTTTAAGAAGGCTGATATGTCCTACATTTGCCAAATAATGTTGACAAAATTCGATGGCTTCTTTAGAAACATATTTTTGAACAATAAAAGCTTCAGGCCAGTTAGGGTTCTTCACATATCCTTTTAGGATTTTCATAGTTCCTTCAATTGGGTACATCCATCGAAAATAGATAGGCCCACACAATTTTATCTCCCTCACTAGATGAACAACTAGATGTACCATGATGTCAAAAAAGGAAGGAACAAAAAGCTTCTCAAGCTGGCATAAGATCAGGTAACCTTCATTTTCCAATTCATCCAACCTTTCCGTCTCAATGATTTTACTACAAATCGCATTGAAGAAGAAACAAAGTCTGGTCAATATGTGTTGAAGATCATATTCGGCGATGCCTCGAATAGCCACTGGGAGTAGTTGTTGCATCAAGACATGACAATCATGAGACTTCAGCCCTACTAACTTCAAGTCTTTCATAGACACAAGCTTCTTAAAATTTGAAGAATACCCTTAGGGAACTTTGAAGCCATGTAAACACTCACAAAAACTCCGTTTCTCATCTTTGGACAAAGTATGAGAAGCTGGAGGACAAAAAGTTCTCTTATCATGTAGCCTTGGATGTAAGTCTGCCCATATTCTCATTTCTTGCAAATCTAATCTTGCCTTAACGTCATCCTTAAAACTTCCTTGTATGTTGAGTAGTGTCCCAACAATACTATTACACACGTTTTTCTCTACATGTATGAAATCAATACAATATCTGACATCAAGATTCTGCCAATATGGAAGGTTAAAGAAAACAGACATCTTTTTCCATTTTTTTTCATTTCGACTCTTTGAAGTCTTACCGAAGATGACATTGATATTTTTGACCTTTTCATACACTTTCTCCCTAGTCAAAGTCTCTGGAGCATCTTTAAACTCTTAGCCATCAAAAAAGGCCTTCTTTAATCTGCGATATGGGTGGCCCCGTCTAAGGAATCTCCTATGACCAAGATAAACAGTCTTTCTTCCATGTTGAAGTTGATGGTAGCATGTGCCTTCTTCACAAATAGGACAAGCTTTGTGGCCTTTAACGCTATATCCTGACAAGTTTCCATAAGCAGGGAAGTCGTTTATAGTACAAAAGATCAAGGCTCGCATTTTAAACATCTCCTTCTTGTTCGCGTAAAAAACGTCAACACCTTCATCCCACAACTCTTTCAAGTCTTCGATCAGAGGTTCTAAGTAAACATCTATGTCATTTCCGGGTTGTTTTGGTCCCGAAATCAACATAGACAACATGATGTACTTTCGTTTCATACATAACAAAGGAGATGAGTTGTAAATTACCAACAGAAAAGGCCATGAACTATATATACTGCTTACGCTACCGTAAGGATTCATGCCATCCATGCTAAGCCCAAGCCTAAGATTCCTAGGCTCTTTGCCGAAGTCAGGAAACAACTGATCAATTTTTTTCCACTGAGAAGAATCAGTTGGATGTCGAAGCTTTTCATCGGAAATCCTCTCATCCGCATGTCATCTCAAATTGTTGGCATCAATTTCATTAGTAAACAGCCGTTTAAACCTCGGTATGATAGGAAGATACCACAACACTTTTGCAGGGACCTTATTTGATTTGTACCTGGGGGTTTCATATATCGGACACTGCTCTTTCTCTGTATGCTCTTTTCTGTACAATATACAATCATTAGGGCATGCATGGATCTTTTTATACTTCATCCTTAGTGGACACAGTATTTTCTTAGCATCATAGTATCGGCAAGGCAACACGTTATCATCTGGAAGCATGTCTTTGAAGACCTCAAGTGCTTCTGAAAAACTTTGTCACTCCATCCATGTTGTGCTTTCAAGCTTACCAATTTCAATACAGCTTTCAACAATTGGTATTTTGTGCACCCCGGGTACAACGGCTTCTCAGCATCACTGCACATATTACTATATGCATATGATTGCTCAAAAGCCTCTTCTCCAACATCAAGAATAATATCCTTTATCCGATCATTCAGAACCATGTCATTATCATCAAAGGTGACCCCCCTTGTTGAGGTGCACTTGGAATTTCTATTTCTTCACCATGCCATACCCATACTGTATAACTCTTACAAAATCCTTCATAAATTAAATGTGTATATATATCTACAGCACTAAGTCACTTCTCATTCAGACATTCTACACAAGGACAATAGAACATCCCACTATCATCATTACCAGAATTTCTTCTAGTAAATTCCAAAAAATCCCTCACCCCATTATTATATTCAACACTAGTCCGTTTAGCGTTTATCCAACTACGATTCATATATTTCAACACATTTTTTTCTTCTCTTCTGTATATTAACTCCCTTGGAAAAGACAGGAGTATGATGAGAGTATGAAAAGGTTACACTCATCAATTTATCTAGTTTAACAGAATTCTTCATTAAAATTCCGCATAAGATATAATTGCAGTTTGTTCCATTTTCTTCAAGTAATATGGAAAATGTATCAACATACACTAGCAATTTCAGGACTTAATTTAGACCACATACACAAGAATTGCTTTAGTCTAAACCTCAAATCACCTCTCAAATTTATTAGTTTCAAAACTAACTGAACATTATATAACAATTTTCTAATCAGTCATTCATGAGCATACATGCCAGGAAATTTGACACAATAACTTAAGCATTCCAGAGACTATGAAAACTAGCAATTATCAGTACCCTAATCCTCAAATAATCAAATCACACAAATTCAGGCCACCGTTAATTAAGCTTCACCAATTAATTTCCATCAGAGTAAAGTCATTTTTTCTCCATTTCTGTGTTAATTTCTAGTTCAATTATAGTAGAGATTCTTCTTGGATAGACAGTGAATACTAAATTTCTATTTATACGAAGAATTAAGACAGGGGACATTACCTGTTTGAAGTAACCTTGGACCGTGGCTTGAGGCGCAGGAGGAGTGGGGTTGCAGTGGCTGGAGAACACGCCGGAGGGAGATAAAGGCTGGTGAAATAAGAAGCTCAGTCAGCCTTCACGATGGTACTCATGGCGGACTTCTTCATAGCAATGGCAGACGAACGGGGAAGAGCGAGTATTTTTCAACGGCACAGAACAGAAAATGGAAAAGGAGGTGGAAGCGGTGGCGGCGGATGGAGCAGTGGCCAGAGAATAAGGGGGAATATCACCGGAGATCCTAGACATGAGCTGTTCGCGGCTGTGGAAGGAGAGTGGGAGGGAAATGAAATGAGCTTCGCGGCCGGTTAGGTTTGAAATATTAGACTTTTAAGACTAGTTATTTAAATAACCGGTCTTAAATTTTTGACTTTTAAGATCGGTTATTTAAACAACCGGTCTTAATAATAACGTGATTTTTTTACTCATTTTAATAATTTTATTTTTGTGACCGGTTGTTTAAATAACCAGTCTTAAATTATTGACTTTTAAGACCGGTTATTTAAACAACCGGTCTTAATAATAACGTGATTTTTTTAAATTTTAATAATTTTATTTTTGAGACCGGTTGTTTATATAACCGGTCTAAAAAATTGATTTTAATTACGTAATTTCCACCCCGCGTTTCTTTTAGACCTTATCCACAATAACCGGTCTAAATGATGCAATCTAAAAAACCTATTTTGCACTAGTGACACAGTTAATAAATTCATATTTAATGAAACAATGCAAACACAAGACACCATTGATCCACTAATCAAGCCACCTTGAAATTAGCACAAAATGTTCATAAAATCATCAATTTAATGACTATCTGGCCCAAAGAAATGGTAATTAAGATAATTAAACACAATGTCAAGTATCTAACAAAATTTCAAGCTATATCCAATCTCCAAATACATCAAAATAAATCAATCCAACATTATAAAATTTATCCTAAGACCTAAGAATCACAAATACAATGTAGAAATAGAGAAATAAAATAGTAAAAACTCTCCCATTGAAGCTCCAAGTTCATGTCACTTCCTCTTGCTATAACGGATTGAGAAACTTAGCCACAAACACCCATAGAACTAGCCTCAAGAAGCAAAATCACTCTCAAATTCAAACAACTAGTCATGAAATTACTAAGAGAAATGAGATTGATGATGAAAATGGAAGAGAAATAAAGGAGGTGGCAAACTGAGTAAAAGACGAAAGAGTAAAGGTCACCAGAAAATCATAGAGGAAGATGACGATAGAGGTCTGATGCTATAAAAGATGAAGAAGTGAAGTCTGGTCCTTGCCGTTGCTCCCCTCTGTCTCACGCAGCTTCAGGTCTTCAAAAATAGAATAAAGCTCTCTATTTTCTCGATCTAGTCTAAAATTCTAACCTAGTTTTTATAGTTGTGTCTCTATTTCTCTAATAGTCATGGCTCCAACTTTCACCTCTCTGATGCTCTACTGGCGGCAGCTAAGACGATGATGAGTGATAATGGTGAAAGGAAGAGATAAGGCGATAATGAAGGAGAAGGTGGTAAGGTATAGTCTAAGCCGTGACTGCTCTATTCTCTTTGATTTTTATCCATGGTGAGGTTGTATACGTCATCGATGACGATAGTGGTGAAGGTGGAAGCCAGCGGTGATGATGATAGTGGTGGAGGTAGAGAAGACAATGGAAGGAGAAAATGGGAATGTTTGCAGTGCTGCCCCTAAAAGTCTTAATGGATGTTCTTTAAAAACTAACCTAAATTTCTCAGTCCAAACACAGTAGTTTCATGGTAGACCAAGTTGTCATTTTTCAAATTCATAGGACTAAATTTTCATTTATGAAATTCAATCCCTAAACCGCTATTATTAGTTTTAATCCAATTTTTCAAGCACCTACAATTAAAAATAATTAAAATAACATCAAATATTCTCAAAAATCAATGATTAAGAGTTACAATTATTTTGACAATTTTACCCTTTTTAGTCCTAATTTAATGTATTTACTTTTAATCTCAATTTAATACAAGAAAGACATTTTAAACTCAATTATTATGACAAAAAAATCCTAACTAAAATATGAAAAAACATAATAAAAAATAGGGATTTTTTAGAGGGAGAGCCACAAGGAAATAAATACCAAGTCATCTCGACAACAGAGAAATAGAAAGATTACGTCGGCTAGAGGTGACGAAGAGAGGAAGAGCGAACGCGCAACTCTAAGAGGTGAGAGATGAAGCCAGAGTGTGAAAGTGAGTATAAATACTAAGGCAAATTTTTCTTGGTCAGTCCTTTTTAAAGACTATGCAAATATTCATAGCGAGACCAACTTTAAAAACAACCAATCTCAATATGTTAAAAGAACATTTTTAATTCATAATGAGACCCTTTCTAAAAAAAATCGATCTATGTAATTTTTAGTAAAAGAGAAATGAAATTTAAGAAATGAAATTCATTATCAAGAATTTGAACAATATGAATGATCATATAACATGAAAAGATGAAGATCATCAATAGGAAATAATAGTACCAGATCAAAAGGCATAAAAAGATTGAAACTTTTTCATTAATATCTTCGCCTAAAGCGCACGCGGGCGCGCGCGCACATGATAAACAGACACAAAATAAAGAATACATCAAAATATGTCTACAGATAAGGGCTTTTAAAACCCAAGTCATCATATGATCATCATCAATCCCAGAGACAATAATCCTTAAGCAACACAATCTAAGATGTTGTCAAACATCACCTCCAACTACTCCAATCATTCGGAGAAGCAATTTTGCTTCTTCATTACCTCCAGAATGGTGCCCTGGAGGTGAAAAATTGCCTCAGCAATGTTCTCCAAGGTTGGAGATGGAGGGGTTGCGAAGAGGAACTGCCAGTAGCTGCAGCCGCTGGAAGAGAAGGAGAACGCTACGTCTTAGTTTTTGCCAGTAAAAGAGTTGCTGCTCAAAGAAGGAGAGAAGTAGAAAGTGACTTTTGAATTTAAACTTTAGAACTAAAGGTGCATTAGTATTTATAATGGGGACTGATGGCTGAAAACTTCAGATGATACTAAAAGACATGATGATATACGTTGGAAATTAAAATGTTACATATTTAGACCGGTTGTCTTCTAACATGCGGTCTAATAAATAATAATGAGACTAGATTGTTCATCTTAACCAATCTAAATAAAAAATGAACATTAGAAGATTAAACAACATTTAGACTGATCAAGACTTAGACGACGGTTCATATTAACATATTTAGACCTTGTGCTACTTCAACCGGTCTGAATATATTCAAATTATATAATTAACAATAATCAGATAATATAATTTAATAATATATTATATATATCATATATAATTATATATATAGAAATAAATTAACTTGTCGAGCTAGAGATAGAATCAACAACTAAACATAGAAACAAGAGTCGTTCAACATCAAGACCAAGATCAAGATTAAAAATAATTTTTTTCTTCAATATAATATTTTTGTTGCCCCATCATTCATAAAAAACAAACATCATTTTACATAATAAAGAAACTCTTCATCCTTTCTCATCATCAAGGGAGGAAGAGGAGGAAGAGGAGGAAGGAGAAGAAGGGTAAAAAGAAAAAGATTATACTTGACATCATTAGCGTCGAGTGCAAGATTCAACTTCTAACTGATAGCGTACAGCTGAGTGATGATTCTTACAAGGCTTCACTCCATGCATTCCACCCTTGCATAGAGCTAGTCAAGAACCTCCCTCATTGAAGGAGGCGTGGAGGGAATGCACAATGAGGAAGAAATGGAGGATGAATTGATGGAGTTCTGATGCGTCTCAGCATAACTTTGATTGAGAGAAGAGAAAAGGGATCTTGAAAGACAATTTTGAAGAAACAAAATGATTGGAGGAGTTTAAATAGCAAGATATGATGGTTGAAAAGCACATTTATTGAAGTTGATGGCTTCAGATTTCGAAGAGACGTGTTGGGAAATTTACTTTAGAACTAAACTGAAGAAACTTTAAAACATTTAAGACTAGATGTAAAGAAATCACAGTTTCTAAAAGAATGTTTAAACTGGATGTCTTAGTGACTAGTCTAAAAAAGAATTTAAATTTTGAAATATTCATAATATTTAATATTTATCAAGACTGCATTAAATTATAACCTATTTAGAAAATATTATTTAGATTGTGCGGCAACGCGATCGATTTTACGTTGTATCAATATCAACAAAAATATCACCGGTTTAAAACTATCTCTGCCTAGAGATCAGAGGTCTAGATATAACAGTCTTATAATTTTTTTTTTCTAGTAGTGTTTTGTGTAAAAAATAAAATATTTCTTTCTCACACATGCATGTGTGCACATGCACGCATTCATGTTAATAATTGGAATATGTTAGAAATATCATACTCCCGCTTGCCTTTTTTTTTTTTTTTTTACTACTAAGGGCTTTCCCTTTCAAAACTTAAAGTACAAAGGATTTTAGCATTTTTCTAACAAATACACTTTTAAAAATTTAAACTTATATTCTCCTCCTTTTTAAGGATAAAACCGCTTACCATCCTCACCAACAACTTGTTGGATATTCCCACCTATCTTTAATACATAGAAACAAGATAACTAATTTGTAAAGATTAAACAAATAGTAGTTAAAGAATATATATTGATAAATTATTAATCAATTAGTGAATAAAGTCTCGACTACATTTTGGATTCTTACTTTCGTGTTAAAACATAAATCGTTTCTCACACACACAGATGTGCACATGCGCACACTCATGTTAGTAACATAGGAAAGTTAGAATATCATACTCCCACAAATTTTAAATGCAGTAACTATATAACTAATTTATAAATATTAGTATATGATGGGTTTTCTAAAATATGCGTTGGTTTTATCGACCAAAAAAGACGTGTTGGTTTCCTAAAGTACACATTTTAGTCATTTGCATTGAATCCCTTGATGAAAATTGAAAATCCTTTTAATATGTACAATTAATAGTGAGATTTTAGAAAAATATTATAAATTTTAAACCAAATCAATTGTTCACCATTTTGCTTCCAACGAATGAGCTAGTCGTAAGTAATAGTATAGTGTTAAAAATAGTGTTGTTCCACAAAGATTATAAAAAAAGTGAGATAATTAATATAATTATGTTCTTATTTAGGTTGAATGAATTCATTTGAAATTAATCAAGTTGAATAGGAATATTTTTATGAGAAACAATAAAAAAAGCGATGGAAATTGGAAAATTGTTTCTAACTTCAAGAGGTCAAAGGTTTAAGATTATTTTTTCCTCATTGTATTTCATGTAACTATGCAATTGCGCACTTACGTTGATTAAATGAACCAATATGCTAGTCAAAGGTTCTAAAATCATCAACTAAGGTCTCTCAAGTCAAGATTAATTTTTAATCTTCATTAAAAATATTCAATCTTTATATGCTAATTATATTTAAGGTTGTTAGATATATCTCTATTTTCACAACATATCATTCATTTTATCTATAAACTTTAAATCTAGCATAATTTTTCTTAAGTTTTACAATCAAAATAGCTCTTCAAGCATTATCCAATTCAACTAATCTAATCATGTGGTGATCAACTACAAAATAACATTAAACATAAAGAAAAACCAGCATATATTCTTATTAACTAATAAAAGCAAGATAATCTAGTAATTTCAATTTATATAATAGGTAAAAATAATCCTAAATGAGAGTTTTACCTGCTTATAATCTGTACAAATCAAAAACTAACCTTAAAAACAGAGTTTATATCAGCAAAATGGGAATAAGAGGGAGAGAAACAAGAAAAACTAAAGATTTTCTGTACAAATCTCTTTAGAACTTCAACCAAAGGTCCAAATCTCCAAAGCTCTCTTTTCCCAAGCACTCTTTAGCAGATTTTAGACTTCTGAAAGTCAGAATGAGAGCTGACAGCAATCAAATTAGGTTTTATCTCTCTTTTTTTTCACATCAGTTTTTCAAAACATACGGCTTCACTTCACTTTCAGGCAGTTCAATGTCATTTCGTCATGGGGAACTTGTAGCGAATTTGAACTAAATTGAGGCAGAAAAATCACTAAGTTTTACCGTGGTTTTGCTGTAGCAAAGCTGTATCTAACTTGAGATAGAGAGGTACAGAGAGGTCGCTCATTTTCACTATGGTTTAGCTGGGAAGAACCCACGGCAAGTGCACGTATCATTTCTTTCCTTTTTCATTTGATCTTTGCACTCTTTTCTTTCTTTCATAAGCTTTCCATTATCTCAAGCTTTCACATTTCGTCATCATACCTCTACAAAAACAGATTTTATGAGGTACTTGAAATTATGTAAATAACCAAAACTATTAACATTTTACTCAAAAAATTTTAAAAGTTGGAACATTGTTTCACCAAATCACATTTTTCTTTGTGTATGTCAATTTTATGCATAAATTGATTCCAAAACCAATAAAAGTATGAAAAAATATGTTTAAATTTATAAATTTCTAGATATTATGATCGACTGAGGTCTTATATTAAATATCAAAATATATTCATCTACTAGTTTTTATATTTAAGCCAAAAGGTAACAATTAAGGTGGCACAAGCCGCAATCAAGCAAGGCTTCACTAGCGTGGTTGGCGAAAAACAAGAAAACAAAACCATTTAGATGCAAAACTTAACAGCTCTTAAACTTTACAAAAAAGTTTATAACTCAAATATATCCCCAAAAAAAAAATGCGAGACACATTTAAAAGGAAACTAGTCATGAAAAGAAGTTTTTTTTTTTCATTCTCTGAAGAAGTATATATTGCAAGAATAAATGGAAAAGATTGCTCGTATTATTAGTAGAGGAATGTACAAAGAAGAAAAATTGATCTCTTAAGGGAACAAAGGGAAGAGGCATGGGTATGGGTTATCAATATCTGCTTCTAATTTATGTCAGAGCCCAGTTTAGGATGTTATTTAATTGGCTACAATTCCAACCTAATTAAACTTAATTACTGTCTAAAAATGAAGATTAGACAAGACAAACACTGATGAAATTTATTGGATCTTCAGGGGGAAAAAAATAATATGAGTGGGTTTTGACTTCATTTCTTAATTAAAAATTTAAAAGTATTAGGTATAACTATTATGAGTTTTGTATTTCAAATTTTTTAGTTGGAAAAGGATATACGAAATTATTCTAAAAGGGTTCAATTTCAATAATATTTAGGATTAGCTAGTAAGGTGTTAAGGACATTTACGAGAAAAAAAATAACGTTATTAAATTTTTTTTAAGTGACAACTTATATATAGGATTGTAAAAGCCTTTTAGCATAAGTGAGTTATATTTTTTTAGGTCGAAAAGTATGTGATTTATTTTAAGAATTAGAAAGAACATAACAATATTAAATATAATAAGGACTTTGTTGGCAAAAGATAATTAGGATATTTAATTTCATTTTTGAAGAGTTGACAACGAAATGCGTTGGTGATCAATATTATTGTTTTGAATTGGATTTTTCATGCTTTCTTTAATTTGAGTTGCTTCACAATATTAAAATTATTGGTAATCAATAATAATTAATATAATTAATTAATCTTTTTTATAAGGATAAAGAGTAAATCCTTCCCCTGCCTCTAAAAGCATTTTTGTGACATGTGAGAATGGAACATGATATTGCACCTCGTAGAAATCACAAATAATAATAATAATAATAATAATTAATGGAGATGGATTAGGACAACAATATTTCAACAAGTTAAACCACCAAACTTGACAAGTGTCAGCACTAAGCCGGTGCCACAGCGTACAGTTTAACTTAAACACTATGATAATCTTTTTTATTTTTCTTTGGGCCCTCACTATGATCGTTATTTTTTAGGGGAAAATAAGGTTAAATATTTAGATCAGGTTAAAAAAGTATTAATATTTATACCAAACTAACTAAATGAACCGAAAAATTATATAAGTCTCAAATATTAAAATTTCCGTTAAATATACAAGATTTTCCATCAGAATTTAAGGACAAAATATAATACTTTCAAAGATTAAAACTTTAAATATTTTTGTCATTAACATCTTTAAAAATTTAAACAATATTTTTTTTCCTAAAAAATTGTGCAGATCTTAATTCTAATTTCAATTTTTAAATACAACTATAATTTTTAAATCTTTTAATATTTTTTCTTTTATTTGATTTTTTTCAATATTATTGGAGTACTTTTAGCTTTGTGCATTCAATTTTAATAATTAATTAAATGACATGATTATTTTTTAAAGAATATTATAAATACTATACGTATTAATTATAAATTTAAACAATCAATTTATCAATTTCTTTTATTTTACAGATTAAATAGGAGGAGCTTATATTTAGGACGGAAAGAGTTTATCTAAACTAAGATATACATAAAATATTACTTGTAAAGCCAAACAGGTCGACATTTACAATAAATCCAGCGCATTGGGACTTTCCCAATGTTCATTATTTCAATGTGTGTGTGTACACACCTTTTCTGCGTATAATATATTTACATATATACCCTGTCTTGTTTGATATTTCAAGCATTATATCACATCATCATTTTATCACTATCTATTAAGATGAATTTAGAACAACATGGAATGATGCTTTAATTTGTTCTATGATGAATTGACAAATGAATGGATGAAAAAATTAAATTGGGATAGTGGACGTTATTGGTTGAGGTAATAAGTAAGATTATTCTATAAGAAGGAGTGATATACCCTTATCAAATAAATAAAATAGGGACACAAAGAAATATTTTTTTCTTTCAATTTTTGTAAGATATACTATAATTGAGAAAAAATAACAAAAAGGAAAGAATATCAATATTGTAATATTTGAAAATAAAAATAAAAATGAATTAAAAGAAAAAACATGTCTATATATTCATAACATACCAGTACCGTTTATTTCTCATCATCCTCACTAGGGCACATCTGATATTTGATGTTCCGCTCTAGCCGGCTAGACCTTTCTTGATTATTGAATATTATGTGAATATTGATTATGTATTAATATATTGATTGTGGACATTGTGGTTTGGGATAAAACCAGATTCCAGTGGTTTACATATATTAGCCAATTTGTCATACCCAATGTTTTCACAATTTCTAATTTTGGTTCTTTAACTTTTTTTTTCTTTTTCATCTAACCTATGGCAATGCATATGCAGTGAACTTGTTAAAAATAGTATTTACCAATTAGAAAAAAATTTTGTTTGGAAAAAAATTAAAATTATGAAAAATATTAAATAATGATTTTATAAATAATCTTAAATTAAACATAAAGAGAATTTCATTACCAAAACTGGGTAATGGGTGTTAGTTAATTGGTGCTTGTACTATATATTATATCAGGCATCCCCATAACTTTTTCACCATTACTTTTTTTATTTCTTATAGAAAGTACATTAATGTTTAAATTAATTAGGAAATCACAAATTGAAACTATAATAATCTTAACCTTCCATTTACGTTTACCATAAAATAAATTTTTTCCTAATATATTAATTTTGGTTTTTCTTATTGGACAAATGAGTGAAAATGTATATTTTTCTTTTTGATCTAAAAGTTGAAGAACCACAACTGAGGCAGTAAATATCATTTCCACTTATATATCATCATTCATTGAATCAATCACATCTGAGGCAGTAAATATCATTTCCACTTATATATCATCATTCATTGAATCAATCAAATTCTAAATCCGAAAATATAAAATTTTTCCCCATTATTTTATTCACTCAGACCTAGAAGAAAATTAAGCACATAGGTGAATGAGTTTATTATAAATACAATAGAAGGCCTTTAAACCACACATTGTATTAACCAAAAGCAGTTCTCTATTAGCACCATACCATCACTGAGAAAACCATGGCTACCCTCATTGCCCCTAGCGACCATTCTCCTCACGAAGATGCAGAAGCTCTCCGAAAAGCTGTCAAAGGTACCAAAATCACTCCTTCAACTTCCAACCATTTTATTTGTCTTTTGGTTTGGTTACATATCTGTGTGTGTACATATATGCAAAGATATGCAATTTTTTTTTTTTTTGGTGTGTGGGTTCTGTTAAGAGATTTGGATGGGTCAACTGAGTTGGATTTTATATTTTTTTCCTTCATTTACTAAGCTTGAAATAACATCATTTTGAATTTATAACTGTTACGTGACTACTTCGACCGATTTAGTGATCAGTCCATTTCCAATACCTTGAATTTTTGTGTTTTTTATGATGAGAAGGATGGGGTGCTGATGAGAAGGGGATAATAGCAATATTGGCTCATAGAAATGCTCATCAGAGACAGCAAATCAGAGAAGCATATCAACAACTTTACCAAGAAGATCTCCTCAAACGCCTTGAATCGGAGCTTTCGGGCCACTTTGAGGTCTTCTTTATATGACTTTGGAGATGTTGTTATGTTCTTAATTAATTTCCTTTGATACAAACACTTGTTGATTGATTATTGGTTTGAATGAATGCATCAGAGAGCTGTGTATCGGTGGATGCTGGAGCCGGCAGAAAGGGAAGCAGTTCTGTGTAACGTGGCGTTAAAGAAACATAAGAATGTGGATTACAACGTGATTGTGGAAATCGCTTCTGTTCTTTCACCTGAAGAATTGTTGGTTGTGAGGAGAGCCTATCACAGTCATTACAATTCTTCCTTGGAAGAAGACACTGCTGCTCATACCACTGGCCATCTCCGTCAGGCAAGTGTGTGTGTGTGTGTTTTTCTTATTATTCAGATTTTTAAAAACATTTTTTTATTATCACGGTGATCTCACCCTTTCATGGTATTTATTAAACCCCAACCTAGATAGATCCGTCCGACTATTTGAAGTGAACTGGTTTTAGCAGTATATGAGATTTTAGCTTTAATAACTCTATTTGGTTGGATTATATATTCTAGGATTAATTTCTTTTTATTTAAATATTATTTTTTCTAGGATTCTATATATGAACATTTTAATATGTTTTAGACTACAGATTTTTAAAACATTTTTTTTACTATCATGATGATCTCACCCTTTCATAGTATTAAAACCCAACCTAGAATCAATCAGTTAGTATACTAGTGAACCAGTGTCTCCAGTCAAGAGTTTCAATATTTTAGATGGGTTGTCCCAATAGGATTATATTTTTTGTCATTTTCCTTAATGAATAGAACAACGTCGTTTTGAGTAAAAAAAAATAGTGGCCCATGAGATTTATACTTTAATAACTCTATTTTGTTAGATTATATATATAATTTATACATAAATATTTCATCTAATTTTAAATCAATGTCTTTTTATTTAAATATTATTCTTATAAGGATTATATATAAATATTTATGTATTGGTTTTCAGTACTTGTACGGCTATACCATATTAAGCTATTTTTCCTTTTAAAAAATAATCTCCTGAAATGACATTAAAGAATCAAATTATAATTCACATACATATGCTCGCACACGGACAAGTATTATATATTCTCCCCCGTTTTTATCTATCATTTAATGTCTCGTCAGATAAGCTGAGAAATGTAACTTTCCTAATATGCCTTTATTAGATGTAGTTTATTTTCTTTGATTAAGACTCATACTTAATGAAAAGTAAGAGTATAATTGAAAAAATATCAATTAACATTAGAAATACTACTCCGAGTTCCCCAAAAGGACTGGATGTGATCTGAGTTATAAGCAGCATAATATAATTGTATAAAAAATTATTTTAATTTTTTTATGATAAAACGTCATGTAAAAATGAAAACACGATCTAATAAATTTTATAACTAATAATTATAAAATCCAAATAATTATTGGAATATTGGTGCAGCTATTGGTGGGGTTGGTGAGCTCGTTTAGGTATGGAGGAGATGAGATAAATGCAAAATTGGCACAAGGTGAAGCTGAAATTCTTCATGACACAATCAAATACAATAAAGCCAATTATGATGAGGTCATAAGGATCCTCACCACAAGAAGCAAAACTCAACTTGTTGCAACTTTTAATCGCTACAAAGATCTCTATGGTACCTCCATCACCAAGGTGCGTATAATATATATTGTATAATACCCACCTCTCACTCATTAGAATTTATGAAATGCACCCAAAAAAATCTAATATACGATATATAATAAAATTTAGGCTAAATCATACTTAATTGTCCTGAATTTTGGACTGTGTACATGTGACTTCCATAACTTTTGACACTGTACAATGAACACCTTAAACTCTATCTTACATGTACACAAATAAATTTTATACAATTAATTTTATACATTACTTATCTGCTTACAGTTTAAAATTTAGGGGTTTATCTGCGCATCAATAATCCCAATTTAAGCTGTAGATAATTAATAGTTGGGGATTATCTGTACAAATTTAAAAGCTAGGAGGTTATTATTAATTTTTAATGTTAACAAAGTTAGCTATACATAATTTAAATTTTAGGAGAAATTTGTGTAATTTTGTCCAAAATTTATAACAAGTTGTATTATAGTCATAAGCTATGAACATCCTATTAACCTAATTCATCAAACCAAAGCAATGCATGGAAAACATTCATATAATAAAATATATAGCAATTAGCATTATTTATGAATCATGAATTAAATTAACGTAGTTCATTCTACCGATAATACAATGGGAAACATACATAGTTAGATGTCAGAACTTATTCATTATCAATGATCAAATGAAACTATTACAACAATTTATGTAACTTTCTATTCATTAATAATTTTTATAAATTTTTAATATTACAGTGTTTATATGTGATTTTTTAATTCATTTCATTTATTTGAAGAAAAAACGTATCATATCATTTTTTTGATTTCCATTCTGTATATATCACTGTAGAAACTATTGAATGAAGCATCAGATGACTTCAGTAAGGCATTGCACGCAGCAATTCGTTGCATCAATGATAGTCACAAGTACTATGAAAAGGTCAGATATGATTCTCACTCTCTGGTCTCTAGACTTACAAGTACTATTAATTTTCTCTAATATTTAACAATATTTTTATTGCCATATCCAATATTTCATCACACATTTCTGTATATATTTGACATACACAGAATATTTTTTCAGCACATATATATTTTACACATTATTTATATTCTAACTTTTTTTTCTTATTTTGATTGGACTGAGGTTGAAAAGTAAAAAAGTCCTAGTTCCTTTATTTCTAGACCATACTACTACATCTTCTTGCACTACTTCTTGAGACCCTTTTCCTCTTTTAAAAATGGTTACAATGTTGAGACTCAATATAACTCTTTCAATCTTAAAATACATTTTGATTTTAAATTGTATCCCATATATAATTTTTATTTGTTTTTAAGTGTTATTTGTGGTTATTTTGATTCCAGTTCTTACAATAGAAAAATATTTCAAAATAAAATTTACACTTTGGCTGAGAAAGAAAATAAATTAACATCAAAATAAACTTTTTTAAAAAAAATACAGGACAAATATAGAGACTAAATATTGGATTTGTCCATAATTTATATGGAAAATCATACAAAGTAATTATGAAAATTTAGGGGTCACCAATTCTCTACTTTTCCACCCATTATATTATGAATGGATTTTTTTCCCCCTGAAAATTAGAAACATAGTTCTGTTACGTAGGCTCTGAGAAATGCAATCAAACGAGTTGGAAGTGATCATGAGGATGCAGTGACTCGTGTGGTGGTGACAAGAGCTGAGAGAGACCTAAATGACATCAAAGAGCTTTATCACAAGAGAAACAGTGTTCCTCTTGAGCATGCAATTTCCAAAGAATACTCTGGCGACTACAAGAAATTCCTCCTCGCCCTCTTAGGCTCTGATTATTAAAGAATCAAATCGGACCGGACAGTTATTCAAGCTCGTTAATGACTTAATTTGGATTAGAAAATCGTTTTTATGGTTGGGTTATATGACGTTATGTTATTGTGGTGCTATTGTGTTGACAATGAGACTTGTTATGGATTCCTTTCTTATATATGCATATAAGTACTTTTATTAAATTTTTATTGAAGTATTATGTCACCAGTTTGGCCGTCTGCACAGTCTAACTAGTTGGACTATCAGAACTATGAATTGTTGGTCTTTTCAATTAAGGGTTAAGGTGTAAAAATAGTAATGAATATTATTTCTTAAAGTACATCCAATACAACTAACTATTTTAGGGTGCAAAAATAGACATTATGAATTTTTAGAGTATAAAAGTAGACATTATAAATTTTTTTTGGAGCAAAAATAGCAATTTTTGCACCTCAAAATAGATAACAAAATTGTTATTTTTGCTCCAAAAAAAATTCATAATGTCTACTTTTGCACCCTAAAAATTCATAATGTTTACTTTTTCACCCTAAAATAATTAGTTGTGTTAGGTGCACTTTAGAAAATAGTCATTTACTAAATATGCACCTTAACCCTTCAATTAAACTATCATATTTGACTTTTAAAACAATGCTCTTAGGCCAACACGAGTAATTAAATAAAAAAACAAGGTAAAAGTGTATTTTTGATCATCTAACTTTATACAAGTTTATGGTATGTTTCCTTAATTTTATAAGTTATCTTTTTTAGTCCTATAACCATAATATTTTTAATCTCAAATAATGATTGTTTGTGTCAATTAATATTATTTTCTTAAAAATAACTAAACTTATTATGTTATTGTTTGAAAATATTTTGTCTAACATTTAAAATTTTAATGTCAATCTATTTTTGTTAATAAAATCAACTGTATTAGAATTATTAGATGATTGAAAAGACACTTTTGTAAAAGTTAGAACTAAAATAAAATAATATGTAAATGACTGAATTTAGACTTTTTCCTTAAAATAATAATTATGAAAAATAATTCCACTCTTCACTGTACTAAAATTACTTAAATGTAACGGCCTCCAAAATTTTTCACTGATGTACTGCTTCTAAAAAGCATCTGCAGATGAATTGAGTCTTATCTTTCGTTGGGTTTAGAGGGTGAAATTGATGGAGATATCACTTGTAGAATTGAAGTTCAGCGATTTAGAGGGGGGGGGGGGAAGCTAATAGTCAGTGTTATTTGTGATTGGAAATTAAAGTAGCTAATAAAGCAAAAGGAAAATTTTATCGTACTAAAAAAACATTACTATATATATGGCAGTATATGTGTGATCATGAACATATATAGGAAAGAGTTGAAGTAATGTCTATTAAAAAAATAGTAAAAAATTATTTAAGATGGTTTAAATATATACTAAAAAGGTCATTGGAAGTGCTAATTAGGAGTGTAAATCAAGTTATATATGAAGTCATCTGAAAAATGGAGAGAAAAAGCTAAAAAAGAACACTCAATATAGTAATTGACTGGGACATTTGGATTAACAATTATGTAAAAATTTAATTGTTGATAGAGTGTACCTAATTAATGGGATAAGGGTTGTTTGTTGATGTATTAGAGCATGATTTTTATTTTTTATTTTTTATTTGGTCAAATATGGGCCAACAATAACTGCATTTAAAGTTGCAAGTGGAATTGAATCTATAACCTCGTGCAATGGTTTGATTTTGTATTGCTAATATAATTCTCAAACTCTCTATTGTACCACTTCTATGACATAATATTTTTCTCTCTCCTATTTGGGCTTCTTTTTTTTCTTCTTTTTTTAAAATTTGGTAAAGGATATAATACCTATTGAGGCTTAAAGTATAAATAAATTTTATCTTATTTAATAAGTACACTTTTTAAAATTTAAACTTGGACGAGGCCTAATCTTTTATATTCAAACCATCAATAAGCAAGTAAATATTAAAAATTAAAAATATATTGAAAGTATAAAATTTTGAATTCGATGCATATCTCCAATTATAACTCTATATATATATATATATATATATATATATATATATATATATATATATATATATATTCAATTATGCTTCTGCTCCCATCTTTTATTCATTTAAATAGGAAAATAAATAAACAGCAACAACAGCAAAAATAGACACACCAAAACCGATACAAATCGCATGATCACCACAAGAACAGTATATAGATACTTAAAGTTGAGGAGAGAAAACAAGCCCAAGGGATTATAATTAGGAAAAAAAATACAGAAAAAGAATTTTAAAAAATTCTAAATCAGGTATTTTCTAAAAGATGAGTTGTGAATTGTTTATCAAATTTCTTCATTCCCTCATCAACTCTTGATAACAAACCTGATTTAGAATTTTATAATTTCAAAATTCTTTTTCTATTTTTTCACCTTACAATTATTCAAATAAAGACCAAGGTTTTACTTTTGTTTTTTTCTTTTGAAAATAATGATTCTAATTAATTATTTTTCTCTTGCAATCAAAGCTAACAAGAAATCCTTATAATTTCCCTTTGCCACCTCAGCAATTTTCTGGGATAAAGATGCTCCATACACCTTTTGGTACTCTTCTTTAATTTTGGGCATATCTATATCTGCTTGAGTAACGATCACACGAGTCAATGCCTTCTTTATATTCTTATCTTCACTTCTCATTGCTACCTCCAAAACCTGCATAAAAATATATAAAACTCAATAAAATTACAAGAAATTAACTGAGTTATTTAATATGATATGCATTTTATAAAACATCTTAATCATCTTCTTTAATTCCCTCATTCCCTCTTCTCATTGATTTTTGTTGAGAAGGCATCAATAAGGTAAATTATGAAAATATTGACAAATATAAAAAATATGTCTTATATTTAGAACCAAAATCAATTTTTAAATATATCTTATATTAAATATCGAGACAAGTAAAATAGTTGAACAATTTGATAATGCTTAAATTATGTACATAGTTTTTGAGTTTTCGAATTTTGGTCCTTGTTTGCAAAATTTGATGCTAATTACCTAAATCCCTCTCACTTACTAACTTTTTGCATATATTTTTTAAAATTTTGAATTAATCCCTTCTATCTTAAATTTAAGAGTTAGTTAATGAGCTTGTTTTGGTCCTAAATATATCTCTATTGGCTACACACATAATATCCAATATTAATAATTTTAAAAAAAGATATTTTAGGGAAAACCAACATATATTTTTACACATTTGTCAGATATCCAAATCTTACCTTAGCAAAGTAGGTATGAGGAGCACAAAGGCATTGCACAGTCTCTTTCAACCTAACATCCTCAAGATCCTGTTCAATGGCAGTGAGGTACATATATAATTATATACACATTAATCAGTAATAACAATCAAGAAAAGATCAAAACTAATAATTTAAAAATAAAAATTATGATGCAACACACACACATTATAAAAAATACTCATTGTTTTTTGTAGGCCTAAGGTATCTACTGCCGATAGCAATGACTAATCCCCTCACACTATAGACTTCCCAGATGATCTTTAGTGCTGGCCATGAGACCTTCTCCATACACACCGTCAGAGATCGAACCCCTGATTAGATGCTTAAGAAATCCAACTAAATACCAGTTGTGCTAAGCCTTATAATTAAAATACTCATGTTAGTTAGAGTATGATTTGATTAGTACATCATCAAGGTAACTGCCAGATATCTTGTGGTAATATTTGTAGATGGCTTGAATATGGAGCTTGCTTCTTGTTGATAGAATCCTTATGATTTCATCATTTTCAATAATGGGCTTGTTTGGCCCATTATTCTTAATTATGTTGAAAATTTCTTGGGCTTCATGTTCGGCATCCTCATCTTTCACCTTTGGGCCTTCATATCTATATGCACTCACCAATGCTACTAACAGCTGTTTGAAAAAAAAAATTATTATTAGTTCACCAAAAAATTATTATTACCAAATAAGCATTTCTAGTAAAAGTAATGAATGATAATGTTTGGTATGTTTGAACAAGATATGAGAGTAGGAGCTATAATGAAAATTAGTCAAGTTAATTAATTAGAAAAATGGGTTATTTTTTTCTTTAAAATATCTCTTTTAATTAGTTATATTAGAGTTTAGAAAAAATTTTATAAATTTAGGAAATAAAGTCAATTGACATTTTATACTACCACATGTCCAAGATATAAGAGTTAGTTGAGAGTTAGACTTAGTATAAAATATAATATTTCAATCAACTTTATCTTATGTATTTATCATTTTATTCTAAACTAATTTATCTAACCTATAAACCGATATATACTCTTACTTTATATAGGGATATTTTAGAAAAATCATGTTATATTTATTCAAATTGATCAATTTAATTTGATTTTCTTAATTTACCAAAACTAGTTAAATAACTTTTACATATATCATGACTAATGGGAGTTAAAATGAGCCCCTGGTGTTTTATTACTGAGATGAGATGTAATTTTAAGATATGAATCATGCAATTTGAACAGAATCTAGTGACTGACCTTGCGTTCATTGGTGTGGACATGAGTAGCTACTTCCTCCTCAAATGAGTGGTCAAAGAGGGCATGGTAAGCCTTTCTCGCTCCCAAGAGTTGATCAGATGATCTGCTGCAGGCGATCTCAATCAGCACTCCATACGCCTGTGAACCCTTCGTCAATACCTCCTTCGCTAGCCGCGCGTCTCTTTCCCACGGATGCATCGCACGTAGCACCACCGCATTCTACATCCTCGCATTAAGTTAAAATTATATGATTTTTCATTATAAAATTTAATGGACAATTAAATCATTTTTATTTAAAATAAAATAAGAATTGAGTGATATTCAACATCCTTAAGTATTTTTTCAGCAGCACTCATCTTTTAAATTAAATTTTTGTACATCCAACATCTTAAAATATTTTTCTAATAATAGCTTTAGAATGTACAATAAGAATTGAGTACTATCAATATTTTTTTAGTAATATCAATATCTTAAGCTAATTTTTTTTGTGCACTCAGCATCCTCTAAAGTAAATTTTGGGTATATTTAACAGCTTTAAGTATGTTTTTTAATTAGAACATAGTATCTTAAGTTTATTGTGCTCGTCTCTGGCAATAATAATAATAATAAAATACTCTGAGAAAAATATTTTAAGATAAAATAACATAAAAAATTACTTTAAAATGATTAGCGCATGCTATTGAAAAAATACTTTGCAATGCGGCTAAATACACTCCAAATTAGTTTATTTGAATACTAAATGCTTCTAAAAAAATAATTCATTGTGCGGGATATAAATTAATTAAGAAAACTAATATGATTAATAAAAGAGTACCTTGATACGCATAAATTCATGCTTGAGAAGACGAACCCAGTGATCATTCCACTTGTGAAAGTTATGTTCATCTTTTATGAAGAAATCGGCATTTGCGTCTCTGAAACCTTCTCTTTCGTTTGGTTCCCATTTTCCCAATATTGATATTACCGATTTCTCATCAATTCCAATCCCTTCATTCAAATAAAAATAATTAATAAAAAAATAGTTCAATATCGAATAATAAATACAGCAAATCTTATTCTACTAGGTAGCATCAAATATATAAGAGGCAAAGTGTCTTTGTATCATACTAACAACTAAATCCTTAAATATACTCATATTATTAATCAAAAGATTCTGTTCATAAACTTCAGTGTTATTTTTAGTCTTTTTTTTTTAAATAAAGAGTGTTTTTCCTTTTTTTTATGTCTTCCTCTATTTTAAAAGTTTTTATTTAACATTGTCTAATTCACCCAGTACCGGCCTTCTTACAAATTTTACCTCTTTCTATACATTCACACATCATCTTGACATCCTGACATGGAAAAAGAATATTCTCATCTCAGCCACATTTTAATAGGTAAATTTTCAAATTAGCCCTCCACATAAATACTTTCTTTTGATGGTCCCTCCCATTATTTTCTTAATTTTTAAATTCATTAACCGTTGTAAAAGTTTTCATGTCAATACATCACTTCATTCGAATACGTGATCATGTGGGAAGAAACTATTGCTCTCGACCGACCAAACATGGCATTCGAACATTAATGGTATATCACTTAATCACCTGATTATAAAACCACCTCTCAAATTTTATATTACCTTTTAAGCGATATACTGTAAAAACTGAGAGGGGAAAAATTTTAGAAAAAAAAAAAAGATTGCTAAGGATCGAAATAAGAACTAATCTGGAAAGGGTTATAAAAAATTAAAATGTAATGGTTTTTTCCTCCGAGAAAACAAAAAAAAAATAATTGACCCATTTTTCCAGTTGATTCTTTACCCAAAAATAAGGGAAACACCCAGCCCCCAGAAGAAAAGAATTGAAGTAATTTTTTATTTTAAAAAATTAATTCTTTCTTTTTCTTGCTGGAATTTTCCAAAAAACTTGATCGATATAATAAGAAAAAAAGAAGAGAGATAGTAACCTGAGAGAGCAGTTGTGAGAGCTTCGACCTCTTGATTGATGAGTGCCATTGTTTGTTTCTGAATTCTGATTCACTTCTCACAAATGAGGCAAGCCATTGACTGATTCTATTTATAGGAATCTCGGAGCCCATTTTTGTCATTTCACTTTCGTCACTATCCAAACTTGTCCCATATGGGAGAATTGGGAGACGCCCCAAGTAAGCATCTGAAAAATGGATTCTGATCCTGGAGGGGAATAATCGATCATGTGATTTCACGAAATTGCCCTTGGTAATGAAAAAAAGAAAGGGTTACTTCAATATTTATTCTTTATAAATTTTCTTTATTTTAGTTTTGATCTACATAGTGTCCAATGATTAATTTTAATTCCTCAAGTTTCATTCCGTCTAAAAAATTAGTTCTTATATATTTTAATAAGAATCAAAATATTTAATTTGAAATTATAAAAATAAAAACCAAAATAAAATCAAATTATAAGGAGTAAATATTGTATTAAGCCCCAAAAAAAATGTAATTCCAAGGCTGTGTCCCGAATTATGGGAATATGACACTTCCATACCTTTGCTGCAATTAGAGGTAATAAATGACCTTTTCCTTCAATATTCTCCATTTATCTATAATTAGAGAATGACCTGTATATGTCGCTATTTTAACCATGTAAAAATATTGACAAAACTACATCGATTGATTACACGCTTCTCTTAAAACCGATGTTAAAATCCCTCCCAAACCGACTTTAAAACTTTTTCCCGTAAGAATCAAAGTTTTAAATTAAGTTTTTTTTTTAAAAAAAAAAACTTTGGCCCTAATTATGAATATTCAACTAGTTCACATCATTTTTTAGTAAAGTCCCCATGTTTTCCCAAAAAAAAAAATGAAGTTACTGAATTTGAGTCTCTGAGTAAAGGTATATTTTTTCATGAACAACTTTCATTTTATTTTAAAGAGTTAATATAATATTTAGTCCCTCAAATTTACCCTCATTTTAGTTTTAATCCATCAAATTTCAAATTATAAGTTTTAGTCCCTTATATTTCATTTAATTTGAAACATTAATTCTTATAACTCAATAAAAACTTGGATTATTTTGCCTTTAGAAGGACTAAAACTAATAATTTAAAATTTAAAGAATCAAAATCAAAATGAGAGTAAATTTAAGAAACCAAAAATTATAGTAACCCTATTTTGAAAATAATATCAGTCCACGTCATTTTCCTAATAAAGTTTACATGTTTTCTTGAAAAAAAAAATGAAGTTCTTAAATTCAGAGTCTCAATAATTAGGCATCTATTTTCATGAAAAAAATCTTATCCTATGTATTTTTATTCTTTCTTTGTAATAAAGTTTGCCTCCCCCGCTTCCTCTTTCAGAGTCCTAAAGGAGAATTAACTGAAGAGATGAACTGACGAAACTACCCTTCATTATGTTCAAACATTAGGCTCGTGTACGGAAACAAAAATATTCAAACATTAGTCTTAAACATAAACCTCTCTCTTAAAGGTATATTTACTTAGACACATACATACTCAAATAATGCATATATTTTATTTATTAGCATGAGTTTTATATGCATTAATTCAATTCAAACTGTTATTAACGGATTTGGATTAGCAAGTTATGCTTTTTAAAGAGTAACTAAAACATGGAACACTTACGTAAAACTGTAATACATGTATTTGTGAAAACGGTTTATATGTTGTTTCATTAATTTATCATCAATAAAATCAATATGTCTGTGTGTGTGTGTGTAAATTTATGAATATAGTATATACCACATTGATATATAAAGTAAACTAATCTCCCAAAATATTTAGAGTAAAAAAAATAGATCCTTCGTAATTAAGTTTATTTTATATATACAAATTTTGAGATTACAATATTTATACGTCATGTGTAATACAACTCATTTCTATATCTTTATGCAATCCACATGATTCACAATATTTTTGGCCAACTCATTTAGTTACTTATGATTAACTTATTAAAAAACATACATCTCATAGTATATGACAAGACGTGGGTGTATTAAATTTGACCTTTTTCTCTTTTATATAATGTATCGTTCTGGCCAAAAAAAAAAAAAATGAATGTATCGATTCTTTTCTTAGGCGTAAGGAACGGTATCATTACACGTGGATTCTAAATTTTGTATTGAATCAATTTGGACAGCAAAGACATTTGAAAGTCTTAGAGAGATTATATTTATTTTTTTTCCCTTTTGTCATATGAATATCTTACTAATCTCTCCCGGCCCATAAACCCTTTTCATATTTGAACAATTTCTATTGCATTTTATTTTATTTAAAAATTTATTTTTCTATTTTTAAAGAATTAATCTGTAAAATAAAATAATTATGATTTTTATATCAAATACAAAATTTAACTGTTTATTATATATTTCTATTAATTCAGAATTTAGATATGTTTAATTTTCAGGAAATAAAATTCAAATTTAAATAATTCTACAAACTACCAACTTAAAATAATCATGATTTTAGTAAACAATACAAATAAGAAAAATAATATGAGTTGTTGAAATCAAATGTGAACTATCTTTAAAAATGTGAACAATAAGTGATTATTTATAGAACATTACTGGAACACTCCTCTTACATACAATAGTTGACAGATAATAAAGAGAGAGAACATTGATCTAATACTTTGAATGAATAAAAAATTATATCATATGAATTGCATGTTAATATTTTATATATTATTATTATTTTGACACATTTTTTTTATGGATTTTTAATACATGGCACATCAATTATTGCACTAAGAAAATCAAATATAATTAATCAAAAGTCAACAAACTATCACAATCCATACCTCTATAATACATAAGCACATTTCCTTGGTATGCTAAGCATAAGATATGATAATATTATTTACTTTGTATCCATACGATATAATAATTTGTTACTAAATAATCCTTTGTTATGAATGCATATAATATTTTTGAAGCCCAAAAAAGTAGTGTATTACTATGCATTTCTCTTCATATGACATATTAATAATTAATAAATTAAATCATTGATTTAATTAGTATAACAATCCATTTCATATAATAATATAATAATCCATGTGTTGCTTGCATGCAGATTATATTATAATATTAACAATAATTAATTTCTGTGAAAGGATATATGATATGACCATTGGACCATCCTTTACTTTTTGCATGAATGCACATATTAATATAATGTTATATATATTTTCTTACCAACAATGCATTTGATATGATAATATAATTAATACTTCCTTGTGATTCTTGCATATATAATATACTAATAAATAATAATACCTTGCTTCTAAACTAAGTCATATGTGAATTAATTTGATGCCCAATCATTGCATTGATAGTTCAAATAAATGCTTGTTATTTTTGAACTCATAAAACAAGCGAGCGCGCGCGCGCGCGCACACATATATATATATATATATATATATATTCCCTGGGTGAAAACATAAATATGATTAAAATAAGGTTCCAATCCTAATTTTAACCATGTTTTTTTCCAATTTTAAATTATATCTAAAATTGGTTACTTTAATCCAACATATTGTTGTAGAGTTTAGTTGGGGGGGGAGCAATTAGATGTAAAGACTTAAAATCAATATATTTATGTGTGTGTATTATAAACTATGGATAGAATTGCATCAAGTTGTGTAGAAAAAAATTTATAAATTATAATTATTAATTTCCAAAAATTGCAATTAACTTTCGAAGACTTGCAAAAGGATTTTAGAGTTTAGTTGGAAAAAAAAGAGAGAGAGAGAGCAATTAGATGTAAAGACTTAAAATGGTGAAAACCATGAATATCAATATATAATATGAAATATATATAATAAAACATACTTATTTTTATAAACTATGGATAGAATTGCATCAAGTTGTGTAGAAAAAAATTATTAATTATAATTATTAATGTCCAAAAATTGCAATTAACTTTCAAAGACTTGCAAAAGGATTTTAGGAAAATTTCAATTTTAGAAAATTATAATAAATCATTAGAATTTAGTAACAACGTTTTGTATTAGAAGTTATTATTCTCTTTAAAAGCTTTTAACGCACTAATGGCCTTGTAATTATCTAGTGATATAGATGCTCTATAAGTGAGATGTTGCGGATTGGATCCCACGTCAGTGCCGGCCCTTGTAACGCCAAAAAAGGAAAAAATAAAAAAAGCTTTAAATGTAATATTTCTTGTTAAATTTGGGTATGTAGATGCAATTTGCCCTCAAGATCGCATGTTCTGTTTTCCCCTTAAGTCAGGGGCAAAAAGGTCCAGAAAAAGAAAGCGATTGCTTGCATGAAAGGAGGAGGAAGATTACTAGAGAGGAACGAAGTAGCCAACGTCTGAGAAGCAAAATGGCTTCTCTCAGAGTGCCTGAGGTTACTGCTCCAATCCAGGACAGCGAGCGACTCCGAAAGGCTTTTCAAGGTCTCTTTCTGACAATTTTTAACTCTAAAGATTTATGAACTTAGACTCAATATTGTATCTATGATTTAGTTTCGTTCATTTACATTCGCTTGTTCCTGATAATTTAAGCTATCTTTGAATTTGTGTGCCCTAGTTCATGTTAGTGATGAAATTTTGTTTAAGCTCTGTTAGTAGGACCTCATCAAATAACATTTTGTAATTTGTATGCATACGAGTCCTTAAGATTCTTTTGTTTAAAAGTTCAATTCTTCAAATGAAATGCGAGAGCTGAATGAATGTTTCGATTTTTTTCTTGGGACATCTTATGTCCAAAGTTTCATGGCGATTTTTTGTTTGAGGAAAACTCAATTTTGTGTGCTGAGTTGTGCTGATTATAACCTTGTAATATAAAAAATCTCTACGTGGGTTACTTCTTGTCTCAACATCATTGTCAATAATGACTCATCTAGGAAAATGTATGTAGGATTTGGAACGGATGAGGAGGCAGTAATATTTTTATTGGGACACAGAAATGCAAGCCAAAGGAAGAAAATTAGAGAAACCTATCAGCAGCTTTACAATGAATCACTCATTGATCGTTTACATTCTGAACTCTCCGGAGATTTTGGAGTATATTGATCTTCCTTCCCTTCCCTTGTCTTTTTGTTTGTAAATACAAGTCAAGAAGACATAACATCAGAATTGTATTTTATTCACTTATGATATTTGTATATATATCTCAACTGGATAATAATGTCACTTTGGTGAAATTGCCTTGGTTGTCTGCACTGAACAACTCTGTCTTCTGTTTCTCAGACTAAAATTCATGATTATTCTTGCTCAGAGTATGGAGTTTTTATTTTTTATTTTATCTCACATGGTAATATATTGTTGGACAAATGGAGCACACTGGTTAACTTTTCATTTTGTCTCTCTATCTCTCAACGAAAATTTTCCACTATTAGCAGAACTATGCTTCCTATTTAGTTTATATTTCTTTTTCTTTTTCTTATATATTATACTAGTATATTGCATTTATAAGAGATGTAAGCTAAAGCATCAAATAGGTGATCTTAAAACAGGAGTTCCGTTTCTCCGGAACTTCAATGTTTGATTTAATTTTCATACTACTGTATGAATTGCACATTTGCTTTGTACTTGTACTTTGTCATTATAAGTTGCATTAGTTATTTGTCCCAAGTCCTAACATTTGTGTACTGTAAAGCATGTTGATAGAATAGTCCTTTTGTCTTGGAAGAAGTGACCATGTGATGTCTTATTTCACTCTTCAACTTGGGCTTGTGTTCTATAACAGAATGCAGTGATTCTATGGACAACTGATCCTCCTGAAAGGGATGCGAAATTGGCAAATGCTGCCTTGAAGACTAGGAGAAAAGGGATTAGAGAACTTCAAGTTCTAGTTGAAATAGCATGCGCATCGTCTCCTGATCATCTGATGGCTGTGAGGCAGGCTTACTGCTCTCTCTTTCATTGCTCACTGGAGGAGGACATTGTATCCAATGTTTACAAGCCCCTCAGCAAGGTAAAAAGTAAAACATATAGTTTGTTAGAAACATAGAATGAAAAAATTTGGAAAATATTTCTGGTTGAGTGTTGGGACCTAGTTTCTGTTCACTGTTAATTGACAAAAATTAATTGTTTGATTGGTGAATTTTCCTGAAAAGCTTCAAAGGAGTTTGTATCTTTTAAAATACTAAATTGCGATTTTTTCTTTAAAAAAAAAAGAGAAGGAAAATTTGAGTTCTTTACGCACTTTCACTTTTCGTGTCACTCTTTTTTTAGGCATTACAAAAATTTTGCGATTAATAATTTTAGAGGATGTTTACATGCACCAAATGTTTAAAACTCAAGTTTTCTAGTTTGTTTTTTGGCTTGCGTTTTCTAAAGTGGTTGTCCACAAGCAAGGTATATCCACTGAAACAAAAGCAGAGTATTATAGAACATTATTGTTGATGGGTGTTTCTTACAATCACTTAATTCAATTCTCTGGTCTAAAACTGATCCTCAGTATATTTCTTTAATCATCAAATGTGTCTGATGAAATAATCATGATTGATGACAGTGATGAAGAACAGATCATGCAAGTGCAGCTTTAAAATTTGATTTCTATGATGTGGGAACTTTTGGACAATCCTTAATAGATGTTGCTTTATACAAGACTTGAGTTGTTCTCATTAGCTCCTTGCTGAAATAAGATTCATGGACTTATTTAAGCCAAGTTTTAGCAGTAGAATCTTTTACTGCATTCATATTTCACTATTTTATATTTAATCTGTTCTATAATTCTTCATGGGATCATAATCTAGTCATTGTGCAGCTTTTGGTGGGCCTAGTGAGCTCCTACAGATATGATAAAGAGGTTGTGGATCCCGAGGCAGCAATATCGGAGGCAGAAAGACTTAATGAAGCTATCAACAAAAAGCAATTAGACCATGACGACATTATTTGGATACTTAGCACCAGAAATGTTTTCCAGCTCAGGGCGACTTTTGCAAGCTACAAGCAACTATATGGGAATCCATTGGAACAGGTTCCGGAAGAATACCTTAGTTTCTTATAATTTTTACCTTTAAACTAGTGAAACTTAATTTTGATTGATGATTCCATTGGTAGGATTTCAAAAACTGTGGGAAAGGAGATTTGGAGTCCCTCTTAAATGTGATAGTATGGTGCATAGATTGCCCTGAGAAGCATTTTGCTAAGGTAATTTTCTTCTTGATAATTAAAATGTGACTTGATATGTTATGTAGCTAACAATGAAAATGACCTGTCAAGCTCTATGGTTTAGTTATATTATGTCGATGAAGTTTCAGAGTCATAATTGAGAATGAGAACATGTTTAGTAGAGTTTAGCAAACCTATTTTCTTAAAACACTCCATAAATTGGGCCGAAAACAGAAGAAATGTCTTGGTGTTTCCACAATTTAGCTAGAGGTTCAGCAAAGATATCACTTAAAACAATGGACAATTATTGAGTAGAACAAAGGACAATCTTGAGCCAACTTCTATTTTTTCACAAGCCAAGAAGAATTCAGACAGTGAGAATAAGAAAATAGGTGCAGAAATTCCAATGAGAAAAAGGAAAAATAGGCAGAAAAAGAAAAAGAGATCAAGGATGAACATATGCACACATATTGAAAAATTATTGATGGCTAGACCAGAGACTCCAAATCTCTAGTTCAAATTTCTTGACTTTTATTCATTAACAGGTTGTAAGAGACTCAATTGTTGGGCTGGGAACTGATGAAGATTCTCTCACTAGAGCCATTGTAACTCGAGCTGAAATCGACCTGTTGAAAGTTAGAGTGGAGTATGCCTTCATGTACAAAGTCAGTCTTGATGATGATGTCACTGGAGATACCTCCGGAGACTACAAAAATTTCCTGATGACTTTGCTTGGGAAAATAATCTGATGCTTCATAGCCTTGAAGCTTCTCTCTGTATTCTGTTGCTGATCTGAGATTGCTTGACGGTTAAGACTTTGAAATATATGTTGTAGAAGTGAAGGTTGAGACAAACCAATTGTTTGTGATTCTGAATTTATTGTCTGTAAATATTTATTGTGGCATGATATTTATTTGGTATGAATTAGTGAAGGTGGTATAGCGTAAAGTGTTGCAAACAGATGAACTATACTGTTAATGTTGGCATTTTCAGTTGGACTGTACTTTTAATTCCTTGAATATTTTAATATGAATGTGTTTAAACGTTTATCTGATTTGTTTAGCTGTGCTCTTACTTTCAGACTCTTGATTGTAATTGTCCCTGTTATCAGAAAAAATAAAAAAGTCCTTGAGAAAAGTGTCTGTGTATCTCTGATGTGTTAAAATTTAATTTCAATTCAAACCATTGTCATTTTATTTTGGGAAAATTTTAGAAAAATACAATTAAAAATAAAAAAAGATAAATTGGTACTGCGAATTTATCAAATTCCAAATCAGAACTAAAGTAAGAATATGAAGGCACAAGTTTCAAGGGTCAATATCAACATATATATCTATATTAACAATATCAGGTTTTACATTAATGACTTTACTTTCATGTTTTACAACTTCATATCCCAAAAACTAGGGATAATTTTGAAGGCATAAGTTTTAGGGGTCAATAACAATATCTGTATTTATATTAACAACAACATTTTTTATATTAACGACTTTATTTTCATATTTCACAACTTTATATCCCAAAAACTAAAGATAATTTTGAGGAATTCAGGGGCCAATAACAACATATATATCTATATTAAAAAAATCATATTTTACATTAATTATTTTACTTTCATGTTTCACAACTTCATATACCAAAAAACAAAGATAATTTTGAGGGCACTGGTTTCAAAGATCAATAACAACATCTGTATCTATATTAACAATATTATATTTTACATTAATAACTTCACTTTCATGTTTTACAAATTAACTCAAGGCAATTTGGTTAGAATTGGAAATCTCAGATTCCTACTTCAATTTTAACGTAGGATTTAACAAGTTCGCAGTACCTATTTGTCTTTTTCCATTTTTAATTGTATTTTCCTAAAATTTTTGTTGGGATTGCTAGGCACACCAGAAAATTAAAATTCAAAAATTTTTCAATCCCTATTGCGAATCTGTTAACGACATTTAAATCAAGTAGCAGAAAATGTACATTTCTTATGCGTTCAATCTTTCTTTCAATCTTAAGGAGCTAACAACTTAAATCATCTCTCTCTACCGGTATCCACATGAATAGAAATCCAACATGGACAGCGTGCTAGTGCCACCAATATCCCTCTAGAGTTTTCTTTTTCTCATGGCTCACTATCTATTTTCCTCATATGTAGAAAACCCTTAGGCTATGTTTGGCTCGATAGAGGGGAGGAGAGGGGAGGGGAGGGTTTGAGAGGGATTTTCTTTTACCTTATTTGGATTGACAAAAAGAGAGGGGAAGGAAGGGATTTTGACATTACTTTGTTTGATATAGGAGGGGAAGGGAGGGGAAACATTTGTATATGGATAACTTTACCCTTATTTCATTTAATTTGCATTTTATAACTTTATAACATATTTAATAAAATATAATTATAAATGGTATTCAATACATAAAATTATAATTTTATAATTATAAAAATTAAATAAATATAATTATAAAATGTGTGACAGTTTTGAGTAAAGAATGGAAAGGGCACTGTGGGAATATTATAAAATAGTAGGGACATATTAGTCAATGTATATCTAAACATTAACATTTCCCTTCAAATTTCCCCAATTTTGGAGGGGAATGTTAGGAAGGGAGGGGAGGGAAAATTTCAAAAAAATTTCCCTCCCCTCCTAAAAATTTTAACAATCCAAATAAGGGTTCCCCTCCCCTCATATCAAACAGATCTTAACTCTCACTTAAATAACTATTCATGGTTTTATATTTTATTATGGATATTAGATTCTTAAAATTAATCTTAATTAATTTTAAAATCCATATCATATCAATTAAAACTTAATTATTTTTTATAAGCAAATTAAATAAATCTTGTTTAATTAAATTTGTCCAACAGTTTTAATTTAACTTATTTATTTAATCTGAATAAAGAGCTAATGGAAATAGATTTAATTTATCTTTATAAATTAAATCCGAGATATTATATCTTTATCATGTTAGTTATTGAATTTAATTTATCAGATAAAACTAAATTTAAAACTAATACAATATAATAATATTATCACACACACACACACACAAATATTTATCAAGTAAATATTCACACAGTGTGTGTGTGTGTAAAATTCATCCACCTTAAATTAATCATACATTCATTAAATCTTGACACATCTTAGATTTAATGAATCTGGACATTATAGCTCGTATTGGGCTATTTTTGTGTGTGACCCTGTAGGCCCATATGAAGTTGGCAGTGGACCAATGACTATACTAACACACAAGTCGTAAGCAGCCTCTAGCAAGACAATACGACTACCCAATTTATATGAGGATTGATAAACTGATACAACTTGTTATACAACTATATTACGTCCCTTTTGTCACACGATATTTTGGTCAAGGATGAGGTACATAAAATGTCTTTCTTCTATTCCTGACCATTAGTTTCTCGACCTCTTAGTAGTCTGACTATAGAAATAAAAACTCCTTTTTATCGTAGTATGACCATACATTTTTCAGACTCACTCATCGAGAGGCCCAATAATATCTCTCTACTAATGTGAGGGACAAATTTCATCTTGATCACTCACATTCCTCTACATGAAAACCACCAAACTTGAACATAGCATTTATTATCACCTAGTCAAAGGTGACTTTTGACTAGATCAAAGCTGAGCGACTCTCATGTAGGAATCTATAATGATCTCAAGTCAAAGGGCATAATGACATAGTTATACATGAGACAAGCTTATGACTTGATCCATACAGCTTTCTAATAGCGGATCGGTCCAATACCTTGTACTCTTACAAGTGCCTAGGACTTTGATTCATATCTCCATACCTTTTCAAAGTCATATTGGTTTTATTTCATCTTTGTTCCCGTATAGATGACCGACCAGGGACATTTAGGACAATCATTATGATTTATCCAAGGATATAATTTTCACAGTAAACATGCTAATAATATAATAACAAAATTGAGAAATTTATTGAATAACAATATTCAAAGTACACTAATTGGCCTCTAGGACACAATTTCCAACATCCTCTCACTTGCACTAGGTACAATCATTAATTTTCCTAATTCCCATTGTCTTAACATGATGCTCATACTTTGCCTGTGCAAGCGGCTTGGTAAGAGGATCAACAACATTGTCTTTTCCTGCTATTTTGCATATTTTTATATCACCTCTATCATTGATTTCTCTAATGAGATGAAATCGCCTGAGTATATGCTTGGTCCTTTGATGTGACCTAGGCTCCTTAGCCTGTGCAATAGCACTGTTGTTGTCACAGAACAAATTTATTAGATTTGAGATAGTAGGCACCACCCCTAATTCAGTAAAAACCTTTCTGATCCAAACGACTTCCTTAGCTATATCTGATGTTGCTATATACTCAGCTTCTGTTGCAGAATTTGTTTTAGTTCTTTGCTTGGAAATCTTCCAGCTTACTGCTCCACAATTCAAGAGAAATATGTATCCAGATTGCGATTTAAGGTCATCTTGGTCAGTTTAGAAATTTGCATATGTGTAACCAGTTGCACAAAGCTCATCATCTAATCCATCATATATAAAGAGTAAGTCTTTAGTCATTCTTAAGTACTTTAGGATATTCTTGACAGCAGTCTAATGACCCTCACCAGGATCTTGTCGATATTTGCTGGTCATACTTAAGAAAAATGAGACATCCGGTCGAGTATATAATATGGTATACATGATGGATCCAATGACGAGGCATATGGAATCTTGCTCATGCGATCTTGCTAATCAGGTGTACTAGGACACAGATCCTTGCTAAGATAAATGCCATGAGACATAGGCATGTAACCCCTTTTTGAATCATGTATATTGAAACTATACAGTATCTTGTTTATGTATGTGCTTTGACTTAGGCCTATTAGTCTATTTGATTTATTTCTATAGATCCTAATCCCTAGGATATAGGTGATTTCACCTAACTCTTTCATCGAGAAAGACTTTCGTAACTATGACTTGACACTCTACAAGGTAGGAATGTCATTCTCAATAAGTAGGATGTTATCTACATAAAGTACTAGATATACAAATGCGCACCTAATAACTAAAATACAAGGTTCATCGATGTTTTAAATGAATCCAAACTCTTTGACTACTTTATCAAAACCATGATTCCAGCCGAGATGCTTGCTTCAATCCATAAATGGATTTTGAAGATTACACACTTTACTCGAGTCCTCTGAACGCACAAAGCCTTCAGGTTATGTCATGTACACATCCTCGAGCAGCTTTCTATCAAGGAAGGTTGTTTTGACATCCATCTGTCATATTTTATAGTCATAATATGTTGCAATTGCAAGAAAGATTTTGATTGATTTGGCCATTGCAACTAAGGAAAAGGTTTCATCATAGCCTACACCATGAGTTTAAGTGAATCTTTTTACAACCAGTCATGCCTTAAAGACATTTACTTTGCCATCTATATTAGTTTCCTCCATGAAAACCCATTTGCACCCGATGATTTTACACCTTCAGGTGAATCAACTAAGGTCCATACCTCATTATTATATATGGATTGCATTTCAGACTTTATGGAATTTAGCCATTTCTCGGAGTTTGATCCCACTATGGCTTCTTGATAGGTCGTTGGCTCATTTTGTTGAATGAGCAACAAATTATGACTTTTAGTAATCAGAAATTCATATCTCTGAAGCTGATGCTATGTCCTATCAGATCTGCGTGGACCTTATGTTATTTGAGGAGGCTCAACAACTTGTTGTAAGTCTTCTCTATTTTCCATCTGTGGATCTGTGCTATCTTGTGACTCTCGAACTTCTTCGAGATATACCTTGCTTTTGCTGATTCTTTTATAAATGAACTCTCTTTCTAGAAACATACCATTTTGAATAACAAACACTTTGTTATCAGTAGGATTGTAAACATAGAATCCCTTCGTTTCCTTAGGATACCCCATAAAAATCCACTTTGAGGATTTTTAATCTAATTTATCTGAGCCTTGTTGCTTAACATATACCTCATATCCCTAAATTTTAATAAAAGATAAACTATATTTCTTTCTAGTCCATATCTTATATGGTATCTTTTCAATTGCCTTAGATGGAATACGATTTAGTGTGAATGCAGCTGTCTCTAGGGCATGGCCCTAAAAGTATGGTGGAAGATCTGTTTGACTTATCATAGATCGAACTATATCTAATAGTGTTCAATTCCTCCATTCAAAAACGTCATTCCACTGTGGTGTTCCTGGAGGAGTCAATTGTGAGATTATCCCACAACTCCTAAGATGGTCAATGAACTCTTGGCTCAAATATTCGCCACCTCAATCAGATTGAAGTGCTTTAACTGTTTTTTCAAGTTGGTTTTGTACTTCATTTTGGAATATTTTAAACATTTCAAAATATTCAAATTTATGTTTCATTAGATAGATATATCCATATCTACTAAAGTCATTTATAAATATAATGAAGTACATATAACCTCCTCTAGAGGCTGTATTCAGTGGTTCACATATATTTGTATGTATGAGGCCTAATAAATCAGTGGCCCTCTCATTATACCGAATAAAAGGTGGCTTTGTCATTTTTCATAATAAGCAAGATTCACATGTATGATATGATTCAAAATCAAATGAGTTAAGAAATCCATTTTGATGGAGTTTAGAAATGTGTTTCTCATTTATATGGCATAAACGACAATGCCATAGGTAGGTCAGCTTTAAATCGTTTGACTTTATCCTTTTGGTAGTAATGGTATAGATATTTCCACTATCAGGATATTCTAAATTAATATATAATAACCAACATGCAAATCACTATTAGCATAGAAAACGTCATTACGATAAATAGAACATTTACCATTCCTAGTAATAGAAGTATAACCTTCCTTATCCAAATAAAAAAGAGAAACAATGTTATTGCTCAAAGTAGGAACATAATAGCAATTGTTTAAAACTAACAAAAGCACACTGGACATAACTAATTCATAAGTGCCTACAACTAAAGTAGCAACTCTTGCTCTATTTTCAACTGGTAGGTCCACTTCACCCTTCTTCATCTTTCTACTATCCTTAAGATCCTGTACAATTGTATAAATGTGAGAATCATATGCAGTATCTAATACCCATGTAGAGGAAGTAGAAGGATTAATGTTTATAACATAAATACCTGAAGAGATAGCCCTTCTATCCTTCTTCTTTTTCATATCTTCGAAGTAGAGTTTGCAATTCCTCTTCCAATGACCGGGTCCACTACAGAAGAAGCATACTCCTTCCTTTAGAGACTTTACCTTCTTAGCATCTCGGCTTGGTTTCGGGTTTGTTTGACTCTTTGGTCTTATCATTTGAGCCTTTACCCTTCCCTTTACCCTTGCCTTTCATTTTCATACCCTTTCCTTTCTAAACCATCAAAACAGTGTTGGGCTTTTTCTTAATGTTATGCTCACTATTTTTAAGCATCCCATGCAGTTCAAAAATTGTTTCTTCATCTTGTTTATTTTGTAGTTCGTAACAAACTGGTCATAACTTTCTAGGAGTGAGTTCAAGATTAAATCCGTAGCTAATTCCTGGCTTATGGGAAATCCAAGCCTCTCAAGGTGATCAATGGAGCCTTTCATCTTTAACACGTGAGCACTAATTGATCCACATCCAGCCATCTTACAAGAATGTAAGGTCTTTGTGTCTCATACCTTTCTTGGCTTGCCTATTCTGGAACATTTCCTTGAGATGCACAATCATCTCATAAGCATCCATAAGTTCCATATCTCTTTGGAGCTCTGAAACCACGGTGGCAAGCATCAAGCAACCTACATCTACTGAGTCTTCCTTATACTTCATATAAGCATCTTTTTGAACTCTTGGAGCATTGGTTGTAGGCTCCTCAGGAGTGGGTTGATCTAGGACATATGCTTTTCTTTCTTGCTTGAGAACAGTTCTCAAGTTCCTGAACCAGTCAAGAAAGTTTGTCCCATTGAGTTTGTCCTTCTCAAGTATTGATCGTAATGATAGTGTGGCAGTATTACTAGTCGACATGATTCTACAATAAAATATGCAAAGTTGGTTAGTAATCTCCTACTAAATTAACAACCTTCATTATAATAATTAGTGGGCTAAGATCCATATTTCGCTTAAATTTAGGTTTACTTTGGCATGACGCTTAAATCAAGTTATTTATGTAGGTAACCTCTTTACCAATTACATCACATGTAAATCCTAGATTTTTATGGGATTCAATCATCATATGATTTGGTATGTTTAATCTCATCTAATGCCTTGAGACCCAAAACCGTTTTGTTAATCTCAATTAAGTCAAAACAATAATGAATCTTTGTGAGTAGCACCATTACTCACACTTACTTCACTAAAATAACTAAAACACATCCATTTTGGTGGAACCTACAATTGAGCGATCTAAGTTTTAATAAGTATTCATTAATTGACAGTATTATGACTTAAGATTTCATTTGAAAGGCTTAATTAATTATTTCATTTATATGAATACATATATCGCGGTTATAAGAAAAGAAAACATAATTTAAACGTGACATAATAAAAAAAATATAACTTAAACGTGATATAATATGGCTCACCTAACCTAAATCCTCTCAAGCCAGTGAGAGGACCTCTCTAGTAGGAAAAAAATACATCAAGAAACCTCATTTAAACATACGAGGGGAGTAAGATGAGAAGACAATGTACATCCAGACTATGTAAAGGAAGGCACGGCACGCATGCCATATTTAAAATTTTATAACCCTTGTAAAATTGAATCCATATTATTCACCATATCCAAACAATTTTAGAAAATAAAACTACAACAAATAACAATTCATACAATATGAAAGCAATAAATGTTATGATTATGTTGCACTACGCATAGTTAGCTACAGCTAACGAGCCCAAACAATTTTAGAAAATAAAAGCACAACAAAATTTCTGCCTTGGCCCAAAACACTTTTTAGCCCAAAAAAATCTCATCTTAGAAAATTTTTTATTTGTTTCGGTCCAATTCAAACAAACCAGCCTAGTTCAAAAACCCTACCTGGATCCCAACCTGCGAATGACTCGACTCCCTTATTGCAACCCACGATCTCAGGCGAAGGATTCAGACAATTAGAAAATTTGAAACAACAATTTTGTAACAGCAATAATCATGGGAAAACGAGCGTAAGTAGGATCCAAGTGATAATTTAGCATAATCCAACACAAAATGCAAGATTTGATTAAAACCAAAAATATCTCAATCAATGGCGACACAACTAAAGAACATCAGCAACCTTTATTTAGATGATTAATCACCATCAATTTCAAACCCTTTTACGAACAAACATGATCTCTCAAAACAGGCTTTCTCACAATCGAATCCAAAGCAATAACGAAAATGAAAACAAATTATACAATAGAGCAGTAATCAAAAAGAAAAATATATGCTTCTTGGACCCTTCGAAAATCATAAAAAAACTTATATATCACATATATAAGAACACAATAAACACTCAAACTCAACTTAAAAGCACAATTGACATGGTTCTAATACCACCGTTGGGATTGCTAGACAAAACAAAAAAATAAAATTCAAAAAATTTTCAGTCCTTACTGCGGATCTGTCAATGGTGTTTAAATCGAATAGTAGAAAACATACATTTCTTATGTCAACGACGTTTAAATCAAGGAGCTAACAACTCATATCACCTCCCTCTACCGATATCCATACAAATAGGAATCTAACATGGACAGCATGCTAGCACCACCAATGTCCCTCAAGAGTTTTCTTTTTCTCATGGCTCACTATCTATTTTCCTCATACGTAGAAAACCCTAACTCTCACTTAAATAACTAATCAGGGTTTTCTATTTTATGATGAATATTGAATTTTTAAAATTAATCTTAATTAATTTTAAAATTCATATCATATCAATTGACACTTAACTATTTTTTAAGCAAATTAAATAAATATGGTTTAATTAAATCTGTCCAACGGTTTTAATTTAACTTATTTATTTAATCTGAATAAAGAGCCAATAGAAATAGATTTAATTTATATTTATAAATTAAATCTGAAATGTTATATCTTTATCATGTTAGTTATTAAATTTAATTTATCAGATAAAACTAAATTTAAAACTAACACAATATAATAATATAAATAAATAATGTGTGTGTGTGTACACATGTGTACACATATACATATACATATACATATATATACATATATGTGTACACACACACACATACATATATGTTGTGAATTGTATTGGTTAGAACACACATGACTTGTTTAGCTATGTGATTACTCAGACACGTGTGACTGTTTACATCTGTTGTGTGTGTGTATATTGGAGCCAGTTGTAAGATATTATTCATTCAATAAGATTTCAGTATTATTCAGTGATTTTGGGCTTCCCTGTTTAACATGGTATCAGAGCGCGGTTATTTTTTTGGGCTACAGGAATTAAGCCCACTTCCTCAGTCTTTCTTGATCCACCGAGAAATTAAGCCCACTTTTTTAGTCTTTCTTGATATGTCGCCTCATGTAACCCAGGCAGGCTCTTGTTTTTCTGCGGTGATCTCTTCATGATGAGTCAACATCGTGGAAGTCCCCTTGAAGATTCTAGACTCCATCCTTGCCAAGATTGGTCTTGAAGACCAGTAAAGTTTCCAGCACCAACGACGCTGTTATCAGGCCCCACAAATCTAAGTTTCTTGATCCTAATTATGCTTAAGCCCGTTCGTGCCCTTCTCGTCGATAAATCATTCTTCTACCCCTGCAGACGATGTTTGTGTCAAGACTATAGGGAGAGTATTGTAATCACCATTTGTGACTAGTTGGTGATTGCTCGTTGATCTAGTTTCTTCCCTCTTGTCGTGTTCTTATACTAGTGAGGAATTTTACCGCCCTTTGCCCATGGTTTTCCAAAATCTGAGTAATTCTTTCATGATTCATGAATTAGTGTATGGTTGGTGAATTTCATGAATCTTTGGATGTCTTCTCTTTTCTGGTTCGTCTTGATCGATTGATTTTGTTGTTGCTACCAAGAAGATTGTTCTTGGTTTTTCATCCGTATGTCCTCCGTGACTCTACTATTGTGATTCCTCTATTTTTTAATTGGTTTCAATTTTTGTGTTCCCATTGGCTTTAGCATCTGTACTTATGGCTGAATCAAACAACCCTTTCCAATCTGTGCATTTTAACCACCCTCTCTACTTACACTCAACCGATACACAAGCTATGATCCTAGTCTCTCAATTTCTGGTTGGTTCAGAAAACTACGCTACCTAGAGTCCAGCAATGAAACTAACCATCCATAGGAAAAATAAGTTGGGATTTATCGATGGGACTTGTACTCGAGACAAACAAGACGACAAACTAAAGGAACTCTCGGACCATCACAATTTATTAGTCCTTTCTTGGCTGGTAAACTCTGTTGATAAACAGATTACCTCTAGTATGGTTTTCTCTCTCAATGCATATCTTGTCTAGTTGGATTTGAAGGAACATTTTGATAAAATAGATGGTGCAAAGGCATATTCCCTACATAGAATTATGAATTCACTTATTCAAGGAACTACTAGTGTATCTGCTTATTTTACAAAGCTGAAAGAATTATGGGATGAGTATGCTACTCTTATTCCTCTCCCAAATTGTCAATGTGATTCTGCTATTCAATATTCTAAAATTGTTCAAGAGCAAAGGCTATTTCAGTTTCTAATGAGCCTTAATGAGAGATTTTAGAGTACTAGATGATAAATCTTACTCATGAATCCTCTTCCTTCCCCAAATCAAGTTTATTCAATGGTAATTCAAGAACAAACACAACGCTATATTGCTTTTAACCCCTCTAGTTCCCTACTGGACAATTGAGTTATGGCCACTAATAACATAAGGGGTGAGAGAGCTCATAGTAAAGGAAGGGGGAGAGGCCATTTTCAAGAGGATTATACTTATTATGTATGAAGAGGATATCGTCGTGAGATGTGTTATCAACTTGTCGGTTTTCCTACTAACTCTTCTTCCCAACGTGGGAAAACAACTTCAGATGACTGAGTAAATCAAGCTCAGCAGACACCTCATCAATCCTCTTCCAAACAGACCACCAATTCTGATCTTGCTACTTCACAACCCCCAATTTTCACTCATGAACAATACAATCAGAAAGTGGGATCCTGATCCTAAAGAGGTTGCTGTCGGTGTTCAAGCAACAACCCTAGGTTTGCAAATAAATAATCTTGTTAATGATTAGATTATATATTTTGAGACTAGTTGTCACATAGTAAATATTGTTACCCAATTGGATAAATATAGGCCTATCTTAGGACCACCTAGGTGGGTAAGGGTTCCAAATGGACAACAAATTAGAGTCACCCATGTTGGAGAAGTTCAACTAACAAAACACTTAAAATTAACAAATGTGTTATATGGAAAAGAGTTTTGCTACAACCTAATTTCGATGGTAAGGTTAGCTTTAGATTGTTCTTATGCAATTTCCTTCTTTCCTCACTTTTGTTTATTGTATGATTTGAAGAGTGGAATGAACAAAGAGATTAGTAGATTATCCTTAGGCCTTTACTTACTCCAGCATGATAATAGTACTAGACTTGTTAATCTAGTATATCAACACTATAATAACAAATGTTTCATGTGGCATCATAGGCTAGGCCATGCTCCTTTTCATGTTTTGAAATACCATACGAATGTAAGAAAGAACTTAGGTTTAATGGATGATTTGAATAACAATAAACGTGAGATTTGCATTCAAGCTAAACATACAAAATTGCCTTTTCCTTATAGCTCTTCTAAAAGTATAGCATCTTTTGAATCGTTGCATATGGATGTGTGGGGTCCATATAGAACTCCCACATCCCAAGGATATCGATTCTTTTTTACTATTATTGATGACTACTTTAGACATACATGGATTTTCTTATTAACTCACAAGTCTAAAGTTGTTAAATTCCTAAAGATTTTTGTTGCCTATGTTGAGAATCATTTTTCAGCTAAGATAAAAACTATAAGGTATGATAATGGAACTAAGTTTACAAACCGAGATGTGTAGGATATGTTCAATTCTAAGGGCATTCTTCAACAGAGAACTTTCCTAAAGACACTACAGCAGAATAAGGTGGTGGAAAGAAAGCATAGGCACCTTCTGGACATTGCTAGAAGGGTTATGGTTTCTTCTCACACTCCCATTAAATTATGGGGAGAGGCAGTGAGGACTGCTGCTTATTTAATCAACTTGACTCCATCCAGAAATCTAGGTAATGTTATACCATATGAGTTGTTTCATAATAAACCTCCTGATTTGTCACATTTAAGAATATTTGGATGTTTATGTTTTGCTTCCAATTTAGATTATAATGATAAGTTTTTGCATAAGGCAGATCCTTACATTTTCTTAGGATATCCATCTACTAAAAAAGGTTACATATTATATAACATCAATACTAAATCATTAGTTGTGAGTAGACATGTCACATTTTTTAGAAAATCAGTTTCCTTTTAAGGATAGAGAGAGAGAAAATTTAGATAGAAACTGTGAGTTGCATCCTAACCCATTTAGAATGTTGTATGATTATCACCTACTTTATTTAGGAAATTTCAACATAGTCCTGTAAGTAGAACTAATGGTGAGCAAACAGAAGATACTTTGAGAGAAATTGCAGATACTTTTAATGAGTTGCCTTCACAAGAACAATCTCAATTAAGAACTATTACGGAACGGCATCCCCCCTCACATCTTAAAGACTATCATTGTGATTACTTACCTTCCTCACATCCTATTATAGAATATCAATTTGATTTAGTAGATGCAAATGTTGTTTTTGACAATGTTTGTCTCAATGATCTTTCTTATTAGTACCAACACTTTATTGCTTTTATTGATAAGATTATGGAACCAGAAAATTACATAGAGGCAGTCAAGGATCCTTGATGAGTTAAGGCTATGGAAAATGAAATAGAGGCTTTAAAGAGGAATAAGACTTAGGAAATAGTTTCCCTACCTAGGGGTAAGAGACCTATAGGTTGCAAATAAGTATACAAAGCCAAATATAAGGCTAATGGCACTTTGGATAAGTTTAAAGCCCGGCTGGTTGCTAAAGGTTACAGTCAAAAGGAAGGGATAGAATTTTATGAAACTTTTTCTCCCGTTGTGAAGATAGTCACTATTCGAATTATTCTCTCTCTTGCTGCCATTCATAACTAGTCATTGTGGCAAATAGATGTCGATAATGCTTTTTTGCAGGGAGACCTCCTTAAGGAGGTGTATATGTCTTTACCCCCTAGTTATCAGCCAAAAGGGGATCATGGTTACAATGTATGCAGGTTACAAAAGTCTCTTTATGTCCTCAAATAGGCCTCAAGACAGTGGAATAAGAAATTGACACAATCCTTGATCAAGGGAGGTTTCTCCCAGAGTAAATGTGATTATGCCTTGTTTCAAAAGAGAACATGCTCTGATATTGTATTTATTTTAGCTTTGTGGATGATTTATTGATCATTGGAAATAATATTCATGCTATTAATGAAGTCAAAAGATACTTGTATAGTGAATTTAGAATCAAGGAATTAGGCACTTTAAAGTATTTTTTGGGTCTTGAAGTTTTAAGGTTTACTCAAGGTATATTTCTCAATCAAAGAAAGTATGCAACAAAATTGATTGAGCAAGCACTAATTGATGATTCAGTAACTTATGTGACACCTTATGAGCAACACCTTAAACTCACTACAGAAGAAATTAAACCAGATTTGTTGGATAAGGAAAACACTAAACAGGATCTCTTCCTCCGAGGTCCAGCGCCTTATAGAAACCTGATCGGTAAATTATTACATTTAACTTTGACCAGACCTGATATTGCTTTCATTGTGTCGGTTCTAAGTCAGTTTATGTAGTTTCCAAAGGATTCTCACATGGTTGTAGTACTAAGGCTGGTTACATATCTAAAGAATTGTCCAGGACGTGGTATCTTCCTATCGGCAACAAGTTCACTATCCATGGAGTACTATTATGACTCAGATCATACCGGCTACCCTAATATAAGAAGATCGGTTACTAGTTTTTTGGTAAAGCTGGGAGACTCACTGGTCTATTGGAAATCAGAAAAGCAAAACAGTTCCAAGTCTTTAGCTGAGGCTGAAGATAGGGCCTTACGAATGGTTGTTTCTGAATTAGTTTGAATTCTTGGATTAATAAAAGTGTTGCATGTACATGATATTGAGCTAGTTCAGGTTTATTGTGACAATAAGGCTGCAATTCATATTGCAACACGTCCAGTTTTTCACGAGCGCACAAAACATATTAAGGTTGATTGCCATTTTATGTGTGAAAAGGTATTGAAGAAAGTTATTGTGTTTGGTTATTTGAAGTCTTCAAAATAGCTGGCAAATATCTTGACAAAGGGCCTTGGAGGTCCTCAACTTCAATATATTCTGAGCAAGTTAGGAACATGTGATTATAGAGTTCCTAACTTGAGGGGGAGTGTTGTGAATTGTATTGGTTAGAACACACATGACTTGTTTAGTTGTGTGATTAGTTAGGTACGTGTGACTGTTTACATCTTTTGTGTGTATATATATTAGAACCAATTGTAAGATATCATTCATTCAATAAGATTTTAGTATTATTTAGTGATTCTGGGCTTCCCTGTTTAACATATATATATATATGTATGTATATGTATATGTAAAATATAAAAAAAAATTCAAAAATAAAATTAATAATATTATACATATATGCACGCGCACGGTGTGTGTGTGTGTGTGTTTCTATACACATACATATAAATATTTATCAAGTAAATATTCACACACACACACACACAAATTATATATATATATATATATATATATATATATATATAAAATTTATCCACCATAGATTAACCATTACATCCATTGAATCTAGACACATCTTAGATTCAATGAATCTGAGCATTATAATTCATGTTTGGCCATTTTTGTGTGTAGCCTTGTAGGCTCATATGAAGTTGATAATGGGCCTCTAACAAGACATTATAACTACCTAATTCATATGATAATTGATACACCGATACAACCTGTCATACAGTTTGTCACATGATATTTCAGTCAAGAATGATGTATGGAAAATGTCATTCTTCTATTCCTGACAATTAATTTTTTAATCCCTGAATAGTCTGACTATAAAATGGAAACTCATTTCTATTGTAATATGGTCATATATTTCTCAGACTCACTCATTTCCCATTTATTTTTTATTTAATTAAAATTATTCCTAAGCCCTTTACGCTCTAATCACTTTCAACGTTTATAGCGTAAAGAATTTTCGTCATTTCTAACAAGTGCATCTCCTAAAACTCAAATTACTGTTCTCTTTTTGGGATGAAGCCACTTAACAACTACTTCAACCAACAACTTATGTCATTTTAGAAGTTCAATGCACATGTATGTTTGACATGAAGGAAATAGAGGGCAAAGAAAATTTTTGAGTTGCATTTAAAAAAATTAAAATAAGGTTATAAAATTTTAATAAAAATAAAACGTAGAATAAAAGAATAAGAAAAATTAAAAACTTTTAACTCTATTTCTTTAATTTTTTTTTTAATCCAATGCACAAAAACTTTCCCTCCCTCTCCAAATCTGTCGTACCAAACAAAAATAAGTCTATAAAATCATTTCCGGAGATGTGAAATGTCACTTTTGAATAATGGCCGTATTACTTTAGTAAAGCACTTCGTAAGCTAGAAATTTTATCTTTGAACAACCAAAATGAGGGTGACCTTTAAAATATTTTAATGTACTTTCCACCTAAGATCCTACTCCCCCTCCATTTCCCTACTGCCAAACAGACCCTTCATGTACTTTCCCCCTAAGATCCTACACCACCACCGAAAAGAGCAAGTTGATGTTCTTCGGACCAATTTCAAATTATTTGTGGTATGAACTTCCATTGTGGCAAATGTCTTGAATCTTCCATGACAAAACCTTTAGTTTCATTTAAATGATAATCCCAATGTTAATCACCAAGCAAGTCACCAAATCATGATTAACTTAGTTACCATAAAATAAAATTCTGCACAAACATCCGAGAAAGAAAAAGGCACTAAATCAAATCCCATCCATAATGCTATCGATAGCTTCAAAAATCACGTTAGCCACATTCTCATTTGCAGCAGTAATAACAGTACTGGTTGCTCCAACCTCAATTAAAGCTTTGTGAGGGTCCTGCACATGAAGGATACAGGAACTTTGTAACTCAGTATTACTTGTAACTTGTTCCAGAGTTGCGTTAATGCCCAACTTTGATAGTGCTGTCAAAAGCCTTCCCACATCAGGTGAACCCCAATGAAGCAGAGGCCTTCGCTTTGAGGAATCGTCTTGCTCGTTTTGCAAAAGCAAGTGATGTTTGGCATTTTCCAGCAATAACTCCCCCTTTAATCTTGAGATATTGATGTCTTCCTTCTTCAACTTCTTCCAGTGGAACTGAGAAGCCAAGTCTGTTGCGATTTTTAACTCCGTGTTGTCTTTTTGGCACGGTACTCGCAGAGTTTCTCCTTCGGTGTAGTAAGAAGCTGTGAATGAATTTGTACTTGAAAAATTGACCTGTGACCTTAAATCCTCAGGAAACTACAAACAAAAATAAGGGGAGTCAAAAGGAAGCAAGGTCAACATAGAGGGTATTCAAATAAAGTTATATAAGATCACCAGAACCATCTTTGGCTGCAATAACTTCAACAAAGGTTGTACTTTGTGCAACCTACAAAGACATCAAAGAGTAATATGATCAAATTTACAACAGAAATAAACTTAGATGTTCAAACAGATTCGCAAGGAACTCTTTAAATACACAGAAGAAATCTTATGAATATGGTACTTTTAAGTGACAAAAGGAGTGCAAGCAAGACAGGTCCACCCCCATGTAGAGTCCACCCTCTTCTTGAAGATGTTACTCATTAATAGTGCAACAGGAACGAGAACGGATAGGGAAATTGAATTATTATTACTTTTTTTTTTTTGGATTACAAAGGACACTTGTATTGCATATTTTGGGTTTTATGCAATGTAAAATGATAAGAAGCATCTTCTGCTGATACCAGAGACTAACCTTTTCCAAGGTACGGAGGGATACTACTCATACTGATTAAGATACATAAGGGAAGGGTTAAATATAATAAGAAAAGACAGCAAGAATATCACTCTAGGTGTTCTTAATAGCCAAAAGACTAGAGGAAAACCTCCAAATGCGAAAAAACTAAGTTATATTTCTGAATGACTAGCTTGTGAGGCAGCTAGCTTATTTATAGAGCTGGAGATACATGAAAATAATTGAATAAATTCAGGAAAATATCTTAACAGTCTCAAACGTCTCTAAAACAAGCTCGAACATTGGAACCACTCTAACAATTAAGGGAAAAATAATTTTTTAATTCTTCAACTTTTAATTAGTCCCTCAACTACAACTCGATTTGACAGTCTCTGAGCTTTTGACTTTCTTAAATCTCAGTCCTTATTCTTTTCACATTTTTAAAAGATGATCCCTATCATCCATAAGTCAGCCCAACTTGTAACTCAATCATCCTACGTGTAAAAAAAAGTTATTAAAGGCGGACCCCAGTGCCAAGCGGCTCCCGCACAATGCAGGCTCAGGGGAAGGAGACCCTATATGTACGCAGCATTACCCTGACATATTGCCAAGAGGCTGTTTCTAGGGCTCGAACCTTGGACCGGGGGCGGAAATTTAAAAAAAAGTTATTAACGCTAACAATATTTGCTGTTGTCGCCGCCAAGTCAGGTGCATGTGGAATTTATATGAAATTGAGAAACAACATGCAAAACAGGTAGAAATCATTTTCAATTAGGGATGGGTTTGCAAAGAAGAACAAATCAGAGGCAACCAAGGCGGACAAAGGTGAGAAGGAGACTAGATGTGACAATGAATTAGATCAAATGTGACGAAGACCAGGGTAGAGAGATAAGGCAGACCTTTATGCTACAGAGGGATAGTGGTAAGTGAGAAAGGTTTACTTTGTAATAGCATATCCATGAGCTTTATAAATTCCAAGAGCCCAATTGAAGCTCTGCTTGTTGGTGTGTGAGTTAGCAGATACATGTTCTCCTAGAATTGTTGGTAACATATATGTTAAAAGTGGTTCTATTTTATATGGCAGAAAGCTTTGGTGGTCCCACTAAGTCATTTGAGTAATGTGTCATCCTATAGTTATCATATTCCTCGACTTTGGCTCTATTTAGTTGTCTCCTTTGTAAGAATTTAAAAACCTATGGTAGCAATAGGCCTCGTTTAATTGTTAACATATAGTTTGATTAATATTAAAATATAATTGTTATTTATGTGATGTCTAACCATATGATAAAAAATAGGGGGTCATGAATGGAGTAGTGAGGAAGACTATCATAATTATTTTAAAAAGGATGACATGTTATTAGATAACATGGATGTCTTAACATTGATTGATGAAGATATAAGCTCTGTCATGTAATCGCAAAACTGATTAAAATCTATGAATGAATTTGACTTGAATTTGGAAAAATAGGTACAAAAAGTATAACTAGATGATATGTGCAAAGACTATTCCTTTGAACTTGGAATGAAATTCAGCTCAACTGATCAATTTAAGGAAGCTATTAGAATGTATTCATTTATGAATAGGTATGAAACAATATACAATAAAAATGATAGTGTGAAGTGTTGTATAAACTGTGCCCATTGTGAATGACTAATATTTTTTAGTAGAAACAGAAATTTCATGACATATCGTTTGAAAATTTGTGTTAATTTTACTTCTAGAGATGTTTCATCTAAATGAGTGTCGAGAAAAATTAAAAGTAGAAGAAGTCAAATAAGAATACGAGTTTCGAAAATATGATATCCAAAATGAAAGAGGATTATATTATGGAGGTGTCAGTACTAAGGCATGCTGACCCCAAAGAAAACCAAACAAGATATTTAAGAAAAATTTGTAGATGAATACAAGAGATTATGGGATTACGACAGGAAGATCCTCTCAAAAAGTCCTGAAACTACATTTAAAATTTTGCCCACATGTCCCTTTATTGATAGACCACCTAGAAGCATGAAAACCAACCATTGGCTTAGATAGATGCTTTCTGAAGGGACCTTATAGTGAAATATTGCTAGTAACAGTGGCACGTGATCCAAATGAGCAGTATTTTTCTTTGGTGGTAACTGTAGATGAAGGTGAAAATCGGGATTCATGGTGGTGGTTTTTTAAGCATATTTTAAATGACAGGGAAAAAAACAAAGATGAATCTTTATTTCTGCCTAACAAATGATATTTAACATGCATTTCAATTTCTTTAGCCTATATGCATTTATGTCAATAGTACTTTAACAGATTTTTTTGTTGCAAGGATTAAAGACAAATGCATATAGGTAAAAGAAATACAAACACATATTACACACATTCTGCCTGTCATAAATAAAGACACATCTTTGTGTTCTTATGTCATTTAGAATATGCTCAAGAACCCACAACTGTGAACTCGATTTTCACCTTCAACTATAACTACTGTTAAAAGAAAATACTACTTATTTGGATGATATCTCACTGCTCCAAACAGCATTCCACCATAAGGTCCCTTCAAAAAACATTCATCTAAGCCAATGATTGGTCTACATGCTACTAAATCTATCTTGATAGCATCCAAACAATGATATAATCTTTTAAATCTTGGTGGTCATATCACTAAAGAGACAATCTTAAAAACAAAAAATTTAATGCAGTTTCAGGACTTTTCAGGAGGGCCTCATTGACATAATCCCACAATATCATATACTCATGTTCAAAATCTCCTTCAATATCATGTTTGCCCATCTTCGTGCCCAATAAGTCTTAGTACTGACAATTCTACCATATAATCCTCTTTAATTATGGGTATCACATCTCCAAGACGTATTCTTATTTGTTTTCATTCTACTTTTTTAATCTTTCTCAACACCCATTTAGATGAAACATTCCTAGAACTAAAAGTCACACTAAAAGTGTCTTTCATTATTAGTCTTCAAGAGATATGTCATGAAATCCCTTTCCCTACTCACAAATATTAGCTAATCACAACATATACACTTTATACGACACCTCACACTATCATTTTTAATATGCATTGTTTCATATTCATAAATGAATGCTCCCTAACAACTTCCCAAAATTGATCAATCGAGATGAGCCCCCTTCCAAATTCAAAGATATAATCTTTGCACATCTCATGAATTATTCTGTTTTGCTTACTAGTCACAACACTCTCTTCTTAAACCAAATCAGATTCAACTGTAGACTTTAATAAATTAATTTTGCGATTAGATCACAGAGAGCCTACATCTTCAGCCAATATTAAGGCATCCACATTATCTAATGATGTGTTATCTTGTTCAAAATAAGTATGATCGATCATCTTGCTCACTACATTCATGGCCCCCTATTTTTTATCATATGATTAAACCACATAAATAACACATTATATTAAAATATTAATATAATCATATGGTTAGACATCTTGCTCACTACAAGCTCGACAAACTTATGGATGATAAGAATCATTTTTAAAAAAGTGACAAGAATAAAGACTAAATTTTAAGCGAGTAAAATGTTTAGGAACTGCGCCAAGTCATAGTTGAGAGACTAGGTTATAAGTAAGTTAAAAATTGAAGGACTAAAAGATTAATTGACCCTAAAGAATATTAAATTATTAAATTATTAAATTAGTTTCTAAAAAAATAGCTTTCTTTTTGTTTCATGCTATTTCACTATCAGATGTGGTGCTTACATAGAATGTGAGATCTGACAAAGAAGGGAAAACTTTAATCATGGTGAAAAGATAAGGAGTGAGTCATAGGCAAGTCAAAGTTCAGTGACTTAGTCTCATCGAGTCAAAGTTGAAGAATTAAATTATAAATGAGCTAAAAGTTCAAGGACCAAAAAAATAATTTTCCCAAGGATTAAAATAAAATAATTCAGAAACTAACAATCATAAAATAATATAAAATATGGCTAATTTAGTTCCTGAAATTCTGCATCACAGAATCAGCTTCAGCTATTTTCCTCCTCTTTAGTCTCTAGCAGTAGGTAATTAGTGGTGGTTGACTTGGTCTCTTATTAATCTGCTCCTTACACAAGACTTGAGTATCAAACTTCCAACCACTTGCTTAAACTGCTACAGCCCTAACCACTCACATGGTAATGAGGCCATATACTTTTATTGTTGCAAATCATAAGGGCATCTCTTTGCCCCTTGATGGAGGGAACGGTGACAAGGTATGGGAGAGCCCAAGCCCAAATAAAAACTGGGGCTAGCGAGGAACAGCCACCTACTCTTCCAGTGGTAGGCAGCAGTAACAAAATAAAGGTTTAAGATCCTCAACACCATCACATAATTTAAGAAATAGGGTTGAGTTTCTAGCTTTCTAACCCCACTTAGTGGAATAAGGCTGCTCGTTGTCGGTTGAGTTTCTAGCTTCACTTAGAGGCCCTATACATTGTTGTTTTAAGGGAGTTTCTATTTTTGACATGCAGAGAGTTTGAACAGCTTATTCACTTTTAAACCTCTTTGGCTATCTACCCTGTCCCCCCTAAAAAAAATAACTTTTATCCAAACAAAGAGAGTACGCACAAATTAATGTTCATATTGAATGATATAGGAAGGGGAAAGAGAAACACACTCTATTCCAGATGGAAATGCGCATTGAAGAACCTTCATTGCAATTGGCTTAAAAGGTAGAAGTGCTAGTTCGGGATTCAGAACATCCTGCAAACAGTATAAATTCAGCCCAATGTTAGGCACCTCGGCCGTGGTTTCAATAGAGAAAATCTACGTGTTCAAGATACATAAATATATCAACTTTTATTCAGAGGTAAAAGAAAAATTGTGAATAATCTTCGCAAAAAAAAAAAAAAAAAAGGTAGTGCATTAGCACCTCAAGGATAAGTAAAGATTCTGGATCCCCACACCAACGTCGAAGCAAATGAACAACAGGACCAAGGCGCAGACTCCAATGAGGAGAAAATACAATACATGGTTCCTGCCAATTCATTCTAAGCACAGAAGATCAGTTCTCTTCAAGCCCATGACATTTGAAACTACTGAACACAATTCAAAATGAGTTTTTCTTTTTCCAGAAGATGTTGAAATTTTGGGTCTAGGAAGGACACAGCCACCACAGATCGATAAGAAAATCATCATTCCACCACTAGTTGATTCCAAAACAGTGAGGAAGGGACAAGGTAGAAAACTTACAGGAGTTTATGTGAATAAATAGCTGGAACCACATGAAGCCTTTTCTGTTTTATAAGATTGGCGTGCATAAACAATGGTTCCCCAGCATATAGCTGCATCACCAAGTGAAGTTATTTAAACATCAGTTTCTGCAGATAACTATACAAATATGTTTAAAAAGAATGTATACAAATGCAACGTTTACAAATTCATAAGTACTAAGTGTCTTGCCCTTTCTTGCCGCTGTTTGCAAAGCCATTCTGGTATGATATTAAGGAATGCCAGTAATTCCTCTGCCACAGAAGAAATTATAAAAATTGGCACCTACAAACAGATAAATTTGCAGCTTAATAAGCATACTTTGAAGTATGGATGTGTACCAGCCCATGTTACATTATGTTGAAATTTAATTTAATTATGAACATTGCTGATGGGGTCAAACTCTTGACCGCTTGATAGGGGAAAAAAAAAACAAATACATCATGACAAAGACCAACAACCCAAAAAGTTAGTAGAAGCATGTGTTGGAATGGCTCTCCAAAGAGATCTCGTTAGAGATCTCTGGCGAAAGTGTACCTCCATTGCTGAAGATTCTAGCGAAGCTATCAGTTGCTCCAAAAGCTGTAGAAGAGTTCCAATTTGAATAACTGGAATCAGCACTGAACCACCATCTTTGACACTCTCAATAACACAGGACGATATGAAAACCAGCTTTTCCTTTTCTTCTAAATTTTCATCAGAGTTGAGGAAGCATTCTGCTTGTTCTACAGAACTGCTATTGTTGTCACCGTCAAAGTTAATTTAACAACAAATTTTCATTGCCTTGACTGTACAATGACATCTTAATTACAGAAATGTAACAACTGAAATGCCTGGAAAAGATTCTGAAACTCAAGAACAAAATGTTATTAATACTCAAACAAAATTCATACCTGAGAAATAACGAGTCACTAACAGATGGTTTAGAGGAACCATTGCCATCCTCAACACCTTGTGTGACACTCAAGGATGAGAAATCTGAATAAATTAATGTACGAGTCCCATGTAGACTTCGGAAATCAAAATTCATAGCATGAGCAGAGTTGAAGCTAGAGCATGAAATATACCCAACATCCCCCTTTGGACCACTTAAAATCCAGTTACAACTACCTAATTCTACACCGGAACTTGATGCCTTTATAATTAAAGTGCCATTATAACAGGCTTCTTCTGCATATTTAAGTGTCTGAACCTTCAGTATGCAATCCTTCACATCTGTTGCACTGAGAAATTTCCAAATTATAGCCAAGACAACTAAATTTTGCATTATTTGTCTTCATGAATAAAGTGAAAATGAGCAATAACATTAGCAAAAAAGCGTTACAAGCAACACATTAACTGCACTATGCACCATGTATGCCAAAATGACTGCATGCTACAAAATACAAAATATCAAAGTCAAATAACCGATGGATTCAGTAATGAGTTGACTCAATACATATCTTCCCCTGAACAGAGAGTGTGTGCTTTTTGGCTCATTGTCAACCTCCAGCTGCTAAGATTTAAAAACAGTTGAAACCATGACTGCTATGGTGAGACAAACTTTGATCAGTTACGTCAGACAAATAGCCTTCAGTTTCAGGTACATATTGCATGATAAATGCATCATAACTAATTAAAGGATATATTAGACTACCTATACAGCGGCATCCAACTTCCAAGCTCTTCTCCATCTTTGCCCAAAATTATTTCTCTCAACTTAGAAGGAAGCATTTCAAGCCCTTCCTGCCTCATCCACGGAGGGAAGCTAGATTCCTCTGGTCCATAAATCTGCCTTAACTCTGCATGCATTGATACAAGATCCTCCATCATAAGTTGGCCGAATCTTGCCGATACTTCAGTTACATAAATCTACCAAATTTAAACAGGTGACTAAGCAAACAGAATTAGAGTATAACAAAAATAAGACCATGTAACAATATTTCAATGTGAATAGAAGAACTTCAATGTGGGTACCTTCGCTGAAAAACCCTTCATTCGAGTAAGAAAGGGTAATCCCAGCATACCCATAGGTCTTGAGATCAATATAACATCAATGGAACACCAGTTCCACAGATGCAAGTTCTTAACAGACTTGTACCAAGGTTCTGCAGAAATTAAACTATTAGCATCAAGGGGCTTTTCAATTTTGAACCTCTTGTCAGACCCAACTTCTAAGCCTAGAGAACCAAAGGTTTCTGAGTTGCTGCTTTCTTTGCCGGGCAAGGATATAAATCCAGCAGGTACAGGAGAGAACACAGTGAGAGCTGAGAGGTCAAGTGGGCAATCCAATAAAATCCGAAGCCCACAAAAATTCAGCATATGACATGGTGGGAAGTGAAAGCCCCCGCCTTTGCTCAAACAAGTCTGCAGAAAACTCAGGAAAAACAAATTTCAAACCAAAGGAAAGTTATCCACAAACATTGTAAACAGAAATCTGCTACAGCACAAACAAACAAACATATGGTGTAAGAAACTCACAAGCTTCATGAAGACTAGGGGGAAAGATGTTTGTCCGCAAAGCAAGGATGGTTGTCAATAATTCCCCAACAAGACCAGATATTGTGATAACAAAGTTGAGAGAAGTCACATTCTCAGGTTACAAATTGCCAGGAGATGATTTTGAGAATGCCAATCTCACAGGTGATATGACTACACAAGGAAAGAGTATAAGTGGGGCAGCAAATTAGAACAAGAAATGATAGCCAGATGTTTGGACCAACCAACGAAGGCTGTTTATTTTTTACTATGAAAATAGAAATAGGAAAGGTTCACACTAGAATACAACCTCAAACTGAATAAAATAGTGGATAACGGGACAAAAGGAACAATGGCAATAAGTAAATTGAGTTTAAAGCTGTTGAGATTGAAGGATACATTGAAGCACAGGGAAAATACTAATATTATTGATCCTTGAATAAAGAGAATACAAAGAGGCCTTTATATAGGCAAAATACCCTAACCCAAGAAACTAATCAAACCTATTGGCTCATAAAGCCCAGAATTCATTGATACAAATACCAATTACATGATGTGTGTGTGTATAGGAAGAAACGGTAGTAGTGTGCAGGAAGAAGAAATGAAAAATAATAATAGTGGAGACAATAGTGGGAAACATAGTGGAGTGAGTTAAGGATAGTAGACTGATTTAGGGAATGTTTTGTGGCCACTGAAGTTCTCTGTCTTCTAACACTCCCCCTCAAGCTGGAGAGTATATGTCAATCATTCCCAGCTTGCACTGAAATCCTTCAAACTTAGTTCTACCAAGAGGTTTTGTCATTATATCTGCAATATGATCTTCAGATCTGATATAGAATAGACTCATGATGCCTGCTTCCATTTTTTCTTTGATAAAGTGTCTATCTATCTCAACATGTTTTGTCCTATCATGGTAAACTGGGTTCTTAACCATTTCGATGCTGGACTTGTTGTCACACCAAACTTGAATTGGTCCCTCATAGGTAATTCCCAACTCCTTAAGCAATCTGATGACCCAAATTCCTTCACATACTCCATTGTTAACTGCTCTCAGCTCTGCTTCTGCACTGCTTTTTGACACCACAGTCTGTTTCTTACTCCTCCATGTGACTAGATTTCCCCATACATATGTACAATAACCTGAGATGGACCTTCTGGTCTCTCTGTCCCTTGCATGGTCTGCATCGGTGTAGATTTCGATATTTCTGGTAGTTCCTTTTCTGAAGAAGATTCCTTTTCCAGGATTAAATTTCAAATAGCTCAGGATTCTGTATACTGCAGCCATATGTTCTTCCTGTGGTTGGTGCATGAATTGACTTACTATTCCGACTGCATAGCTAATGTCTGGGCGTGTGTGGGTTAAGTATGTGAGCTTCCCAACAAGTCTTCTGTATCTTTCTGAGTTGACTGGGACACCATCTGGTTTGATCTCCAGATGACAACCTTCTTCCATCGGTGTTCCTTCAGGTTGTGTACCCAACATTCCTGTCTCATGTAACAGGCCAAGTGTGTACTTCCGCTGAGATACATTGATCCCCTTTTTAGTTCTTGCCACTTCCATTCCTAGGAAATACCTCATTTGTCCTAGATCTTTTACTTGGAACTCGGTTGATAAGTTCTGTTTTAGCTGAGTAATGGATCCTTCATCATTTCCGGTTATGACTATGTCATCAACATAAACTATCAAGATGGTGACTTTATAATTAACACGTTTGATGAACAATGTGTCATCTGCTTGACCCTGGATATATCCAAGTCCTTTCATCGTTTTAGAAAATCTACCAAACCATACCCTAGGTGACTGTTTAAGTCCATATAATGACTTGTTGAGTTTGCATACAGACTTGTTAGGAGCAAAAATTCCATCTGGAATCTCCATGTATACTTCTTCCTCCAAATTTCCATTCAGAAACGCATTTTTTACGTCCAGTTGATGCAGAGACCAATCCAAATTAGCTACAATTGATAGTAGCACTTGGATGGTATTGAGCTTAGCTACTGGAGCGAATGTCTCCTGATAATCAATGCCATATGTCTGGATATAGCCTTTTGCAACAAGTCTCGCCTTGTATTTGTTAATACTACCATCAAGATTGAATTTTGGGGTGAAGATCCACCTACATCCGATTGGTTTCTTGCCTTCGGCAAGTGTTGTAATCTCCCACGTTTCATTGTCCTTGAGTGCTCTCAGTTCTTCTTCTGCAGCTTGTTTCCAATTTGGATCAGCCATAGCTTGTTGAAATGTGTTAGGAACTTTTATCTGTGCACTATTTACAACAAAGTTTTGCATTTTCGCAGACAAATTACCATATGAGACAAATTGTTGAATTGGATGTTGAGTACAAGCTCTTACCCCTTTTCTTAATGCAATAGGCCACCCCAATTCTTCTGGATTTAATCCCGAATTGGAGTCTTGGTCGTTCTGTTGAATGGGAGGGATAGTACTATCAGTATTTGGTTCATCTCTTCCTTGTAGCCTTATTTCTTCCTCTTGTCGTGATCCGCTTTCCAACTCTGAATTGATCTCAACATTTATTTGCAATTCACTAGGTGTGGGTTCAGATGGAGGTGTTCTTTGTTCAGGTTCATGTTGAGCAAATGAGTCAATTGTGGCTATGGGGTTGGGTTTAGGTTGTTGTGGAGGCAATAATGGTGTATGTGTCAAGTCTTTTAGCCATTCAATGTCAGTATACTCCCCCTGAATGGGTAATTTAGGATAAAATGCTTCTTCTTCCAAGAATACAGTATCCCTGGAAATAATAAGTTTCTTGGAAGTAGGACAGTAGCATTTATACCCTTTTTGAGTAGAGGAGTATCCAAGGAAGATACATTTATCTACTCGAGCAGCAAATTTATTGCCATCATTTTTATGAACAAAGACAATACAACCAAACACTTTGGGAGGTAGAGAATTGATCAGTGAGCAAGTTGGAAATTGATCAAGTAATTTTTGGATAGGAGTGGTGTAATTGAGGACTTTGGATGGCATACGGTTAATTAGATAAGCTGCATCCCATATTTCCTTAGTTGTATCTGCTAGAAGATAGCTTTCACTAATGTCATCTGTCATAGAATTGCACAACCAAGTCATAACTTGATTGTTTTCAGCAAACCATGTGTCAAAATTTGGATCATTTGGAGTAGGTTGAGGTGCTCCTCCATTGATATATTTTTCCTTCCGTTTCCCACGAATATACCTTAGCACAGTTTGAGACCATTGAAGATAGTTTCGCCCATTGAACCTGTGGTTGATGGCCATTATTTGACTATCTGAGAGTTCTGGAGTCGTCACCGGTCTGTTGGTTGAGGTATGAGTGGTGGAAGAAGAGTCTTCTTTTTCAGAATTTTTACCTGACATAAGTGCTGCTGGAATAGCCCTGGTTTTGGTTGAATTTTCAGGAAAAGAACCAAAAAGAGGAGGAAATTCAGAGGGGTTCATGGTTCTGGAAGAATGGCCACCGGAGAACAGTACGGACGGCGGCGCGTGGGTCACGCGCCGGCAGTTGTGGATGCGCTTGGGTTCACACGCCGGTGATGTGGAGGCGCGTGGTGTCACGCGCCGTCTCCTTTTGACGCCGTGCTTCTGGGTTCCGCCAATCGGCGGTTTCCGGTCGTCCCTGTGGTGGCGGTGTGACCTCACTCGCCGTCACTCACCACCTTTCAGCTCTCACCGTGCTTCTTGTTCTTTCTCTCTGTCGCTCAAATTCTGGCAACAGTGACTGTTTCACTGTTGCCTTTCCCTCAGTATTGAACCGGCTTTGATACCATATTGGCTCATAGAGCCCAGAATTCATTGATACAAATACCAATTACATGATGTGTGTGTATATAGGAAGAAACGGTAGTAGTGTGCAGGAAGAAGAAATGAAAAACAATAATAGTGGAGACAATAGTGGGAAACATAGTGGAGTGAGTTAAGGATAGTGGAGTGATTTAGGGAATGTTTTGTGGCCACTGAAGTTCTCTGTCTTCTAACAAAACCTAATCATAATGATAAAATGTTCATATCTAATCCTAATAAATACTAAATAATCAACCCTAATAATCATAATTATATCAATATTAATCTTCTATTCTCAACACTCCCCCCTCAAGCTGGAAGGGGCTTGAATGTTAGCAGCAACTGATCATCAAAGAAATAATTGACACCAAATTCATAACCTCTACCAATAATCTTCTTCATAGCAAGATCCAGAATCAAGGAGCAAGTTCGGGCACATTCAAGAAAACTTAACCAAATGTCATACCAGCTGTCATTCAAATAGTAATAATCCAATAGCTTCACCAATAGCTGAACAGGTCTCACCAGGGACCAAAACAACCCAAGGTCTCAAAAGGGACCAAAGCAACAACCAACAACCTCCAACCACATAAGGGACCAAAGCAACAACGAATGGTGTCAGAAAGGACCAAAGCAACCACAAAAAGGTGTCACCAGGGGCCAAACAACACTTCAAACGTCTCACTAGAGATGGACACAAAAGGTCTAGCAAATTGACGTCAATCGCAATCGGAGACCATCAACCACGCGCCATCTAAAAGATTCTGACAGTGAACGCTCTCTCTTCCTCTCTACAGTACTAGTCGTGACATAAAAAGAACCCAGGAAAGAGAAGAAAACCCTAGAACTCTGATACCATGTTAAAATTGAAGGATCACATTGAAGCATAGGGAAAATACTAATGTTATTGACCCTTGAATAATGAGAATACAAAGAGGTCTTTATATAGGCAAACTAATAGACTACCCCTAACCCAAGAAACTAATCTAATCTAATCAAATCTAATCATAATGATAAAATGTTCATATCTAATCTTAATAAATACTAAATAATCAACCCAAATAATCTTAATTATTTCAATATTAATCTTCTATTCTCAACAGAAGCTAATTGTTGACAAATCAAAATACATGAGTAAAGAAATTGTATGCAAAAGGGTATGCATTTTGTTATTTAGGAACTACCAACTTAACCAGTCATATAAGGTAAAGCAAAACACCTATATATGTCTTTCATCCTTAATTACTTTACAGAAAGCAAGGACAAATAAGAATGCAACATAACCAAGAAAACAAAAAAACTACACAGCTATTAAAACTGTAATCACAGGTTCGCAACAGAACCACAAACTCGTGTCTATTTAATTTACTCACTAAGTACCAAGATTACCCTACGTATGTCTACATAGCTGGAAGAGGCTGTCTAATTCATGTCCTTTTAATTCCCTACACATGCTCAGTCGTTGCATATCATGAAGAAGATAAATGCAGCAAGACTACCTAAGTGTTAATAATTAATAGAAGCTCGCACATGCTTGCGGTTTTGCAAACCAGATCATATTTAAACACACACACACAATGGAAGTAGCTGAGATGAGGATGTTGAGACAGAGGTATCTTCACAAAAGGAAAGATAAGATTCACAATGAACTTATACAAGGACTGGAAAGTCAACTATTAAAAAAAATGGTAGAAAATCGTTTGTCGACTGAGAGGGCCATTCATTGGATGAGCCAGTGAGGTGGGTAGATCGGCTAGAGAAGCGAGAGCTCTTGTAACAATTTATCAAGAGATTATCAAGCTCAATGGCACATCGTATAATCCATGTAACCCACGCCACCTCGTGGAATAAAGCTTTATTTCTGTTGTTGAATATATATATATATATGTATGTATATATAAGGGGAGAGAGAAGGAAGAACTGTCTATACCCATTCGAATCAAAGCAACAAATTAATCCCAGAAAATCACAACAGATCCAAGTCCAGAAGCAAGAGGTGGAAGAAAAAGCAAGGGAGGGAGAGGACAGTTGAAGGAGAACCAGAGAGGGAGTGAGTCCGAGGCCGTTGGCGGAGAAAAAGGGGAGGGGACGGATGGATACTAAAACACTATCACGCCTGAAAGAGTAAAAGGATCCTACTATTCAACCCCCAATTTTCATCAACAAAATAACCAATGCACATTATAATCAGACCAGCAATCAGCATAAGCACTAGACACAAGTTCATAACCAGACCAGCAGAATTAGGGAGAAATTATCAGAGCTCTCAAGTGTCAATGTCTTACCTGATACAACAAGCATAGGAGATGAGGGACAGGGAATACGAGAGGAGAGCAAACAAGCTTTGACTTCAGATTTCAGACTTCAGTTTAAGAGAAGCATGAGAAGAGCACGAAAAGGGTGAGCGGGAGCAGAGCAAGAGCTAGAAGGAGCAAAAGAACAGAGTAAACACGAAAGAGAAAATAAAAAATTAAAAAGAAATACGAAGGTGAAAACGCACTGGAAGAAAAAGGGATCTTTCAAATCTTCAATGGTGAAGGCCCTAGAGAAATGTCGACCATACAGTTTCAGATTTCAGAGTGAACAGAAGAAAAGGAGCATCGGCGGTAAGCGGCGTGAGCGCCGAGCGGACTGGAAGTTGAATACTAGAATGTTCCATTATAAATACGGGAATCCTCGACATTCTTTCCGTACAGAAAATAAATCCAAAGATTAAAAGTTGTTTGTTATCATTTATTTGAATCGGGCTTATTATATAAGCCCGATTCATATAAATCGAGATAAATCTCCTCCACATATTTATCTCATAGATCGTGAAAGCACCTCGTAGACCGTAAAAGCTACCTCGTAGACCATAAAAATTACTTCGTATTCCGTGAATTACAATTCAAAAGCACTTATGAAATTTTCAACCGATATTTCAAACAAGCTCTAAAGGTTTAAAATGCCCTTGAAGTTATTACGGATGGGCCCTGACACTTGAAAGTTTTCTAGGGTCACTTTTGCCAGTAAGTTTAAAAGATAAGATAATGAGGATGTTTGAAATAGCGATTAGAATTTTTAAAAGTATTTTTTAATTGTAATTTATAGCATATGAGATAGTTTTTACGGTCTACGAGGTAAATACATGAAGGAGTTTTATCTCGATTTATGTAAATCAAATTTATATATAAATATAAGCTAAACCAAACAAACTCTAAATTAAACCAAACATCCTCATATTATCCTAACCTATAGGATTTTAAGAGTTATTAGTTGACTGACTGGGTTGAGATGACATATCACATAGTATCCATGTTATCTTAGTAAAAGAGCATTGTTTGTCAATTTCTACGGAAGAGTCATAAGTATCTCAATTTCTATGGAAGAGTCATAAGTATCGTAAGTTTTTTAGGGGGCAATAACACTCCTAAGAGTCACAAATTTTTTTGGTTGATTTATTTTATATGGAATGTGGTTATCAAGCACCAAATAATAAAAAAAATGAAAAATCAACAAAAAAATCAAGAATCCATAAATCAAGACTAAACATATGAGTAGAAAAACTCAAAAACCAAAATTTAACAAATTTTGGGTTTAGTAAACTAGAAGATGTAACAAGAAAAAAAAAAGACAGAAGAAAGGATAGTCACCTACTGAAAAACTCTACACAAATTTATTCTATGAAGCATGCCCATATCTATCATCGATCAAACAAAAATTGTGAAGAGTTTCTCGGTGATTGACTTTCTCCTCTTCTATGTTCTTTGTCTTCTTCCATTGTGGCATTTAGTTTCTTGAACCTAAAATTTTCGTTTGCTTTTACAATATTTGAGAGATTTTATTTTTGCTTTTGATTTTGAGTTTTCTAGTTTATAGTCTATAAGTTTCTCTACTTATATATGTGTATGTGTGTTTTGATCTATAGGTTTCTTATTTTTGTTGATTTTTCAATTTGTTGGATCGCTTTGGTACTTGATGGTGGTGTCCATATATAAAAAAACCAACAACAAAATTTGTAACTTTTGGAGGTGTTATTGCCCCTTGAAAAACTTCCTAGTGCCTACAACGCTTTTGTGAAAACTTTTAGGTTAAAAATGTCCTTTAACTCAAAAGAAGTTGACGTAGATGCCACTCAAGCATACCACTTTAGCATAATCGGTCAACTAACGGTTGACTGTTTAGATTTGTTAAATCAAGGTAATATTACCCCGTTTTTTAAACTTCCATGATAAAATTATCCTCTCAAAAACTTCTTGATGCTTAGTGCCCATTCATAGAAACTTTCAAGGCGATTAAGCCAAACGAAAATGAGGGAAATTATAATGATGAAATATTGTATTAATTTAAAAATAAATTATAAATTGCAAAAATTTCACAATTCATGGTAAATTTTGTTAGATTTCATGTTTTGATGATAACAAATCATGTTTTGGAAGCTCATGGATTAATTATAGGCAAAGCAATCATTTCTGGTGATCTGTGCAAGATCACTCGAGTGATTTTATTAATCACTCGAGTGATATTCAAGATCACTCGAGTGATCGCTGAAATCACTCGAGTGATTGCGGAAAATTACAGATCACTCGAGTGATATGGGAAATCACTCGAGTGATCCGCAATTTCACTTCCAGTGATCGCGAAATCACTGCAAGAAAAATTCATTGTTTTGAAAATCACTTCCAGTGATTCTGAATCACTCGAGTGATCCGCCAAATCACTTCCAGTGATTGTGAATCACTCGAGTGATCAGGCAAATCACTTCCAGTGATTAGGATTTCACTTCAAGAAAAATCTACTGTTTTACAAATCACTTCCAGTGAAGCTGAGATCACTCGAGTGATCCGCCAAAATTCTCAAATCACTTCCAGTGATCCTCAATCACTCGAGTGATGTTGGATTTTCGCTGAATCACTTCCAGTGAATTGGAAATCACTGCAAGAAGATTTCACTGTTCACCAAATTACTTCCAGTGATCATAAATCACTCGAGTGATATTTGCAAAGTTACAAATCACTTCCAGTGAATTGAAAATCACTCCAAGAAGAAATCACTGTTTACAAAATCACTTCCAGTGATCCCAAATTCACTCGAGTGAAATATGAAAATTCCAATATCACTTCCAGTGAACCAGCAATCACTGTCAGAAATATTCAAAGGTTTCAAAATCATTTCCAAACACATTATATTCACTACCAATGATATTGCATCTTCTCATATGAGGATTTATTGTTCAAGTATACATCTTTCTACATTAACCTTGATCCAATTGCTTTTAACTTCATCAACGACAAATGATTTTGCTAGTGAAATTTTATTATTACTGTTTTATCCAAATAGCTTTCAAAATCATGATATAATACTCAGTTGCGAAAATAGGATCACTCTCTATGGTTTCACTGTCTCTTTTATAAAACACCTCCAGTGATCCATATTAATCTGTTGAGATACAAATATTGCTTAACGGTCATATTCATAAGTGTGTTACAGCTGTACTCCACCATCACGCACTTGACTTGTAACTGAACACTCCACTCAAACGACAACTATTCATGGTAGCGGCAGAAATTCAAAAGTAATGGAAGACAAATGCTGTTACATTTGTCAGAAGCATCTTTGAATTAACGGGAAAATTTACAACGTCTTCAAGTGGTTCTATTATATATGTCCAGCCATTTGAAAAATACAACAACGAAGAAATACGCCTGAACTTTCCACAAGTGATATCTTCTCAAAAAGGCTTTAACACTTCATCTGTACTTCAGTTTTTATCTACATACTCTGAAAGAGAGATTGTCAGTCATACTAAATCATTCTCAATTGTATTAACTTAAGGTTGAGGAACCTTAAGTAGGGATTTGAAATTACCTTGTGTAAGGGGGAGCGAGTGTCTGAAGGAACTTGCTGTTTGTACTGAGGTGCCAAGAACCCACTGAATCTTGGAGGATATAGTGAAAGGCTCAGAAGGACTTCTGAGGACTGGACGTAGGTCAAGTGATTGAGACCGAACCAGTATAAATCCCTGTGTCAACTTTGGTGATATCTCTTCTTTCATTAACTGTGTTTTAAGTTTTGTATATTGATTTTAGATTTGCCAATTATTTTGTAATCACCCAATTCACCCCCCCTCTTGGGTGAAAAGCTTGCTCTAACAAATTTCAGAAACTCATAAAAAATGCGTCACACTTTTATGAAAACTAGGATTATGCATAATGGGTGTTCTAATTCAAATTGCCATTTGCATCGCCCTTTTCTTTTTACCCTTTTCTTGCCTGGACTACAATTTTTCCTTCTACGATGTCCACTTTCTTTTAATGAAAAATGATATACATAGAAGAATATAAGTCTTATAAATATCTTAAAAAAACATAAAGAGTGTAAATGGGTTAGGTGAGACTAGACTGCCCCCTTAACGGGTAGGCTTATCTTGTGACAGATTGCTTTGAGTCTAGCCTATTGTCTATCACAAGCCTACTTTTTAGTCTAAGTTTGGCATGTATAAAGATATGGCCTTGCATGAAGCCATTAAAAGAACCTGAACCTTTTAAAAACAAGGGTGATAGAGCAAAAATATATATGATGATTTGTAAAAGGAATATTCAACATTATGAAAAAAAATTTGGTTCAAAAATGTCTATGTATATTACAAAAGGATTCAAAAATACCACCACCATTAAATCCTGTAATGCCGTTAAGTATTTTTCATAGGCAATGGAGCAAAAATGCCCCAAATAATTTGTAAAAGGAGCAACAGTCACCATAAAAATTTTTGTTTAAAAATACCTATGTACATTACTGTTCATCCGATTCAGGCTATTGATATATCCTAAAATTCCAAATTGATGATTCCATGAATTTATTACTCATTCAAAATTCGTTCTAAATTCATTTTGTTAGTTATCTCAACTTAAAATTGCTAATTGACCAAAATGCCCCTGAGGACCCGGTCTAAGCCCCTTTGTACCCGGTCTAACTGTACTTTACCAAAAATTGTGGCTTGCACTAAACCTACACGATTTCACGTGTAGAATCGAATTTTGACCTCATATTTGACAAAATCATGCTCAAATTATAAAAATATCCCTAGTAGTCATTATGTTAGGGTTTTAGGGGTAAAATTGGACTGGTTTTGGTATTTTTGATTATTCCATTGAGTTTATAATGGAAAATTGTGTAGAGAACATGTGAATTATGAAGTGTAAAGGCTTTAAGGAATGAAATGACAATTTTACCCCTAAAACCCTAACATAATGACTACTAGGGGTATTTTTATAATTTTAGCATGATTTTGACAAATCTGATGTTAAAATTGAATTATACATGTGAAATTGTATAGGATTAGTTCATGTCACAATTTTTTGTAAAGTACAGTTAGACCGGGTACAAAGGGGCTGAGACCAGGTCCTCAGAAGCATTTTCGTCAATTAACAATTTTAAGTTGAAATAACTAACAAAATGAGTTTAGAACAAATTTTGAAGAGTAATAAATCAATGGAATCATCAATTTAGAATTTTATGATATATCAATAGCCCGAACCGGATGGACAGTAATATACATAGGTATTTTTAAACAAAAAAAATTTCATGGTGCATGTTGCTCTTTTTGCAAATGATCATGGGCATTTTTGCTACATTACTCATGAAAAATATTTAATGACGTTACAGTACAGTGGTGGTATTTTTGAACCCTTTTGTAATATACATAGGCATTTTTTAACAAAAAATTTTTTCATAGTGCTGGATGCTCCTTTTACAAATCATCATGGGTATTTTTGCTCCCTCACCCTAAAAACTAATATTAATAGAATCCAATAAAAATCTTGAGATAGTTTCATCTCTATGATTAAACAATTCATAGTGGCTGGAAGCACTTTTTATATCTATTTAAGTATGAATTCATAACATTTTTTAAAGGGTTATTTTTGTTAAGGTGCAAATTTATCTTAGAAATTTTAAATTTAACTTTGAAATAAATGACATATGGACTTTCGAGGCACATTTGTAGCTTTACAAAAATAACATGGATGATATATAGATTGTCAACTCAACATATTTAGTCAATTTATGATCAAAATTAACTGAGATAATAGATATCGCCAAATTGCTCCATTTTTTATATTTCCTAGGAAAAATTGCCCCTTAAAAAATTTCTGATGTAAAATTACCCCTCGGTGAAAACTTTTAGTGCAAAATTACCCCTTAATCCAATAAAATAAGGGTTAAGTAGCAAATCCGCCACAGAAGTAATCATGAAGGAACAATATTACCCTGAAGAAATAAAATAGCAATATTGCCCCTCTGTTAACATATGTTAAGTTTGATCATTTTCTTTGATAGAATATTGTATGTGGCAGTTTGACTTAGCACTTAATAATCCACCTCACTATTGCCATATGTTAAAATACATAAATACCCTTTACCATAAGCTTCTTCTTCCTCTAAGTACCTGTTTGGAAGCACTTAAAGCCAGGAAAAAAGCTCGATGAAAGCCAGAAGCCCATTTGGTTTATCACATACCCGTTTGGCAACCCATCAAAGCTCACGGTGATTTATAAAAAATAAGAGCTATTTTGAGAAACTATTTTTTTTAGCTTCTGCTAGCCACAACGTCGAAGAGCTTCAAAGAGACCGTTGGTACTTTTCTTCTTCTTCAATGATTTAGTGCTTATGCGTATTTTAATTATTTAATTAAATGCTTTAGTGTATTTTTTCTTCCTCTTCAATGATTATTGAACTTTTTTAATTTAAAAAAAATATTTACATTTTTTAACATCAATTATAACTATATATATATATATATATATATATATATATATATATATATATGTATGTATGTTGTGTAAGTGTAGTATTCAATAAAGTTTATGCCCTTTTCAGTTATTAAGTTTATATCATTTTCAGTTATTTTCCATCTAACTGGGCTTTTCAAACGCTAATCCAAACAAGTCCAAGGTTAAAAAAAAGTCACTTCTGCCACCACTAATCTAAACACAAATCACATTTACAATCTGAATTTTATTCAATCTGGCTTCTGCAAAAGCCCAATTAGAAGAAAAAAGCCACTTTTCCACAGCTAATCCCCATACATGACTGTTCCTTCTCCCACACCAGCGATGCCTTCCTCTTTGCCATCACCGGCATCACTCTCTCTTCCTCTTCCTCCTCTCTCTACAAATTTGAGCAACCCCAATCCTTCTCTTTGCAATACCTTTATTCACACCCCCTCATCATCAATTTCAATATTAGAAAACCCACCATTCACAAAATTCCCAGCAATCCCACTTTGAAATCCAAAATGTTCATTTGATTACCTTGAATGCAAAATCCAAAATCATATGAAGCAACAAAGATCGAGTATTCCTTACCTTAAACTGCTGTGCAATAAATAGGTACTCTGTTTCAGAGAGAAACCAAAGCCATGAGTGATCTTGTTGTGTCTCACATGGCTGAAGATAACATCGACTATGAACAGTTGTTTTTTTAGAGTTTAGCACCAAATGTTATTTGCATCTTCGTTTTTACTTTTTTATCTTTGAGATTCGGCTTCATTATTTTGCATTCACCACTGTGCCAAATAGAACATGAGGGACGCTTACGGTGGTTTAACCTAGATTAAGTGTTTATGTGTCAAACTAATCTAGGTGTCAAAATCTTATTGGCTACTTGGACCTAATTGATTTAAGTAACTTAACCTAAGTTTTGTTTTTGATTTTTTTTCTTGATTAAAATAGGGTAATAATGGACCGCCACCTCACTTAGATAAAAAGTGAGGTGGATGCCATATAGGCCAGCCACATCAATGTAATAGGATCAAGTAACATTCAAACAATTGGGCTTTTAAAGTAAAGGCGATATTGCTACTTTTTTTTTTACTTCCAGGGCGACATTGAGACAAATAACACTTTCAGTGCAATATTATTCCTTCGCGAATTCTTCTAGGATGGATATGCTATTTAACCCATAAAATAAATTAAAAAATCAACAAAAACAATGAACATATAAATCATATATATGAGCAAATAAACCAATAAACCATAAATTATAAAACTAAAAAACAAAAGCAAAACCAAAAATCCTCAAATCCAAAAAAAAAAGCAAACGGAAATTTTAGGTTTAGTAAACTAGAAGTTACAATGGCAAAAAATAGAGAACATAGAAGAGGAGAAAGTCATTCACCAAAAAACTTTGTACAATTTATTTAGTGAAGCACATCCATATCTTTTGTCCTACTGATGATAGATATGGATGTGCTTTCTAGAATAAATTCGTGAAGAGTTTTTCAATGAGAGGACTTCTCTTCTTCTGTTTTTTTTTTCTTCTGTACACTTTCTAGTTTCCTGAACCCAAAATTTTGTTTGTTTTTTTAAACTTAAGGATTTTTTTATTTTTCTTTTGATTTTGAATTTATGGTTTATGAGTTTTTCTACTTATATATTTAGTTTTGATTTATGGGTTCTTGATTATTATTGATTTTTTTTATTTTATTTGATTATTTAGATAGCGGCGACATCCCATATATGAAATAAATCAACAACAAAAAATTATGTGCCTCATGGGGTGTTATTGTCCCCCTCAAAAAACTTTACGGTGCCCACAACTTTTCTTTCATAGAAATTTTTAGGATAAAAATATCCATTGACCAAAATGATGTGGTTTTGCCACATTGCATAGCCAGTTAACTAATAGTTGATCATTTAGATCCGTTAAGCTAGGACAATACGCCCAATTTTTTAAACTTCCGGGATATGATTTTCTCCTCTTGGTACCCAGTGCCCATTCTTAAAAACTTACGAAGAATTTTAGCCTTTAAACCCTTTTCTAAAAATAAAATTTATAATTAGGCATGCGTAGCCATCAGTGGGGGATCCTAAGGGACGACGACCTACAATTAGGTCGCTTATTTATAATTATTGACTTTTATACAAACTATTAATCAAATTACAATAAAAATCCCATGATTAGTTTTCTGCAGAATGTAACTCTAGAGTAATTAAACAAGAGCATTTTGCAGCCGCTATGAATAGTGAAGATTGGTGGAGTACTCATAATTCCCTGTGCTCTCCTTTATTGTGATGATTCCGGATTTTCTTAATTTGCCATGTACATAGCTTCCACATAGTTGGTGCAAATTTCCATATTTCCCTAAAAACCATGTATCCAAGAAAGCTAGAAGATCCCAATCCAATCATACAAAAATATTTAACAAGAGGTAAGTAGTTGACAAGATTTTATAAGTTAAAAATACAAAAAACTAAGCTAGTGTAAGAACTTGCAAGTTGATTTAAGTTTATAGCTAGTAATAGTTTAAAAGTAAGTTGATATGATTTTGTAAACTGAAAATGTAAAAATAGTGGAATCAAAATGTCAACTCACAAGTTTGATAACAATAACATAAAAAATGTTTATATCAAGACGTAACATTTTGGTCTAAATCACCTCAAATCTTACTTTTTTTTACCAGAATAAACCTTAAATTAAATCCCATTTGAAACATCAACAAGCATCAAATATATAAAAGGATTAAGATGTAAAAATATATATACATTTTTTTAATATGTGCGACTACCATTATATATATTACTTGGGTATAAAAATGTCTTTGAATATATCTAAATGGGCCAAAAATACTAACTCTGTTAACCAAGATAAATATCTGTTATTTTTTTATTTTTTGTCCCCATGTTAATTATTTTTAAATAGAGTAAACTCGCGACAATACCCATTTTTAAATATTTTGGTAGGCCCCACACTCATGTCCATAAATTTGCCACGTTCTCAGTACACACCGATGAAAACATAACACATCACACCCATAAATTTACCACCATACTTTGCATCCATGGCCCCAGCTCCTCATCCATACTTTGTGTATGGATCCTGAGTTGACGCTTCATATGACTTCTAAATTCTCTACAAGAAATGATGTAAGTGACGTTAGGGCATGAATCGATTTTATGGTTGTTCAAGCTCAGTCTGTTAATAATCTTCTTTGCCTTGTAGAATGATGTGGGAATCTTCATATTAGGGAATGCATCTTACAATAATTCTAACAACATCGACATTCCCTTATCAGTGATTTCACACAAGTACTCATATGATACAATTTAATCAAAAATGCCAATTTTGAGTATTTTCTACAACTAGGATATAAAAGATGACCTGCTTCATCCATTAGGTGGAAAAAATCCCAAGCTACTTCATTCCTCAAGAACATAGGGTTTGAACTCTCTACTTCTTGGTTGAAGTTGGCATCATGAACAACACATCACAAAAAACATATTAAGAGGATAATTATTATCTACTTGAACTCATACTTGTGAACTTGCAGGAAGAGCATCATATCTCAGCAAGTTTCTCATCATGGATTCACTAAAACGTATACCCTTCTTGAAAAGACTTCACAATAAAATGTTCCCTGACAACTTCTCGTGTATACCACTTCTTAAACTTACATTTAGGACATGGACTCATGATCATACCATTATAGCTGGTGTGAGAGGTTGTGAAATCCTAGAAAGTATTTAATCCAGTCAAATATGCTAGAGAATTGCGTAGCATCTTTATCCATGACTTATCTATAGATCCTACTGTGTGATAGATCTTCTGCTGCCCTTGGCTCCTGGTGTTTCTCTCAAAAAGAGCCTAAGAAAACAAAAAATCATTATTATTTCATTTTGTTATAATTTTTAATATTCCCTTATAAATAATAATTATTAAAAAAATTACATATCTTTCTTGGCTCCTTGTGTAATGAACAAATCTTGCCTAGTCCTTAGGTGGGACAATGTTAGGCACATTTTCCACCAACTGTTGCAGAGGCATCATCCCATCCTTATCCCTAAAGTGGTAGAGACAATTTCTCTTGTTCTTTCTTCCATCCCCCATCTTTATGAAGCTGTGTCGCCTCCTGTTGTCTCGCACAGCAAGCTAATCTTGCATTACAAAATAAATTACAATTAATGCATTCAATAACAATTAAAAAAATTATAATTAAATACATTTGATTAATTAAATAAAAAATTAGATAAATTATAATTATTTATATTTTATTCAATATATTAAATTAGTTACATTCACAACCTTGTCCCACGCGTGCTCCTTCGGCTTCTTCATTAGCTTCTTCTAGTCTTGGAAGTGGATAGGGAACTGGACCCAATTTACACTCGGCTTAGAGAGAAAGTGGTTGAATAGATGACAGCCACTCTCAATCGGCTAGTCCGTGAGCTCATTCCACATAACTACTACATGTAACCCATGGCTAAATTGATTTGTAGCAGCTACGTCCAGCCTCCAGTTAGTGATGTTCCCCTGCTCATTTGTACAATTGATCACAAATTTTAATTAAATATAACTTCACATTCAAACTGTTTTGATTAAAATATTATTTTATTACAACAATTACTTACCATGAACCTACACATCAAATCCAGTCGATCATGAAGATGACCGTTGTGGGTGATTTTGGTCCCTAGCCTCCTTAGTATCAAGGAACCGCTCCGCCTCACTTATGGGAATATTTATCTCAATATCCTCCTCCTCAAAGTCACTTACGCTTATGCCAATCGCCTTTGATGGAATAGGCACCTTTGGTTGGGTCGCTGCTATGGTGGCATAGGGTCCTGTCGGCCCGTAGGGTACTCTCTACTACGACTACTATCACCTTACTGAAGAGATTGTCTGGGGGAACACTCATCTACCACCTTCCCTTTCCCCTTATCTCTCCCGGAAGATATTATAACTACAACTAATTCACTTTTCAAATTAATACAATTTTTTCTTGAATAAGAAAATTATTACAAATATAATTGATTATAATTTCTCAGTTAACCAATTAAAAATGTACACCATGTCAATATTAAAAATAAATTCCTGTCACACCTAACCAATATTTATAAAAAACTTATAATAATATAATTATAAATTAATATAACCCATATTATTAATTTAAAATATTACAATCACTATTGGAAAAATGACTTTTTAGACCGGCTGTTTCAGAAAATTATTACAAATATAATTGATTATAATTTCTCAGTTAACCAATTAAAAATGTACACCATGTCAATATTAAAAATAAATTCCTGTCACACCTAACCAATATTTATAAAAAACTTATAATAATATAATTATAAATTAATATAACCCATATTATTAATTTAAAATATTACAATCACTATTGGAAAAATGACTTTTTAGACCGGCTGTTTCAGAAAATTATTACAAATATAATTGATTATAATTTCTCAGTTAACCAATTAAAAATGTACACCATGTCAATATTAAAAATAAATTCCTGTCACACCTAACCAATATTTATAAAAAACTTATAATAATATAATTATAAATTAATATAACCCATATTATTAAATTAAAATATTACAATCACTATTGAAAAAATGACTTTTTAGACCAGTTCTGGATGAGGTCTTGAAACAACCGGTCTAAAAAGTCATACTTTTTAGATCGATTGTTAATCAACAACATGTCTCATTACACCCGGGTTAAAAAAGTATGACTTTTTAGACCAGTTGTATTAACAATCGGTCTAAAAAGTATGACTTTTTAGACCGGTTGTATTAACAATCGGTTTAAAAAGTTTCCATTTTTTTAAAAAAATATTCCTCTTAAAAATTAGCTTTACCCAGCAAGCTATTTCAATGACATCCAAATAAATTCTTCTCTTACACAACAAACACCTTGAGTGCAATAAAAAAATCATCACGCATTTTAAAATAGAAGCAACAACAATAAATTATTGAAAATTAACACATTATCACACACAATCATAAAATTAAAGTATGCTGCTACACATTTTTATTCCCCTGCTAAGATAAAAATGACCCACATAGCATGTGATTGCAATTACAACAACACTTTATAATTCATACATTGAAATGGAACTTGTGATAGCAAAGATTTCAAAAATTACAGTGGAAGCAATACGTATTAGAACAACATTTGATTCAAAAACTCACTATTCTTGTAAAAGCTCAGATGAATTCAATACAATATTTGCGAATGAAATCAATATCTTCTTCAGGAAAGGGGATCAACAAGATCAAACATCTGCAACACCAAAGCTAGACAAAATATTAACTTGCTAACTTAAAAACAATAAAAGTAATACAAAATTTTTAAAATATACATTTACCTCTTTAGTAAATTGAATCAGGCCTAGGGTGATAATATTATAAATGTATCTCAAAACATATAAATGACATAAGTTAGACCTCGGTGGTTGCCTACAGCTCTGAAAAAGAACATGACAAAATAAAAATAAAGCATAGCTTAATGAACACATTCTTAAAACAAACAAATATGTATTAGAATCCATGTTTTGATGATAACAAAATATTAATGCATTGTTTTGCAAAGGAATATCAAAGTTTAATCAACAACATTGAGTTAAGTTGGTTATTAAACTGACAAGTTCATGTTGCTGCAGATTATCTGAAGCACTCAAGTTTTGGTGAAGAACTCGAGTTTCAATAAAGAACTCGAGTTTTGAATGAAACTCGAGTTGTGGTCTAAAGGGAACTCGAGTTTATAAGTTAACTCCCACAAGTTTTATCTAAAGACTTTTTCAGAAACTTGATTTTCCTGAAGAACTCGAGTTTGGAAATAAAACTCAAGTTATGGTGTGAAGAGAACTTGAGTTGGCAAATTAACTCTCTCAAGTTTCATACATAAGCTTAGTCAGAAAATGAAGCTTTATGATAAACTCAAGTTTTGGGTTAAAACTCGAGTTCTAGTGTGAAGAGAACTCGAGTTTGTAAAGCTAACTTTCATGAGTTTTTAGCAGAGACATGTGATATTAAGGTAACAAAGCTTAAAACTCGAGTTTGCTACCTGAACTTGAGTTATGCTCAGAACAGAACTTAAGTTTGGATACTTAACTCTCGTGAGTTCTTGGCAGAGATGCACTGAAGTGGTGCTGACAACACTAGAACTCGAGTTTCTGATGAGAACTCAAGTTGAGACTTTGAAAAATCAGACAAGTAACTCAAGTTATGGGTAAGAACTCGAGTTTGCACTTTAGAACTTCAAGTAACTTGAAAGTTCATACAGGAAACTCAAGTTCTTATTGAGAACTTAAGTCTAAACAAAAATTCTCCAAAGAAACACTTGAAGCTTACTACTACTTAGACATGCAAAATTGGTGAGCACTTGAGTTTGGACTCAAGTTTGCAGTGAGAACTCGAGTTTATCAGTTACCAAAGTAGAATAAATTACAAAGTTACAAAGAGCAATCCGAACATGGTTAAATATTATTTATTCATTAATGTTTTACTTGTTACTATACCTAAATATTGTCTAACATATATTTCAAGTATGAAACATGAGATTAAACATTCGGATCACATATTCAAATATAAAAGTCAATTGGGTGTCAGCCAGTTCTAATAATATGTACTAACCTTTGGGATAATCCATGTAGTTTTTTTAACTCACAAACATGCTTACCACATGCAACGTGTATGAATGTCCACATAGCCTTATCATCAAAATCACAAAGGTTACTTATTTTACACAAATTTTATAAACTTCCAACAAAAGGTAATGTAAGAAAACTTATGAGTTTATGGTCTTCTTCAATTCATTCCCTGGTTTGTAGTGGAGGGAGTATAAGAGAATGACAGTATAACTCTTCTTGCAAAACATAACCAATTGCTAATGATCACTAAAAAAAGAAATGAATATTAAGCAAATATAAAGCTTTATATATATATATATATATATATATATATATATATATATATATATATTATAAAATATAAATTTGTTTCTTACCCATGCACATATGGAGCCAAGAAACACTCAGTTGTGATTTCACTAAGCTTCTCTGATAAATATGTATGTCTGATAGTAGCAGTGGTCCCTTTCTCTTAGATTTGAACAAGGCATAGGAATCCAAATTTATCGCTTTTGCTAGAGGAAACCAACCTACGATTCATGTACCTACAATAATGCAAGCACACAAATCAAAGTTTATCAACGTAATTTTTAAAATATTTACTTCCAATTGAAGAAGATGCTTACATTAAAAATAGTTGGACAATCACAATCATAAGATATTTTCTAGGAGCTACTAGGGACATTAAATTATCCCTCTCAAGATAGCATATCACCCCTGACTTGCCAACAGCTGAATCTATAGGCCAATCTCTTATTTGAAAGGATGTATCATATGCCATCAGAATCACTTATTGCATGACATTTAATGAAGGTTGTGAAACTTCTTGAGTGAAGGGAGCTGCACTTGAGGCTGTAATCGAGGTTTCCTTAACTCGAATAGAAACAATGTTCTTTAGCCACAATATGAAAGTACCCAGGACATCACTCACAACCTTCAAATTATCAGAAGGGATAGAGATAGGTGCATCTACAATGATCACCTCTTCAATTGAGACTCTGACTTGATCATCTTTCATTTTTTGGTGGTGGACAGTTGATCCCAGGTTGTGCACACTCCCCTGTGCAACTAATCATCTCAGAGGATCCTCAACAAAAAGGTCACAAGGCTCAGCAATTTATTTTCCAGGACCCTCTGATAACTACCCAATATTGCAACAACTCCCTTTAGTGCTCTGCTTATTAGGTACAAGTGATTGTGCTTGGGGAGTACTGATATATTATCTTGTGCTTACAATCATCATCATTTCCTTTTTCATCTTGCTCAACTGGGCTTCTAATCGTGTATCAAATGAGGCTTCTGCCTTAACCTTTGCTTCTGCCCTTGCAGTGGCTAACATATGCCCATCTCCTTCCTATTTATCACACTTGAGGAATGGCGTGAGGATGCTCCAAAGTAATCCCTTATAGCTACCCCTCCTCCAACTCCCCTGACACGGCCTGGATACTCATATTTTCTAGTAGTAACTGTCAGGATATCATTCCTTCCATCTGACCTAAAAGATCCCTTGGCTTGTTTTTTTTAAGTTCCTCCTGTACGATACAGATAACAAACATAAGTAATGAAACTTGTTTACTAAATAATTAATAATAACAATTATACATACAATTTTTTCACCAAGATTGTTCACTTGTATAAGACCCACTCCTCTTTTGGTGAGCAAACAACCATTTTTCTTTACGATGTATCTGAGATGGTGGAGAAAGAAGAATAGAAGGATTGGATTGAGCTGCTTATTCCAATCTCTTTTGTTTGGCCGCCAATAAGTCTTTTTCAGCCTTTGCATAACCCCACAAGATATTGTATGAAGGCAATCATTCTGTCTACCACTCTCTTGTGCTTTTTGCCTTTTTGCCTGCGAATAAGAAATTAAAAAAAAGTACAATCAATAAAGACAATTGATAAGTAAATAAAATGCAAAATAAGTCAATTCACCAAAGCTTCTAGAGTAGTTTGAAACCTAAAAAATTCTTGCTAAATCAGTTCATCAATATAGGAATACTTGTTGTACTGATTAAGACGAGGCTCACCATCTTTCACTTCGATATGCACGTAATTGTTGGCTGGATTTATCTTAAACTTCCTCAAGCGTTCACAACAATACGTCATTGCCTTCTTGTATAAGATGTCATTCTGAGGAACGTTGTAAGTGAGATGTAATGCATGCATTGAAGGAGTTAGTAACAAATTTGATAATCATTACATACTAAAGAGAATTTTAGACCTGGATAGTGTCCCAAATATGTTGCTTCACACGTTCATCAATATTTCTCCACTCCTTTATCAAGATGCTAGGCTTGTTACAAAGCTATTTAGAATTTTCAAAACTTTATATTCAATTTAAACCCACATAGCAAATATCATAATGTGACAATCCAAGACAAGAAAGTATAAATAAAATAATCATGATCATTAATGAGAGCTTAAAAAATCTTCCATCAATTAAAAAATTTGAAAACCCCAACCGATTTCAAGTTCAAACTTTGCCACAAATAAGATAGTGAATGATAATAAGAAAATGACGAGACAATTCACCCTTGTAAGTAGACCCAAACCCACATGTTCCAATCATCATTGAGTTCAATAGCAAGAGCAAGATAGAGAGCAACGTTAGGCATATTCAAACAAAGCCGTAATCATAAAACAGAACACCTTCATTTCCCACTTCAAGCATATCAAGATCTGATGCCAAACATGGTTAAACCAACCTAAAACAATATCAAAAGGATTAAGTTCAAATTATTAACAGCAATCAAAACAAACCTGGAAAGTTGCTTCACGAGTCAGAGTCGCTCTTTGTGCTCTTGTTTGGAAGAAGAACAATCGGTGAGGCTTTTAAGGGAGGAGGAGTCAGAGCTGTAATGTTGTCAATTGACGGAAAAATAAAGGTTGACTGCTGGCAAGGTATGGGCAGTGACTCTTCATTGGCAAATACAAACCTAGCCTCATGCTACCCCTGAGCTTGTCAACAAGAACACGGTCGGTCAGATTGTGATACTAGGTTCAGAGACAAAGATTGCTCCAAATTCAGGGAGAAAGAGGATGGCGAAGTTGTAAACAAGAACAGTGTCGGAGAAATTTCAAGGAAAAGTAAGTTCAGAGAGCAAGCTAACATTCGGCGAGAGGAAGAGAAGAATGAAATTTTAATTAGAGAGCCACATTTAAAACCGGTTGTCCAAAACAACCAGTCTTAAATATATCTTTTAGACCGGTTCTAAAAAGTAACTGGTCTAAAATTTTTCACCTTTAAGACAGGTTATAAGATATAACCGGTCTAAAAAGTAAAAAAAATATTTTTAAATACAAGTCTTTTATTTAGACCAATTATAAAGATAATCGGTCTAAAAAATATATTTATTTTTAATTATTTTTATCCTTATTAGACCGATTTCTCATAAATGAGGTCTAAATAATTTCTTTTAGACCTTATATTTATGGAACCAATTTTAGAAGTTTTGTATAATTACAGAAATGCCACCAGTCATACCTTTTAGACCCTATCCCCCTATAACTGGTTTAAATGTGCCGGTCTTAAATACCTATTTTGTACTAGTGAATATTATAATAATACAATTACACATAACCAAACAAAATAAAAAAAATCAATATCCCTTAAAGCCTAATTAAAAATGCATGGACAAAAAAGGTTCAATAAAAAACAAATTACACATGGCAAAATAGGCTCAGAAACTCATAGATATTAATATTTTTCCCGCCCTAAATCTGGTAATCTCATCAACAAAGAAGGTAAATCAATGACCATATATGCGATGCTCATAAATAATTAATTCAAATAGGAAAAATAAAATCCATAAACACATCATTAAAAATAAATAGCAAGCAAAGAAAGATCTAAAACCTGAATCAAGGAGGAATAATTGAAGAGACCAGATGACATGCTTCTTAATCAATTATTATAGAGAATAAATATTACTTTCTCATCAACTTAGAAATCATCCCAGGCATACATTTAACATTAGCATATAAATAAAATTATATGAAAAGCTCAAGATCATCGAAGAATATTCATAAAACTTAAAAAAAAATCTAAGAAAGAAATAATGGAAAACAACATGTACAGTGCTTCATAATTATTCTCATATTATTTTTCAAAATAGGAAAAATAGAATTAAATACTAAGTAGAGGGGAATCAAAAAAAACCTAGCTATGATACCACATGTTAGAATAATCTAACAATTGAGATCCTAAATATATTATATAAATTCCATAAAAGAGAGCAGTGACAGAAGATTTGATGAAATATCTCCAGCCATAGTGTTTTTTAATGGAGTATCTCACAACTTGGAAATTGTGAAAAACAATAAAGAGTTAGAATTAAAATATAATAAAATAGGTCAAGCCTTCTTCTAACGGAAAGATGAGGCACATTGATGGTCTGAAAATAACCGTCACCCGTTAGGAAACCCCTAAGGAGTAAGTGTTCAACGTATTGCTCTAAGACCCAGCCTAGGCTATTTATAGCCTCCCATCAAGGCTTGTAACAACTTTACCTGGGAGGTAGGTGATCTTAAACCAAATATCTATCTAAATCACTTTGTGAGACATAATCGGGAGATATTTTATCTAAAATATATTAAACTAATAATATTTAAAGTAATCTAATAATATTAAGAATAACTTTATAATATCTAGAATATTTATTTGATCAAAATAATCAACTAATATATCTTTTATATGATCAAAAAATAAATATATATCTAGATAGAATCTAAATAAAAAAATTGTAAAATATATCATTTTAATAAAATATCTAACGGTACACACAATGTGTATGAGAAAATGCATAGAAGAGGAAAAATGTTAAGTTAGTTCAGTTCTATATTGAAACTTGAATGAAATTGTGAAGTATCTATAGAGTGATGGGATATTTTCTTTTAGGCATGGATAATGAAAGAATTTGGCTAGAAGGGTAATTATAGAAAACACCAGGCCATCACATTACACAGACTTTTACCCTTGTTTAATGTGTGTTATAGTTATTTATAGAAGTTAGATTTGTTAGAATGATTTTTTTTTAGTAATATGTTGTTTTATATACTGTTTTTTACTACAACGATGCTATATGTGAGATGTTTATTAATGGAAATGGTTTATTTAAGTTGATAAATGCTTGGTACCATTTTAAACTATTGAAGTTTCCTAATTTATTTAAGAACCACATTTACCTTGCTCATGCTAGTGTTGCTCATTCTTTTTTTTTAGTTGGCAAGTTAAACACTTGATTAGAATTACACATGATGACCCTCTTATAAGGCCCTCTGACTATCCAGCCAATCTAACTCTAGTCTATCATAGCAAAAGGAAGGAGGAGCTGGAAGAAACCACATGTCCCTGACACTATTATGTGCCTCTCTAGCAAGACGATCTGCACACTGCAAAGCACTTCATGATGCATATCTAAGCTCAATATCCCATCCTGATAATAGCATATTTTGAGTCGCTAGAATCTCCGGCTTGAGTAGATGATTTGGTCCTCCATCCATCATAATTAAACAATAAGCCTCTATAGAATCCGTGTACACACAAACTCGAGGGAGACCTAATTGCCTAGCAAGCGAGCAGCATGTCAGTAACGTATGTACCTTAGCTGAAGTTAGAGACAGAAGACCTAACTTTTTCTGAAATCCCATAATCCACCTCCCTTTGCAGTCTCGAATAACTATGCCACAAGAAGCCATCCCAAGAGCATTCACCGAGCCATCAACATCTAATCTGCAAGACCCAGGAGATGGAGTTCACCACACAAAATCTGATACCTCCTCAAATTGGAAGATCTCTTTGAAAGGAATATACATAAATGCTGTAATTTATAAATTTTGTTTCTAAGAGGTTTTCTATAATTTATTCAATGTGTTTGACTAGAGCAAATTTTCATGATTTGAAAGAAACGATTTTTTTTATATAAGATTATGAACATCTTTATCAGAGGAACAAACACATAGCGCATGTTATTCGTAACCTTCAGGTTGCGCTTGTTATTCGTAGCCTTCGGGTAGTGTCTATTATTTGTGGCCTTTGGGATACACTAGTTATTCGTTTTGTGTTGGTCCCTATGATGAAATAAGTTTTTAGAAAGGAAAAAAAAAGAAATCTTTTTATCAATATTTATTAATTTGAAAAGAATGTAATGTATTAATTTTTTGATTGAGTTGAATGTGTTATTATTAAACTTCTATTTTTGCTAAAATACAAGCATGTGATTATAATACGTTTGTAGCAAGTTTTATATAAATATGAATGATTATGTGTATCTCTTGTATATAGCACAATTTGTTTCAGTGAGTATGCCTTAGCAAATATTTATCTCAAGTTAATTGTATTTCATATAGCATAAATGAACCTACTTTTTCTTCTGTATCTTAGAGTAGATCATTTTTTTATGAGATGGTCATATAATTTGTCATGGTATAATTGATTATTAAAAATATTTTTGGGAAGTCCAACGTTATAATAAAAACAATTTATACTGAATGTTCTTACAAAGGTTCATGAATAAATATTATAATGTCATTTTATATTATATTAATAAAGTCGAGCTTACCGATTATAAATAGGAAATAGTAAATAAAAAGGGTTTACGAATTTAAGTAACCTTAAACTTTGTGCTGGTTAAATTTTAGTATTTTAGGACGTGACAATACTATTTCCTTATAATTTTGCATGTAGATTCCATTTTTATGCTCAAATAAATCAAATGGAATATCATTTCCCTTCAATTACTCAAAAGTATAACATAAGGGGTTTAAGGCACAAATTTTCCAATGTTTCCAAACTTACTTTCTCACTTGTGCCCTACCCAAATTTTCATTTTGAACTTATTAGAAACATTAAAACAATCAAAATCCTACACCTTCTCACTGCCATGTTTTGGCCAGATTGCATACGCAAGGAGAAAACATTGATTTCCAACATTTCATTCCAACAACAACAACATCAATATAGTTTAACTATATACATAAAACAGCACTTACCTATTAGGTCCAAATTTTGATTTCTTGAAATCCTCTTTGAAACCCTAACTCCAATTTCTCCTCTTCCTGAAACATAACATTCAGAGAGGATTTAGAAGCCACTGAGAGGTTTAGAGAGGAAAAACTAGTGAGATTAGTGAATCAAACACTTAACATTACCTATTTCTCCTTGATTCTCTTCCTCTTCTTCCTTTTCTCTTCTTTCTCTCTTCCTCTCCTCACTTTTGGATTTCCTCTCCTTTCTCTGTGCTTGACCGACTTAAATGGGAGGCAATGAAAGAATGACAAGCCATTTGGTATGAGGAAGATTTGAGGAGGGAAAGGAATTTAGGGGAAAGAAAGAAATGGAAGGGAAGATTTTGAGGGGTGAGGGAAGATAGGTTGTTTGGTAGGAAGAAAATTGGAGGATGATAGTTGGAAAAGAATTGGAAAATATCTATTTTATCCTTAAAAGTAATTAATTAAAAATTAAAAAGAAAAATGTATTTTTTTTAATAAATTGAAGAAGAAGCCTCAACCTTAAATAGCAATAGCCATTGTTGTAAGAAGGAGCAGAATCGATTGATTCTAGCCGTGAAGAAGATTAATAATGTCAAGGCCTTGGCAGGCATGCGCCCTTAGCGCGGCCTTAGTGCCATGCCATCAGCTACTCTAATTTTTTTTATAATTATCATTGTTATTATTTTGCATTGCTCATCCCTCTTTCTTTGATTAATTTTATTTTTAGCTTCACTTTCTCATATTTAATTAAATCATGTGTTTCATTTATTAATTGTTTGTTTTATCTTGCTAATTTAAATCATCTTCCAAAATATATAGATAACTAAAATATTTTAGTGAGAAATTAATTGTTTGTGGAAATCTTGAATTGAAATTAAGTCCTTAAAATTTAAATCCCATTTTGAGTAAATTTCTTATTATTCCAATAATCACATGATAAATCCTAATTTTCATAAAAAATATTTTTTCAACTCAAATCAATATTAGTAATGATTTACTGCTTTTAAATTTTGTACTTATTCCTTCATAAGAAATAATTTGATACCTTAAACAAAACACAATTCAACTCCATTTATCTTGTTTTAGGATTTTTCCTATAAATTTTTAATTACATAATTTCATTCATTTTTTAAATATTGTATTTCTAGAATTCAAGCAATAAATTTAATTTACTCTAAAACTTGAGTTAATTAATAAATCTCACTTAATGTTACTTAAATTTCAAAATTTTTTTTTTTTTGGAGAATATGGCCTTGGAAGGTGCTTCCATAGGAAAGCGCCTTCTAAGGCCTTGTAGGAAATGGCCTTAAGTGCCTTTCAAGGCCATTTCCTACAAGGCCTTGGAAGGCGCTTGCTTAGGGAAGCGCCTTCTAAGGCCTCCCTCCTAACCTTTTGTCTTTTCTGGTCTAAAGGACCTATTTTCAAGTGTGGCCTTGTATAGCGCTAGACCAAGCAAGCGCCTTACAAGCTCTAGCATTGCAATTTTTTTTTAGAAAAAATAAGGCTAGCTACCGTGCTTGTTTAAGCAAGCTCCCTGGCACTTTATTTTTTTTTTTTGTTACAAAAATAAAGGCCTTGTGTGGCACTTGTTTAAGTAAGCGCCACATAAGCTTAACACTAATTATGGTGCTTATAATAATAAGTGCCTCAGCTTCTAAATATTTTTTTAAGAAAAAAATATTTTTTTAAGAAAAAAACAATATTTTTTCTTAAAACAATATTTAGTAAAGAAGTGTCATAAGAGGAGCGCTACTAAATCCCTCTTTTGTAGTAATGACTTTGATTTCCTTTAAGCTCTAATAATAACTAAACCAACAAAATAAGAATATTACCTTTTTTAATGAAAATTAATACAATAAAGATATAGTTGTAACAATATGGTGAAAGATCTAACACAAGATAGAAAACCATAATGACAAAAACTTGTTTCATAGATCATTATGTTTTATTATTTAATCATATATTGATAGAGCTAAAACTCTTATTAGTTTATAGCTCGTTCATTTGATTTTTCTATATAGATTAGTTAGATTAGATTTTATAATTATTAGAGTCCAATCCCACTTGTATTCTCAGGTCATTAATTCCTACTCCTTTAATTAAAAAAAATATATCCTCCTAGTTTCTATTGGGATTTCACTATAATCCAAAAATCTATAATAACAAACAATAGCACATTATCAACAAAAGAAATTCAAAAACCAAGTTTGTACGTGAGGGCTTGGAAGCCAGAACGTCAACAAATAAACCATATAACACCATCATAGATTTTAGAGCAATAGTGCCTTTGAAACCAGAGGAAAAAAATCTTTGAGAAAATGAAACTCCAAGAAATTTTAAACGAATGCAACAAAAGCAATGGGTCAGCAATTAATGCCATAGCCAAATCAAAGAGAGCATATTTGGAATAGTTTAATGTTGCTCTGCTCTTTGCTTCTTGGTCTGCAAAGCAGTGAGAGAAAGAGGGAGAGAGACAAATAGAGAGAGGGGAGAAAACATAAATTTATCCATTTTTAACATATCAGGGTTAAATTGCACCCTAAAAGTTTTTAGGTTTTTAATTGTACTTTCAAAAATATTTCAGGGTGCTTGATATACCTTAACCCTTTATTTTTCCATCACTTATTTTCATCACTAAAATTTTAGTAACACAATTTTTCTATCACTAATTTCATAGGGAATATTTTTAGTAATCGAAAATCCTACGCTAATTCTACATGAAATATTGTTAGTGAAGGAATTAGAGATAAAAAAAAGGTTTCGTCACTAATTTCACATGGAATATTTTTCACAACAGAAGTAGCGACATAATTTTTCCATTGCTAAATTGCTAATTGACACTGAATTTTTTCATGGCTTGTTTTGTCACAATCTCGTCACTAATTTTAAATTTCATGATTTCATATTATAATCCTACAAAAATTTATATAACACGTAACATAATTAATAATCTACTAATTTAAATATATTTTTAATTACAAAATTGGTTGATATACTTATGAGGTTGGTGTTAATTAGGACATTAATTCCTCTCAAGCTCTAAACCAACAAGATAAGAATATTACTTTTTTTTAATGAAAATTAATATAACAAAGAAATAGTTGTATCATCCACACAATATAGTGAAAGAGCTAACACAAGATGGAAAACCATAATGATAAAAACTTGTTTCATAGATCATTATGTTTATTTATTTATATATTTTTTTGCTACGCGGGGAATTCACTGGAACAAGCCTGATGACTAATCCTTCGGGTACTGTCAGGCCTAAGATGGGGACAACACTCCTAAATGAATTTTTTCTATACACGCCGCCACAAGGATTGAACTCGGGACTAGAGCACTTAAGGGAACGTAAGCCCCTTATCACTTGCACTAACCCGTGTTGGTTATGTTTAATTATTTAATCATATATTAATAGAGCTAAAAATCTTATTAGTCTATGGCCCATTCGTTTGATTTTTCTATATAGAATAATTAGATTAGATTTTATAATGGTTAAGTTTCTAGATAATTATATTTTCTCCTAACTATATAATTTTAGGAAATTTTCATAAAAAGACGACTGAATTACCCAAATCTTAATTTGGGTTACTACACTCAACAAAATATATATCATGTTATGTATTATGATTAGGAATTTTAAATTTTAGTCAAATTACCTACATATCCTGTTATGGTATGGGAAGAAGAATAAAAATGTTGAAGGAGAGAAGAATAGAAAGAGAGAGAGACGCAGAGAGAAACATAGAGAGTATAGAGGAAAAGAGAACAAGCTATTTGAATGATATTCTGAATAATACTTATCTAATCTGCAAAATACAATAAGGATAGGCTATTTATAATATCATAGCGCTTCTATATCCCTTCCATTCCAATGGTTAGATTACGTAGAGACTAATGAACTAATTGCTACTTAAGTATTTAACTTCCTACTTAAGTCCCTAATCCATATTTACATTTAAGTCTATAACTACTATTCTGTTATATTCCATAACATTTCCTCCCTCAAAACAACCCTTGTCCTCAAGGGTTTGGCACGGGAAATTCTGGAAACTGAGTCTTGAGATTGAACAATGAAATCCATATAGCCTCCTCCTCTAGATAACCCTGCCATTAAACTAACACCTCAGTGATGATGTGGCGCTTCTTTCTTCCTACTCGTTGTGCCAGAATCTTTTATAGATACAAGGAAGTAGGGACCATAGGCTACTCAACAGGGGGATAGCGCTGCTTCATACTAGGATTTGAACACAATTTTAGCATAGAAACATGAAAAGTATTGTGGATCCTAGTTTCAGGAGGTAAATCCAGTTTATAGGCTACTGGTCCCACTCTTTCCAGCACTTTATAAGGTCTATAAAACATTGGAGTCAACTTCTGATTACTTCTAGTGGATACAGAAACTTGCCTATGGGTTGCAGCTTAAGAAACACCCATTGGCCTACTTCAAACTCCCTATTAGATCTCTTCAAATCAGCCCTTTACTTCATAGTATTTTTTGATCTATGCATATGATATTTTAAAACTGTAATAATCCTTTTTCTTGCTTGGAAGCTTTGATCTACCACTTCAACTATAGCAGACCTAGGCACATAAGGAACATAAACCAAAGGCTTTTGACCATAAAAAAGCTCATGTGGAGTAGCTTTCGTTGAAGTATGGAAATTGGTGTTATACCACCATTTCGCCAAAGGTAACCATTGACACTACTCCTTAGGAACTTCCCAACACATGTAACACAAGTAAGACTCTAAACATTTATTAAGTACCTCAGTTTGTCCATCACTTTGGGGGTGGTAGGCATAAGAAAGACTTTGCTACACCTTTAAAACCTTAAGAAACTCCTTCTAGAAATTTCTAAGGAAGAGATTATCCCTATCACTAATAATCTATGCCGGTGTACCATGCGACTTGTGAACTTGATCTAGGAAGGCTTGTGCCAAGTTAGAGGCCAAATATGGATGAGAAAGAGGAATAAAATGAGCATATTTGCTCATCATATCCACAACTACCCAAATAACTTCTTTTCCTCCAGATTTAAGTAATCCTTCTAAAAAATCCATTGATATACTCTCCTATACCTTACTTGGGATTGGCAATGGATGCAATAATCCAGGCGCAGCAACGATCTCATACTTGCATCTTGCACATGTATAACATCCTTTTACAAAGTCCTCCACATCCTTATGAAGGTTCTTCCACCAAAACATACCCTTAATTTTATAATAAGTCCCTTGGATACCTGAATGACCCCCTTGAGGGCTAGTATGAAGCCATTCCAGCAATCTTTGCTTCATATCAGCATCATTACCAACCACCAATCGGTTATTTTTCCTCAAATAAGTGACACCCCAGGAGTACCTCTTATGCACTCCACCCCTTTCCTCCACTTCAGCGAGAATAGCAACAACCTCGCTATCAGATTCCTAACTCTTCTTAATATCATTCACCAACTCAGGAGAGGTAGTATCTAAAGAAATCTGTAATAACTGAGAACTATGCAATCTAGCTAAAGCATCAGCCACAATATTATCATTTCCCTTTTTATATTGTATCTTATAGTCATACCCATAAGCTTAGCTATCCAATACATTTGGAATAGGGTCTTCAACTTAAGACTCTATTGATCATTCCTAATAAGAAACTTATTACGCTCCAAATATTGATGCCAATACATATTAGCTTGCACCATAACCAACAATTCTTTTTCATATATAGAAAGACTTAAATGTTTAGGAGCTAAAGCCTTACTAAAGTATGCTAATGGCCAACCCTTTTGAATTGACACAGCACCAATCCCAACTCCACAAACATCTGTCTCCACTAAAAATTCCTTAGAGAAATTAGGTAAGGCTAACACAGGCGCTGAAACCAATGCATTTTTTAGTTTGTAAAAAGCTTTACTTGATGAATTAATCTATTTAAACGCATCTTTCCTCAATAATAAAGTTAGTGGCTTGGCTAGTGACCTGTACCCTTGAATAAACCGCTGGTAGTACCCACATAGACCAAGGAAAGCCCTTAGTTATTTTGCTTTCCTAAGTTCTTGCCAGCCTGTAACAGCCTCAATCTTCTTAGGATCTGTGGTCACTTTGCCCCCATTAATGATATGGCCAAGATATTCAACATTCTTGGCAGCAAATGTACACTTGCTTCTCTTTATAAAGTAGTAGTTCTCCTACAATATGTTCAACACTTCCTCTAAGTTCCTAGTATGATCAGAAATAGATAGACTATAAACCAATATGTCATTAAAGAAAACAAGTACAGATTTCCTCAACAAGGGTGTAAATATATCATTCATATCCCCTTGAAAAGTGGTTGTGGAATTTGTTAGCCTAAAGGGCATCACCAACCACTCAAAATGAACTGAATGTGTCTTAAATGCTATTTTGTAGCAACCCCTAGGTTCCATCTTGATATGATGATAACCAGCTTTAAGGCCTAATTTGGTAAACCATTGAACAGTATGCAATTCATCCAGCAAGTCTCCTACCAATGGAATAGAGTACTGGTTCTTAACCGTCTTTTTATTCAGCTCTCTAAAATCGATACACATACGCCAAGTTCCATCTTTTTTCTTTACTAACACAATGGGTGTTGAAAAGGGAGAGGAACTCTCTTGAATCACACCTATTTGGAGCAACTCAAACACTTGCTTTTCAATAACATCCTTCTGTGAAGCAAAGTACCTATAAGGCTTAAGACTAATAAGGTTAGTACCTTCATGTAAAATAATGGGATGATTATGCCCAGGCCTCAAAGGGGGCAACCCCTTAAATTTCCCAAAAATTACTTCAAACCTGTTCAGTGTATTCTGAACTTCTGCTAGAATCTCTTTGGGTAGTTCTAAAATAGAGTAGCAATGTTGTTCTGGCCCTGCGTAAGGCTGCAACATCTATATCAAAAAGACCTTATGATCTCCAGAGCCCTTGAGCCCTATCCTCCGTGAAGGAATCACCCGTAGAGAATTGACTGGGTTAGCTTGAAGCTAACATAACTGCCCTTTATACTAGAATTCCATAGAAAGCTTCTCGTAATCCAAGAAAGCACTTTGAATTGATCTTAGCCATGTCAATCCCAGTACCATGTCAAAGGTCTGCAACTTAATTATAGGAAACAACTCTTCAAAATTCATACCCTACATTTTCCACCTAAACCCATACCAGACACCAAAAATTTACAGTTTTTGACCCCCTGCAACTTGCACTGATAAGCTTGGTATCATTGTTTCCTTCCAACCCATTCTGATTGCCAGATCATAGTCCAAGTAATCGTGGGAACTACTGTTATCAACCAAAATCTGAATCTGTTGCTTACCTACACTACCTTGGAGGCATATAAAGTCACTGGTATTGACGCCATTAATGGCATAAAGGGATATCAATGGCACATGATCACCCTCCAACTCACCCTTTTGCTCAATGAAATATGTGTTTTCTAACTCTTCCACCAAATCCAAATAGTAGAGTTGCATTCTTTGCCTTTGAGGACACCAATAATCCTTAAAGAACTTCTCATGGCAGTAAAAATAGAGGCTTTTAGCGCGGTGCTCTGCTTCATCTTCGCCTTGGGACCAGTTTTGTTGTTACTATTCGGGTTCTTGGCTACAGTGTTGGGTATTGTCTCCTTCTGGTGGGTCCTGCCTATATTATAATAATTCATTCCTGCACTATTTGCTTGAGTTAACACATTCTAAGACCCCAACGTGTCCTTTACACCCATCATATGTTGGCCTGATCCTTCCCTTGCAATCTTGGATTCCCGCCTGTTCTTCGTTATTTCTTGGACCCTTGCCAATCGTCGGGCCTCTCTTAGCGTTCATGGGTTGAACATCAACACATAATCTATAATTTCATCCTTCAGGGCCACCACATAGATATCGACCAGGTACTCTTTTGTTAGTTCCAGCTTCACCGATATCACATCAAATTTGGCCTTAAAATCTGCTAGTAATCCAGTCTGCCAGAGTCACGTGAGGTCGCTCATTGGTTTGTCAATTGAAAGGTCAAACATGTCTCAGAGCAATATGACATACTCAGGCCATGTGGGTGGTCGTTGCCACCATTTCTCTGCAGCCACATGCCAGGCGAAACATATGTCATCCAAATTCATCAAGGCCATCGTCACCTTCGAGTTGTCTGGCGTTGCATCCAATTCAAAGAATCTTTTGCATTTTAAGATCCATGTGTCGATGTCTTGGCCTTGGTACCTCAGGAATTCCATCTTCGTAAATTATGTTGGCCGGTGATATCCTCCTCCATTTGCTTAACTGGTGCTCTGTCCATTTCCCGATTTTGGCACTCTGATACCACTATTATGGTATAGAAAGAAGAATCGAAAGAGAGAAGAACTAAGCCTATAAACTGATCTAACAGTGTCAAACTAGGGAATTCTTCAAAATACTCCTGAAACTGAAGGAAAATGCTATCCAACTGTGAAGGGAGGTTTGACTTTTCAAATTGTACATTGTTCATATCAGAACCCAGCTGTAACCCATCACGTGAGGTCTTAAAACCCAGTGCACCATTAAAATAGCTTTAGAACACAGAGAAAATTAGGGACAGTCGTATTCTTGACTTTTCAATACTTAAAGCTTTCCTCAGCCACATCATAACCTAACCAAGATTTTCAAGTTCTAAAAGTTGCGCGGTTTCACACTTAGCATCGTGAACCTTCATCTTCGAAATGCAGCTCCAAGGAAAAAAAAGAGATAGAAGATGGCATCAAACTTAAAGGCAACAAGAGAACAGCAACTGTCGGCCGTGTGAAAGAAGAAGCCATCAATGTTGCCGACCCCTGAAAATTTAATAGCTTCGTCTGGCCTTTATATCCACTCTCGGTTTCTTGCTTATAATTATGGGCTTCAAGGCTTTCTTTTTCATCTATCATCTTGCTGGGTTTCTCGTGCACATCTTCGTTCTTCCCGATTGCATCTTTCTTGATTCGAGCAGCATCATTGCTTTCTATTTCTTTCTCAAGAACAAAGGGTTTCAAACCTTCTTCTTGAATTACGTTAGATGTTTTAAGAGTGACCGAGCCCTTTTCTTACTCAGCTAAGACTTTTCTTGCCTACATTACTTTCTTGGCTCGCCATTGTAAGGAGATTTCTTGCACTCTTGCCAAACATCGGGCCTCAAGCATAGTTCTTAGCCTAAATAATTGGACTGATTTGGCTATTTCTTCTTTCAAATCAGAAACATATGCCTTAACAAGATAGCCTTATGGGAAATCATGTGTGGCAGCGAAGGAGTCGAAGGCATGGTTATAGTCAACTAAAAAACATTGTTGTCACAGCTGAGCGATGACTGTGCCTCCTTGAATGACGTTACTCAAACTCTGTAGATCTTGGTGGAAGCCACGAATAGATTCTTCCATCGCTTTGAAGGAATCGTACAGTTCATCAATCCCATTGGCTAACTTTTTCTCAGTGTTGGTAAGACGCTCTTCAAGCTGGACATCGCTCTGTGAGCAAGCAATAGCCATAAACTAATTTTTTTTCTTTTCTTTTTGGAATTGTAGTAGGAGTTGAGGTCCTACAGCTCTGATACCACTGTTATGATATGGGAAGAAGAATAGAAATGAAGAAGGAGAGAAGAACAGAAAGTGAGAGAGACACAGAAAGAAACAAAGAGTAGAGAAGAAAAGAGAACAAGCTATCTGAATGATATTCTGAATAGCACTTATCTAATATGCAAAATACAATAGGGATATGCTATTTATAATATCATAGCACCTCTATATCCCTTCCATTCCAACGGTCAGATTACTTAGAGACTAATGAACTAATTGCTACTTAGGTATTTAACTTCCCACTTAAGTCCCTAACTACTATTGTGTTATATTTCATAACATATCCCTTAGCCATTAAAAAAGCAAAATTGAAAACATAACCCTACTTTGGTAATTTGGGCCATTGTGAATTAAACAAGATTTTAAACCGTAGCAAGCTCATCGGTTTGGTTTTTATTATTATTACAAACAAGGTTTTAAAAATTGGACTGGACTGGACCAGACGGTCAGACTATTAGCCGAAAAACTTAGCGGCTCATCTTTTAGGCTTGGACCGTTAAGGAGTTAGGCCGTGTTGAGCCATCCTGAACCGCCTATTAAGATGGAATTTGGAGTTGGGCCGTGAACCGAAACGAATTTTAAAAAGCCAGCCTGTTGGATCTGGGGTGAGTTAACGACGGGAAAGAAAAAAGATGGTAGAAGAAGAAAAACACAGCGAAAGAGAAAGGAAGAAGGAGATGGTAAAAGAAGAAAAACACGATGAAATAGAAAAGGAAGGCAGGAAAGAGGAAGATAGAACTGGGAAGAGAAGAAAGAAACTGATGAAATAAAAAGAGACCATATGAAAATTCGTTCGACAAGTAGATCAGACATTAAACTTGAAGCTAGAGTGAGGGGAGTTTAAAATTGTTAAAGTGAAACCATAAAATAGGGTATACTAATTTGTCCAAAAAATAGGCACAAGATATCAAATGATAGATAATACCCAATGAATAACATTAGGATGAGTTGTCTTGGGATATGAAGAAGTGCAAACTATGAAAGGATAGGCACCATAGAGATAACTGTAAGAGGCTAGTTAGAAAGCATACAAAATTATTTTTTTCATTTTATTTTTTAATGAATGGTTTTAATCTTTAAGAGGAGATAATTTAATTGTAGGGTAAATATTGAACCTAGACTATTTTAAAAAATAAAATCAGAAGTTATGCAAAATAAGAAAAAAAAACCTATTAAAAGTTTATAATATTCTTAGAATATAAATTGTTTACTTTATAATTTTTTAATATTGTGATGTTATTATATTAATGATTAGATTTATATGTATCATGTATATATAATTAATTATTTTATTTTTATTTAATTATTACATCACTGATCTGACTAAACAGCTCGATCGATATGACCGTTTGAACCATGACCCGCTAACCTTTCCGACTCAATGTTCCATCCAACTTTTAAAACATTGATTACAAATGGCAAGCTTCATGCTTGAATCAAGAGGTTGGACTGTAGGAGGATACACCTCCCTTACATTTTGCATATCCAAAATAAAACTACCTCTACAAGTAGGCGTTACTTCAGACATGTTTGGTATTTATAATTTGACTCTTGTGTCTGGTGAATTACTTATTGAATTAGATTGAATAAAAAAAGAATATTGTGTATAATTAATGTTTGAAAAGAAGTTGGAAAACAAACAATGTTATGTCGTATAGTACTTTCTAGGGAATTAATTGATATGCCAAATAATGAAGTTATGTTTTCAATTTTGATGTTTTAATAATTAAGGAATATGGAGGTAATTTGACCTAAATTTTGCTTCAGAAGTTTTTTTATTTTTAGTAATATCACCTAAAAAAATTTTAAATCATAGCAATTTCGCCCTTGCAGTTATCCAAGTTAAGTTTGACCATTAATTGATCAAAGATGCAAAGCTGACAAGTCTACTTGTCATCTACTTCATTTTTGTTAAGGTGCAAATTTGCTTTAGAAGTTTCTACTTGTCATCTACTTTAGAAGTTTGAGTAAACTTAATTTGGATAATAGCTTAGGTGAAATTGCTACTATTTGAAAACTTGTAAGGCAACATAGCTTTTAAATGAAAACTTCCGAAGCAACTTTGCACCTAAACCCAAGATAAAAATGATGTGTATGACATATGGACCTGATAGCTCAATATATTTGGTCAACTAATGGTTAAACTTAACATGAATAACGATCGAAATCAAATTGAAATAATTTGAAAACTTTCGAGGCGATATTGATCCAAAAAAAAATTCACAGAAAAATTAAGATTTTTTGACAATTTTCAAGGTAAAAATAGACATTAACCCTTCTTCTATTTAATTAATACTCCTCCGGTCCTAAACCTAGTTTTGGGGTGAACTTTGGTCTTAAATGTAAGATCTTTTTCTATTTTATATATATATTTATCATTTTACTCCAAATTAATTTGCTTAATTTATAAAATGATATATAATATAATATTACACAAAAGTATTTTAGAGAGATCGTGTCACATATATATGTTATAATTAAAGCATTTATTTAAATTCCTTAATTTTTCTAGATTAGATAAATATATATATTCTATTAAGGATCATATTAGTACTACAAAAGAAAGAGAATAACAGCAAAAGAGAGTGCATGAGCATGCATGTTTGAAGAACGCTAGAGAAACACAAAAGGAGACAAGTAATTTGAAATTAATATGAATAAATGAGTGAGAAAGATGAATGAAGGAGTTTCTTCTATTTATAGACAAGCTTGTCAGCAGATTTTTGGGTATCAAAAGAGTTTGCATTAACTCACATATGTATATGGGTGTATATAAGTACATTGGTTACACAGTTTTGTTCTTTTAAATGGAAAAGTTGTCCCAACAGGGACATTGGCGATCGGATGGGTAACATGCATGAACCATGAATCCTTAAGAAAATTAACGGGTTAAATGTCATTTTTGTCTCGAAAGTATTGGCTCAGGGGCAATTTTCCTTGAAAGTTTCATCTATGGCAATTTTGCCCCAAAAATTTTAAATGTAGGGTAATTTTACCCTAACTGTTATCACAGTTAGTTGATTGTTAATTAACTAAATTTAGAGGCAAATTTGCCCCTAAGATAACAACAAAATTACCCTAGAAGTTTCAACTAAGGAGCAAATTTGCCTTAGAAATTTTTACTTATGAGCAAATTTGTCCCGAAATTTAGTCAACTAATGGTCAAACTTAACTATGATAACGGTCAGGGTAAAATTACGCTACATTTTAAACTTTTGAAGCAAAAGTTCCCTAGATTAAACTTTCGGGGTAAAATTACCCCCAATACAATACTTCCGAAATAAAAATGGCCTTTAACCCAAAATTAAAAAAACAAACAAATCTGTTGCAGAAGATATTCTTATCATATTGGGTCACTACTCTCGACTCCTTGGTGTGATATAAAAGAGTTTTTTCATAAAAGTGGAAAGTTCAAACTTAAAAAAGTTTGTTTGGTATACTCATAAAACTTCAATAATTTTTTAGTGAATGTGCAATTCTAACAATATTGTTTTATATCACGGGCAACAAGCACCATTAAATTTTTAAGAATATTAAAATGCACATGAATATTATAAATTAGGACAATTTCACTAAAAGTGTTAACTTGAAACAAACCAACTTTACTCCTCTGCAAAACAAAATTTGGTCATTCTTCTCCTTTTAATCATCATTTGATTCTCTCTCAATCTTCCTTCTTCCATTTCAATCCTCTTTTTTTGTCCTCCTTCTTCTATTAACAACCAATTCTTCTTCCTCTACAACACATTCGCATACAGCTTCCATGGAAACTCAAAGTATATTAATGCCTACCTCCTAACGAAATGAAGTAATGAAATTTAATTCTCACATGAGAAGAGAAAAAAAAGAAGGATTTTCTTTCTCTAAACGTTTTTTTAACCAATAAATAAAAAAGAAAAAGTTTCCAAACTTTGGGAGAATCTTGGCCCTCAAGAACCTGGAGCCAAAACTGAGACAAACGTCAAACCTTCTCCCGCCATTTGTGGAATTTCTATGAAGTTTCTTACTCTAATCCCAACTTTATATATATCTTCTTATTTTATTCACTACTGATTCCATTCAACACTATTATCTTCGCCGTATGAAGAATTAGCCCCAATCTTCAAAAATGGCCAAAAACAAAGAAATCGTGATAAAAGAGGAAGACCTGGGTGTGTTTGGTTTGAGGAGAGGAGAGGTGAATGTATATTACCTTATTTAGTTTGTTAGAAGGGGAGGGGAGGGGATCCTTAACATAAAGAAAGGGAAGGGAATTTATTTCACAATTTTCCCTCCCCTCTCCTCTCCTACCTTCCCCTCCAACCAAACACAGCCTAAAACACCTAGTTTTGTTTTTCCTTTCTTTCATTATTTTAAGTTCGATTTGCCTTTCTTGAAGCCAAACCCTTCAAAGCCTATGGAGGCCTCCGATAAGGGATTAGCTTCTCTTCAATAATACCTCTTCCTATCCTTTTCCCTCATTTTTCCTTTTTTATTATTGGATTAAGATCTCAACAATTCAGATTTAACATATTATAATAATACTACTTAGGCCCTGTTAGGGTTGGCGGTGGAAAAGCCTGTTCACGCAAATCGAGACAAAGCTCATTTCACAAACTTACTTCGTATACCGTAAATCACGTTAGAAAAGTAGATTCTACTGCTAATCCAAACAGGCACTTAAAAGATACAAAATTTATTTTTAAGTAAAATTATAAAAAAAATTGTGTATCTTCTAGTTAAAATCTTAACTAACTAATGAGGATAATCTCAATTAACTAATAATTTTATATACCCCCCAACAAAATCCAAGAATACCAATGCACAAACCTCACCCTTAGAATCTAAGCCTTCAATTAAAGACAAATTCAAACTTCTTACTCACATGAAACTCGTTGACAGAGGAAAAAGAAGAGAAGGAAGAGGAAGATGAAGGAGATGAATCACTCTCATCTTCTTACTCTCACGATTGCACGAGAGATGTCAATATTTTATAATTTTTTTCAAAAAAGTAAATTATATATTAGGGTTATGCTGGCCAAAACAAATTAATATTAGGATATTTATATTTTTTATACTTTCTTCCACTGCCAAGTAAGACGTTACTAACCCACATAGGCGTCCACATAACATTTTTCGGTCAAACTTAGTATCATTAACGATCAATATTTCCTAACTTGATGGCACTGGTATTTTTGTCCTCATTTTTAAAGCTACTCGTAAAAAGAGAGAATGCATATCCAATCCACTTGAAAGAAGAGAAGAGGGAAGTATTGCGTGATGTGTTGTTGTACAAAAAGTAAAAAACCAAAACTGGTGTGCCCAATTTTTGGTGTTGGCGGGGAAGAGCCAAAAGCCTAAAACAGGTTTTTCACAGCAGGAAGGCACGAAATGAATCTAACAAGAGATTTTACTTTTTTATTTAAATATAAAAATTAAGAAATCCTATGAAAAGTTAATATTAGGGTGTTGGACTATCTAGTATCTCCAAACAACAACAATATAACTTCATGTGAAATGTGAAAACTAATAAAGAATTATGAAATCTATGAGAAACAATGAAATGATGCTTACAAAGGCCATAGATTTTAGAAATGTTGATTATTTACTATGTAGTTTTAGGCTTCTACGGTCAATCGTGATTTCACCTTAATAGAAAATAGTTCAAAAGTCTTGTAGTATAATGATATGAGAGTTCTTATTTAAGTGGGAGATCGTGGGTTCAATCCCACTTGTAATATCAGGTCATTAGTGTCTTCCCCTTTAATTAAAAATAATGTCCTCTTATTTTCTATTAAGATTTTAGTATAATCCAAAAATCTATAATAACAAACAATAGCACATTATCAACAGAAGAAATTCAAAAACCAAGTTTGTGTGTGAGGGCTTGAAAGCCAGAACGTCAACAAATACACCATATAAGACCATCATAGATTTTAGAGCAAGAGTGTCTCTGAAAAGTGAAAACAGAGAAAAAAAATCTTTGAGGAAATGAAACTCCAAGAAATTTTAAACGAATGGAACAAAGGCAATGGATCAGTAATTAATGCCATAGCAGAATCAAAGAGAGCATATTTAGAACAGTTTAATGTTGCTCTGCTCTTTGCTTCTTCGTCTGCAAAGCAGTGAGAGAAAGAGGGAGAGAGACGGATAAAGAGGGCAGAAAACATAAATTTATCCATTTTAATATATTAAGGTTAAATTGCACTCAAAAATATTTTAAAGTGCTAATTATATCTCCAAAAATATTTCAGGGTGCTTGATACACCTTAATCTTTAATTTTTCTATCACTTATTTCCATCACTAAAATTTTAGTGACAGAATTTTTCTATCACTAATTTCATGGAGAATATTTTTAGTAATGGAAAATCCTATGCTAATTCTACATGAAATATCGTTAGTGAAGGAATTAGAGATAAAAAATGTTTCATCACTAATTTCACATGGAATATTTTTCGCAATAGAAGTAGCGACATAATTTTTTCATTGCTAAATTACTAATTGACATAGAATTTTTTCATGGCTTGTTTTGTCGCAATCTTGTCACTAATTTTAAATTTCATGATTTCATATTATAATCCTACAACAATTTATATAACACGTAACATAATTAATAATATACTAATTTAAATATATTTTTAATTACAAAATTGATTGATATACTTATGAGGTTGGTGTTAATTAGGACATTAATTCCTCTCGGGCTCTAAACCAACAAGATAAGAATATTACTTTTTTTTAATGAAAATTAATATAACAAAAAAATAGTTGTATCATCCACACAATATAGTGAAGGAGCTAACACAAGATGGAAAACCATAATGATAAAAACTTGTTTCATAGATCATTATGTTTATTATTATTATTTTTTGCTACGCAGGGTATTTACGATAATGAACCCGATGACTAATCTCTTGGGTACTGTCAGGCCTAAGATAGGGACGATCCTCCCAAACAAATTTTCTCCATACACGCTGTCACAAGGATTAAACCCGGGACTAAAACACTTAAAGAAACGCAAGCCCCTTATCACTTACGTTAACCCATATTGATTATGTTTAATTATTTAATCATATCTTGAATCTTGATAGAGCTAAAACTCTTATTAGTCTATGGCCCATTCGTTTGATTTTTCTATATAAAATAATTAGATTATATTTTATAACGGTTAAGTTTCTAGATAATTAGATTTTCTCCTAACCACATAATTTTGGAGAAATTTCATATAAAGACGGTTGAATTACCCAAATCTTAATTTGGGTTACTAAACTCAACAAATTATATATCAGATTATGTATCATGATTATGGATTTTAAATTTGAGTCAAATAACCTATATATCCCTTAGCCATTAAAAAAAACAAAATTGAAAACATAACCCCACTTTGGTAGTTTGGGCTACTGTGAATTAAACAAGATTTTAAATCATAGCAAGCTCTCATCGGTTTGGTTTTTATTATTATCATTATTACAAATGGCAAGCTTCACGCTTGAATCAAGAGGTTGGACTGTTGGAGGATACACCTCCCTTACATTTTGAATATCCAAAATAAAACTACCTCTGCAACTAGGCGTTACTTCAGGCAGGTTTGGTATTTATGATTTAACTCTTGTGTCTGGTGAATTACTTGTTGAATCAGATTGAATAAAAACAAGGAATATTTTTGTATAATTAATGTTTGAAATGAAGTTGGAAAACAAGCAGTGTTATGTCGTATAGTACTTTTTAGGAATTAATTGATATAACAAATAATGAAGTTATATTTTCAATTTTGATGTATGTTTTAATAATTAAGGGATATGGAGGTAATTTGATCAAAATTTTAAATCCCTAATTATGATATATAATTTATTAAGTTCAGCAACCTAATTCAAAATTTAGATAATTCAACCATCTTTAAATAGGATTTTTTCCTATAATTTTTCTTAATAATTTAAGCTTTAAAATTAATTTATATAAAAATAAGAACAATACTTATGCCAAGTTTTTTATATCTCTTATATCAATTTCTCCAATCAAACATCACATGTGAATTTATAATTAAATAATGATATTTCAAAAATAAGACACGTAGATATGTGATTGAAGAATTTGGCATAATAAATATAACAACCTTGAAGTAAGTATTGTCCTTATAATTTTATAATTTAATTACCAACATAAATATTTAAAAGATTACATATGAAAAAGATTACATCGTAAGTTTGCTTAAACAAATAAAGGAGTTTAAACATTTATTTTATTAAAAAATAAAATTTATAGTTATAAAATTAATTAAGCTTGTATTAGGTTAATTAATTTAAAAGTATGGAAAAAATTTGAAACTATATATTAAAATTATTTTTAAAATTTGGATAAAATATGTTAACAAATAATTATTATTATATCATATTAATTTTAAGAAGGGTCATCTTGATCAAAATAATTGATTAATATGTGATCTAACAATCAACTAACTGATGGTTAACTTGATGGAAGTTAAATATTAAAAGTAGAAGGGAGATTTATGTAACATATATTTTAATTTTAAGAAAAATCTATATAGCTTTTCTGTGTAATTTAGAGTAAATAAAAAGGATATTAATGTTTTTTACTGTAAATAATTTTTTTTTTTGGGGTTAAAAACTGGGGCTCAACGACCATTTCTTCAATTATTAACAACCAGAACTCTAAATAATTTAATGAATAATTCATCACACCTATTTTCGTAAAGATATAGGTCTTACCTAAAAAAAAAAAAAGGTAAAGATATAGGGATAGATAGCAGATCCATATGTTGTACTTAGCCCAAATTCACTTTTTCGGGCAGGTCGTTTTTTCCCTTCAATTTTCGGACCTGAATAAGCCCAATTCTTTTATTAATAGTAATACACACACACAAAAAGTCCGTCTTCATCGTTCATAGTCTAGGGTTTCTCTGAAGAACAGGTGAATCCAGGGCCGAAACTGCAGTAGCCGCCATGGTTCTGAAGTAAGTTTTATTTCCCTTTTCTTTCTCTTTTCTCGTGTATGTGCGTGCGCTATGCATAATTAAGAGCTTTTCTTGAATCATAATCTCTACGCATGCCTTTAGTTGAGATTTTTCTCGAATTTCTTGGCCACTGTTTCAAAACTTTTATGGGAAAATGTAGATTCCAGATGAACTCATTAAACCAAACAGTTAACGAGAAGCGTCTGAATTATAACGAAAACACCATCTTTTTCTGGTCGCCTACTGGCATGATATTGTGGAACCAAATAATTGCCTATTGAACAAAACCGTTAACTGTTTCTTGATATTGGCATATCAGGACGGAGCTCTGTCGTTTCAGTGGGGGCAAGATCTACCCTGGGAAGGGCATCAGATTTGTTCGTGGTGATTCTCAGGTGACTCTAATTGGATCAAAAATCCATTTTTCAGCGCTGGTATGATGATCTTTTAGGTGCTAAATGTGTTCTTTTTATATTTTTGACAGGTGTTTTTGTTTGCCAACTCAAAATGCAAGAGGTACTTTCACAACAGATTGAAGCCGTCAAAGCTCACCTGGACTGCCATGTACAGGAAGCAACACAAGAAGGTATTGCTATTATCACAATTACCATTATTTTTATCAACCTTAGCTGATAGTGTTCATTATACGGCCCAAAAAGGATTAAATTGTATGTAAATTGGCTTTGGTTTCAACATAGGTGACTCCTTGTTGAATGTTTGCTGCACTGAAAAGTCAGAATTAAGCACATATTAACGGGATGCATGTTATTTACTTGCTGTATTGCGGAACTGTGTGAAATGCCTGTGATCTCTCATTGTTCAAATGCATGATTCTTGTTCGTGTATGTGGTGTGTGCAGGACATTGCCCAGGAGGCTGTGAAGAAGAGGCGTCGCACCACTAAAAAGCCTTACTCTAGGTCTATTGTTGGTGCTACTTTGGAAGTTATCCAGAAGAAAAGAACTGAGAAAGCAGAGGTCCGAGATGCTGCTAGAGAAGCTGCTCTTCGGTGTGTATTCCTAGCTCTCTTCACTGAGATTCTTTTGTTTTCATCTCATGTTGGATGGCATAATGTTATGTTACCGTGTGTGTGTGTGTGTGTGTGTGTGTGTGTGTGTGTGTGTGTGTGTGTGTGTGTGTGTGTGTGTGTCATCTGATTACCTGAATGTATGATGCAGTGAGATTAAGGAGAGGATCAAGAAAACAAAGGATGAGAAGAAGGCAAAGAAGGCAGAAGTGATGGCCAAGACACAAAAAGCACAAGCAAAAGGAAACGTTCCCAAGGGTGCTGCCCCTAAAGGTCCCAAGCTTGGTGGAGGCGGCGGGAAGCGCTGAATTTGATTTTTCTCTTTCTGTATGCCCATTGACAGAGGAGTTTTGAGACTTTTATTTTATCTGATATGTTATATTACAATCGGTTAATATGTTTTGTGGATCTTTTGTTTTGGGGTTTAGAGCACCTAATTAAATTAAAATGCATTTTTCTAGCAGAGAGATTGTTGTCTTTTGTGTTAGGCTTGTCTGTTTGGATTGGGGACCAACCATTTTTTGATGAAGCAGATGATTGGCCAAAACCCCTTCAAAGTATTAAGCATGAACAAAGAATGATGACTAAATAGTTGTTGTAGGTTTTTAGATTTGTTTTGGAGTTATTTCTATTGAGTTATATCAAAAGAGTATTTGGTAAGGTTTTGAAAACCGGACCAGTCATTGAATCGGTTATAGTACTAGATTAAGGGTCAGTATGTTAGATCGTAGCTAAATCGGGTCCAAATCGGTGAGAAATTGAATATCTTAGACTTGTTAATATGAAATTTTAAAGAAAAATAAACAAAATTGGTTTTCTGAAAAAAATAAAAATAAAAATTGGTGAACCGGACCAGTCATCGAACCAGCCCAGTTCACCGGTCGGTCTGATCTGGGTTTACAAACATTACTATTTGGAGCTGCATGCTTCTTGTTGGAGATCAACATGCCTGTAGGAGGCCAAATGAACCTGCAAAAGAAATGTTAGGCAATAGCAGGCAATGGTTGGATATTGTTGGCCTGCTCATTGTAGACATAACCTTAGTAGCCTGTGAGCCTGTGTTACTTTAGCAAGTTATGAATCTGTTTGTGTATGAGCAGCAAAAGCATAGAAAGAGGACGCAAAAACAGTTACTGCTTGCATGATAATTTATATACAAGGCAAATGAAGGAGAAGGGGTAAAAGTATGGTGGATGCATGGTTCGAATTACGTGCCTGATTAAATATTGGTAATCTCAACCAATGTGAACGATTTAAAACAGAGTGGCAAGGTCTGCAAATGAAAAGGCAATGTACTAGTTTCCGCTTAAGTTAATATTTTGTGTCTAGTCAATTGAAAAGAGAATGTCAAATCAAAATAACCTAATACAGAATATGAACAAATCATACACAAAAGAAAAGTGTTATAAGACCAGACGAATCAGTTCTTCTCCTAATGATAAAAACAAAAACCTTGATTTTCCCAAATTAAAAAATATTTGCCTATCAGCATAGAACAACTTGTCTGTATCTGATACTGCATTCTTCATACTTTAATGGAGATGACTCTTTGATCAAGAATTAATTGGATGGATCATGCACTTCATAATTACAGTGGATATCATGTGAAAAATTGATAATATGAAACCTCGTCACCCTTACCGTTTTTTTTTTAGAAGTGTGGTGGTCCCTATAAAGAATGTTATATTTTTAATTCATTTTTGTAATTCATTGTATTCATTTTTTTCATTGATAGTAACGGCCAAAGATGAAATATTTCAAAGACCCTCAAGTTAACCTCTTGACATCAGAAAAGCATTTGGAACGAAACCAGGAAAAAAAAAAGGACTTAAAAAGTGTTGCAGGGGGAGTTGGCAAAAAAGAATATTATCAGAAAAAAAAAACTACAGAAATTGTAATTCTTTAGTTGAACGACAGGTACGTGCCGAGGGTGAAAAAAACTACCCATGAAAACAGAAGTCATCATTTTGAGTGGTTGATGAATAAAGTTCCAAGTCATTACAATTGGGATGGTTGAACTTACATAAAGAAAAGTAGATATGGAGATGATTGGTACATCCAAAGGTGTAACTAAAAGCAATAAAAATGGGAAAGGAAAAGAAAACGTTTTTGGAATTGTGCAACAAAGAAGGTTTGCAATACTGCATTTGCTGCAGTAGCAAAGTTGGTGAGCACAGTGAAAAAATCCCCTGCAAAGAAGGGGGGGGGGAAATCATATCCTCTATTCATCAAGTCAAAAAAATCAGACTCACCCCTCCCTTTGCAGAACACGTTAAAAACATAGGCAACAGTGAAGTAATAGGACCATTGTCAACAATCATACGTTCCGCATTCACTAAGGAAACAATATAGTAATGAAAATAGCATCGAAGATACTAAGATTGAGAGGCCATTAAGTATGATTACAGTCATCCAATAATGTGAGTGTTCAAAGACATCGAAAAAAAGAGCTTGTGAGAGTTGGCCAACCCAGCATGAAAAGGCTGCTTGCATTAGAACAAAAATAAGGTTACATATTAAGTTAAATGGAAGTCAACAGATCCTTCATAAGCTGCACTTCATGAATGGGTGGGTCAATCTCCATCACCGTAGGAAATGACAATTGGACAACATGTGATTTAATCACTGTACAGAAAACCGGACCGGCCGGTTTGACTGGTTGAACCGGTGACCGGTCAGTGGCCCGGTTCACTGCATGTATTAGTCCGTAAACTGGTAAAAACTAGTAGTGCAACTGGTTGGACCGGTCACATTTTTTAATTTTTTTTTAGTGAAATACAATTTTTTTATTCTTCTAACTACTATCTCATGCTATTTTTTAGGGGAAAATGAAAGTTTGAAGACCAAGATGAAGAGAAAAGTAGGTAAAAAAAACAAATCTAAAAAAAAGATGATGAAAAAAAATTATTTAAAAAGATATAATAATTATAAGAAAGAAGATATCATTACATAAGTATAGGCATCATAACTAATACTAATAAATTCTAAACATTTTTTTTCTAAAGATATTCATTTTTATCTATAGAAGTTTAAAAATATATTAATATATATATTGCCACTAATAAATTATAATATTTTAATATGACCGGTCCGACTACCGGTTAGACTTCGGTTGACCCATTGACCTTTGAATCTATGCCGTGATCGGTTCATTACTCGGTCCGATTTTTTTTGTTCCTTGGATTCAATGGACATATATTGGCAAACGAAATTTAGCTGGTGAGTAGAATATTCTGCTGGGTATAGAGCACATTGGGACAAAAGAAGAGAACTAAAAATTTGGTAAACATACCTAATATGGATGGGAATGTGGAGATGACAAAGTGAATGAGGATGAAAACCATCTTACACCCTATGCTTCTTGATTGGAGCTGAGTCTCAACGTGTTCAACTCAAGAACCTCTATGTTGCACCTAATATGATCCTTATCTCTGTTTCACATAAAGAAACGATGGAAAAACAAAGTGACATAAATAACCGATGGAAAACCAATAAGCAATAACAGAAGCGAAATGGAAAAGGCATCATACAATATTATGACTACCAAGGCGCTTCCTTGTTTATACGAAACAGAACACCACACTAAAAACGAACCTGTTTTCCTTGGGATGATTGAGTGCAGTATTAGTGGACTGTTATAACTAAATAAATGGTTAGAAAGTTAGAGGGAGGGGGAATAAAGAAGGCGATTTTGACAGGATATTTGAAAGACGAAATATAATTTAAAGAAGGCAAAGACTACTTTCACAGAGGGTAAGTCAAAACTGCTAAGCGGAAACTTAAGATTTGAATGAAACGGCTTGCACGAAGCCCAGAGAAATTGGAGGTGAGCCTGTGAACAGCAATGTGTGTGTGTAGCCGAAGATACGCCGAATTTGGAGATGGCTTGCCAGAACAGTACTTGTTAATATAATGATTATGATAATGATTGCAAATAATCAATCTCTCCTCATCATGCTTATGGTTTCGTTGAAAAATTCAAGGCCTGTGCACTGTCAGTGATAACTTTCACACTTGCAAGTCAATTTGAGGGGCTTAAAAGCAAGGCTTAAATCTTACTCACATGATGGGTAATCATGTTTATGCATATTAAAGTCAACTTTAAGTCCTAAGAAAAAAGCCATTAACATAATCACTTAGTTATAAGGTCAACCATATAAAGATCAATTAGTGATTAGAGGGACATTTTGTTCAATGAGGTAAGATTCATAATGTAGGAAAGTGATAAGGAAAAGGAAAAGAATATAAATAATCACGAGCATTAGTCATACACTAAGCCATAATCTGATCTGGTTTAGAAGTCCAATGAAGAGGGAGATCCTGTTCAAAAACATAATAAACCAATGGAGAATGCAAAAAAAAAAAAAAAAAAAAAAGGCATCTAATTCAAATAACCATGTCAGCTCTGTTCAAAACTAGATCAGAGAAGTAGATTCCACAAAAGATTGTTCACAACTGTATCATAAAAGTATATTATGGAATCCAGAAAAGTTGCTTTTGTTCAACTTACAGCACTTGAACATGAATTATTGAACAATGCAGGGCAGCTTCCATAGCAAGATGACCTTGCTTATAATATTGTTATCAAATTTTTTTTTTTGTAAGATGAAAGTTAAATAGTTATAACATATATTAATAGATTTTTAAAGCCCACGAGTCTCATAAATATGAATTAGATATCTTTAGTTGTCCTTTTTTTTTTCCAGTTTCTTCTGTCAGGCTAATATTTGATACTATTCCTACTAATATAGCATGAGTCAGAAAAATACAACAGACGTTTGAACTTTAGAAATTGGAATAGTTAGATTAGATCTCGTTGTTTGCATGGACCTCTAAATATGACACAGTATCCAGAATTTGTGTTCATAGTGCATCTCTCTAAACTTTTTATATTTTATATTGATATTGATATTAATCATTCTCTGTAGAAACTGATTGTTCCACATAACCATTTACTAGAGTTTTTCTAAATTTTACAACAACCAGACCAACCAGATCAATTTACTTTCTCATTTGTACTGTCAAATGTCAATGCAAATGAATAAATGGAATAACATATCATACATAATAATCAGTTCTGCTTCTGCATAATACAAGCAAGTACAATAAACTACACACTCCATAGACATAAAAAAAACTTTTAACAAACATAATATTAGTGCATCAAACACAACTACAGATAGTAAACACCACTGAGTACACTGAACAATTATGTGAAACAATTCCACAGAGCTTAGCAGCAAGAAGTAAGAACCACAAAATTCGTTTCAGGGGTTTTCAGTTTCAACCCTAATTCCCTTATTGCTTGAAGCTTATTTCTTTGTCTCAATGTTACAGAGAGAAGAGTTGCACAAGAAGTTAGTTGTTCTAATGTCATTGCAAAAATGGCTTTCTCCTCTGGGGACCTTACTTCTCTGCTTCCTCTGCATATAATAAAGATGATAGTGCGAGTTCCTCACCTCCAACCATCCATTACCTGCACAGTTCTATGCTATAATATGTCATTACCAGTTTAAAATTCCATAAAATATTACTACCTCCCGTCTAAATAACTAATTTGCGGACATTAAATAAGTTAGTTAATTATTTGTAACATATGTGTGTTGATTTTCCTAAAATATCCTCTTTAATCACATGGATTGAAACTACTCCTCAATGAAAACCCTTTCAATCAGTAGGGATCCTTTGGAGAAAAATTATAAACTTGAGAGATACACATTCAATCCTTAATATAAGACATATTTAAGGAGTTGATTTTGATCGTAAATATAAGATATAGTTTTCATATTTGTCAATCTTTTCCTAATTAATCCTATTGATACTTCCTCAATAATAATAAAGGAGAAGAGGGAATGAAGGAATTAAGAAAGATGAATAGAGTGTTTTCGAAAATACATGCCATATAAACTAACTACAATAATATAATCAAATTAGATAAATGTGTCTTATATTAAGAACCAAAGGGAGTAAGATGAATTGAGGTATTATATCTAGAATCAAAGTAAAACACCCTATCTAGCTCATATATTTAGGACTGGAATGATGCTTTCAGATACTGAAGTGATGCAAAATAGGTCTTCATTATAAAGGAGAAGTATAAGAAAAACGAGGAAAGTTTCATGCTTCACCTCAGCTGCAAGCTTGAATAGGTCTTGGATGTGAAAAGGATGATTTGTTCCTCATGTAAGTTTCACATTTGGATATTGGGGTTACTGATTCGAAAGCTTCCACTAGCAGTGCCACTTTCCTCTTCCTAGCAGGAGCAAGCTTTGTGACGGTTTGTCTTAGAGCATAATCAACCATCCATTCCTCTGCATTTTTCCTCTCATCCATCATCTGATGCTTCAGATCAACCTTTTCTGCTTCTGGATCTGGAACCAAAGGCAGGAAATTCGGCTCCCGAGGGTTGAACTTCCTCATTTCATCCTCGTCTTGAATCACTCTCTTTCGCCTTCCACCAACCCCTTTCCAATTATTTCTTGAGCTCTCCAACTTGTCTTCTTCAATAATATATTGGCTTGAGTTCTTTTCTTCACTGACCTTATCAGCCTCACAAGGTTCACACACCTCCTGGCCTTGGCTATTATTAACCTCTGAAGCTTCACAACAATCATGAGACGCATCAGAAACATAATTTCCAACTATTTCTTCCTTGAAATCTGCATTATCTTCCTCTTTCATTTTATTATTAGTCTCAGCAACAAGTGGTTCTGTAATTTGGCCAGTCCGTAACATACTTGAATCATGTTGTTGGAGAGACATATTTTCCTGTTCATCAAAGATATCGTTATGTACTGTATCGATGCAATCTGCCTCATGGTTCTCCTCCAGATCCAGTAATTCCTTGTTCACCAAATTCTCTGCCTCCAAAACATCATTGTTTTCATGATTCTGCTTGCCGGTTTCTTCTAGTTCTTCCAATGTCTCCTCTGTGAAATTTGAAGAGTGCACTGTGGCATCCATGACTGTTTCATTTTCTCCACCGTTTCCTTCTTGAGTCTCCAAGCTTTCATCTGTCCCTTCCATGTTTGATTCAAAACAGACACTTTCTTTGGCTTTAGATTCCTGGGAAACTTCAGCAACAATGTCTTCATAATAGATGCTAATGATGTCATTTAACCACATCACAGAAACATCATGTGAACTCTCAGATAATGATTCAACTTTTGAGTCATTCTCCTCTGTGAGAATTGAAGAATCAGCATCATCATCATCCTCTTCATGCTCCCATTCCATATCAGTAGCTTCAGAATCAGAACCATCCAATATTTTCCCCTCATAGCTAACCTCACTGCAATAGCTTTCAATGCTTATTTCTTCACCAGACCAGATAGGTAAATCCTTTTCATCTGCAAATTTGGCTTCTTGTTCAATTTTAGCATCATCAAAGTACTTTCCATAATCCTTCTCAGAATCTATCTGAGACTTTGGAGATCCATCAGACAGGCTTGCAACAACTTGCTTCATATCATCATAATCTCCTTGTATCACAAAGTTCTCCTCCTCCTCCATTGTAGGCTTGATGTTTTCTTCATCCCCATTTTGCTTAGAAGCATAGATTTCAATGAAGAAATCCATGTCAGTATCAGATTCCTTCTTTGGCTCACAGGGTACCTTCAACTTCCGAGGACTCAAGGCTTCCATCTTCATACTCTTCTGGGTCTTCAAAATACGTCTCCTTGCCGACAAGAAGCTCTTCAATGGAGGCAAAGGAGCATGATGATGACCATTCAGAGAACAATAGGTATAAGGGCAAACCTTCATAACTGAAGTTCCTTCAGATTCAGTAGCCCCAGGATTAAGCATGAGGTAAGGAGGAAACTTTGAGTTCTTTAAAGTTGAAGAACAGGTAGCTCTCTGAGTATTCATATCAGCACAAAGAGGAACTCTAGAGGATTTCTTAAAACTTGGAGTCTTAGTTAAGGTTCTCACAAGCTTCAAACTAGGTGATGACTTTGTCAAAGGTTTTGCAGGTTTCTTAGCAGAAACAGAGCTATTAGACTTTGAGTTATTAGATTTAGAGTTTCGAAGACTCACAGGAAAAAGTTCCTTCTTTGCATCTGAACTGCTTGTGGGCTTCATGTAATTGGGCGAGCCGTCACTGGTTCTGATCAAAGGTATCAACTTTTGTGGGGAAGACGATGATACAGTAGTAGGATGATGAACTTGAACAAAAGAAGGAGGCTTCTTTGATGATGATTTGAGAATCTCCATATCAGAAAGCTTAATAGACTTGGACTTCTTCATTTTCTTCTTTTTCATAATATCAACTCCTCCTCTGGTTTTACCTTCTTGGCTGAAGTTTGCCAAGCGCTTATCAGATTTAACATGATGATGATCAGCTTGGATACCAAGCTTGCTCGGTACCTTCCTTTGAACCATATTCAAAGGAAGCTATAAGAGTTTTTAAAAAAAACTCTGTTCCTTCCTCTGATTTGTGATGTTCAATCACAGGAAGAAACGAAACCTTGTGGTGGTTTTGGATTTCCTCATATGGAAGAAGATTGCATTGAAAAGAAAAAAAGGAGGAACAAGAAGAAGGAAAGCTTGAGTCCCAAACAACAAGAGAGATTCCTCTCTCCCCCCCCCCCCCCTCTCTCTTGGTTTGGTTTGGTTTGGTTTGGTTTGGTTTGAAGTGGGTTTCTTTCTTTTTGTCTATTTTCAACTGTGGTTTGGCAGATGATGAATAAGTTTTTTCAATAAGGCTGAGTTCAGCATTTGATGATGATGCTGACTAGCACTTGCAGGTGGCTTTCGGGACCCTTTTACTGGAAAAAAAAATTATTAAGGACTCATCTCACATGGTGTGTGTAATTATATATATATAATATAAAATATATAAAAAAAGGAAAATACTATTTAAAATTATTTTTATTGACTATAAGAATAATGAAATTGATAAAAAGAATATAGTAGCTGACAATTTAATTTTTTAGAAAATCATTGATTTAAAATTTTAAAATTCAAGTGGTATTTTTTTATCCTCTTTCTAATAAAATATCTTTGAAATATAACTATTTTTAAATTTAAATTTATGTTTAAATTTAAAAAAATATTATTATACTTTAAAAATCATAAATTTATGATAATTTTTTTAAATTTATTAAAAATTTTACTGATAAAATATTAAAATTAATTTTTTTTTGAAGTTATTATAAATCTAAAATGATTAATTTAAAAAATTTTCATTGTTTTCATTTTTTTTTTAGCTTTTTTTGTCAGAATATAACTATTTTTTTATGATAATCAGAATAGAATTATTAGTTTGTACAACATGGGAATCATTCATTGGCTTAGTGCTAGGCTTGGTGTTGTTTCTTATATTCAAAGCATAAAATTTGAGATGATTTGATTCCCCAACTCATCCCCTCACTAAATGACCAAACAACCCTCCCTATTGATTTTGATGAGCAAGACACATAAGGCAGCGCATGCAACGCATTGTGCTTGTTTTCAGTAAGCATATAGCATTGGCAATTAGCTTCTCTTGCGGCAATTACACAATAAAAATAAAAATAATAATACTTCTATCATCCTAAACGTAGGAGCAAGAGAGAATTTGCGTTAGCTTTAAATATACGATATTAATTTATTTTGCTTCTCAATTTTATAATTTTTCTCTAAATTAGGCCTATCAGCACTTATTAAAGTTTCTATTATGGTAGTTCCCATGTAAATTATTAAATATTATTTTAGAAAATCAACCCATATTTCTTTTTTTAAAAAAAAAGATTAAATGTCATTTTTACTTCGAAAGTATCGGTTTAGGGGCAATTTTGTCTCGGAAATTTTAAATGTGAGGCAATTTCGCCTTGACTGTTATCCCAATTAAGTTTGATCGTTAGTTGACCAAATTTTGAGGCAAATTTACTCTTAAATGAAAACTTTCAGAGCAAATTTGTTCTTAAGTTAAAACTTCCAGAGCAATTTTATTGTCACCTCAGGGAAAATTTACTCTAAAAGTTTTCACTTTAGAGCAAATTTACCCCTAAACTTGGTCAATTAATAATCAACTTAACTGCAATATCGATCAGAGCGAAATTGTCCCAAATTTAAAACTTTCAAAACAAAATTGCCCCTAAGACAATACTTCGAGTCAAAAAAGACCTTTAACCCTTAAAAAAACTACTTCAGATACTAAATATAAGAGTTAGAGGAATTTACTTTGCTCCAACATATAAGACATGAATCCATTGTCTCCCAAAATTTTTATCTTTTCTCGTAAATTCTTCCAATTGATTGCAAATATTAAGAAAAAAATTTTATAAGGGAATCATTCACGATGCAAATAAATAAAAAAGATACTTTAGGAAAATCAACATATTTTTTATTATAAATAACTAATTTAACTAATTTTTAAAAATTAGTTATTATGTCTTTCAAGATTATAGGATAATTTAATTAATTTTCTTAATCTCTGCAATTTAATTAATTGGTTAATATATTTATAACATATGAGTGATAACTAGCGAGGTTGTTTGGCAGTTCTAGTTGGGGAAATAGAAGTTGAAGATTTGCAGATAGGTTGGTTCAGAGATGAGAGGGCAGGGAGATGGAGACTTGAATGTTCATAAATTGAATTGAATAAGCTCTATAACTATTGAGGTTGTGTGGTTCTAGTCATCTAGCTAAATCTCCAAATGTTTTTATTGCCAATTAAGTTTTTGTTATGATATTTCATTATCAGTTATTACGGTTATTTAAAGTTTTTTTTAACTAATTTGATTGCGTCGGCATTTTAAATTGAATAAAATCAATTAATTCAAACTGAACAAAATAACATCGATTTTCAGGCATTAAAACCAAAATTTAATTGATTTGATCAACTAATTAAAAAGATTCTTTAAGAATACAATGCTTTTCCAAAATTTCACGTATTAAAACCAATTTACTTGATTTGACTGTGGATTTGATTTGATATAATCAATTTGTAAACTCTTTTTTTGTAAAAGATGATTTGATAACAATGCAATGCTTTTACAAATTTTTTTGCCAACATATTTAGATTAATTTTTCCACCATAATAGCAGACGAAATTAATAGAGCAGTTTTTCAAAAATAAATATATAAAGAAGACTAAAAAATTAAATAAATGGAAGGAAATATGGTGAAACAAATTAAATTAGATTAAATAAAACTAAATTGATTAAATATTAATTGTTCAGTCAACTGAAAAAAGTTAAATATTTCTTTAGCTAAATTTTGAATAACACTGTCAATTATTTTGAAATTGTTTTAACTTATACCTGAAATCAGACTTCTTCAAACCAAAGTAATAGTGATCGTTGTCCTCTTAAAAAATAGTCGACAAAAACTAAAAACCAAATAAACTATTTTGTTTATATAAAAAAAATGAAATGAGATAGATGGACGAATGTGATCTTAATTAAAAAGCAAAATTAATTAAACACATGATCATGACTGATGGCTACTTCTCTTTTTTTTTTTTCCCGATATTACATCTCAAGAGAGGATCACACAACACACAGTAACAATCTCTCAAAGGGAGATTTCGTGAGAGAGAGCCACGTAATGAAGAAGACAAGGCTAATATTGTAATTTCACAGGAGCAATCATAACCGTTTGGATATTTACAAGTGAGGGAGACATTTGTATTTGTTTGTATAGATTAAGAAACAAACATGTGTAGGTGTGGGTGGATGAGAATTGGAAGGTGAGAGAGAGGATGACGGTCCCTTTAGAAAAGCAGTGAGAGGATAAAGACAAAAAAGTCTCTGGTCGGCAAACATGGGCTGCTCGTGGGCCCTACCTTGGGCTTTGAGCCCACAGACGCTCCTCTAAAGTTTCAAAAAAAGATAGAAAGAGAAAATCATAAAGTAACCCAAAAATAGGATGCCACCTTCATCCATGGTTTTCTTTTGTTTTTTTTTAAATGCAAAAAATGTCAAATAAAAAAACCGTCCCCAATTCACCTCACAAAGCTTTCAGTAAGGATCCACCACCCTAAGATAGGGTTATAGTGCCATAGATTAGGTATCCACACAATCATAATAATTTTTTTAAAGAATTTTAAATGTCACGTAGAAAAATGATATAAGATTACAAATAGAATTCAACTTACAATTTTCTATTTATAGAAAAGTTTTTGTGCCACTATACTATACACCGATTGACTCATCATAATGATCTTTATTATTTGTTTGATAAGAGGAGAGGAGAGGGAAATTTATTTTAGGTTGGATTTTAAAAAAAAATTATCTTATATATATATATATATATATATATATATATAATATTGTAACTTCACTTTTTCAATTTTTTAAATCTCAGTTACAAAATTTCTCCTCTCATCTCCTAGTCTTTAAATCCTTTATACCAAACAGTCCCACTCTATATGCTACTTACATTATGTTAGAACTAGTAATATAGTTGGTCATCAAGATATATTGGCATTGCCCTAAGGTAGTAGAGTATCTTTCCTGTATGAAATCCCACAAGCAAGATTTAAATTACTATGAGATTATCATTATAGCGATTTATAATTGTGATGATATCTAAATCATTTAAATTTATTTCTTAAAAAGAAAAAGTTTTTAATATGTAATTTTTTCAATAGTAAATTTATTTTTTTAAAAAAGAAAAAGTTATAAGACTACTTTCATTTTAGATCTATACTTATTGAAATAAAATGTTATTTAAAATACAAGAATAAAATTAAACCTATGATTTCTAAATGAAAATTTATTTTTTATTTAAAAAAACAACAAAGATTATCTTCATTTTAAATTCTACACTTGTTAAAATAAAGAAAAAATTGAAGAAAAGTCATCTATTAAAAAGTATATGGATGAGGACTTAAATCAAAGCATTGATACTTTGTGAGTCTAAAAGTTGTAGAATAACCATACTATCCATGTGAAAAAAAAAAAGAAGCATCAATTAAATTTTTAAGAGGAGATTTTTTCCCAAATTTTTTAAAATAAAAGGTTATTAAAAATATAAATATTAAATTAAATTTGGACGGTATAAAACTTAAATAGAAAATAAGCACGCCATGGACATGGAATGTGCTTACAATGATAATAGGATATTGGTGCTCATAACCATGTGGATGGATAAGTTTGATCATTTGGACTTTGTACTCATCCCACGTGGACAAAACTTTATTTTATTTTGTGTCCGAGGACCGAACTTTATTTTGTTTATTTCACAAGTCATCTAAGTTTTAATTAATTATATTTTTTTAAATATTTTTATTTAATTTATGTTCAAATCTTCTTATCATGTGACAATTTAATATTTGGAAAAATATACCAGTTAAATTTTAAAATCCAAATCAGCCTTGTTACCTATAAAAGTGTAGGAATTAATTATAAAAGTATAGTACTTTACAACTTATTTTAATAAAAAATCACTTGTTTAGAATATAGAAATTCAAATGGTTATTTTTTCTCCCTTTTCCTTAATATTTTGAAATAATTTTGCTTGTGATTAGGATAATATTAAAAAAAGATGTGAGAAATTATGTTAATAAAAAAAGATAATAAGTCCGCCGAAATAAAGTTATTTAAAGTTTTTTGGGTCATATTTTGTCATTGTTACACCACCGACCCAAGCATTCTTTAATGGCAATATGAAAAGAGACAATAGAGTGATAGGCTAATTGAATTGAGTACGAAATGTTAAATATTAAACGGAAAAAAAATCTTGAAATAATGTCAATGAAGCTTTTGAAAATTATTTAAAATCGTTTTCAAATTCACTAATTATGGGATGAATATTGTGGAAGTCTAACCTGAATACCTGACGTTCTCAGAAGGAAAAAAGAAAATAGAGAGAAAAAAACATTCTGTGGGAGCTATGGAATATTCTACTGGATTGGAGCCGACCTCTGAGAGCTCAGGAAGGGGGAAAAAAGTTCTATGAGATTTTATCTGTTTAATTTTTTTTTTTTCCTCTAATGACTTTTTCTGGTAAGCCCACCGATACTGAATTCCACATTCCACTTTCGGTATCCATCTAACTTTATTTTATCACTCCACATTCGTATGCTTTAATTATGTTTTATTTTTATCATATAGAATTTATTTTTTGTTATAAAAATATTAATGATGATGAGAGAGATCAAGAGATAAAAAAGAAAAAAATTCAAGAGAGAAGATAGAGATCAATTTTCATTCATTTATATATCATTAATACTTAACCCTGAGTCTTTATTTATAAGCACAAAAAAAGTGTATAAACAGTAACTTCTGCATATGCTATAGTATTACATATGCTATAGTATTACATAGGAAACAACTACAGTAATCAACAATGATTAGAGGGACATTTTCTTCAATGAGGTAAGATTCATAATGTAGGAAAGTGATGAGGAAAAGGAAAAGGATATAAAATAATCACATGAGCATTATACACTAAGCCATAATCTGATCTGGTTTAGAAGTCCAATGAAGAGGGAGACCCCGTTCAAAAACATAATAAAGCAATGGAGAATGAAAAAAAAAAAAAGCATCTAATTCAAATAACCATGTCAGCTTTGTTCAAAGCTGGATCAGATGAATAGTGATTATCGTATGCTACCGTATTGTACATTATTAGCTACAGTAATGAATAGTGATCTGGAAGAGCAAGTTGGCTTGGATATGAGTCAATGGACATCCATATAATTAATATTTATAACACTCTCCTCGGATGTCCATTATAAATGTGCTTCATTAAAAATTTTAACTAGGAAAACCCCAGTGAGATAAAAATCTAGTCAAAGAAAAGAGTATATCATTTATTGATATACTGTCTAGTGTTGCCTCATTAAAAACCTTTCTAGAAAAACCTAGTGGGACAAAACCTAGATAAGAGCAAAAGAGTATAGCGTTTATTGACTCCCCCTCTTGACAACATCAATTGATATATCTAAGTCTCTAAAGGCCAATGTCATGGATAAGCTTTTTAAATATTGTACCTGGAAGTGACTTGGTGAATAATTCTACTAGATTTTCACTTGAATGGATTTGCTGGATATATATTTCACCATCTTTTTAAAGGTCACGAGTGAAGAAGAAATTTGGTAAAATGTGTTTCGTCCTATCTCCATTGATATAGCTTTCCTTAAGTTGGTTAATACATGCAGTATTATCCTCATATAGAACTGTTGGTACCATTTTTCCTAAAGATAAATGACAAGTTGTTCATGTGTGATGTATCACTAACCTTAACCATACACATTCTCAACTTGCTCCATGTATTGTTAGAATTTCTGCATGGTTAGATAATGTGGTTGATATAATTTGTTTCATAGATCGCTATAAAATAGCTGCACCTCCACATGTAAACAGATAGCCTGTTTGTGATTTACCATCGTGTGGATCAGATAAAAATTCAATATCAGTATAACCAACTAGTTCATACTTAGATACATTTAAGTAGTATAATCTCATGTCCATAGTGCCTCTGAGGTAACGAAGAATGTGTTTTACTCCATTCCAATGCCTTCATGTTGGTGAAGAACTATATCTTGTTAATAAATTAACAATAAAAGATATATTATGGCATGTGTGATTAGCAAAATACTTTAGTGCTCCAATAGCACTAAGGTATGGTATTCTGGACCAATTGGTTCTTCATCACATTCTTTGCTAATTACTCGAGGTTGGAATGGATCTTTATCCGCTTCCAAAGACCTTACAATCATTGGAGTACATAATAGATGAGATTTATCCATGTAAAATTACTCTAAGACCTTCTTGTATAAGTTTCTTGATATACAAAGATCTCATTCTTGAGGTACCCGATATGTAATCCAAGACTGAATTTTGTTCTTCTCAAGTCCTTCATTTCGAATTCTTTCTTCAAATAATTAATTGCCTTTTAAAACTCTTCAGGAGTTCCAATAATGTTGATATCATCAATATAAATAGCAATTATAAAAAATTCACTTATAGATCTTTTCATAAAGATGTATGGTCATATCAAATCATTTTTATATCCTTATTTCAACATATATTCATTAAGACGATTATACTACATGTGCCCTGATTACTTCAAGCCATACAAAAACTTATTTAATTTAATTGAGTATTGTTCTCGAGAACTTGAATTGGATGCTTTTAGTACCTTAAGTCCTTCAAGGACTTTCATTTAAATATCATTGTCAAGTGAACCATATAAATAGGCAGTCATAACATCCATTATATGCAAATCAAGTCCTTCATTTACTATTAGGCTAATCAAATATCGAAAAGAAGTTGCACCCACTACTGGTGAATATGTTTCTTTAAAATCAATGCCAGGTCTTTGTGTAAATTCTTGGGTTACAAGATGTGCCTTATATCTTGTTATTTCACCCTTTTCATTTCTCTTTCGTACAAAGACTCATTTGCATCTAACTAGATTTACATCTTCAGGTATAAGGACCACATGTCCAAATAATTTTCGTTTTTTCCCAATGATTTTAATTTTGGGTTAATGGCATCTTTCCATAGAGGCCAATCTTTTCTTTGTTGGTACTCGCCAATCTTTTATTTGTTGGCACTCGCTAATGGATTTTAGCTCATGATTCTTATTATCATTCATTACCTCATATGCTATATAATAAGTAAAGGTGTCATCAACATTAACTTCATTTCGATCCCATCGGATTCTATTCATAACATAATTTATTAAGATCTCATTATTTTCACATATGACAGGTACATGAGTCTCTTCTGGGACTACAACATTCTTTTCTGGAGATATCTCTATTGGAGATAATAACTCTTTAGGAGATGACTCTTTTGGAACTATTAAATTTTTTTGATTATCCTCAACTTGATCATCTATATTCTTTGCTCTTTTTCTCTTTCGAGGATTTTTATCTTTGGAACCGATGTGCCTGCCACGCTGCAGACGTGCTTTAAATTCATTCATAGTAGGTTGTCCTTTAGGGACATCAATTTTAATAGGAGTATTAGCAGCTGGGACATGTGACTTTGTCACTTTCTTTGGGTCAGTAAATGCTTCTGGCATTTGATTAACTAAATCCTGTAAATGAATTATCTTTTGAACTTCCAATTCACACTATTTTGTACGAGAATCAAAATAAGCAAATGATAATTCATTCTAGCTAATTTCTTTATCTAGCTGCTTATTTTCTCCCCCTAATGTTGAGAAAAATGATTCATCAAAATGACAATCGAAAAATCGTGCAATAAATAAATCTCATGTAGATGGTTCTAAGTATTTTATGATTGAAGGAGATTCATACCCAACATATATTATCATCTTTCTTTGAGGACCCATTTTAGTGTGTTGTGGTAGTGCTATTGGCACATATACTGCACAGCTAAAGTCCTTATATCAGAAATATTAGGTTACTGACCAAAAACCATTTGTAAGGGGGAAACTTTTAGGTAACTTGTTGGCCTAATGCGGATTAACATTGTTGCATGCAAAATGGCATGGCCCCAAGCAGAAATTGGGAGATTTGATCTCATAAGTAAAGGTCTTGTAATCAGTTGCAATCTTTTAAAGAATGATTCTGCAAGTTCATTTTGCATATGAACATGAACTACAAGATATTTAACTTCAATTCTAAGAGACATACAATATTTATTAAAAGCTTGTGAAGTAAATTCACCAGCATTATCAAGACGTATTTTCTTAATAGGATAATAAGGGTAATGTGCTCTTAATATAATCAATTGAGTAAGTAATCTCGCAAATGCTAAGTTGCGAGAAGATAATTAGCATGTGTGACCATTTAGTTGATGCATCAATTAAAAAACTATATAGTACCTACATGGTCCACATGGTGGGTGTATTAGCCTACAAATATCTGCTTGTATTCGTTCTAAAAATGTGAAAGACTCACTTTCTACTTTGTTTGGTGAGGAGCGAATAATTAACTTTCCCTTAAACATGTAGCACATAAGAAATCATGGGATTATGGTATTTGTTTACACTTCAGGGTATATCCATATTAATTCTCGATTATTTTTTGCATCATGATTGAACCGGGATGGCCTAACCGGTCATGCCAAACATTAAGTTCATTAGTAAACTTCTGGTTTGCTTTGGCAAACTATTGGTTTGTATTGGCAGATTGCTGGTTTGTATTGGTAAACTTGTAGTTCTTAATAGCATGTGTTTCAATTATGCTTATAAATGTATAATACAAGCTAGGAGAAAAAAGTAGGAAAACTTTCTAATATGTATTTTCTACCAGCAACTATATTTGTGATAACAAGATATTTCTGATTTTTTTTAGTTGTTGTTTCTATATTATATCCATTTTTGCAGATATCTTTGAAACTCAACAAATTTCTTTTAGACTTGGTAGAATTAAAATGCATTATCAACACATAATTTTGTTCCTTCAGGTAACAAAATATTAGCTCTTCCAAAGCCTTCAATCAAATTTATACTATCAGATATAGTCTGAACGTTGGCTTTTTGCATTACCAAGGAAGAAAAATATTTATCATTTCTAAGTATGGTGTTGGTTGTTGCGCTATCAACGAGACATAAATTTTTAAGATTGATGCCAATAAGATTTATTTTTCATTAAAAGAGACATAGAAACATAATTAAGAGAAATACATTTGATAGAAGCAACTTTAAACACAATAAAATATAGTAATTCAAATAGACAAAGATAAATTATGCTGATAAATTAGCAATATCGAAATGGGTAATATACATGTCTCCATACTTAGAATTTTCAGCCTTATCAACATGATTTATTTCAACTTTTGATCATTTACCATTATTTTTAATTGATTATTGGTAAAGTTCAACCAGGTATCTTGGCGTACAACAGGTATGAGACCAATGATTATTTCCACCACAGTGATAACATGAATTTTCAGCATATTTATTATACACACTAGTTTTCTTTTTGTGGTTTTTATCAATCTTTCCTCACTTCTGGTAGGAATTTGAACCATCATGATTTCGACCACGGCTACGCCTATGGTTGTAGCCACATCCACTTTCACGTCCATGTCCATGTCCACCGCCACAATTATATTTATTCGTTGCTACATTCGCTTCTGAGAATGGAGTCAAGCCTGTTGGACAGGATTCATGGTTTTTCATCAAAGGCTCATTGTTTCATTTGACCACATAGAGGCAAGAAATTAATTCAATATATTTCTTAAACCTCTTTCACGATATTGCTACTGCAGGAGCAAATTGGATGTATCCATTTATAACAAGCTTTTAGAAGGATGATCATCTTTTGGTGGTGATACATTTCTTTTTAATTGTTTCAAAGAACAAGTGTGTCTTTTACAGCCAGATGTTCAATTTTAAGGCCTTCATGCAAATGGTGGTGTAGAAAAATCATGGATCAAACATTCAAGATAAATAGTTTTTTTTGGTAGTGACAAGAGCTACAAATTTATATTTCACAAGATTTAACATAGTTCAGACTAGTGCAATAAAAGGGTATTCATAAAATATGAAATATAAAAACGTAATATAATAACAAGAAATTCGTAAAGACAATAAATAATTTATAAAGTAAGTTATTACAATAAAAATTAAAACTTTATAGCTTTGAGCTATTTAGTTCTCATGGCTTTAAACCAATTAGTCTTATAACTTCAGGCCAATTAATCTTATAATAAGAAATTAAATCTATATGGCTTCTGGTCATTTATTTTTAGGATAAATAAATGTTGAATATGGCTTCCGGTCATACAATAAGATAAACGATGAAAGTTATATGACTTATGACCATATAATCTTAAAATAGTAGTCAAAGAAATATGGCTTCCGGCCATATAATTTAGAAATAGGAAAATCAAGGAAATATGGCTTTTGGTCATACAAGAAGATGAAAAAGGATATGGCCTCTGACCATATAATAGGAAATTAATATAACAGGGGATCAAAGGAATATGACTTCTGACCATATTATATCAAAATAAGAAATCAAAGCAATATGACTTCTGGTCATATAATTTTAGAATATGAAATCAGATGTGTATGACTTCTGCCCATACTAATAATAATATAAAAGAACTTGTAAAGGATATATGTATGATATAAAACAATAAAAATTTTCAATCTTAGCCATAGAACCCGATGTTTATAACAATTGGTAAAAGTATCTCTCTAATTTCATATAGTGACTCAGATTATTCCAGATCTATCAAATAAAGATAATGTAAAACAAGGTAGATGATATCATCAAAGAAACGATGAGAAGATCATACCTTTGTTGGAGCTTTCGTGCTGATAACGTGTTACAAAAATATTGATGATAAAAGAGAACAATATATAAAGAAGAGAGAAATTCAAGAGAGAAAATATAGAAAAATTTTCATTCACTTGTATATCATTAATACTTGACTCAAAGTCTCTATTTATAGGTACAAAAAGTGCATATAAACAGTAACTTCCGTGTATGAATAGTAACTTCAAAGTATATTACAGCACTGCACAATAAACAGCTACTATAATAAACATGGATCCCATGATACTGCAGTAATGTCTGATCTTAAAGATCAAGTTGACTGAAAAAGTAAGTTGGCTTGGATATGAGTTAATAGACATTCACATAATTAATATTCATAACATTTTTGTAGTTTTTCATCTTTTTATTTATTGTATATATATATAAAAGGAAGTATTAGTACTTATAATTTAAAAAATACTCAGAAAAACTATGACTTTAAGAGCTAGCTTAAATAATGTTAATTTCTTAAGATGAACTTAATATTGTTAAAGGCATCATAAAGCTTTTGCACATGATGGGTGCCTCATATTTACCTTACCAAAATCACTTTCATTTTATTAATCTTAAATAAAATGACCTAAAGTCCCTGAAAGATAAACTATTCACACAAGTAAAAATATGATAAAACAATAAAGATTGGTTATGTTGGTAAACTATGACTCATAAAGATAAGGATTTGAATTTCGTTACCAATATAAAAATTTTGTTATTAGACAATTGGTAAATACCTCCCTAACCGTTTTCAGTATTGAAACAATCATTAATACTAATAGGGTTTCAAAATCTAACTCACCTAATTTTTTTTATATAAAAAATATGCACAAAATTTGGAGAATTAACTTCCAAAGAGCATACAAGCAATATGAATGTATGAAACCCTTAATATTATGAAGTAATGATTCTCTCTATATAAATAGATGGATCCCTCCTTAGGAAGGTTGGCTAAAACTGGACACTGATGACTTTACGTCTTAAAATTGTGAAGCTACTTGCAGCGGCTTGCTCCGGGACAAGAAGGAAATCTGGAGGTTTTAACAAAAAATGAGGATATATTAAGGTGTGTTTGGTTCATGAGAGGTTAAGTTAGGTGAGGTTTATTTAAATTAGGTTAGGGGAGGTTATAATTTTGTTTGGTTCAAGAAGAGGAGAGGAGAGGGGAGGTTTGATTTCTTATTTGGTTCAGAAGAGGAGGTGAGGGGATTTGATTATGAGTGGACAAAAATACATTTTTTTTCTTTATTTATATATTTTCCTTCTTCTTTTATTTTTTAATTTATAAATCTCAAAAAACCTATTACTTCAAGTATATATTATAGCAAAATTGCATATATTTTAAAGGATATTTTATTAACTTTTACATATTATCTCATTAATTTTATTATGATAAAATATTTTAATATGCTTTTGATAACTTCTCATTTTTAGTAAATTTGATATATGTTTTGACATAGTCAAAGTGTCATCAATGCTAAAATAAAATAATTTATAAGAGATTTGAATAAGATATAAATTTGGTCCATGACTTGGAGGTTTTCATTACAAATATGTTAGCTTTAAATTAAATTAGATATAGTTAAATCTATGTAAACAATAAAAATAATAAATTTGGTTCATGATTTAGGAGGTTTCTTTATAAAAATAGGCATGTATATTTTGGTCAAAGTAAGACATAATGATTTTAAACAAGATGGGTAATGTTAGAATATTTAAAAATAGGTAGGGGTATTTTAGTCAAAATGGGAGTAATGTTTCTCTTCTATCCTAAAACCTCCAATTTTGGAGGGTTGAGAGGGGAGGGGAGGGGAGAAAAAAAGATAAAATTTTTAACCTTCACTCCCTCTAATCAAACACATCTTTTCTACTTCTAACCCTCCCCTCCAAAAACCCCCCAACCAAACAAAGCCTAATTACTCCTGCTACTCTCCTATAGAGAATTATGAAGGACTTTGCTTAAGTTGAAAATACGATTACGGTAAAATTGCCTTTTTTATTCACTCTGCAGAAGTTTTGCAACTCATCATCAATAGTGATCTAATTCAGACTCATCCTATCAATAAATCTATCAAACAAATTCACAACACTATATGTGAGTTAAGTATTACTCATTTCTATCATATTTATAAACAACTTTTTTTTTCATGAGGCTGATCCTTTTTATAAGTAATTTTAAATTTATGTATGAAAATGAAACTTATTTTTCTTATTTTACCTTTATTAAATACATATTATTTATAATTAATTATCATACATACTAAGAGTTATATTCAGGAGAGAAAGAGAACTCACTAGATGAATGAAGTTAACAAAGCATTGGAAAAAATATATTTTACTATCTCTCTTACTTTTTTATACATTATCTCTCTGTTTTCATAAATAAGAGCATATATAAAAAAAATATAACATTTTTAACACACTTATTATTTTTAACTACCAATTTATTTTACGTAATAAAAAAAATTATTTATAAATAAAAACAGAGGGTCTTATGTCAAACAAAAGTTATGATGCTAATTCTGTTGTATACGCCATCATGCATATTCATCCTACACATTATAGAGCTAGCTATATATTCTTTTACAAAATTTCAGTCCTATTATTTCTTTAGCTAGCTAGTCTCTCTGTATTTTCATGTGGCCTTTTATTTTATTTTTTTTTAAAGAAGAAAAACTTTAATATTGATATAGTGACCCAACGTGATACCATCTGCCAAGGGCAAGACACACGAGAGACAAATTTAAAGTGACTTTGGACAACACGAAGTGGTTTAGCTGTGGACTCCAGAAATTCCTCAATAACGAAGGATCTTACCTATACCACTCATCATAAAGCAGGTGCCGTGCCATGTAATTATTTCAACCCTTTTCCCACAAAAAAAAAAAAAAAAATTTAGATCTTAAGTTTAGAGCCGGAAAAATGGGTTGAGTTCGTCAGGCCGATCCTTTTAGGCCTTGAATTTACAAGAGTCGGGTTTAATATTTTAGCCTTAAAACTAAAAGGGTTAGCCCTATAGGGCAAAGAGCCTAAAAGGGCGGGTCCTGTAGGGCCACGGGCCGGCCCTTTAGGCCCTTATATATTTTTTTTATTTTTTTAAAATTATTTATATGATAATAATATTATTGATTTTTTATGTTTTGTTGATGATGTTGCAAATATTTAGTTGTTATTATTTTTTTTAGAATTAAATTTCATAAGAATATCTTGTATTAAGAATCTTAAAAATTAAAAATTTATAAAATATATTTCTTATTTTATAAGAAAAATACATTAGATATTTCTTATTTACTCCAAAGTTTCACATATGATGGTAATTTACTAATTTATTTATATTCTATATTTTTTATCCCTCAAGCAGACCTTACTACTCAAAGTAAAGTATAATTAAATTTCCTTGAAATTGATGATAGTGGCGAATAAGATGAAAATGATAATCATCATACCCATTTTGTTTAGAGTGTTTAGCTTCTTGTTATATTATACTTTGTACGAGATTATGAGTTATTTGTGGACATTATTTTTTACCTTTGATTATAAATTAGTAACTATGTTTATTTTATTGCATGAGACATGTAGTTAAATCTTGTGAAAATAACTTACAGCCTTACGGGCCGGCCCTGGCCCTCATGCTCTTGGGCCGAACTTTGAAAAAGAACAATTTTTCTTACCTCGAGCCTTATAGAACCGACCTTTTTAAACCATGATCCTTCAAAAACCGGCCTTATAAGGTCAGACCAGCCCTGATTCTCAACTCTACTCACGTTACCATTTAATCATGATGTTAACGACGTCCCATCTTTTTTTCCGTACTTAAATTATCATCAACTTGAAAATCACTTTCTTCATCCTTTACCGCACCTTCCTCTCTTCAGCTGTATTCACTAATTAAAAAAAAATTATCCTGATGTTAATATAAATCATATTTAAAGGTTGATCATTTTGATTCTAAATATAAAATATAATTTTTATATTTATTAATTTTTTTTTAATTTATCCCATTAATGTTCCCTCCATGATAATAAAGGACGAGGAAAATGGGGAATTAAAGGTAACTAAAATATTTTAGAAAATATATGTCATATTAGCTAATTTAACTAATTTTTTTAATATAATTAAATTAAGTAAATATGTCTTATACCGGATAGAGTATCATTTTGATTAAAAAAGGTTTCTTTTCTTATTGAATACTTGTCTTCATACTTTTCTAGTATATTCTTTTACGTGATTAAGGTGTAAATTTGTTTCAGAAGTTTTCGCTAAAGAGTAATGTTGCCTTTTACCGTTAAAAAGTTAACGGTCAACGTTAGCTTTTTAATGGTATGGGGCAATATTACTACATTTTGCAACTTCCGGGACAACATTAAATCTAATAAAACTTTCAAGACAACATTACTTTTCAGTGAAAACTTTCAAGGCAAAATTTACATCTTAACCCTTCTTTCAAGTGATTTAAATATTTTTTCAAAAAATTATCCATTAAATTTTATTTGAATAATTTATATTTCATATTTATATATTTTTTTCAAAAATGAAAAAAAAATCTTCAAACTGTATACTTAATATTAATATGCATAGCACTAAGATTTAAACATCATTGTTTGATGATTAAGTATCCTCCCATAGTTTAGAACTTAAAAGAAAGTAAATTCAGATGTGCTAATTGAAAAAAATATTTAGTTCACTTATTTTAGAAGATAAATTCCCCTTTAAAATAATGTAAAAAACTAATTACCATTTTCTCAATTGCTTTATTTATTACTCTATTTCAGTTCTTAATATAAGACATATTTATCTAATTTGATTAGATTGAGAAAGTTGGTTAAGACAGTTAATATAACATTTTTTAAAAATAACCTAGTCATTTTCTTTAATTTCCTCCCTTTTTATCTTACTTGATTATGGTTAAAGGAGCATCAATATGATAAATTGGGAAAAGATTGATAAATATAAAAAATATATCTTATATTTAAGGATTAAGATCAATTCCACAATTAAGTCCTATATTAAGAATTGAAGGGAGTACTATAATAATTACTTTTGTGCAATAATGCAAAAAGAGGTAGAGAAAGACTAAAGCAAATATATAATTGACTGATCAATCTCTAACTCAATCCCTTAGTCATGCTTATCAAATAGGGCCAATGAGCTTATAGAACGAATTTTTTATTATTAATAATCTATCTAAAAATTTATTTTTTAATTTATATAGTACAAGTGATTCATGTTGCTAACCCCACTTAATAGTAGGATGATGCTTTATTGTTGTAAAAAGTTAACACAACTAAACTACAGGGAAAACTAAAAGTTATCTATAATTCGATCATAATTTACTAAAAATAGAATATAATACTGTCCAAAGCAATATAATCATATTTTAAATCAAATTAGTTTTGTTTTTATATTATGTTACTCTACTTGGTCATTATTACAAGGATCTCCAGGATATATTTCATAATATAACATGATTTTGTCTAAAGTATTGATTGTTTTCTCCCTAATATCCATAACTAACTATACAACTTTTTAACTAACTAATCAAACCCTTCTAACTAATTACTTTAGTTGAGGGGTGATTTTGATATTTTACAAGAAATAAATAATTTTAACTAATTCTATTAAGGGAAAACCTATATTTACTGGTACCTATACTTCACTTAATTTTAAATTTGGCACATGTGTTTTTTTTTCTTTAGTAATTAAATTCTTTAATTTTTCTTTGTTATTATCGTTAACTCCTATACAGAGGTTAACCGTGCTAATAGAGCATAGTTGCAGGAGCTAGGAGCTAATGGTGTTAATAAAGCAAAATTAATGATTTAATTAAGAGAAAAAAACACACAGGTATAAAATTAAAAATTGAGTGAAAGTATATATGCTTGCAAATAGGTTTTTCTTTTGAGAAATTCTTGTGTGAACCTGATTTGCTATGTTATTTATGGTTTAATTAATAAAAATACAACAATTCAATTAATATTAATCCTAGTTGGTTGCGAGAAATACTTACATACTCTGGGAGTTTCATGTCATCTAAACTTTGTCTAATGAAAACATAATAATTAGGAACACAAAAATCCTAATTGACCGATGACTCATATGAAACTATGCACATTTTATTTTGTTTTGAAGAAAAATAAACATATTAATTTGAAAAAATAAAACCAAAATGATCAGCCAATATTTTTCCTTAAAACAAAATAAAATGTGAATTATTTTATTTGAGTCATTACCCAATTATGATTAAAATAATCCGAATTGTTATATTTTTATTTGATAGAGTTCAAATGATATGATACTCTTAGAGTGTATAAGTATTTCTCAGTTGGATGCTCATAGGGAGAAATTCTTACATAAGAGCTAGGTGCATCATGTCATATGTGCATTACCCAATAAAATCACACAACATCAATCTCATTAAATCCTACATGGAAGAGAGAGGGGAGATTGAAGAAACATTTTCAAATGACATAAATAAGAAAAGCGAATAGAAATTAAACACGTAGGATTTAATAAAATTGATATAGCATAATTTTATTAGGTAGAGCACAGATGACATGGTGCACCTAGTTCATGCAAGAATTTCTCAGTTATATGATTCACATGTTTATTTTTCTTAAAAAATAAATCCCTTAATTAAGATTGCACAAGTAATGAAAAGGTAAATCTTATGAAACCTTTTAATTTTATTAAAATGTTAGCTAATATTTTGGAGGTATGTCAAACAAGTTTGTGAGTTGTTATATTTTTATTGGTTAAACCACAAATGACATGATAAACCAGGTTCACACAAAAATTTTTCTTTTCATTTCATTAATCCAGGTAAAGTTGTTATTAGACTCTTAAAATAAGGATGTTTGGTTTTAAAAAATAAGTTGTATTATTTATATCTTATGTAATGTGACTTGCTATAACTTTTTTACTATATATATAATAATGACATTAAACATTACCCATTCTTCCCTTAATCTAGGTTATGTTTGGCTCGATGGAAGGGAGATGAGGGATTTAACTGGAGTGGAGGGTAGGGGAGGGTTTGAGAGAGATTTTCTTTTACCTTGTTTGGGTTGACAAAAAGAGAGGGGATGAGAAGGATTTTAATAGTATTATGTTTGATATAGGAGGGGAGGGGAGGATAAATATTTTTATATGGACAATTTTGCTCTTATTTCATTTAATTTGTAATTAATAACTTTCTAACATATTTAATAAATTATAATTATATAAGGAATTTAATACATAAAATTATAATTTTATAATTATAAAAATTAAATAAATATAATTATAAATGGCATTTACTATATAAAATTATAATTTTGTAATTAAATAATGAGAAGGGTATTGTGAGAATATTTTAAAATGGTATGGACATATTAGTCAATTTAAGCTCAAACATTAACCTTTCCCTTCAAATTCTCCTAATTTTGAAGGGGAGGGTTAGGAGAGGAGGGGAGGGAGAATTTTAGAAAATTGTCCCTCCCTCCTAAAATTTTTAGTTAACCAAATAAGGGGAGGGGAGCAAAATCCCCCCATTTCTCTGCGCTCCCCTCCCCTCATATCAAACAAACCCTTAAGGTCAAGGGCCCATTAGAGATCTAAATGCCCAAAACAAGATTAAAAGAGGTCCACAGGTGCGTCCTCCTTTGTTTAATTTAAGGTCAAAAGCCAATTTATGATCCGATGGAATAAAACAAGAATGCACGTGCCGGGGTTGAGCGCCCGCGCGTGTTGAAATTTAATTTAAGCTCAAAGCCTGATTTGAGATCTAAAGGCATAAAACATGATCATGGATGCGTTTGTGTACTTTAATGTCATATTTAAGGTCAAAGGCTGATTTGAGATCTCAACATTTATAAACAAGACGGGTATAATTAAAAATTGAAGGCCAGTTTGAGATCTCAAGGGCTAAAACAATATGTTTTATTTAAAGTTAAAGATCAATTTGAGATCCAAAGGTTTTCATTTTTTTATTTTGAAGGTAAAAGGCCAATTTGAGATTTACCTTAGATCCACGTTTAGATGAACTTTTTTTTTTTCTTTTTCACTTAATTTAACCAATGAATATGATTCATTGAATAGACACAAAAAGAAAAGGGAGTGACTCTTCCCACAGAGGAAATATCCTAACCTCTTTGTGTATTTTTCTCAAAATAAGTTCAGTTCAATTAAAAGAAGCTTGATGATAGAATATTCGCTTTCAAGCATATATTATCAAATTTTTCAGCAACAGGGAAAAAAAAAACTACAGAGAGCCTATTTAAACAGTCAAATGTGTGAAGTGTAAACCACAACAGGGGAAAAAAAATCCACAAATCGTTTTCTGGCAAAATTAGCAGCAAAAGTCTAAAAGTTGTCCCAGAGCTCATGCAACAATTCAAAAATGTTTGCAAGCAAAGAGAGTTTTCAATGGAGGCCAGTGAAATTTAGAGGGTTTCTACAGGTAATCAAAAGATCAAGAGAGATGCCAAAACCCATAAAAAAAAACACTATGGTTCTGGGATTATAAATATTGTGGGTTAATGTTGCAAAGTTGAGGGACAATGGAACCAAAAAATATATATTGAAACCATTTACCATCATATTTGCCTCATCAACTGTTACTTCTCTATCCATCTACTCTTCACTAGCACAAATCCCTTTTCAACTCATGTCAAGTCTCGTGATTCAAATTTAATGGTAGTAAAAGTACAAATAATGGCCATTATATCAAACGCAAACTTGGTACACTTGGACTAAGTTATTGATAGAAAAGTCTGGTTGAGCAACTGTATCAGAGGGTTAACAATAACAAACAAAAGCCACTCATCAACGAAAGACTCGAAGGGAGTGGTTAACACTAGTAAAGCCTCCATCAACCATGAGGTTCTGACCACTTACATACCCTGAATCATCACTTGCCAAGAAGAGCACGGCATTAGCAACATCATTTCCAGTCAATTCTACCCCTTGCAAATTGGCATTTCCTCCGATAAATTTACGAAAACCGACTATGGCATCATGGGTTCTCTCCTCTTCAGGCAAATGAGCTAAAGACAAACTGGTGAAAACAGCATAAGGCGCCACACAGTTCACTCTTATTCCATGTTGCCCCAGTTCAGCTGCAACATTCTTTGTGAGCCCCCAGATAGCATGCTTGGACCCTGTGTAAGCATGCGGTCCTAAGCCCCCTATGGTACTTGATACACTAGATAAGGAAATGATTGATCCCTTCTTCAATGGAATCATAATTCGTGCAGCATGTTTCATCCCATGGAATACTCCCTTCACATTTATATTAAAGACCCTTTCAAATTCTGACATATCTGCATTGCGGATATCAGGACAAGGTGATCCAGCAATTCCAGCATTGTTGACTATAATGTCAAGGGTGCCAAATTTTTCCAGAGTGAAGTCCACTGCAGAGCGAACATCATCCTCCACCGTAACGTCACAATGAAAAAAGCAAACATTTGAGTTACCACCAAGGGATTCAGCAACTTGCCAACCAAGGCTGTCTTGCACATCAACAAGGCAAACTTTGGCACCATGGAGGTGGAATAGACGCACAATGCTTTCTCCAATTCCAGAAGCTCCTCCTGTAACAAGTGCCACTTTACCTAATAACCTGAGGAAGAGATAACAATCAGCATAAGTGGAGCAGGGGCAATAATGCAGAAGATTAATGAAAATTGAAGGCCCGAACAAAAATATGTTTAAGACTCCAGAAAGAAATGTTGCAGAACCATACGTGTAATAGCAAGTAAAGAATGAGAATATGGAAGGGAGTAATCACAGATTTAAGTCTGACCATCATATTACATCCATTTGTCTCAGGCTGATCTCTATCTATCACGATAAGCACTTTTTCTGTGTGGACCTCTGTCATGTATGCCTATGCATCTACTAATAATTTTATAGCATGCAAAACAAGTAATAAAATCACATGTACAAGTCACTCCATTTTATCAACACATCTTTCCCCACAACACTAAAAAGAAAAAACAAAACAAAACAAAAAGAGAAAAAAAGAAAAGAAAAGAAAAGAACTGGAAGAATGTTTAATCTCTCTCAGCTTCTCGCTTCACCTGACGCTTAAACACTCAAACATCACATATAGAAATGGTTTCACCATAAGGATAGAAGTTTCTCTACCAGTTTGGGTGTTGGCACAAGTGTCCACCAAGATCAACTCGCAATATACTCCAAGGGTGGAGAAGAGTGGTACGACAAGCATTTGTCAATTCACTATGGTTGCAGGGAAGAATTTAAGGAGAGGAAGACAATAATGAAGCTGTACCACCAGAACAAGTAAGAGAATGCATTGTGAATTGAACATTATAAAACTTGATTCTTAATAAAGGAGTTTGTTCCTGCTTCACAAGAAGATGATAAGCCTCAAAGGCTGCTGATGGAGATTCCATAAAACTGAACTGGGAGCAAGATTGCCCTATGGAGATACTAACAACAAAACTTCTGAAAGAGGTGGCAGAAAAAGTTATGGCTGAAGTCCCTAAATCTTCTAACATGAACTTGGTCATGAAATGCTTGAAGAAACTCAGGACGATCATTTTCATATGAAAGATAGAAATTAAGTGTTTTTCTTTTTCTGGCACTGTGTTTAAAATTACACTTGCAATTGAAAATTTTCATTCTGCCTTCTTCTCAACGAAAATTTGTAGATTTGTAAAACTACAGAACAAATTGAGAAGTTAGTCGGGTAACCTTTAAAGCTTCCAAAACAATGAAAAAAAATTAGAAAACAGATAACAAAACAAAAAATTATTCTCAATGAAGCAGGAAGAGCCAACGCCCAATGAAAACAAGAAAACAAGGATAATTCAATACACTCACAGCTATATATATCTATATTTTAGACTTCATGGAAATTTCAAAGTCAACAAGGGAGGAGGATTTAAGAGTTTGATAGAATATCAAGAGCAGTGAAGGAGGACTACAATTTCAGGAAAGAAAATATAACTGCTCTGGGAAAACATGTAAAGAGCGTTCGATCAATCTGGAGTCATCTCAAGAAAAATAGGGACAGATGGATAAGCTCTAATCGATAATTTTAAGCTGGAACCAAAGCGGATAGCTCCATAGTTGAAATTGAGGTATATTATTGTATAATCAAAAGGGACCAAAAAACTTCTAGCAAGAAGTAAGTTCAGAAGCGTCAAAGCAAGTCAAACTCAAGCAGGAAAGTCAGAATATAGGCTCCGCCCAATCTGATAGCATACAAGTTGAAATCTACTGCTCGGTTTCAGTTGCTTCAAGCAGATCTAAATCCAAAAACAGATTTCAATAGTTGCAAGGATGATTTAAGATATTGCATGCAGAGTTACGATGTTAGTACCAGAAATCGAAACAAACAAGGGAGGAATTCTAAGAGCCAAGCATGTCTTACCTTTGGGATAGAAGCGATGACTGAGCATTGACGTTGTCGTTGGACATCATTGAAATATCTCAGTGAGAGTTAACTCAGTTAAGCTTACTATCTTTCTCTCACAAGCAAAGCATATAAGTGATTCATCTTTATGCTAGTATATCCACATATATACTGGATCCGGATCCTATCCATATATATACTGTGAGAATGGCGTTTAACATTACCGTTACTGTTCTCCCTTTTTTTACGCCGCTGTTAGAACCGCTTTTGTTGCTCCACCCTCTCCGCCGCTTTATCCGTCGGCCCATCTCCGATTACCGCAAGCTATTGTCCTCTTCTCACTCACTGGGCCACATCATCGTCCGAACTACGAATCCGACACGGCAACCGAAACTCTTGAGTCTTGTCCTCTACTCCCGCCTCCATGGCCTCAGTTTCCACTATAGCTGGGAATCAGGGCCGGCCCGGCCGTACTGGTCCTTGACGGATCAGGGTTTAAAAGGACCGGCCCTACAGGACCCGATATAAGAAAAATTGTCATTTTTCAAAGTCCGGCCCGAGAGCATGAGGGTCAGGGCCAGCCTGCAAGGCCTGAAGCTATTTACACAAGATTTAACTACACGCCTTATGCAATAAAACAAATACTGTTACTAATTCATATTTAAAGGTAAAAAATAGTATCCACAAATAATTCACAATCCGCACAAAAGTATAAGAAGGCAAGAAGTTAAATACTCTAAGAAATATGAGTATGACGACCATTATTTTCATCTTCTTCACCACTATCATCAATTTCAAGAAAATTTGATTGTGCTTCAATTTAAGTAGTAGGCTCTACTTGAGGGTAAAAATATCAAGAATTTCTTCTCCCAAATCATGAATATATTCATAATATTTATCTACAACAAAGAATAATCTAAAATGACAAATAACTCTATAAAAAACATAAAATACAAATAAATTAATAAATTACCATCATACGTGAAACTTTAGAGTAAATAAGAAATATCTAACGTATTTTTCTTATAAAATAAGAAATATCTTTTATAAATTTTTTATTTTTATGATTCTTAATACAAAATATTCTTATGAAACTTAATTTTAAAAAAGATAATAACAACTAAATATTTTTAACATCATTAACAAAATATAAAAGATCAACAATATTATTATTATATAAATAATTTTTTTTAAAAAATATATCAGGGCCTAAAGGGCCGGCCTGTGGCCCTACAGGGCTGGCCCTTTTAGGCCCTCGGCCCTACAGGGCTAGCTCTTTTAGGCCCGCGTTCACTTTTTAGACAAAATTCTCAAGCCCGGCCCTTGTAAATTCAGGGCCTAAACAGGCCGGCCCGATGGGCTCGGCCCGTTTTCCCGGCTCTAGTTTCCACTTCCACTTCAACCAGAGCATTGCGGGCGGGCGGGCCGGGTTTTACTAGATCCACGAGATGAATTTCATGCGATTGGAAACCCATTAGGGCCTGTTTGATTTGTTTGAGGGTGGGGGAGGGAATGAAAGGGAAGAATATGAGTTAGCTTGTTTGGTTTGATTAGAAGAAAAGGAAAGAGAGGGGTGTTTAATGATCATTTGTTCGGTTTAAGAAGGGATGAAAGGAGGGTAATAATAATTAATTTATCATTTTATCTTTATATGTTAGTTTATATTTTTTTTACTTATATAAATTATTTAAATTAGTTTATACCTTAATTTAAATTGTATAATTTATAAAAATTCACTCTCATATCTACATATTGTTAATATGTATATAAAAACTTATATAATGATATTTTTTGAAATTTTTTTTTCTCTTATTGATATGATAATATATTTTCAAAAATTAAATTAACAAATTTTATGTTTCAACAACAAAACTTAACTTTTTCCAATTGATTTATTAATTTTTTGGGTGGCATTAGTAAAATTGTTTATTTTTTTATTTGTTTGCTAAATTCTGTACATTCAAAATCCTAATTCTCACAAATAAACTCTCCAATGAGATTATTTTTTGAATAATAAGGACAAGATTTACTCCTGAGGGTGTATTACCCTTACATAAACAAACCTACAAAATAAACTATCTAGAGAATTGACCAAATATCAGTTTACATCCGCCAACATTTGGTCCGAACAAAAAGCTAGAGGGACTCGTACAAACGTCAACTCGTTGTTCGACTCAGTACCATTTTGGCCAAAAAAATAAGCACATTTTTGTGTTTCCCTGTATGAATGATAAATCTCTAAATCTCAATCCAAATAAATCAATGTCCTAACTTCTTCTATCTCTCTGCAAAGCAGGTGATTCAAACTCGAATCCATTAATAACAATTGCACTGCCTGTGTAGAATCAAGGTATAATTTAATTTTCTTAAAGCTTGGCTCCTTGCACACTTATAATCCACTTTTAATGGAATGAATCTCAGCGGCAGTTAAGCCTATTCTGAAGCCAGCATGCTATTGCAACCTACAGATCCATGCTCTTGAACTATTTTAAGTAATTCCTCCACATGTCACTTGGTGATTAGCTTTCATTATGGCATCTACATCCACTCGAACAAACTTGATTAAAGGAGCACACCACCTGGTTACATCTCTGTCTGGAACCTGAAAAATGTGATGCTAATATCACCCTTGTTCTACACTTTCATGAAGAAAATGGACACAACGTTGTGGCAGCTATCATGGATGATCATAGGCTCCTTTGAAGATCTTCTTACAAATGTTTTTCCACAATAGCTAGCAGATTGAAGTAAATGTTCTCAATCACGACCACCTTAAGAATTTCCTTGCCCTTGGAACGTGTTTCATACTCTATTTTAGACATACCTACAAATTACCACAGAAAAAAGTAGAATAATATATAGGGTCAATTGAAGAAAGTCACTTTGTTTGCTATCTCATAATCTCCCAAGATGTGGATTATTGTTTCCTTACAATTACACTTAAGAGGACACTTTGAATTATTGCTCATACCATGTTTTGCTCTAAGCGAGTTTGTAGGAATTTTCTTATGGAACACTTGCCACATGAAATATTTAGTCCTATTTGGAATAGGCCACCTCCAGATGCTTTGCCATATTGGTTCCTCATAAGCCACACCATCTTGATACACTATTTTATAGGCTGATTTAACACTACAATTCCCATCGGGGGATTTCCTCCACCATACTTCATCTTAACCCACTTGACACGGTGAGCTGACCTTCTTGACATCATCAATTAACCATGTTGGATGAAACAACCCCCGCTTGGACAAATTATATTCTTTATTAGCTCCCATAAGCTACTTTACAACCGTTTCTGGGTTAAGCATATGCTGATTTTTTATCTACACAGTATATCAGTGGGTGTTCCAAAGGTGTCCACAATTCCCACTAAGCATTAGTGGATTCACCACTTCAAAGTTTGCTACCTATCCTTTTTCCTGAATGCGTCCCATTCAATTGTTATGGCATTCCATACAGCAGTCTGCTCTCTTTTCCTCTAAACTATTAGTAGTTTACTCTCACCACAACATACTTAATACAAAGGGCCCTAACCTACAACGCATTTGGTTTAGTTATTAAACCCCAACATAATTTCATAATGAATGCCTCATTTTAACTCATGAAATCTTTTACTCCAAGACAATCTTCCCCCTTGTCTTTTTTTATCTTCTCTCAAGCAATGAGGTGCATTTTCTTACCTTCAAGTTCTTGGTTCTAAAAGAAAATCTTTGCTTAATTTCTTAATGTCTTCTAGAATCCCTTTAGGAATGAGTATCATTTTCATTTGATAGAAAGGCAATGTGGACAGGACCAATTTGATCAATATTGTCCTCCCCATCATACTTAGGAATTGGCGTTTCTAATTTTCAAGTTTTTTTGCACCTTCAAGATTAAGGGAGCAAAGGTCATCTTGACGGCTCTTTTGTGTAACAATGGAACATTGAGATATTTGCCCAGATATGTAGTGATGTCAATACCCAATGCTTACCCATATTCATAGGCTCTATGAAAATGGGCGTTCCTGGATATAAACACCTTAGATTTAGACAGGCTAATTTTGTGACTGGACACTTTATAGAAAATATCTCATTATCTCTTTAATCCTCTAAATCTGCTCCATAGAAGCTTCACTAAACAAAACTTGATAATCAACAAAGAAAATGTGAGATAATGTAGGTCCTTTTGTGCTGAGCATCAACAATTTCCACCTGCTTGCCTCCACTTCTAGATTAATTAATTGATTCAATCGTTCCATGCACATGATGAAAAGATAGGGACTTAAAGGATTGCCTTGTCTAACTCCTCTGGACTGTTGGAAAGTGTCTGATAGTGAGCCATTCCATAACACCCTTATAGAAGCTGAGGTCACATAGAGCACAATAATTTCCACCAAACTATCATTTAATCCCAAACTTTGGAAGTTGAATTTCAGAAAGTACTAATCTAACCGGCCATATGCTTTCTCCATGTCTACCTTAATTGCCACATATCCTCTCTTGCCTCTTACATTGCATTGTATAGATAACTTCTTATGCTAAAATGATATTATCATTGCTCTGTCTCCTACTAATGAAATTGCATTGAGTGGGTTGGATTGGAAAGTCCATAACCCTTTTCAACCGGTTCGCAAGCACTTTGCTTAGTATTTTAAAGCTTAAATTACATAATGAAATAGGTCGAAAATCCTTGATACTCTAAGGGTTATCAAGTTTGAGAATTATCACAATGTTTTTCTGGTTAATATCCATAATCTTTCCTAGTTCTTTGAAGAGGTCACTGACAAGGGCACATATCTTTGCTCCCACAACTTCCCATTGAGTTTAAAAGAAATAGGGTTGTAAACCATCTAGTCCTAAAGCCTTGAAAGCACCCATCTCAAAAGCCACATTTTTAATCTCAGTTGTAGATACTTCTCTATGAATATAACCAAGCTAAGAATAATCTAGAGTGGGAAAATTAATAGGCCACCCAAGAACCTCCTTCATCCCTTGATCTTTGGAATATAGATTTTTGAATTAGTTGAGATCTAATGTAACATCCCAAAAATTAGATCTAGTAGATTGGGAAACTTATCTCAGCGGGGCACTCACCAAGGCAAGTTGATAAAGAAAATGAGGGATTGAGTTTATGTGTCACTTGCCTTGGTAACTAAGTAGGTCGTTGAGGAAAATGACATAGTACCAATTGCCTTGGCAACCAATGTAGTCGTCGAGGCGAATCATCAATTTTTATAAATTAAAGGGAGCTTGTGACAACTCATTATTTTTCAAAATTTTGGATACAGAGAGGCAGAGCTCTGCTAAGGTTTAGTGAGGAGAACTTTTAGAGGCTCTAATTTATCGGTAAGCCTCCCTAATCATCCTTCCTCCTTATCTTTCTCTAATTATGAGATTCTAAGGGATTTTAGCTAGGGCTTGAGAATACTAATTTGGGGATTTTTCATAGAACTAAGTTTTAAGGGTTTAAAACCCAAATTGAAGATACAGAGGTGTTAGACTAGAATGGTCTATCTGTTGAGGGCAATTCTCAGTTCTAGCATGAATTTTTATTATCCGTGTATCTCGTGAGAATTTTTGAGTAACCGTATGAGATGATTTCTTAAGTAGCTAGATCTTAATGATTTGATTTGATTGCCCTTACTTTGTAGTTTGAATTTGTGCATCAGGGAAAGATCCTTCTTATTTGTAGCAAAGGGAAGTACAAGGTAATATGATCCTATCTATCTTACTTATCAGTGTTGCTCGTGGATTTTTTATGAAAACATCACAAGCCTAGATAAGTAGAATTTATATGAAACCTACTATTTTATTACCCAAAACTATCTTGTGGGACCTTTGTATGAACCTTACAACCGGATAGGCTGATTTGTCAAACAATTAGAGACAATTATAGGACTGTATGAATGAATATGTCTAAATCTGTATGGGTGCAAAGGCACGCCTTACCTTAGTAACCATATTGGTTGCTGAGGTGACTTTGATGTAGGATTCCTCGATAACTATGTTGGTTGCCAAGGCGAGTTTAACATAGGTTGGCTTGGTAACTAGGTTAGTTGCCTAGATGAATGGCCAATAAGAGCAAGTAATGGTTTCATGTTATGATGCCTATAATATTATGTTATAATTGTTTATGTATTGTTAAATATACGAGCATGCAATTAAAGATATAATACAATTATATGGATTATATATGCATCTAAAACATGATGAACTTTTAGTATTGATTGACGTATATGAGTATGAGAATATGAAAAACCCTTGAAAATAATGTGATATAGATTGCAGAGTTAGTGATTGGATTGTGATTAATGAAAATTAAATACCACATGACAGACTGTTAGTTTATCATTGTGCACCACTAGCTGACACTATTTGACAGTGCAATACCCCTTGAAACGACACTCCAATGGCTATTTGGGCAGTATCCATAAGGGTAGTAACCCTACTAGAGTAATACATGGTCCCTTATGTGCTTTATAGTGCTTTGGCTAGCCTATATAACAATTGTTGAGCTCGTGAAAGTTACCAGTAACATGAGGTAGGACTTAGCCCATAGGTTATGTTGGAGGAAAAAAGGAGGATATAAGGGTAGATTAGGGGTTAATAATGGATAATGATAAGGAAAGTAAATATCAAGTGTCTATTCTGTGTTAACCTGTGATATAGCATGCCATGTTGTGATTGACTATGGATTATTATGTTCATACATTATACTTCCCTTATTACTTATATATCTATTGATTGCCTATTTGTTAGTCCCACCTGACACCCCATGGGTAGTACTAGTAGGTAAGGTGGGTAGTGACTATGTTACTGAGATAGTGGTCTCACCCCGTTACTCTTACAATTTTTCAGGTGAGGGTTCGAGGGCAGGTGTGACTGGGAAGGCACCAAAGGCTTAAGGCTATTATAACTAATAGCTATAGGTTCATGTTTAATTCATTTAATTGCCACTTAGGAATGTTTATTTATTTCATGTTGCATCACATTTAATTATGGATAATTACTTACAAGTTTTTCTTTATTTAAAAGGCGTAGGGCCTAAGACTAATTTATAAAATACCTGAGACATCATTTGAGATTGTTGTAGTAGGCATATGGAGGCTAAGTGCTTATTTGTTTGAGAACTTGGTCTAACATATTTTAATTGTGTTATAGACCTTACTATGAGTAGTATTCTTGACGTATATGTAGGCACAACGTTGGAGCGAAGCTCCTTATGATTATAATTATTATAGAAGCATGGTTTTTATATTTTATGCGTGTGATTAAAGTAATATACTGTAAAGTGACGTCACTTACTTAGGCCTCGATAGTCATTTGCAAAGTCAACACCCTTCTATTAACGTTATGTTTTGAAAAAGTTCAAAAATTTTGCTAAGGTTATGGCTATAGAATTATGATGTTATAGCTAAGCTTTTTAATTCTTCTTAATCTATCACCAAATCCCCTTGGTCATTTTTCAAGGCATCAATTATGCTCTTCCTTTTTATCATTGTAAAAGCATGAAAATAACTAGTGTTCTTGTCCCTATATTTCAACTAGTTGTACCTCGAGTTTTAGAACCACAGAAGTTCCTCTTGATTTACTACCTTAACATACTCCTACCAGAGTTTGGATTCATGTTTAACTGGACCATCTTGTGGATGATCTTTCACTGCTCTATTAATACCCTTTAGTCTCCTGATGAGTTCTTTCTTCATCTTTAGAAAACTGCCAACCACATTATATTCCACAAATTTGTCTTTTCTTCAAAAACTTTGTAACCCTTTGTCGAGTTCCTTTCTTGCCATTCTAGTTATGCCATATTACAAAAATCTCCCTTTAAACACCATGTAGCCTTACTGGAAACAACTATTACTCTGCGATTAGATTTAAATATGAGACGATGGAAAGTGTAATATCCCAAATTTTATTCACCAAAATTTCTTGTATATTTGATTATACAAAATGGAATAACATGGTGCATTTTGGTACACTTGAAATAGCCAAAATATTGAAAATAGGGGTTACATGAAATTTTGGCTAAGTTAATATATAAATCACAATTTTTGTCTCCATAAAAGCCTAATATTGTAGTCCAAAATTTAGAATAGAAGAGAACAATTTTTGGTCGAATATATTGTGAGAATTTGGCCAAAACAAAAAGGGAAGAAGGTAGACAACACTTAGTATAAAAATTGAAGAAAATGTAAGGGTAAAATAGTCATTCGACTAATAAAATTAAAAAGCCAATATTTCCCCTTTATTTATGAGAAAAGTTGGCCAAAATAGAGAAGAAGCAAGGGAAAATCATATTATGCCATCTTGCATGCCATTTGGAACATTTATATGCCATATGGAAAAGGAAAGCATAAAGAATTGTCATGTGGAACAAAATTGCAATAAAATATTATACAATTAAGAAGGTGGAAGATTATTTTTATTTAAAAGCAACTTAGCTCTTCTAAGGCCACATTTCGGCTAGAAACCAAGAAAGAAGAGAGAGAGAGCTTGGAGAAAACAAAGAACTAGAAGAGAGAAAGAGAGATCAAGAAGCAAATCAATGTAAGTTAGTAGCAAAATTCATGTGTTCTAGCCCATAATCTCATGGAAATCTTCCCTAATCTTCATATTCCTCTTGAAATCATGTAAAGCAAGAAGAAAATCAAGGGAAAAGGAGAGAAGAAGTGCATGGCTAGAGAGAGAAACAAGGAAGCATTCAATGTAAGCTTGGAAGCTTGATTCCTCTTGATGATTCATGCTTGTTGTTGGTATTTTGGTTGGTTGTTTAGCTTGTATTGGCTTGAATTTGTTATTTAGGATGCATGAGTCCTAAAGGAAGGTGCTGTCCAATTTGTCATTAATCATGTTTAAGGGGTATTTAAGTGATTAAACAAGTGATTTAGGGTAAAAAGAAGGTGAATTGCTGAAAGAAATCAAGAAACTTCATTTTCCTAAAAATTCCAGAATTTTGGCTAGATGGGTTTTGGTGTGTTTGGGCTGAAATTTGATGTATTTGATGATTCCATTATATTTAGAATGAAAAATTGTGTAGGGAACATGTGGAAAATGGAGTATGAAGGCTTTAAGGTGTGAAATGACAATTTTGCCCATAAAACCCTAACTTTGTGGCTGTCAAGGGTAATTTGGGAAATTCATTGTGATTTTGTCAAAAATTGATTATACACGTGAATAGTGTAGTAATAGCTCGAGTCATAATTTTTGGAGAAGTACAATTATACTAGGTATAAAAGGAATTAAACCGGATTCCTAGGGGCATTTTGGTAATTATGTGTTTTTGGGTAGAGATAACCAACTATATGAGCCTTGGAATAAAGCATGAATGAGTAATAACTCATTTATTATAAATTTGAAATTTTAGGATTTGACATTTGCCCAAGCCAAATTATTTATATATATAAATCGTCCGTACAGCCTAGGGTTCTCTAGCCCTTCGAATTTTATAATTGATGTAGGCCGTATTGGATTTTTAAAATTTAATCATAATTAATTTTGAAATTCGAATTAAATTAAATAAATATGATTTGATTAAATCTTTCCAACATATTTAATTTATCATATTTATTTAATCTAAATAAAGAGCCAATAGTTTTAATTTATCTTTATAAATTAAATCTAAGATATGATATTTGTATTAGCTTTAATTATTTAATTTATCAAATAAATTAAATATAAAACTAACACCTTATAATAATATTATAATCTGTATATAATATTACTATATATATATATATATATATATATATATATATATATATAATTCATCCACTTTAGGTCAAATATTGTATTCATTGAATCTTAGATTCAATGAATCTGGACATCATAGCTCGTATTGGGCTATTCTTATGTGCGACCTTGTAGGCCCATATGAAGTTGGCAGTGGGCCAAAAACTATTCTAGCCCATAAGTCATAAGTGGTCTCTAGCAAGACATTGCAACTACCCAATTCACATGAGGATTGATGATACGATGCAACCTATTATACAACCATGTCACGTCCCTTTTGTCACACAATATTTTGGTCAAGGATGAGGCATGGACAGTGTCATCCTCCTATTCCCAACCATCACTTTCCCGATTCCTGAGTAGTCTGACTATAGAAATGGAAACTCATTTCCATCTCAGTATGGCCATACATTTATCAGACTCACTCATCGAGGGCCCAATAATATATCTCTACTGATGTGAGGGACAAATTCCATATTAACTATTCACATTCCTCTGCATGAAAACCACTAAGCTCGATCAAAGCCTTTATCATCATCCGGTCAAAAGGTGACTTTTGACTTGATCAAAGATTAACGACTCTTATGTAGAAAACCATGATGATCTCAGGTCAAAGGGCATTGTGACACGGTTATACATAGGATAAGCTTATGACTTAATCCATGCAGCTTTCTCATAGTGGGTCGGTCCAGCACCTTGTACTCCTACAAATGCCTAAGACTTTGATTTATATCTTCATACTTCATTAAAGTCATACTAGTCTTATTTTATCTTTGCTCCCGCATATATAACCGACTAGGGACATTTAGGATAATCTTTACGATTTATCCAAGGATACAGTTATCATAATAAACATGCGAATGATATGATAAGAAAACATAGAAATTCATTAAATAACAATAATGTCTAAAGTACAATGATTGGCCCCTAGGGCACAATTTCCAACAATCACAACCAATGTTTGTATAAATTGCATAATAAACATGAAGGACATGAGTCAATGATGGATCTGATTTGCTTACCACTGCACAAATTGGAAGTGATACATGGTATTGATTGGTTGACGGTGAACAATATTCTGTTAGACTGTAGAAAAAAAGGGTTATTTATCCTAGTTCGTAATTAAATATTAGTATAGAAGTCAACCTTAATTTTCTTTTAGTACCTGAGGTTGAGAAATATCTACATAAAGGTTGTCAGGAGTATATAATTTTTTTTTCTTTGCAGTCAGAAGCTGGAATAGCATTGGAAAATATCCCTTTAGTAAACAAGTTTCCTGAGGTGTTTCCAAATGATATTAGTGGATTACTTTTAGAAAGGGAAGTGAAGTTTGTAATTGAGACTAAGCCTAGGACGAGACCAATATCTAAAGCCCCATACATGATGGTTCCAAATGAGATAGCATAATTGAAAAAGCAGATTGAAGAGCTATTAGAGAAAGGGTCCATTCGACCCAGTGTTTCGCCATGGGGAGCCCCAGTGCTCTTTGTCAAGAAGAAAGAAGGAAGACTGCGCCTTTGTATTGGTTACAGGGAGCTGAATAAGGTGATCGTTAAGAACAAATACCTACTTCCCAGAAAATAGATGATTTGCTCAATCAGTTATTTGGTTCCTACATATTCTCAAAAATTGATTTGAGATTTGGGTATCATCAGCTTCAAGTAAAATCAGAAGATGTACCAAAGACTAGTTTCAGACCAGATATGGTTATTACGAATTTCTAATAATGTCATTTGGGCTGACCAATGCACCTGTAGTGTTTATAGACTACATGAATCAAATTTTTTGTCCGTGTCTAAACTAACTCGTAGTAGTCTTCATTGATGATATTCTAGTGTATTCATGAAGCAAAGTATAACATGAAGAGCATTTGAGAAAAGTGTTGGGCACATTAAGAGATAAGTAACTCAACACCAAGCTGAGCAAATGTAAGTTTTGGCTTTCAGAAGTTAAATTTCTAGGCTATATAGTCTTACAAGAAGGGGTTTCAGTAGATCCTAGTAAAGTGAAAGCAGTACTGAATTGGAAGAGGCCAGAGAGTGTTGCTGAAATACGCAGTTTTCTAGGTCTTGCCAATTATTACAGAAGATTCATTTATAATTTTTCCAGAATTGCTTTGCCTTAACAAAGTTGACATAGAAAACTCAACCTTTTGTGTGGGACCATAGTGTTGAGAGGAGCTTCACAGAGCTAAAGGAGAGATTGACAACAGTACTAGTATTGACAATCCTCGATCCATAGTTGACCTATGTGGTCTATATGTATGCAAGCAAGCATGGATTGAGATGTATCTTGATGTAGCAGGGTAGAGTTGTAGTATATGCCTCTCATCAACTAAAGTCTTACGAACTAAATTATCCCATTTATGATCTTAAGTTAGCAGCAATTGTATTTGCATTGAATATCTGAAGACACTATCTCTATAGGGAAACTGTAGAGTTGTACTGTGACCACAAGAGCTTAAACATGAGACAACACAGATGGATGGAGTTTCTTAAAGATTACAACCTCGAGATTAAATACCATCTAGGAAAGGTTAATGTAGGTGCAGATGCATTGAGCCGCAAGACAACGCAGGTGGCAACCCTAATGATTCAAGAGCATAAACTGATTGAAGATTTCTGAGATCTCAATTTGTCTAATCAGATTATGATTAGTAGCAGTAATATCAGTCAGGAAGAAAATGATCTAAGAACAGTGATTGAGAAAGCTCAGTTGCAGGATGAAAGAGCACAGTCTATTAGAAACATGATTGAATAGGGAGAAACTCAGGAAAATGACCTGTCACCGAGTGGACTAGTCAGATATAGGAAGCGGATACATGTACTACCGCAAGCAAAATTGAGACAACAAATCCTGGATGAAGCACACAAGAGTATATATACTTTACACCCCAGGAGCAATTAAAATGTATTATGACTTAAAGTCCATATATTGGTGGCTAGGAATGAAAAGAGATGTGACAGAATTTGTGGCTCATTGTCTTACTTTCCAGAGGTGAAAGTTGAGCATTAGCGACTCAAGACTTTTGCAAAACCTTGAAATTCTTGAATGGAAATAGGAAAGCATTACCATAGATTTCATGATAGGATTGCCCAAGATTAGAAATCATGATGCAATATGGGGTAATTGTTGATCGATTCACAAAGACAACCCATTTCCTACCAATTAGCATTAACTATTTTCCTGATAAATTGGCAGAGATCTATATCATGGAGATTATAAGATTGCATGGTATGTCGAAGAATATAACTTCTGATCAATATCCTCGATTTACTTCTAAATTTTGGAGGTTATTACACAAGGCTTTGGGTACCAAACTTAGATTCAATACAGCCTATCATCCTCAAACAAACAGATAAATAGAAAGAACAATACAGACGCTAGAAGATATGCTGAGGGCATGTGTATTAGATTTCAAAGGAAGCTAAGATCGATTCCTTCCACTTGCATAGTTTGCATACAATAATAGCTATCATTTGAGCATTCAAATGGCTCCATATGAAGCGTTGTATGGAAGAAAATGTCAATCGCCCTTGTGTTAGGCAGAAATTTTTTAGAGAAAGATGTATGGGCCAGATATAGTAGATCAAACAACAGAGCAAATTAAGTTGATAAAGCAGAGATTATTAGTTGCTCATAGTAGACAGAAAAGTTATGCCAACAAGAGGTGAAAACCTCTAGAATTTGAAGTCGAAGATCTTGTATTTCTGAAAGTTTTACTAGTCACGAGTATTGGTAGGGCATTAAAAGTGAAGTTAAGCCCTAAGTACATTATTCTATTTGAAATCTTATCAAGGATAGGCACAGTAGCATACCAAATAGCTTTACCCTCAAATTTGAGTAGATTGCATGATGTCTTTCATGTCTCACAGTTAAAGAAGTATCAATCCAACCTATAGCATGTAATTAAATATGAAGATGTTGATATGCGGGATAATCCTACATTTGAGGTTAAACCTGATCAAATCATTGATTAGCAAGAGAAATAACTCAGACACAGAAGTATCCCATTCATAAAAGCATTTTGGAAGGAATAATCCCCTAGAGAAGCTACTTGGGAAATGGAAAAAAATATGCAAAGACATTACACATAATTTATGAATATGTTTATGTAGCAAATTTCGGGGATAAAATTTTATTGATGAGGGGAGTTGTAATATCCCAAAGTTTATACACCAAAATTTGTTGTCCATTTGATTATAAAAAATAGAATAGAATGATGAATTTTGGTACACTTGAAATAGCTAAAATGTTGGAAATAGGGGCTATATGAAATTTTGGCTAAGTTAAGACATAGATCACAATTATTTTCTCCATAAAAGCCTAACATTGTAGCCTAAAACTTAGAATGGAAGAGCATAATTTTTTGCCTAATATATTGTGAGAATTTTGGCTAAAACAAAAGGGAAGAAGGAAGACAACTCTTGGTACAAAAATTGAAGAAAATATAAGGGTAGAATAGTCATTTAGCTAATAAAATTGAAAAGCAATATTTTCCCTTTATTTATGAGCAAAGACAGCTAAAAGAGAGAAGAAGCAAGGGAAAATCATATTGTTCCATCTTGCATGCCATGTGGAACCTTTATATGCCATATGGAAAAAGGAAGGCATAAAGAATTTCCTTGTGTAACAAAATTATAATAAAATATTATATAATTAAGGAGGTGGAAGATTATTTTCATTTAAGAGCAACTTAGCTCTTCCAAGGCCACATGTCGGCCAGCAACCAAGAAAGAAGAAAGAGAGAGAGCTTAGAGAAAACAAAGAACAAGAAGAGAACAAGAAAGATCAAGAAGCAAATCAAGGTAAGTTGGTAGCAAAATTTATGTGTTATTGCCTTTAATCTCATGGAAACCTTCCCTAATCCTTATATTCCTCTTGAAATCATGTAAACCAAGAAGAAAATCAAGGGAAAAGAAGAGAAGAAGTGCACGGCTAGAGAGAGAAACAAGGAAGAATTCAAGGTAAGCTTGAAAGCTTGATTCCTCTTGATGATTCATGCTTGTTGTTGGTGTTTTGATTGGTTGTTTGGCTTGAATTTGTGACTTGGAATGCATAAATCCTAAAAGGAGGTGATGTCCAATTTGTCATTAATCATGTTTAAGTGATTAAACAAGTGATTTAGGGTGAAAAGAAGGTGAATTGTTAAAAGAAATCAAAAAATTTCATTTTCCTAAAAATTCCAGAATTTTGCCTAGATGGGTTTTGGTGTGTTTGGTTTTAATTTGATGGATTTGATAATTTTCATTGTGTTTAGAATGAAAAATTTTATAGGGAACATATGGAAAATGGAGTACGGAGGCTTTAGGATGTGAAATGACAATTTTGCCCTTAAATCCCTAACTTTGTGGCTGTCAAGGGTAATTTGGGAAATGCAATATGATTTTTTCAAAACTGAGGTCAAAAATGGATTCTACACTTGAAATTATATAGGAATAGCCCGAGTCATAATTTTTTGAAAAGTACAATTATACAAGGTATAAAGGGAATTAGATTAGATTCCTAGGGCATTTTGGTAATTATGTATTTTTGGGTAGAGATAACGAACTATATGAGTCTTGGAATAAAGCATGAATGAATAATAACTCATTTATTATAAATTGGAAATTTTAGGATTTGACATTTATCCAAGCAGGACAAAGGGTTAGTGGACTGAGCAGGAAAGGATTCCAGGTAATAACTCTATATTTCATACATTATATGATTATTTATATGTATTGTGTTGCCATGTTCTATGATGTAAAATGTATGTTACAAATTCTTGGAGTTGTGGTGTGGGAAAAGTACAAGTACCAACAGGCCGAGTAGAACCCAGTCTAGGTAGATGATATAATTCATCGATGTGGTGTGGGAAAAGCACAAGTACCAACAGGCCGAGTAGGACCCAGTCTAGGTAGATGATATAATTCATCGATGTGGTATGGGAAAAGCACAAGTACTATAAGGCTAGTAGGACTAGCCTGAGGTAGTGAGACAAGTATGGACAAGCTGTTTTCTGCTCCAGAATATTGCAGTGATCACAGCATGACTAGTGGGGACAAAATTGTCATTTTGATCATGAACGTCGACAAGCAGACATGTTTACAACATTTATTTTTGTTGTACTATATGGTGCATTGCATGTTTATTTATCATATTTTATATGATTAATTGTATGTTTCTACTGAGATTCATTTGAAACTCATCATTTTCCAGAAATGTAAAAATTTATTCAGTTAAAGGAAGCGACTCCAAAGCCAAAGAGGAAGATACCAACAACTGAGGGTTTTGGTCTTGATCAAAAATTTTGTTAGTTATCTGTGGCCTTTTTATGTATTTTGGGATTTGTAATTAATATGTACAAACCCTATAGGGATTTCCTGTAATATAATAAAGTATTTTATATCAATATGTTTATGTTATTTCTTTATGCCCATTGAACTATGTGTTGATACTTTGTTAAATGTCGAATTATTGAGGGGTTTGATAGAAAGCTTTGAATTATTTTTTCATGAGGAAGTTATGAATAATGATACATGCATATAAAAGTTTAGTTGCATTAGATAAAATTGCAAATCTTTACTTCAAAACACCGAAAGCCCTTTCAATTACATTATGTAACTTTGCATGTTGAAGGTTAAATAACTCTTTATAGCTTAGATATGGATTTCTCTTTAAATACTTTTTCAAATAGTAGCGGACTCACTGGTAAGGTGTTATAAGCCCTCTTGTTAACGTGAATCCGGCATGTACAAGGTAAAATTTACCTATAATAAATGAAGATAATTACTATAATTGGTTTTTAATCCCAAATAAATGAAAAATTCATCAAAATTGGTTAAATATTTACCTTCAGGAATTTTAAGCCTATCTTTTATTGTTAATGTATTTTTAATGATCCTTAAGTTCAATGTAATGCCTTCCCAACCAGAGAGCACATAAGTGAATTTTAAGTCAAATATACATGCCTCTAACACATTTTGTGTAGGGAATTACTTCCTACCACGATATCAAGGAGCATTTAAAGAAGACACCTTGACACGTATATGTGTTCCGTCTATAGCACCAATATAATGCTTAAAATAAGGAAAAAAATTACTCTCATTTTGAATTTCAGGAGGGATTATAAACCTATTAGGTTGCATAACAAATCTTTCTTCTAACTCAATGATAACTGCCAAAACTGTATAAAAATGACAACTAATTGTCTCACCAAAATGCCTAAACCAAAAATTGACTTCATGATTTTTCATACTATTTGTTAATATATAAAGATTTTTTGTAACTTGTTCTTCTACACTTGACCAATGTGTAGGTTTTAGACCACCGTCTTTTTCTAATATACCACACAATTCTAAAAATGCTCTAGGAGTCATTCTAATGATGTTTTGACTAAATAGACAACTACTATTTCTACTCATTATTTCAACATGCACCCTCTCACTCACTCTCTCTCTCTCTCTCTCTCTCTCTCTCGCCACTCAAACTATAACTTATTCTTTTGGATAAATCTCATTGTCATATACTTGTGCTAGAAAACACACAAGTAGAGCTACTGCTCTTTGACACAATTCAAGCCACCAATGCACAAGTAGAAAGTACTGAGTTCCCAACCAAACAAGTAAAAAATGCATGTCAATAAAATCAATAAATGAGAAAAAAATACAAATAACAAAACCACAAGCTAGCTAATGCTAAGTCATGTTATGAAGAAGCAGTAACCTTTATTAATTTCAACAGATTCTAAATATAACAAGAGATTTTCAAAATTTCTAACTTGACCATAATAGCATAAATATTTTCCTATCTACCTTACCTTTTTGCGTGACCTCAAACCCATACAAAAGTAATTCACAGTTTTCTACCAATCTTATATCTACTAACATTTACAGGAAGAAAGGATAAAGGAACACCAACAATGACATAAATCAAAGTTAACATACAATTTTGATAGCAAAATGTTTGGAAGAGCGAGTTATTTCAAGCAAGAAATTAAGTTCTCCATATGTATATAGAAAGACATATATAAGTGAAATTGTAGAACTAGATATAATTGTAAACTAATAATGAGAAATTAATTTACAAGTTAAATACTACAAGAGAGGAGAAGATACAAATGTCTAATGAGACTATTTGAAGGGGTTATTTGGAAGGGAGGAGGGGCTCTCCTTTTATAGCCTAAGGAGCCCTCCTTACATTCTCAACTTATCAATGTGGGACTTTGGTTCTAACACTCCCCCTCAAGTTGGAGCATATATATTGATCATGCCCAACTTGTTACAAAGATACTCAACTCATGTCCCATTTAAGGCTTTTGTCAAAAGATCTGCCAACTGATCGTCTGATCGCATATGTCCTGTAGACACAACATTCTCTTTGATCTTGTCACGAATAAAGTGACAGTCGATTTCAATATGTTTTGTACGCTCATGGAACACAGAGTTTGATGCTATATGAAGTGCTGCTTTATTGTCACACCATAACTTTGCAGGCAATGTCGTGGTGACGCCAACTTCCTTCATGAGTTGAAATACCCATACAATTTCTTGTACTGATTGTGACATGGCTCTATATTCTACTTCTGCACTTGATTTTGACACAATACCTTGATTCTTACTTCTCCAAGATATCAAGTTTCCACCAACAAACACACAGTAACCTGTAGTTGACCGTCTTGTGGCTTTAGATCCTGCAAAATCCGCATCACAAAAACACTCGACCTTAGTATGCCCATAATCTGTATAGAGAAGGCCACGACCTGGAGAACTTTTCAAATAATGTAAGATATGCTCTAAGGCTTCCCATTGTGCCACTGTTGGGGATGCCATGAATTGACTAAGTACACTGACTGAGAATGTTATATCAGGATGAGTTACTGTCAGATAGTTCATTTTTCCAATAAGTCTTCTATATCTCTCAGGAAATGCAAACGGCTTCAGCTTCTCTGGATCAATCTTCTTCTTTAAGTCATCAGGAAGCTCATCAAACATGCTATCATTAAGATCTAGGAACGGATTCAATATCATGGGAACGCTACTTGGTGCAGTTCCAAGCTTTCCAGTCTCCTTTAAGAGATTGAGAACATATTTCCGCTGAGTCAAAAGGATGCCCTTCTTGCTTCTCAAAACCTTAATACCAAGAAAGTACTTTAATGATCCTAAGTCTTTTGTTTGAAAGTGGGAGTTAAGAAAGACTTTAAGTTCTGAGATTCCAGAGGTGTTACTCCCAGTAATTACAATATCATCAACATACACTACTAAAAGAATCATGCCTTCATTGGATTTCTGATAGAACACAGAATGATCACTCTTACTTTGGCTCAATCCAAACTTCTGAACCACATTACAAAATTTATCAAACCAGGCACGCGGACTCTGTTTTAGACCGTATAACGATTTTCTAAGATAACATACTTTTCCATACTCCCCCTGAGCAACAAAACCAGGAGGTTGCTCCATATAAACTTCCTCAAGAAGGTCACCATTCAAAAAGGCATTCTTAACATCCAATTGATGTAAATCCCAATGATAGGTAGCAGCTAGAGATACAAGAAGATGAACGGAAGTGAGCTTAGCAACAGGGGAGAAAGTCTCGGAATAATCTATACCATAGGTTTGAGCATAACCTTTTGCAACAAGCCGAACTTTCAGTCGTTCTAAGGAACCATCAGCCTTAGTCTTAACTGCAAACACCCATTTACATCCAATGACCTTCTTCCCAGAAGGTAGATCAATAAGAGTCCATGTACCAGCCTTGTCAAGGGCCATTATTTCTTCTTCCATTGCAGCACGCCAATTAGGGTGGGCTAAGGCTTGGTGAAGGGTGGTAGGGGTAGAGATAGATCAATAAGAGTCCATGTACCAGCCTTGTCAAGGACCATTATTTCTTCTTCCATTGCAGCACGCCAATTAGGGTGGGCTAAGGCTTGGTGAAGGGTGGTAGGGGTAGAGATAGATCAATAAGAGTCCATGTACCAGCCTTGTCAAGGACCATTATTTCTTCTTCCATTGCAGCACGCCAACCAGGGTGGGCTAAGGCTTGGTGAAGGGTGGTAGGGGTAGAGATAGACTCAAGGGTGGCCACAAGGGAAGTGGAAGCAGGGGACAAATGCTGGTAGGACACAAAGGAAGAGATAGGATAGGTACATTCAGCATATCTTTTGGGAGGACAATGAGGACGGGTACCTTTCCGGAGGGCAATAGGTAAGTTAGCAGATGGATCAGCAGCAGAATCAGTGTCAATTAGATCAGGGACAGGAGTGTCAGGATTTGGGGTGTTAATATCTGGGGAATCAAGAGTAGGGACTAGGGAGACATGAACAGATTCCATTGGCGAAGCAGTCATTGGCGAGGGCAGGGCATTGGTAACATCAGGACCATTGATGATATCAGGTTCTGGAACAACAACTTGTACTGGTGAGACAGGGATATTATAAACCAGGACATCATCAATCTTATCAACAACAGGAGGAGACTCAGATAATACCGAAGACTTGAAGAAAAGAGACGACTCATGAAAAGTCACATCAGTGGACACAAGATAACGACGAAGATCAGGAGAGTAACACCGATAACCCTTCTGAATTAGAGAATAACCAAGAAAGACACACTTCAAGGACTTGGGATCGAGTTTACTGACATTTGGACGGACATCACGAACAAAGCAAACACACCCAAAAATTTTTGGATCAATAGGAAACAGCTTAGTGGTGGTGGGAAACAGAACAGAATATGGAGCATCCCCACTAAGGACAACCGAAGGCATACGATTAATAAGGAAACATGCAGTAGACACAGCATCAGCCCAAAAAGATTTAGGGACACAAGAGTGAAACATGAGAGCTCGAGCAGTTTCTAAGAGATGACGGTTTTTTCTTTCTGCAACACCATTTTGAGCAGGTGTATCAACACAAGAGGATTGGTGAAGAATGCCATGACTGTGCATATAATCAGTGAATGGGACAGAAAAATATTCTTTCGCATTATCACTCCGAAGAATTTTCACAGGAGTATTAAACTGAGTTTGAATTTCAGCACAGAAATTGCGAAAATGCGTAAACAATTCAGAACGATGTTTCATTAAGTAAAGCCAAGTGGTGCGGGAAAAATCATCAACAAAAGTGACAAAATATCGAAAACCAGTTTGAGACAAAACTGAACAAGGACCCCAAACATCAGAATGAATTAACTCAAATGGGGACGCAACTCGTTTATGGATGCGAGGTGCCAAATGAACATGATGGTGTTTGGCAAACTGACACGACTCACAATCTAAAGAAGATACAGAAGAAAACTGAGGATATAACCTTTTTAAGGAGGAAAGTGGCATATGACCTAGACGACAATGGACAGCAAAGGGAGACGACCCACCAGAACAAGCAACAGAACGCGGAACCTGATCATCAAGGATGTAATGTCCACCAGATTCATACCCCCTACCAATAATCTGCTTTGTCGAAAGATCCTGAATTAAACAGTGGTCAGGAAATAGAGTGATAGAGCAATTCAAATGACGAGTCAATTTACTGGGAGACAAAAGATTAAATGTAAGATCAGGAACATTAAGAACAGAAGATAGCGAACTGAATTTAGTTGGTTTAACAGTACCTGATCCAAGTACACGGATCGGGGAACCATTGGCGACGCATATGGAAGATGGGTTGGCATATGGAGTATATGATGAAAATAAATGACGGTTACCTGTCATGTGGTCGGTAGCACCAGAATCAATGACCCACTTCGTGGAAGAAGTAGCAAGACCAGAGAACCAATTACCAGTAGCTAGACCCCTTGTAGATAATGGACTTGAATCAGAATGATCAGATATCTGAGAAACATCACGTTGCTCTTTATTCTGTAATTTACGACAATTTTTCTTACTATGACCAGGCTCCTTGCAATAATTGCAGATAAAAGTGCTAGAAGACATATTTGGAGTACTAGGGCCTTGTTTAGACCTATAATTCTTGTTGTTAAATGAACCATGCCTAGCAAAAGTACTTGCATTGTGATCAACAGTCGGGCGAACCAAATTATTAGTACGAAGAACCTTTGAGAACACATCTTCAAGAGATGGAAGCTCTTGACTAGACATAATTTGAGAGCGAACATTCTCATAAGAGGAATCAAGAGCTTCAAGAAAACTGATGATATCAGAGTTCTTCGATTCAGCCATAGAAAATTAACCAATAAGTAAAGAGAAAAAAATATTCCAATAAAATCCCGAAGTATCATAAATTCCAAAATTCCACAGTGCAAACGAGGACCTCTAGATCCTTTAACCAAATATAACTGCAACCACTATGGGTAAACACCCTCAAACAGAAGCAAAACCCAAGAAACAAAGCAGAAATCACTGACCGTACCACAATGAACAGTGCTGGGATGAACAGTGCTAACAACAGTACCCTCACTGGAATCTGGAAATTTTCTTCCGGATGAACAGTACCAAAAAAAACAGCGCCCGATGAACAGTGCCTATGAATAGTCTCCAAACAGTACCAAAATGAACAGTATCTGATGAACAGTACTGCTAATGCAAATGCCTAAAATAATTCTTTTCTGATGTGGAAGTTCAGACTATGCTGCAACCACAGAGCATACTCAGACAGAACTAGGCTTTGATACCATGTAAACTAATAATGAGAAATTAATTTACAAGTTAAATACTACAAGAGAGGAGAAGATACAAATGTCTAATGAGACTATTTGAAGGGGTTATTTGGAAGGGAGGAGGGGCTCTCCTTTTATAGCCCAAGGAGCCCTCCTTACATTCTCAACTTATCAATGTGGGACTTTAGTTCTAACAATAATAAACAAAGCCACAATCTGTCATGTGCTGTTAAAAGCTCAATCAAACCAAAAAAATCATGACAAATCAAATCCCATATTCATTCAACATAGCCACGAAGGTTAAACATAGGGATAAAAAATCAACTAGGTTCAATGTCCAAAATCAACTATGCTAACGAAGAAACATTAAGATATGACTAATTTTTTTGAGTTTACTGTCTATATAAATGCTCAACTACCTAATAATTGGTCACCTGCTAGAATCAGAAATATGGAAACAAAGGACCAATAAATAATCAAGAAAATAAAATTTGACCATAATCAAGCAAAATGCCAAGACCCATAAAGTCAAGTGATTACAAATAAACAAAAGAGTGAAGAAATCCCCAGATGCCAAATGAGTGAAGATATTCTTTTAAAAATAAATGAAGATAAATGCTTACACTGTGACTAGACTCTTAAGATATAGTAAGTGAGGATGCAAAGAAGATAAAAATAAGAGTCAAAATATGTAGCTAAAGGGAGAAGGAAGAAACATTAAGCGAGGAATGGATGTGGAAGAAAATGTTGAACAAGAAATCTACATGCAGATGAAGGAAGCTTACCCAAGTTAAGCATAGAAAGAGCGATTGGAAAGCAAAGGAAGCTGCGCAAGATCTTGCAAGGAAGAAGGTGAACTTGCTAGGGAATTGGTCAGTGTCTATTCTCTTCCGTTTTTTCAATAAGGCAGTGAGGAATATATCAAAATTTATGGGCTAAGTTAGGTAAGATTTTTATCTTCTCTCCCAAAAACTCCAATTTAGAGGGAACCAAAATAAAGGGAGGAAGGGGAGGAAGGGCCAAATTTTAGCTCCCTTCGCCTCTGAAATTTCAAACCAAACAAGGGGAGGGTAGCATTTACTATTCCCCTCCCTTTTAACTAAACAGGCCTTTAGGGGTTGAGTGAGAGAGTAGAGAGTAGGTCAAAATGGTGTTAATGCTAGTCGACTATTAATGTATAAAGAAATAAATGTGTGACTTCATTTTGTCTAAAGTATAATAAGTGCTTCTGATAGGGCTGTAGAGGGCAATTTTATCAATTTATGTCAAGTCATAGAGAAAGACCAATAAAAGATTTTATGGTTAAGGGGTAATTTTGCCTCGGAAGTGTAAAAAATGGAGCAATTTTGCCCTCGTCGTTATCCCAATTAATTTTGAATGTTAGTTGACCAAATATGCTGAATTAAAAGTTCACATGTTATCCATGTCATTTTTGTTAAGGCACAAATTTGCCTCGAAAGTTTTAAATATAACTTTAAAAGAAATGAAGTAGATGACACATGAAATTTCGCGGCAAATTTATGCCTTAACAGAAATGACGTGGATAACATATGGACTGTCAGCTTAGTATATTTGATCAATTAACAGTCAAAATTAATTGAATATGACCAGGGTAAAATTTCTCCTTTTTTTCACTTCTGGGGCAAAATTGCCCCACGATGACAACTTCCAGGGATAATTGCCCCTTAACCCAAAATCTTATTTAAGAAGGCTTCTAGTTAAATTATTTTTTTTCCTAAGTAATTTTATTATTTAAAAGTGTTATTTTGTATGTCTTGGATTGTTAGGAAGATTTGATATTTCTTTTAGATATTTTGAATTATCCTAATAATCATTTAAATTTATTAGTAGTCTTCTTTTAGGATATAATTCTAGATATTTGAGTTGTCAAATAGGGATCTCAAGGATATTATTTAATATCTTATTATTATATCATTGACTTAATTTTTAGATGGCATCTTATCCTCAATATCTTTAGAATATCTTAGGATATCTTTTTTTTTTTAATTTTTGAGTCATATTAGGGTTAAAAAAGTTTATTTATTTAAAAGTTGAGTTGTACTCAATTATTTTTAGATTACTCAGTATGAAGTTATGAATGAGATTTCTCATTAACAAGCTTTTACTTGTGTTTTTGTACTTTGAATAGAATATGGATAGGTTGTAAGGGTTTGTCCAACTTTTATAGAGCCTTTTTATAGCTAAGGATCTAGAGACAAGTTCCTTTAGGGTTTGAACTGATCAACCTTTTTATAGCTAAGGATCTAGAGACAAGTTCCTCAAGGGTTTTAGCTGGTTAAATCTACTATTTCTTGTTTTTGTTATACAAATACTGCACCATCGTGCTTGGATTGGCTATAAAAGCTGCTTTTCTAATGTAATTTATGGTGTATGAGTTAAATATGTGAGATAATTTTTGTCTCAGTTTATGTGAACGTGTTTTTCAAATGCTAAATTAAACTGGCCCTAAATAACTATCCATTAACTAATGAAGCTAGTTATTGGGGTGGTAAATGGCCTCACTTCGTAAGGAGAAGAACAAAACAAGTACGAATATAGGAAAGCGCACTTCTTGAGAGAAATAAAAATCCTTCAATAATTAAATTAAAAATATACTCCTTCAATCTTAAATTAAAAATAAATTAAACCAATGGAAATTGGGTCTAAAAGGGTTTTTAAATTTTCGATATGAGAGTTGTCCACATTTAGTACCTAATTGAATATGATTGCCTCTAATAAGATGATACTTATAAAAAAGAAATGAATAAACATGTTTCTCATAAAAAGCTAGTTTTGTTGGTTAAATGTTTTAAGCATGTCATAATTTATTTATTTTAAATATCTCTTGTAAAACACTTTGATTAATTCATGATAATTAAATGAAGGGAAAATAAGAAAAGTGAATTAATTACATCATTACCTTCTACTCTTGTGTGTGCCTTAACAAAAGTGATAGTAGTATCTTGGTTAGGTCATTACACGGAGGGAAAATTTTGTATGAAGATTAACCAAACAAGTTCATTAATGAAAACTGCTTCTCCACACAAAAGTGACCTTTGTTTTAATTATCAATTTAGGTAATTTCTGATTGTTATTCGTTTCATTTTTTGCATTGAATTTATGTGGATTTTAATTAGCTAGTATGCTTTAAGCTTATTCGATTGCCAACTATATATGTAAGCCAACTATATACTCCCTCTTGTCCTTTTTTATATTATGACGATATTGTTTGCCGTTAGCTTTCTGCAAGTATTCGGTCTTAAGTAGTATAAAAAGTTATTGTTCCCACGAGGACTAAGGTAAAAGTGAGCTAACTATTGCAATTATTCTCTTAATTAGGTTGATCAAAGTCATTTTGAATATTTCAATTTGTGAAAACAATATTTAGTTCAAAATAAGGTAAATTAGAATAAATAAGACAAAATTTGATTCTAACTTTAATTAAATAAGGCCTAGGATTATTTCTCCCTTTTTGCACTATATAAATTTTGATTAATTTCCTCTCCAAGAGTGTTACAATGAGTACATGTGTTAATCTAAGGTTCAAAGCCACTTGACAAAGCTCTCTAAAGTCAAAATCAAGTTTCTGTTTTTCATTAAAATGCACAATCTCTTGCTACAACTAATGCAAATCCACTTTAAATGACAACCTTAATGTGACAATACAAGGTTAGTAAATATATCTCTATTTTATCAACAAACCATCCATTTATCAAGTAAACTTTAAGTTAAGCATGATTTTAACCAAGTTCTTCACAAAAATTAGCTCTCTCAAGTCAAACCCAAGTAATCAAATCAATCAAAATGGTGGTCAAACACTTAGAAGCATTAAGCAAAATATAAAATCAATGCTAATAAAACATTAACTACCAAAAGAAAGGAATATTCAAGTCTTAATCCATACAAAGATTCAAAATAATCATAGAATGAAAAGTTTGGCTACTCATGTTCAGCAAATAGCTACATATACACCAAATAGCTATAACCATATCAGAAAAATGATGAAGAAAGGGAAAGAAACCAGTAAAACTAAGGGAAATGAGCTTAAATCTCTTTAAATCTCCAATCTCCACTTGGATCTCCTTCCAGAACATTAAACCCTAGAAAAGAGAAGCTTCAAAATCACCCCTAAATCACCCTAGAAGTGAAAAATGATGATGTTGTTCATGAATTTCATTATTTAAAGCCCTAGAATCAGTTCTAACCTTAAAACGCATAGCTTTATTTACTTCGTTGGCTGCAACCAAAAGAAGCTTTAGCTACAGCCAAAAACTTTTTGTCATGTTCTTGGCTGAGGCTAGAGAATACTTTGGCTGACACCAAAAACTTTCTATCTTATTTCTGAATGAGGCTAAAAACTTTCTATTTTGTTTCTGGTAGAGGTCGAAGAATGCTTTGGCTAAGGCCCAAAAGTTTCTTTTTTATTTATGGCTGAGGCCAGATAATGCTTTGGTTGAGGTTAAAAGCTCCTCCTCTTCTTTTCTCATCTTTTCTTGTTTTGCCATGATGTATTTATTTTTTAAGCTCCTTTCCAACTTTTTAGTTATTGATTTACGCTTCAGATGGCTCCACATGTGGCTCAAATGATGACATATCAATACAAGAAAGTCTATAAAAGCCAATGTTGGTGAAATGTGGCAAAATATTCATACTTAACCTAAGAATTCTATCCCTTTATCCCAAATATCAACTAGTCACATTTCCCTTACATATGTATCTCCAAATATGTATGAATACACTAAAAAGTGTGAGAAATTAAAGGCAAATGTGCCAAAATGACATGAATTTCATGAGGTTAATAGGTATCCAACACCTTTTCTAAATTATATTATCAGGTATCTAAGCAATTGCTACTCTAGTTTTAGAGCTCAAAGCTACCCCTTCTAGCACAAATATCTCATTTGAAACTTGAACTCGAGACCTAGAGAAATTAAGCAAGGCCTTACACTGAAAAACCAACTCTGTGTTGGTTTCCTCTTATCCTTTTTATAACAATATAAAATTTGAATTTACTTGGTCCTTTTTATAAGATCCCACTTAAGGTTGTTTGAACATTTAATGCGTTTTTATCATTTTTGCCCCTAATTAATTCTATTATCTTTCCTTATCCTTTTTTTTTCATAATGCATTCTATTTTATACTTTCTCGCAACTACTTTATTTCTCTCTCTTACTTAGCCTTTATCAATAAGAATATGCTTGGAAAAAATAGTTCATTTCCTACATATTTATTACTTTTAACCAATTTTAACTATTTTTCAAACCACGTAATTTATTTTTTAGGCTTTTATAAAAAAGGACTGAAAGGAGTAGTATATTTTTATAATCACTACACAACAAAGTAACAAAAATTGTCCCATTAATTGAGATCAGTTGCACAGATTCCATGATATCACTATGTTAATCCTTCTAGTCCTTTTTTTAAGAGCTCAATAACCGAATTAGGGTAAAGAATACAACTAGTAGGAGAACTTTAAAAAATAGTAATTTTTCTTTTCTATTTTTAATAGTAATTTTTTTTACTAATTTTGAAACTTTTTCTTGTTAGTGTCGACTTTTACCCAAGAGGGGGTGAATTGGGTGATATAAAAAAACTTAGTTAAACAAGACTAATTAAAAAATGCTATAGAGAATGAGAGTAAGAAAGATATCACTGTAAAGTGCACAACATATTATACACTGGTTTGGTTTTAACTCACTGACCTACGTCCATTTCTCATAGCGTCTCTGAGTTCTCACTATTCTTCCAAGATTCTATGTAATAATAAATGATCCTCTATAGGATTCACTTCCCCTTACACGTTGTAATTCAACCACCACACTCAAGGTTCTACTACCTTGAGATTTTATAGAGATTAAAAGGTATTTCTGGTAATGACTCTCTCACAGAGAAGATAAATAATCACTAAAGAAAAAAATGAATATCAGAGAATTTTACAAAGAATTAACTGAGCAATAAATAAAGAGAGAATGTCCGTTGGCTTAGTTAGTTCCTTTGTATTGAATGCACATTTTTTTATAGGTAATCTTCATTAATGACTATTGAGAGCATTCAAACTTCCTGTTAGATTGGCTTTAAAGCTGTTGAGGGATTTTAACGTTGAGTCACTTTTATTTCTGCAGCAATAAATCTTCAGAAGTAATCCTTCTGGTGTGTCATCTCTGTTTTATGGTTGAACATTTAATGCTTATGATAACAAGTTTTCTTTTAGTGAATTTGAATTTGCTCCATGGTTTAAGTTCCTGAAACTTATACAAATAATTTATTAGTAGTATTGAGTTGATGAATAAGTAATAATCAGTGCTTAATAATATTCGTCTTGAATTTCAAGTTAATAGAGGTGGTGATTTTTAAAGAGACGATGAACTTGCACTTGAGTGAATTCTTACTCACTTAAGTGAGTATCTACACTTGAGTGATTTTATAGCCTTACTCGAGTGCCTAATAAATCTTTGAGTTCTAGTAGTGAAGTGTTGAAGAAATATATGTCATTATAAAGGTTTCAACACTACCAGACTCGAGTACATATTTTTATCACTTTCATCTATTTGCAAGTGATCTTGAATCACTCAAGTGACAGCTAAGGACACTTGAGTGAACTCTAGTTGAAATACACTATACTCTTTATCTATTAGAAGGTGACTTGCTGAAGTGCCAGAGTCTCTTGCCATCTCTCAAGTGACACCTTAATAACTCGAGTGAGCTCTATTTGTAACCTTCTGGACCATTGCGAGTGACTTGCAAAAGTAATGCAAGTTACTTGTCATCACACAAGTAACAACTTACTCACTCGAGTGAACCTTATATGTAACTTGCATAACCTTCACGAGTGACTTGTAGAAACATTGTAAGTGATCATTGTCACTCAAGTGGTCACTTATTCACTCGAGTGACCTCTTATCTTAACTTTCAGAAAACCTGCGAATGACTTGTTGAAATTCTGCAGGTGAGGAAGAATTACTCGAGTGCTAACTGAGCCACTTGAGTGATTTTGCACCACTTCTGAGTTTTCAGCGAGTGACTTGCAAAATTATTGAAAGTTAAAGATCATCACTCGAGTACACTTCCTATCATTCAAGTTATCATCTCATATTACCGAAGGTGAGTAACTTTGCTTATTCAAGTTATGATTCCAAAATGGTTATTTTACTTTAAGTGCCTAGAAACTCACTTAAGTGACTTGAATCATTAAGTCCTTATTATTTATCAAGATTTGTTATCATCAAAATATAATTTGAGAACTAACATTTCTTTCTAATATTTCCTACTACACTTTCCTCATACTTTTCCATCTATCAAACATTGCATGAGCGAGAATGTCATTGAGGCTTGAAAAGTAAGATAATAGCATTTAGACTTCAAAAAATTCTGAAATTCTTTTGCATGTTGTTGGACTATAGTAAAAATATCTCTCAAGGTCAAATACAAAGGATAACATAAATATGGGTAAATTCCATATGACACCATGTGACACCCAGAGATTAACCCAATAATCATCCGCGCCCAGAATAAATTCATGAAAATGTATAATGAAAGAAAAACTATGAACCTTATGCCAATCCGGCTGGAAGTTGAAGAAGGAAAACTTTAAGATTGAACGCACACCTTTCTCAGAGCTAAAAGATCTAGAGCTTTTGATCGAGTGTGAAAGTTTTTGAATGTCAAATTGATTGGATGTTTTACAAATAAACCTCTGATATAAATTTTAAGGTCTTACATAACAGTTAATTGGTAAGAACAGCTAATTGTTTTATTTTTATAATGATTACATTCAAGTAATCATGTGGTATATTATTAACAAATCTACAATGTTTAAGGTCTTACATAACGGTTAGTTAGTAAGAAACGCTAATTATATTTTTACCTTTATAACAATTATTTTGATTTATCATAGTTCTTTAATAACAACTGTAAGGTATGTTATTATTATTTTTACATATGTTTGAGCTATTACATTAATATATTTTTATATAAAAAACTAAAAAAGGGAAATAAATAAAACTAACCTATCATCCTTAAAGGAGTGATATGAATCATTTAAGAACACAAGAACGAGTAAAGTGGAAATGGTAGAGGCACAAGCCACGGGCCAGAGGCGGATGAAGAGAGGTAGGCGGAAAGCAGGTTGGGAAGGAGGAGCACGAGGAGGGCATAGAGGTATGGTAGAAGGAGGAAGGGAAGCAGGTAGGGGTTGAGGTTAGGGATGAGGAAGAAGCGAAGCAGGAGGAAGGGGAGCAGACTAGGAAGGAGGAGGAAGAGAAGTAAGCAAAGGAGGAGTAGGTTGGGAGGGAGGAGCATGAGAAGGGCATGGAGGTTGGGTAGGAGGAGGAAGAGAAGCAAGTGGAGATGCATGTTGAGAAGTAACAAGAGAAGGAGAAGGAGGTGAAGGTTGGGGATGATCATTCTCTAGCATTTCTTCAGCGTGTCACTTGACCATGATAATGAGGAGAACAGAGGAAGAGAATGAAGAAAATACATGAAAATAAGAAGTTTAAATAGATTGGAAGTGAAATGTGCAATGGAGTTGAAGATCAAGGATTAGTCCGGCCAACTATATTATGTTCTTTTTCACGCACCATAAGTTTCATGACGGTTGTTTCGAAAGAACAGCTAAAAAACCGTTATTTATTATATTTCATAAAGATTATTTTCTAATAACCATGAGTAATGTTTTGTATTTTTCTACAGTAGATTTAAAATGAAAAAAACGTAAAAAAACATAATAGTGGCAAGTAGCCTGATGAACTGATGAGATCATCAGGCTACTCGTCACCAAATGAGTGGTGTAACACCCCATCCTTATAACCCATATACTTAACAGTCAATCTATTAGACCATACTTATAGGTTTTTTTGACACTGTCCCAAATATATGAAGTCCAAACAACACGTACCAAATAGTCCTTAATATTATCTCAAAATTTTAAATTAAAAAAAATTATTAATAAAAGGATTTTGTAATGTAAAAATAATTCTAGAGTCATGGCAATGAAATATAAAGTGGTATAACATGTGCTCCAGGAGTACGATAGAGCCTTCAAGGCTGATTCCGCATATGCCTTCCCTTACTTCTTAATAAAACATTCACCTAAAAAATGTTAATGATAAAGGATGAGACTTCAAGTCTTAATAACTACTGAAAGTTTCTACAATATACAAGCAAACCACATATGATTTAAAAGAGGGAACCGATGACATATATATTTGCATATATTACAATCCTCATATAAAACGATTTCAAATTAATCATCATTGTGTCAATTTATATTTTCATCACAACATGTAATATACAATTATGCAATATGCAACCTCCCTTATATCAATGTCCATCCTTATTCTGCTGACTGAAGCCATAGGCTAACACATAATCCAACAAAAACTCGTCTATTTGACTAAATTATCCCAAGCTCACCAGTTCTCAAGATGCAGCTGGCCAAAAGAGTTTAAGTATGGACTATAACTTCACTCCTTAAAAGAATAAAACTAAGGATGTGTCAAATGTCCCACAGCTCCAATGCAATCCTGGCCAAAGGAAAATATGGAAGAAGGGGCCCTGACAAGTGTCATCTACTGTGTATTAAGTGATGGCATACCAAGTGATAGAAGATCTCACCATACAAAATTCTTCCTTACTCCAACCTATCATAAATGCAACTGTCATGACAGTTATATTCTTTTTTTTACTATGATAGTTATATTCAATCATCAATAAATATAATACATTAAAAGACAAGGTACAATAAATCATGCTTCCATTCATATCAAATATCAACACATATTTAAACATACCTAAAAGGAACCAATAATCCAATAATACATTAATTATAATTAAATTATTAACTATGTGAATAAAGTGAGTTATAAAGAAATTTACTTGTAATACTACTTACTTGAGAATTTACAATGTATACGCATATACGTATAATTTAGTATTTTTTTTTACATAAAAGATAGTAATTCACAATAATACACAATTTACAAGTATATGGAAGAATATTCGAAGTTACTTGCTACTCCCTAGCTTACAAAGAATCACACAAGAGTTACTCCAACACTCTCAATAAGAGTTTACAAGATTATAAACATCAATATTTATCAATAAGTTATCCAAAAGCCACCCTAGAATTACTTTGAAAATATTGTAAGTCTACTTTAAAACTACTCTTAACATTATTAGGTGCATATATACACTCACAATTTATAGTAATTTAAAATATCTCATATTAAAATTTAATACCAGTTGGGAATAGAAAATCATAGGTACACTTAGTCACGGGATTTAAGCATGAGAACCCAATACTCATCATTTAAAAAAGTGAGGGAAGGACATATTATATATAAGTAGAGAGCTAGTGTGGTGGTAAGACATCAAAATGGAACTTGAAGGAAGCTATATATCCATAGATGACTATACCTATATTTAAAGGCAAAAGGGACAATTAATAGGCCCCATACACACATGGAAGAAAGGTTAAATAGAAAGAAGGGTCAATTAAAAGTAAAAAAAAGAAAGAAATATGTGTGTGTACCCTGATAAGAGAGTAGTCAACTATAAATGTGGGTCTTGAATAACCGTGTGTGCGTTTTATGTGTATCTACACACACACACACATTCACTCAATGCATTTATGAGAGTTAAAATAAAATAAATTATACCCACCAATATAGAGTGTGAATCTTGAGAGATGGTTTACAAGTTAAAACAGTTTATATATCCATACAACCTGACAAGACCATAAGAGAGTGTGAATAAAATATGCACTCACATAGTAAAGAATCAAAGGGAGGGGGACATTATATAGGGCGTTAAATGTGTGAGAGAGAAAATGTGAAATGACAGGACACACAAAAGAAGATAAATGGGAAGCTAAGGATGGAAGAGTGATGGAGATAAATGTTGTGATTAGAGGGGAAGAGGACACCAAAACAAGAGATAGGAGAGGAGTTACTTGCTTGAGTATGCACTATGGAAGCTGTGTGGCGGTAGAGATTGGGGAGTGTGTGAGGCGATGGAGAAGAGAATTTAAGGGGAATAGTATAGGGCTTTCTTTTACAACTTGGACTTCTCACAATTGGGTTAGTAAGAAGATTTATATCTTTATTTATTTTAATGATATTATAAAAATGAAATTTTGACACTTCTATTTTAAAAATTATCTATATAGTAAAACTTGATTAACTATAAATAATATCTAGATAGTTTTATAAACTAATCCCAAGATTTTTTATTAAATAGTTATTTATTATAATATCATTTATTTATTATCTATATAAGTATATAACACGAAAATATCTAGATAATGATTCTTTCTAGTTATAATTTTCCTATTCAAATATTACTTAAATTCTAATATATCTTTCATGTAAATTAACTCTTAAGTCCTAAAAAAGCAAGATGTTACAAGTGGTCAGGATCATGGCCAATTTCATACTCATCAAATATGATATTGGCCTTCTTGTACATACTCGAGAGGTATAAATAAAGCCTTATCATGGCATGGTCAGTGTATTATATATGTCACAACATTGCCTCCAGTTGTAGAAGCATAAGATGTGGTGGCGGATGAGGAGGATGGGGAAGAGGAGAAGGAGGATATGCAAACTATGATTTATACTAGTTCGGTCTAATCCTTGATGACCTACGTCCAGTCCCTAATCTCTACTTAAGATTTTCAATCCATTATCTTCTTAGTTAATCTGGGCACAAGAGAAGCCACAACAATCTCACGAGTATAGCTAGGCACTTGCGAAGCCTTTTACAAATCATAGACCCTCAGTCTATTTAACATCAACTGCCTCACACCAAGGCAAGAACTCCCATTTACACACCGTAAGGATACAACATCTCTTGATGATAAAAGATTGCAATGATCTTCTCTCTCAGAAGTGAATTAAGATGAACAATGAAGCAAAATACAAATAATATCACTCATTAAAATAGATTATATGAGTATAGAGAAACAAAGAGTATATGAGTTGGAGAATTTTGGCATATTGACAGTGAAGGCGCAAGTTCTCTATCTTTGGTTTTGAATGCTTCTTATATTTATAGTTTATGAAGAGTATTTTACTATTAAGCATATTTTTTCCGTAAAGCTTCTCTTCTTCCTGTTGAAGTTCTTAGAATATTACCATTGGAACTTTTCAATCACAATTTGCTTTTTGGACATTAAAACTTAATCCAAGTTTAATCACCTATAATCTTTATATAAACTTGATTAGTGATAATTAAGAACAATATAATCAAGGTTTATATGAGTTTTGAAGAGAATCATGAAATCTGATATAGTGATTAAAAACTGTGTAGAACATCACTCTCTAGGATCATTATGGTGATGTGGTAGTGATCATTACTCGAGTGGTCACCGTAGTGATCTTTAAAGTGAACAGTGCATTACTTTCATATCACTGGAGTGATCTGTTGCCAGTGATAAACTTATTTTGAATTCAAATATGAGAAATGACCTATCATCATAAAACTCTTGAAGTCTATTTTCTAATGCAACAAAAATCACCCTCAAATTCAGTCTTCCGAAAGTTATGATTAAAAGAGTGACTGTTGGTCTGAATAGTATTTGATTTTGAGTGTCAACTTCCAAATTTTAAATCTCTTTCATCCAAACCACTTTTAGCTTGATCCTAGAGTCATTGAATGACCCATTGAGTCTAGTGTAATATGCAATAAGTTTCAACTCAATCGAAGTTACGTTTTGGGAGATATGTCCAAATTGATGGACCTAGTTTGGAATAATGTGAAAAATTCTATAGTCAAATTCAAAAATTCATATATTTTTGGTATGAAACCCTTTGAGCTTGATCTTGATGTTGTTGAATCTCATTTGATGTCTAGTTTCATATGAAACAAGTTTCACCTCAATAGGATATGTAATTTTTGAGATACGTCTAAAATACCGAACATCTATCATGCTGAATAAAAATAAAGCACAACAGAATGGTCATCACTTGAGTGGTCATTTGAGTAATCATCTCTGGAGGTGCCACTCGAGTGAGGTTGATATAACTTTCATATGAGTCATTTTAACTTCAAATTGACCCATTCTAACCTCTAATTGATCATAAAGACGTCTAATATCAAACTGTGAACTTGATTCTTGTCATTCTCCTTATATCTTGCAAGTTCTCTTTTCTTCAATCTCTTCTTCTTCTTCTTGATTAATCTCCTCAGTCCTTTTTTATAACTCCTTGCTTTTCTTGACTATCATCTTCAATCTCTTTCTTCTTCTTCCTTCTAGTTATTCTTCATAATCCAATTAGATAGCTTCTTTATTTTCCATGATTTTCTCTCCCCATATTTGACAACTTCAATATTTAATATTTTCTTAATCTTTTTCTTGATCATTCACATAATCCATCTTGACTTCTTTTCCTCATAGTTAATAGCTTCACTCTTCAATATCCTCTTACTTTTTCTCTTGATCAATCTCCATATTTCAATTTGATATCTTTTTTCTGTGCTTGATTAATCTATAAGATATTTCACATTAAATATAGTACTTAGTCAATGTAGGAGATATATGCATTATACAAACTTTTTACTCTTAATATTTAGAATCTATATTTAACATCATGAAAACCAATAATATCTAACAGAGGATGACGCTAAGAGCTTTCTGCCAATTTTTCGCACCGCGTTTTATCTTTGCAATTGAAAGAAAAAAGAAGAAGACAATGAAGAAAACGTAGAAAAAATAAATGAAAATAGTGAGTTTAAATAAACGTCTGGAACTCTGAATGGGACAGAAAAACCATCATTACACGCGTTAATTGAAAGTTGAATAGGACGTAATGAAATGATACTTGGTTTTCCAAACGATTATTAGGTAACAAGGAGGCACCCAGAGTCAACGTGGGGAAGATGAAAGGTTTCGAAAGCTTTAATTTATGTTTATTAAGTTAGAATTGTTAAGTATGGTACACAAATATTTTACGATTATTAATTAATAACTGAGAAATATGAAGTTGTTTTTTTATAACTTATTTTTTAAAAATACAATAATAGTGTTTAGTCATCACCACCACTGTCGTCCTCATCTTTCTCTTCATTGTCATCATCGGAGGAAGGAGATGAAGGGTCTGACTGCAAGTCATATTCAATCTCATTGTGATAAAGTATGAGATTTAACTTCATGTTCAGACTGTTAGCGAATGCCCATGAGACGCCTTGTGTGGTAGTCATGACCTGCCAATAGTTGCATTAGAGCCTCCATTTCAGGAGGAGGAGGTGGTGGTGGTGGTAGAGGAGGCGGCGACGGCGGCAGAGGAGCTTCTTAGGATGTTAACATTATGGAGAGAAGGAAGAGGCCGATAAAGAAAAGTAGTAAGAATCTCAAGAAATATGTGAATTTAAATAAAGGTCTAACGGATGTTACAAAGAGTTGTGACCTATGAAAAGTGTTACATGACTGTTGTTTCTGAAGATTGTTATGTTTTGTCTTCGTTGATATAAGAGGTTGGAAGTCGAATCGTTTGTAAATATTACATGGTGGTTGTTTTGAAGAACCATCACTTTTATCATTAAATAACGGTTATTAACTACAACCGTTATTTTTGTGATTTCTTGAATTCTGCCTCGCAATATGTAACGGTGCTCATAATTAACCGTTACTTTTAAACATTATATATCATTGTGCTACCTTTGCCTTAAATATGCATGACGTTTATTAGCTGTAACCGTTATGTATTAAGCATTATAAATGAACAAATCTGTAATAGTAAATTTAACTCTATTTTAATACATGCATTTCTATACATGAAATTTCATAAATGCTATATATTTAAATTATGTGATCAAACAATATGGACCAAATTAAAACAACATAGGCAACATGAACGTAATTTAAAATTGAGATAAATTATAAAAATTTATGGTTTGAATTTTCCTTTTTTTTTAATCATAAAATAAATTTTCAAACTACCCTGATATTTGGTTGCCGATAGTGGACCAATTAGATAGTGTAATTTGGAATTTTTTAACAACTTAGTATTAACGTCGTCTTGCTCTCCATCTTCGATTATGTTCTTTCCCAATTGCAAACCAAAGGGCAAATAATTAAAAAAAAAAAACCCCTGTTCGCGGCCAAGACAGGCACAAGAACAATCAATCAATCAACACTTCTCTCCGTCTCCATCTCCATGGAACAGTTATAAGGCATGTTTGAGATTAAGATAGGTGATCTCAAAACTGTTTATATATATAAGTCAAGACAACACTTTTCTCACGTACTTATCTCGTATACTGTATATCAAAATTAAAAAATTGCTTTTAAAGATTTCAATCACTATTCCAAACAAACATATACTTTACACACCTTATAATTCTTATTTTGTAAGTGCTACCCTGAGGTAAAATATTTTAATGGGACCTTTGTGAAAGTTTAATCTCACCTGCCATGACCCTTAAATCTGAAGCAAAAGGCTCATCGTTATATGGATAATGCCTACATGATACAGTTATTACTATTTCTTACCATTCACAACTAATACATTCATAAACCCTCAATATATATTTTTTCGCTTGGATTCGATACCTGCAATGAATTGGAACAACACATAATAATTGCAATTTATTGATGCTTTACTTGAATGCTTCCAGCTGATCAAAAGGGAAAGCAAATAACTCGGAAAACAAACCCCAAAACAGATCCAATTATCATCAATTATGAATTAAAAAAATTGGGGAAATTTTCACATAACTCATGCACCAATCAAATAGGACCCAAAAAACTAGAACAAGCGAATTGCTCTCTTCTCCTTTGTCACTCTTCACCAAAATCGATAATACTGCCTATTCCCTCCTGTCGATCATACTCCTCCCTGATCGTCGCCGTTGTCGGGAAATACTAACAGAGATGGAGAGAGCAAGCAGTGAGTGAACGGCGTTAATGCTGAGTTGGTAAAAAATTCCAGATGACACTGGCTAATTGGTGAACTGGTTGTAATGGATATAATGCACTGGAGGTAAGTTTTGTCTTTTTTTCAATATACAAGGTTAATATTGTCAATTGATAAAGAAACTTAATTCAAAAAAAAAAAGTTTCCTTTAATTGCAGTGGAAATAAAACATTTTGAGGGACTGATCAGTTTGTCATTCACTTTTTTGTAATTTCTTAGGTCTTTTTTGGTATAATAACAACAACAGCAGCAATCCACACGAGTCCACTTGCTGGTCCACTCGGCCGAAAAAGGCTAAGCACTTGGATTTCAAAAATAGAGGCAAACCGGTGAAGTCCAAAAAAAAGATGGACTTTTTTCTTTTAATGGATTCTCATTCAAGTCGGGCAACCCGACCCATAAATGTAGGGTTTTGACGGGAATTTTTTTTTAAAAAAAAAACCTAGGGTTTTTGCTGGTCTCGATATAAAAGAGATGGTCCTTATCTTCTTCTTTGCTTGGGACTTCCATCTCTGTGAGGTATCCATCTGAACCAGAGTTTATAAGAAATTTAACGGAAGGTACAGTTTTTCCTGCTCAAATTTATGCTTCTGATATCGCTTCGATGTGATCGATTTGACTGAGAGTTCCATATCACTGTCGGGCTCATCTTTTGCGTTGAATTAATATGGGCTGGCTTTGTCGATTGTTTTTGTGATGGTTTTAGTACATATTTGGGTCTGTTTCTGAGCTCCCAACCGAATTGATTCTCTCGTCATATTTTGAGTTTCGGGAATCCGTCGATTTGTAGGGATTTTGGATTTCAGTTTGTTTCATCATATCATAATCTCATCAATTTAGTATCGGTTAACACTTCTATTATAGTATGATGTATCAGTGAAATACTGTGCCCGGGAGTTCCTTAGTCCATTGAAGCTAATGAACTTATGGTCTTTTCCATTGATAATTAGCAATTAGGGATGTTTCTTGCAGAATCTTATCCAGAGCTTTAACTGAAGCGATTTATAAGGATTCTTTAATTTCTTGTGTGTTGAAGAGTCTGGGCCAAATACTTCATCTTTTGCTGCAGAATTGATTTTAAAATACAGGAAGGGGCAGAATAGATTAAGTGCAGTCTGAGTTTTGCAATTGTTGTTAATTGTTTGTCGATGATACGGTGCCTGAGACTGAAGTTCCATTAAGTTTGTTTGGAAACTAATGTATTGAGGGTTACATTCTTGTTTCTGTATTGATGAGTTGTTTTAGTTATTCTAGATGGTTTTGTCCGGTTACAAACATTCACAATAAATTGTTTGTGTTCTTTTGAAGTTTGAGACCCCCCCTTTTTTTTTGAAGTAAAGTCAAATGCATATTAATAAGTTTGAGACCTCCATTAGCTTCCTTCCCTATTTACCAATGTTACGCTAATTGCCCATATTTTGAGATTTCGTAGTACCCTAACTTTCTCATCCATTAAGACTATTCTGTCGGCTTGTGGTAATTTTTGCTTCATGGATTAAGCTATTGGGAATTTGTGGAAGGCAAGGTTCACCTAGTCCCTAGAGATATAATTTCTATTATCAATTCTTTGATTGGAAGTTAGTTTTAGTAGAAGTTGAAATTCAAGATGGTTTTAGTGTTGGCTTCCTAAATTTTTGGGGAGGCTAATGTAATGTACTCCCATGTATACACTTCCTTAAGCTTATGCATGTGAATGCATCGAGTGGTAATTTTTGTGGCATTGAATTAAGACAACAGGAATTTATTGGAAGGGAAGTTCACTTATTTTCAGGGGAAATATTTTCTACCATCAATTCATAGCATAGATGGGAGTTTTAGTATAAGTTGATAATCAAGCTGGTGACTGGTGGAACTCTGTGTGGCTTACGTAACTTGTATATGTGTACATATATGCACCCAAGTGGGTGTGAATAGATGCAGTGGATGGATTAGTTGACACCTGGTATCACTCAAAATGTTACTCCTCTTAATAGCTTATTGTAAAATAATTTTCTTACAATCGTCATAATTAATTATTGAATCAAATGTTCTTATCTTGTTTGATGCGTCATAGTTAAATCCAAAAACTAGCATTCAATATGCATTTCAAATGTAAAAGGCTACCAACTAATTGATTACACAAATTATCATGTAATTTTTATAAAAACCTTGCATGTGTGCTTGTTTGTCAATTGATTCTTTCCCTCTGTGCGTGTGAGTGTATTAATTGATCCTTGCTTCCACTTTGTGTCCAGGTTTGGGGTGTAACACCTGATAACAGGATATTGCAATTTTCTTAGAATTTGATTGTCATTGATCGCCCTGTGCCCTCTTCCCTGTTTTCTTTTGTTTTTTAAATTACCTTTTTCTCTTGTATGTAACATTATCTTTTTTTCTCTCCAATGATGTTGAGACTAAGTCTAATCAACGAAACGGTGAAAATAAAGTTCAATAAAAAATTATTTACCAGTATTTTATGCTTTTGTTCCCTCAAGCAGATGAATCGTGAAAAGCTGATGAAGATGGCTGGTTCAGTTCGAACTGGTGGGAAGGGTACCATGAGGAGGTGGGCTTTCATCTTGAACTCTGATGATGTTTCTTCTAATTATGAAAAGAAATCACTGTTTCTTGATTTCTGTTGTTGTAAGAATAAGATCAGTTCCTCGTTTTTGTATACAGTACCAGACTAGTGATATATGTGCATATGTTCATTTGTGTTTTTTTCGCATATCCTTCTACACTCAAATTGCCTTTGCAAATTCTTTGTTTCAATTTTCTGGATTTAGTATGTTGTTATTATCAGTTTTTGTTGAATGATTGTCTGAGTGATGCCTTGTAATGTTTGATTGCTTATTGCTTATAATTAGGCTGCTGAGTAATGGGACTAAACATTTGTTCTCTGATGTATTTTCTTTCAATTATAGAAAGAAGAAGGCTGTCCACAAGACAACTACCACAGATGACAAAAGGCTTCAGAGCACTTTGAAGAGAATAGGCGTGAATGCGATCCCCGCAATTGAGGAGGTCAACATTTTCAAGGATGATGTAGTCATCCAATTTCTAAACCCTAAAGGTAATATAAATTGATGGTATTTTGACTATTATTTTATCCTATCTTTTAGTGCGCCATTATGAAATTATTTAATATTTTTTGTTGTTGCAGTCCAAGCATCCATTGCTGCTAACACATGGGTTGTCAGTGGTGTTCCTCAAACTAAGAGTATGCATCTTTTTTTATTGCCTTAATACTTAATAGTGATCTAACTTGCACTCTATGGGAGTTAGATATTATCTATCTGTTAAATGCATTTAGGACATGAGCGTTCTTTTCTTTCGAGTTACCATTTATTAATGTTTGAATATTTATTAAGTTGGCTGTTCTTTCTTTTGAATTTATACGCTGATAGAAATTTAGACTGACATTCAATTTTCTATCATTGCAATTGGCAGGGTTGCAAGATATACTTCCTAATATTATTAACCAATTAGGTATACTTTGCATCCTCCCATCTTATATATTTATCTGTTTGTTTTTTGATCCCATTTTAACTGTATAATCTCTTCCTTGTTTAACCAAGTAAAACCTGCAGGACCAGATAACTTGGAGAACCTGAAGAAGCTAGCAGAGCAATTTCAGAAGCAGACCCCTGAAGCAGGTGCTGGTGCAACCGCTGCACAAGAGGAGGATGACGACGAAGTCCCGGATCTTGTTGCCGGTGAAACCTTCGAGACAGCTGCTGCTGAGGAGACTCCCACCGCTGCATCTTAGATTTTTTTTTTTTTTTTTACTTTTGCCGTATCTATATATTTCCTGTGTTTTTCAAGGATGTTTTTTTTTTCTTTTTTTCTTTTTTTTATATTTAAATATTTAAGGTGTTTTCTGTTACATACTTAGCTGACGTACTCTTAAAATCTGGTTTTCTCCAAACCAACTCTAGACGCAGCGGCTGACGCGCTACTCTAGAGTTTTTACCCCATTGTATGTGCATCATAATTGAAGGTAGAAATCAATTTTGCTTATTTACGTTTTCTGTTCCATGACTTGCTACCCAAACCCATTTTTGCTTGGCTTATTGTGTGAGGGTACTTTCAGCATTAAGACTTGTAGAAAAGTTTGTTCTAGTTGTACTAATGTGTCATATCTACCTCACTGTGCTATTTTTTTTTTAATTATTGAGATATGTGGTGCAAATAGTTTCTTGATATAGTTGATGACGATCAAGTGCTTTATAAAGGTGTGTCGAGTAATTGTTTTATCTTCTAATATAACAGTTCAGGAAATTTGGGCTCAGACCAAGCGCTAGCAGAATATTAGGGGGATTTAAACAAGAGTTGATCACTAAATTAACTTTAAGGCATATTTTGTCCAGTGTATGAATGTTTGTTTCTACTTAGGTGACTAGAAAATTTATAGAATTATAGTGCATCGTGCTACAAATTATGTATGGATAGGCAATACTTTAAAATATAAGACTCATTTGTTTTTTTTTTTAGAAAAATTAAGAAAGTTAAATAAATTATTTAATCATATCATATATTATAATTTGCTTGATTATATATATTTGTTTATAAGTCAGATAAATTAGTTTAAAAATAAAATAAATATTTTAAAATAATTTAATTATTTTTTTAAAATTTTTTAAAAAATCAACAAGATCTTATATATTTTAGATAGGAGATACTATCATCTTGATCTTGATAGACAATATCATCTCTCTTTACCATCAAAAAGTGGAGGCAAAGATATGAGGACAAACTTGATCTCTACTTTGATTTTTCATTAAAGAATTCTTGATTTATTATAATTACTAATAATAATAAACTAATTAGTTTAATCATCGATATTCAAAAAACAATAAAAATAATAGTTTTTTTTTTATTTACCATGAATGATGCAAAATAAGATGGATAGTTTTGTTCATCAATAAAAATAGAACAAAAAATATAAAATTTTCAAATTACTGATTTGTCTGATCACCAATAATAAGGACGATATTTAGGAGGGTCTTTCAAGTTCAAAGAGAGTGAGCTGTGACTATCGACATCTGATAAAATGACGAGCGGGATTAGACAGATTGCTAGTTAACTTGCTTATATTGAGAGAGCTCAACTTGTCTCTTCTGTTTTATTTAGCATGTATATGTTTTGGATCAATATTTGTCAACCAAAAGAAAGCTTTTTTTAAAAAAAAAAAAAATCTTGGATCGAAGTAGCACTATGCAAATTCTGATACTCATTCATCATGTTATGCTTGGCGCTGATAGGTAAAGAAATATCAACTAAAAGGAATTAACCAAATGGCCGGCTACTCTTAAATGGTGATTAAATTTTCAGAGAATTCATAGATGATTTTTTGCTTCATTATAATTTTTCAAACCAAAAGGTTGTATAAAAGGTGGCCCAATATACAAGACTCCTACTCAGTTTGGGTTATAGGAATGATAGATGTATGTAGCTTTACCATATAATCAAAGAAGCTATCTACAGGATTTGAACCCGTGACCTTTAGGTTAGCAACCTTACCACATCGCCAATACTAAAAAAAAAAGCTTTTGTTGGCCGTTGCAATGAAACATAATCCCACGATGTTCTAAAATAATATTGCTGATCAACACCTCCAATATCCAGAACATCTGGTATATGAACAGGTGATTCAGTACAGCACCATAATAAAGGCTATTGCTTAAGGAGTATAGTGTGTCAAGAATTATAGCAAGACTTGCACATTCAGCAAGGTTGAATTAAGTTGAGTATTGTGATTATTGCTACAACGGCTCTCTTTATTTGCCTTAACATGTCTAGCTTGCCTGCATATTCAGAAAAATATACAATTAAACAGTGACAATACTTCACTAATTGGGGCACATCAACATGCTCATTTATGCTCCAAAGTACAAATTGAATGCATCAAGATAAAATCCATCCATACTTAATAATCAGAACTAGAGGTTTCATAAAAAAAACTTCTTTGCCCATAATCCAGCTAAAGTAATAGGAGTTAGAGCTAACATGATTCGAAATAGAAAAACTTCAATCATTTTTTTTTTTTCCGTAGAAAGGGGAGGCAATGTATATCCTTAATATGTATTGCCCATGAATCTCAATGACCAAGAATTGGAAATTGACACAGTGACGAACTATGGAATACATTGAATATCCTAGAAAGATTGATTTTTATGAATTGTTCATTCAAAAGTTCTAATGAACACCTTAGGCCACAAGTGTCAGATCTACAACTTGATGACTGGGGGGTCAAATTGAAAACAAAAAATGGAGAGGGGCTAAAATATATTTTCAAAAGCTTTCTGAAGCAAAAAAGAAAAAAAAAAATCCCAAAGACCACTTAATGAATAGGGGGAGCAGATGCATAAAGCAAGCTTTAAATGTTAAATGCCAATTATTAATAAATTAGGAGGTCGGTCAACTTTTGTTGAGGGAAAAAGGCATCCTATTCAATAAATGGCTGCACGAAAATGAACTATTGAACACAATTGAACTCCCTTGACTGATATATAATATCTTCTTCCTTCATAGGACAAATAAAATTTTCAGATAAGTAAAATTGAAATTTACATGTTGTATCAGAAAGGAGTGAGATATGGCCAACCAAAGTCTGAACTGTTAGTGAATTATGAACTACCCTACAACCACCAAAACTTGAAGGCCTATTAATACATCAGAAGCTAGTGCAAATAAATAGCAATGAAGAAAATCAACCAAAATCACAATGGTTTCTGATTCAATTCTCAAATATGATTGATTGAAACTAAATTTTCAATATTTTATAACAAAAATGCAATAAATGTATTTCTCAACTGCATTTAGTCCTCCTCTTCAACAAATTATTGTTAACTTCAAATAACAGATTAAAAATGAACGTGACAGAGGAAGCATAGAACATGAACTTAAGAAACCAATGTACTGGTATAAAGTAGAAGAAGCACCTGTGTAAGAGCATATTATAAGCCCAGAAAACTTGTGGCATGTAGTTTCATTTAATATATACACGAGGAATGTGAGAAATTTTAAGCCAATCTTCTCCATTCTCCTTTTGGTACCGCCGCTTCAGTAATGGACAGCTTCCCAAAATTTCTAATTGGGCGAGTGAGTTGGGTAAACTTTCCTCTGGCAAACATTGGAGGTTTGGACAGTGGCAAATTCTTAGGCATTGAAGAGAAGTGAGGAAGAGAAGGCCTTCACTATTTATTTTTGTCAAGTTTGAACATCCCCAAAATTCAAGAACTGTAAGACTTGTCGGAAGCAGTCCCTGTTCTGGAAAAGACTCCACATTTTCAAAATCATCACTCACAAAGAACTCCTTTAGAGAGCAAAGTCTATCCAAGCCCCAGCTCATGCGAGAAGTGATGAGTTTGGGACAACCATGGATTGAGATTCCAACAAGGCTCAAAGGCAAACTTGTTTCATGAACTAATTGCACCTGTGGACAATGAGATAGAGATAAATGGCGAAGACAGGGAAGTAGTGTATGCATGTCTTCATGCAGTGATTTTAGATGGATTGTTGCAGAAAGGGAGATAGATTCAAGCTTTGGACAAGAGAAATCTTTCATAGGGAATGATTCAATTTCCAAGTCTTCACATCCATCAATTTGCAACTTTTCTAAACATGGAAGGTGTGTAGGTAGGGACTTTCTTAACCTGGGACAACTTCTTATATATATTTCCTTAAGGCAAGGGAAACATTCACCTTCAAAATGCATCCATTCTTCCCATTCCACCATAATTTCAAATTTTAAATATTCAAGTGAAGGAAAGGGAACAATTGACAAATTATCCCCATAAAACTCTGATCCAATCTTCTTTATTCCGTGTAATCCATTAATCTCAAGTGACTTTAGAGAGGGTAGCTGCCCGAGTGGCGGTAAACAAAAGCAATATTTACATGCCCGCAACACAAGAGATACTAAATTGGGCAGGAAAGGAGAATCAAACCAGTCTGCAAACCTTGTGCCACCATAGTTTCTAATAGAAAGCTTTTTCAAGTTGACATGAGGTTTGAGAGCCTCCAAAATGGACCTTTCATTTTGGGAATCCTCATTGCTTCCACTCCATTGCAATTTTAGTTTACTTAAGTACTGCTGTTCTCTCATATTGGCCTTCCTCGCATCCATCGGATTGTTGATATTTTCCAACTGTGATATTTCAAGACAGCCTTGAAGATTATTTATTTTCCCTAACTCTGAAATATTAGACCCGCTATGCTTTCCCACATAGAAGTCAGTCAATATTTGAAGATGTTTTATCCTTCCCATGTTCATTGGCATTTCCCTTATAGAAGTCCAAGTCAAATCAAGATGGCGGAGATTGATGAGACTGTGAAAATCTGGAGGCAATTCAACCAAACACTGACACCCTTGTAATTTCAATGTTTGTAAACTGATCAGTTTACAAATTGAATCAGGTAACTTGCTGATCTGGGTGTGAGAAAGGTCTAGATAATGCAAATTGATCAATTTGTACAAATCTAGAGATAACTCAACCAAGGCAAAGCATGAACTCAGCTTCAAAGTTTGCAAATTATACAATGTACAAAATGAATCTGGTAATTTTATAATTTTGTTTCGAGAAAGGTCCAAGTAACGAAGGTGCTTTAATCGGCTTATCATATCACTCAATTTTGTAATAGAATGAAGACTATTCAAACTCAAAATACGTAAGTGCATAAATCCTGACAATATTTCACCCTCATCCTTACCATCCATAATGAAGGTTGTTGATGGTTCCAGTTGCAATAAACAACGTAACTGCCTACATTTATAAATAGGTTCTAATAACATTTCATTGCTCAAAACTAAACCAGAGTATGAACAATACCGAATCCTGTCACAATTATTCTGCACCTTGCCACCTTCAACCCTCAAACAAAATCCTTCAGAAATTGATTTTGCCAAATCATTTACAAGATCATGCATGATTAATTTGTTATCATCAATTCTTGATTTCTGAAGAAATGACCTCGATTCAAATTCATCCAGAATTTCATTGCCCATCTCTTCTACACATGTATTCCCTTGATGGCAATGCAGCAAATCTTCTGCCATCCACATTTGGATTAGAGAATCCTTGTCAATTTCATAGTCTTTAGGAAATATAGAACAGAATGCAAAACACCTCTTCAAATTAGAAGGAAGGTAATGGTAGCTTAATCTTAGAGCTGGCACTATATTGCTCTCACCATCTGGCAACTTCCATATCTCACTATCAAGAATTTCATTCCAGTGCTTCTCTGATAATTTTGTAAGCAGGAGGCCACCCAAAGTTTTTAGGGCTAAAGGCAAGCCTTTGCACTTTTCAACGATTTTTTTACCACTTGGCTCAAGATTTGCACGCATGCTAGCATCTTTGTTCCTGAATGCATGTTCTGCAAATAACTGCCAACCATCTTCTTTACTTAGTAAGGGTAAGTGAAGCACTTTAATAGAGTTCATGACTGATGCTACCATTGCATTGCGTGTTGTCACAAGTATTTTACTTCCTAAAGTCCCAAAGGAAAAAGGAACTTGCAGGGCTTCCCAATTGGAACGGTTCTCGTTCCAAACATCATCAAGAACTAGCAAAAATTTCTTCCCCATCAATTTCTCTTTCAGTTTCAATTGAAGCTGATCAAGATCTTCATGTCCTGTTATTGAACATTCCAGTGCAAAAAGTATTGTTTTTGTAATTCTAAGAACATCAAATTCTTCTGAAATACAAACCCATGCTTTGAGTTGAAACTCATTTTCCACTCTCTTGTTGTTGTACACTAATTGAGCAAGAGTAGTCTTGCCCACCCCACCCATTCCAACTATAGAAATGACAGATAGTTGGTTCCTACTCAAATCATCATTAAGCAAAAGCTCAACTATTTTTTCTTTATCACCATCTCTACCATATATTCTGAACTCATTAGCCACAAGAGATGTAGTTGGCAATCTGTTCAATACGTTCCCAACAATTCCAACTTCACCACCACCACCAGAGCCTACCTTCAATCCCAGAACATCCTTTTGTTTTTCGAGGAACTCCAGGTCATCAAGCACTTGTTGAATCCTAGACTCAATTTGTTTGTCAAATGGATTAACAAAAACAGTAAAGAACCCAAATACCTTACTGATAGCAGTTTGAGTCTCAGCTTCGATCTTCAACTTGGTTGCCTCAGTAACAATCTCATCTAAGAGGTCATTCGCCACATACACAGCGTGTTTGAGCTCGTCAAGCCATTTCTTAACATCGGGGTTTGAGTACTGCCTAGCTTCTGCATCATCAAGCACTTGATTCACAGAAATGAGGGTGATACAAAGCTTTTTAAGTAAGCTATCCTTCAGCCTTCTTGATTGGAAATAGTTAATGATGTCAGTAGAAGCCAATATATGAAAAGCGACCTGAAGAGCCGCGGAGAGAAACGCTCGGCCCTCAAGCTCGGCAGCCATAGTTTCAGCGTATGCTAACCGAGGAGAGGAGTGGAAAATCGACGCAACGGTGAGAGCTTCGTTGTCGAATTCTTGAAGATATTGATAGGTTAGGTGCAATGGCTCTCCTATGGACGTTGAGATGCAAGTTCATTGTTGATAGAGATTGTTCACCGATGCTCCTACCACCTAATGGTGCATGTCACCGATGATAGATTTCATCGTCAGGTTTTCCAAGGGGACTATGTAAAGGAGATGACTTAGACACCCCATTAATGGAAACCGATCAAGTTGATGTCGATGGATCTGTTCGACATTATCAACATTCAACCGGCAAGCGGCAACATGTGGAGGCGTGATACAAGACGCTCAGGGAAAATGGATTATATAAGGAAATTTTGCTCTAAATAATTAATGATTCCTTTTCACTTTTATGCCGGGTACGAGAGAGTTGACTGAAAATAAATGCATTACCCTTTTTATCCTGAACAGGGGAGAGAGCAAATTTATTTTTTCTTTATCTTATTTATAAGGTAAAAGGAGGAATTTTTCACATAAATATATAATTTTATCCTTAGTTCTTATGAGCTATAATATAACATTAAATAAAAATAAAGTTGAAAAATTATTTAATTTTAAAATAAAGTTAACAAAATTTAAGGTTTTCTTCTCTCTATGTGAAACATATTAAACCTAACTTATAAATAAGATGGAAAGTGTTTGAAAATCATATCCTTTAGTAAGGGTTAAATTGGTAAATTTCATCAACTTAAAACATATTAAATTATTTAAACTAATATTTACGTAAATTAGTTAACAACCTCGTATATTTTGGGACAAAGCATCTGTACAACTTCCTGAACTCTTTAAAGTTGGACCACCAATTAACTTCACTCATGTTTATTAACATCTCCGCCTATACCAATACCACTCGAATCAAGGTTGACCAAGATTGATTAGATCGTGAATATATCTGGTGGTGATTCAACCAAACACAGCCAGGGTTCCAATTTCAAACAGTTAGCAAATTATGCACCTTACAAAACGAATCTTGTATCTAAAGTGATCATCCAATGGTTCAACAAGACATGATAACAACGTTCACACTTGTCCCTCAACTGTACCTACATTTTTTAAAATGCTGTGATTTTGCGTTTTAATATGAAATTTGGCAAATTTGTACAAGATATAGGAATAGTCATTAACATGCTCCATGTTTATTTCTCAAGTCCAATGTAAAAAGTTGGAGTATGTGTACAATGGAATACCAAGTATCCATCTATGTAATGGTTCGACAAAGTACCTTCCTATTGTGCATTATAGTAATTTTCCAATTATATTTATCACTCCATTTTCCGCCTATCCCATATACTGCAATTTTTTTCATACGAAATATCCAACATTTTCCAAGTTAAATATACAGAATGAACTCCAGAAACGAATTCAATAAACCCAGAAACCTACAACCATGATTTAACCTTTGTGCATACTGAATACTTTTAAAGGGAATTTGGCAAATCATCTGTTTTATCAACTAAAATAAAAGACTAAATATCTCTGCCGGCAAAATGCATTCAAATTCAACCAGGTGCTCCAAAGCTTTCACATATCAGACTAATCAAGCGAAAAATAACATATGAATAAATGTCTCAAACTCCCTTTATCTAATTAGCAGCCAAAAAAGAGTTAAAAGTACACGTGGTTCAACGCTTCCCGCCGCCTCCCCCAAGTTTAGGACCTTTGGGGGCAGCACCCTTTGGAACATTTCCTTTTCCTTGTGCTTTTTGTGTCTTGGCCATCACTTCTGCTTTCTTTGCCTTCTTCTCATCCTTTGTTTTCTTGATCCTCTCCTTAATCTCACTGCAACATTCATTCCGATAATCAGATGATGTGTGTGTGTGTGTGTGTTTTTTTTTTTTGTTTTTTTTTTTTGTTTTGTGTGTGTGAGGGGGGACATGATATGACAACAAAAGATTCTGTGTGAAGAGAGAGATGGGGATACACACCGGAGAGCAGCTTCCCTGGCAGCATCTCGAACCTCTGGTTTCTCAGTTCTTTTCTTTTGGATAACTTCCAAAGTAGCACCAACAATAGACCTAGAGTAAGGCTTTTTGGTGGTGCGACGCCTCTTCTTCACGGCTTCTTGGGCAATGTCCTGCACAAACAAGAATCATGCATATCAACAATGAGAAATCACAGGCATTTCAAACAGTTTCACTGTGCAATAGATGCACGCATCCTGTTAATATGTGCTTAATTCTGACTTATCATTGCAGCAAACATTTCACACAAGCAAAGAATCACCTATGTTGGAAACAAAGCTAATTTAAATACAAACTTAATCCAACTCAGACTTTGTAATGGATAATATCGGCTAAGGTTGACTAAAGCTAACGGTAATTTTGATAATAGTAACACCTTCTTGTGTTGCTTCCTGTACATGGCAGTCCAGGTGAGCTTTGAAGGCTTCAATCTGTTATGAAAGTACCTCTTGCATTTTGAGTTGGCAAACAAAAAGACCTGATAAAAATATAAAAAGAACCCATTTAGTGCCTAATAGATCACAATATTATCCCTGGAAATGGAAGATTGACCCAATTAAGAGTCACCTGAGAATCACCACGAACAAATCTGATGCCCTTCCCAGGGTAGATTTTGCCCCCACTAAAACGACAGAGCTCTGTCCTGATATGCCAATATCAAATACCAGTTACCAAATTTGTAAAGAGGCAATTATTTAAAAAAAATGATTGCTTGTTATTGTTATGATCAGAAAAATGCCAGACTTGCTTGTATGGAATTCCCAATTAGTCTACGGATGCCTCAAGTGCCAGCAATAAAGAAAACACTATTTTGTAACTAAGTTGGATTAATTTTCCACAATATCAATCCATGAGGTAACCAATTTCAGCTTCTATAATGCAGAATAATCATATGAAACAGATTTTGGGGGTCAGGGTATGCAGAAACCAATGCTTTGAAGGCAGCATAAGCTAATAATCCCAAGGCATTACATGAAGATTCAGAAACTTATTGTCAATTGTTTGGCTTGATGAGTTCATCTGGAATCTATTTTTTTCCTATAAAAGTTTCAAAAGATGGCCCAACAACACGACAAGAATATCAACTAAATGTATGCCTAGAGATTATGGTTTAGGAAAAGCTCTAGAAAGCAGAGTGCGCACACATACACAAGACGTGACGTAGAAAAGGAAGGGTACAACTTACTTGAGAACCATAGCGCTGCTGCAGTTTGGGCCCTGACTTCACCTTTTGTTCTCCTGAAACTAGGTTAACTTCCAATAAATTTCCGTTGGTTTAATACATTGTCACAAAAATTACGAATTGATACAATCACATGTATATTGTATACATGGGAGTACATTAGATTAGCCTCCCCCAAAATTCAGGAAGCCTACACTAACACCATCTTTAGTTTCAATTTCTACTAAAACTACCTTTCAATAAAAAAACTGATAATAGAAATCACATATCTAGGGACTAGGTGAGGGCTTCCTTCCACAAATTCCCAATAGCTAAATCCAATGAAGCAAAAATTACCGAAAGCCCGCAGAACACTCTTAACATAGTTCAAGGTAAATAATGGAAGAGAAGTTAGGGTACTATAAAATCTCAAAATGTGGGCAATCAGTGTAACATTGTTAATGTAGGTCTCAAAAACTTCAAAAGAACAAAAAACAATCTAGGGTGAATGTGAGTATCAGCCTATCCGGACATAACCATCTAGAACAACTAAAACAACTCATCAATACAGGAACAAGAATGTAACCCTCGGTGCATTAGTTTCCCAAGAAACTTGATTGAGCTTTAGTCTCAAGCACCATATCATCAACAAACAATTAACAACACTTGCAAACATCGGTCTGCATTTTAAAATCTATTCTGCAGCAGAAGATGAAGTATTTGGTCCAGACTCATCAACACATAAGAAAATAAAGAATCTTTGTAAATCACTTCAGTTAAGGCCCCAGATAAGTTTCTGCAGGAAACATCACTAACCGCATTCTCAATGGAAAACACGATAAGTTCATTAGCTTCAATGGCCTAAGGAACTCCCGGGCACAGTATTTCACTGATACATCATACTATAATAGAAGTGTTAACCGATACTAAATTGATGAGTTTATGATATGATGAAAAAAACTCAAATCCAAAATCCCTAGAAATCGACGGATTCCCGATACTCAAAATATGACGAGAGAATCAATACGCCAGTGATATGGAACTCTCAGTCAAATCGATCACAAAAACAATCGACAAAGCCAGCCCATATCAATTCAACGCAAAAGATGAGCCCGACAGTGATATGGAACTCTCAGTCAAATCGATCACATCGAACGACATCGGAAGCATAAATTTGAGCAGGAAAAACTGTACCTTTCGTTAAATTTCTTACAAACTCTGGTTCAAATGGATACCTCACAGAGATGGAACTGCTAACCATAAAGAAGAAGACAACGACTATCTGTTTTACATCGAGACCAGCAAAACCCTAGCCCTAGAGCCATAGCAAAATCTTAGTTTTTAAAAGTAATTTTTTAATTATAATTTATGATATATGAGGTAAATATGTAAAAAGATTTTTGTCTTAATTTATATAAATAAATACTTTTAAAAATTCTAAAAGTGATCTCAAATAAGCATTAAATCATATGGGCTTAGCCGTTTATAAATACGAGATAAAACTCTTCTCACATACTTATCTTGTATACTGTAAATCACGATTGAAAAACACTTTTAAAGGTTCCAATCGTTATTCTAAACACTCACTAAGCCCAAACCCATCAATGACCATGCTTATAATTTAGAACTTACAGAAGGAGGCTGTAAAAAACCATCCATATAAGACCGCGAGCTTAAATAAACAGGCTCGTACCAACTTTTTAGCTTGTTTGGATGGGCTTATCAAAGATTCATAAGTGCTTATGCACATAAGTCAAAAAACACTCCTCTCACATAACTTAGGGTATACAATGTAGCTTTTACGATTTACGAGGTAAATATGTGGAGGAGTTTTGTGTCGATTTATGTGAATCGGGCTTATACATAAGTATGTTTTAGCTTATGCTTATGTATAAGCCCGATTTACGTAAGTCGAGACAAAACTCCTCCACATGTTTGCCTTATAGACCGTAAAAGCTACCTCGTATACCGTAAATCACAATTGAAAAGCATGATTGGAAGTTCTAATTATTATTCCAAACATACCTTTTAGCTAGTTAAAAATTCTCATATTTACCTCGTATTTCGTAAATCATAATTGAAAAGCTGCATTTGAATATTTTAATTGTTATTTCAAACATGCTATTAAATAACTATAAGTTGAGCTTTACTCTAAAAATAATAATTTTTAAAAATTGGAAAATTTTTTAAATAATATAGTGTTTCTATTTAAACGTTTTAAATGAAAATTTTTATTATATTCTTATTAAAAATTTAAAAGAAAAAGCTTGTTGATGAAATTATAGCTAGTTAAAAGTCTTTTAATTGATTTTCTAAAAAAAAAGTTTAAGAATTTTTCAATTTTTTTTAATATTTCCCCAATTAAATTTTTTCTTATGAAATATTGAAAGAACCATTTTTTTTATTGATCTAAGATAAACAAAGAGAACAATTTTTTAATTATATTTGAAGAGATCTGAATATTATGCAAATTATATCAAAAAGAGAAACTAATAATACACATTGAAAAATAAGAAAGTAGAGTCTTTATTTCTTGAAGAATTTTTTTTTAAGGAAAATGGTCAATTATTCTTTTTGTAAAAAATATGAAATTTTTTTTAAAAAAATTTTATTAAAAATTTTATTGTTTTAATTTAATTTTTTTTAAAAATAAAAATATATATTTTTTGTTAGACAGGTTTGAATCCCGTCGGGCCGGGCTTCAAAACATTGCATTATGGGGTCGGGTTAGTCCGACTTGAATTAGTATCCATTAAGGAAGCCCATTTTGTGGTCCACATCAACTGGGTAATTATGACGAAAAAGTCCAACTTTACATTACACCGCACCAGTTAGCCTTTTATTTTTTCCAAGTGGGCCATTTAAATAAATGGGCTTGTGTTTTCTTTAGACGAACAGTGGGCTGGTGTTAATTGTTATATTCTTTGGTATTGATTACTCATCTGCTCTACAATGAAAGTAAGAACTATTTAATTAAATTGGATAAATTAAGGAAGTTAGTTTTTTTTAACCCAAAAATTAAGAAAATTAGTTAATTTAAATAATTATAATAAATATGACACATTTTTCCTAAATTTCCCTTGTTTTTCATTAGTTCTTCTAGCTTTTGAGACCACCATAAGAAGCTATCATTTATCAATATTAAGCAAAAGCTCAACTATTTTTTTCTTTATCGCCATCTCTCCCATATATTCTGAACTCATTAACCACAAGAGATGTAGAGCTTGTTTGGAATAGCGGTTGAAAATTTCACAAGTGCTTATGAATTGTAATTCACGGAATACGAAGTAACTTTTACGGTCTACGAGGTAGCTTTTACGGTTTACGAGGTGCTTTTACGGTTTACGAGGTGCTTTCACGGTCTACGAGATAAATATGTGGAGGAGATTTGTTTCGATTTACGTAAATCGGGCTTATATAATAAGCCCGATTCAAATAAGTGATAACAAACAAGCACATAGTTGGCAATCTGTTCAACACGTTTCCAATAACTCCAACAGAGCCTACCTTCAATCCCAGAAGGTCCTTTTGTTTTCCGAGGAACTTCAGGTCATCAAGCACTTGTTGAATCCTAGACTCAATTTGTTTGTCAAATGGATTAACAAAAGCAGTAAAGAACCCAAATACCTTATTGATAGCAGTTTGAGTCTCAGCTTCGATCTTCAACTTTGTTGCCTCAATAGCAATCTCATCCAAGAGGTCATCCGATCCGCCACATACACAGCATGTTTGAGCTCGTCAAGCCATTTCTTAACATTGGGATTTGAGTACTGCCTCGCTTCTGCATCATCAATCACTTGATTCACAGAAATGTGGGAGATACAAAGCTTTTTGAGTAAGCTATCCTTGAGCCTTCTTGATTGGAAGTAGTTAATGATGTCAGTAGAAGCCAATATATGAAAAGTGGCCTGAAGAGCCGCAGAGAGAAATGCTCAACCCTCAAGCTTGGTGGTAATAGAGGAGAGGAGTGAAAAATCGAACGGTGAGAGCTTCGTTGTCGAATTCTTGAAGATATTTGATAGGTTAGGTGCAATGGCTCCTATGGACGTCGAGGTGCAAGTTCATTTTTTTATGGAGATTGTTCGTCGATGCTCCTACCACCTAATGGTGTATGTCTCCGATGATAGATTTCATCGTCAAGTTTTCCAACGGGACTATGTAAAGGAGATGACTTCTTATCAACATTCAACCGGCAGCATATAGAGGAGTGATACGAGACGCTCAGGGAGAATGGATTATATAGAAGAATTTTTGCTCTAAATAATTAATGATTTTTTTTTTTTCACTTTTATGCTTGGTACGAGAGTTGAGTGAAAATAAATGCATACCCCCTTTTATCCTAAATAGGGGAGAGAGCAAACTTTTTTTTTTTTTTTGTCTTATAGAGTGAGGAATTTTTCGTATAAATATACAATTTCATCCATAATTTATTAATTATATTAATTTTGTTCTCATAAGGTGTAATATAATATTAAATAGGGATAAAGTTGGAAAGATGTTGAATTTTAATATAAAGTTAGCAAAGTTTAAGGTTTTCCTTTATCTGTGTGAAATATGTTGGATGTGACTTATAAATAAGATAAGGAGTTTTGGAAAATCATATTCTTTAATAAGGGCTAAATAGGTAAATTTTATTAACTTAAAAACATATTAGTCATTTCGAGACATTTGTAAATTATAGATTTCTCCTATAGTTTTAATATGAGATTTGTGATATTAAACTCCCTGATTTATATTTTTTCTATTTTAAATATATTTTTCTGGGATTTTTTTCCCCTGACTGTTATCATAATAATATTTATATGACAAATGGTAAAAAAGAGGAAATATAAAGCTTCTATCGTTGGAAAAGTGAGCAGCAATGTGGTGTTTTCCTCCCTAAAAGTCAAAATTCACCCCCCAAAAAAAACAAAAACAGATGATAAGGTAAAAAATATTGGGAAAATCCCAATCAAATCTGGCTGAAATCTCAAAATCTACATTTTAAACTTTTAATAAGGTAAAGAAGCCTAATTAAATACTTCACTAAATTCAGATTTTGTTGTGGTCAAAAAATCCCAATTGATTAGGATTTTTTTAAAAAGAGAAAAATCCCAAAATTTAAATTAAGGAAAAAAATCAATTGGGATTTTCTTTCAGAAGAAAATCTAGAAATTTTCTCTACAAAATGTTTTTCATATCCTCTGTTGGGGCCACACCATAATCATAAGCAAGAAAGTATATTCCATGTTTCTAAACAAGTCTTTTTTTGTTCCTGCAGTTATAATACATCAAATGCTTTACAAAGCCATTGTGCTTTTCTTGAAATCTGAACAATAAAAAGGTTATCCTTTTTTCCCCCCCGCTTTGATGGTTTCTTCAAGTATTGGCCGAAGTGATCGAATGCAAGATGTGAGCTTTGAGGATGGCACTCTCTTTTTGATATTATTGTTCAGTATTGTATTCGGAGTTCTTATTGTTCCTCCTAATATAAATAATTTTTTTGGAACTCAAATTTAAGAATTAAAAGGATATAGCATGTTTTTATACCATTAAACCAACTCTATATTGATTTTCAAAACAACACTTTTGTTAGTATGATTTAAAAGCATCCTTTCAATTATTATTGAATTTGTACATATCGACAATGGAGTTGTTGAAGGGTGAGTTGATTTTTGGAAACATTATATTTAGGTTCTGAGTAAAAGAAAATATGATAAAATGGTCCATTGAAATCTCAAAATTATATTTAAGTCTTGTAGGACTTTTTTGTAATGAATTTTAATTATCAAATATCCATAAACTTGTCAGTGTAAGTGACTATAGATTTGTCAATAGACGTCCCTAGATTTGTTAATAAACATCCATAGACTTGTCAGTAAACGCTCCTAGACTTGTCAGTGGAATTAGAATTTATTGTAAAATAGTCCCACATAACTTAAATGTAATTTTGAGGTTTCAGTTGACCATTTTATCATATTTTCTCTTGTCTAAGATCTAAATGCAATTTTTCTTTATTTTTTTCTCTTTTTTTGGGTCCCAATTTGTTGTGGTCTCTTAATTCTGCTGAATAAATTTGACTATTAAGAAGTGTACTTATTAGGACAAACAAAAAACTGTACACCCTCTAAACTTTGAAAAGAATTATATGCTTAATCAAATAAAAAAGTGTATAATATACCAACAAGCTATTGATTATGTGGTAAGGAGCCTCATCCTAAAAGACATAAAACATAAGTGTAAATTTCAGTAAATACACTTATTAAAAAAATGAAAATCGTTTGTACTCAAAAGAGAAACTCTTGTTGATATAAAAAAAAATGTATAATACACCGAGGGTTGTAATAATCAAAGAATTGAATTGTTGCCGCGGGAAAAAGGGCATTTTGCCTTCTCTTTTCTTTTCAACTTGACGGAGCCATTCTTGTCATTAAATAACATTTACAAATTTCTAATAAAATCTCATCTCTTAACCATGTTAAGAATTTGTTAAATGGAATTTGCTTAAAATTGACCCCGCAAGGAAACGAAAAAAACAAAAGAAATAAGCGTCACCGCAAGAAAGCTTCTGGAGGGACCCATCCACAGAAGCGGGAAGCTGCCTTTCCCGGCCGCCGGCGAATTCTCTCACCGACGGCATTCACTTCGAGCGGCTTTCCGGTGAAGTTTTCATTTCTCTCCTGGGTACTATTTCATTCTAAACCACTCTCACTTCCCGAAGACATTCTCATTACACATATTCCTCCATACCTATTTTCTTCTTTCGCTCTCTCTTGCCTCGTCCATCGCTTTCTCTCTTGCTAGTTGCAGGCCCAGTATTTTGCTCTCTCTTGTCCATTTCTTACATTTGTATGATTTTTCCATCCCCCTATATCGTCGTAGCCAAATCGGAACCGTCTCTTTCGGTTTTACACTTGTCTGTTCTTTCGTATTTTTACTCTAGAAGTCACATACTCTGTTTTGTTTTTATTTCTTCTTGGTCTGTTCTTGTGATTGGTTAATGGTCCCGCATGATATCGACTGCAATTTGTTTCCCACGAGAATCTTTTGGTAGAAGGTGGTTGCCTAGGACAAGAATGCGCTACATTTCATAAGTGAGAAGAGAAAGGAATTCGAAACAGAAATATCTAATCACGTAGCTCTGAATAACTTGTTGCTATTAAATGTGTCTAGACTCTAGACTATTGCTTCATAGGGTTTGTTTGAATTGAGCTACAAGTAAGCTGTAACTTGGGCCCACCTGAGAGTGAACGAATGCTTTGATTGAACAAAGAGATTCTGTATGTCAAATTGCCATTCAGTATTTTATGTGTAGTGTGTCATCATTCGAGGTTGAATTATAATGGAAAGGGAAAATGTAATGTCAAGAAACATGAGAAGAAATCAGTAACTAGGCGGGCTCAAGTGTTATTAGGCTTGGTCCTTGGACATGAGAGTGGAAGGAAAAAAAATTGAACACAAACAGTGAAAATAAGGCACTGAGCCCCAAGTAATCCATGATTTATGTGCTTATGAAGTGTATGGTAGAAGAAATTTTCGTGTGCGTGCTTGTATGTGATAAAATCTTAAACCATATGATAGGTTACTTGTTCGTATTTGATTTATTGAGCTGTGGGAGAAGATTTCTTGTATAGATTAATTTTCCTGTATGTTTGGTTTGATCTTCCCGATACTTGCCTAGTTGTACATCAAAAGTAACAGGTTGTGCTTAACATCTTGGATAAATAAATTTTTTACACCATCTTGATTTAAATATTTTGCTTTTTCTTTTGCTGACATGAAATAAAAGAGAAATCTAAATCTGCTGATGGACAACTATGAGCCATCCTATATCCGATATGACTTGCATTGCTGATTGCATAGCCTATGATTGCCCTAACTTTGAAATGTGGTTATTCTCAGGTTTCTTTCATTATAATACATGAGGTCTTCAGCAGAAGAAGAAGAATATGCTGCATTCCTAGAGAAGGTTAAACGGACAATTTACTTTGACAACCTTTCACCACAGGTTACTGAATCTGTTTTGCTAACTGGGATTGATCAGTTTGCAACTGTCAAAATTGTCAAGTTTATTCGCAACTACAATGAACCAAGCGACATGCCACTGTGTGCATTAGTGGAATTGGATTCTCCTGCTAAGGCCAAAGAAGTGATATCGGTGATATCACAACGTCCTTTCATGATGTGTGGGATGCCAAGGCTTGTAAGGGCACACCGAGCTAAATTGGAAATGTTCGATGATCGCCCCAAGAAGCCTGGCAGAAAGATAGAATGCCGATGGTTGAAGCCTGATGACCCTGATTTTAAGGTGGCACAGGAACTGAAGCAACTTACACTCAAACATACTGTCGAAGCTACACGCTTTATGGAAGTGAGTTCATTCCTCTTTACTTATCGCTAATTCCGGCAATGCCAGAATTAGCCTACAGGAGTAAATGTCAGGAGTATCTTATTTACCAAATTAAGTTTTTTGCTTGTCACATGTCATTGATACGTATGGTAGTTTTCTAGTTTTTCTCTAGATTCTCACTTATGTCAACGCTAATATATTATTTTAGTGTCCAATTTGTTTCAGTAGTATCTTTGTCTATGAAGCAATTAGCAATAACTTAATTGTTGGATGATTGTTTTAGTTACTTGCGATTCTGTGGGAAATATCACTGGAAATGGTGAAGTAATGTGATTTTTACGGCATTTATATATAATTAACTCAATCCCTATTGATGTATATATTGGAGTATTAGAGTAATTGACATGATATTAAACTTCAGGTACTGAAGTGAAAGTAGTGAAAATTCCAGGACTGAAAGAATTATCGAACATTAACAAAATCTTCTGGGAACATAGTATTCTTGTTCCCAAAAGAATAAAAACTTTTGATACATTGGTTGATATTGGTGCCCATCGTACAGAAACTTTTGATACTTATGTCAACTGTACTCAAAACATGAAATCAGCATCGCCAACTTCTGTTGTTGCATCCATTGCCATATTCCTTAGTTGCCTTGGCCTTTAGTCTGCAAGTTGGAGACTACTCATTTTCATCTTCAAAGGACCGCATTAACTCTTGTCACATAATGCCAAATATATTCCCTCTAGCCCCATCTTCCCCTTAGTGAGAGAATGACTGAAAGAGAAACATGTCTGTATGAGAGTTGAAGAGTTCATACTACTCATTTGATAGAGAAAACACTGTTAGTTTATACGCAGGCTAACACATTTATTTTTTGGCCGAACACTAATGCCTCGTTTGGTAGGAAGGAACTCATGGTGGAGAAGTGGAAGTGGAAGTGAGTTCCACTATTTTGTCTGTTTGGTATCATGGACCTCACTTCCCCATGGAAGTCACTTCCATAAAAAATGATGGAAGTGAGTTCCACCACTCACCCTGTGGAAGTGAGTTCCACCTCCACTTCTTTGGACTTATTTCCCCTACTACCCTCCCACCTTTCTTCTTCCCTCCACCGGCAACCATGATCTTCCACCACAAGGGTGACGGCGGCGGCGGCCCTCGATGGTGACTATGGTCTTTGAGTGGAAGAGGCCTTTTTTTTTGTTGGAGGGTATTTTAGTATTTTCATATTACAAATATATTTTTTGATTAAAAATTATATCCTACTTCCACCGTCATATCAAACACACTTTTAAACCCCCCTTTCATCTCCATTTCCACTTCCAGTTCTACTTCTATTTCCACTTCCAATTCTCTAAAAACTCTTCCATTGTACCAAACGGGGCATAAATCATTCATTTGGAAGATCTCTATAAACCTGTGGTACCGTTTCTACATCGTCAAAGAGATGCTTTAACCTATGGCTGGATAATAGTTGTTATAAATGTGCATGCAAAATATTTAGAGTGAGAAACAAAATATTCTAAAGCAGGTTTCATTTTGTAGCTGCAACTAAAAGAAGAGGAGGAGCTTCATAAGCAGCAGACAGACAAAGTTAAGGAACACTATGGCAAGTTAAAGAGAATAGAAAGCATTATGGCTGATGGAACTGCCAAATGTTTGGCACGCCACTATAATCTGCGTCTTCCAGATGATTGAAGGGGTTTTGATGAGAACCATGCAAACAGCTTTCTATTTTTAGCTTTAGGCAAGCATCTACCTCTAAATCTAAGTAACAAATCTCATATATGGGTACATGTTATGTTGTAATCCATGTCAGACATCCGTTTATATAGTCTTGCATTAGTGTGTAGAATGATGATGAGACGATATTTTGAAAAGGATAGAACTGCTACAACATATATACTTTAACTTTCTCATTTTATTGAGATTGAATTTTTGACAAGAATAGTTGTTCTTGTAGTGTACTGCCTCTGCAATATGAAACATCTACAAGCCAAAAACTTGTCCATGATCACTCAATCTATATTCTATTTTTTGGAGGTGAACAGTAAATAAATTTGACTATCCCCTGTCTGTATAGTTATCTCTATTGCCCCTCAATAGTTTTTCTTCACTTTCAATCAGTAATAGCTGCAAAAAGCAGCTCATTCCAAATATCTGTCAGCCCGGCGACACACCAATGGGTACAGTCCATGCCTTTGAATCCATTGTAAGAACTAGGGTGTGCATCTTTTCTGAGCTGTGACAGAGTTGTTATGTTAAGCAGATGAACAGGTTTTGTGATTTTCTTCAACACATCCATCACCACAAATGCTGCTGGAGGCAAACCGCCAGGGTAAGTCGATCCACTCATTGGCTCTGTTTCCTTTGCACAGTTTGTCTCTTCTGGGTGATTCCAATCTGATCCACTATATTATATGTCGCATGTTTAGCATAAGTCTAGTTAGTATGTTGCTCATAAAACTGATCTTGCGGCTTTGAATTAGGTTTATAATAAGACATAGTGTGAAACTTACTTGTAATGAGAAGGTGAAACTCCTTGATAAAGTACTTTGGTTTTGGTTGTGTCTACCTCTGAATTCACCCAATTAGCCCAAGTTGTCAGACCCTTCTGAAATGCAGCCATACGATCCATGTCCTTGAGTATCTTGCCATCCACTTGAACGTAATCCCATCTGCATCAGATAATTTCCATATTACTAGTCTTATTTTTACATGCTGATATAGCTATATGTTTTCTCAATTTCTCCTGAAACCTAAAAGTTATGTGTGTATTGGGTGGGTGTGTTTGGAATTTTCTTTTACTTGTTAGAACACAGTTAAAAAATTATCAAACTTAAGCTGATAAAGAGAGGTGTTCCTTGTGCTCAGATCCTTCTTTAGAAGTCATAGTCTTATGGGGTATTAAGTTATATAGGAGTTTGTAGAATCATACGGTTGCTTTAGTCCTCTACGGTACCACCAGTGCCAAGTGTTGAAGACCAAAATGTCCATGTTCTTCCATATATCTCCACTCTTGAGTGAGTCAAGCTTTAAGACTCGACCGATCTTCTCCTCTTCAATGTCAACCAAGTACAGAGAATGAAATACACTCACAGAAACACCATATTCCTGCAGGAGAAAGGCCCAATTGCTTCAAATTGTAACATAAAAACTCTGACCCACAAACATAAATGACAATCCTGATTCATGAATATGTGGTAATTCTGCATTTTTGTAGTTCTGAAAGATAAGGTAAACTATGCAAATATCATTTTAAGTGTTGTTGAAACCACACATACAGCACCTCTTTAATTTCATTATTTTAAAATATATACAAACTTATCTTAAAAATAAAAAAGAAAGGTTTGCATAATTTCAACAAAACTTAAACAAGGTCATGTAATTTATGCTTGTTTTTAGGAAAAATTTGTGAAGGTTTTGAAAATATAAGTTCTGACATTGTAGCAGAACTCAGGATAAGCCACTGTAAGTTATATATTTAGGCTTTAAGAGAGCTTTGCATAAGTTTGAAAATATAAAAAAAGTGGATTAGAATTTACATAATTAGGATATATCTCTAGATATGGAAATAGCTTAGGAACCTGGAAAGTAACATTAGTGATAGGTTCATTGGTCTGCTGTAGAGTTGCAGATTGAGGTACTGTTGAATGAAGCAAGCAGACTAGTGATTGCCACTGGTTTAGACTCAGAGAGTCACCAATGAACATTATGTTCTTCCCCTTCATTTGCTCCAAGAAACTTTTCCCATCAAATCTGTAAAAATCAGTACTCTACGTTAGCAAACAAAATGCTCATGTATCTCAAACTATTATTACATTTTAATTCAAATCTTCCAGAGTCCTGATTACAAAGTTGGAGCTGGAGGTTTCATAGTTAATGAAATTATTTTGGGTTGGGGCAGAATAGTTCATGTTAATGGTGTGTCTACACAATCTCCTTGGTGAGATATATCTATATATATTGTTACAACAACAATAACAACAAAATCTAGGATCGGCTACATGAATCATGTGATGCTATTGTACTCTATCAACAAATAAATCCTTAGATAGGTTGTTAACCAAGGTCCCATTCAATGACTTCATTGAATGTTCTCTTTAATCTTTGCTTCTTTTTACAAGATTCTATGTTGTATAATCCACCCTCCTCACTAGCACCTCCAACAAGAGGAGCATAAAAAAATTAAGAGATTTGGACCAAGAAATTTATTATATATTGTTAAAACATATAGTAAATTTACAAGTAATGGATAGCAAGGGACTTTGATGTTTAAGGACCACATACAGTTTAGTTGTGTTCAAGCTGTGAAGAAGATATAAGTTGTTGTCATTAGTTGTACGAGTTTTTCACGTCGTCTCAAGACAAGTAACAATGTTGACAAAGTGGTTTGATAGTTGTGTTTTTTGAAATAAAAAAAAGGCAATTAGGTCGGTCGGTCATGATTCAATATATATATTACACGTTTTGAGGAGCATAACATAAAGAAACACCGCCAATCCTACCTATTTTGACTTAAATTGCTCCGTATCTTTCTGAATATTTACAGATAATAATGATTTTCTTAAGATTTTACGCGAAAGAATATATAGAAATTCATTCTATTATAAGTCATGAACATTACATCTCATCTTCATGAAATAGAAATACAATATAGTTATAAAGTATATTTAAATAATCCTTAAATCTGCTCTATTAGTAATGTACTGTACATAATTAGGCTTGCATATAATTATCTACATAAATTTAGAAGTCCAAATAAATTATTATTAAATTTTGAAGCTGAAGTTGAATTATGAAATTCTAAATTTTCATGCAATTCATTTAAAAAATAATATATGCCATTTGGTTCCTATTATAACACACTTTCTCATAAGGTTGAGTGATCACTGTCACAAGTTATCAAGAGGGACATTAATTATATTTTTCCTATTTAAAGCTTAATGCAATTTTTCTGTTCCTCTTTTCAAATATAGTTCATGATTTAAATATGGGTGAATTTTAAAAAATATATTATTTTTATTTAATGATCTAACCACCTCTTCTAAATTTCAATAGGTTTTTAGTGAGGTAATTGGAAACACCCTGTAATAAGAAGAGCATGGATACTCACATCATCTTGCTTTTATGTAATTAATTTAAAAACATGTTCGGATTAGGAAGTGCTTTTGTCCTTTACTTTCCTATCATTTCTCTCTCTCTCTCTCTCTCTTTTACCATTCATCACCATTTAATCAAAATCTAATAATAATGAATTTTATATAAATAAATTTATAGAATATTATTATAAAATAGGTTTTTTTTTTCATTTGTTTCTCCTATATTTGTGGTCTGTTTATATTAAATTTTAAAAATTAAATTTATTTATGAAAAACTTCTGTTGGTTTGGGCCCCATCGGCCGTCAGCATTCATTTAATTTTGTTCCTAGATAGACCTTGGAATTGTTGCGTGTGTGTGGTGTGTGAGAATGTTGGGGAATCATGTGAACCTAATCTTTATGATCGCTTTAGCATATAAAGCCGGACACGTGATACAACCAAAGGATGTCCCAAGCAGAAATTTTTTGGTCACGGGGACAACCACCAAAACGCTGTTTTATGTATTTATTAATTATTAAAATACTAAATAAACTTGTTTCACTGATTGTAAATAAATAAACTACAAAATTTTATATTTTATACTCACTGATGATTGGTAACTATTAGTTAAAGGGTATCACCTGCTATTATTGATTATACCGCCAAGCTATGAAAAATGGGGTTCACATGATGTGAATTTGCAATTCCTAGTGACAACTAATCACTCTAAGGCAATCTGTGGTCAACAAATTAATAATCGTCTTCAACTTCTCTCCTTTGTTTTTTTTAATCCCATCATAACAGCTTTTGAATAACTTGTCTCCACAATTCGGAACTATTTTTAATAATCATATTTTATAATACTTTTAGGGCCAAATAATACTTTTTTTTTTTTTTACATTTTGGACGATTAGACAATAGACTACACGCATAGCATGAAGCAATAGAAAAATTGAAAAAAAAAACATGAAAAATCATATACCAATTAAATTTCAATTTAATAAAAAGAATTGGCTGTGAATTGCTTATGAACTGTGTCTGATATATGTATATATATGCATTAAATTTTAATATATGTATATATTGGATTTTATTTTAAAAAATAAGTTGTTTTGCAATTACATTAATAAGAATACAAGTTTTTAACTTGAAAATTTTTATAAAATAATTAAGAAAATACTCATAATAAATCCTCAAAATAATTAAAAGCATGGCTTTTGATTTATTATTTTTGTCCTTTTGGGACATCAAATGAAATTGGAACGATAAAGAGAAGATAAGTATGACCCTAATATAAGGATGACACGCACAAATTGAGAATTATTATTTTTACAAGTTAAAAAAAAAATATAACCCAAGTTTGCAAATCCTTTAGTTAAAATTTAATAATTTTACTACAAAATTTAGTCCTGAACTAATATCTGGAGATTCCACAATGATTAAACCATTTTATTTAGTGGGAAAAAAACCATTTTATTTAGATTAGAAAATAAAAGCAAAAGATAAAGGAAAGAGATAATTAAAGAGATGAAAGAAAGAGAGTTGGCGGTTACCTTGGCAAGTCGCAGTGGGAAGGTTGCCACCGGAAACTGAGATAGAGCCGATCGGGACGGCCATACTTGAAGCAGTCGAACTCGCTGCGAATGTGACCGCACTTGGCTGAGTCGTACAGAGGATACGATTCATCCTTCACCCATTCTCCTTCATATCTATCACACGATGACAACAACGATGACGACGAAGATGACGAAGACGATGCTCTTCGTCTCCGTTGATTCTGATAATGGTGGTGGTAATGAAGAGCAACACCACCACCACCACCTTCTTCAGTGCTCTCCACTAATAATAATGGCCACGTCCAAATGAGGCCGATCAACCCCACTATCAAAATGCTGCTTCTTTTTTTCTCGCTGCCCATCTCTCTCTCTCACTCTCTCTCTACAGAGAGTTGTAGTTTTGCCGGTGGGAATTGAGAGATTTATAGGCTTTCTTCTTCCAATAGATACTCCTCTCGTCTTGTATACTCCATCTTCCTTCTTCCTTTTATATCAGCCCAAAATTTAAATTTGCTTGATTCTTTTTATAAAAATCTCATAAAAATTGTCTTAATATTTACCGATTTTTTTATTTGTGTTCCTTTATTAATTATATATATATATACATACATATATATATATATATATACATACATATATATATATATTAAAAAATTAATAATACTTAGAGTTTATTTTAAAACATATTTATTATTTTTAATTCATTTTAACCACTTTTTTAAACTGCGTCATTTAGCTATCTAACTCTTATAAAAAGTATCGGAGGGAGTATAAGCCAGAGAGAGAGAAGAAACTTTATTGTCATATTTATAAGACAGAGAGAGAAACTTTTCATATGAATGTATAATTTTATCCTTTATTTATTATTGTGTTGATTTTGTTTTTATGAGATATAATGTATATTAAATAGAGGTGAAGTTAGAAAAATGTTGAAATTTATGATAGAGTTAATGAATTAAAGATTTTTTTTAATATATGTGAGAAATATTGAGAGTCTCTTGTAAATAAGATTAAATGGGTAGCGTGCTTGTTATCTTAGCTGTTGTGTATATATAAATGTCATAGTTGAGTAGTGCTTGTTAGCTTAGCTGTCTGTGTATATATAAGTGTCACAGGTGACCAGTTATGTTAAGTTTTGGGCCGATTCATTGTCATATTTATTGTTCAAGATATTACTAATAAATTCATTAATTAAAAGTATGCTGAATAAATCTCAAGGAGTGTGCTTACTTTATGTTGTGTTTGGTTTAATGGAATGGAGGAAAGGGGAAGAGAATGTTTGAGAAGGATTTTTTTTTTTTTACCTTATTTGGATTGATAAAAAAAGAGGAGAGGGGAAGGATTTTAATATTATCATGTTAGGTATAGGAGGGGAGGAGAGGGGAAATATTTTTATATGGAAAATTTTACTCTTATTTTATTTAATTTATATTTTATAACTTTCTAAAATATTTAATAAAATATAATTATAAATGACATTTAATATATAAAATTATAACTTTATGATTATAAAAATTAATTAAATATAATTATAAATGGAATTTACTAAATAAAATTATAATTTCGTAATTAAATAATGAGAAAAGTATTATGGGAATATTTTAAAATAACATAGATATATTAGTCAATATAAGCTCAAACATTAATCTTTTCCTCAAAATTCCCCCAATTTTAAAGGGGAGGGGAAGGGAGGGAGAATTTTAGAAAATTTTCTCCCCCCTCTAAAAATTTTAGCCATCTGAATAATTGGAGGGGAGCAAAATCCCCTGTAGCCATCCCCTCCCCTCATACCAAACAGATCCTTAGGCTATGTTTGATTCAATGGAAGGGAGTGGAGGGGAGGGATTTTAATAGAGGGGATAAGGGAGGGAGGGTTTGAGAGGGATTTTCTTTTACCTTATTTGGATTGACAAAAAGAGAGGGGAGGGGAGGGATTTTGACTTTACCTTGTTTGGTATAGGAGGGGAAGGGAGGGGAAACATTTTTATATGGACAACTTTATCCTTATTTCATTTAATTTTCATTTTATAACTTTCTAACATATTTAATAAAATATAGTTATAAATGGTATTCAATATATAAAATTATAATTTTATAATTATAAAAATTAAATAAATATAATTATAAAATGTGTGACAGTTTTGGGTAAAGAATTGAAAGGGCATTATAAGAATATTATAAAATAGTAGGGACATATTAGTCAATGCATATCTAAATATTAACCTTTCCCTCCAAATTCCTCCAATTTTGGAGGATTCCCCCCCCCCCACTCCTAAAAATTTTAACAATACAAACAAGGGGAAATGAGCAAAATCCTCTCATTCCCCTTCTCTCCTCTCGCCTCATACCAAACAGACCCTAAATATCAATGAGAAGCCATTTATAGTGTGTTTGGCAAATTCTCAAAACCATGGTTTTGAAAAAAATTAGCCAAACACTCTCTTTTTTGGAAACCATGGTTTTATCACAAAACCATGGTTTTGATGTCCAAAACCATGGTTTTGGGAAAAGCTTCTTTTTGTTGCTTTTTATCCAAAATCATGCTTTTTAAAAAAAATGTCCAAAAATATTTTTTAAGTAGCATATAATACTCTAAAATAATTTTTTAGTGTTTTTAATCCTTTAAAATATTTTTCAGTTATACCCAGTGTGTTTGCAGACTGATTGCAATTTTACCCTTAATTTATTTTTTCAGCTCTAAAAATTACTTTAAAGTATTTTTTTTAGTTGTACCTACTATCATCCACTCTAAAATATTTTTTCAGGAGCACCTAATATTTTAAAGTAATTTTTGAAGCTGAAAAAATAAATTAAAGGTAAAATTGCAATCAGTCTGCAAACATATTGGGTACAACTGAAAAACATTTTAAAGAGTTAAAAGCACTAAAAATTATTTTAGAATACTGCATGTTACTTAAAAAATATTTTTTGATACTACATACGTCCAAGAAAATATTTCAAAATATTAGATACTATTTTTTTAGACAAAAAAAAAGTTCAGCTCCTTAAAACAACACCAAAATGGTGTAGTTTTAAGAAAATGACTAGCAACTTTTTTCCCATAATCTATTATTCTCATAATCTATTTTGATGTTCTGAATTATTGACAAACTATTAAATGTTAATGTATTTTTTTCATGATGAATTTGAGGTTTCTAGACATGTTGTTACGATTAATATATCACTTGTTAGTAAAAGAAAGACAATCTAAAAGAGAAAGGTAAAAACAGATTGTATTAACTGCATTGAAAGAGCGGTTTCTTATATTATTTTTCGATGTTAACTATTGAATTATGAACTTTCAATGTACAATTTATTAATATATATATTTATATATATGTATGTACAATTAATTTTTTTTCACAATTTATAATTTTTTCGGACAAATTTAAAGAGTTTTTGGTATTTATTGTTCAATTTTATATTAAATAATACCTAAAATATAATCTAATATTTTATATCTAATTATTATAAATTATTTTTTACAATTTATTATAACACACACACACATATTATAAATTTTTTAGATAATTTTATGCCATTTTTTGTATTTATTATGAAATTTACTACTATATAATATATAAAATATAATATTATCCTTTATATGTAATTATCACAAAAGTTAATGTCCTTTTCAGTAATTTGACCATGAAAAAAAGCTATTCTGATCATAATATCCAAACACTCTCATTTTATCAAAATCACTTTTTCTCATAATCTATTCTCCATAATCTATTCTCAAAAATCACTTTTTTTCACTTTTTCTTCATAAGCTATTCTCATAAGCTGTTTTCAAACACACCCTTAATTTGTTTCCCTCTGTTATAATCTCAAGGAGAGTGCCTAATTAATTAATTTATTTTATGAGTAATATATTGGGTTCATCATTTTCAAGAAAAATAGGGTGCGTTTGGAAGGGCTTTTAAGCATTCCAAATGAGCTTATCAAGGACCAAAAGTAACTTTTAAAAAATTTCGACTTAAATATATGTTTGGGAGGGCTTTTATAGAATTGGGCTTATGGGTTAAAAAGAGCTTTTTTCATAAGCCAAAAATTAGAGCTTTTCATGATTGGAATGGGTGAGGAGAATAAAACTACTATTAATAAATGTGTTTTGAAAATATCACCAACCCTCAATTTATCTCACCTCTTTCTTTCCTTATTATCTGATGTTTTTGAATTCTTCTGGGTGATGCGCTGGATTAAAAAAAATGGTGCTTTTTGGACATGGTGTTTGGCAAAAATAAATATTCAGATGACAAGGATTGTATAATGTCATTTAATTGCAAAATATGAAAAAAATGTTGTATAGAATTATAAAGAACGATAAAAGTAAAGTAGTATAGAATGAATACCTAGCTGAGATTTTTACCATCGTGTGCATTGAGCAAATATACCAAAAAGAAAATAAGAAATTCTCAAAATGATATGATTAGTTATGTTATATTTGACTGTATCAAAAACTTTAACTTTGAATCATTTCTAATTTATTTGCATTTTCATTGCAATTTAATTGTCTATTTTACCATTGTCAAATGTGATTAAATATATTTTTCTCACTTTTCATATATTTTACAATTTTTTATTTTAAATATCATAAAAGTCACTTATGCAAAAGCTAAACCAAATACATTTCACTTTTATAAAAGCATTTATCCAATCGCCAATCCAAATATAAATAACTTACACAATTTAGAGCTTATCCAATCTAACTTATCTATAAATCACTTTTCAAATAAGTCACCTTTCTCATCGCTGATCCAAACACACCCATAAACGAGGGCCTGATGCATAAGCTGTTCAGGCAACTTACACTTATTACAAGGTAGTAGTACCTTTTTAGAAGAAATATGTGATTTTTATCGTTCCTCTTGTTATATTTATAGGGTAAAGAGAAAAAAATATTTAATTCTAATTATAGGCCAAAGAGAAAAAAATATACAATTTTATTATTTATTTATTATAATATTGACTTTATTTTTATAGAGTATAATATTTTTTATTTGATTAAGAGTTTCCCTTTTGAAGTTTAGAGGGAAACTAGTTATCACATCTCTCAATAAGTATGCTTCTCATTATTTAAACTTGTATTTTCTTTCTTACTGGGTGATACTCCTTATCATCTCAACCAACAACTTATTAATTCTTTTGGGTTATAATGTACTAGTATATTATAAAAGATTTAATGAAGTTTAAGGTTTTTGTTTATCTATGTAAGAAGTCAATCAATCCCACTATCAAACAAAAAAGATTTATTCTTTATATTAAAGATCACCCTTATAAAAAAAATTGTTTTTTATAAAAAGGATTGGATGAAGTATTTAATAATAAATGTATATTTGGAAAAATTAAAATATTTCCGTTTAAGACATTAAGGAATTATTCTCTTTGCTATTATGAAGCACTTTTAAGACATTAATTGATTATTCTCTTAGGTTTTGCTTTCGATATCTCTCTACTTTCATAATTACAAATACAAAGAAACAACATGATAAATTAATTAAGACAACACAGTAGAACAGTACATAGCGAAAATCAGAATCCACGCACTTACATATATCTACTGTTGTTTATGTATCTGTATACATTAAAACTAAAAGTTTAAAATCTATGAAAACTATATATCTAAATATCGAATTGGTTATGAAAATTAACCCAATTGAACAAGCAAACCACAAAAAAGACCAAGCTTATACCATTTGAGCCGAGGAAGTCATGCATGCGTCACCCACTAACGGAGCATAGTAGCCGTCAACTCTTCATTTGAGCGGGTATACTCCTAGCAACATCCATCCTTAAAATATTGTATGCAAAAGGAAACAATAGACCAAGTTTGATATATATAAATGCATAGCTGACTGAATATATATCTAAACAAGTGCGTATATATGCATATTCAACTTTTTTTTTTTGGACTAAGGATATTCAACTTATTGCTTGAAGGTTTCCATCATGAATAGTCGATTGCTTGGTTCTTCGCTAAGAGGATCATAGTATCAAATCTTTTTCTTGTAGGAATTTAGTACTATGAGCATCTGCCCTAAATACAATATTAGATCACACAATGATGATAATAGAAATAATTCTTAATTAAATTTAAGAAAAATTAGTCTACCCACCAATGTTGTAAAAACTGGATCGGATGTCGAGCCGGAAATGTTAACGGATCATGGTTTAAACATCAGATCAATCTGGCCATTTGGTTGGACAAGAGGCGTAATAATTAAATAAAAATTTAATTAAAATAATTATATATACATATATAATAATATATAAAAGAAATAAATCCATAAAAAGTCTAATTGTCAATCTAATAACACCATAATAATAATTTTTAATTAAATAACACCACATAATCAATGCTTAAAAAGTTGGAGCAAAAATCAAATTGTAAATATAATAATTAGATAAAAATAATTTTATATACATCTATAAAAATATATGTACAAAAATAAAATATCATATTATTAAATAATTTAAAATTAATCTTAAATAGTTGACTTAAATAAACTCGCATAATAATATTATATTTCCCAGCTCATACATCATTGAAAAAAGTAATACTGAATTAAAAACAAACTGCATATTAAAAATTGAAAAAAAGATAATCAGAAAATGATAAAACATAAAAATCTAACGTTTAGTTGAAGATTAGACCTGGAAAGTAACCTCAGATTATTGGAAAACGTGAAGTACATTAATGTCAATTTCTTGTTTGTTTGAAATCATGTTTAGGATCCTTAAAAATCCTTATTCATATAAATTAAGATAAAATTATTCTCACATACTTATCTCGTATACCGTAAATCATGATTGAAAATCTGTTTTTAAAGACATAAATAACTATTCTAAATAAAACAAGCATTTTTCACTGTGGGATGCGAAGCAAGAAGCTTTCTTCACTATTTCGATGACAAGAAGAGAAAATGGAGAAAACCCAGCAAGCTTGCTCCTTTTCTATGTCTCATACTTCATCCATCTCATGTAAGCGATTCGTATCAAGTAAAAGGGAAAGTGAAGGTTTTTTTTTTTTCTCAAATTCTTTCATTTTTCTCTTATTTTTTCTTCTCTTTTCCCTTTTTTCTTTCATTGTCATTGTGAATGCCAATCAGCTTTAAGCCGTTTGGTTCCTTGAAAACTGTTCTAGCTCACAACTTAACTTCGGTTTTCAGCTCAAAAGCTGGCTTTGCATGGCTAAACACAGTTCAACTCCCAAAACAACCTAAATATAAAAACCAAGCCATTGCATTTTCCAGTCAGCAACCGGACCTTCCTATCCATTCTGGGTTTAAAATCATTGCTACCCACCCTTGAATGTAAGGCACGAAGAAGTGTCATTTTTTCTTGATGCCTTTTAATCAAGTTATCTGTCAATTGCTTCTCATAAGATCAAATGAGCTCTTCTCTCATATCCTCATCCTGATTATCAATAATGTCAGGATGAATGAACTTGAACTAGAACATGGAGCCCGCGGGGGACTTTGTGCATCTTGTAAAGGTGCCTAAAATGTTGAAACCAAAATAACAAAATATAATCAAAGTTCTAAATAACTAATTTTTTAATCACGATTGAAGAAATACCTGATAAAGAAGTTGACGGAATTTATACTTGTCATTTACTTAATCTGGACCTCATTGACCATATCATAGCTCACACATTCCCCTATGTCTGGCATATCAAATACCTCTTCCTCAAAGGAACATTTCCATATGATCCTTAAAGCTCTTGCAACCTCAATGATTAACGAGCTTCTTTTATCAGCATAACTCATGCCCAGACAAATATTTTAGTGTAGAATGCTTCATCTTCTTAGATTTGAGCTGGCTTATTCTACAATGATCAATCAGTACAACAAACAAAAGTGTATAAATATTGAATTATTTGAAAGTTTCAATTGATATACACCTTTTCGTTGCTACTTGCATAACCCAAGTAGACAGTCAGAACACATAATGAAGCTACCCACAGCACCTCCCACTGTTTATGCATCCTTGCTGGGCAAAGGAAGCTGATAGTAGGGTTCATGGAGGTCTTTAGGTTCACCTTCTCATGCTCAGAAGGGATAGCCACGTTATGGATTATGGTATTCTCAAGGCGTTGTGCATGTGGCATGTTCCAACTCTATGGCATTTAGGGTTATTTCCCAAACAATCAACGTCTACCTCTCCTTAATATGAAAGATAATATATTTAGTATGATGGAAAAATAATTAAGAGTAATGGTCTAAACATAATGAGAAATATTACCTGAGGTAGATGATAAAAGGAGAATGTGCAACTGTCTTTAGTATGAGTTGCCATTTACCCCTAGCTGCTTCACCATTTACTCCTTGTGAAGCTCTTCTCTTACCTCTTGTACCACTTCTCTCATTTCTGATGTTAACTGCTTCAACTTTTCAATGTCAAGGTTTTTTGTTTTAAGGTTTTAATGACCATAATAGGCCCCTTTTTTTTAGTTACTCCAAAGCCAACAACCCTATGAAAATAGGGTCGTTAGGCCCCAATGCTTTGCTTAATAAGTCCTTACTCACATGAAGTCTACCCTATGTGACTTCCTGAGAAATGATTCTGATGTAATAACCAATGTTAATATTATTAGTTAATTGAAGGTATTACTTTCATTAATCAAGGACATTAATACCCACCAATACCTAGACAACCTCCTTCACATGAGGATGATCAATAATGCCATCTTTATTTTGCCTTGCAATTATCCAAAGTACATGGTAGGCTGCTTTACCCTCTTCTACCTCAATTCGAGCAGACAAATCTTTTGCAATGTCCACATACACCTTTCACCTTCCCTTATAGGGATGTTTGTTCTTATTCACCCTCTCCCTGATCTCGGCTTAATTTCTATGAAAACACACAATACTCAAGTTAATTAAATAGTTACATATATGTGAGCCAATTGACTTATAAATTGAAAATAACTATTACCTTGAATGACTCCTTGTGACATGAGAGTACAACTTGCCTCCAATGCTCCTCTTTGATCACGTCCTGCCATGGGGGAGGAACTTTCAACTCATTGATAGCTTTAGCATCTTGCAAGTATGTTCTCATCAATACATGCTCCAGTATGCATAGTGCTACCTTAGTCTTAGAGAGAACAAACTCAGTCCAACTTTTCTCTATATTGAATGTTGACTGCAAAACACACAATTCAATTTATTAGTTTGAACAAGTAAATAGCAAGTAGTTAGCTAGCATGTGTATCTTACCCCATAATATGTCCCAAATAAAGTATTGCATCTCGTCATCTGCCCTACCCCAGTTACACAAGGAGATAGGAACATTGTTCCTTGCTAATGTCTTGATGTAGCTGATAAAATATGTCTTTTTTTTAACAGAAATGAAGTATGTCATTTTAATTACTTTCTCTTCAGCATTCGCATATCCTGTCAACCCTTGTTTTGTTAACCACACTTATGGCGCACATGCCCTTCATTACCTCACATCTTATTTGTTCTGTCACGTGTCATGGTTATACTTTTGGTTCACTTAGAGGGGTTGTTAATGCTAAAGCTACTATCACCTCCCATTTTATCTTAAATGAAATTGGAAAGCATAACTCTTTTAATAAACTACAAGGAACAAAGAAATAAGTTTTCCTAAAACAGATAAGCATAACTAATGTCAAAACTTAGCTAAGAAACATCAAGTGAATAATGGAGAATGCAAAATGTAGAGTGTAGAATTGAGAATGTGAAATGGAGAAGGGAAATCATACCTACAAATTAGGATAACATATATGCAAATGAATGCAACTAAACTAAATCCCATGAACAAAAACACGAGTTAAAGCAAACAAAGCAATACATGGTTGTCACTGAGAAGTCCAGTGAAGTATTTAGGTTGTGGGACTAAACTAAAAATGCCTTTCAACAACTATAAAAAAATTCAACCGAAGTAGTGGGGTTCTGGAATTTATGGGTTACAATCGACTGAAGACAAGTGTTAAATGTAATAACTTTGGTATGTAAAGAGGCATGATGTAGCAGGTGGTTCAGAATACACAACTTGACTCGATTACTTAATGGCTATAATGTTAGAACTATTACAAAATGAACCTTATAACATATTTAGTTTATAATCGTTATGTATCTATCTGATAAGTATTGACCTATAGTTAATGAGTTTAATTAATAACTATAAAGTATTGTACATGTTGATAAGTTTTACATTTAAACTGTTAAGTATGTGACATTTTTTATTTTAGTTTTTAGGAGATGGCTTAATGACCTCCCTTAATTACAAATTAAAAAAATACATTTGAAACAAATAAAGAAAAATAAAAAGCTATGGGTCCTTATCTGAGGAAGGATCTGAGACTTCATTTTTTCCCTCTTGCTTCTCTAGTATTTTGTTCATATTCTCGTCCAATAAATGAATGAGAGAGGTTAATTCATTTAGGCATGCATCCATGCATGCTTGCTTTCTCAGGTAAGCTTAGACTATATGATAGAGCTCAAAGGTTATGTGAACCAGCCCTTCAATACTTGTTGGTGAAGGATCTAGTATAGCAGCAAATGATGAATTAGTTAATCTCTTGCATTTTTCCATGATGAATAACAAGAGAGAGAAGTTGGTTAGGAGGAGTAGAGAGATTGATGAAATAATGGAGAAGTTAAGTTCAATTTCAAACGTTTAAATAGAAGTAGGATGGAAAGAATTTCATGGATTATCATGCCAATCGTGTCCTACTCTAATTTCATGGTTGTTTAGTAAGAACCATTAAGTCACTACTAGAAAAAAGGCTTTTAAGACTAGTTGAAATTAGCTTTTTAGACCAAGTTTAGGTCCGATCTTGTATCGACTAGTTTAAAAAGACCAATTGAAATTGGCTTTTTAGACCAAGTATTTTTTAAATGTACGATTTATTTTATTTTATAGAAACCCTGTTGGATATTATTATTATATCTAAAAGCTATCTTATGTAATATAAATTCTACAGATAGCCCTGAAAACAAAAATGCAATCGATATAAAAAATAAATATAATCAATAACCATGTCTATAAAACCCCATATTATTAGATAATTAGTAAATCTTAATTCTGGCATTTTTTTTTCAAGGTTTATTTTTTTTCAATGCATTTTCCCTACCTTTAAAGGAGTTAGATGATTTTTTAGTGTTGGATTTAGTGGATGCAATTTTAGACACGACATCTGCATGCTGTTGACACATGATCTATATTGTGAGTATCCCTACAGTTAAATGCATCTACACATGGATTGGCTTACCATATTTAGTGCATATTTGGATTAGCGATAGAAGCTATTTTTCTAATGTGATTTACGGTATATGAGGTAAGTTTGTGAGAGCAGTTTTGTCTCGACTTACGTTAACGGATTTTTCCATTGCCAACCTAAACATGCTCTTATGCATTTTGATCCTTCTAGACCTCAAATATGAAATGGCTTTGCCTTACCCCAGTCTCAGGTGATAAAGGAGAAGATTCTTATTTAATGAATTTGAGTATAACATATTTAATATACAAATATGAGAATTGGATTTTATATGAGTGAAATTGATATAGTGATGAGGTTTTGGATGAGAAGGAAAACAAGATAAAGGCTAATAATAAGGAAGTAATAACCGATAAGTGAAAATTTGTTGACCTAAATGACCTAGCATTGATTGAACAATTTGCTCATTTAAAACTTGATTTGCCTAATCATCACTAGGTCATGTAGCTCAAAGGATTTTTTTTCTTCCAAGACTAGATTACTGGTCCTACCTTGTTCATTGTTTAATTTAGATATCTTGATCATCAACTTGTCACTAGTAACTCTACCTAGTTATTTAGTTCCTTATTATTGGTCTTCATTTTAATTTCCATCTCAACCAAGACCTCATCACATGACCAAATTCAACCATACAAAATAGAATTCTTAAGTTTGTATATCAACCATGTTAGATTTATCTTTATTAAATAAGATACTCTACCTTTATCACCTAAAACTGAGGTAAACCAGAGCCATATTCTATCTGAAATCTTAAAAGAACTAAAATGCCTAAAATTAGTAAACTTAGCACCTAATCTATGGGTGGCTGCGTTCGACTATAAGGATGGCTCACGATACAAACCACACATCTGCAGCTCCTACATGTTGGGGTTAAAGTTACAATCGACACTCCCAACCAACACTTAATAATGATCTAAGCCTTTTTAAGAAGGGGGCATCCAAAAAAATAAAAAAACTTGAAATGAATAGAGGCATGGAAAACAAGATTCAATTAACATATGTGTACGCAAACTTTTATCCATGGAATTCGTAAAGATTGGATTTGTAAAACTCTCCATTATGAGAATGATCCAATGAAATTGCATCATTGTCATAATCACTAGTTTCACAATCTTAACCATGACGAATTCCATGGAAAAAATATCATACAATAACTACAGCAACTACAAAGATTATGCAACTAGCAGAAAAATGTAAACCTTCATGTATCACACAAAGAACATATAAGAAGGCAACATGCATAAAAGGAATATCATATTTATACCTGTGGAAGGAAGGGCTTGCATGTATCTGCAACCTCCATCTATGTTCATCCGGTCCCTTATTTTCAATTACACAGAGTTACATATTATATCAGATTATTTAATGTTCTTCACATGTGTACAAAAACATAAGTGATAGCTACAAAAAAAATACTAAACTTAAAGCAGCAAATGAAATAATATTGGCCTCTTCATAAACTCTTCACACACATGAAAATATGGTCTGTTTAGCACTCATCTATGGTTTGTGCTATGTGTGGTGGTATTGATTGGCCTGAATGATCACTACTTGCTTTAAATTCAATGTAACGTACAAACTATATGTTAATGAGCTACATTAAATTTGAAGTAAGTATGAATATACTAGCCTACCCACACCACCACATATATCACATATTATATACTTTTCAACTCATGAATATATGGTCTGTTTTGCTCATCCAGCCTTTGTGCTATGTATGCATGTCTTGTACAAATTTCCATCATATATTGAACTTTGTGATATATGTGGTGGTGTTGATAGGCCTAAATTAATCACAACCAAGTGATTCAGACATATGCCCCAATCAATATCACCACATATATCACAAGGTCACCTACTATGCAAAATTGCAAAAAATCTTCACAACCAACCAGAGAGAATATCAATCAATCACAGCTTATACGCCCATTTAGCCTTTTTACAATACATACATACCTTGTATGTCCATTTCCATTGCAGGTTCAACCTTGTGATATATGTGGTGGTCGGAGGACATAATGTGTGTGTACCTTGCTAAGAGGATAAAAGGCGTAAGAACGAAAAGACGTAAGTGATAAGTAAACTATTTGTATATTTATTTTCCCTTATATGAAGATTTTTTGGATGATATTTGAGCTTAATTTAATGAATTTTGGTGTAATTGATAAATAAATAATAATTTTGATATAAAATAGAATTCGTTGAAAAATACTAAATTTTGACTTTGTTTCAGTTTTCAGGCAATATCTGGAGCTCTAGATGTAAGATTGAGACGTTTTTTATATGGATAAAAAGCTAAGAAAAATTTATACAACTTTTATGTTGAAGGTAAAACCCAATTTTGCCTTCAAGAGTTTTGAATTTTACTTAGAAGTTGAACATGTGGATTTGTCCAAATATGACCTTTGTCTACTAATTTGACCATAACTTGAGCTGTAAATCTATTTTTAATGCTTTCAATTGAGTGGCCATCTTTTAAATGATTTCAATATGCATGTTGAGACCGGAAGGAGATGCATATGTGTAGATCCTATAATTAAAACCATAACTTGCATATGAAATATGAATATATTCATGAGTTATGTAGTCTTAATGAGATCTATAAATCTTAATGTATGATTAATTATTTTAATTCATATATGGATATATTGAATTAACAATTAATTATAAAATTACTTGACCTTGGAAGAGGCTAGTAATTAAATCAGGGAAACTTAGTTATCAATCATATGGAATAAATTAGACTAGAATAGATAGATGGTTCAATCCAAAATTTTCTAAGTGAAATCTAATCCCTAAGGGTTTTTTCTCATATTTGTTATCATATTAATTGCATTCATATTTAATCATTTTTATTTTGTAATCTCAATCACTAACTAATCGATCAGCTAAATAGTATTAAGATTATCAACTTTGGTACTTAGTGATCAATCCTTGTAAGAACAATACTCTACTCACTTCTATATTACTTGTTTATGACAGTGTACACTTGTACTTTTTAATAAACCATTTACACTCGTAAGAGTAAGCATTAGTGTTTCTATAAAGAAATAAAAAGAGTGAGCATCAGGGTTTCGAAAAAGAAGGAAAAGAAGTATCGAGGGTTTGTGAAAGACAATGTTTAAAGCTTCTATGCGAGCAAAGACAACGAAAAAGAATACTAACATAACGTGATAGCAAAACATCTATCAAGGGTTTGTGAAGAACAATGATTTTTTACCAAACGTGTAAGCAAAACGGCGACGACAAAGAGGGAGATCACAACATGAAGGATTACCAAGCCATCTCAATAGTGAAGAGAGAGATATCACGGCGGCCAGAGGCACGGAGGGAGGAATATCTCACATGTGGGATTAAGAGAGGCTAGAGATGAAGACTGAGCACAAAAGTAAATATATATACTTAGGGCAATATTTTATAGACTGGATCTTATTAAAGATTGGTGTCAATAACATTTTCTAGAATAGTTGTCATTAAGGACCGATGTCAATATGTTAAAAATATTTTTAATTCATAAAGATATCGTCTTTCAAATCATCCGGTCTAAAATGTAATTTTTAGAACAGAGAATAAAATTTTAGAAATAAGAACTTAATTTCTCCTAAAGGTTGAAACTTTTTCATCAATAACGGATTAATAATACTAGATAGATGATGATCATCAACAAGAACTATCAAAAGACATACACTTTTTCATTAATTATCACTTAAAACTATGCATGCATATATGAAATCAAAATTATATCAAAATATCATATATGATGATGATTGGCCATAAAATAACAACTACATCAAATTATTATAACAATAAGGGTTATTGAAACTCAGGTCTTTAGAAGATCATCACCATTCCAGGAAACTCGCCACTCTAGTCCAAACGGTCAACGATGTTGTTCAACACCCCTAAACTCCTCCAATCATTTGGAAAAGTGATATTGCCTTACCATAACTTCTAGAATGGTGCCTTGGAGGTGAATGATGGCCTCAATAATTTCCTTCAACGTCAGAGGTGGAGGGGGCTACAAAGAGGAACCACCAGTAGTTGTCGCTGTAGGAGGACAAGGGGAATACTAGCTCTTTGATTTGGTCATCAATAGAAGTATTGCTGCTCAAACAAGAAAGAGAGAAGCATAAAGGAAATTTTGAATTTGAACTTAGGAACTAAAGGCGCCTTGGTATTTATAAACATGATTGATGGTTGGATAGTTCAAATGATACTAATGAGACATGATAATAGGCATTGGAGGTTGAAATGCTATGTACTTATACCGGTCGTATTTGAAAAATGGTTTAAATAATAATTATGAGACCAGATGCACATCTCATTAGGTCTAAGTAAAAATGTAACATTAGAAAAATAAACAACATTTAGACCCGTAAAGACTTAAACGACGATTCAAATTAACATATTAGACCTCGTGTCACTACAACCAAGATGAGTATAACCAAAATTTAATTTACTAATATAAATTAAATATTCTCTAATAAAATTAACTTATCAACCTAGAGATAGAAACAACAATGGAACATAAATAGGCAAGAAACATGAACAAGATCAAGATAAATATTAGAAATAAAAATATTTGTTTATTAATAATAATATTTTTATGCTTTCTGAAGGCATCATTAATACATCAATTTTTTTTAAAAAAATTAATTTAAATAATAAAAAACCCCTCAATCTTCCTCCTCATCGCCAGTGGTAGAGGAGGAGGAAGAGGAAGGGGGAAAATGTCAGCTGACAAATTATACTCGATGTCATTAAGCTTATTGTTGACGGTGTGGGTTACTAAGAGTCTTTCAAGGTGTCTGTCGATATGATCCACCCTCACATGGAGATGTTGCAAAAGCTGCTTCGCTAAAGGTCACGGAGGAGGTGGTGGAGGTTGTAGAGGAAGAGGAGGAGGATGACAAGGCAAATAGACATGATTATCTCTGATTTATCCCTATTTTAATATATTTTTTCATATCTATTTATGGGATTTTATCATTATTATTAAGCTTAAATGTGATTATTATGATTATTTTGGATAAAAAGATATTGCACAAAAAATATGCCATAAAAAGGGCATATTTTTCAATTGATTTTATGATTCCTTTTTTATTGGATTAAAAGGTATAACTATTTTTAATTCGTGATAGTGTAGAGGAGTTGTAGGCTAAGGATGAAGACATTAACAGAAGCCCAGAAGATTAAGAAACAAGCTTTAGAGTCTAGAAGGAGTGAAAAATCGTAGGTGTTGGAGGACCCATAAAGAACAAGGCCTTAAGACTAGTTTTGGGCCAACTTGCAGCATGGTTGGGGCTATATGCATTAAAGAGACCATTTTACCTTTAGTTAAGCCTAAATGATATATCTTCCTTGACTGTAGAGAGCAAAGGACATCACAACAATTAATAAAGGGAAAATGAGCGATTTCACACAACCTTCTTCCTGACCATGTCAAGAAAGGTGTCGCATCAACTAATGAAGGGTACAATGGTCATTATGCATGTTTTTATCTCCAACAAACACCTAAATGGCGTCACCCAATAAGTCAAAAAAAGCATTGAGCATCAAAGAATAAGGTTTCATGAAACTTATGAATTTAGGAAACTATCTTCAATCCTAGTCCTACTGGGATCAGGAATCCTTCACAACCTTAGATCTTAAATAACCAAGAGACAAATAGCACCACTGAGTTCATCAAAAAAATTTAGGAAACCCTTATCCTAGGTCAATTAGAACTCCTAAATCATTTCCTAAAGCATAAAACATGTAGCTCCAACTTATCCTAGTCAAATTAGGAAACCTTTATATCTTGCACCTAAATATAAGGCATTTAGTTACCTATTTTGGAGCAAGCTTGACCACCACTCATTTCCTTTTCCATGTAGCAAATTAGGCATCTAATTAACTTTAGGAATCCTTGGGATGATCACACTTAAATTAGGAAACTACACTAACTTACTCTTAAAGTAAAGGTTTAAACTTTCCTATTTTATGCCTTAACCTGACTGGCCACCTTCATCATCATTAAGACTAACTGATTTGATCTAAAGCACATTAGGAAACTTTAGGAAAGTATCTAAAGGGGGCTGCCACGTTCACCTTTTATTCTCATGCAAAATTGGGCCATCATACACGCTAAAGAACAAAACACTCAACTGTAGAGTCCACACTTGTATCCTAACTTATTCCTATATAAATGGCACGTGTTGGAGACTTAAAAGAAGAGGATTTGGATGCCAAATCATGAGAGGATAAATATTCTATGCTTCTTGGAGATGGATGCTATGGTTTGAGTTTAGGAGCTTCAATTAGGGAAGTATTTGCTTTCCAATTAATTTTCTCTTGAACTTGATGATTTTCCTTCATTAGGAATTATTTTGATTTGAGTTTGAGACTGAGATTATGCATTATAATCTTTGTTAGTTGGATTATTATGGTTTGAATTGAGTTATAAGACCTAATTTTTTGATTTTATATATTTCTATTTGCACTCATTGAAATTGTTCTATCTAGGTTGTTAAGTGTTATAATTGATTTGTGTTGTTATTGAGTGTCTCTGTGAGTATCATAATTAGAGAAGTAAGTTTTATTAACTTGATTTAAATTGCACACCAAGTGGTTTTTAAAAATGCCTTAATAATGTTTATTATATAACGTTTAGGTTAATTATTTATTAAGAATTACTTGAATTAAACCATGTTTAGAGTTTTTAATTAGACTTGGTGCATTAATTAACTCCCACATCATTAGGCAAGCCAGGATAGCCATAAGTTCACTTCCAAGGAGCATTTCATCATATCATTCTTTAAATCTAATTTCATACTTTTATTCATCATTTTATAAAAAAAAAAGTATTTTAGGTTGTTTCCCATTATTAAAAAAAATCAATTTCAGAAACCCTTTCAACGTTTTTGTCGCTTATTTTAGCCTATGAATTAAATACAAGGCTTCTTAAGAGAACATGACTCAAGTTGTGCCATTCATTGCAGAATTTGGTTTATTTTGATTTAACCAGAGGTGACTAAAGGTTATAAATCAATCTCTAACGCATACCATATTGATATTCTAGAAAGGAGAAAAAGAGGAGCTAAATATGAAGAAATAAAAGCAAATGAGGAGTTTAAATGGACAAGACAGATGAAGATTATATTTATTGAAATGGTCTTAGATTTCAAAGAGACACGTAGTTGGGAAGTTTACTTTGGAAGCTGAAGAAACTCTGAAACTTTTAACAACAGGTATAAAGAAACGACAGTATCTAAAAATATATTTACACTCGATATATAAGTGTATGATCTAACAAGAATTTTAAATTTTCTTAATATTTAATACTTATCAACACCACATTACATTACAACTAGTCTAGAAAAAATTATTTAGACCACGCATAAGCACGGCTGATGTTAAGTTGTAACAATATTTATAAAAATGACACCGATCATACTTTTTAAACCGTCTCCACCTATAAAGGTTTATATGTGGCGATCTGATAAGCCTTTTTTTTTCTAGTAGTGAGTATAGTAGTAGATGATTTTATTTTTAATGCTTCTTAAGTAACACAGTTAAGTATTCTATATATTAACATCTAAAGATTTTTGTTTTTGGACTTAAAAAATGTCATTTGTGGCTTATGATGTATATAATTAAAGAGTATTAAGTGGTTTATGAGAAGTGATTTTTTTAAAAAATATTATTATTGTTATTATTAAAATAACTAAGTTTATTAATAATGATAAATGATACTAATAAGAATATAAGAACAATACACACATACAGAGAAGAAATATCTCCATAAAACAATCTGAATCTATATGTGAAAAAAAAGAGATAATAAATATATATTAATATTATAAAAAATAATAATATTTTAATAAAAGAAGCCAAATCCTAAATACTACTCCTATAAATTCCCCTCCTTCTTACTCTGCCCACACTCCAGCCGCCTCATCACTGCTCTATTGCCTCAGATACTCCCCCTGTTTCATTCTCTCTGGCCACCGTCCTCTATTTTCATGTTTTGACTCCACAATGTCTTGTCAGTATCTTCATATCTCTCACCTCTCTTCCTTCATTTATTTACTATTTTGCTTTGCAATATGTCTTATCTCTTGTCTTGTCAACTCTCTCTCTCTTTTTTAATCATGTTTTCCCCAACACAAGAGTTATGGCTTCAACCATTTGTTTTATATAGTTTTACTTTCATGACCCACATCCCACAAAAGCCCTTCCTTTCTTTTGCAAACATATACAACAGGAAACTCATTGTTTTATTTTGCTAGATGCAGATTTTTTTAATCTCCTTTTTTGTTCTTAGTGTGTATATCTTTATTACTTCTTCACATAATCCCTTCTTTCATTCTTTTCCTATACATCCACACACACTTTTTAAAAAAATAAACGTCCTATTAAAAAAGACCTCACTTGCTTTCTTGTACTTGTGTGTGTGTGCATATATAATTATATATTTCTTATATTCTTGAAGACTTGAAGGTTTAACCCTTTTTTCCCTTTGTTTTCCTTATTATAAATTTTGTATTTTTTGTTTCTAATACAAGTCTACCTTATAACCTCTTTAATGAAGGTCAAAATACTCCAAGTCTTAACCCCATGTATACCTCTTATCTATCTTTTGCTTATATTATATATATATATATATATATAACATCGTCCATGTCCCTCTCGCCCAAGAGATCTTTTCCTTTGCTTGTCATCAACATATGAATATTTATACACACACATGTTCGGTTATCATATTTATATCTTTTGTCATATATAATAATTTTAATTTGCAAGAAATACTAGAATCTCAAAAATAAAAGCTTGACTTGTGGAAGATAATATGTATGAAATAAATTATTAGAGGGCAGCTTAAGGCTTTGGAGTAGTATTAGTGAAAACCTAAGAGTAGTTTTGAGTAATATGTTGATAGATATTTATGTTTGTGACTTTGAATACTCTCATTGAGAGCCTTGGAATAACCATTTGGTAATTAATTGAGCTAAGGAGTAGCAAGTAACTCTGAATATTTTTCCATATATTTGTGAATTGTGTATGATTGTGAATGGCCATTTGTTTTTTTTAAAAGAAAAATGGACTAAATTATATGTATATGTGTATGTATTGTTAATTCTCAAATAAGTAATGTTACAAGTAAATTTCTCTATAACTCATTTTACTCACATAATTAATAATTTAATGATAATTAATGTATTGTTGGATTATTATTTCCTTTTCAATATGTTTGAATATGTGATAATATTTGATATGAATAGAAGCATGATTTTTTGTACCTTGTCTTTTAATAATATTTTGTTTATTGATGATTAAATATAACTGTCATAATGGTTACATTTATAATGGGTTGGAGTAAGGAGGAATTTGTATGTTGAGATCTTTTACCACGTGGTATGCCATCACTCGGTACACAATGGATGACACTTGTTAGGGCCTCTTCTTCCATGTTTTCCTTTGGTCGGGATTGCATAGAGTGTTGGGACATATGACACCTCCTTAGTTGTGTTCTTTTAAGGATGGGAGCCATAGTCCAGACTTAGGCTCTACACATTTGGCCGGGTGTATCTTAAGAATTGGTGAGCTTGAGACAATCCAGTCAAATGGATGGGTTTCTGTTAGACATGTATTAGCCTATGGCTCTAGTCAGTAGTATAAGGATGGATGGTAATATAAGGGAGGTTGCATCTTGCATATTGCATTGTTATATATTATATGTTGTGATGAAAATGCTATTGACATAATGATGATTAAATTAGTAATTGTCTTATATGTGGATTATGGTATATACAAATATATACATAATCAGTTCCTTCATTTTATCATATATGGTTTACTTGTGTATGATAGAAATTTTTAGTAGTTACTAAGATGTAAAAATCTCATCCCTATATATTAACATTTTTCAGGTGATTGTTCTAGTAGGGAGCAAGGGAAGTCACCTATGGAGTGAGCCTTGAAGGCTCTTTTGTGCTCCTAGAGCTCATGTTATATTTTTTTTTCCATAACCTTAAGACTCCCACATTTCATTTTGTTTACTGAAAAATTTTAGGGATTTAATTTGACATTGTGATGTGGGTTTTAGTTGAACTAATTTTGTATTTTGATGATTTGGATGTTGAGCATCCTTATTTGCCATAACCTTAAGACTCCCACATTCCTGTTTAGATTGTTGGTATATGTTGCAAGCCTCCTTGTGGAGTGGTTAAGGCAAGCCAACATCTCAGAGCCTCTATTTGAGGATGAGGCAGAGGAGGAAGAGAGCTCTATGGGGTCTTAACATGATGAAGGAAAGAAGGAGGCTAATGAAGAAAAATAAGAAATAGAAGTAAGAGGTTAGTTTAAATAGAGTAGAAGTGTACTTTGAATACTTTGAATGGTGGTTACGAAAAGGTAGTATTTGGGCTGAATAAGGATTGTGAAAAAGTACTTTGAAGTTAGGAAGATAAACCGTTCGAATGTTTTATATGACATTTCTTTCATAAGAACCATTAGGAATTTGTATATCAAACACATAGATGAAATAGTTAATGATTATCATATTTTATTTGTCAAGTATTTATGAATTATACTTTATGGTTAACCATTACAACTGCTAAGTATTACTTTGTACTGATTTCGCCTCTAAATACCTGATAGTTCTCTTTAATTGTTAAATATTAGGTTATATAATTTTGCGTAGACTACGCCCAGCCATACTTGAGCGTTATATATTCATGATTTTGTAGTGGTGTTGAATTCCACTTTGAGTGAAAATCTTAACATCAAAATATAGTTAGTATTTAAATATGATAAATTTCATTTCAAAACTTTTAGATATGATATAAATTGGTGATTAAAGGGAAAAAACCAACATCTGTGAAACAATGGCCATAATGAATTGCGGTTTACCTCATTGCAACTGCGAATGAGGCATTCTAAAAGTGACACTTGCAGCAAAAGCCTTATGTCATATCCTTTTAATCTCAATCCTCATTCTGAATTAAAGACATATCCAATAACAAACTTCAAAATCACAAAATTGAAAAATGAAATAACAGCTACTTGCAAATAAAAATTGTTGAAATTTAGAGCCATAGAACCCCCAATTTGCTAAACTTTCAAACAACTAAAAGAAACTAACTAGTTTATATTACCTAATGGAGAGAGGAGCACTTAAATAATTTGCAAGCACATACTATATCAGTCGTTGATTTGAAGGCTATACTAGACATGGTGGCAACTTCCTTTCATGAAACACCAAAATCCTAATAGAGACATCTTTGTGATTTTTTAAATAGCTTGCAACGTACATATATTATTGAAATGAAGAATCTATGTCAATGTTAGATTATTACACTAGTGCAAAATACTAATTTAATTAATGGATTTTGCTTATGTTATTCGAACAAAATTTTATATGACCAAATGAATAAGGATTTTATTACTCAATACATATTACTCAATGTTATGACCAAAATGAATGCTATGACCAGATGAGTGAGGATGCTATTATGTCTCTCTCTCACACACATAATATCCAAGTGTTTTTAAAATCAAAATGTTATGAATAAATATGATTTGATAATGCATAAATGAAGCTTTATGTAATTAAACAATTTCCTTCAATTATATATATGTATACACACACACACAAAAAAAATATGAGTAAAAACAATTTAAAATACTTGTTTCATAGTTGTAGTTAACTATCATATAAAAACATAAAATTTAATTCCAGTTAACTTTTCTAATATTCATCAAAACTTATAATAATGGCATAGGTCATTATGTCCAATATTAACCACATTATATAAAATTTAATCATAATAAATTGGTGAGAAGCATATATATTAGAGGGTGAGGCTAATTAAATTTAAATTACAAAATGAGAAACAAGAGAGAGAGAGAGAGAGAAGCAACCGTTAATAAAATACAAAATAGATGTTTCATAAAAAAAAGAGAGAGCATAAAATAGACATGACAACAAAATAGTAGATCTTGATGCATTGAAATTCTTGATAGGGGTGTAAGTAGAACTAGACTATTTGATACGTCCCGGGTTTGGGAGGGGGTGTGGATCGAGTTCAGGGTTTGGTGGTACCCACAGTCGTTAGAGACGGGGGGCCTGTGTCTGTACTGAGTTAAAGGAATAGGGATGCGCCTCTGCTACCAGCTTAAGCTTTTAGCACGATGGTTAGCGCTTCACAGTTAAGTGTGCTTAGCCGAGGGTAGTATCAGGATGGGTGACCCCCTGAGAAGTCATCGTGTTGTAGCGCTTCGTTCTTGAAGTTTGGTATCAGAGCCAGCAAAGGTTCGAATCCCGCTTCCATCAAAGGTTTGAGGACGAACCTCCTTAAAGAGGGAGGGAATGATACGTCCTGGGTTTGGGAGGGGGTGTGTATCGAGTTCGGGGTTTGGTGGCACTCACAGTCATTGGAGACGGGGGCTCATGTTTGTACTGGGTTAAAGGAATAGGGGTGCGCGTCTACTACCAGCTTAAGATTTTAGCACGATGGTTAGCGCTTCACAGTTAAGCGTGCTTAGTCGAGGGTAGTCTCAAGATGGGTGACCCCCTGAGAAGTCCTCGTGTTGTGGTGCTTCGTTCTCTGAAGTTTAGATGGTGCAAACCCACAACCAATTCTGAAATATGCTCACCCCAAGAAAGCTAAACAAAGATCTATGATCTACTTGAACCCTTGAACAAGAAAGAACAAGGACCCGAAGTGTTGGAAGACGCCACAAGGTTGATCAAGCCTTGATAAGTCTGCTAGTTCTAAGAAGAACCCTAGAGAGAATCCACTCTCAAGAAAACAAAGTGCAGAAATGCAACTTTCATTCATATATCAAATCTCAAGTGTCTTACAAATGAAGAAGCACAAGGTATTTATAGAGAAATACTACCTAATTTTAATAATTGCAACTACAAATTCTAATCCCATGTGTTAGGAAATCCAAAACCATGTGCTAGGAAACCCAAATGTCTAATACAATGTTATAGAAAACACAAAAGTCTAATATAGTATGCTAGAGAACCCAAAAGTCAAATATAGCAACTTATTTAATAATTTCGTACAAATAAAATCCATAAAATATAATTAGCATTTAAAGCCAAAATTGTGCTTATTAAGGCCCAAATGAGTCCTCCCATGTGTAGTACTAGGTCCAAGCTCTTCAATTTCAAGACTTCAAGCCCAAAACTTGATCAATATCTCCATTTGCAGCCTAAATGAAATGAGTAACGTTTTCAGCATCTTTGTCTAAAATTGTTGATCCAATTGCCATTTGATTTGCAACATCCTTTTGAATTAACCCAATCAATGCTTCCTTAATTATTTTAGCTTGTGCTCTCATGATTGGACCAGCTAGAATTTGAAAATGATCATTTGAAGTTGAAGAGTCATCACTTGAATATGAAGAGACAACTTGCTGATTCAGGGTCGCATCATTCCCTCTCTCCTTAAAAGGATTTGTCCTCGAATCTCCACCTGGATCAAATGGACATAAATTAGCTATATTAAAAGTAACACTAGCATTATACTCACTAATCATGTAAGCATTATTAGTGAGTCTTTCAAGCACTGGAAATGAATTATCTCCTCTTGGAGCTAATTTAGACTTCTTATGAGCTAAAAAACTTTCTTTTATCATATGCACCCTATCTCCAGATTTAAAACAAACACCGCTTCATTGTATGCTGGCTTTGGACGTAAAATGCTCAATTTCACATGGACGAAATAATTCAGTAAAGCCAATGTCACTTGCATACAATTTCTTGAAATGTTCAAATCCAAGCAACTTAGTATTTAGAGAAGGAAGAACACTATACCTTTTTGAAAATACTTTAACAATAACATTCACTTTACCTCTCTTGTATATGGTGACATATGTAAATGTCTCAAGAAATTTTAGCCAACTTGCATGTCTCTTGTTAAGCTTATCTTGACCAAACAAATACACATGACAAAAAAAATCAATGTTTTTCATGCAACAATCAGAATTTTCCAGACTTGAAAACAATTGTTCTTTTCTCAAAACTTCAAGCACATATTGTAGAAGATTCACATGCTTTTCAAGATTGTTGCTACAAATCAGAGTACCTTCAAAACATGCTGCAACATGCATATAAGAACACCTACAAATAGAAAACCCCATGTGACCATGAAAATTCAAGGTATGGAGTTCAAGGCATCTTGAGGGCAATAAGTTATCAAGAATATCAAACTTTAGAGAACTATAATGTTTTTCACTACCACTCAAAGAAGATGAAGGTTCAATACTTCTTAAGGATAAGAACCCATCATGTGGCTTCTTTGGAATCAAATTCAAGAACACCTGCAACACATCAAAATCACAAGGCAAATTATGATTAAGATCAAACTTTAGAGAACCATAATATTTTTCAATGTTACTTGAAGGAGATGAAGGTTCAATGCTTCTTGAAGATAAGAATCCATCGGGTGGCTTCTTAGGAATAAAATCCAAAAATTCCTACAACACAACAAAATCACAAGGCAAATAATGATTAAGATCATTAGTAACCTAAGAAATATCCTTGCAGTCACTCTTAACTTCACTTTTCTCAAAACTCTTTTCATCTTTCTTTTCACTCAATTCTTCACACTCATTTTTACTCTCTTTATTTTGACAACACTCTATGCTCTCAATGTCTTTCTCTCTCTCAAATTGAATTTTTCTCTCAAGAACAGTTTCACAAAAATCACTCTCACTCATATTTTCACTTTTTGTTTCATGATTGAGAGGAACTTCTTCAACCACAAGATTGGTACTTGGAATATAAAGGTCTTCTTTACACTTCTTAGCTTGATTTTCAACATCTTCCTCCTTGGCTGGCTCTAACTAGTCTTTAGGAACCGAAACAATTAAGCTTTCAATCTCCTTTGCACTGGAGCTACTTTCTAAACATCTTTGTTGCTTGATTTTTTGCTCATATTCAATAACAAATTGAACCAACATATCAATGTCCAAGAAGGTTATGGTCTTTGCAAAACAAGCCAATTCAGGATTAAGCTCATTTACAAAACGATCCTTAGTAGCTTTTGAAATTTCTTTCACTCCAGCTCTAATCAAAGCTAATTCCATCTCTTGAAAATATTGATCAACACTCATAGAGCCTTGTTTCAATTTCTGCAGCTCTCTTTGGAATTCTATTTTTGATATAGAGTTGTGACTAGACATCCATTGGTCGTTTTCAGCACTAAACTTCTGGAATCCTTTTAATAAAGATTGAAGATGTATTTAAATTTCTTTTTCATCATGCATATTGATGATACCTGAAATGTTAGATTTAGAGAAAAAGGGACCTCACCACTCTACACACGTGTTTCACTCAAACAAGTTTTATTATCACTCGTGTTTCACTTAAATTTGGCTTTTAAATTGATGTATGTCACTCTTGCCTTTTTCCACTCTTAGATTCCTCTTGAGGCTCTTTAAAGAACTAAGCAATTCATAATAAAAGAAATTACAATTTACATAATCAATACAACACTTAGAAATATTCAATTGACACGGATTGAAAAGGTTCAGTCAATTTCTGGATATCAAGATAGAGAGATGCTTGCATAGAACACATTCAATACATCAATTGGAACTTTCTCTTCCTTTTTTTGTATATATATATTTTTTCTCTTTTTTTATCAATTTTTTATGCTCTTTTTTTACTGAACTTTAAAGAGAATATAGAATCTATCACAAACAATACAACACAAGCAATCTGAACCCAGAAAATTCTAGAAAAACGTCTGTTTTGTAAAGACTATAACTCATTGTGGCAATTTTGGATTGAGATGCAATCAAAACAAACAGAAAGAAGAGATTCTAAACAATGAAAATGACCTATTGAATGATGGAAAACATAAAGTAAAAGAGGTAAAAAAAGGACAGAATATTTAGGAACGTTCTGGAAAAAACATAGATGAACAGATACAGAAAATTTTCAGAAACACAATTACATTGAAATGGATAGAACTCACAAACGAAAAATCAGATGGAGGTGATTCCAAAGCGAGATGAAAGTAGAAATTGGGAACTATGAAAATGACTTACTAAATGTTAGAAACCATGAAGAAAATCTTGATAAACAGAAGCAATAATTTCAGACACAAACACAAATGAACCAGATGAAAAGACACAAGAACAACACAAAACTTAAAAAACGAAAATGGAAACAAAGAACAGAAAGATATGACCTGAGTTTAGATTTAAAGCTCTGATACCAAGATGGTACGAACCCATAAGGGAAGATCCCACAAACTCACAACCAATTCTGAGATATGCTCACCCCAAGAAAGCTAAACAAAGATCTATGATCCACTTGAACCCTTGAACAAGAAAGAACAAGGACCCGAAGTGTTGGAAGACGCCACAAGGTTGATCAAGCCTTGATAAGTCTGCTAGTTCTAAGAAGAACCCTAGAGAGAATCCACTCTCAAGAAAACAAAGTGCAGAAATGCAACTTTCATTCATATATCAAATCTCAAGTGTCTTACAAATGAAGAAGCACAAGGTATTTATAGAGAAATACTACCTAATTTTAATAATTGCAACTTAGAAAATTGCAACTACAAAGTCTAATCCCATGTGCTAGGAAATCCAAAACCATGTGCTAGGAAAACCAAATGTCTAATACAATGTTCTAGAAAACACAAAAGTCTAATATAGTATGCTAGAGAACCTAAAAGTCAAATATAGCAACTTATTTAATAATTTCGCACAAATAAAATTCATAAAATATAATTAGTATTTAAAGCCAAAATTGTGCTTATTAAGGCCCAAATGAGTCCTTCCATGTGTAGTACTAGGTCCAAGCTCTTCAATTTCAAGACTTCAAGCCCAAAACTTGATCAATATCTCCAATTGCAGCCCAAATGAAATGAGTAACGTTTTCAGCATCTTTGTCTAAAATTGTCGATCCAATTGCCATTTGATTTGCAACATCCTTTTGAATCAACCCAATCAATGCTTCCTTAATTATTTTAGCTTGTGCTCTCATGATTGGACCATCTAGAATTTGAAAATGATCATTTGAAGTTGAAGAGTCATCACTTGAATATGAAGAGACAACTTGCTGATTCAGGGTCACATCACTATTCTAATTATCAAAGATACACATATACACTTCTATAATAATGTTATTTAGTTTAAGTAGTTTTGTCCCTAATACTCTAATATAGGGTTAGGAAGAACATAGTTTAGAATGGTTGCATATAATTTGAAATATTTTCTTTTGTCATAACTCACTTAGTTATTATATTCTTCGTAGAGAGTTCAAACTCATAAAACTATGTTTAGGAAAGTCTTGAGAAAAACTGATACTTTATCGATTACGCTCTAAGCCCCAAGGATTAGAAGATAATTTTGTTGGCTAAGGGAAGATAATATCTTTTGGGCCTAGTAGTACAATATGTGGGTTAGTGTGTGTAACACAGATATTAGCTTGAAATCAGCAAAAACACATGAATGCCCTCAAACTTATGTTGTGTATGAGCTTATTTGGGTTAGCGTTGGAGAAATCCGTTCATGTAAGTCAAGGTAAAACTCATCTCATATGCTTATCTCGTACATTGTAAATCACATCAGAAAAACAGCTCCTACCATCAACCCAAACAGGCACTATGAAGGTCTGCAGGGGGAACGAGGTACCTTGAGCGACTTATTTTTCATAGGGTAACACCTTCATCAAGTTGTTTACATTTAATTATGTCAAGTTGTTTATATTCAATGACAAATAGCCATGTGTTTCTATTTTTTTATGTGGATTTATAGTTTAATGAAAGTATTTTAAAAGTAGGACATATGACCATTAGAAAATTAAATATAATAGATATAAGAAACTTGACTTAGCGCCTGTTTGGTTGGAGGATAGGGGATGGAAAGGGAGGAAAAATTAGCTTCTCCCCTCATTTGGTTGGAAATTTTTAAGGGGTGGGGAGCTAAAATTTTGGTTCTCATTCTTCCCTTATTTTGTTCCCCCTAAATTAGGGGTTTTATAAGGAGCTAAAGTTATTAACTAATTTACCCTAATGAACCTTTCATATTCCTTACCCACCATGTGACATGTTAGGGAAGTCTCCAACAATGTGCTAAAGCTTTAAACCAAGCATTGCACAAAGTCACATTTCTATCTTCAGCAAAATGCCTCTGCACTTGAGTTTGGGCTCTTGCACTCAAGTTCTAACCCAAAACTCGAGTTCTAGAAGGAACACTCGAGTTCCATTGGTATTTCACCAAGACTTAGTTGATATTGCAACCTTGCACATACCATAAAGGTTTACACTTGAGTTCTCCAAAACGCATTTGAGTTCATCTATACTTCAAGTTCTAAAAAATGCACTCGAGTTCATCTGCACTTCTTCTGCACTCAAGTTCATCTGCACTTCTTGTGCACTTGAGTTCATCTGCACTCGAGTTCTGGAAGTGCGAGATAAGAGTTTGTTCCAGAAATATTTCTAACTGCAAGAACAAATGTACTTGAGTTCACCAACATAAACTCGAGTTTTCACCCCATTTTGCACTTAAGTTCACACTTTTTGCCCTCGAGAGTTCTTGTTTGAGACCACTTTTTATTAGAAAATGGCCTATGAACTCGAGTTCACCATGCTAAACTCGAGTTCATAAGCTATTCCAAGCTGATAAACACTTCGAAAATCATCTCAAATCCATCCATAGGTTATCCAAATCATGGTTTTCAACTTGGCAACATTCTTAGCTATAGATATACCACTATGCCTCCTTTTATAAGGCATCTAACCAAGGATTATAACCTATAATCTAAGCAGAGAACTTCTAGCAATTTCACAACATTGCAAAATCATTGCTCTATAATTCTAGCAATTATCATTCTTGCCAGAATCAATGCTCTGATACCATAAATGTGATACCTTATTTCCAATACTCATAAATAAGTATAAGTGACTAATGAAATTCGTTGTGGAACCAGGATTTGACCCCGAACTACCCAACATTTTAAAACGTTTGTAAATCCTCGCTCTCAACTCAGGATTTGAACATAAGGTCGAGAGGGTTTTTCAAAGGGTAGAAAAGTTTTCTGTCATTCCACAAACCTCACTACGTCACTAATGACTCATTGGCTCTTAATTTCAATATATCAGAGTACAGGCGAGCGTTTTTCTTTTAGTTAAACTAGAGCTATTCTCTGCTCATACTACATTCATTCGTTCATATACATATACATCAAATGTATAACCATAAATAATCTTACATCAAATACAAATGGTAGTGTCTCACACTACGGTCTTCACCTCACCTCTGCAATCCTCTTCCATGCATATCTCCCGACACCCTTCAACCTATCTAAATGGTTGGTTGGGAGGAGTGAGATTCGAGAGAATGTCAGTAGTAAATATTACCACTATCCATGCAAGATATATATGAATGCATGACATGCTTGCTTACACAACTTCATGCCAACATAATAACATATTTGCATGCTCAATGTTATGACATACATGTGGCCATTGCATAACATAATAGAGTTTCAATCAATCAACTATGCTCAACACAAATAGGCAAAGCAATAACATAAATCAATGCAAAAACATACATATCAAATACATGCAGGCTAGGTAAGTTCACTACTTGGTAGACTATAGCCCTTCCTTTGTTACCTCTTCTTCCAACCATTGAAGCTTGCTGGAAATTCTTCCATTCTTCTTCTTTCTTGACTTCTCCATAGCCCTAAATACCTAATCACATCATTATAGCCATGATTGTGAGTCATTAGAAGTGTATATTAAGGCCTAAGAAGCTAGGGAGGGCTAAATAGGTCAATTTCCCTCAAAACATGAAATCCTGAAATTTGGGGTTTTGGACGCAACCAAGAATGGCTAGCCGAGGCCAAAAACTAGATAGAAACATTTTGGCCGCGGCCAAGAATCTCGTTATTCAGAATTTCACCATCCTGATTCTTAGCCGAACTTGTAAAACTCATAACTAAATGTACAAAACTCTAAATGAGGTGCTTCCAATTTCTATGAAACCATATTTAAGTCTAATTTAAAATAAAAATATAGAAATAAGCTCAAAGCACTCTCATAAGTACAAAATTCCATTTAATTGGACACTACTCCAGAATTGCCCAGTTTAACATGACAAAACTTTGAAAAATCATAACTCTTAGCATACTTGTCCAATTAACCATTATGACCTATCAAATTAAATTTTTATGTCTCTAATTTAATTCTGCAAAGTTTCATTATCATTGGACAACATTCAATGACTCAAAACACATCACAAAGACACTGCCTCCAGAAGACAGATTTCACAACGTGCACCCCTTTAACTTCTAAAACTTCCAAATTCATATACAAGTATCCAAAATTCATGAACACATGCATACCTACACAATTTTTCCTCCTAAAGCTAATGGAAGCATCAAAATTATCAAATTTCAAGTGTATCACCACGTCACACACATAACCTCAATTTAGGGTTATCAGAAAAATTATATTGTTTTCTTTGGCTTATTCACTTCCTTTCTACTTCTAATCAAATGATTAGTTATTTAGGCATCCATTGTATATTGTTTAGCCATTTAAAATACCATTTTAAGCCAGTCATGAATAGTACCCAACCTTCTTATAACTCATCCAATCAATAAACTAATCAGTTAAAAAGGAAGCTTACGCTTACCTCTACCCGTTTTCGTAGACAGTTCAGAATTCCGGCAATACTCCGGCCGATGAGATGGCACCAAATACCTCCAAATGAAAATTAAAAACCATAGAAATGAAGCTCATGATGAGTAGAAGAAGGTTCATGAAGGGAACTTTGCTAGAAGACGCCGATTCTGCAGTGTTTTCGATGGCTATAATTTTCTCTCTCTTCTCCCTCCATTTTTGCCCAGCTTCATTTTCTCTCTTCTTTTCTGATTTTCTGCATGAAATGGTTGGAGAAGATGATGATTTAATGGTTAAATGAGATGTTAAAGCAACTTTCCACGTATCAGCTTCTCATTGGCCTAAAATTCCAATTTTCGCATATAATACTAGATTTGGCAGAATTTTCATTAAACTTTGAAAATTCATATCTAATTGTACAGATATCAAATTGGGGTGGTTCTAAAGGCTATGCAACCCTTATTGAGTCTAATTTTAAGAAAAAATATAACCTTTGGCTAATGAAAAGCTCACTCTTCCTAGAATTTTAATCTTTGAATGTTGTCCCAGAAAATAATTAATTTCACTAGGCTAACTTCAAAAATTCATTTCTCTTTGTGTACAGCTCCAAATGACTTATATGACCTATCAAATTAAATTTTGATAAGTCTAATTTCATTTTGGAAATTTTTTATAATTTTTCAACATCATTTACTTATTGAAAAATGTCACACAATCACCATTGTTACACCGGGAATTTCACCGGTAGCAACACTACTTTGTGTTCCACTTTATTATATTGTGTGTGACTTCTAACTGCTTTGTTTTGTTACTCCCAAGATCTTTAATTCACCATAATATTCCCTTTAATATTTTAAAGATATAAAGAAATTTTGGGAAATAATACCATGTCCCACTAGGACATTTAATAAATCGGGGTCTAGCAGTCCCTTTAATATAGGCTTAATCTCAAGCCTTTTGTGCCAAAATTTGGGATATTACATTGTTCCCCACCTAAGAGAGTATAGTTTCAACCTTTTACTGTATACGTTCATTGTTATGGTGTATTCATTAATTGTCTTAATTGTGTAGCGCACAACAAAGCTGTTTTGCCGTATAGTTATGGATGTTGAAAATTTGTAGTGTTTCTTCTAAAAATCTTTATCTGAGTGTTGCATGTTGAGAAGAATAAAGGAAGCGTGGATTTGCAAAGATGTGGCTAATTTTGTTTATTTATCTAAATAGTAGACATGGGACTTACACTATAGAGGTTTTGATGTGTTTTCCTCTTTTATATTTGATCATTCTTGACGCACATAATGGTCTAAATAATATTTTCTGATGATTTACAATGAATAAATTTCATTTAACGTTTGTTCATGAATTGTGAGATGTGATGGCCATATGTGTATTTCGGATTTTTGTTTTGTCCTGGTGTGTGTTATATGTTACCTTTTTCGTATAGAAATATGGACACAAAAGCTACATGAGATTTATAGTCAACATAGATATTTATCAACGCATGTATAGAATAAATATAAAAAAAAGAATGTAATGGGCTGACATTTACAAAAACGGGATGGACAAATATTATTTCCACATTCAATGAAAAGATTGGGAAATAATACGGAAAGAAACAATTAAAGAATAGATTAGATATCTTAAGGAAAGATTTGAAGATTTGGGATTCCTTAATCAAAGAGACTGGTGTGGGTCGAGATCATGTTACGAACAATGTCATTGCATCGTCTGAGTGGTGGTAGCAGAAAATATAGGAAAAAGATTTTCAGTGTAACTTACAATTTTCATTAGTTCACTTTTCTGTGTGCCTACTTGATAGTGTGTATGTAATTCATTTAAATGTTCATTTTGATTCATTTTACTTGTATGCATGCAGGAGAATTCTGGATATAAGAAGTTTAGGTACTCATGCCTAAAGTATAAAGTTTGGCGAAAGGTGTCATTATAATTTTTGTGTATGATAGTTGCTTGGATCTTAGTACCCTGTACCAAAGTGAATAAATGACACAGTCAAGAATAAAGAAGATAGAATACATAAGTTTGAAACACATAGCAGAAAAAAGCTAATTATGAATAGGGAAACCTCCTTATATACTAAGATCATGGTTGTGCAGAATAATTCAGAAGGAGAAGATTTTTTATAGACGTTCCACTTCCGCAAGACACGAACCATTATCCTCCATCTATCAATGCCATCATGGAGGTCTTTCAACAATGAGTGACAAGAAATGATGAAGATGAGATTAAGGATTATGATGAAAGCAGGTTATTAATGTTAAGAGAGGAATAAGATTCAGAGATGTAGATGTTTGGATGGAGTAGTATAATCACTAAAGGATCTTATTTATAGACAATTAGAAGTTGTCAAATTTGAAACTTGAGGGCAAATTGGTTGATGGGTTTAGGAACAAAATTTTTGGTTCCCACCATTACAGATGTTTTCAAAAAGGCTTAAAATTTCAAATTTCAAATTTGCCCCCAGGTTATACGTGTAGGGGAGTGTACCAATTTGAATATAAGTGTATCTAAAGAAAACACAAAAATGGATTGGAAAAGAACACTTTACATTAGCTTTTGCCAACAACAACTATTCAGCGGTTAATATAATATATTGGGTCCAACATTAAATGAAGGCTCTTTTAACAAACAACTTCCACATGCACATTAATAAAACACTTTTAAAGTATACGTGCAGTGGAGTGTACAAAACAATGAGTTGTAAAAAAAACACACTCTAGGCATCAGCAGCACATCCTCACAGAATAGGGAGAGAAGCTGCATATGGATCAGGAAGAAGACTATGCAGCATGGTTATCCTTTACAGATCAGAGTTTATTCAAAACAAAGAACGAACTCTGAAGTAATAATACTATATACTTTAACAACAACAGCCGCCAAGCAAGATAAGGGCAAATGAAAACATTCGGTCAGAACATGCTGTTCGAAGGATTAAATAATTTAAAAAAAAACCCTGAAACGAAAAAGGCAAGCGCTCACTCTTTGATGGAAAGAAGGAAGATGGGTGGATGAAAGAAGCAGGCTGAGAAAGTTGTCTGTACCGCTGTGAACAATTACTAACGAAAATATTTATAAGACCGACATTTCTTCTTTGCAGATAACGACCGCCGAGTTTCTGGACAAAACTAAGAAGTGTTAACTTCGTCACTCGGCCAGAACGACGGAGGGGATAGCGAATGACATCTGTAGTAATGATCCTATATACTTTAACAACAACAACAACCAAGCAATATAGGGGCAAATGAGAACATTCGGTGAGAACATGATTTGCAAAGGATTATATAATTAAAAAGAACCCTGAAACGAAAAAACATCCTGCCCTGTCTTTGATGGAAAGAAGGATGATGGGTGGAGAGAAGAAGCTGGCTGAGAAAGTTGTCTGTACCCCTGTGAACAATGACATTGTTATTAAAAGGCTTCTGTTTATTTCCACTTTTTGTCTGGCGAGGTGGGAATCAGGGTCGACCCGGTCTTAAAGGGTTAACCTTTTGACGGGCCAGGGTTTAAAAGGGTCGGTCCTATAGGGCCTGATGAAAGAAAAATTACTGTTTTTTAAAGCCCAGCTAGAGAGTATAAGGACCAGGGCCGGCCCGCAGAGATAGAAGCTATTTTCACAAGATTTAACTATACGTCTTTACGCCTCATGCAATAAAATAAATACAGTTATTAATTCATAATTAAAAGTAAAAAATATTGTCAACAAGTAACTCATAGTCTCATACAAAGTATAAGAAGGCAAAAAGCTAAATATTTTAAACAATATAATTACCGCCGACTATCGTTTTCATCTTTTTCACTACTATAATCAATTTTAAGGAATTTTTATTGTATTTCACTTTAAATAGTAGACTCTGATTAAGGGGTAAAAATATCAAGAATTAGTAAATTACTGTCATATGTAAATTTAACAATTTTAAGGTTCTTAGGGAAAAGCCAGTAAGGGCACAGACAGGAGGGGTAGGGGAATTAAAACAAAAAAAAAAGCTACAGGGCCTAAAGGGTCGGCCCTCGGCCCTACAGGGCTGGCCCTTTTAGGCCCGATTTCCTTTTAAAGCTCAATTTTTCAAGCCCGGTCCTTGATTTAAAAGGGTGTAAAAGGGTCGGCCCGACGGGCTCGACCTGATTTCTCGACTCTAGGCGGGAGTGTCTCAAGTTTTGAAATTCAAACAGGGTGCCAAGCCATTTGAGCCCCCTGAAGTAATAAAATAACTACCACTAAATCTCAACTGTTCATTTCTTATGAACAGTGTTTTTTTGTTAGAGGAGCCATTTTGGAGCCGAAATCTGAGCTGATGGCTTGGTGGAAGAGTATTTATATATATATTGATTCCCAAAACTAATGTAGACCTTATGCAAGCTGAAAGTGAAAATATAGTTGATGTAGATAATAGTCAATATCAAGAGCTATCGTCAACAAATTATGCTCAGCTATCTTCAACTCAAATAAATCATGTTCATGACACCATCAGAGATCAAATTGTACGGAACCTTTGATCTGATTAGTTATGTTATATTTTACTTTATCTAAAATTTTAAATTTATATCATTTCTAATTTATACATATTTTGATTGTTATTTTATTATGTATTTTACCATTACCAAATTTTTAAAGTTAATATTTTTCACTTTTCATAATTTTGAATTTTTTTTTAAAATATCATAAAAGCTACTTATGTAAAAACCAAACTAAATAACTTTTCATTTTTACAAAAGCATTATCCAATAGTCAATTCAAACATTAATCATTTTACACAATCTTATTTTTTCCCAATCTTAAAATTTCATAAGTTAAATTGCAAAAAGATCACTTTTTCCACCACTATTCCAAACAAATCCTAATCCGGCATGAAATGTAGGGTCTTGATGGAAAAAAGAAAAAGAAAAAACAAAAGCTAGGGTTTTTGCTGGTCTCGATATAAAAGAGATATCTTCTTATATGGCTGCCTCTTCCATTCGGGATCCATCTTACTGAAGATTCAAACCAGTTTCTAAGAAATTTAACGAAAGGTATAAAATTTTCCATTCAAATTTATGCTTCCGATGTCGTTTCATGTTTTTGATCTGACTGAGAATTTCTTATTACTATCGGTGTGATATCTGGCGTTGAGTTGGCGTGAATTGGCTTTGTCGATTGTTTTTGTGATGGTTTTAGTAATATTTGGGGCTGCCTCTGCGTTTCGACCGAAGATGGGGTGTGTTGATTCTCTCGTCTTTATTTAGGGATTTTGGTTCCGGTCGATATCTAGAAGGGAGATATATCTTGGATTTTGGATCTGTGTTTGGTTTCATCAGATTATAAACTTGACAATTTAGAACCGGCTAACACTTATAGTATGGTGTGTTAGTGAAATGCTGAGCTTGGGAGTTCCTTAGTCTATTGAAGCTAATGAACTTATCTTGTTTTCCATTGAGAATGCGGTTAATGATGTTTCTTGCAGAAACTTATCTGGGGCCTTAACTGAAGGGATTTATAAAGATTCTTTATTTTCTTGTTTGTTGATGAGTCTGGACCAAACACTTCATCTTGTGCTGCATAGTAGATTTTAAAATGCAGACCGATATTTGCAAGTGTTGTTAATTGTTCGTTGATGATATGGTGCCTGAGACTGAAGCTCAATTAAGTTTCTTGGGAAACTAATGCACTGACGGTTATATTCTTGGTCCTGTATTGATGAGTTGTTTTAATTGTTCTAGATGGTTATGTCCGGTTAGGCTGATACTCACATTCTTCCTAGATTATTTTCGTTCTTTTGAAGTTTTTGAGACCTACATTAACAATGTTACACTGATTGCCCACATTTTGAGATTTTATAGTACCCTAACCTCTCATCCATTATGTACCTTGAACTATGTTAAGAGTATTCTACGGGCTTTTGGTAATTTTTGCTTCATTGGATTTAGCTATTGGGAATTTGTGGAATGAAGCGCTCACCCAGTCAATAGAGATTTAATTTCTATTATCAAGTATTTGATTGAAAGGTAGTTTTAGTAGAAATGGAAACTAAAGATGGTGTTAGTGTATGCTTCCTGAATTTTGGGGGAGGCTATGTAATGTGCTCCCATCCCATGTATACACATGCATGCAATGTACATGTGATTGTATCAATTCGTAATTTTTGTGACAATGTATTAAACCAATGGAAATTTATTGGAAGTTCACCTATTTTCAGGAAAACAAAAGGTGAAGTCAGGGCCCAAACTGCAGCAGCGCTATGGTTCTCAAGTAAGTTGTACTTTCCCTTCCTTTTCTTCGTCATCTCTTGTGTATGCGTGCATGCTCTGCATTCAAGAGCTTTTCCTGAACCATAATCTCTAGGCATACGTTTAGTTGATATTCTTCTCACGTTGTTGGGCCATCTTTTAAAACTTTTATAGGAAAAAATAGATTCCAGATGAACTCAAGCCAAACAGTTAAACAATAAGTTTCTGAAACTTCGTGTAATGCCTTGAGATTATTAGCTTTTGCTGACTTCAAAGTATTGCTTTCTGTGTACTCTGACCCCCAAAATCTGTTTCATATGATTACTCTGGCCGTATAGAAGCTGAAATTGGTCACCTAATGGATTGATATTGTGTAAAATTAATCCAACTTAGTTGCAAAATAGAATTTCTGTATTGCTGGCACTTGAGGCATCCGTATACTAATTGGGAATTCTGTACAAGCAAGTCTGACATTTTTGTAATCATAACTATAACAACAACAACAACAACAACAAAGCCTTAATTTCACTAGGTGGGGACGGCTCTAATCATAACAATAACAAAGAATCATTTTTTTAAATAATTGCCTCTTGACAAATTTGGTAACTGGTATTTGATATTGGCATATCAGGACGGAGCTCTGTCGTTTTAGTGGGGGCAAGATCTACCCTGGGAAGGGCATCAGATTTGTTCGTGGTGATTCTCAGGTGACTCTAATTGGGTCAATCTTCCATTTCCAGGGATAATATTGTGATCTATTAGGCACTAAATGGGTTCTTTTTATATTTTCATCAGGTCTTTTTGTTTGCCAACTCAAAATGCAAGAGGTACTTTCACAACAGATTGAAGCCTTCGAAGCTTACCTGGACTGCCATGTACAGGAAGCAACACAAGAAGGTATTGCTATTATCAAAATTACCATTAGCTTTAGTCAACCTTAGCCGATATTATCCATTACAAGGCCTGAATTGGATTAAATTTGTATGTAAATTAGCTTTGGTTTCAACATAGGTGATTCCTTGCATGTTAAATGTTTGCTGCAATTAGAAGTCAGAATTAAGCAAATATTAACAGGATGCGTGTGTCTACTGTACAGTGAAACTGTTTGAAATGCCTGTGATCTCTCATTGTTCATATGCACAATTCTTGTTTGTGTATCTGGTTTGTGCAGGACATTGCCCAAGAAGCCGTGAAGAAGAGGCGTCGCACCACCAAAAAGCCTTACTCTAGGTCTATTGTTGGTGCTACTTTGGAAGTTATCCAGAAGAAAAGAACTGAGAAACCAGAGGTTCGAGATGCTGCCAGAGAAGCCGCTCTCCGGTTTGGATCCCCATCTCTCTCTTCCCAGAGAATCTTTTTGTTGTCATATCATGTTTTGGATGGCATAATGTTATGTTACCACACACACACACATCATCTGATTATCTGAATGAATGTTGCAGTGAGATTAAGGAGAGGATCAAGAAAACAAAGGATGAGAAGAAGGCAAAGAAAGCAGAAGTGACGGCCAAGACACAAAAAGCACAAGGAAAAGGAAATGTTCCAAAGGGTGCTGCCCCCAAAGGTCCTAAACTTGGTGGAGGTGGCGGGAAGCGCTGAACTGCGTGTATTTTTAACTCTTTTTTGGCTGCTAATTAGATAAGGGAGTTTGAGACATTTATTCATGTTATTTTTTCTCTTGATTAATCTGATATGTGGAAGCTTTGGAGCACATGGTTGAATTTGAATGCATTTCAGCAGAGATATTGTTAGTCTTTTATTTTAGTTGATAAAGCAGATAATTTTCCAAATTCCCTTTAAAACTATTCAGTAATCAGTATGCATTACTAAAAGAAAAAACAAAGTATTCAGTATGCAAAAAGGTTAAATCATGGTTGTAGTTTTCTGGGTTTATTGAATTCGTTTCTGGAGTTCATTCGGTATATTTAACATGGAAAATGTTGGATATTTTGTATGAAAAAATTGCGGTATATGGGATAGGCGGAAAATGGAGTGATAAATATAATTGGAAAATTACTATAATGCACAATGGGAAGGTACTTTGTCGAACCATTACCCAGGTTTTGAAACTTGAACCGGCCGGTAAACTTGTTTTGGTCCGGTATTTGTTTTTTTAAAAATCAATTATTTTATTTTATTTTTTTAAAATTTTATATTAATAAATTTAAAATTGTTAATTTATTACCGGTTTAATCCCGGTTTAGTTCTGATTTGATTTGGATTTAACTTATTGACCTGTGACCCAGTACCTCGATCGATTTAATGACCTATCCAGGTTTCAGAATCTTACCATTACATCTATGGATACTCGGTATTCCATTGTACACATTCTCCAACCTTTTACATTGGACTTGAGAAATAAACATGGAGCATGTTAATGACCATTCCTATATCTTATACAAATTTGCCAAATTTCATATTAAAAATGTAGTATCACAGCATTTTAAAAATGTAGGCATAATTGAGGGACAAGTGTGAACGTTGTTATCATGTCTTGTTGAACCATTAGATGATCACTTTAAATACAAGATTCCTTTTGCAAGGTGCATAATTTGCTAACTTTTTGAAATTGGAATCCTGACTGTGTTTGCTTGAATTACCACCAGATATTTTTACGATCTCATCAATCTTGGTCAACCTTGGTTCGAGTGGTATTGATATAGGTGGAGATGCTAATAAACATGAGTAAAGTTAATTGGTGGTCCAACTTTAAAGAGTTCGGGAAGTTGCATTGTTGCTTTGTCCCAAAATATACGAGATTGTTAACTTATTCATGAGGAGAGGGGATGGAAAATTTTTATGACTTGGATTTAAAAAAATTGAATAAGTGGGGTTGTAAGTTTTTTTTAGTTAATTTTTCTTAATTTTTTATTTTACATCTTATCTTTATTAAAATTTTATAACCCAACTTCTCCAATTTTTTAAAATCTAACTCAAAAAATTTCCCTCCCTCCCTTCCCCTTCATTTTCCTCCTGCCAAACAGACCCTTAATGTCACTAACACCATTTGGAGAATTTAAGTTGTCCATATATATATTGAAGTTAATTACGATTCTTATGTTATTATTCTCTATATTTAAATAGTCACTGACGCATGACAATTATGGCTTCAAAATATTATTTGCACTGGTATTTATATTTGGGGAGTTCAAGTTGTTAATATATATAGTGAAATTGTTAATTGTGATACATAATCAACTTTGGTATAGAGAATAACAACTTAAAAATCACAATTAATAACTTTAATATATATATTGATAATTTGAGCTTCCTAAATGCTTGCAAGGATATATTGATCATTTGAAAACATTTTTAAATCTTAGATTTCTCTATCGGGTTTGATTTGAGATTTGTAATATTAGACTCTTTGATTTGTCATTTCCCAATTATAAAGATATTTTTTTCGGATTTAAGAAAAAAAAAAAGAAAAATGAAAACAGTCTCGCAGATGAACCAACTCCGTACTAGCTGTTCAATCACCCATCAACTTCAAGGCCCGATTAAAAGCAGGACTATTGCCTTGGAGAGTGTTTCTATAATATCTATGTCCCAAGCTTGACTATTAAGGATACCTTTTAACCGTAAATACCAATACAATAGAAGGGATAAAGAATTATTCTGAAAACATGACACTTTAGCGACCATTCTATATATACATCTTACACGAAATAGAATGAGCTGCTTTTTGCAGTCATTACTGATTGAAAGTGAAGAAAAACTATTGAAGGACCAAAGGGATAACTGTACTATACAGACAGAGGATAGTCAAAGTTATTTACTGTTGGCTGGTAGATGTTTCATATTGCAGAGGCAGTACACAACAAGAACAACTATTCTTGTCAAAAAGTCAATCTCAATCAAATGAGGAAGTTGAAGTATGACTTCGTATGTTATAGCAGTTCTATATATATCATATTATCCTTTTCAAAGTATCGCCTCATCATCATTCTATACACAAATGCAAGACTGTATAATGGGATGTTTGACACGGATTACAGCATAATATGCACACATATACGAGATTTGTTGGAGGGAGCTACTTGTCTACAGCTAAAAATAGAAAAATATTTGCATGGTTCTCATCAAAACTCTTTCAATCATCTGGAAGACACAGATTATAGTAGCGTGCCAAATGTTTGGCAGTTCCGTCAGCCACAATGCTTTCAATTTTCTCTTCTTTCTGTTTTTGATAGAAGATAAAACGCCTTAGTTCATATTCTTATCACTTTCGAGAATGCGAATCAGTCCTTCTGGTGCAACAGTAATCTGGTGAAATCCAGGAAGAGCGTTGAGACTTGAGACCTTTCTTTGCAAGGAAGTCTGAGGCCTCGTTACAGCTCCGATCAACACACACTAAACGCACCTCCATTCTCTATTCTGAAGAGCAATCACTTCTCGTATCACATCACTTTCAGCATGCCCGTCAACCATTTAGTCAATGATAAGAGCAATAGCGTTGATAGAGTCCGTTTCTAAAATAACTCTTCTAAAGCCTTCATCCCAGGCAAGCTTAAGGCAATGTAAACAGCTCCATAGCTCTGCTCTCAGTTCATACCCTTCATTAATACGAACAATAAATTCTTTGAGGAAATCACCAGATGTGTTATGGATCAGCCCTTTATACGCCTTGGAATTCATGACGGCCTAGTAGGCTCCATGAACGTTGATTTTGATCCATCCATTCTCCGGTGGTTCTCAACTCCCAGCCAAGTGTACACGTTTAGCACTCTGAATTTCAGTCCCTACCAAGTGATCATGTGTCTCCTTAATTGTGGCTCTCTGCTGCTTGTGGAGCTCCTCTTCTTCTTGCTGTTGTAGCAACAAAATGAAACCTGCTTTAGAAAATTTTGTTTGTCACTATAAATATTTTGCATTGACATTTATAACAGCCATTATCCAGACGTAGGTTAAAGCATCTCTTTTATCTTGTAGAGAAGTTACTGCAGGTTTTTTTGAGATCCTCCAAATGAATGATTTAGTCTTCCACCAAAAAAATAAATGCGTTTGCCTACATATAAACTAACACTATGCTTTCTCTATTAAATGAGTATCTTGAACTCTTCAATATCTTGTCAACTATTCCAAGACCCCAACAAACACATCAGTAGGATTGAGTAAAATTACATATAACTGCCGCAAAAATCACGTCACTTCACCCCCTCAAGTGATAATTACCCCAGACTCGCAAGTAACTAAAACAATCATCTAACAATTAAACTATTGCTGACTGCTTAATAGACAAAAACTACTGAAACAAATTGGACATTAGCATAATAAACTAGCATTGAAATAAGTGAGAATTTAGGGACAAACTAGAAAACTACCTTAAATTTCAATGGCATGCTATAAGCAAAAAATTAAATTTGATAAATAAGATGCTCTTGATATTTACTCCTGCCGGCTAATTCTGTCATTACTGGAATTAGTGATATTATAACAGTAATAAGAACTATAAATGTGATTAGTAAAGAGGAATGAACTCGATCACTTCCATTAAGTGTGTAGCTTCGGCAGTATGCTCGAGTGTAAGTTACTTCAGTTTCTGTACCACCTTAAAATCAGGGTCACTAGGCTTCAACAGTTCACAGTCTATCTTGCTTCTAATTAAGCTCCTTGGGGCGATCATCGAACATTCCCACTTCAGCTGGGCACGCCCTTACAAGCCTTGGCGTCCTACATATCATGAAAGGATGTTGGGTTATCACTGAAAACACCTCTTTGGCCTTAGTAGCTGAATCCAATTCCACCTATGCACATATTGGCATGTCCATTGGTTCATTGTAGTTGTGAATAAACTTGACACTTCTGACAGTGGCAAACTGACCAATTTCAGCTATCAAAACAGATTCAGTATCCTCAGGTGATAGGTTGTCAATGTAAATTGTCCGTTCAACCTTCTCTAGGAATGCGTCATATTCTTCTTCTTGTTTTGTTAAAGACCCCATGTATTATTACAGTGAAAGAAACCAATACAACAGATAAATTTTCTTGATATCCTGTAAACATGCCATTAGCAATGTAAGTCCTATATCAGATACAGGATAGCTCAAAGATGCCTATCAGAAGATTTAGATTCATGATGGTGTAAAACAATTTATTTATCCGAAATGTGAAGCACATTTAACGAAACCCCAAGGCCAAAAGAATTCTGAAAGAACGTTAATAATTCAACCTCGATAGCTAACCGAAATCAACATAAAGATTCTTTCTATCCCATTGAAGCATTCGTTCATTCTCAGGTGGGCCCAAGTTAGCGCTTATTGGTAGGTCAATTCAAATAAACCCTATGAAGCAATAGTCTAGACAAACTTAATAGCACCAAGATTCAGAGCTACTTGATTAGATATTTTTCTCTTCTCACTTATGAAATTTAGCGCATTCTTGTGCTTGGCAACCATTTTCTACCAAAAGATTCTCGTGAAAAACAAATTGCAGTAGATATCATGTAGCACTAAACAGTAAACACAAGAACAGACAAATAAGAAATAAATACAAGACGGTAAAAAAAAAGAAAGAACATACAAGGGTAAAATCGCAAAAGATACAGTTTCGATTTGGCTGCGACGTTATACAATTTCGATTTCGAAAAGCAAGAAAATGTAAGAAATGGACGAGAGAGAAAAGAGACAGTGCCGGCAAGAGAGAAAGCGAGGGACGAAGTAAGACAAAGCGAAAGAAGAAAATGGATATGGAGGAATATGTGTAATGAGAATATGCCTTCCGGAAGTGATGAAAGGGGTTTTGAGTGGCATAGTACACAATATAGAAACGAAAACCTCACCGGAAAAGCAGCTCGAAGTGAATGCCGTCAGTAAGAGAATTCGCCAGCGGCCGAGAAATGCAAAGACATAGGTGTATGAGAGATACTATACAACGTTATTGAAGAAGATATTTACATGCAAAGTCCCCTATGCAACCTTAATGTATGAGAAATATGTTAAATCTTTTGGCATATATATGGTATCAAGTAATGATCCTTCATTTTGATTTTTAACATGTGTGTAAGTATGCAATGTCTAATATATCGTACATGTTGGTGGAGATGGCTTTCTCACACCAGCGATTACCTTTAATATTCAGGAGGAGTATGCAAAGATGAAACAATTTTGTTCACTAATAAAGTAACATGAGTGTCGATATGGTAGAGAAGAAAAACAAACTTTGTCATCTTGACTTAAAGTGCAGTAAATCGAGATGAGATCCTTAATTGTAAATATGGATCGAGTTTTGGAAACCTATGTCCATGTCACTTGTTGTCATACAACAGATTCTTCAAAATTGATATCCTGTGAGTAGATGTGAGAAATTTGGGTTTAGATGCTCGGAGTATCTAGACTAAAGTCTGTATAGTGTTGATAATAAAATCAAAATGACATACGCTTTTAAAGTATAAGATTAACATCATAGCATGCGATTTATACCACATGTGCTAAAGAATCATAAATGGAAAGCAAGTGAATGGATTTCTGCTTCTTTGCTGTGTGAGCCCCAGAAAGGTTAATCCTTTCAATGATGTCTTTTGACTTTAAAATTATCATGAAGATATGTTTCAACATCTACTATTTTAGCATTTTGTCTTATGATAATGATTAATGCGATCTAAAGGTATTATGTTAAGAAAGCGGTTTATTCATTAAAGTGATATATGGGCGAAATGAAGATTATTACCTGAAATATACATACCTATGCTGGTGTTTTAGACTAGTCCATTGTCATATCATTTTGTAATTTCATAAGTGTGAACACTATGCATATGAAAATTGCAATTTGAGTTTTATATTGAATTAAGAGGGATTAGATTGGGCATGATATAATTGTATATTGGTAAATCAAGGATATCAATGCACTATATTAATATCGAGCTGCACTATAGGGTTGTCTTGTGCTAATCTCTGTAAAAAGGTATTTATAGTATAAAGCATCCAAATGGAGACATCATGCCCTCGCGGTCAGGGCAAAACATCTAGGGCCCATTTGATACAAGGAACTTATAGTGAAGAAATGGAAGTGAATGGAAAGGAAGGGAACATTGAGAGGGAATTTAAAGAAGTGTGCTATTTGGTAGACATATGAAGTGAACATATGTTGAGGGGAAATAAGATGTTTAATAGGAAGAAAATGGAGTAGTGGAAGTGGAAAAATATGTGAAATACCCATAATACTCATTAAATATAAAAATAGGGGGAAACAAAGGATAAAATAAAATAAAATATATAAAATATATTGTGTTTTACGTTGGGCATGTAAACATGGGGCATGTTGACTAAGTGATTAAAAAATTAAAAAATTATAATAATAATAAAAATTACAATAGAAGATTATATTGTGTTTTGTTAAGGTATTGAATTAAATATATTCTATTTCAAAACTTATGGCGTTATAGTGGTAATTAACAATAATAAAAATGAAATAATTAACAAAAATATCTAAATTGGTCATGCGAATTTTGCAGTTTCAACTATGATGAGGGTATCCAAAAATCTCTCCAGCAACTCTTTACCCACTTTGCAACTACTTTCAACGATTTTAAATAATTAAATAAATGTGAATATTCAATATAAATATAAAAAAAAACTATAGATATTATATAATTAAAAGTGAGTTTATCCTAAATCTCCTATATTCTTTTGCCATAAGTCCCTCCTTCAAATTCAAAAACCCACTTTACGTTCTGTTGTGATATTGAATTAAATTTATTTTAATAATTATTGTAATTGGAATTTTTTTTATGGAGTGAAATTTGAATATAATAATAAAATTTGAATTTATTAATAAAATTCGAATTTGAATGTACTCTGCAAGGTTAACAAAATTTGAGTTTTCTAAATAAATTTGAATTTAAGAATCCAATTCTGGTCGCCTCTGTTTTAGGGCCTGTTTGGTTTGAGGGGATTAGAGGGGAGGGGAGGGGAGGTGAGGGATTTTGGTTCCCTCTCCTTGATTGGTAAGATTAAGAATTTAGGAGGGGAGGGGAAATTTTTTGAAATTTTCCCCTCCCTCCCCTCAAAACCTCTCCCCCCCAAATTGGGGGGATTTGGAGGGGAGGCTTTAAAAAAAATGTTATTAGACAAAAATGCCCCTCGTATTTTAATGATATTCCAAAAATGCCCTTCTCATTTTAATTCCTAAATATTATTAAATTTTTAATATGAAAATATTTAATTATAGTTGATTATAATTTATAAAATAAAAATTTTATTTATATTTAAAATTTATTATATATTTAAAATTTTAGTTGATTAAAAATTTTATTTATATTTATAATATAAGGGTAAAGTTGTCCATGTGAAAATAATTTCCCTCCCCTCCCCTCTAATCAATCCAAACAAGGTAATATTAAAATCTCTCCCCTCCCCTCCCTTCCCCTCCCCTTCATTAAAATCTCTCCCCTCCCTTCCCCTCCCTCCCTTACTGAAATAGAGCAATCAGAAGAAGGGCATACAAGTCATAAACTTTCACTGTTCTCTGCTTTTGGCACTTTAATTAGTGTGAACGAAAGTGTTGCAGTGCATACTTCTCCGTTTAAGATGTTGTACACCTCCTTGTCGAAGTAACGTGGCAATTTCTTCTCCCTCCATTCATCGTTTCTCATAATCTAGAATGACTCAGGCTCATGCTTTATACTTCTTCTGGTCTTTATTATAAGGCACCAACTAACAAGTATATTTGATCATTTTTATAAGTCACTTGCTTGTTTCCAAAGAGAATTAAATAATTTTTTTTCATGTATAACCCATAATTAATAAGGGTAGTGGGTGAGAGTAATAATTAGTATGATATTAGAGGTTAGTGCAATTAGTATGGGTAATATTAAAAATTATTTAAATTTTAGGACAAACTTAATAATTTAACTGTTTTTATTGGTTTATGAGAATTGTTAGTTGATGCCTTATAATAAGGATTAGAGGGAGTATTCATATCTCACTTCTTAATCTTTTTGAAGTTTTCTGAGAAGATTGCTCCATCTATTTTGACATTGAACAATTCCTTTTTTTAACATTATTTTCATCCTTTTTTCTCGATACATAGGTACTTTTTTTTATACATAAAATGTTTGTCCCCACTCTTCTTGCTTTCTTCATTTTGTCGGTAAACCAGAGGAGTGTGAATGAATCGGAACTGATTTTTGATTCATTGGAATCAGAAGTGGTCTTTTTACTGGAGAAGATGCCCTTAACTTTCTAGGAGGCATGGACCTGCGTTGTAGAGAAAATTGAGCGGTAATGGAACTTGCTTAAGATGCAGCCATCCTCAATTCCTCAGCTACCCAGACTTTGTTTGATTTTGGCATTTTAATTTAAATTTTTAAAGGATAAATTTGTCTTTTGTATTTTCCCACATGTGAGGTAAGATAGGTTACCCCCAATTTTGGTGGGAACTGATCTTCCCATATTTAAGAGAACTTTGGAGGGATGGGAGCTTTAGTTCTAGAAGCATTTGGCATCCAAACATGTTTTCACCAAGGGAACTTGTCTATCTTCCCTTCCCTTCCCTTCCCTCCTTTTCTATGTACCAAATGGGCTCATAGTATGAAAGAAATAAGAGAAAGAGACTTAGCCCATAACATCTAATCCACCAAGTGTGAGTGGGAGATGTTGGAATATACTAGTTCACCCTTGGTAGATTATGGCCTAAGCTAGATTCAAGAGGGGTTAACATGGAGAGATATGTATTATAAAGAGATATATCCTTTGTGGTTTAAATGTTATATCTATTCCTATATGTTTAATGGTTGCATCTATTCCTATGTGATCGTAGATACACTATATATATAGGGTGTGGAATTAAGAGAGTATGCTAGTTAGAATATAATACACATAGAATATTGCTCTTCTCCCTTTAAAAGGTTCTTTTGTAAGAATGTTTTCTTCTCTTCATCCTATGGTGTATTTGCTTTGTAACATGATTGAGGTTTACATCAGCGCTCCAGTTTCGTGTGGATACTTCAACAAGTCAATCAGATTCTAAGTACGCCTAAAATTCTTACAATTTGAGTACTGCGAAGACGAAACACTAAAAGCACAGACAAATCAATGTCGTCTTTTTCCTCTTCGCTTTCTATTTTTGGCATCTCATGATTTTATTTCTCTTCGAATCTAGCAAAGTCATTTTTCATTGATCTCTCTCTCTCCCCCCCTCTTGCTTCTTTAAGCAAACAATGCAAACTTTATGTAGCGAAAATATTTTTAAGTACGAGTCAGCCAATGACTTTGAAAATTAGCCAGCTCCTAAATTAATATAGTATATCATAGTAATTAATATTTTAGACATGGGATAACACCTCAAATCATATAAGACCCTGAATTAGGTTTTTAATGGTTCAACAAGTTATTCAACAGTTAAAGTAGTAACGTAATAACTTGACAGAGAAAATTGCACTATTACAAAAAAAAAAGCACCATAAGTTATGCTTATTTTTATGAATATTATGACACTTAGGAAGCGTCACAACTTTCAACGCTACTAAAAGAAGCTATGGAAGCGCTATAACTTCATTTTATTTTTATTTTTTTAAAATAGCTTCCTATGGCGCTTCCTGTCAAAACCCTCGGTAATTCAACATTTAACGGAGTACCAACATATAGTTCAATGGGCATATAGATATAGTATAAACATACTGATATAAAATTCTTAATTACAGTACAAGAAGTCCCTATAAGGTTTGTACATAGTAAATTACAAAACCTAAAAATACATAGAGAAAACAAAGATAATCAACACAAAACTCTCCATCAGAACCGGAACCCTCAGTTGCCGGTGTCCCCCTTCTTGCTTTTAGAGCTGCTACCTTTTATTGAATAAATTTTATTTACGAAAAGGGTGAGATTCAAACGAATCTTAATAGTAACATGCAATCAATCATATAAAATGCGAAAGGTAAACATGCAATACAATATATGATGCAGTAATTAATAATGATGTGCATATATCTGTCAAACAATGTTTAGGATCATATGACGTTTTTGTCTGAATCAAAATGATTATTTGTCCCTACTTGCCATTCAGTTATCACATTGATACTCTGCCCGGTATTCAGGTACAAATGATTGTTTGTCCCTACTAGCTTTACTGTGTGCTCAGTTCAAGATTATATGATTATATGACCACTACTTGCTATAATGTTCTGGAGCATATGATTATCTATCCGTACTTGTCTCAATAATATTCCGAAATAGATGACTGTCTATCCGTACTTTCCACTAGCCTACCTAGATTGGGTACCCTTTGGCCCTAGAGGTACTTGTGCTTTTCCCTCAGGGTGATACTTGTACTTTTCCTACACCCAACTCTGGGAATTACCACTATTCACATGTCATTGCACAGAACATGGAAAACAATGCATATTAACAATCACCTAGAATATGAGAGATAGAGTTACTACATTAACTCCTTTCCTTGCTTAGATAATATCGGTCTTTAACTTCTGGTCCGACTCGGCAAATATCAAATCTTAAAATTCCAAATTGCTAACAAATGAGTTATTACTCATTCATACCTTATTTTAAGACTCATAAGTTAGTCATCTTTACTAAAAAATGGGTAATTATCAAAATGCTCCTAGAAATCCGGTCTAATTCTTTTATACCTTGTATAATTGTACTTTTTTGAAAATTATGACCCGGTCTATTACTACATAATTTCGTGTGTAGAATCCATTTTTGACCTCAGTTTTGGAAAAAATCACACTGCATCCTAGTTTTACCCTTGATAGTCACCAATTAGGGTTTTAGGGGCAAAATTGTTACTTCACACCCTAAAGCCTTCACACTTCATAATTCATATGTGTCCTACACAATTTTTCATTCTAAATATAATAGAATAATCAAATGCATCAAATTGCAGCCCTAACCCCTTGAAATGCACCTGGCCAAAAGTTTAAAGATTTTAGGAAAATTGCAGTTTTTCAATTTCCAACCAACCAAACATCTTTTCACTTCTAATCACTTATTTAACCACTTAAACACCATTTTCATATAATTAATCAAAGCTTAGGAAGCACCCCCTTAGGGTTTATACATCTTAAATCACAAATTCAAGCTAATACAAGCCAAACAATCAACTAAAACACCAAGAGCAAGCATAAATCATTAAGAGATTACAAGTTCTCAAGCTTACCTTGCTTCTCTTTGACTTTCTCTCTCTAGTTGTGGCTTCCCTCTCCTTTTTCTCTTATTTTTCCTCTTGCTTTACATTATTTCAAGAAGGATATGAAGATTATGGAAGGTTTATAAGGGATCAAAGTCAAGAGGGAGTGCTCTATTTTAAGTGGGAATGGTTGAATGTGATGGTGGTTTGTTTGCTGAGAAAACACTGATATGATATAAAAAAACTTTGTTAATACGTGCAGTTGTAGTTGTTAATATTGCTATTGTAGTTGTTAATACAGAACTTGTGCTCTATTTTTTGGCAATGTAATAGAGGGATTGCTCTATTTTTGGGGAAGGTAACATAGAGATTGCTCTATTTTAAGTAGGAATGATTGAATGCAATGGTGGTTTATTTGATTACAAAAAAATGATACAAACATATAAAAAACGTATTGTTAATATTGATATGGCAGTTGTTAATACAAAATTTATGTTGCAGATTGTCATGAAAGATGGGAACTAGTTTGGGGAAGAATCTATTATGTTTCTTTCATGTGGGGGGAGTTTTTAAATGGTGGAGAAGGTAAAATGCAATATGTTGGTGGTTTGGTAAGAATAAGATGCATTAAAGAAGGTACAACGTATGAGGAGTTTTGAAGAATCATATCATCTATAATTGGAAAAGAAGGTAATGAAATTTATTTGAAATTCAAAGTTACCTTGATACATCAACATTTATGGATCTTTTAGACGATGAAAGGGTAGATCATTTAATAAAATTTAATGAAGAATATGGTCATGTGTACATTGAAGAGGATGACGATAATGACAATACAAAACTAACAATGAATGGTCAAATGGAAGAGCAAGAAGTTGAGTTGTCTTAAGAAAAGTAATTTGTTGCTAGATAAGTTGTGAATGATATCTCATACATTGTCATTACTAGCACTCTAACTTGTCATTTGTTGCAGGATTGATCAATTGTTTAGAGGTGCAGGTGGATTGTCTATGTCTCCACCTTCTTTGTTAAATGAAAATCAAGAGGTCTCATCATTGGTATGTTGTACTCAAATAGTGCCAATACCTAGACCGAAAATGAATTATACCAAATGGAAGTATTTGATTATTGGAGAAGGACAGATTTTTTTGAATGCTGTGACCCTTCGTCAAACGTTATACAAATGCAACATTTCACACAAGTTTTCATACCAATTTATGAAGAACAATCAACAAAAGATAATTCTAAAGTGTAAGGTTGATGGTTGTCCTTGGTACATGGGTGCATATTCATCGGGAGAACATCAAGATATGGAGTTTCTAACCATCAGAACATACAAAAGTGAACACATCTACCATGCACTAAATAACCTAATTGTTTGTCATCTACCCAGGTCCAGCTTGACATCATTAATTGTAATGGTTGGTTTGAGGTGCAATATTCACAAGACTGCTAATGAAATTCAAACATACTTGTACAGAGAGTATGGGGTACAGATGAACTACCCTCTAGTGTACAAGGCCAAAGAAAGAGTGTTGAGGGAATTACATGGTAGAGTAGAAGACTCTTACATGGTAATTCCTTAGATATGTGACAAACTCAATAAAAGTGATCCTAACACTATTGCAAAGTGGGAAGGGTAATCTAACAATAGATTTGAGAGGGTATTTATTGTTTATGGTTACTCAGTTAAAGGTTTTATAGATGGTTGTCAGCCTATACTTTATATAGATGGATGTCATCTAAGTGGCCCTTGTAAGGGAACAATGTTGTCAGCTTGTGCATATTATGCAAATAATAATATGTTTCCTTTAGTATATGTCATTGTTAGCAGTAAGACATATGATAAATGAGCTTGGTTTCTATGCAATGTAAAAGAGATAGGAGGATTAATAATGATAACAATTGTGTCAGATCAAAATAATGCCATTATTGGTGTTGTAAAAGAAATATTTGGCAGTAAGAGGCATGCTTTTTGCTACTAGCATTTGAAGGAAAATTATAGTGCAGAGTTCTTGAAAATCAATAGAGGTCGGACACATACGTTGGGGAATAGCAAGGAGACTATACTCAATCTCCTTGATACAATTGCCTATACAAGGCTGGATAAGGACTTTACTAATGCAATGAAAATTAAGATTGTTTAATCCATAATTGGCATAATGGGTGGAGACTAATGGGGATGTTGACTAATGGGCTCTTAGAAAGTTTCCTTTCAAAAGGTAGGATAACATAATCACTAATCTTACAGAGTCGTTCAATACATGTATGTTAAAAGAGAGGAAACACATCGTGTCTATTTTAATACATGAGCATCGAGAGAAATTGGCACAGAAATTGGTTACAAGCAAGATAGCAATAGCTAATTGGAAAAATAATGTTGGACCCAATATTGAAGAGAAATTGATACAGCAAGTTAAGTATGCTGAAAATATGGATGCACAATATTATGAAGACTATCAGTTTTCAATGAAAACTAGATGTGGTGATGCCATAATTTATGTGAATGTAGATCTTGGTGCAAAAAAATGCACGTGTTTAGCATGGAAAATTAGTAGAGTACCTTATGCACTTGTATGTTCAGCTATTAGATGACTGCTTGAAACTGCTTGCGCAGGAGCAAATATATGTAAATACTATGAGGCCAGTTGCAACACATGATTGTCCACGTGTTGATTCTCCAACGGTCACACATATGCTAACACATACATTAGTGGACCCTCCAATTACTACAAGGATGCCAGGGAGACCCAAAAGAAAAAGAAAGGAATCTTAGATTCAAAACAAGAAGCTTTATCATTGTGGGAGATGTCGTGAGGCTGGACACACATGAAAACTTGTAAAAATCCAAATCTAACCTAAAAACAATTTGTACATTCATGTACATACTTTTGATAGTTACTTTTTTTTATTATGTCTATATACACCTACAATTAGTGACTTATTGTGACCCCTTTTAGCTTTTGGATAGGTTCAAAAGTTTGTGTACTTACAACGTAGATAAGGACATGTAACTATATTTCATATTTTGAAATGATATCATATTAAGTTAAATGAGTGGGTGGAAATAGCCACTTACTCATACAACTTAATATTTTAATGTTATATGATATATAGATATGATATGATATTCAATTGTGAAAGTACGCTCATGAAGTTGCCAAAATAGGTCAAACAGTTGTTAAAATTCCTGATATGCTATTGTGATAGGTGAAACGTTAAATTTGTTAACTCCAGCATGGAGGAAAATGATGTTATCAAAATAACTCACGCATTTGTGAAAATATGCATTAGGACTTATGAAAATAGACGTAAACTATTATCAAAATTGGCATAATGACTTGTAAAAAAAAGGAATATGCATTTGTCAAAGTTGAAAAAAATAGGCACAACAAGCTGTTTAAATTCTGATAAACATTTGTGACAGTTGTGACTTGTTAAATTTATAAACTCCTCAGGAATTACAATTCAGTTGTCAAAATAACTTATGGACTTGTCAAAATAGGCACAACATATTGTTAAAATTCTGATTAGTTAATGTCAAAATAGGGACTTGTAAAATTTCTTAAGTCCTTCTGTAATTACAATTCAGTTATACAAATGACTCATGCAGTTGTAAAAATAGGCAGAAGAAGTTGTTAAAAACCAAATAATCAGTTGTGACAGGAGGGAGTTGTAAAGTTCTAAACCCCTTTAGGAATATCTCATGCAGTTGTAAATATGACTCATGAAGTTGTAAAACAAGGCTGGAGAAGTTGTTAAAGGACAAATAACCAGTTGTGATTGGTGAAAGTTGTCAAGTTATAAACCTCTTCAAGAAATTTTCAAACAGTTGTAAATATGACTCATGAAGTTGTAAAACAAGGCTGAAGAAGTTGTTAAAACACAAATAACCAATTGTGAATGTTGGGAGCTATCAAGTTATAAACCCCTCTACAAATAACTCAAGCAGTTGTAAATATGACTTATAAAGTTGTAAAAAAAAGGTTGAAGAAGTTGTTAAAACACAAATAACCAGTTGTGATTGGTGGGAGTTGTCAAGTTCTAAACCAATCCATGAATAACTCAAGAAGTTGTAAATATGGATCATGAAGTTATAAAACAAGGCTGAAGAAGTTGTTAAAATACAAATTAGTTGTTGTGACTGGTGCGAGTCGTCAAGTTCTAAGCCCCTCCACGACTAACTTAAGCAGTTATTAATATGACTTACGAAGTTGTAAAAAAAGACTGAAGAAGTTGTTAAAACACAAATAAGCTGTTGTGACAGAACCTCCTGGAATAACTTAAGCAGTTGTAAACTCATAAAGTTGTAAAGAAAGCCTGAAGAAGTTGTTAAAACACAAATTAGTGGTTGTGACAGACCCTTCGGGAATAACTCAAGCAGTTGTAAATATGACTCGTAAAGTTTTAAATCAAGGCTGAAGAAGTTGTTAAAACATAACTCAGCTGTTGTGATAGACCTTGCAGGAATAAGTCAAGCAGGTGTAACTATGACACATAAAGTTTTAAAACAATGCTGAAGAAGTTGCTAATACACAACTCAGCTGTTGTGACAGACCCTACGGGAATAAGTCAAGTAGTTGTAACTATGACTCATGAAGTTGTAAAATAATGCTGAAGAAGTTGTTAAAACGTACATAACTCAACTGTTGTGACAGACTATTCAGGAAAAACTCAAGCAGTTGTAAATATAACTCACAAAGTTGTAAAACAACGCTAAAGAACTTGTTAAAACATAAATCAGCTATTGTGACAGACCATTGGGGAATAAGTCAAGCATATGTAACTATGACTCATAAAGTTGTAAAACAACGCCAAATAAGTTGTTAAAACAAATCTCAACTATTGTGATAGACCCTGCAAGAATAAATCAAGCAATTGTAACTATGACTCATAAAGTTGTAAAACAATGTTGAAGAAGTTGCTAAAACACAAATCAGCTGTTGTGACATGCTCGTTGGGAATAAGTCAAGCAATTGTAACTATGACTCATAAAGTTGTAAAACAATACTGAAGAAGTTGTTAAAACACAACTCAGCTGTTATGACAGACCCTCCAGGAATAACTCAAGCAGTTGTAACTATGACTCATGCAATTGTAAAACAATGCTGAAGAACTAATTAAAATCAAACGTGGTTTTGTATAGTTTGTCATAACTTGTCACATACAATAGTAGTTGGATAAGTTGTCAAAATGAAGACATATCATTGCCTTTCTAGGGAAGTAATATTGGCAAAATACATAATTACATAACATAAAGCCTAAACCCTATATAACTACTCTTACATCTCTTTCTTCCTCTTATTTTGTTGGTTGCCAACAATAATGGACAACACCTTTTGCACATGTATGTTCTTCTCATATGTTACGAGCCACCATAAGCAATCGATCTTCGTCTGCCGGATTTGATCATGTGATAAATTAGGTATGGTATACCATTCTTTGTCATGTGCAGTGTGATACATCATTTCCTATAGCTTCGGTTGAATACAAACGAGTAGTGAAATCACTCGGGAGATCAGAACTTGAACCCGAAACACCTAGCTTCTAAAAATGCTTAAAAATTCCCTAACCTCAACCCAAGAGTTGAACCTATGGTTGAGAGGGTAGTAAAATTTTATCAAAACTCTTTTCACAATTCTTCACTAACTCGTTAAGACTCACTGGTTTTTTGTTTTGTTCAAGTTTATTAGAGTTTGTGAGCGCACCTCTGCCAACTTTATACATTTCATTCCATATACACATTTGATCAGCGATAGGAAGCAAAACTACTTATTTTTATCATTCCTTCACTAGGTTACCTTTACATTGCTTACACGACATATACATCATGTACAACCTAAAATATTTAAGACATTAACAAAACATAAGGGATCAGACAACCAACTGATGAAAGTCTTCAGCACCTCGACTTCTAGTCATCGCCGCTTACCTTCTTATTGCTCCTCAAGCTTTATCCCTATACTGAAGGTGGTTTTAAAGAAAAAGGGTAAGATTCGAAGGAATCTCAGTAGAAACACAATGTTAATCATACAGAAATAATATCACAAAGCATGATTCCTAACATCAATCATAGAATTATCACAACAACACTCAGTGTATCAAGTGCAGTTCATTAACTACCATAGCGCTAAGCATGTTATAGGCCCCAAAGGTTACCCATGCAAAATAGGCCCTAGGCACCGCTCGTGCATCACTAAACACTATATTGGCCTGAGTGTTCACCCGTGCAAAATAGGCCCTGGGTGACCATTCCGCATAATCTAAATTTTTCAGACAACTTATGATGAATGCAAACAACACACAATTGCATACTATGACATATGAAAGACAAGTTACTACCTGATCAATCTTATTTAGCAATTCCTTTTTGCTTATTCAAGCTCGGGCAAGTTCTACGTTTCGGACGGTTGTTAAGTCCTGAAATCCTCCAAATATAGCATAAATGAGTCATCACTCATTCATATACAATTACAAACTTACAACATTGGTAAACTTAGCCTAAAAGTTCTAAATTATTAAAATACCCTTAAGAGACCCGGTCTTCCCCCTTTGTACCCAGTCTCACTCCACTTTAACAAAATTTATAACCTAGGCTAATCCTATACAATTTCGAGTGTACAATCCATTTTTAACCTCGATTTAGTCAAAATCAAGCTCAAATGATGAAAATGCCCTTGACAGCCCTTAGTTAGAGTTTTTAAAGGGTAATTCGGTCATTTCACCTTCTGGGGCTTTTCTCACTTTATGATCAACATAGACCCTACACAAATTTTCCTCCTAAACTCAATGGAAGAATCAGAATTATCTAATTTCTACTCATTTACCATGATCGACACAGGGAAGGGAATTTAGGTTCACAGAAAAGTTGTGTCGGTTTCTTATTTTCTTTTGCCTAATTACCTTCTTTTTTCTTATAATCACACTACTAGCTATTTAAACATTCATTGGACTTGATTTGGAGAAATTTGACCATTAAGGTCCTTTAGGTTTCATGAGCTATCTTGCACTAAAATAACCAAAACCAAGCTAAGAACAACTCTAATAGCATTAATCAAGCAAGAATGACAAGTTTGGGAAGTTGCCTCTTGATTTTCACCACTTTCTCTCTCTACAAGTTCTGCCTTTCTCTCTCCACAACTCTTGAGTGAGCTAGAAATCCATGGTTCCAAAGGTGGAGAGGTGAGTAAGAGAGTTGATAGAGGGATTAAGAAGCTTAAGACACAAGGTAACAACTTCTTACCTTTGATTCCAAGAAAACCCTAGCCTTTTTCTCCCTTCCACTATCTCAGCTCTCTCTCACTCTATTTCGATCAGACTTGGATGAGAAATAAAGGAAAGATCAAGGGAATTATGGTTATAGTGAGATTAGTTAAAAGTTAGACAAGTAGCAACTTGTGATTGGTCCAAAGCATCATTTCTCCTTTAATTATTTCATTTCCCTTCTTGCTTTCTCATTCCATCCGAAATGCATAGAAAGTGAGACGGAAATATTGATCTCTAATATCCCATTGTGCCAACTTGCAATATGTTGACTTTTAGACCTTTGACTTTTGCCTATTTGACATTTCTTGATAGTAATTTAACAAAATTGGTTTATTAATGATCAAGTAGTCATTTCTCTCTTTTTAATTCCCATTTAATTGAAATTATTGGGAATATTTGGGAAAAAAAATTATTTCCCTCTTTATGTAAAAATTACCATTTTGCCCCTACATTTTATGATTTACCGAAATAAATCATTTTTTTCTCATTTCTTTGACTTAGCCCAATTTTTAACACTTGAATGATTCCATCATGTGTATCATTTTATACCCATATTTTGGTTACAATTTTAGGCCCTTAATTATGCATTAATTTCCTCTTTGTGTCCTTAGTTGGCCAAATTACATGTAACCGGCGATTAAGAATATTTCTGTAAATCCATTTACTTCACATTTCTCCATTTTATTTCACTAATAAACTCAAATATACATACAAAGAATATTGGTGAAAATTGGGGTTTTACATTTCTCCCCCCTATTCAATAAATTTCGTTACTGAAATTTGTTACACCATTTATGGCATAAATCCTGGGTAACGTCTTTGCTATCATCTTCTGCTTCCTAGGTCACCTCTCTCAGAGATAGTTCCTTCCATACCACTTTCACAAATGGTATGTTACGATGTCTGAGCCTCCTTTCTTATCTATCAATGATTTGTTCTGGCTCAGCTCATAAGTGAGGTCATCTCACATATCCACATCTTCATATTCAATAATATGTTGAGGGTCTAGTTGGTACTTCTTCAATTGCGAAACATGAAATACGTCATGCAATATACTCAGATTTAGGGGTAGAGTAATCCGGTACCCTACAAGCCCAATTCTTGCCAATATCTCAAATGGCCCAATGTAGCGAGGACTTAACTTCTTCCTCTTTATTGCTCTTCTAACACCAGTAACATGTGATATCTTTAGAAACACATGAACACTGACCTAGAATTCCAACGGTCTTCTCTATTTGTCGGTATAGCTCTTTTGTCTACTCTGAGCTGCAAGAAGTCTCTGCTTGATAATTCTGACCTGCTCAGTAGTATGATCTACTATATCCGCCCCATATATCTTCTTTCTGATAATTCTGTCTAGCATATCCTCCAACGTATCCTCCAGCGTCTATATGGTTCTCTCTGATTGTCCATCCGTTTGAGGATGATGGATCGTAATGAAACTTAACTTAATGCCCAAAGCATCATGCAGAGATCTCCAGAACTTTGAAGTAAATCGAGGATCCCTGTCAGAAATTATACTCTTCGGCGTCCCATAGAGTCTCACTATCTATTTGACATAAATTTCTGCTAACATATAAGGAGAATAACTAACATTGATCGATAGGAAATATGCTGACTTCGTAAAACGATCAACAATCACCTAGGTTGTATCATGGTTCTGGATTCTGGGTAACCCTACCACCAGATCCATGGTTATGCTTTCCCATTTCCACTCTGTAGTCTTGGGACTCTGAAGCAATCCTGGTAGTTTTTTGTGCTCAATTTTTACCTTCTGGCATGTAAGACATCGCGTCACATATTCTGTCACATCCTTTTCAATTCCCGGCCACCAGCACACCACTTTTAAGTCATGGTACATCTTTACCATCCCTGGATGAAGGGTGTAACGACTCTTATGTGCATCATCAATGATTTTCTGCCTCAGATCATCCTTTGGTAGAATATAGGTTCTCTTCTTATATTAAACTAATCCACCTGGCGACAGATCAAAGTCTCGAGTCTCTCCTCATTCAGTCTTACTCTTAATAGACTTTGTTTTCTCATCTTACATTTGAGCTTTTGCAATCTCAGTTCTCAGATCATTCTTCACTTGGCTAATACTATAAGTAGCATAGAGGATATGATTTGACAAGTTTAAATCTCAGAAATCTTCTATAAATTTCCTCTCCTGTATCATCATAACTGCTACTTACACCGCCTTCCGACTAGGAGCATCAAAGACGACATTAGCTTTACCTGGTGATACTTAACCTCCAGGTTATAGTGTTTTAGCAACTCCATCCACCTATATTATCTCATGTTGAGCTAAATAGTTCAATCCATAAATAAGATTAAGAAAATCCTAACATGAAAAAATTAAAATTAGTTACTCATATACATCAAAATCAAATCACAGTAATAACAATAAACCTTTCAAGAGAGTTCAACACAAAGACAAAGGTGATAAAGAGAAATCTAGAGACTACTGAATACAGAGTAGAAACAAAGATCGTCTATTCTAATCCTTGCATTTTCCGTTTGCGTTCTCTGTCTCTCCAAACAAGCTAGTCCAAAAAGACGGAAGGAGACTACAGGTCGATACTATCGACCTCTCCTCTGCTTCCCTTATTCAGCTCTCACTCCCCTCAGACTTGTCAGCATTGTTCGCTCTCACTCACCACACCACCTAAGACGATGATGAAGACTAGTGCCTCCCCCTATTTTAGCTTATTCTCAAGGTTCAAAAGAGAAGAAGAAGGCGATTTTCCAATCTGAAAGTATTGCTCTGCTGCAGAATCGTTCCCCTTGGTTCTGATTTTATCATTTTCGAGAAGCTTCATAGATTCACCATTTTAGATCTCCCAGAATCCTCTAGATTTTTGAAAAATTCCCTATCTCACTAATCTGCAATTTGATTTATTTCCCAAAGCTTCTAGATTTGATCTTCCGAAGATTCTGTAATCTCCGATTGTGAAATCCCCCCCATGTCCAGCTACCTACTCTATGTTTTTTTAAAAGTTTTATATTGAACATGTTCCTTACCTTTTTAAGTTTTAAAATATGATTTCCATACACAGTGGCGTATGTGATCCTATGGCAGAATTTGAAGAAGAGATCAACTAAAATGATGATGATCTATTTATTTTTTTTAGATTTTTTTTCTTCAGATTATTAAATTATTATTCTTTATTATTAATATCATTACTTTATAAAAACTTTAATATCAATAATGAAATCCTTCTAAATCAATATCTTATTAAAATCTGACTAAAATCTTTTTGATTTTTTATAAATGACACCCAAATATCTTAAAATATGTTCTAAACTTATCTAAAAATAGAGACTCATCAACAACATCTTGCACTGTTCTAGTGCATGCCACGAACTCAGCTTTTATAGGATATAGAGCAATGCATGTATACATCTTAGTACTCTAACATATGGTGTCATTGTTTAGGAAGAAGGTACAACCTAAAGTGGATTTTCACTCATTTCCATCCCTGCGTAGATAACCATCAGAGTAATTATTGGCTCATAATAATTGAAAAAGATAGGGCGGGTGGCGGTCTCTTCTATTGGCGTTAACACGCCACACCGTACAGATTGTTAGCGGTAGCACCTATTTAAACACAATAAACAAATAGTTCGAGTCACGTCAAAGGACGCTGTCCTTAGGAGATATTTCACAACCCCCTAGAATATTAGGAAGCGGCACTCCCCATGATAAAATGAACCCTTCCTATAGAAAGCAGGGTTACAAAATTGTAGAAAGATATCAGTGTAACTCAGAAGAAGAGAGAGATGAGAGGAGCTCAAGGACCAACGTCTCACTTGACCGTGCACCAAACATAGCCTTTTATAGGTAAAAACATGTTACCGTTAAGCAGCAATAATGATCATCAAAGACCGTTTAATGAAAATTAAAATAACAGTTACAAAGTAAGTATTAATGACAATTTAATATAATAAAACCTTTTAAATGTTATTAAAACCAGTCAATTAAAAATCCAATGGTCATCTCCAACGCTCAGTTCAAAGACTCCTCTCATCAGTCTTTTTACTAACTCAAGCTCATATTTAATTGTATAATAGGGTGTTTCCAATCTTGAGTTATATGAGACTTCTTCTTGTGACACACTCACACACAATATTTACAACAATCCCCCATATGTGTCAAAGGAAGCTCAAAGCCTCATTACTTGAGCTACATACATGAATATAACCATTATTTCTAGTGGTCCTTTGGACTATGAACTAGACCTAGACTAATAACACTTAGTACAAAGAGATACCATAGGTCCTATGGACTAAGAACCAACATCTCTTAGGCATATACCAGAGGCATTAAGAGTTTGATTATACCCCCACATTTTCTACTGTTAGCACGGTTTTGCACGTTAATTGGCCATACGCGTATCTTGGTATTTAACGAATGCTCTAAAGATTTTGCCACGATCTCATAGGAGCGGCCACACTTCTCATTCGTATAGGTGATTTCATGACATGTACCTGTAATGAGCACACCATCCCCTAGGATTATGAAATCATTAAAAGCTTTCGCTCAGCCTCACTATAATGCATTCTAGCACTTTATCTTGCCATAAGAAGGGACTGGTAATTTATTTTATTGCTAGCAGAACTAACAAACGACTTGTTTTTACCCATTGAACCTCCTTTATGAGATCACCAATCATAGAGGTTGAGTTTCCATCGCTGTTAATTTTAAATTGGCTTTAGTCTCATTCTCCTCAGCTAATTTGATTCTTCCTGGGGTTTATTAACGGATCTGTATGTCAACTCTTTGACCTCACAAAATTAATTGAGATAACTCTATAATTATTAAGCTTTCTTATTCACATCATATCTCAAATGATTTTCACTTACATCATTGCTCTTTCTACAGTAATTATTGCTATTTAGCAATCACAACTCGTCGACATACACTGTCAGTTTTACACTCAATTGCAACAACTTAACCTCAATTGCAGCTATCTTCAGAATAATAAATTATGGCTCACACAATATTTATTTTTGGCTATTAGTGGATTTTTCCAAATAAAAATGAAATTCAATTCACATCCATGTATCTCATACGAACGCCTTTAGCTTAGTTGCACACACGGGTATAACCATTGTATCTAGTTAAATTGGGCTAGTAATTGGGCTAAGAGGAAGAGTGGGTTCACGTGCACAACAATGGGCCACCAGAAGGCAAACGCAGTGGAAATCTGAAAATTTCCCCCTGCGTGGGATTTAAATATGGATTGACCACTTTTTATCAAATGTTTTTTTTTGAAAAATCTAAAATTTATTTTGTGAAAATGGCTTACCAAAAATACCCAGTTTTGAAGCATTTGATTTTTGAAACCTGAGTATTTCGGTTACAAGGGTCATAAAAATATTTTATTTTATTCAACTGGCAATCATGACTAACGTTCATGCTCCTGCCATTATCTCCAAATTTCAAAACGACACAATAAAATCTGTTTATGACATTTAAACATTAAAAAATCGTTGGGTTAATTGTGTTAATGGCCATTGATTTTTCCTCCAACATTCAAGTACATGAGGAGCCTATAAAAGGCATTACCTGTAAGAAGTTCAAGCAGCCAGCTCAGAAATCTCGAGCTCTCTTTCTCTCTAGTTTCCCTTTGTTCTCTCTGCCTTATAGTTACTATGCATTTTGATGTTCTGTTTCACCCTGTTTTTGCAAGTAGAATCCGTTTTATCCTTGGGAATGTCGCTTTCAATTAGCCGGTGGTTGTGGAATATCTCTTAAGGTTAGTGTCCTGGGACGTGACTCAAATTGCATACTTGCAGGAGTTAGCCAACAATTAATAACATTTAGTTCACAGAGATGCCAGTGGTCCTATGGACTATAAACCAACACTTCTTAGGCGTATACTAGAAGCATTAATAGTCAGATTATACCCTCACATTTTCCACTGTTGGCGTGGTTTTGCACATTAATCGGCCATGCACGTGTCCAGGTATTTAACGAATGCTCTAGAGATTTTACCACGATCTCATAGGAGCAGCCCCACTCCTCCTTCATATAGGTGATTTCATGACATGTAACTGCAATGAGCACACCATCCCATAGGATTATGAAATCATTAAGAGCTTTCACTTAGCCTCATCATAATGCATTCTAGCACTTTATCTTTCCATAGGAAGGGACCGATAATTTATTTTAATGCTAGCAGAACTAACAAACGACTTGTTTTTACCCATTGAACCTCCTTCATAGGATCACCAATCACAAAGGTTGGGTTGCCATCACTGTTAATTTCAAATTGGCTTTAGTCTTATTCCTTTCGGCTAATTTGATTCTTCTCGGGGTTTGTTAATGGATCCACAGGTCAACTCTTTGACCTCACAAAATCAATTGAGATAACTCTACAATTATTAAGCTAGCTTATTCACATCATATCTCAAACGATTTTCACTTACATTATTGCTCTTTCTACAATGGTTATTACTATTTAGCAATCATAACTCGTCGACATAAACTGTCAGTTTTACACTCAATTGCAACAACTTAACCTGAATTGCATCTATCTTCAGAATAATAAATTCTGGCTCACACAATATTTAATTTTGGGTATTAGTGGATTTTTCCAGATAAAACTGAAATTCAATTGACACCTGTGTATCTCATACAACGGGAATCCACTATATATGATATCAACATTTATAGTATCCCTCAAATATTTAAATCTCCTCATAAGACTGCATATTTCTATATGCTCAATCTTCACATAGCACGAGCTATATCACAGGGATTAACATCCTTTAATGCAACAAATTCTCAACAATTTGTGTATACCCAAATCAAGCAGAAAAATTAGTTTTTAAATTACTTTAAAAACTGTGTTAGAATCACAAGGAATATTCACAATAGTTAGAATCACAAGGAATATTCACAACATTTTTCAAAAAACCAAACTTCAAAAATATTTCTCAATATTGTATATAATAACTATTTCTTTTTATGATTTCAACACCCAAAATGACATTTGCTTCACACATGCTTTCATATTAAATTTTGAAGCCACATTAAAACACATATGCTATCTGTATTTGAAATTCAATATTCATAGTAGTCATACATGTTTGTACTACTATAAATATATTCGTAAATCATGAAATTTAAACATCTTTATCTATATACACGATAAATGATTAAATTTTTATACCATACAAATAATTCACAAAATTTTCTTTCTACATCAAATAATAAAATCTCCACAATTAATTTTAAACCACAACTTGATTTTATCAAATGATGGTAGAAACAATTTGCAACTTTATAAAATTTTAAGGTACCCCACATGTTAGGCACCCTCACACTTTCAAATAGCTCAAAAAAATTTTTCACACCTTAGAAATAATAATTCTAATTTAATTAGAATCTCACTATATAATCCCCTTCCATTCTAATTATATTAGAATTTCTCAGATAACTTCTACCAAAAGGGGAAATAAGTTCCAAAAACTTACAAATATCATATTAAACATTGTTCCCCGTCTCTAACAAATATGTTACCATGGCTTTCCAAATACTACATTTATTTGAAAAACTCACACGTCCATACTCAATATAATTTTATTTTCCATCAGTTCTATTCTATAATTTTACGTAAATGGCAGAGAGAGAAGCTACCACATAAAAGGCACATAAAATATAATGCATATACATAACTCATAAAGCTCAATCACATGCCATCAATGATGGAGACTATGGAGTCATAAACCCAAAAACCATCGGTAAGCCAAAATAGTGGAAATAAACTATTATTATGACAATGCAAATTTGTGTCAACACCATAGCAAGGAAAACATTTGCACAACGGTGTCATAGCTCAACGGCATTCGAAGTGGGAAAACAGTCAATAAGAATTGTATTGTCATCCTCAGTGAACAATTAGTAATAAGCTCCTAAAACTTTGCAATCAGGTTCGACTTAATAATTTAGTTTTCACATATTCAATTTTCATCAAGCCCTCGTTGAATGACTTTTTTTTTAAAAAAACACCCAAAAATGCTTTGCCTTTAACTTGCACCTAGAAACTCAGCAAAGAAATTCATGTGCATATGATGATTAAACACCACAAGTTTTTTTTTTAAAAAAATACACACATGTTTTATTTGGAAACTCATACCAAAAAAAAATGCATAAATCTTTTTTAAATATGTCCATTAATACCCTTGGTTAAGTTCTTGAAATATGCGTACATGTTTAGTGATCATCACATGTTCACCACGACTCAAATCGGCATATTTACAGTTATATTCTCCTCTAAGGCCACAAGCACCATGTGATCATGCACCAAGACTATGATGGTGTAGAAGAGGCGCAATAGCACATCTTCCCCTTAAACTCTAATTTATTCAAAGGTTAATGCTTATGAATGCATAATAGCAATACTATGACAAAGTATTTCTTCAATGTATTAAAATACCTGCTCCTGCTAACTTTCTTTGTGAAGCATGATTCTAGTATTTTCACAAAAATATTATGCACTACTCATAGGAAGTAGTTGCTTCCTTTTCTGAAAGATAATCCTCATATATAAATTATTTCAGAGATTACTCATCGCATGAGGTAAATCAATAGTAACAATTCACACCGCTTTCTAAAACTTATATTCACATCAACCATCACGTTAATAAAAAACATCAAATGAAAAGTTTAAATCATCACCTTAAGTCAATGATGCAATATGGTAATTTATCCAAGATCGTCACATGAGTAACGTTAGACCAAGATAAATATGCTTCTTACCATAGATAAATTTCACTACTTTGAATTCTAAAAATAGCAGGTAATATCTCCTAAGAATGTTGGCATTAGCACGTCACACCGTACAGATTGTTAGTGGCAGCACCTGTTTAAACACAATAAGCAAATAATTTGAGTCACACGTCAAAGGACGCTATCCTTAAGAGATATTTCGCAACCCCCTAGTAGATTAGGAAGTGGCACTCCCCAGCATAAAATAAACCCTTCCTGCAGAAAGCAGGATGACAAAATTGCAGAAAGATATTAGTGTAACTCAGAAGAAGAGAGAGAGGAGAGGAGCTTGAGACCCTCCGTCTTACTTGACTGTGCATCAAACATAGCCTTTTATAGGTAAAAACATGTGACCATTGAGTAGCAATAATAACCATTAAAGACCGTTTAATGACAATTAAAATAATAGTTACAAAATAAGTATTAATGACAATTTAATATAATAAAACCTTTTAAATGTCATTAAAACCAGTCAATTAAAAATCCAACGGTCATCTCTAACGGTCAGTTCAAAAATTCCTCTTATCAGTCTTTTTACTAACTCAAGCTCATATTTAATTGTATATTAGGACGTTCCCAATTTTGAGTTATATGAGACTTCTTCTTTTGACACACTCACACACAATATTTACAACATTTTTATCCTTCTTTAGCTCTAGGCTACCATGTCCAATAGTCCCTAAAAACTACTTAATGGAAGGTTGAGTCCTTATCATATCTTTATGTATATCAATATGATAGAAGAGACTACCACTCGCCCTATCTTTTCAATTATTATGAGCCAACTGTTACAAAATTGTTTGGCACGACTAATAGTTAGGAAAGTGGTTGGAAAAAGTAATGCACTTCTCTATTTGGTCTTTTTGTAAGTCAGTACCTCATCGAAATGAAAAATATATATAGTTAACTACTTAAATTTATCTTTAAATAAAAAAAATCAAAACAATTGATGCCCATTTGATTGCATGACTTGAAAAAATATCTCTCATGATTAAATGTACTCTTGGAAAATTATAAGATGGGTATTCTTAGAAAAACTTAATTATTAAGGCTCCAATTAATGACTAATATATAGCACCACGTACTCATTTCTTACAGAAGGTTCTTAATAGGTAAAAGTGCGCACTTTTAATCTTTTAATTTTGTACTCAGGTTTTGGCCCTAAAATCATTAGCCACGAATGATAATTTTTTTTAACAATTATTCTTATTTTAAAAATTAAACTCAATATGTCAGCAATTTGAAATATAATGTTTTGTTGACATTTAATACTTCAATGTTAGCATTTTTTATGTTAACAGATTTAGATTTAAAAGACTTAAAAGACACTTTATAAATTTACGGGGCCAAATTAAAACTTAATACAAATTTAGAGGACCGACAATAAACTTTAGCCTTCTTTTTTTCCCAAACTTTATCCTTCTTAATAAAAAGGATTGGAAGGAATAAATATGAAAATATACCCAAAAAAATCTCTTATAATTAAATGTACTCTTAGAAAATTATAAGATGGGTAATCATAGAGAAATCCTAATTATTAATGCTTCAATTAATGACTAATATATAGGATCACTCATTTCTTATAAATGGTTCTTAATAGGCAAAGGTGCAATTTTAGTCTTCTGATTTTGAATTAAGGTTTCAGTTTGGTGCCTTTGACTCTAAAATCATTAGCCTCAAATGATGATTTTTTTTTTGTACCAATCATGATTATTTTAAAAAATAATCTCAATATATCGGTATTTGAGAATGTTTTGCTAACATTTAAAACTTCAATGTTAGCTTTTTTTGTGTGAACAACATTAGGTTTAAAGGACTTAATAAAAGATACTTTATAAACTTATGGAACTTAATACAAATTTAAAGGACCGAAAATATAGTTTAGCTTTCTTAATATAAAGGATGGAAGGAATAAATATGAGAATATACCCAAAAAGGAATGGATAGAAGCCTAGCCTGTAAGTGCTGCGGAAGCGGGATATTTAGAGCGTAACTGATTATACTAAAAAATCACAATACTAGAAAACAAAGTTTCTAGAAGTAATTTAATAATATAATAAATCACAACTACTATATCTAATAGCAGCTAATAAATAATAAATAAGACAACAATAAGGAAAATACTAGAATCTAATTTCACTCTAAAGGATTTATAAGTGAAATACTATAAGAGAGGAGGAAATACAAAATGCTTTATAGAAGAAAGAAGGCAAGTTGAGGGATGAGGTATAAAGGAGGGAGGGGGCTCCTTTTTATATCACAAAAGCCCCCCTCCACTTCAACATCTTAACGATGTGGGACTAATTTTCCCACATCCAACAAATCTCCACCTTGGGAAAATTCCCACTACAAATTTATGATAACAATTCATCAATCAATATTCAACAATGTTGATCAGATCCAAACAATGTTGAAATTTGATAGAAGTCACCACCTTTGTCAGCATATCAGCAGGATTCTCTGTTGTCCGTATCTTTTGTATCATGACTCCACCTTCTTCCAAAATTTCCCGTATGAAGTGATATCGAACATCAGTGTGCTTCGTCCTTGCATGGTAAACTTGGTTCTTTGCTAATTGAATAGCACTTTGACTGTCACAATAAACTACGATGCTTTCTTGACCAATACCAAGTTCTCCAAGCAATCCTTGAAGCCAAATTGCCTCATTCACAGCCTCTGTAATTGCCATGTACTCTGCCTCTGTGGTAGACAAAGCAACTGTTGACTGCAAAGTTGACTTCCAACTAACTGGTGCTCTTGCAAAAGTAAACACATAACCAGTAGTTGATCTTCGTTTGTCCAAATCACCCGCAAAATCTGAGTCACAATACCCAACTAAAGATCGATCACCTTCCTGCTCAAAAACCAATCCAACATCTACAGTATTACAGATATACCGTAGAATCCATTTCACAGCTTGCCAATGCTCCTTCCCTGGATCATGCATATACCTACACAGAACTCCAACAGCTTGTGAAATATCAGGTCTTGTACAAACCATTGCATACATCAAGCTACCAACGGCATTTGCATATGGTACTCTTGACATATACTCTCGTTCATCTTCATCCTTTGGCGATATATCAGCACTGAGCTTAAAATGAGGGGCAAGTGGAGTGCTAACTGATTTCGTTTTCTCATTCATACCAAAACGATTTAGCACCCTCTTCAAATACTCCTTTTGAGATAAAAAGAGTTTCTTTGATTCTCTATCTCTTGTTATCTCCATGCCGAGAATTTTCCTTGCCTCGCCTAAATCCTTCATCTCAAATTCCCCTTTTAATTGAACCTTCAGCTTCTCAATTTCTGCCTGATTTTTTGAAGCTATCAACATATCATCAACATATAAAAGAAGATATATAAAGGATCCATCTTCAAGCTTCCGCAAATAGACACAATGATCATATCTACTTCTTCTGTACTTATGTCGCAACATAAACTTGTCAAATCGTTTATACCATTGCCTCGAAGATTGTTTCAATCCGTATAACGATTTTTCAAGTTTACACACCATATTCTCCTTTCCAGCAACTCTGAATCCTTCCGACTGAGTTATATAGATTTCCTCCTCCAAGTCTCCATTTAAAAATGCAGTTGTTACATCCATCTGAACTAGTTCCAAATCTAACTGTGCTACCAAAGCCAACAAAATTCTAATAGAGGAATGTTTCACAATTGGAGAAAATACGTCATTGTAATCAATTCCCTCCTTCTGAGCATAGCCTTTAGCTACTAATCTTGCTTTATGGCGCACATCACCTTGGTTAGGAAATCCTTCTTTCTTTGCATATACCCATTTGCAACCAATTGCCTTCTTACCATTGGGGAGTTTGCCAATTTCCACGTACCATTCTGATGAAAGGACTGCATTTCTTCATTCATGGCATTCCTCCACTTTTCCTTTTCTGAGCTCTGGATAGCCCATTTATAAGTTGAAGGAATGTCATCAGCTGCAATTGAGGTTGCACAAGCCACCATGTCTTCAAAACGAGTAGGCTTTCTTATTGTTCGTTTTGGCTTGCTGGTTGCTATTGATTCACGTTGCTGTTGAGGTCCATGAGTCGAAACCTCTCTATCAATTGGCTCTTCTTCTACCTCAGGAAAGTCTTGTCTTGTTTCCCCGTCTGCTCCTTGTACTGGAAAAATCATCTTTCCTTCAAACTCCACCTGCTTTGGAACACTATCACCTTGCTGGGTATCTTCAGCTGCTACCTTTCTCACCATGGAAGATTCATCAAAGGTAACATCCCTACTGAATACAATCTTCTTAGTCTCTAGACACCATAAACGATATCCTTTGACTCCAGAAGTGATCCCCAAGAAAATAGCTTTCTTTGCTCTCGGATCCAATTTTGATTCTTTCACATGATAGTATGCAATTGAGCCAAATACATGTAAAGAATCATAATCTGTAGCAGGTTTACCATACCATCGTTCCAACGGTGTTTTACCACCAATAGCAGTAGATGGTAGATGATTAATGAGGTGGCTCGCATATGTAATTGCCTCAGCCCAAAATTCTTTGCCCAAGCCAGCATTGGACAACATACACCGAACCTTCTCCAGCAAAGTCCGGTTCATGCGTTCTGCCACTCCATTCTGCTGTGGTGTATTTCTGACGGTGAAGTGTCTGATGATGCCATCATCCTCACAAATCTTCTGGAAAGGATCATTCCTGTATTCTCCTTTATCTGTACGAAGACATTCCTGTTTGTGTTTCTATCATCGCCTTCCATTTGAGAAAAATTCCCAATACTTCATCCTTAGTCTTCATCGTATACACCCAAACTCTTCGGGAAAAATCATCAACAAAGGTTACAAAATAATGTTTTCTTCCCAATGATGGTGTTTTGGAAGGACCCCAAACATCAGAGTGAACATAATCCAAAATACCTTTTGTATTATGGATAGCTGTTCCGAACTTAACCCTTGTCTGCTTCCCCTTCACACAGTGCTTACAAAACTCCAAACTGCAATGCTTTAATCCTTTTAACAACCCTTGATCTGAAAGAGTTTTTAAGGATTTTCCTCCAGCATGTCCCAAGCGCATATGCCACAACCTTGTTACTTCTACCTCATTCTCATCACTGGATGTCACTGCTGCTATTCCAATAACCGTACTACCTTGATAGTGATACGTATTATTGCTCTTCCGAATACCCTTCATTACCACCAGTGCACCAGAAAGTATCTTCATCACTCCACTTTCTGCAGTGATCTTGAATCCCTTTGAATCTAGAGTTCCTACAGAAATGAGATTTTTCTTCAAATCTGGTACATATCGAACATCTGTCAATGTTCTGATCAATCCGTCATGGTTCCTCAATCGAACTGAACCAATGCCATATGCGGTAAGTGAAGTGTTATCTGCTGTGTGGACAACTCCACATCCTCCTTCTTGGAAATCAGTGAACCAGTCTCGGTTAGGACACATATGATGACTGCAAGCTGAATCCAACAACCATACGCCTGACGCTTTTGACAACGTCGTTGTAGATAATGAAAAATCTGAATTTTCATCATCACAATCAGCTATATTTGAATCCATAGCAGCCTTCCCATTGTTCTGTTTGGCTTTGTTCTTCAACTTTGGACAATCCTTCTTCCAGTGGCCCTTTTCTCGACAAAAGGCACATTCATCCTTACTAGGTCTGGACCTCGATTTGGATCTCCCTTTCCTTGATCTCGATTGATTTTCAGCATGCTCTCTTGTGACTAGTGCTTCTGCTTCTCCGCCTCTTTGTTTATCCCTCTTTCTTTGTTCATAGCTGTATAGCGCAGAACAAACATCTCTGAGAGATACTTCCTCTTTGCCGTGAAGTAGAGTAGTCTCCAAGTGCTCGTACTCATCAGGAAGTGATCCCAACAACATCAAGGCCAGATCTTCATCTTCAAAAGTCACGTCCAAATTCTGCAAATCTGTTACCAACTTGTTGAAGCTAGTGATATGATCATTCATTGTGGTACCAGGAACATAAGTGAAGCGAAACAATCTTTTCTTCATGTGAAGCTTATTTTGACTGCTTTTCTTCAGGAATTTATCCTCTAATGCCTTCTACAATTTACAAGCAGAAGTTTCCTTTGTGTATGGATACTTCTGTTCTCTGGAAAGAAACGATCGAATAGTACCACAAGCAACACGATTGATGATCCTCCAATCTTCCTCCTCCATTTTATCTGGTTTCCTTTCTTCAAGAGCAAAATCTAATTGTTGTGTAAAAAGGACATCAAGAACCTCGCTCTGCCACATCCCAAAATGTCCTGATCCGTCAAAAATTTCAACTGCAAACTTCGCATTGGGCATAATTCTCGTCAGAAGCGAAGATGCCGATGACGAATTGTTGACACTTGATGTGGATTCTTCAACCTTTTTGTCCGCCATTTCTGCTCCAAATATTTTTTAATAGCTGCAAATGTAAAACCTCAAGGTAATTCTTTTCTGATGTGGAAGTTCAGATTATACTGCAACCACAGAGCATACTCAGACAGAACCTTGGCTCTGATACCAATTGTTGCGGAAGCGGGATATCTAGAGCGTAACCGATTATACTAAAAAATCACAATACTAGAAAACAAAGTTTCTAGAAGTAATTTAATAATATAATAAATCACAACTACTATATCTAATAGCAGCTAATAAATAATAAATAAGACAACAATAAGAAAAATACCAGAATCTAATTTCACTCTAAATGATTTATAAGTGAAATACTATAAGAGAGGAGGAAATACAAAATGCCTTATAGAAGAAAGAAGGCAAGTTGAGGGATGAGGTATAAAGGAGGGAGGGGCTCCTTTTTATATCACAAAAGCCCCCCTCCACTTCAACATCTTAACGATGTGGGACTAATTTTCCCACATCCAACAGTGAGACTACCCACCGTATGCACATGAGACACAGAAAGAAGGGGAAGTGGGGCCAAAATCCTCTTATTTAATGCTGCTTCCACAATGGATAATCTATTCGTAGTAGGAAGTAGCAAGAGTCAGGAGCCAAGAATCTATTCTCCTCGTGCTTGAGTGAGTGAGTGAGGAATATAGTTGTAAGAGCATAAATCCGAGAACGGACATGGCTCAAGTGTTGCCTATGAAAGGAGGCACCGGAGAAACAAGTTATGCTAACAATTCCTTATTACAGGTACATATATTTCTTTCTTCATCAAATCATGTCTAATAATATTCCAATCGCGTGCATTTTTAAATGAAGATCTAAGAAAATTCATAAAATATACTACTGCATGTACTTATTATTAAAAATATATTTACACAAAAAATTAGCATTTGCACAGAAAAAGGTGCTTTCTTTAACAAAGCCCGTAAGAGAGGAAGCCATAACCAGCTTCTATAGAGAAAAACTCCCTCGAAGCTTGGCTATTGCAGAGCTGGGTTGTTCTTCTGGACCAAACTCATTGTTTGTGACTTGCGAACTGATCGAAATTGTGGAGAAGCTATGTGGAGACCTAAACCATGAATCTCCAGAATATATCGTTTTCTTGAATGATCTCCCAGGCAACGATTTTAACAATATCTTCAAGTCTCTTGAATGCTTCAAGCAAAAGCTACTAAGTGATCATTGCTACATCACTGGGGTTCCAAGTTCTTTCTATGGCAGAATTCTTCCAACTAGTTCATTGCATTTTGTTCATTCCTCCTCCAGCCTTCATTGGCTATCTCAAGTACGTATATACTCATCACTCTCTCTTGGCAAGATTAATCAGTATGTTTTTGTTCACATTATTGGACATTTTTGCCCTTTTCCTTTTCCTTCCATTTCACCTCAATCTCCTCCTCTTCTCAACTAACTTTCTCAGCTATCCTTCTCTCCTTCTTCTTCTTCCCACCCCTCTCAGCCTTTTACTCTAGAAGTTAAGTCATATCAAGTTTAGGGCCACTTGACTTCTCAACTCTTGTTTCAACTTTTACTTTTGGTTTCAAGGGTTATGTTGGTTGTGATTTCTGATTTTTAGTTTTGTTTCTACTCACTGTTTCTACTTTGAAATTAACGAGGGTGCTCAAGGTAGCCAATTCTTGCCTTCCATTTTATCGCCATTTTATTTTTTCTTCTTATTAGGATTTCAATTTTGATATGTGGGTTCCAATGCTTTCTGTAATTTCTACTACTCAGCTTCTTTGTTTCATGGTTTTGATTGCTTCAGCTTTTATAGTTCCCATTGGTTCTGGTGTGCCTGTTATGATCATGGTGGCTGGTAGATGTTTCTGGTTTGGGAGAGTGATTTTTTTTTTGATATTTTCATATTGTTATAAAAATATATATCAATTAAAGATTATAACAAATCTATATTGACATACCAAAAGTATTTAATTTTAAACTTCACTTCCATTCCCAATTCCTGCAAAGCCTCTTCCAAAGTAATTAATCAACAGAGCATTATGATGTTGAAATAATCAGCTCCTACATTAACTTATGTCAAGTATATTAATTTGTACGTAATTATTACTTCAAAAGAAGAAAAAAACCTTGTCATGGCCCCTTAAAATTTTCATTGCCTCAACCATTACTTTTAATGACTTTTATTACAATTAGGTATATTACACTAGCATATAATCTAAAATTAGCGCATTATTCAAAACTTGGTCTCTATATTTTGTTATATCAATGTGTGTGCGAGTCTGTGCGTGTAATTATAAATTAAAATTGCATTTCTTGCAAAAAAATTCATGAACATTGGCCCTTCTAAACTAACTTTCGTGTATTCATTACCTATAGGTCCCTGATGGTATAGAGGACAACAAGGGTAATATTTGCATGACAAACAAGAGCCCCTTAAATGTCCAAAATGCTTACTACCGTCAATTTCAAAGAGATTTCTCATTGTTTCTCAAGTCTCGTTCTGAGGAACTTGTTGAAGGAGGCCGTATGGTTTTTACACTCTTAGGAAGAAGCAGTCCTGACCTATCGTGCAGTAAATCTTGCTACATCTTGGAGCTTTTAGCCAAGGCACTCAATGACATGGTCTCAGAGGTATACTTAAATATTCTAATTTAACTATATCTTTAAACTATGGTATTAAAAGCCAACTCAAGTCAGCCAGTCAAGCCAGTGAACAACTCCCCTTGTCGTAAGTCTAGTCAAGAGTTTTGGATATATATCTACACTACAAAAAAATAGCGAATTAGCGACGGAATTTAGTGACTGAATTTCCGTAACTAATCAATTTAGAGAGGGAAATTAGTGACGAATTAGAGACCGAACAATATTAGCGACGAAATTTGTTTCGTCGCTAAAAAGACCCTTACTAATTGATTAGTGATGGAATTTTGAATTCCGTCGCTAATTAGAGACGGAATTTCCGTCTCTAATTAGAGACAAAATTTTTCATTTCTAATCCGTCGCTAATTATTTTTTATATATATAATTTAAATTGTCACATGTCTACAACACGAGCCTCCACATGTCCCTCGCCAGCGGCCGCCACGTGTACCAATCAGCCACCGCCACCTTGCCTCCGACCGCCATGTGTCATCCTCCACCGCGTGCCACGTGCACCCTCCACCCGCGTCACGTGTTACAAGTCACAGATTGGTCGCATTTTGTAACCAAGTTAGGATTCGAGGCTATGACATCTCATAGCGTGTACTAGTGCCTTTGCCAGTTGAGCTAAGAAGAACCTGTGAAAGTTAAATACAAAATCATATATATATAGACATAGACACACACACACACATACATATATACATACATTTTATATATATATATATATATATATATATATATATATATCATCATTTGTTTGGATAATTCTACTTACCTGAGGAACTGGAGTAGGTATAGGTGGTGAAGCCTTTTTCAAAATCCATTCATCAGGAAGAGTAACATCTTTCCATATAATGGTCCTGGGGATTGTGACATTTACTTGTGTAAAGTCAGTTAAGAAAATGGTTGTTTGATTATATATATATATATATATATATATATATATATATATATATATATATCACTTGCAAACAAAAATAGAAATACAAAATTTTATATTTTATTGAATATTTTAATTTAGTTTTCTTATTTTATTTTATGTAAATATTCTACCTAAATTTTTATTATTAATATCTTTTTTATTTATTTTATTTTATATTTTATCTTTTTGTTTGTATTTATAAAATTTGCATTTTATTTGCACATAATATATTATTAAAAATTCAAATATTTTATATTATAATTTTAATTTCAAAACTAAATATGAATTAATAATTTTTATTTATTTATTTTAATATTATATTATAAATCTAAAATAATTTAAATTTTAAATTATTTAAAAAATTATAATTTTGGAAAAAACAAAATTATTTAAAAAATTTAGCTATTAGAGACGGTTATCCGTCGCTAATTAGAGACGGAAAAATTCCGTCTCTAATTTCCATCGCTAATTTTTAGTGACGAAATTTAGCCACGGAATGTAATTCCGTCGCTAATCCGTCTCTAATTAGCGATGGAAAAATTCCGTCTCTAAATTCCGTCACTGATATTTAGGGACGAAATTTAGTGACAGAAATTCCGTCTCTAATTAGCGACAAAAAAATTCCGTCGCTAATATTTAGGGACGGAATTTAGTGACGGAAATTATGTCTCTAATTAGCGACAAAAAAATTCCGTCTCTAAATTCCGTCGCTAATTTTTAAGGACGGAAATTAGTGACGGAATTTAGCGACGGAATGTAATTTTGTCGCTAATTTAGAGACGGAAAAACATTCCGTTGCTAATTTAGAGACGGAAAAATTCCATCTCTAAATTTCGTCACTAATTTTAGTGACGGAATTTGTGAGGGATTATGGATGGATTAGCAACGCAATGAAATTCCGTCGCTAATCCTGTATTTTTTTGTAGTGCTAGATTGGATTTTATTTTTTTCTCCCCTTGTTGAATATGAAATGATGTTATTTAAAGTTGAAAAAATAGCAACACGTCAAATTTGTAATTTAATAATTCTATTTTGTTGAATTATGTGTGGTTTATAATTATATATGAATATTCCATTTTATTTGTGGAGTATAATGCCTTTTTTTCATTTAAATATTAATCTTTTCAGGGTTATATATGATTTTTTTTATACTTTAATGAAACTAAATTATTTTAATTATGATTAGAATCCTTGAGCAACCTTAGTACCCTTGAACCACTGACCAGACCAGTTCAATTTTCCTTGAAATACGTACCAAAAAGACAAGAATATATAAAAAAAGTTTATGATAAAAGAACAAGTTTTCGGTGTGTTGTGTAGGGAATCATAAAGGAAAATCAAATGAATTCATTCAACGTCCCTGTCTACACTCCGTCCCCATCTGAAGTGAAATTAGAGATTGAAAAAGAAGGCTCATTCACTTTGAATCACTTGGAGGTATTTGAATTAAGTTGGAAGGCTGCATATGGTGAAGATCCCAATGATAATAATAGTGATGGATACAAAGTTGCACAACTAATGAGAGCTGGAACTGAATCTATGCTTGTGAGCCACTTCGGAGAAGCTATCATCGACAATGTTTTTCGTCGTTACCAACATATATTAGCTGATCGTATGTTGAAGGAAAAACCTGTGTTCCTCTTTGTCACCATATCTTTGACCAAAACAACTTGAAGCCAGTGTATGTGTGTGTTTTTCTATAATCGATTGGCAATGTATGTCGAATAAATTATCTATGTGTTCATTGTGTTCTCTAGATTATGTTTGATTTTAATTGGCCTTGTCATAATACTGATTCACAGTTTATTGGTTGAACTATGGTTAAAATAGTTGCTATGTTACGTTAATATATTTTTAATCTCATATGCTAGAATATATGAGATGGAGTAGTTATTGCCAAATCTAAAGTTCGAGGGAAAATTGACTGATGAACGGTCCTGCCTTTTTTTTTTTGTTTTGTTTTGTTTGAAAGATGAGTCAGGGCCTTTAACACCAAACAACTCCTTATAACACCTTTTTAAATTTGAGGTTGTGAGTTTGAACTCTCTAAAGATGATATAATACATGTGTGAATTATAACAAAAAAGTATTTTTAAAAAAAGATTAAGTTAACATATAAATGTTAGGCAGCAGGTTTACTTCAGATATGAGTTGGAGGCTTTGTCCACAAGGTTTCTGTGGCGTTGCCAGTCTTTTGAATAATTGATTAATGTTTATAAGGCCTAATCACACGTAATATGTTTCGTTGTCATGTCATAGTACCTGATATTTTGCTTTGAGACATGTTAGATAGCCGGTTTACTTCAAATTAAAATGTTGATTGAATCAACATTGAATACTACTGTCGGACAAAATGAGAAATAAAATAGCCCTCATATCAACGTCCTTTTTTGCTTTTAGACATGAATACAAGACGTTTTGCTTATACCAACGGTGGGGGAGAAAGTAGGCTATGCCTTTATGTGTAATACCCTAAAAATTTGATCTCAAGATTTAGTGTTGATTAGGTGATGATTAGGATGCACTACTTTAGACTTATGCATTTACACGCTTAATATATAACGGTTACAGATAACAAATGTTATGTATGTTAAGAAGGAGATCGTGTAAGGATATATAACGCTTAAAAGTAATAGTTATTCATGCACACCGTCATGTATTGTAAGGCAGAATTCTTAAAAACATAAAAATAATAGTTGTAGTTAATAACCTTTATTTATGTAGTAACAAAAATGACAATTCTTGATACACAACTATTATTTAACATTTACAAACAATTCATCTTCCAACCTTATATCAGCGAAAATCCAAACGTAATGGTTATATCTATTAATCATAAAGTATGTTCAATAAAAATGACATTTCATAATAAACAACTTTTATGTAATGAACAAATCTAAAAAGTACATTTTCAAAACCTCATTCGGTATGACACTAAGTACTAGTTCTCATAAATTAAATACTTTAATTTAGAGTGAAGTATTCAACTATATTTATACTGATATATTCCTTTTATTATTAGTACTTTTCTAAAAAACACATTTTCATAATCTTATTCTTTTCTCCCTTATCATGGTCAGACGCTAGAGAGTTCTTTCCATTCGCCCTTTTCTTCCTCCTCCTCTTCCTCTACAAGCTCCTCCCCTTCCTCCTCCATCCACCATCACCACCACATCCACAAGCTCCCCCTACCACCTCCTCCTCTTCAAATAGAAGCTTTACTGTAGACGTTGGCCAACCTTGATTGCTTCAAAAGGCATCTCAGTAGACACGCCCATGGTCTGAACAGGAAGTTTGACCTTGTCCTTCATCACTTTCAGTCAGACCCTTCATCTCCTTCCTCACTTTCAGTCAGACCCTTCATCTCCTTCCTCAAATGTCACTGATGTACTGAGCAAGGGGGAGGGGCATGAAGAGGAGGATAGCAGTATGTGGTGGTGGTGACTAAAAACCGCTACTACTTTGTTTATTTTTTGAATATTAAAAAAATTAATCGTTAGTGCAATGTAGCCTAAAAATATAAAAAATAATTGACATTTCACAGTTATTAGTGAAAAACCATTACTAATTTAGGAGAAATGTTCACAATTATTAGCAAATAACTATTAGTAATAGGTAATAGTTTTTAAGAAAAAACCATCACTATTTACAAAACCTAACGATTGTGAGATGAAAAATCTTGAACTTTCATTCATAGTCATTACAGTTGTAAATTAAAAACCATAAGTAAAGGCCATATTTTATAATGATTCTATACTTATAACCATAAGCAAGTTTCTTTAAGTCTTTTAAAACACCTACTATTTTACGCCTCTTCATATTCCCAAATTACTGTACTTAACATGCTTGTCTTTGGTCGAATGTTATCTACCATCATCAGAACCCCACAACTTTATATCACTTTTTCAGCTATCGACTGTCACTTTCAGACGAACCACATTCTCCATTACTTTCTTCAAACTTTGGTCCAATAGCTTTCACAAGTTGCTTCAATTGCCTTAACTCGCTTTTTTGTATCAGAGCCCTAACTCGATCTCATTCCTTCATATGCTCTGTTCTCTTTATTTTTGGTATGCTTTTTTTATGCATTCCACATTCTTCATTTTTCACTTCGTCTTGAGTAACTGGGTTTTCACCTTAGTCATGCATCATGTTTTCTTGGAAAACCTATTGCTTTATTCCCTGTGGCTAATTGAATGAGTTTTTTTTCAGTTGAAATGGCCAGTTCCACTTCCTCAAATACTATAATGTCCCCAATTCTGATCATACCCCTAGTACTAATATTCCCCCTCGTACTGATGTTGCCACTACACAAACCAAAAATGATACACCTGAAGAGGCGTTAGAATGATTGTGTAGGATTTTGTAAGGAAGGGCTGCTGCTCCTTGACTTTTGTGAACGAAGCAAAGTCTTTGGCCAAATAATTTCACATGACATGGAACGATGTTGGTCAAGTTCTCAAGCTGTCACACTTCATTAGCTACATCGACGTAATGGCAAAGACCATCGTTACTATCTTGGAGTAACTATGTCGGGTAAGGAGAAATTATGCAGACATTATTTAGGAAAATATAAGGATAAGGTATATATGCCTTCTAATTACTTGCTTTGTACTTGTAAAAAATGTTAACTTAAATCGTATACTTTACAGTCTGTATATCATCTAGATGAAAATTCCAAGAAATTTGTCCTAAAAAAGGCCAGGTAATCACTATGCACATTTTGTCATACATTGACGAAGGCATATTTGTATAATCCTAAAGAGGTTGATAAGACAATAGTTCCTGAGGATCTTCAATCTACCACCAAACTAGATGATTAGATGGTATTTACCATCTCATGCACGACCCCTTGTTCTAGGTAATTGTTACCCGCGTGTATCTATTTAATATTAACTTGAGTGTTATGTATTTTCGTAGGAATTAAGCTAGATGAATAGGGGAGGATGAATAACAATAAGTATCCCTACAAGGGAGGACAAATAGGGTATACTTGGATTGCTGAAAATTTGGCTGCAAAGAGTGGGGATGGTAGTAGACTTCCCTGTCATGAATTTTAGTTGGTGGCAAGACAAAATAAAGATGACACTTGTGCCAACTTTATACATTTCATTCCACATACACATTTGGTCAGCGATAGGAAGCAAAACTACTTATTTCTATCATTCCTTCACTAGGTTACCTTTACATTACTTACACGACATATACATCATGTACCACCCAAAATATTTAAGACATTCACAAAACATAAGGGACCAGACAACCAAATGACGAAAGTCTTCAGCACCTCGACTTCTAGTCATTGCAGCTTACCTTCTTCTTGCCCCTCAAGCTTTCTCCCTGTACTGAAGGTGGTTTTGAAGAAAAAGAGTGAGATTCGAAGGAATCTCAGTAGTAACACAATGTCAATCATACAAAAATAATATCACAAAGCATGCTTCCCAACATCAATCACAGAATTATCACAACAACACTTAGTGCATCAAGTGCAGTTCATTAACTACCGTAACGCTAGGCATGTTATAGGCCCCGAAGGTTACCCATGCAAAATAGGCCTCAAGTACCACTCGTGCATCACTGAACACTATATTGCCCTGAGCATCCACCCGTATAAAATAGGCCATGAACGACCACTCCGCATAATCTTAATGTTTCAGACAACTTGTGATGAGTGCAAACAACACACAATTGCATACTATGACATATGAAATACAAGTTACTACCTGATCGCTCTTCTTTAGCAATTCCTTTTTGCTTGTTCAAGCTTGGGTAAGTTATGCGTTCCAGATGGTTGTCAAGTCCTGAAATCCTCCAAATATAGCATAAATGATTCATCACTCATTCATGTATAACTCCAAACTTATAACATTGGTAAACTTAGCCTAAAAGTTCTAAATTACCAAAATACCCTTAAGAGACTCAGTCTACCCCCTTTGTATCCGGTCTCACTCAACTTTATCAAAATTTATAACTTAGGCTAATCCTACACAATTTCGCATATATAATCCATTTTTAACCTCGTTTTAGTCAAAATCAAGCTCAAATGATGAAAATGTCCTTGATAGCCCTTAGTTAGAGTTTTTAAAGGGTAATTTGGTTGTTTCACCTTCTGGAGCTTTTCTCACATTATGATCAACATAGACCCTATAAATTTTACCTCTTAAACTCAATGGAAGAATCAGAATTATCAAATTCCTATTCATTTACCATGACCGACACAGGGCAGGGAATTTAGGTTCACAGAAAAGTTGTGTCGGTTTCTCATTTTCTTTTGTCTAATTACTTTCTTTCTACTTATAATCACACTACTAACTATTTAGACATTCATTGGACTTGATTTTGAGAAACTTGACCATTAAGGTCCTTTAGGTTTTATGATCTATCTTGCACTAAAATAACTAAAACCAAGCCAAGAACAACTCTAATAGCATTAATCAAGCACGAGGAACAAGTTTAGGAAGTTGTTTCTTGATTTCCACCACTTTCTCTCTCTACTCATTTTACCTCTCTCTCTCCACAACTCTTAAGTGAGCTGGAAATCCATGGTTCCAAAGGTGGAGAGGTGAGTAAGAGAGTTGATAGAGGGATTAGGAAGCTTAAGACACAAGGTAACAACTTCTTACCTTTGATTCCAAGAAAACCCTAGCCTTCTTCTCCCTTCCACTATCTCAGCTCTCTCTCACTCTATTTCGATCAGACTTGGACGAGAAATGAAGGAAAGATCAAGGGAATTATGGTTATAGTGAGATTAGTCAAAAGTTAGATAAGTGGCAACTTGTGATTGGTCCAAAACATCATTTCTCCTTTAATTATTTCATTTCCCTTCTTGCTTTCTCATTCTAGCCGAAATGTATGGAAAGTAAGAGGGAAATATTGAGCTCCACTATCCCTTTGTGCCAACTTACAATATGTTGACTTTTGGACCTTTGACTTTTGACTATTTGACATTTCTTGATAGTAATTTACCAAAATTAGTTTATTAATGATTAAGTAGTCATTTCTCTTTTTTTAATTCCCATGTAACTGAAATTATTGGGAATATTAGGGAAAAACAATCATTTCCCTCTTTATGGAAAAATTACCATTTTCCCCTACATTTTATGATTTATCGAAATAAATCATTTTTCTCTCATTTCTTTGACTTAGTCCAATTTTTAACACTTGAATGATGCCATCATGTGTATCATTTAATGCCCATATTTTGGTTACAGTTAGGCCCTTAATTATGCATTAATTGCCTCTTTGTGTCCTTAGTTGGCCAAATTACATGTAACCGGCGATTAGGAATATTCCTGTAAATCCATTTACTTCACATTTCTCCATTTTATTCCACTAATAATCTCAAATATACATACAAAGAATATTGCTGAAAAGTGAGGTGTTACATTTCTCCCCCTTCAATAAATTTCATCCCCGAAATTTCTTCATAAAATTCAAACTTGACGACCCGATGGATAACTTAGGAAACCTCGTGATACCAAATATTTCTATGGTAAGGGGGAAAACAGAGAAAGAGAGATATATGAAAAAGAAATATATATATATATATATATATATATATATATCCTTTTTTATGTGAAAATATAACATAGATAGGTGTAGAGGAATTGACGAAAAGCAAAAAAAAAGAAATAGTAGAAAACTTTCTTTAGGTCCTTTTCTTTTTCTTGTTCTGTATTTATCTATCATATTCCTTCAATTCCCTACTTTTTTCCCCTTTATTGTTTGAGCATTAAGTACCCCATGTCCCATTTGATTAGCAATCTCTAATGGCCGAGGTGTCATTAGTTAGACTCATGAAATAGCATTCTCTTTAAAATTCATCTCTATTGTCCTCAAGGGTCAAAAGGACCAAATTTGACTTTACTCTTGATATTTGGTTGAACTTATTTGCAAAAGCCTTCATCACTACACACACGTGATGTGATGACTTCTTGCAAATGTTTTGATATTGTTTAATTCCAAAGGCAAATATAAGGCCACCCTACAGCTAACATATATGTGATTATTTCACCACAAATAAAAAATGAATTTCAATATATCCAATAGTTCTTGTTGTGCCTTTTGACTCACTTTCTCTGTTCAATTTTTAGTGAAGGGATGAATGAGGGTTCGGAGGAACGATGGAGGCTGGGGCTTCAGAGGCGTAACAGAGGATTGGAGTTCGAAGGAGCGACGAACGGATGAACGAAGGACTCTAGGGCTTTGGAGGAGTAACAGACGAACCAAGGACTCTGGGGCTTTTGAGGATGATGGAAAAATGGCTGCAAGACACTGAACAAAGGACTCTCTTCCTCATCCAATGTTTTGAACACACACAGTTTTAAACTCTAAGGGAAATATATTCATTTCACATTCCCACTTAATCACATTTCAGTCCCTAGGGACCTTGCTGGTAAAAGAATTTGAATTGGGACTCTTTTGTGGTTTTTTTGTCTTTGGGACCTGTAAGTGATTTTCCTTATATTATATGTTATAGGTAGCCAGTGGTCCTTAGATATAGAAGGCGTTGTTTGAAATGTTGGGTATCAATGTTATCTTTGTTATAAAAATATCAACAATAAGATAGTAGAAGAGAGAAAATGTAGGAAATTTTTCCTTCAATTGTATGTGTCAACATTCATAGTTCAAGGAGCTATTTATAGGAAAATTTTGGCCTACTACAGTAATTCTCCCACCATGTTGCAGTTCCACCGTGATGCTATAGTATTTTTCCCACTACTATAGTGACTCCACTACTACAGTGAAATCCCACTACTATATTAAATATATTATCTTATGGATCACATTGACTGGAAGAGCAAGTTAGCCTGGATATGAGCTAATGGACATCCACATAATTAATATTCTTAACACTCCCCCTTGGATGTCTAATTGAATATGCCTCATTAAAAACTTTAACTAGGAAAAACCCAGTGGGATAAAAACCTAGCCAAAGAAAAGAGTACATGATTCATTAATACATTGTCCAGTGCTGCCTCATTAAAAATCTTTATAGGAAAATCCAGTAGGACAAAACCTAGATAAGGAAAAAAGAGTACAGCGTATATCTACTTCCCTTCTTAACAACATCAATTGATATCTCTTAATCTCCGAAGGCCAATGTCATAGACAAGTTTTTCAAAAATTGTACCTGGAAGTGACTTTGTGAATAAATCTGCTAGATTTTCACTTGAACTATTTTGCTGGACATCTATTTCACCATCCTTTTAAAGATCACGAGTAAAGAATAATTTTGGTGAAATATGCTTCGTTCTGTCTCCCTTGATATAGCCTTCTTTAAGTTGAGTAATGCATGCAATATTATCTTCATATAGAACTGTTGGTGCTATTTTGCCTAAAGATAAATAACAAATTGTTCTTATATGATGTATTATTGACCTCAACCACACACATTCTCAACTTGCTTCATGTATTGCTAAAATTTCTGCATGGTTTCATGATGTGGCTGATATAGTCTATTTCATTGATCGCCATGAAATAGTTGTACCTCCACATGTAAACAGATAGCCTGTTTGTGATTTACCATCGTATGGATCAGATAAAAATCCAGCATCTGCATAACCTACCAGGTCATACTTAGACACATTTGATTAGTATAACCCCATGTCCATAGTGCCTCTCAAGTAATGAAAAATGTGTTTAACTCCATTCCAATGCCTTTATGTTGGTAAAGAACTATATCTTGCTAATAAATTAACAACAAATGATATATTAGGATGTGTATGATTAGCAAGATACATTAGTGCTCTAATAGCACTAAGATATGGTACTTCTTGACTAATTAGTTCTTTATTTCCTTCTTTGCTAATTACCCGAGGTCAAAATGGATATTTATCTGGCTTTAAAGACCTTACAATCATTGGGGTATAACGGGTGAGATTTATCCATATAAAATCTTTTTAGGACCTTTCTTGTATAAGTTTCTTGATATACAAAGATCCCATTTTTTATATACTCAATCTGTAATCCAAGACAAAATTTTGTTCTTCCCAAATCCTTCATCTCAAATTCTTTCTTCAAACAATGAATTGTCTTTTGGATCTCTTCAAGAGATCCAATAATGATATCATCAACATAAACAACAATTATAGTAAATTTATTTTCAGATCTTTTTCATAAAGATGCATAGGCATATTAGGTTATTTTGTATCATTCTTTTAATAGATATTCATTAAGACGATTATACCACATGCACCCTGATTGCTTCAGGCCATACATGGATTTATTTAATTTAATTGAATATTGTTCTCGAGAACTTGAATTAGATGCTTCTGGCACCTTAAGTCCTTCAGGGACTTTCATATAAATATCATTATCAAATGAACCATATAAATAGGCAGTCACTACATCCATTAGATGTAAATCAAGCTCTTCTTTTACTGCCAAGCTAATTAAATAACAAAAAGTAGTTGCATCCACTACTGGTGAATACATTTCTTTAAAATCAAAGACAGGCCTTTGTGTAAAGCCTTGGGCTACAAAACGTGCCTTATATCTTGTTATTTCATCCTTTTCATTTATTTTTCGAATAAAAATCCATTTGCATCTAACTGGTTTTACATCTTCATGTGTAAGGACTACATGTCCTAATACTTTTCGTTTTTCTAATGATTTTAATTCTGCATTAATGACATCTTTCCATAAAGACCAATCTTTTTTTTGTTGACACTCGCTAATAGATTTTGGCTCATGATCCTCATTATTATTCATTACATCATTTCCCATATGATAAGCAAATATGTCATTAACATTAACTTCATTTCAATCCCATCGGATTCAATTCATAACATAATTTATTGAGATTTCATTATTTTCACATATGTTAGTTTCCTGGGTTTCTTCTGGGACTACAACATTTTCTTCTGGAGATAATAACTCTTTAGGAGACGGCTCTTTTGGAGCTAGTAATTTTTCTTGGTCATCTTTGACTTGACCATTCATATTCTTTGCTCCTTTTCTTTTTCGATGATTTTTATCTTTGGAATCGATGGGTCTGCCATGCTTCATGCGTGCTTTAGATTCATTCATAGTAGGTTGTCCTTTAGGGACATCAATTTTAATAGGAGCATTAGCAGTTGGAATATGTGACTTTGTCACTTTCTTTGGTCAGTAAATGCTTCTGGTATTTGATTAGTTAAATTCTATAAATGAATTATCTTTTGAACTTCCAGTTCACACTGATTTGTACGAGGATCAAAATAAGCCAATGATAATTCATCCCAACTAATTTCTTTACCCAACTTCTTGTTTTCTCCCCCTAATGTTGGGAAAAATGATTCATCAAAATGACAATCAGCAAACTGTGCCTTAAATAAATCTCCCATAGATGGTTTTAATTATTTTATGATTGGAGGAGATTCATACCCAACATATATTCACATCATTCTTTAAGGACTCATTTTAGTGCATTGTGGTAGTGCTACTGGCACATATACTGCACACCCAAAAATCCTTATATGGGAAATATTAGGTTCCTGACCATAAACCATTTGTGATGGGGAAACCTTTTGGTAACTTGTTGGCTTGATACGAATTAACATTGTCACATGTAAAATAGCATGGCCCCAAGCAGAAATTAGAAGATTAGATTTCATAAGTAAAAGTCTTGCAATCAGTTGCAATCTTTTAATCAATAATTCTGCAAGTTCATTTTGTGTATGAACATGAGCTACAAGATATTCAACATCAATTCCAAGAGACATACAATATTCATTAAAAGCTTTTGAAGTAAATTCACCAACATTATCAAGACGTATTTTCTTGATAGGATAATCAGGATAATGTGCTCTTCATCTAATCAATTGAGCAAGCAATCTCACAAACACCAGGTTGCGGGAAGATAATAAACACAAATGTGACCATGTAGTTGATGCATCAATTAAAACCATATAGTACCTAAATGGTCCATATGGTAGGTGTATTGGCTCAAAAATATCTCCGTGTAGCCATTCTAGAAATGTGAGAGACTCACTTTCTACTTTGCTTAGTGAGGGGGAGAATAATTAATTTTCCCTTGGAACATGCAGCACATGAGAAATCATGGGATTGTGGCATTTTTTTACACTTCAGGGTATGTCCACATAAATTCTCAATTATTTGTCGCATCATAATTGAACCAGGATGGCCTAACCAGTCATGCCAAACTTTAAATTCATTAGTAAACTTATAGCTTACATTGGCAGACTTCTGGTTTGTATTGGTGAACTTCTGGTTTTTAATAACATGTGTTTCAATTGTGTTAATAAATATATAATATAAACCAGAAGAAAAATAAGGACAACTTTCTAATATGCATTTTCTACTAGCAATTATTTTTGTAATGACAATATATTCCTGATTATTTTTAGTTGTTGTTTCTATATGATATCCATTTCTGCGAATATCTTTAAAACTCAACAAATTTCTTCCAGACTTGGGAGAATAAATTGCATTATGAATACATAATTTTGTTCCTTCAGGTAACAAAATATTAGCTCTTCGGAGCCTTCAATCAAATCTATACTACCAGATATAGTCTGAACATTGGCTTTTTACATTATTAAGGAAGAAAAATATTTATCATTTTTGAATATGATGTTGGTTGTTGCGTTATCAACGAGACATTAATCTTCAGGATTGATACCAATACGATTCATTCTTCATTAAAAGAAACATAAAAACATAATTAAGATAAATACATTCGATAAAAGTAACATAAAAGTTTAAATAGATAAATAATTATACTAAGAAATCAACAACATCCAAATAACTAAAATCTATGTCTCCATGCTCAGAATTCTCAGCCTGATCCACATGATTTACTTCAGTTGTTGATCCTTTACCATTATTTTTTATTGATTCTTGGTAAAGTTCAACCAGGTGTCTTGGTGTACGACAGGTACGAGACCAATTACCCTTGCCACCACAACGATAACATGGATTTTCAGAATTTTTTATTTTGCCCACTATTTTCCCTTTTGTGGTTATTATTATTATTTCCCCACTTCTGCTAGGAATTTGAACCACCACGACCTCGACTAGGAGTGGTAATTTGGGCCGGGCTAACGGGCTCGGCCCATTAGCCCGGCCAAATAAACGGGCTCGGGCTTGAGAGTCCGAGCCCGTTTATTATTCGGGCTAAACGGGCTCGGCCCGTTTAGCCCGACAGTTAAACGGGCCGGCCCGTTTAACTATTTAAAAAAATAAAAAAAAAATATTTTTTATATATTTTTCAAATAAGTTATATCTCAATGTTTTCAGTTCTTAGTGATGTTGTGTTTAAAGACTTCCTATTTTTTTTATTTGACACTTTTTTCATATTATATCTATTTATTTTACTATTATTAACTTTTAAAAAAATGTATTCACATGTTTTTGTGATGTAAGTAGACAAAAAAAAGAAGGTAAGAACAAAATTGGTTTTGTAGCATGAATATATAAAAGAAAATAAGTGTGACATGAATGGATAAAAGAGAAAGGGAATAAAAATTTTTTTAAAAAAATAAATTTAAAAAAAAAATAAAAGAGACGGGCTAACGGGCCGGCCCGTTAGCCCGTCTAAAAGGGCTCGGGCTGGCATTTCGCCAGCCCATTTATAAACGGGCTAAACGGGTTTGGGCCCGTTAGCCCAACGGGCCAGCCCGACGGGCCCGGGCTGGCCCGTTTTCCCAGTACTAACCTCGACCATGGCTACGACCACGAATGTAGTCGTGTCCATGTCCACGTTCATGTCCACATCCACATCCACGGCCACAAACAGATTCATTGGTTACTATATTCGCTTCTGGGAATAGAGTTGAGCCAGTTGGACTGGATTCATGATTTTTTAATAAAAGCTCATTATTCTGTTCAACTACAAGGAGGCAAGAAATTAATTCTGTATATTTCTTGAATCCTTTTTCTCGGTATTGCTGCTGCAGGAGCAAATTTGATGCATGAAATGTGGAGAATGTTTTTTCAAGTATATCATTATCAGTAACATTTTCTCCACATAATTTTAATTGAGAATTTATTTTGAACATGGTCGAGTTATACTCACTGACAGATTTAAAATCTTGTAACCTCAAATGTATCCAATCATACATGTCTTTCAGCTTGTTCCAAAGAACAAGTGGGTCTTTCACTGTTAAATATTCAAATTTTAAACTTTCATGTAAATGGTGGCGTAGAAAAATTATGGATTTGGCTTTATTCTGATTAGATGCCTAATTCCCTTCTTTTATTGTGTCTTTCAGACTATAAGCATTCAGGTGGATTTCTGCATCCAGCATCTAAGATAAATAATTCTTTCTAGTAATATCCAAAGCCACAAATTCAAGTTTTGCAAGATTTGACATGGTTCATACTATTTCAAGAAATAAACGAGAATAATTAAAATATGAAATGTAAAAATGGAATAAAAGAATTATGAAAATGTATCCTATTATGAAAATATGTAAAGACAAGAAATAAATTAATAAAGTAAAGTAAGAAAATTAAAAATTTTATGGCTCCGGGCCATTTAGTTTTTTATGGCTTCAGGCCAATTAATCTCATGATGAGAAATTAAATATATATGGTATCTGACCATTTATCTTCAAGATAAATAAAAGTTGTACATAGTTTCTGGCTGTAATATATATGGCTTTTAGTCATATAATAAGGAATCATATAGATATGGCTTCTAGCCTATAATAGGAGATTATAGGGATATATCTTCTGGCCATATCATAAAAATCCAAATAATATGACTTCTAGTCATATAATTTCAGGAATTGGATGTATATGGCTTATGCTATAATCATAATAATAATATAAATGAACTTGTAAATGATATATATAAGATATAAAAATAATAGCGATCTCTAATCTTAGCCATGGAACTCGATGTTCACAACAATCAGTAAAGATATACTTCTTAATTTCATATAGTGGCTCAGATTATCCCAGATCTATGAAATAAAGATATTATGAAATAAAGTATAAAATTATCAAAGAAACTATAAGAAGATTATACTTTTAGCAGAACTTCTGCTGATAACATGTTATAAAAATATCAATAATAAGATAGTAGAAGAGAGAAAATTTGTGAGAGAAAATGTAGAAAATTTTTCCTTCAATTGTATGTGTCAACATTCATAGTTCAAAGAGCTATTTATAGGGAAATTTCGGCCTGCTACAGTAATTCTCCTGCCATGCTACAGTGCCACCGTGATGTTACAGTATTTTCCCACTACTACAGTAAAATCCCGCTTTCTACATTAAATATATTACCTTATGAATCACATTGGCTGGAAGAGAAAGTTAGCCTAGATATGAGCTAATGGACATTCACATAATTAATATTCATAATAATCATAAACTTTTGTTTTGTTTTGTTTTTTTGCCAATGCTAAAATCCGTATTCATAGTGAAAAGATATGTCCAGAAGACCAAATTACAATGAGATGCTGAGGAAGAGATTTAATTAAGAAGTCTTAATGAAAAGTGAAGAGTATATATACAACAGTTATCATTTCTTGTATAAAAACTTAGATGTTGCATGCTTCTTAATTGTTATTGGATATTTAGGTAATTAAATAGCTTCTTTAGAACATCATTGTAATTCCCCATAAAACCATGAAAAACACGTACTAATTTTTGAAAACATCAACCAAGGTCTACAGTATAACTATACTATTTGAGCTTCTCAACCGCACCTGTTGTCTCCACACCCAATCTGCAGAACACGACCCTTCTAATAAAGCTTTAACAACCCATTCTGCTGCGAAATTTAAATCTCAATAATCCTTGAGCTTCCATCAAGAAGCCACCCATTTGAATCTTTAAACCACAAATGACACAGCAGTGGTTCCACTTGTGAATTATCCTATTATCCTCATATGTCACTATTTTTTTTAAAACAAAAATTGAGTTCCAAACACTAATTTAAACAATTACAAGCACAATTTTAGTTACAAACTAAGAGTTACATTTAAAATTTAGTGCCTTATATGTAGTCAAAACTCTTGAATTTAACTAACAAGATGTTGGTAAGGTGGAAAGCTAAGAGACCTCACCCTTCTAAGAAAAAGAACATAGAAACATGATTTATCAATTGAGATAGAGCATCTATGATTATGCCCCTCGAAGGAACAAAACGGTTTACAAATAGCAGAAGTTCAGCAAATTACCACACATCTTTTGACATTCTTTTTGGAAAACAATTGACTCTTCCACCCATAAAACAATATGTCCATATCGTCACATTATTTGTTGCCAAATAGAATGGCATTTATTTCAAGAAAATTATCATGCAGTCCCACATGAGCAATTTAAACACTAAAGAATTCTTTGATCTGTCAATATGCCATGGCCAATATAATTATCATTTCTTGCACTAGATGTTGTCACTACCATGCTACTCACTTATAAAATGTCTTAGTGATTAAATTGTTTATGTAGAACTGCATAGTAATTTTCTCATTATTACGCCATCTACACAGGCACGAGATTGGCTAGTTGACATTTATTTGCAAAATTCCATGACTCCTAAAGCAGAAAAAGCACGACAAGCAACTTTGAAGCTTGAAAATCCAGAATTTTTACAAAGAGACTCAAACTCCTTCTCGGTTCTTTCTCTTCCATCATGAAGGAACATGAGGTTGTCCAAGATTGACACATACTTGGCTTCTTCTGTTGCCATATTTGCTTCAGGCATTATAAACTCCACCACCATCACCTTCCCTTTTTCTGGTAATGATTCATGACATTTCTTCAACACTTTTAAGCAATTTTCATCTGACCAATTGTGACATACAGCCTGCAAATATATTACCATAATATCTTACATATATACCATATTGTTTACAATATTTTGTGTGTGTGTGTGTATATATATGAAACTTTGCACTATGTACAAATAATTTCCTTAACATTTGAAACTTTGAAATGAACTCTGTAAACTCTTACATTTATCTTACCAATTGTGACAAACAGCCTGCAAATATACTAACATTGATATATTAGTAATATTTGATTCAATATTTCTTACATATATACCATAATGTTTACAATATTACATATATTTGAAACTTTGAAGTGCACTCTATAAACTCTCACATTTATACAGACAACTCCCATATTATTTATTTTGTACATAACTTATCTGGATACAACTTTACATTTATTGCGTTATCTACATATCACTAGAAGTTTAAGAACATCATAGGAAGACAAAAATATTTAAGGGAATATATATAATTGATAATTGGGGATTATTTGCACATATTGAAAGCTTAGGAAGATTTATTATTAAATTTTAAATTTAAGGGGGTTACTTTTACATGATAAAAAATTTAGGGGAGTTTTATATAATTTAACCCTGAACATATATAAAACAATATGTTTTACTCAAAAGACAACTCAATTAATTACAGATAATTTTGAAGCTTCAAGAGGAAACTAACCTTCAATATCATGGCATCACCTTTTGGAACACTTTCAAACATATCTCCTCCAACATGTTCAATCCCTTTACAAAATTAAAATTAAAAATATATCAAGAACCTACGTGAAAAAAGATCTTCTCCACAAAAATCATGTTTTTCTTTCTTGATTGAAATTTATTGTACCTGGAATGGAATGTGCATTTTGAACGACTTGGGGCAAATCAAAATTGACACCCTTAATTGTAGGATACTTAGAGACAATCATTTTAAGGTTTTGACCAGTGCCGCCTCCAACATCAACAATTGTTGATATTCCCTCAAATCCTTCGTATTTTTCCAGAATCCTTTTCATCTCCATACTGCAAAAGTTGGCCATTGCTTGGTTGAAAGTTTTATTCCATGTTGGATCAGACTTTGCGTATTGGTACATTGGCATTCCATGAACTTTCTTGAACAAGTCGCTGTCTTCATCTATTATTGCATCCTTAAAGTTGAGCCTACGCACATACATACATACATACATGAAGGGATCAATGAACAAGATATTAAAATGTTTTCTACAAACCTAAATATAAATAAATTTATAAAGATAAAGAAAGTTAGTAAAGTTAGTTATTTGAGTGAGTTTGGGGTTTGTGACTGCCTCTCCTAACACAAATATCTCTTTTGAACTTGAAACCCAAATAGATCTAGCAAGGCTTTAAACTGCTAGACCAACTTTATGTTGGTTACAAGACCCTCCTTTTGATCGTTTATATGTAGAGCTGTCAAAAAAATCTGATCCGGCCCTCGGCCCTTGATGGACTAGAGCTTAAAAGGGCCAAGCTTGAAAAGCCTACATACTGTAAAATCATCATATTATTGAAACCTAGCTCTCAAAAACGTGGGCTCAGGGCCAGTCTGCAAGCTTTCATTATTTTTAAATGTCAAATTTTAAAGCTATTTTAAAAAATCTAATAATAAAATAATAAATCTCTTAAAATTTCTAATTCAAATAATATATATTAATAAAGTAAAGTGTTGTGTATAAAAATAAAATAAAATAAAGATTCAAACTATTGTCTAAATTTCAAAAACTAATACAAATCAAACTTCAAACATTAATAAACTATTGTCTCAACTCAAAAATATGAAAAATAAATAATTTACCTCCTTTTTATAGTCACATATTAAAAACTATTAATTGTTAAAAAGATAAAGAAAATCTCATGGTTATTATATATAAAAAATTTACGATATGACTATTAAATTTTCTTTGTTATGATATTATTTAATTTAAATTTTACTCTCATAAGGTCTTGAACAGAGATTAAGAAAAGTTATACTAACATTTTATATTTCTTAAAGAAAAGTACTATGCACTCTTGCTTTCGGAAATTTGATTATCCCATGTGTAGTGGATGCATATCAAGTAAGGCAAAAAAAAAAAAGTGTATGTATGAATCAAAGCAAAACATGTGTACTCAACTTGAACCTAGGGTCTGTTTGGCAAGAGGGAAATGGGAAGGGAAGGGAAAATTTTTTTGAGTTAGATTTTAAAAAATTAGAGAAGTAGAATTATAAAATTTTAATAAAGATAAGATATAAAATAAAAAAATAAGAAAAATTAATTAAAAATTTACAACCCCATTTCTTCAATTCTTTTAAATCAAAGTCATAAAAATTTTCCCTCCTCCCTTTTCCTCCAAATCCCTCATACTAAACAGCCCCCTTCAAGTTTGATGAGGGCACAAGTGTTTATGATTTGAAATACCTAGCTTTTTTCCAAACAGGTTGTTACATTGCAAGAGTGAGTATTATTATTTTACTAAGAAAAAAATAGGCAGACTTTAAAAGTAGGCCCTTTTAACGAGCTGTTTCTTTTTTTTTTTTTTCGAGCCTTAACGAAATAGTTCATTTAAGTCCGAATTCCGTTTACCTACTAAAATACAAACCCAACCCCCTAATTAGATGGACTTAAACGGGCTAGTTTGATGGACTCCACTCATTTTGACAGCTGTTTATATGAGAAATTACCCCTATTTACAACACACACTTAATTGTGGGAGACAACAGAGAAGGAAATTCAGGACTTACCAAGCTTGCATGAGTGCAGGATGAGAAAAGATTGGTACGAATCCCAACGATCCACTCACAAAGTGCCTGCCTATGGAAGAAAGGGCATAAAGTCTTTCAGTGGAACCATCTTTTTCTTCTTCCTTCTTCTCACGAACCCTGCAATCGAGAAGAGAGTGACTGGCGAGAAGCCTCAAGAGACGATCGATTCTTGAAGCCAAGTCTCTGTGCTGAGTTGAACTTGGAAGCCGACGAGCCACTTCAGAAGCCGACACGTGTCTTCCTCCTTCGTTGGAAATGATGTCGAACAAGTTGAGTTCAACAGCGGCGTTCAGAGCTGCAGAGAAGATCTGGCTACTGCGAAGAAGAAAAGCTGAAAGCACAGACGAATCAACGTCGTCGTTTTCTTCTTCTTCCTTCACAGTTTTTGGTTTCTCTTTCGAATCCAACAAAGCCATTGTTCGTTTATCTTTCTTTCTCTCTCTTCTTGCTTCTTTTAGCAAACTAGGCAAGTTTTTTATAGCGAAAATTTTCAAGTACGAGTCAGTCAATGACTTTGAATGTTAGATCGATGTGGAAATGGCCGGCTACCTGCACACGCGGGCGCACACATATTATAAGAATTAAGAAAACATTAAATCTCATTAACCCCAAAATTTTAACTAAAATTTAATAATTTTTTAATTTTATCCTATTTAATATATTATCTTATGAGATCAACTATAATACAATAATAAATAAAAGATAAAATTATTCATTCATATAAAAATATTTAATTGATTGACTGATAAATAGGATAAAAAAAATTCTTCCCTCTCTGTACCAGATATATCATTTATTGTTAGCAAATATAATTATTCAGTAACACAAAGATATTGAAATGAAGTTAAGTACATTTTTTTTTATCAAAAAAAGAGTTAAGTACATTTTTTGTTACCTTAAGGGTATTATAAGCATGGGATTGTTTTATTGGAACGTTCTCAAGGGTGTTAAGCGCATTGAAATAGTATATCATAAACAAATTACTATTTGATAGTTAAATAACAGAACAATTTGCATGTCAAAAAAAAAAAAACAGAACAATTTGAGTATTTTAAGCATGCATATTTAAAAGTTTTTTTTTTTTTGGGTTAAAAAACTACAACTGTGGCATTCTCCATCACCATTGGATTTGTAATTTTCGTTATTGTTAACATAATATATTATGGTTATCAAATTTTAAATTATCAACCAATGATAATAATATATTTTAACTAAAGTGTTCTTAAATAAATAAAAAAATTACATTTAGTTACTTTATGTTTTAAATTTTTTATTGTTTTTAATAAATCATTTTTAAAGTGGTAGTTATTCTTTAAAAAAAATCATTCAAGTTGTAAACATGAATAAAAAATATTACGAAATAAATTTTGTTTAGAATGTTCATTTATTTTTACAATATCGATATGTAAAAATTTCCCTCCGTGGTTATGGAATCGAGGGATGAATATATGGTTTATAAATAATTGATCTATTTTATTTTTTTTTTAACTTACATTGATTAGAACTATTAAACATGAAAAAAACCAAACTAAAACAAAAACGACTCAATAAAGATCAAATATCTAGCAAAATTAGTAAACTATCTATCTGTCTTGTGCTCGGTTAACATGGGGTCCCTCGATCGGGTGGAAACATGTCAGGTTAGACTTTTAGCTTAATAGGTAAGGCCAGTTTTGTAGTAGGATAGCCTGAGTTTGGTCTGTGGCCTGTAAGATGCCTTTTTTTTTGTTTAAGTCTGGCCTGTAGCCTATTAAAGAGCCTGAAATTTTAAAAAAATTTAAGCAGACTACCAAGCCACAGGCCTCATAACAGGCCTACTTCAAACAGGCCAAAAACAGGTCTAATTATATAAATTAATATCAATAATAAAATATGAAATCAAATACAACAACAAATCAAATTATGCATACACAATCATCCGGGGGCACTGAATAAAATGGTACTGTTAAACACCAAGCAATTGTCGCGAGAGCCATAAAATAAAAACGAAAAAGAGCAAAGAACAGGGGAATTACATTCACACTGTCATAGCATATATGCAAATATGTGAGCCCTCCCACCGCATTTCATCTATATATAAATTTTAACTGTCAAAACAAAGAAAATCTCTTAAATCAGTATAAAAAACAGAACTTTTTCACAGAAATAAAAGACCCCAGAAGCCAAAATAAATCAATTCTAGGGAGCCAAAAAATAAGTAACTTTCTGTCAGCAATTTTCTGGTGTGCAGATCAATTCCTCAACTTCAGTTCATAGTAAATTACTTTTCTTTCTAGACTAAATTTCAGAAGATCCCACAGTTCATGATTTGGTAAGTATGATTAATGTACTTGAGATTATTTTTCCCAGGGAAGAGTCCTAGTTTCAGGGTGAACAAAATGAGACAGAACAAAATCCTTCAAGCCAGTGTCCCAAACCTCACAAAATCTTAATCTCCAATTAGGTGGTTCTATAGCCTCAGTTCCTAGCCTAGGTGCTCTATCCATTAACTCAAAATGATGAACCACATTCAACAGACTCGCATGTAGCATTTCTGATTTCACAATTGATTTGTGCCTCTCTGCGTTCTTCAATTCCCCAGAATTCATTGCTGCACAGTGTTGACCTAAAGGACATGGAAAGCAACACTATGTAAATTGAGGTTTATGGTTTAAGCATTAGAGTCCTGCCATTATGTTTGCCTTCTCAGGACCATTCAATTCCAAGGTGTCAATTTCCAGCAAAGTAAAGAATTTGCTTTAGGAAATTGCTGAAATGAAGTGAGGTCGTCTCAGTTTCAAAATCATGCAAATGCAGCAGGCCTCCAGCCGGAAAGCAAGAAAAACATGTGCTAGGAACACGTGATCTCAAATTGCTCAAGAAAATAGCCTAAGGCTTTGTTTGGTTGGACGTTTTGTTTGGTTGGACGTTTTGGTTGGACGTTTTGGGAGGGAAGGTTAGGTGAGGGGAGGGTTAGAGGTGGAAAAAATGTGTTTGGTTGAAGGGAGGGGAGGGGAGGTTAAAAATTTTATCTTCTTTTGCTCCCCTCCCCTCCCTTCTAAACCAAATAAAAAGGGGAAGGAAGGTTAAAAATATATTTGTCAATTTATAATTAATTCACCTCACCTACCATTCTAAACCAAATAAGAAATCACACCTCCTCTCCCCCTTCTTGAACCAAACAAAACTTATAACCTCCCCTAACCTAACTTAAATTAACCTTACCTAACATAACTTCATTCTTCCCTAACATAACCTTCATTGAACCAAACAAACCCTAATACACGGATACTCCAAAGAAGTAAGCGACTAGAAATAGCTTGAACCTAGCAGCACCTCCACTTCAATGTTATACTATTCAAACCAAAGACGAAGAAAAATTGGGTAATTAATTAGATTAACCCAAAAATACCTGAAACCGTCCTGATAATCGAAGCAAGGTCTGGCAAAAAGAAGGAGCTCTAGTGAAATGCTAAGTCAAAACGAGAAATAACACTCGCTGCGAATGGGAATCGGAGCTCTAAGGAGTTGGGGTTCTGCTTCACCGAAAGAAACCAGCGAAGGAGACAGAGAGTTCACCGGCTAAAGCAAGCTATTTCGCTCCCGCTCAAGCTATTTCTTATTTGTTTCTCTCTCACGACGCTATTTGACAGAATCTCTGTCAAACTCTTTCGTTTCTCTCTCACGGTATGTTACAGAATCTCTCTGCCTCTCATTCTAGGAATAGATATTGCAGACTCACCTGAAAGGAGGCGGGGCCACCGCGAGACGAGGTTCAGGTTACACACGGACGCCGGCACGCCGCAAGCTGGCAGCTGGGTGAGGGAAGCAGCAAGCAGGGGAGTCGGGGACAGAGGTCGTTAGGGGTCAGTGGCTATGGTTCAGTGGCAATGGGAGAAGCAGTAGGAGTCGGCCATAGGATTAAAGATGTAGGGATACAGGGATAGTGGAAATGGGAATGGTGCTATTTTTTTTTTCTTTTTTTTTCAATATCTTAACAGGCTCAGCCAACCTTACGGTCAATAAATTTAGATTTAACCTTTTAATAAAAACAGGTTTTTAAAATGAGCTTGGCCTAACGTTTTAATTTGACAGGTTTAAGTTTAGACTTAAGCTTTTTAATAAAAACAGGATTTTAAAATGGTATTAGTCGGGCCTTTTAGTCAGATCAGGTCATAGGTCTCTGACAGACCACCTGACCTATTTCCACCTTTACTCGTTAGTTCTAAGATGGTTTGGGTTATTAATTTCACTGAAAAGTAATAAATAATTGATTAGTTGATTATTGTAATGCCCTTGTAAGTATATTACACATTAACTGAGTAAATTTGGTGTATTAAGGACCGAGAATGGAGTCTCAAGAATAATGTTTGTGGTGTTTGATTCATATAATGGGGAGATAAGAGGTTTATTCTAAAAAAGATGTTTGGAATAGCGATTGGAACCTCCAAAAGTACTTTTTAATCATGGTTTACGATATACGAGGTAGCTTTTAGGTTCTACAAAGTAAATATGTAGAAGAGTTTTGTCTCGATTTACGTAAATCAGGCTTATACATAGCTATAAATCAAACCAAACATCTCCCCAAATTATGCAAAATAAGGTCACCCAATAAAGCAAGAGATTAATCTCAAAGCCATTTTCAACCTTCCACCCTAATTTATCCCAAGGAGAGAAGCTACTGACTCGCACCCTTTCCAAAACGGAGACTCCACTGTTTTGTGATCATGGAATTGTAATGAAATGGAAATGGACCTACGTTGGCATTGAAAAAGGAATGATTTTGCCAATCGTTGGCATCTTCTTTTTGAGATTCTTGCTTTTTTTTCTAGGTTGGGTGAGCATGGCAACAAAACAAGAGCATCTCATGTAAATTTGCATGTGATGTAAAATAATTGATTTCTTCAATACCGATGAAATTGACCGATTAATGACTACAAATTTAAGAGTTATCTTCCTCTAATACAACACTTGAAGAGATCATGTACAATGTTATATACCAGAAATAAGTGGTATATTAATTATCACTTTGGATGGTACTGATGATACAAGCTTTAAGTTTCTAACACTCAGAAACTTCTCTATTTGTTCATTGTGAATACTCTAAACTCTTCATTCATCAACTTCAAGGACTAGCCTCATGATGATCTTCATTAGGAACAAACTTCCTCCAAAACCAATGTGACTTCCACACATTGTTCATCTCTTCAATGGGGACACCCTTTGTCTCTGGGAGGAGCAAAGCAACGAAGATGGTCATTATGATGACAAAGCAGGCGAAGAAGAAGAAGAGGCCAAACTTCAAGTGGCAGAGCATGGTGAGGAAGACTTGGGCAACAACAAAAGTGAACAACATGTTCACTGCAACATTAATAGCTTGCCCTGCAGATCTGACCTCAAGAGAGCATATTTCACTTGGCACCAACCAACCTAATGGTCCCCAAGACCAAGCAAATGCTGCAACATATGAACATATCAAGAACAAAATGAAGTTTGCATCTCCTTTGCTCAATGATCCCTCACCATTGATCCCAAACTTCAAAGCTATCATCACTCCCACCAAAATCTGCAGATATATAGTAGCATCTCAATAATTAGTAATACATATGAATTGTTCAATTAGTGTTGGATGGTATATATTAGAATATAACAATTCCGCATCAAATAATTAGAAAAAGGATTGAAGGCATATAATGTTAAGGAAAGTCCTATCAAATTATACCTGGCATATGAACATTTGGACTCCACCTTCAAGGAACAAAATCCTTCTTCCAAACTTATCAACAGAGAATATGGAAACCAATGTGGCTAGGACATTAACAAGTCCGGTAATAACCGCGGACATGAGAGAAGCATCATTGCCAAAGCCAATGGTTTTGAAAAGGACTGGTGCATAAAACATGATAACATTGATGCCTGTGAGTTGTTGGAAGAAGGGAATGAAAGAGCAAAAGGTCAATTGAGGTCTATATCTTTGTTGTAAGATGCTCTTCCATGGATGTTCCACATGTCTAGCTGCTTCACTCGCTTCAATGAGGTCTTGCAACTCTTCATCAACATTCTGTATGCCACGAATCTTCTGTAACGTGGCCTTAGCTTCATCATGCTTGCCTCTTTCAATCATTGAGTTTGGTGTGTCACTGAGAAAAAGAGATCCTATACACAACAACAATGCAGGAACCGCTCCTACTCCCAGAGAGATTCTCCATCCATTTTCAAGCTTAGCAGTTCGGTAATTGATGAGGTTTGCAATTAAAATGCCAATTGTTATCATCATCTGAAATCCCATGTTGAGTGCTCCTCTAATTTTTGTTGGAGCCATTTCAGATAAATACACAGGAACGGACTATATAACAAGAAAAGGAGAAAAATAAATTAACTTTTGATACTTGATAATGCTACTAGCCCATAAAGGCTTTCTTTCATCAAATAAAATGGCCTTTCATCATCGGTTATAAAACCGATATGGATATAGCTGATGTAAAAAATATTGGATAAATAAATATGACATCAATCACAATTAAAAAGTCCTTTCAATAAACATGATAGAGGCTATAAAAATGATAATTTGCAATGATGTGCTAATTAACATTACTTACTTGATTGCAATATCCCACTCCAAAACCTAGCAAGAGACGGCCAATGATGAGCATTCCAATGTTCACTGCAAAGCCATTCAGTAATGCACCAACAAGGAAGAACAATCCACCGAGAAACATGGAAGGCTTACGACCGAGGATTTGTGTGGTGTTAGAAGCAAAGAAAGAAGCCACCAATGCGGCAAGATAAAGAGAAGAAGTGAACAATGTAAGAAGTTCATTATCAAATTTGCAGTATGTGCTCTCATGACTTATGCCCTTCATTTTCCTGTACACAGAGGGGAAGAATCTGACCAAAAAAGGTTCCATGGAAGTCACTCCACCAGTAATTCCCAGATCATAACCAAAGAGAAGACCTCCCATGGCAGCCACAAAGCAAGTGAGTAACACAAAAATTGTGACTTTTCCTTCATAATGTCTCACTTTTGTTTGATCAACAAAGGCTCCTCCTGCCATATGTTTGAAGTAATCAAGAATGCAATTACTTTTTTGCCTTTTGTTTTCTCTGTAATTGATTAGCGTTGTGCGTTATATATAGGACTTGAAGCGAAGACAAAATATAAAACTCAGGGGATGTTCTAACAATATAACAAGATATTGCCTATTTTAAACCTAAAGGATAATCATATTATCCTAACTTGTCGATTTTACCTGGAGTTGTTATTGAAACTATGATAAAGTAAGGATGACTTTTCTCACGCTTATCCAATAGAAAATGATATAACTGAAATTTCAACTGTATTATTACATGGAAAAATTTCGTTTAGGTCCAAATGAAAAAAATATATATATATGAATGATCATAAAAATTTATATTTTTTTACAAGTTTTACCAGTTTGATTTATAAATGACGCAACTAAGCTTGAGTACAGATTGAAATTTGACTCATAAATATGAATTTTTGAGACCTTTTTCATGTTTTTTAAGGATATAATCCCTTTAGAAGCTTGGAATGCAAAGAATTTTTTGTATCTTTCAATAAGTGTGTTTCTCGAAATTCAAATTTGTATTCTTTTTTTTATAGAGGTGAGGCCACTTACTACTTTTTTCATGTATTTACTTCTCTTACCCGTAACTTTTAGAAAATTAGGCTAAAATAAATATTCAATTATTCCAATAAAAATGCCGGAAAATAACAAAAATAATAAGATGATAAATATTACCGCCCAATGTATATTTAAAAGAATAAATAGAAAAATATAAATTAACAATAAATAAAGTTGAGCTTTTATGACATTTGATAGTGATAAATTAGTCTGGCAAAAAATTTAAAACTATATATTTGGTGATTATTATATCGACTGTCAAGTACTTTACAAAATTACTCCATTCATTCCTTTATATAACAAACAATCTCTACACACACCCATTATTCATTATAAGAAATATTAAGAGAATGTCTTATTTTTTATTTTTTTCTCTTTTATTTTATCCTTATTTAATTACCTATATTTCATATCAATATAATAAATTTTCACAACCCTAAAAACCTATTACTTCTACCATATTTTCTTTTTTATTCTCTCTCTTCTACAATCCTCCTTATTATTATAATTTTATTATTCTCTATCTTATTCCCTATGTCATCATAAATAAGAGTATGTTAGTTTAAAATGGTTATAATTTTGACACATTTATTGTTCTTCACCGATGCTTTGAATCGTGAGATTCAGTTAAACGCTTATTCTAAAAAGGAATGGAGAGAGTATTTGTTTACAGGAGGTGGTACAACTATTTTTTAGGGGTGTTCAAAAATCGGATCAAGACCAGATCCCCCAATCTCGGTCCCGGTCCTAGGATTACGGGACCGGAAATTTCCGGTTTTTTAAAAAAATTAAATTTAAAATATATTATTATATTAGATAAATTTTCCATAATCTAGTGTTAAGAGTGATTATTTAACACTTAACAATGCTATAATGATTACATAAATTGATTTAGAATTGAAGAATAACATTTTATTATTATTAGTATGATCACCTTCATCATCTTCATTATTATTTTCATACATTAGATAGTTAGAATTAGTATCATAATATATACAATTTAGCTTAAACTAAAGATGTGATACACATCTTATCAAATGATAACTTAATTTATAGAGTAAAAATTATAAAAATAAAATGATAACTTAATTTATAAGATAAAAAATAATAATAAAAAAATTGGGACCGAGATTACTATGGGTGATCGCAGTCCCGGTCCCGGCCAAGACAGGAAATTCTCAAGATCAAAATGTCTGAGACCAGGCTAGGACAACCGGGACCAGGATATTTTGAACATTTTTTAACAATATATGAAGTAAACTATATCAGTCTCATTAATAAAAAAAATAGTATAATTAAGGGTCTGTTTGGCAGGAGGGAAGGAAAAAATTTTATGAGTTGGATTTAAAAAAATTAGTGAAGTGATATTATAAAATTTTAATAAAGATAAGATGTAAAATAAAAGAATAAGAAAAATTAATTATAAATTTTTTTCAAACTCACTTCTCTAATTTTTTTAAATCCAAGTCTTAATCCCTCCTACCAAACAGCCCCAAAGGGTAAAGGTGCATCTAGTACCTTAAAATTTTTTTGAAGGTGCAATTAATATCTTAAAATATTTACGGATGCAATTTTACCCTGATGTGATAAAAATCACTGTTTTGAAATATGGATCGGAAACCAGCGAATCGGCCGAAAAACCAGTCCGGTTTGTTGGTTAACCTGGGATCAACCCGGCCAAGTTGAGCCAGGTTAACTTTTTTTTTTTACATTTAAACTTTAGTTTCCTTCAAGCTCAACGCCTTTGATAGTTAATCAGATCACTTAATTGTTCATAACTTCATTCACATTTCACAGTTTCACTTTCACACTCAATCAAATTTTTTATTTTTCTTTCAAAATTTTATATTAATAAGCCTAAAATATTTAATTTCTTACTAGTTTGACTCCGATCTGACCACTGACAATTAACCTAATACCCCGATCAGTTTGGTATTTGATCTGGATTTCATAACTTTGATAAAAATGGAGCAATTTGCCTTACGAGTAAGAGAAAAAACAGACGTTTGGTCGACTGACAAATAAGCATTTTAGTTTTTTTTTTCAATGTCCAGCATTACATCCATGTTTGTCGAGTTTGGTCTCTGTCACCGCGTGAACTGTGAAGAAATATTGTTGGGGATTGGGGCTATCTCATCACTTTATTGTTTGGTTGAGGACCACCGTTTTTGCGGCCGATTTCTACCCAGTCGTCTGTTTTGCTCTCATAAAAGCCTGGAAGATTGGTTTAATTGGATATGATGGAGGTGGTTTGTTTTTAAAAAAAAAAAAGATAAAAGAGGTGGCAATTTTAATTACCTACGTGTCATCATGTCAATAAACAAAATGCTTATTTGTCAGTGAAGCAAAACTCCGTTTTCTCTCCGTTACTCTGAGGGTGGAAATGCCCTATTTTTTTGATATATAGAGTAAAATTGCACCCATAAAAGTTTATAAGATGTTGATGGCACCTCTAAAATTTTTTCAAGTAATGAATGCACATTTGCCCTAAAAGTAATATTAACAAATTCATTCCAACCATCAAGTCATTTCCTACTACATTATTGGAAAAATTTATTCATGATATCAGACTTAAAAAAATCAAAGATATCAACTTATGTTATCAAAAGGAGGGGTTAATACGTGTTGTACTCTTTTTTCTTGTCTATAATTTTATCACATTGGATTTTCCTAAGAAGGTTTAATTGAGTTGCTTGTGAATTCCTCTTTCTTTGGTTTTTATTAATTAATATTTATATGTTACTTAATATTTATATAATGTTTTATAATATACATTATTTTATGGATAATTATTTATTTAATATTTTATCCTAATTGATTAATAAATACCAATAAAAGGTAATTTGGTCGTTTGTATATTTTACCTACCTATCTTACTGTCATTTTCATTCTACCAGACATAAATTTTCCCATAAAACTATTTTTCATTCCAATGCATATATACCAAACAAGACCGTGGTAGTAAATTTTTGCATTCCCCTCCTTTCCGATCCCTTTTCTTCTTTTCCATCAATTCTTCATACCAAATGCCGTTTAGAGAATTGCACCTAATTATCCCCAAATTTGATGAAGTTTTGGACAAGTACCGGCTTCATGTCACTTTTTTTTTATTAGAAAAATTTTAATAATAACTTATTTGAAATTTGAATCTTGAGACATGTGATGCGTCCAACCTACCCTAATCACGTGTTTTGACATCGATCTAACCAAAACAGTGATAGTAATATATTATATCGAAACTTATCTAACCAAAAGGGGAGATAGGGAGATGATGCTTCAAACAGGACATGCAGATCTTATTAAGAAATTTTTTCAGATGTTCCTGCAGAACCAGAACTTGTAATTTCAGTTGTTCCTCTTACATCTGCTCAACCTATTCCTTTTATAGGAATAATTAGACATCCTTATCATCATGAATTACTTGATTCTCTTGAAAGAAGAACATATGATAATTCTAAGGTCTCTGATCGATCTTATGTCACCTCTAGCACTATTGACTCTCAAGGGAATTTCAAACCAGTTTCTGAAGCTGAAGAAGTTTTGAATTGGTGGACATAGAATGTTGTTTGTCAGAATACAACTTTAACTAGGATAAACTCAAAACTTGACTATTCGACAGTCAAAATAGATGGTTTGACTACTCAAATGGATCAAATCTCTTAAGAACTCCAGAAGCTTTATGCCATGCAGACAGAACAAGCCCAAAGACTGGATGCATAACTAATAAGATTTATCACTAGTGGATACATGGGACCATAATTCAAAGAAAAAGAAAGAGAATTATCAGCAATACTGAAAGACCTGCAAAGAAAATAACATTATTACAAAAAAAAACTTTTAACGTCACTTCTTTTGCCCTTTCTACATCCTTTTATAAGAGGATGCATATATGAGCGACATAGTAAAATATGATATTTAACGTTTGTTAAAAAGGGACACCTAAAATGTCACTTTAGACGTCCCTATTGTAAAATAGGGATGCATAAAGGGTCACTTTAGACGTCCATATTTTATTAGATGTCCCTATTTTAAAATAGGAACGTCTAAAGTGACCCTTTAGGCGTCATTTTTTTAGAAAAAGAGATGCCTAAAGTACGTTATAGCGTCCCTTTTTCATTGTAGACGTTGAAAGGTTTTTTTTAAAAAAAATTATTTATATTTTTCACTGTCCAGCAATTTTTCATAAACCACAAAAACATGATCAGATCTAAGGGGTGACGAGCTTCAATGGAGAGAGGAAGACGACGAGCTTGAACATGTTACTTCCTTTCTTTTAGTCAAACTTCTGAATTCAAAAATCCATTCTCTTCATCTCTACATGTACCGTACTAGATCTAATTGTGAAAAAGGAAAGAAAATTATATAATAATAATAGTAATAAACTTAAGGAGAGTCAAACACAAATGCAAAAAGAATGTAAACAGAGGTTGGCATGATAGATCCGAGAAGTGAAGTGAGGATTATCGTCGCAGGTATGGGTAGGGGCGGGAGCGGCGGATTGAGCATGAACAACGGAAGGCATGATGAGAGCGAGGATGAGAGAGGGGAGGATGGTGAGAACACCGAAAGAAGAAATGAAAGAAGATATTTGAATCTCTAAAGTATAGGTCTCTTTCTGCAACTCCTCTCAAAGAAACTGAGAAATGTCGCCGGAGAGAGAAAAAGAGAAAGTCCATTTGAATTTATTAGTCTTAATATTTAAAAATAGTGGCATCCCTAATTTAAGTTAGGGATGCCAAAAATATTGAATATTAGTAGCGTCCCTATTTGGGAATAATTGATGCCCCCTTGACGTCCCAAATAGCCTTGAATGTCAGCTTTTACGTCAATCTTTGACTGACATAAAGGGTGAAATGCATTGCGATAAATAGGCGTCCCTATTTCATATAGGGACCCTTATTTGACTTTAAAAGTCAAAGCACGTAAGTCTATTAATTGACAAGCGTTGATTAAACATAGTTTATGCGTCCCTATTTAAATAAATAGGGACGTATAAACTAGGACAAATAGACGCTTATAATTAAAATATGGACGTTAAAAGTTTCTAAAATTTCTCTTCCTGCCATAAAACAAGTCTTTTGTCACTAATAGCCTTATTTTTGGTATCCCAATTAATTTTTAGGATGCCTAAAGTTCCCTTTACACGTTTCCAATTTTAATTTGGACGTTTAAAGCCATCCAATATTTCAAAATTACAGCTTATAATTACATAAATGCCACTCCATCCATTTTTTACTTCCCTTTTTTAAAAAAGGGATGTCTTTTAGGGTAGTAATATTCGTTTTCTGTAGTAGTAGAACTAGATATGGTTAGAAAACAATCTCAAGTCATATATAAGTCCTATCCATCTTACCCCTCTATCCATAACCTGTTCACTCGACATCACCACAACTTATCCTGATGAAGTTGATTATAGTAACGTCTTCAAAATGACTTATCCTATTTTTAGAGAACTCAGGCAACCACTTCCTGTACAGCATAGGTTTATCTCACAATCTTCTCCTAGAATACCAACCAAACCTCCTCATGGGAATTCCAATTCTACCTATTACCCAGGAGACACTCAAGGACTAAAAAATCTCCTTAGCTAGGTATAAAGATTCATGAAACCACTTCCCAACCTATTACCTAATTAGTCATTTCCCCATAAAAGGAAAAACAAAAACAACTTGAGTGTCAAATTCCTCAAGTTAATCAAACTTCTCAAACCACTACTACACTATCCCAACATACAACCCAACCACTATAGGACTCCACTTTAGCCATCTTACAAACCCATAACCCTTTTGAACCAATTATGGACTCTACTAGTTCTTCATCAGATGATGATTCTTCTATATTTACTTATGATGATGATTTAAAGACACACCTTATTGATCTTACCAGGATAGCAATGGTACAACCTAATGAAGAGGATGAATAATTTACAGAATCACATGTTGAGCAACCACTAGACCCTCCTTAACAACAGCCTTATGATTTTACTTATAAATCAACTTCTAGCCCCTGGTTTACTTTTAATGATGCTCTACAACATAGATGGAGAGATCAACTACATGAATTTAAAGCATGGATTGATTTGCAATTGGCAGGAAAACAAATACCTCTTCAATAAGTTCTTCAAGAATTTGTTTCAAGACTTACACGAAATATGAGAGAATGGTTTTAAAACGTCAACCCTTATGAAAATATGCAAGCAGTACAAGTTGAGAATGTTGCACTTCTCTTATAAAGAATTCACAAATAATTCATAGGAGATTTCACATCATTGAAAAGAGAAGCAGGCAAGAATACTTTAAAATGAAATGTATTCTCGTAACAAAAGGGATTTAAGAAGTATTATTAAAGAATGCTTGACAAATACTATATGTTGAATGTAGATAATGATGTCAACCTTAAATATTCCTTTATCTCATCTTTTCCTGATGAAATTTAGTCAAAGCTACACAAGTATTAATGCTCTTCAAAGAGATATTTCCCAAGTCTTTATTAGGGAAATTTATTAGCTAGCTCTTGCAATAGTTGATAAACTGTGTGAACAATACAAGTACTTCAAGAATATGCTCAAAGGCACGATAAAGTTGAAGCATGTCTGCAAGAAGCCATACTTGAAGATCAAATGCAAAGAGCATAAGACTTGTAGCTGTCCTACCAAGAAGAAATCACATTATCGCCATTACAGCGATGGCATATTCCCTAAAAGGAGATTTTCTTCCAGAAGAAAGAGACCAAAGAAGTCATGATTTTTTAAACCTAGAAAACCCTTCTCTAAAAGGGTTATGATGCTTTGTCTACAGAAGGAAAGGACGTTTTGCAAAGAAATGTCCTAACAAGACCAAGAAAGACATCAAGATGTTACAACAGTTACAAAATATCTTGATGATCATAGACAAGGATGATATTGAAGCTATCCTTAAGGAACAATATGATAAAGATGAGGATACTCAATACATCTTTCCACTCTCTAAAAAGGAAAATTCAAATTTCTCTAAAGCAGAATTTGAGTCTAAAGAAGAAATCTACTATTATGGATCTATCAACCTTATCAAACTTATCTCACCACCATTCCCTAAAAAAAAAAACAGTTTGATTGGTCAGATAATCCATCTCCTCCAGATTCTATGAAGCCTTAATTCTTTATAGGATCTCTTGGCAGTTTCAGGTCCAATCCAAAAGAAAACCTTAATATTCCTCTTCTAAATATGAAAGTCCAAGTGCTTCTTGATAAATATTCTAAACATGTTTTAGCCATATACTAGCTCATGCAAAATAGTAATGAAACCTCATATTATTCTTCCTCTAGAAGAATGGGTTCCCTATGACTAGTATTTCCTCACTGCTAATGCAAAATACTTCAGGATTAATGTTATTTCTAGGAGAAAGATTAGTATCAAGTTCTTCCTAGGATGCATTTTTAAAATCAAAGTGTTATGAAGTTATCTTCTAGGAAAAGATATTTTATTAGGATTTGATGCTTTCTATCACACAAATAAACTCATGATCTGGCCTAAAGGAATTAAATGAAAAGGGAATTTTAGTCCCTATACTGAAGTCCCTAGTTTGGTTGAAATCCGACTGGCTCATTCACGGTATTCAGATATCAAGGATCATTTACTCTAGTATTGTGTAGATAGTCATGATCAATTTTCACATACTTCTTTGTTGTGGAAAAACTTAGAGTTCTTCATTAGACTACCTTTCAAGAAGAATGAAGACATCGATCCCACTAAAGCTTCTTATCTTGGTATGAATCTAGATGATTTAAAACTAGCTAGAGAAGAATGTTTTGCTTTGTTGAAACAAGGACTTTTGGAACTAGCCAAGTCTGATTAGGCTTGCCAAGCCTTCTATGTTGAAAAAAGATCTGAGGTAAAAAGAAGAAAAGACTTGTCATTGACTACAAACCCTTAAACATCTTTCTTCAAGATGATACATTTCCTTTACCAAAACCTAACATTCTTTTTACCTGTTTGAAAAAAGCCCAAGTCTTCTCTAAGTTTGACCTTAATGTGAGATTTTGGTAGTTGGGTATTCACCCAAAAGATAGGCGCAAAACTACTTTCTGCATACCTAATACTCAATACAAATAGGTTTTTATGCCTTTTGGCTTTAAAGTAGCTCCATTTTTATTTTAGAAAGCCATGACCAAAATCTTTGAGCCCATCCTCTATAATACCTTGATCTATATTGATGAAATCATTCTTTTCTTTGAAAATGAACAATCTCAAATGACCCTATTAACACAATTCACCAAAATTGTGGAACAATATGGTATTATGCTTTCCTCCAGAAGGAGTGAAATTGGGGTTAAGGAAGTTGAATTTTTGGGCATGTATTTCAAAGAAGGTCAATACAGTCCTAGTCCTCACATAGCACAAGAACTATTAAATTTTCCTGATGACAATCTCACTCCCAAACAAGTTCAACAGTTGCTTGGCATTGTTAATTTTCTTAGAGACTTTATTCCTCATGTGTCTCGTCATACTAGCCAGTTGTCCAATCTACTCAAAAATGATCCTCCACCATGAGGAAAGCAACAATCAGAAGTTGTCCAAGTCCTCAAAAGAATCACTTAAAATCCTCCATCATTGAAGATTCTAGATCAAAGAGAAAGGATCTTACAAATAGACACTAGTGATGAATTTTGGGGAGCAATACTTCTTGAAGAAGTAAGAGGAAAATATACTATGGTGGACATGCTAGTGGACAGTTCAAAGAACCAAAAAAGTACTACCATGCTACGTACAAAGAGATCCTTGCTGTCAATCATCAATTCAACAAGAGATATGTCTTTGGAAGATCTTTCAGGACAAGGTGGAGCCTTCCAACCTCTTCTTTTTCTTTCAACTAGTTGTTTAGGGCCATGAACATCATCATCTTCATAGTGGTAATGCAATTTGTGAGAGCAAGAGAATCCTTTAAAGGATTTGTTTTTTCTGGCCTGCTTGGTTGCATATTTGTAAGGGTAAAGTCCTTATTCATTATCAGACTCTTCCTACCATTCTAAAGTATCACACTTACACTCAGGATCACAAATTCTTGAGCCTATAACTTCCCATAGAAAATGACCATTTAAATAAGAAATATAGCAAGGGTTTGCATGTTTGTCTACCCATATTATAGGTGGATCTTTTCTAGAAGGTGTATAAGCTGAATAAAGGATAATAAGTCTCCCAACAAGGACATAAGGTCTTAATTGGTTGGGCCTAGTAAAAATAGTTGTAACAGTACCTTCTGGAAGCCTCTAAATGATCGTAAGCATAATTGTCTGAACATCTGGGTGAATCCTATGCAAAAGTCTTTCATCATTATTGATCCATTCAAGTGGCATCAATTGTGAAAGTTCTTCATGAGGGATCTATCTTAGGATCTGAATAATAGAACTATTATCAGATATGTAAGAGATGGAAAATAAGGCATCTTTGGTGGAGTTGGGAAAGTGAAGGTCAAGAGAGTGATTCTAAAGCATGTAAATAACCTGGTGGTGCAGGGTAGCCATGATGCATTTAGGATCTTGTTCAACTCCAACAATATGAACTTATACTTTAAATCTATTAGGGAGAGTTGGATCAGCTATGCTAATGTTAAAATCTTGCTGGATGGTGTGAATAACACTTTCATTACTCAAAGTAGTTAAAAAGCACAAATAAGAGCATTATGATAGTGTTTGTAACTAGAATCTACCAAAGCAACTCTAGTAGTAGTAGGGATACATTTTCTTCTATGAAGAGTAAGGATCAAATATATTGTACCCATATAGAGATGAGTGTATCCCTTATATGTTCACTGATTGATTAAAGGCTGTGGAATCTTTATGGTGGAATACCGTTCTTTGTGGTTGTAGGAAAAGAACACTGATCCATCTTGGTAGTTTGAACAACCTCTTTCGCATGAGGTTGTCTAGTAGTCAGAAGTCTTCTGATATTTCTAGTAAGGCGGTTAAAAGTATGATAAATACTATAAGGACTTAAAAGAGAAAGATTAGTCTTACTGATCTGGGCATCCTTAGGCAGGTGGTTAATTTCTACAAGGTTTTCTATTTTTCTAGCTAAGATTATTTTTATAGAAGAAGGTAGGGTTCTTAGAATAAAGGAGGAAATAAGAGTAGTAGGTGCAGATTCTATACAATTGGTGGTAGTTTGGGTTTTTTTCACTCATATCTTCTGGGTTTCTTCCTAATCATCTTTAATTATAGCATACTACCATTGTCTCATAACATTATTGGCTCTGATACCATAGGTGAGGATGGATGTATCCTGATCCCTATGACTATGTAGTGTCACATAGTTAAGACAATAAGATCTTAAACACATACATCAATAAAGTTATTGGGACCAAGATCTATCCTATTTGATATATATGATTTGAGTAATAATAAACTAAAATAATTTATAAGTATGTTTCAAACCTTAGTCCAGGTAAGTCTAAGCTTTCTCATCTCATATCTGTCAAGGATACTTTAGGACTTCCAGTCTTACACAGATGTTGGATTCATCAGTTGACTGTTTCTCAGTACCCTTACATGATCATGATAGGATTCTTTTTGACTCACAGGTTCCTCTTAAAGAGACAAGTGTAGAGCATACTTGAATCTTAGAGAGACATAAACAACATACTAAGAATTTAGGCTTTTAGAAGAAAAGAAAGGTTTTAGAAAGAAGGCATATGAGAAAATATTCTTATATTTATAGAGGGGAATACAACTCTTGATGATCCATATGGGAGGAGGAACATCGCTTATATAGGAAAATTGACTCAAAAGATGATGAAACACATTGATACCTTTACAAACTCATGACTATGATAATGGCAAACATACTTTATTACTACAAGAAAATATAGTATAATGGCTTATTATTTTATAACTCAATACACATGACACAATAATAAAAGCACACTACTTTAATAAAGTAGATGTTGTCGACACTGTGTCTAGATGATTCAAATGAATTGGTCATCAGACAAGTTGTCTTTACCTTCATCTCATATTATGTCATGGAGATATTACATTGGATTCTAATAATACAGATAGCTTTCTGGAGGGAAATCTGAAGGAATACCAGGAGGGCGATCTGGATGATCTTGATAGGTTAGATCTTGGGTCGGATCTTATGTGCAGTATGGTAGATAAGGTTATGACAAAATGAGCTAAGAGTTCTGAAAGGTCTATGATGAGGTGTTTGGCATAGATAAACTCAGCTAAGGATAGTCTTCATAGGGATCATGTGAGTTTTGGAAATATGCTCCTGCAGGTCTTATGGGAACTTTGCTAAAGTTTGCTTGGTGGGAGATTTGTACTCAAATAAGATGATTTTGGAGGATATAATTATTGGAGAGAATATGCTTTAAAAGGAACTAATCTAAGGAATTCACATGCCTTTTTGTACTGATTATTGACTCAACCTAGATAATCACCCAGAGCTTCTAGTTGTTGTGCCTCTTGTCCAAACCAATCAAAAAGTGAGTGCCCTGGGTTCACAATGCCTTCAGTGTATAGTTCTCCTTCATGACTGAGATGATAAGACTTGTTAAGAAAGAAAATAGAAGAAAAAAAAATTTGTTTTATTTTTCCAACTTTCTAAAGATTATATTCACTATTAAATTATAAAGTTTTCCTCTCCAGTAAGTTAGAGGAGCAAAGAGTTCAATGAGTTGACTCATATGGGAATGTACATTTTTTATATCACAAAAGTAATGGTAAATAGGAAGAGGTGTAAGAGCTATAGCATTGATATAAAGGATGGTCAATGACCAAAGATACCAGAGTAACTCTTCTTAAATAGGGCCTTAAATGAAATGTAAGGTAGAAAAAGTGGTTTATAGGCGAAAATACTGAACTTTAGGGTAAAGTCATATTTTTACAAAAAGCTGATGGAGCCAATAAAAGATATTATTTTTAGCATAGAGAATAACCTCATCGTTAGTCTTTGGATGAGTGTACAAAGGGAAAAGAGTGGCTTTTGCAATATTAGGCATAGTTTGGATATGACGATTTTCTAAGATGGCTAGGATATACAAAGGCTTTGAAGGAAGGATTTTAGGAGGAAATGTGGTTTTCTAAGTTCTAGATAAGAAGTCTGCAATAGTATTATGGTGACCTTTAAGATAGCGGACTGTGAATTTATAGCAAGAAAATCAATCTTTCCATCTAAGAAATTGATCATATGGAAAGATCTTTTTCTTTGAATCAAGCATCTTTGGAAAAGACATCTTGTCCATTTCTACAATAAAGTGGTAGAGGCTAAGATGAAATCTGAACTTCTTAATTCCTCACTTGATAGTGCTTTTCTGGTTCTCTGAACTGTCCACTAGCATGTCACAATATTATCTTTTTTTAAGCCTCCCAAATGTGCTTATTAGAGGCTGAATCTAGCTTTTGAAAAATCTTAACTTATGTATAAGTTTGGCATAACTCTTAACTAATTGGACTTATGAGTGAAAAGTTACTTTTTTCCATAAGCCACATTTATGAGCTTATCAAGATTAGGTTTAGTGGGGAGAAGAGAAACTACTATTAGGATAATAAATATGTTTTGAGAATCTCCACCAACCCTCAATTATCTTTACTCTCTCCACCCTAATTTGATGTTTCTGCACTCAGGGTTGAAAATTATGTTTGGATCTATGCATGCAAGGTAAGTCAGGTTGTAATATTATTTGATCTAATTATGTATTTTACCATTACCAAATTTTCCAACTTAACCTTTTTCATTTTTTTATAATTTTGATTTCGATTTTTATCTTATAATTATCATAAAGCCACTTATACTACTGCCAGTCCAAACAAGTTTCACTTTCAGAAAAGTACTTATGTAATTGACAATCTAAACATAAATCATATTACATAATCTCACGTTTACCCAATCTTAAGTTGGCACAAGTCAGATTGCAAAAAAAAAAAAACACTTTTCTCACTGCAATCCCAAACACACTCAATATAGTTTTATCTACTTGACTTTTAAATTTATTCATCTTTTAAGAAAATGCATTTAATTAAATACCATTTTCATTCATATTATCTCTAATTAATTAAAACCATCATTTTAAAGGACATTATTAGAAAATACTAAGTATTGCTTTGATTTTGTACATTGTCTTTAAATATACACAACTACAGAAATCACATTATATGATGGTTATTAACTGTCATACATAACGGTTTCAAACTGTCATATATGTCAGCGCTATATATGCTTCGCACATATAAATTACAACTCCAAACCAATATTTATTTTAGATCTATTATAACAATTCTAATATAACAACCTTTATGTATTGAGGCTTGATGATGCCATAATATGCGTGTTGCTATGATAATAATTAACGAGCACACGTAAATAACATCATAATGTATGGTAATAGTTATATGATACATAACGGTCTAATTTTGACAACTATAGTTTATTATGTAACATACATAACGATTCTTATTTAAGAACCGTGACATTTAAGAAAACTAAATAACCGTCTCACATAGGCAAATATTATGTATTTAACATAAATAACGGCTCCTAAATAAGAACCGTGAACTCTTATAATACATAACGGTTGTTATATAATAACATTGATGTGTGGTTGTGGGAGTCTTCAAGTAAAAGTTTTTGAGCTAGTAGGACTAGACTGTAAATAATAGAATAGTACATCTCTTATCGAGTTGCTATGCAATATGGGATAGATTATGATATTCCAGGCTTTGTTGGGGAGAATCAATAACAACTGTTGACCTATATAAGTAATAATGTTACTATTTACCTATAATTGTATCTCTTGACAAGAATTAACCCTGGAAAGCAATGGATGGGGGGGAATGTATAAATCTCTGTATTAGAAAGGCCGCACAAGGTATGCAAATCCTTAAGCAAACTACTCCAAGGTAAACTTTTGAGTAAACTGTGTTTAAGGGTTTACTTACCCCTTATGGCCTTTCCTATAGGCATATTCATTTTTTTACCCAGTTGTTGCTTTCATGGCTTAATTGCTGATGAATTCATATAGAGATGGGTCATTGTTCATTCTAATGTTATTAACATAATTAAAAATTATGTTCTTCTTGATCCACTCATGAATCTTATCATTTTCTTTGAAATAATTGGTCATCATTGATAATCTTTTACACATATTATTATATATCTACTAAGATATATTAAATTTCTAGTTTCCTCTTTACATAGGCAATCAATTCAATAAGCTAGTCCTTGAAACCTTTCCCAAAACTCTCAAACCCACTACTAGTTACAATTTTATCAAAAATCATAACTTAATATGCCTGTAATTAATTAAGGAATTTTGAAAAATCATAACTTAATTTAGGGAACTCCAAATGAGATTATTCAAGTCTCTATTTAAAGTTCTATAAGTCTACTTCAAATGAAAAATAATTATAATATCAAATTATGAAAGTAACTTTGCATAAATGGTTACTGCACAAATCTTAAAAAAAGAATTTTCCCAGTTTTTCTTTCTAAACTTGAAAAATTCATATGTTTCATTTTAAACATCTAATTAATGTATTCTATGACTTATTTTAAATCTTAATATGTGTACTAACTTCTCACCAAATTTCACAGGAAGATAAAATCTCTTTCCTATTAAAACCTCCCATAAAACTGACAGCTCCTCTGATTCTCCAAAATTATCATTTTTCCTTATAACCTCATTTCAACCACATGTTTCTTCTTAATATGAGTTCTTTCCATATTCATCTTTCAAAACACATATTTAACCCTCTGAACCTCAAAGAAACCGACTCATACTTCCCTATAAACTTAAACTTTTATTCCAGAAATTGCATGCATGTTATACTCTGTTTTTTGGGTCAAGAAAATAAGAGGAAAAAGAAGACATACAACATTAAAATCATCGCTAAAACTTCCAAAAATTTGACCCTTTCAACCCCATATTGCATGCTCTGTTTTGATGTATCAAGTGCAGAACCAAAGAACCCCAAATCCTATCTCAACTCAACATATAATTGTACAACTCTTCCCTTCCTAATGACATAAACTTTTCTCCCAACAACATTCAACTTTGAGTAACCATTTAACCCCAAAAACAACACCAATCTATATAAATAAAGATGGAAGAGGGTTTAGAAGGTTTATCTTAGTAAGATTCTATGATTGCATGTCCAAATCACCTTCTCCTCTACCTTCTTCTTGCCTTCACTTTCTTCCTCTTTTTTTTGTCAATCTCTCCATCTCTCTCTCTTTTTGGGTTTTGGGTCAGAAATGGGGAAATAAGGAAGAGCTGATAATGTATTTAATGAATAAAAATGAATTCTTTACTTACTTTGTCATATGACACTTAACCTATAAGTTTTGTGCGTGTATTTTCCTTTTATTTCTCTTAATCAAATTTGCAAATTTGAAACCTCTGCCTCTTAGATCAGGTGGTGAACATCTTAGACACCTCAAGTTGGGTTCGATCTTAGTCCAAGTGGGTTTATGGGCTTAGGTTAGAGAAATTACCATTTGACCTTTCCTCTAATTTTTTTACCTACATCTTCAAAGACATCAAATAATCCCTACAAATTAATTCTTAATACTTCAAACGGAGTTTCTTCTTCAATTAGCAAGAAGGTGCAACCGTTTCTGTTCCTGATGTAGAGGTTGTCATGCTGGGTCAGGCAATAGGATGTTTCACTAGTGCCAAAAGCTATATTTGGCATCAGTTAAAATTGCATTTTGGCTACAACATATAGGGTGTAGCGGAATTAGACGTAGCGGAATTTATCTATTATGGCGTCACTTGCTCAAAACATGACGCTGTAAATGAACATATTATGGAGTCGGTTGATCAAAATATGACGTCGTAAATGAATATATTACCACGTCACTTTCACACTAAACTGATGCCGTAATTGACTATTATGACATCTTACATATACTCAACCGACGCCATAATAGAAATATAACTTGTTTCTCTACGGTGTCTGTTCTTATCTTAACTGATGCCATAATTATTAATTACGGCGTCAGTTATGGTTATAACCGACGCCATAATTGTAATATAATTTTTTTTTAAAAAAAACTATTCTTATATTAACTCCCTATTTGAGAACCTGTTATCATATGGAGCCAATGTACCACAATGCAAGTCATATGACCAATGTATAACAAAAATAAATAGTCAAAAGAAAAGTGTATATCTAATATTATCAAGTCACAAAAGAGAACCATGTATAATTTTTCATTCTACTCTAATTTTGTTGAACGTAGAAAGTATTTAGACCAAATGTCGCATATCTCTCTTATTTGCGCATCAGAATATGACTCCAAACTTTGGAAATGCTGCAAATTCAACAAATCTGTAGGTAAGCAATATTATGAGAAAAACTAAAGTCTAAACTAAAATTATGATTTATATATAATATTATTACCTTGTTAAATGAGTGAGTAATGCCCTTAGTGATGATTTCATACATATATCGCATCACGTAATATCCGCACTCAAAACCTTCTGGTTGTTTATGGCACTTGAATGTACACAAACAAGAACAATCAAATTCAGAAAACCAATAATACAATTTAGCAATCCATTGTTTAACTTTAAAGTATTTACCTTCAAAAGGACCCAATTGATATCAGTTTGACCATTCTTTCCCACCAACATAGAATGCATCTTCAAAGATCTATTATCAAGTAATTGTAAGAAAATGATATAGTCAAATATTATAAAATAGAGCTTTGCAGAAAACTTACGTTTCAAACACCCACTTTGTATCTTCACTCACTGCCCATTGTAAAGAACATAACCAATATATAGTACGTTCACGTAGGCAAATAACGGCGAGCCTCCAATGATTACTACAATATGAATTGATATTAATATTATGTGGTTAAGAAAGTTTCTACTTAAGAGATGAATTAGAATTAAATACCTTTCTATAAATGGTGCAAACCAACACTTTTTATTCCTGTCTTTAATTGTCCTTCTAATATATGACGTTCTCTCACTTACATTATTGTTTCCAGACGATTGAATAGAATGTGGACACAAGAATCCATAATTATCAATCTTACCCAATTCTTTACAGAGATTGTGGAGATACCTATGAAAATGGGAAATAAGTTAGTGAAGAAATCAAAAAATGTAAATGTTAAATTCAAAAATAAAAGTGCATACTTACTTAAGAAAAATTTGAATAATTGATATATTCAACCAATCAAAAGAGATGAGGTCAAGTACATCACGCTTGAAGACCCTTAATTCAAAAGGGTGCCCTACAATCTCCTTACTCACATTCAATAAAATGAAGTTGTCCATATCGACAACAAATGAAGCTAACTGTCTCAAGCCATTTTGCTTTGGTTTGGCAGTGGTTCTAATTGCTTGTTGAGAATTTGAATAGAAAGAATCCTTTGATTGTTGTAGTTCCTAATAAGTAAATCAATAGGTAAAGAAAAAAAAATATAAATGCATACCATGTTAATTAGCGAATGAAGGAAAATGACAAGGTTATTTATACCTCAGCTGTAACTTGATGAACTAGCCTTCTTAGCCAAAGAATGAAATTTTGATTAGCTTCTCCTACCGTTTTTACATCCTCAGTAGGGAATGGCACTAAGGCATTAGCGTCTACAGCTTTTTCAATCACTACCTTCACCTGGTAATCTAGTATCTTCCGGTGGTGGATCATTGTTGCAGAGTTATATACCTTTCCATATGCAACTAAACTATGATGCTATAATTAAATTAAATTAAATTAAATTAAGTTACAGTAGTATATAAAACAGGGATCAGTCTCACTCTTTCGTAGGGACCACCATTATCTTGATGCCTATCTCTTATTGCTCAACAAATTAGTCCTCATAAACAGCTCACACTAGAACTTCTCGACCCTGTGGGGAAAAAAAGGGAGTTGTCTTATTGGTCTCTCTATCAACATATACTTCACCTTGCAACTTTCAACTGTATTGTTGCCCCTGTCTCTCTTACCCAAATTATTTTTCTTTTGAAAATCTAGTTTCACGTGGCTGTACAATTTGCTTTCTTTTATCATTCGTATTGATATGTCATCTATTTCTTCTATTTCAAGCTTGATTCTAATTGGAATAATCTCTCCTGCAGGAGCTTGATGAGCTTTGTGAGGTTAATAATGCTAGAATGAATTGAATGAATATATAGGAAGCTCAGGAATTCAGCACCAGGTAGCAGGCAGACAACATTAAGATTAAACAGGTAAATGTTGTTTAATTCAAGCTTAGCTTGAGGATTTGACTTCGACCTTTTATCGAACAGGGAGGAGACAATCACCAACAATTTGAGCATGATCAATTCATAAAAGAAAATAGAAAAGATAAAACTAGGAAAGTAGCAAAAAACTTGCAGAAAAGATAAAACTAGAAAATGGGCTTCAAGTTTGCTGCGTCTTGGCAGAGAAAAGCGGAAACTTTGCCAAAAAGCATGAAGGATCATAAACTAACTAATCTTAAATATGGTGGGAATAATAATCCCTACAGAATGATCTTTTCCCTGCTTTTCTTTCCCGCCCTTTCTGAGAGAATGCAGATAGAGAGCAAAAGAGCTACATGCAGATATAAAAGAGACGAAGGAGATAAACAGAGAAGGAGCCAAGGCTGTGACAAGAGTCGAATAACTAATACTAATAATATCAGTTTCATATGCTTAGTTACATCCTTCGTTTCACATGCCTGTTGTACTAATTATGTTGTTTGGCTAGTTAGAAACTTGACACGTTTGGGGGAGATAATTATTTGCTAATATGCTATGGAGAATTAGATCCAAATCGAAACAAGAAGCTGCTTTCTACTTCCTCATTAAAGTTAAACATGGTTAAGCATAATATTTTTTTTGTGGTTGGAGATTCTTATCTTGTTTGCTTTTAAAAAGGCTAGGGATGGAAACCTACAGTAGGTTTGGTTAATGGCTATGGACTTCTAGTTTTCTGGTTAGCAGTAGTAGACAGATAGCTGATATAAGAAGTTATTTAATTAACATGTTTTGCATGTTAACCTGCCAGAGTTAATCTTTCAGAAGCAATAAACAAATAGCCAAAAAGTTGGCAGTGCACAATCATTCCACTTTTTGGCTATATGTTTATTGCTGTTTATAAACAAATAACCAGAGATGTATCAGAAATCCACGTTATAAACAGCAATAAACAAATAACCAAAAAGTGGAATGATACATCTCTCACACTTCAAAGTCTCTAAGGAAGATCAATGATATGATATGATATAAATTTCAATGTTCATTACTTTCATAAAAAACAAATAGCTATACGTGTCTATATTTTAGGTACAACAAACTCCAATTGACTCTTTTAATAAACCTGTACGTGCAGCAATTGATTTACATGAGGATTTAGTTGTTGAAGTTTGTAAGAAGTAAGAGAAATGGATTTGCTCAAGATGCATGATGTGATTGATTTAACAATTCCCCACCCAACAAATTACCACTTAGTCAACAAATTATAGGCCTAGTCGTAAACCACAAATATAAGCTGTAAAACAGAGAAAATGTATTATGAACAACATCAAAAGAAAAGAGGAAAGGTTATGTGTATGATAATTCTGACGTGCTGATATTTAAACTGGTGGAACTTAAAATAATAAAATTCAAGTCCAAAGTTTTTAGACAACAGGTAAATTGGCGACACCGAAGACAAAGAAAGTGGAAATGCCCAACAAATGAACAAGTCCATGATCAACCTTATACAGTTTAAATGTGGATTCATCTCAGCAAAGGCTATACAGAGTAAAGAAGACAGCATCTCATAGGATTCAGAAAACTTTAAATGAAATTTACAACTAAGATCAAATCAGAAATCCAATCTCTATGCAATTTGAACAAAACACAAAACCTACATATATGAAAAGAAATTGCGAAGACGATACTATAAATGACAAGTACCTTGGCAGTGCACAATTGAAGCAAATCCAGAGGGGCCGATAGAGCTCTAAGGCTGATTCTGTCGCTTTTGATAATGGTGAGATGAACGATTATTTTGGAAAATCTGGAAGCCCTAAAGCCCTATTTGGAAGGCGTGATCCTGGCAACAGTGATAAATGAACCTACGAAGGGAGCAAAACTGGAGCAAATTTCATATAAGTAGAAGCCGTGAAGTTAGCATAGAAGCCACGAAAATTAGTATAATGGAGAGTAGTGGAGTCTTTTGTTGAAAATTAGGGCGTCGGGTATGGAGTAACTAACGTAATATATATATATATTTTTTAGGAAAGAAATAGCTAACATATCTCTAATTTTTTTTAAAGTTATATGGGTTATAATTAAGGTCTTAGGTTTTTATAGGGCCCGATGTTATAAGTAAGTTCAGTAAATAAATTATAAATTATGGGTTAAGTTTCACCTATAAATTGATTGTCCAATTTTTTTGGTAATTAATTAGGTTTAATTCAGTAGTTAAAAGAAATTCACTAATTTCTTATCTTAAGTTATAACTGACCCATTTAAAAAAAGTCATTTATAATAAAACTATAATATATTATATTTTAGGGAAAATTATTTTTTTAAAATTTTATTCATAGTATTTAATTATAATTATGACATGTTATATTTTAAATTTATTTATTTCACAATTAAATTCTAAAAATTTATTTTAATTATGGTGTTTGGTGCTTACTAAATTGATTCCATAATTATTATTGTTATAGCATCTTAGTTATGACATCCGTTTAATATACAACTGATGCCATATTTTACATTATGGCATCAGTTACACTTAAAACAAAAGTAAATTTTATGTCATATGAATTATTACTTCTGTTCCTCAAATAACTGATGCCATATTGTGCATTACGGCGTCAGTTACACATAAGACCGAAGCGAAAATATATCACATAAATTATCACTTTTGTTCTTCAAGTAACTGATGCCAAATCATGTAGTTAAATTAGTATTTTGCACTAGTGTTACATCCTTTAGCCTCAAAATCTTATTGGTACATCGACAACACCTCCAATGGTAAGAAATACCTTACTATTATTTGAGATATGTTGGCATCCTACTAATAATTTATTTTTTATGTTCTAATAAGAGGATGAGCAAGATGCAATGAAATGACCCTTCTTAGCACGATTGCAACAACTTTACAAAGGCATTCGTTAGATCAACTTGCAGATGCCTCCATAGATTTTAGGCCTAACATTGACGCATCCCTTCATGATTGACAGCAAAGATCTCAGGGAGTTCATCCATTTAGAGGAGATAGATATAGGATTTGTAATCCGGTCAGTTTTTCCCCTTTCATTAATGCAGTAATTTTTTGGTTTCATATGTTCAATAATTTATTTATTATTTTATTTTTATTTTAGGTCCTTCCACCATATATGCATCGAGATGGAAAGACATGATTTATATGGATTCTTGTGTCCTGCAAATACAACAAGGATGCTAATACTTTGAAAGCGAGGAAGAGCTACATGGGCTACACAATGGGAGAGACCAAATTTCATTGTTATCTAGCACCAATTGTTCAAGGGTACGTATTTTAATTTTTTTTTTATTTAAAAACTTTGAGAAATATTTTCCTTGTCATCTAAATTCATTTTAATCTGTATATATTGTTATGGTTGTTATTGGAGTCTGTGTGTTGTTTGTCCTCGCCTCAACACCGTCTATTGCTTTGATCCCTTGGGTAAAAATCCAGACAAAGAGATAAAATCCATCTTTAACACGTAAGTTATTTTGTTTGTATTTCATTGATTCTCGACTTAAATGAATTGTTCTAATTTCTGTGGATTTTCATTTTAATGATAATACGAACCAAACATATAGATTCCTGGTGGATCACTCAAGGGTAAAACTATTAGAAATTTGAAGTGGGCTTATCCAAAAGTAAGTGGTTCAATTCAAGTTATTTCATTTATGGTCGTTTTAGATATGACTTTATTGATTTTAACTAATTGCTTTTAACTTATAGTGCCCTCGACAACCAGGGGCCACTGAATGCGGCTACTATGTTATGTTTTACTTATATAACATCATTCCAAGTGGAGTTACAAGTCATTTTCAGCAGGTAATCGAATGATAATATTTTATATATTGTAATTGAATTGCTAATTAATTCTTTCACTTGATTGATTTTATCTAAACTTATTTTCTAATTTGCAGATTTTTGATGATGAAGCTACCTACTTGCATGAAGACATTAATTTGATCAGAGACTTTTTGGCTGGGCATCTTCTTAAACACATATATAAGTAAAAGTGTATTTTTATATTAATTCGTATAGTTGTGTAGTAGACAACTTTTTTAACACTTTGTAGTGGTTCTTGTACATAGTATTAGATAGTAGGAGTTAACACTTTAATTAGCTAGTGTTGAATGTTTACTTACCATTTGTAAGGAGATTGTGGTTTATTCTTCGATCCTGTTTCTGTGGTTTTTAATTGCTGGGCAGCAAACAATATAAATAAATAATTTTTTTAAAAAAATACTTTTAACATCCATAAACAAAAAGAGATGCCTAAGGTCACATTAGGCGCACTTTAGGCATCCCTTTTTGCAAAAAGGGACGTTTAAAGTGGTGTAAAATGTCAACACCCATTTGACATACCCCTTAATATTGATATTAACTAGAATAATATTGCGCAATTCAGCGGGCACACAAAAATAGCATAAATATATTGATACCATTTTATATACATTGCAATTCACTATTTTATTCCATTAAATGTATCTATTACATACAAAGAATATTGGTGACTAAAAATGGGATGTTACATAAAAAGGATGTCTAAAGTCTCCACTTTAGGTATCCCTTTTATAGAAAGTGATGCCTAAAGTCTCCACTTTAGGCGTCCTCTGCTTAACGGATGGGATTGCCATTATTTACTATGTCGCTCACTTAGGCGTCCCCTATAAAAGGACGTTAAAAGACCCTAAAAACTAACGTTAGTAGTGAATACTTTCTCTAGGAACATGCAGCACATAGGAAAACATGGAATTATGGTATTTGTTTATACTTCAGGGTATGTCCACATGAATTCTCAATTATTTTTTCATCATGATTGACCCGTGATGGCCTAACCGATCATATCAAACATTAAATTCATTAATAAATTTCTGGTTTACAATGGCAAACATCTGATTTGCATTGGTAAACTTCTAGTTTACAACAACATATATTTCTTCAGGAAACAATATATTAGCTCTTTCACTTGTGTTTCTTAGTAGTCATACATTTCCTTTAAATTATTCTAAAGAATGATGGCAAAATATTCAATTTTAAGGCTTTTGCCTTTCAGCAAATGGTGGCATAGAAAAATTATGGATGAAACATATAAATAGTTCTTTATGGTAATGTCAAGAGCCACAAATTCATGTTTTACAAGGTTTAACATATCTCTTAGATTAACTCAATAAAAGGAAATTCTTCAAACATGAAATGTACGTAAAAATGCAGTATTACAACATAAAACAAAAACGATTGAGCTACTATGATTAAAAGAATTTGTAAAGTGAAGAAATAATTCATAGAGTAAGATAACAAAATTAAAACTTCATGGCTTCCGGCCATTGAACTTTCATGACTTCAGGCCAATTAATCTTAAGATAAGAACTAAATCTACATGGATTTTAGTCATTTATCTTTAGGATAAATAATTTGGCCATATTTTATCAAAATAAGAAATCAAAGTGATATGACTTCTAGTAGAGTCTGAAATTTAGAAAAATATAGAGCCACTGCTAAAATCTTAAAATAGGGTAATTTTGGAAACCGTTTTTCAAAAAAATGAAAACCAAATAGGATTTGGGAGTTGATTGTGCATGGGGAAGGTATTAGCCACACAACAACATCTATTTATAAGAATGGTTTTCTTAAGTCAATTATTTAAAAATGAATATGACCTTTAATTTTATCATATTACCGAAAAATAAGAAATAAAAGAGAATATTTACAAAAAGAAATAAAATGAGAACTAAAGGAAAAAAGAATGTTTAATTACAAAAAGGGAAACAAAAGGAAAATAAGGGAAACTTTTTTTTAAAAAAAAAGAAAAAAATCGGACTTGATCTAAGAAGAAGATCTAAGGCCTATGTACCTTTTAGAGGGATTAAAACCCACATAATTCTGGGATAAAAAGGCATGTCACTTGGTTAGTATTTTTTAGAAAAATATTTATTTAATTTATTTGAAAAAATATTTTTGATTGGTTTTTATTTTTTATTTAAAAAAAATTTCTTTATTTTGTTTTACAAAATATTTTTTTTAAAATATTTTGGATTAAAGCTCCTGAGGAGATTCTCATACACATGGAAGAATAATCGATTAGTGTTTGAGGAGACTCTAACAACCTTCACACGGCATAAATCCCTTTTGAGATCAATTTTTTTATTATTATAAATTGAGAGTTTTCCATTTTATTTTCATATATAAAAATGTGTTAAAATAATTTTTCTTCTTCATTTTTATAAAGAAAGCTTAGGCAATCCCATTGGTATTCCTAAAGAGACTTTAATAATCTCACAAGGTTTACCAATGAGCCTAAATACCTGAGGAGGCTCTAAAAGCATCACGATACCGGTTAAAAAGATGGAATACAATTTTAAAGAAGAAGAAAAAACACACAAAATCAATTCATCACAAAATTACAGCAAATGAAGTACGATAGAAAGGGAAGAGGTGGGGGAGACACATACCTCTTGATGTACCATCCTTACAGACTACACAAGCAACACAGCATATAATTACGTGCTACCACATCTGTTATGCTTCCAGTGCTTAGGTAGTTAGATGATTCAAACGAAACAAGGGATATTTTCACAAACGCACGTGTTAGCAAAAGCAAGTGAGGATGTTGTTCACAATTCAATGGCAGTGGAAAGAGATATATGTGATCATGTCAAAAATGCAATTCACGTCAATCATGGATGAATCACAAGAAGAAAAATTTACCAACGAGGTTCAAGGAGGAAAAAATGAACAAAGAAAAGGAGGAATAAAATAAGATGGATCAATCCAATCGCATTATATCCTAACCTTTAAGTCATTGATATTGAAGCTCACATGTAACAGCATAAAAATATTGGCTTTCTTTTGGTATAGATAAGAAAAGGAAAATAGAAGAGAGAAGGAAAACAAATTAAGAAAATGAATCAATCCTCATAATATTAGATTCCACCCTCTAGCCATTGGTATTGAGGTATCACATATTTGACACCCGACCATAAGAGCATAGGCTTTCCTTGGGGTATGAGGAAAAACTAGATGCAACAGAAGATGAACAATAGATTTCATTTTCTTTAAACACTTCTAAACATTCATTGCCTTTTTTTCCTTTTCCCTTTTTCTTGTGTCTTTGCTCTTTCAATTTTTTTTTTTGTGCGTTTTGCTTCAAACCTTGCTCCCCTAATTATAGTCTCAAAGTAGAATTTTCCTTACAGAAGCTCCTTCTTTTTTTTAATTTTCATTTTTAATTTTTTTTTTTTGTATTTTCTATTGATAAAATTTCCTAACTTGGCCCAATCACCATTAATGAGAGATTTTTTTTTGTATTTTTTTTTCCCTACAAACAATTTCCTAATTCAAACATATCAATATAAATGAGAGATATTTTTCATATTTTTTTAATTTATATTTGTTTTTCTCTTCCATAATGACTCCACACTAAATTTACTAATATGAATATCAATCAATCAATGTGATGAATTATTTTGAAATTTATTAGCATTTATTACAAACCTCAATTATAAGACAATCACCATTAATAATGATCATTTTTCAAATTCCAATTACAGTCCAATTAACATAAATGTTATTTGTTTATTAATTTAGAAGTGCTAGGATCAAGAGGGATTTTTTCTTTAATAATATTATTTATTATTTTTGTGTGGAGCCTAAACAAAATATGATATTCACTCTTATAGTCATATAATTTCAAAATATGAAATTAGAGGTGTATGACTTTCTGGCCATGCTAAAATAACAAAATCAATAATATAGAAAAACTTGTGAAGGATATTAAAACAAGATATAAAAGTAATAACAACCTCTAATCTTATTCATGGAATCTGATATTTATAACAATCGATAAAAGAGTCTCTTTAATTTCATATAGTAGTTCAGATTATCCCATATAAATTAAATAAAGATATTGTAAAAGAAGGTATATGAAATCGTTAAGATAACTATGTGAGAAACATACCTTGTTAGAGCTTTCATGTTGATGACGTTTTGAAAAAAATAAAAGAAATCTAGAATAAGAGAGAAGAGCAAGAGAAGAGAAAATTTGAGGGGAAGTAATTCTCAGTCAATTATGTTTCTTAACACATTTCAATGTTTTGGACATGGTCTCTCTTTATAGGCCTTCAAAAGTCACTACCAAGAGTGACCACCAAAAGTAATATACAATGTACAATACAATTAATATTGATGACTGTACACTGTGACCGTTTACAACATTCATGTATATGAATGTAAATCAATTATAGTCTTTTAGTTTTCCAACTATAATTCATAAATGGCGATTAGGATATAAGAGGTCAAGTGTCAATGGATACCCATATGATTGATATATTGATAACAAATCCACCTTTATTGGGGAATTGAGAAACCACTAATAATGAGCATTCATTCGGATTTGCATTTGTTGTACTCCTTTTTATCCTAAATATGTATAATATATAATAGCTTCTGGAAGTAACGCTTGGTCCAAAACATTTTCTTTTTCAGTCCTAAGTGTAAGTCACTTTCTATTATTTCATAAGAACCAAAGAAAAGCAGTTAACTTATTATTGAATCTATCTCAAGGAAAAAAAAATTGCCCCTATTCAAATTTATCCAACTTATCTCATCTTTCTAGATATATCCAATGTGTGTATCAAGGGAAAATGGATAAATTTCGAAAACGGTAATTAACAACTCTTTGAGTGGTTTATATTATTGATTTATTGACATATAACTTCTAGAAGACACCCTATATTTTGGACAGCACGGAGTAGATAGGTTATTTTGTAGTGTCAACTATATTTTTTTACTCTACTCTCGTCTCGTTCAATGCAAGCTACATGTGCTTTAGAAACTAAACTATTAATGTTCTTAATGGGATAAAATGGGAAACATATGACATGTTCTTAAAAAGATTAAGGCCGATTAAACTAATATTTTCAAGATGTGCGAACTAATTAGAATTAGTTGTTATATTTAGCACTAGACAGAGTATAGTGACATCAAGCTTTTGTCCCCCCCCCCCGGACTGAATATTACATAAAGCTTAAGAAAGGAACATTATTATCCTTAAATTGTAAATAAAGTTTAGGAAAAAGTATACCTTTAATCCTTTAGTTTTATCCAAGTTTTTAAGTTGGTCCCTTAACAGTAAAAGGTCTTTCCCGTCCTTTATCTCTAACAATCCTTAATAAAAAATGCTGATATTGAAATTTTAATATTGACAAAATATTATCAAATGCTACCATCTAAATTTTAATTTTCAAAATAATAATTAATGTTAGAAAAAAAATCATCATTTGAGACCAATAGGGTTAAAGGATTAAAAAGATACTTTTCAAAGTTAAAAAATCAAAATGCAATCGTTTATAAAGTTAAATATGGCCAAATGTATGCTTTTGCTTAGAATTTTATAGATTTTGTTAACTATATTTTTTGTCGTATTGATTTTGATTTTGATTTTTTTGAAGGAAATGATATGATAATAATAAAATTTTAAATTTAATGACATGAGAGTACATCTTATTCAAACAAAGTTTGGAACAATCTCGTGGACAAGCAGTATATATAGAGTAAATAAGTTGATTGATTCTATATTTATTTGTAGACTTCCATGACTCCAAGAATAGTGAAGGCACGACAAGCAACTTTGAAAGCAGAAAAACCAGAACTTTTGCAAAGAGATTCAAATTCTTTCTCAGTTCTTTCTCTTCCATCATGAAGAAACATGAGATTGTCCATGGTTGCTACAAACTTGGCTTCTTCTGTTGGTCCAATTACTTGAGGTATTATGAACTCAATCACTATCACCTTCCCTTTTTCTGGCAATGCTTCGTGGCATTTCCTCAATACTTTAACGCTATTTTCATCTGACCAATTGTGACATACAGCCTGCAAATTGTGCACGTCTAAAATCATACATACAACCATATTTGTTACATCTAATTAAAGCTGACCCAATTAGATGATTATAGCCTAAAATAGACTTTAAGATATATATTTATATATATAATTGATGATTGAGGGTTATCTGAACAAATTTAAACTCTTAGGGATGTTTATTGCTCCCTCCTATTATTAGTATAAGAGTGAGATAACTAATTTTTATATATTAATAAAATTATTGTTAAGTTAGGTTTTTTTTAACAAATGTTTGTTGGTTTCCTTAAAATATATTTTTTTTAATCATGTATATTGTAATTACCATTTATGGAAATTTTCTTACTATGTGCAATCAATCCTTTGAAAAACTTATAATTTGGGAGGTAAAATGGATTGAGATATTGTAATTAAGACCAAATTAAACCCCTTCTCTAGCTAGTTCCAGAGGTAGTATTAAGTTTTAAATGTCAAGGGAGTTTGTTTTTTAATACATGATTCAAAGGTTAGGGCAGTTTTATGTAATTTAGTCATAAATATTTACACTGAATTCTAGTTTTGATATTTTATATACCATTTGCATGATATTTAAGATGTTTTAGGAAAATATAGAATAACCGTATATATACAACAAGCTTATGTAATCCTGATTTGAAGTTGCAACTAATTAACAAGACAGACAAATTAAAGGTTCATTAAATTCACAACTAACCTTTAGTATAATGGCATCACCTTTTGGAACACTTTCAAACATATCTCCTCCAACATGCTCAATCCCTTCATATATAGTTTTTGAAAATGATCTCAAATAGCTCAAACAGAATGAATTCAACAGACTTACTGGAAATTAATTAAAAAGGAATATAAAAACTTATTTAGTTATCTACCTGGATGAGATTGAGCATTTTGAATGACTTGAGGCAGATCAAAGTTAATAGCCCTAATTGAAGGATGTTTGGATATGATAATTTTGAGATTCTTGCCAGTACCACCACCAACATCAACAAGTGTTGATATTCCCTCAAATCCTTTGTATATTTCCAATATTATATTCATGTCAATATTACAAATGTTGGCCTTTGCTTTGTTGAAAATACTGTTCCACTTTGGACTTTCTCTGCGTATTGGTACATTGGCATATCGTGAATTTTCTTGAACAAGTCATTGTCTTCGTCTATGATTACATCCCAAAATTCAGCCTACCCCAAAAGTTAAAAAAACATTGAAACAATTAACAAAGAATTATTAGGTAAATGCAAGATACTGAAAACTAGACTGATCATTAAACTGGGTGAGGCAATTATTCAAGAGTCAATGATCCAACCTTTGTTGAACTAGAGTCAACTTAATCATAATTAAAATAATTTAATTTAATTAAAATATATAAAAATATTCATATATTATACTGAAAAGAATAATATTTTAAAAAAATTAATCCACAGTAAATGAAACGACATTAAAATATAAACAAATATAATTTAACAAAAGAGAGGTAATAGAGTACAATTATGGCGGATTGTTGTTTTATTTTTTTACTCAAAATGACATCATTTCAAGTCAGGAAAGAAAAAAATATAAAATCCAACCCACCGATTGATTCATACAAAAATCTTTGCTGGTCTAGTCAAGGGACTGATTTACTGAATGTTCATTATTAGTCCTTCAATCAATTTTAACTAATTAAAATCTCCCACTTTAAACAATGTTACATAATCTTACCAAGCATCCACGAGTGCCCTATGACAAATGAATGACGAGAAGAGAGCCAAGAATCCATCATTATCGTCCCCACCAACAAAGTACTTTCCAACGGAAGAAATTGCAGAGTCTCTCAGTGCCACCATCTTCCTTCTCACGAGCTGAACAATTCAGAAGAGAGTAACTTGCAAGAAGCCTCAAGAGACGATCGATCCTGAAAGCTAAGTCTTTGTGTTGAGATGAACTTGGAAGCTTTGAAGCAACCTCAGAGACTGACACGTGCCTTCCTCCTTCCTTAGCTATGATCTCAAACAAGTTGAGCTCAAGAGCTGCGTTTAAAACTGCAGAATAGATCTGACTACAACACATATGCATGGCAAAAAGAACATATGAATCTTCATCTTCCACTTTATGATGATGGTTCTCTTTGGACTCCAAAGCCATGCTTCTAGTTTGTGTGTGTGTTTCGTATCTTATAGAATAGAGAATTTTATAGACAGATGTTTTGACGACTAGGTCCTGAAGACCAATGTTTCAACAAATTCGAACTTCTTGGTGGGTTAAAATAATGAATATATATTATTTGTTCACTATAGTGTAAGGTTAGACCAGTGATTAAAGAACCAGTCGGCCGTCGCGAGAACCGGACTCAGTTTAAGCTAGGAAACCGTTTTTTATGGTTGAATTCAGTATGTTGGATTCGAGTTGAGCCACCATGGAGCCAAGAGCCCTAATTTTAGAGCCGGAACTGAACCAGAACGGTTTTCAAAAAACATATTGTTTTTTGGGCCTCGTGGGAAAAAATTCTGAAAAATATTAAAGAATCTATAGAAAATAAAAATTTGACTTTATAAAAAAGTCTAAGTGTCCGTTTGGTTTATGAAATAAGAGGTAATGTAAAAAAAAATGTAATGCAATATAATGGAATGTAATATAATGATGATTATATGAAATTGTTTAGTTCGTCATTAAAGAAAAATGATGCATATATATATATAAAAACGTTTAGTTGGATTACATCGAACATGAGAATATATGATAATAATATAGTAAGAGATAAAATTACACATATCTACACATATATGTCTAATGTAAATGTTAGGTTCATGGCAATTTTTTCAATTTGTGCAGTATACACATTGGGTTTATAGTATTTTTTAATATTTAATGGTGGAAATATTATATTGTGTATAAGTTGGGTTTATAATAACTTTTTAATACTAAATGGTGGAAATATTATGCAGCAAGTTGCATTCATGGTAATTTTTTAATATTTAATGATGAATATATTATTTAATGAGATGTTTTAACATTTTTTTAACGGTGAATACAACTCTTTTAACTTTTTGATGGGAGAATATTTTTAAAATTTTTATATTATTAATTAATTTTTTAATATTTAGTGGTTATAATTATTTAATATTTAGCAACGTTTATGGGTGCGCACTTTGGTCAATTTAAACATGATGATGACTATAATGTTTTTTTCTCTTGATTACAAGATGTATGTATCATGATTTATCAGTCCTAGCAATATAATCCTTATTATATCAAATGATGTAATTCAGATTATAAAATGCAATTCTCTTTATATTACATATGCCCAACTAAACGATGTAATCGGTCTATTGCATTATGATTACATGTAATCCTCTCTTATGAAATCAAACCAAATGGGTTATAACATATTTTCGAACTATTTGAATTTGTGGCCATATGGTGTTATTTTATGAAAATTTTATATATTGTGGTGTTATTAAGATGACAATTAGACTTTTTGTAAACACCCTATTTTGTCTGAGCCTCACCCAAAAAATATAAAAAAAAAATTGAAAAAGAAAAAAATCATGCTTGATGCTTACACATCAAAATTATTAAGAAAATGGCATTAATGGTGATTGGATTATAATTGAAATTTGAAAAATGATTATCATTAATGGTGATTGTCTTGAAATTGAGGTTTGTAATAAATGGCAACCAATTTCAAAATAATTTATCTCATTGATGTTGAATGAGGTTTGAATTAGGAAATTTAGTGTGGAGTCATTGTGGAGGAGAATAAATAGAAATTAAAAAAATACAAAAAATATCTCTCATTTATGTTGATAGATTTAAATTAGGAAATTTCTTATGGAGAAAAATAAAAAAAATAAAAAAAATAAAAAAAATCTCTCTCAATGATAGTGACTAGGTCAAGTTAGAAAGTTTTAATAATAGAAAATATGAAAAATTTAAAAAAATAGAAAATAAAAAAAATTATCTCTCAATAATAATGATTGGGTCAAATTAGAAAGTTTTATTAACATAAAATACAAAATAATAATAATAATAATAATAATAATAATAAACTAAAATAAAAAAGAAAGATGTATTTATAAGGAAAACCCTACTTTGAGGCTATAAATAGGAGAGCAAGGGTTGAAGTAAGACACACAAGAATTTTGAGAGAGTAAGGAGGAAAGGTAGAGAGCTAATTGCTAACATATCTTCTTATAGTGGTTTCATTATAAGTAGTGCCTTCTTGTTCCTTTTGATACTATCTCCCCTCTTGGCTATTCCTATATGTTCATTTAATCCTCTTATATTGTTTCTTGTGTGCTTGATTAAAGTAGACATATCCATGAACTTGACTTTATACAATGTCAAAAATTATGTATTAACTTACCCATTGGCTTGCTACTAACTGTTTCATTTTTAAGCCAAAAAGTAGAGAACTAGCATGCATGAATATTGTGAACTTGTGGTGATTTTGTAAGTGCCAAAATTTTATTATATGATCCCTTCACTTTATCTCTTTCGTAACAAGGCTCAAAATATCATAGGTACATACTCTCACCATCTCTTTATTGATTTTCTTGCCATCTTGGACTTTCTATAAGGAATGATATGAGGAGAATGCAATTACTTATTGGCTTGATGAACTCTTGTTTGTTTTTTTTCCTCTTTTGCAAATAAAAAGTTTTAAAATAATAATAATAAAAAGGTTCTTTTCTTAAAATAAATGAATTTGGTTTCATATGAGAAAGTAAAGAAAATGCTTTTTTTTTAAAAACACAAACCAAACAAAAAATATTTTTCTCAAATAAATTAAATAAACATTTTTTCTAAAAATTATCAACCAAGTGACACTCCTTTTTACCCCTAACAAACTATATGGGCTTTAATCCCTTTAAAGGGTACACAGGCCTTAAGCTCTCTTCCAATGTCAAGTCCAACAATGTAAATAATTAATTTTTTTCTCATTTTGTAAATATTTTATTTTTGGATAATTATGATAAAACTTAAAAGGGCCATATTCTTTTTTAAATAATTAACTTAGGGCAATCATTCTTATGAATGAGTGTTATGGGGTGCTTAACAATTTTCCTATACACCATCGACTTTCGAATTTTATCTGATTTTCTTTTTTCAAAAAAGGTTTCCAAAATTTTGGTGGTCACTCCATATTTTTCAAATTTCAAGCGCTACAGCTTTATGGGCACTGTATTTTGTCCAAACCCACTTTGGTTCCAAATGGGGCACCTTGTTCTTTTGGCCAGACAAAATATATGTTCTTATCTTTACCTGCTTCATAGATAAGAATCTCACTTTTCTTAACTATGAAACAAGTAAAAAGAGGCAACTATAAACAGCATATTTTGTTCGAGGCCACACAAAAAATAAAAAATATTAAAAAAAATAAATAAAAATCCAGCTTAATGCTCACACATTTAAATTAATAAAAAAATGACATTGGTGGTAATTGGATTATAATTGAAATTTAAAAAATTATTATCGGTGATTGTCTTGAAATTGAGGTTTGTAATAAATAACAACAAATTTCAAAATAAGTTATCTCATTGATGTTGATTGAGGTTTAGATTAGGAAATTTAGTATAGATTCACTATGAAGAAGAAAAAATAGAAATTAAAAAAAATACAAAAAAATATCTCTCATTTATGTTGATAGATTTATATTATGAAATTTCTTATGGAGAAAAATATAAAAATTAAAAAAAACAAAATTAAAAAAATCTCTTTCAATGATGATGATTAGATCAAGTTAGGAAGTTTTAATAATAGAAAATATGAAAAAAAATTAAAAAAACAAAAATTAAAAAAAAAGACCTCAATGATGGTGATTGTGTCAAGTTAGGAAATTTATTAACATAAAATACAAAAAAATAAAGAACGAAAAAAAAAGATGCATTTGTAAGGAAAAGCCTTATTCTCAGGCTATAAATAGGAGAGCAAGGATTAAAGCAAGATACACAAGAATTTTGGAAGAGCACGGAGGAAAGGTAGAGAGCTAATTGCTACCATATCTTCTTATAATGGGTTGATTATAAGTCGTGCCTTCTTGTTGCTTTTGACAATGTCTCCTCTCTTGGCTATTCCCATATGTTCATTTGATCATATTCTATTGTTTCTTGGGTGCTTGATTAAAGTGGACATATCCATGAACTTGACTTTATACAATGTCAAAAATTATGTATTAAATTACTTATTGTCTTGCTACTAACTATTTCATTTTTAAGCCAAAAAGTAGCGAACTAGCATGCATGAATATTGTGAACTTATGGTGATTTTGTAAGTGCCATAATTTTATTATATGATCCCTTCACTTTGTCTCTTTCGTAGCAAGGGTCAAAGCATAAGAAGTACATGCTCTCACCATGTCTTTATTGATTTTCTTGCCATCTTGGACTTTCTACACTGAATGATATAAGGAGAATGTAATTACTTGTTAGCTTGATAAACTCTTGTTTTCTTCCCTCTTTTGAAAATAAAAATTTTCAAAATAATAATAAAAAAAGAGGTTCTTTTCTTAAAATAAATGAATTTGGTTTCATATGAGAAAGTAAAGAAATACTTTTTAAAAAAACACACAAACCAAACAAAAAATATTTTTCTTAAATAAATTAAATAAACATTTTTTCTAAAAAATACCAACCGAGTGACAGTCCTTTCTACCTCTAACAAACTACATAGGCTTTGATCTCTCTAAAGGGAACATAGGCCCTAGGCTCTTTTCTTAGGTCATGTTCAACAATATAAATAATTAATTTTGTTTTCCCATTTTGTAAATAATTTGTTTTTCGGTAATTATGATAAAATTTAAAAGGGCTATATTTATTTTTAAATAATTAACTTAGGGTAACTATTCTAATGAATTGGTGATGTGGAGTGCCTAACACCTTTCTCATACACAATCGACTCCAGAACCCTATCTGGTTTTCTTCTTTCAAAAAAGGTTTCCAAAATTGACCCTTTTTAAAATTTTGGTGGTGGCTCCATATTTTCCAAATTTCGGGCGCTACAGTGGGGATGGTTTGAGAGTCAAACCCATTTAATTTAAATATTTTAAAATAATATGGCCTTAATTTTATTTTAATTACCTGTTTTTCTTATTATTATTTTTTCATTTACTAAATTGTTTATTTATTTATTTATTCTTTTTCTCTATTTATCTTATGATCTACTTAGTAGATAAGGGTTGGGTAGAACCTAGGTCCACAAGTTGGTATGCTCACTACACACACTAAACACATACATTGTTCTCCTCATACACATTTTGGGCCCCATACCTGGATCTGTGAGTTCCATGGAGGAACGGAAGTTTGTAGCGGTCTCCTTATTGGGTTTTCAAAACCCCCTAAGGTTACTATGAAGACTTCATCCTAACTGTTACTCATTTAGCAAGGTTGATCCTTACCGGGTTTTTAGAACCTCCTAAAGGTCAATTTCGTTAAATGGGGTCATCATCTTTACAATGGAAGCAATTAGGAGACCTTTATTATTGAGAATTAGAACCGCCTTGAAACCCTTGCACCTATTAGTAGAAATTATCGACCTATCTAATTAATTAGTACCTTCCTTTTTTAGGATAGATAGCCCTAATCTAGGGATATTCCTAAAATAAGACACTGGATGACATATATTTATTTATTGTTGATAATCTTTATTGTAATTTATGGATAATCAATGAAACCCCTAGCTTCAAGTGACTAATTGTTGCTTCACCTTAGTATGTATCTAGCATTACTCCACATAAAGATACATTACAAGGAAGACGTATGCATTAGATAGCCAACCCTAATCTAAAGGTCTATAACCCTAAAAGACTATGATCTCATTACATCTATCATATTAGAAAATATATTAATGAGAGATAATCCTTTAGGGCTCATGGAGTATCATTACATCATACATAGGCATTTTAGCTTCATTTTGATATGGGCTTTGGACAAAATAATCAATTTTCAAAACCCTTAGCCGTATAATAGCTTGGGTCATTAGCAGGTTAATAGGCATTTCATCCTCTTTATGAGGTAATAGATCTTTTGAAGAGATAAAGTTCTTTTTCTTAATGTCCATCACCCATATCAAGGCTTGAAAGCACATGTAATCACCTGCATAGGATGCATTTGGAAATATTTTCTAATCCTTCATTCTCTTTCCTTTAATGAAGGGCAGTCAAGTTATCCAACAACTAAAAGAATTTGGCTCAGATTATTCAAATTTAGGCCCAAATTATATATATTATATATATGCCCTTGACAGCCCCTAACTTAGGGTTTTAATGGTAGTTATATCATTTCACATTTTAGGGCTTTTCATACTTCACAATCCATATGAACCCTACACAATGGAACCATCAAATTGATGAAATTCTAGCTCTTTCCCACAGTTCCAGCATTGGCTGAAACTTACCAAGGAAAAGGGAAAATATGTTTTCTTGATTTAACCCTTTAAACTCCTTCATTTTTACTCCTAATCACATGATTAGCCATTTAAACACACTTATTAAATATGATTCGTTGAAATTTGGGCAGTATAACCCCTTAGGATTTGAGCATCCCAATCATGAAAACCAAGCCAAAACAACCACAAATCAACAACAACCACCAACAATACAACACATATAGTAAGAGGATCAAGTTTATGAGATACCTCTTGATTTCACCACTTTATCTCACTAAGCATGCCTCTTCCCTCTCTCTCTTCTCTCTTGATTTGGCTTTCTAACCATGATTTTCAAGAAGAAGAAGAGGTTAGAGGAAGTTCTAAGTAGTTTGGAAGGCATAGATAACTTGATTTCAATCTCTTACCTTGAATTTGTGCCTTCTTGAAACCCTAATTGTTCTTGGTGTTCTTGAGCTCTTGAACACTCTTCTCTCTCTCTATTGAATGGTGATGACTGAAAATGAGAGGAGGAATGAGAGATATTAGCTTTATCTAATAATCTCTCTTCTTGTTTTTTGCTTAACATGTGATTGTTTTTCATTGGCTCTCATTTTTTTTCTTGAATTAATATATTAGCCAAAAATATATATATTCCCCTTATTTTCCCTTGCTTTACCAAAATTGCAATGGAAAAGGGAGCATTTAATTGCTTCTTACTTTATGATAATATTATTGTTTAATGCAAATTTGCATGTGCATGAAATAGTTGGTCAAGGATTTTCCTATTGAATTAAATATGAGCCAAGTAAATTATTTACCTTTCTTGCTCCCTACTTCAGCCAATATTTATCCCAAATAAAGGAAAAAATAAATGGTTGCTTGCATTATTGGTCAAATGACCATTTTGCCTATATATTTATTTCCATTTCCATACTTGCTAGAAAACTAGGCAGAATCTTCATCAAACGTTGAAAACTCATATATAATTGTAAAAATGTCTAATTGGTGTGGTTCTAAAGGCTATGTGACCCTTATTAAGTCTATTTTCAAGAAAAAATATATTAGCCAAATGAAAGCTCAGAATTCCTAGAATTCTCATTTTTGGAGGCTGTCATAGAAACTTGCTAGTTTTACTGGGCTAACTTCAAAAATATATAACTCCTTGTGTGTAGTTCTAAATGACATATATGACCTATCAAATTAAAGCTTGATAAGTCTACTTTCATTCCAAAAAATTTCATAGGCATTGGACATCATTTTCCTATTTAAAAGTGTTACCCAAAAAGACTATCATATGGAAACACATATTGGCAGCAAGTTCAATTTGTTACAATTTATGTTTCAAATATAATTATGTTGTGTGACCACTAATTGTCTTTTTTTTTCATTCTCCATGATCTTTAATTCATTATAATATTCCCTTTAATTTCCCAAAGGTATAAAGGAATTTCAGGGAATACAATTATGTCTTATTGGGGCACTTTAATTCCCCATGCTCTACATAATGTTTGCATACGCTCTTTAATTAGATCTGTTTTAAACCTATTCTCAACCTTCAGTATCATCAGATAAGATTCTCTAGGATCGATATACGGCATAATCACTACTCATCATGCATCACCATATATCATACCTATATACCTTTAACACCACGGGTTACTAAGGAGCACTGCTTAGCGTAGAGAAACCTCAAAACAATTACTATGCCTCTACTTTTCATAACCTCATTAAATGAACTTTTCTAGGCAGTACTCACTACAACAGAAATGGTTTGGATTCAGAATAAATACTTATTTTGTCATCTCCTTGCCTCTAATTACTCACTGTATTGGGTCAAGCCTAACTTCTTGACCCTGCCCAGCATCTGTACGTCTTAGCTTTACCATCCTTATATTTAATCATATGAAAATAAGGAAGAGGTTAGTTCTACATAACACAAGGTTATCTCTGTCATTTCACAACGTGTTGGGTACACAAGTACCCCTGTAATAACATGTAACAGGGATTTACAGTAACCAGGAAAAACTTGTAACAATATACGGCTTCTAAACTATTGTACAACATGTTCTTACTCCTTTGTGTTGCATAACATAACATTTCATGTAACTTTCCAGGGAGTCACCTATCCCGAGATTTTCCTGGGTTAAGTACGCTTAACTTTCGCGCTCCAGTGCAAATACGCAGATACCGGCTCGAACTGCTTCTGACCACAGTACCTCGTGCCTTCCCTTATCTAAAAATTTGTGCCTATTGCTTCTGAGCATCAAAGTATTGTGTATGGTCTACATATCAATGCAGGTGAATGCATATTATCAATTTTGATACCATTATCAAAATCGATACCGTTGGTATGCTGATACTACCATTACATGCATCGATAACACTATCAACTATACTGGTGCCACAGATACCATTAATTGAGTATTGGTACTACCTCTACGCACTCTGATACCATTATCTCTAATACTACTGATACCATTATGATATCGCAGGTACCCTCCTGATATCATTATTACAGGTGTTGGTATCACTCATATGTATAGTAGTACCATTAATACCGCTAACTGGGTATTGGTACCACCTCCGCGTGCATTGACCAGCCTATTGGTGAATCTGTTCTAGGATAAGGTCCACACTCCGGCTTTACCCAACGAGTCTGGGTTATCCTTACACTGCCCTCCGGTTATTCACCGTGTCTCTGGGGCTTGTTTATTCCTTTTAGGGAATTGACTATGAACTAGCTGAAGTAATTCACTTCGCTGTTATTCTCATTGTACAATCAAGCATATAAGTATGTTATCCTATGCCAGAACTACAAGTATTGTGGCAAGAGCCACTGCTCTAGTATAAACAATGTAAAACTCTGCCTTATATATGACATTTACTAGAGTAGCAATGGCACAGTTTAGTGGGTACATAAGTATAGCATAAATATACTGATATCATTGATACAATGTACACAATATACTTGATTATATTACAGAAATTTTCCATAGGGGTGTACATAATAAATACAGACCTCAAAATACTAAAATTTTTTTAAATAACCAACTGCTTCTCCTCTCATACCAGACCAGAACCTTCAGTTGCCGGAAATTACAGCTCTGCCCTTTGAGCTGATCCTGCTATTGTAAACTTTATGCATTTATGGAAAGGGTGAGATTCAAAGAATCTTAGTAGTAATATACTATCAAACATGTACGATGTGAAAATAAATATGTCATTCATCATATTGTGCAGGATACTATCTCATGTTGTGTGCACAATTTCAGAGGCCAAATGACTATTTGCAACCCTGGGTTAACTTATACCCATGGTTAAACGATATGTTTAGACCCTAGCTTATTTGCATGTACTATTGCTGGATCTCAGATCATAGATAGGCTAATGTGCCCTAGGCACTGTCATATTAGAGAAAATGGCATACAAAATGAAACGACAGTTTCTCACAAACAACAATTATCCAATATAGTTATACAAAATCAGTGCTAATTTTTTTTTTCAATACATATCAGAGTTCAAGACACAAACTCGCCCACAAACTCTTTCACAACATATCGGAGTTTAGGGCACAAACTCGCCCACAAACTCACTACTGATAAATTTATTATTCTGATCTCACATCACAATTAACCCATAGGTCACAAAATGATTTCCAACACAAATATCCAAACAGTAAATGTGGCATTTTAAAAATATGTGTGCCTTATAATGACAATATAAAAATTAACACAACACCAATACCAAAAGAGGCCTACAAGATTCTCAACGTCTATGCCTCTGGTTGCTTCCTTTGGCCTCTAGCCAGATTAGAAGTCTCACCTGAAAAATTATTTATAATGACGGGGTGAGACATAAAGTCTCAGTAACCAAAATCAATTTACAAAATATGCAGGAAAAGATTGTAAGTCAGAGAAGCAGGTTTAACTGACATAGAATAGTAATATTCTTATAAATTAAAACTTAACATAATATAATCAATGAATAAAATCATCCCCACTCATCCATGCTGCTCCTCCTTATCTCCTCTGGACTGGTACAGTCTATCAGTGCTAGTATACCCGGTCAAAGGTTAGCTAGTCACATCAAGAATACTGCCCCCTCCCATGCTACCACCAATATACCGTAACAGGGAGGTGTCCGCCCAAAACACTCAACTCGAAATCCGGGTCAGGATTGAGAGATCCGATGGGCACACAATTCATCATATCTCTTCCACACAACCCAACATATCCTGTAATATAAAAATAATAAATTAATATAGCTTTCGAAAAACAATTACGAAAATTCTAAATTCTTATACAACATTACATCTCAAACAACATATCCATCATAACAGTAACAATTTAATAATAATTTTCACTTATATATGTAAATTGGAAAAATACACTGCTTCACTGAAATAAATTCATATTCAGACATAAATATAATCTTGCAAAACATATACAAGTAATATAGATAAAAGTAAGGTTTATAAAACACCTTACAGTCCAAAACAAGTATATAAAATAAATTAACCCCGGTTACCTCGATTCCAAGCTTAATCTTAATTTGGATAGTAAAACCCGTGTAATCACCGATCACAAGAAAAATCTACATTATTAATGTAGATACCAATTAACCACAAATAACAATAAAATAATTAATTTACATAATTTAACTCCTACAACCCAATTTTCTCTACAACTATTATCCTCAATTATTCCAATTTCCTTAAAAATCCTTAATCATAGATCATTCCTCATAAACCCAAAGCACTCATTAAAATCCTTAAATAACATTTAACATACCTATAATTACAAAATCCTCAATATCAACTTTTTAAATAATTAAATCTCTTTTTCATAATTTATATGGGTATAATCCAATTATTAAACAACTCCTCAAATCTCTACATAATTAAAATCATATTAAATTCTAATTTAAATATTAAATCCTAACTCATATGTTCCATGGAACTCAGATCTAACAAAAATAAACCGATTAAAATCTCAATAATACCTCTAATAATCCAAATAAATTATTTAAACAAATTTTGATCGGTAAAAACGTCCTATGGAAATTAAGTTATATCCTATTTATAAAAGAAATTAATTATAAAATCACATAACAACCAAATAATAAATCTAAACAGGTTAAAATTAACTATTAATTATTTTCTACATTTCTACAGTCTTATATTGACAAAACTCAAAATTTGCCTAAAATCATATCCCCAAAATATTCTCTAACTAGCATAAAATCACTATGATAGGAAAGAGAAAATTATTTAGAATATTTTTTATAAAAGAAGCTTTGTGATTAGAAGAGGGTTTGAGTACCTTATTGATCCCCGAAAAACTAAAAATACCCCTATCAGAATCTCACATTCTCTTCTCTTCACATACACTTCATCTGCGTGAAGTGTTTATGGGAGGGGGTATTATTCCATTGTTGTTGCTTTGGCCCCAAAGCAACATAATTTTTTTTAATTTTTAAAGATAAGGGGGCCTCCCCCTTATCAATATGTCGGCGCCTACTAACTTTTAATTTTATTTTTTATATTATTTTATTATATAATAATATTATTTTATTATTTTATTATATATATATATATAATATTAATTTATTTTTATTTTTAGGATGTCACACAAAAAGCATATAATAATCACGTAACGCATGAAAAAAGAGTTACTACCCTAGAACGCCCTTTCTTTACTTGTTAATCGGTTCAGTTTCGTCTCCGACTCGGGCTTTCGGTATATCATAAAATTTTAAATTTAGGATAAATGAGTTATTATTTATTCATAATTCATTCTAAAATCATTGTGTTGGTTATCTTGACTCAAAAAAGCTAAATTACTAAAATGCCCCTGGGGACCCAGTCTATGTCCCATTTGTACCCAGTCCAACTATACTTTACCAAAACTTATGACTCGGGCTAATCCTATACATTTTCCCTTGATTGACCAAAATTACAATGGAAAAGGGAGCATTTAATTGCTTCTTTCTTTATGATAATATTATTGTTTAATGAAAATTTGCATGTGCATGAAATACTTAGCCAAGGATTTTCCTCTTGAATTAAATATGAGCCCAGTAAATTATTTACCTTTCTTACTCCCTACCTCAGCCAATATTTATCCCAATTAAAGGAAAAAATAAATAGTTGCTTACATTATTGTTTAAATGACTATTTTGCCGATACATTTATTTCCATTTCCATACTTGTAGGAAAATTGGGCAGAATCTTCATCAAACTTTAAAAATTCATATCTAATTGTACAAATGTTAAATTGGTGTGTTTCAAATATAATTATGTTGTGTGACAACTAATTGCCTTGTTTTATCATTCCCCATGCTCTTTAATTCACCATAATATTCCCTTTAATATCCCAAAGATATAAAGGAATTTTGAGGAATACAATTATGCTTTAATAGAACATTTGCTAAATTGGGACTTAGCAGTCCACTTGATTCAGACTTATCCTCAAGCCTCTATTTCCAAAATTTGGGATGTTATAACTCTGGCCAATCAGCACCACCACACATAGCACAAACAGTAGATGAGTGCCAAACAGACCACATTTTCATCAGAACCTTATAAGACTGGTCGTATATATTGTCTTAACCGGACTTGAATTTGGTCTAAAAAGCCATTTTCATTGGTCTTAAAGTCTTTTTCTAGTAGTTTCATATATGTTAACTGAAATATCTTCCGTTGACAAATGTATGTGGCTATATTAATAAGTCATAGAGTGGTCATTAACAAGTTTATTTATATTAACCAAACCAGCTCCCATTGATAAGTGTGTAGACAAGTTTATCTATGTTAACTAAAACAACTTTCGTTGACAAGTGTATGTGATTGTATTGGCAAGTCATAGAGTGACCATTGACAAGCTCATCTATGTCAATAAGATAACTAGGGATTTTTTTTTTAATTGAGAAATCTACAATAGGACTTTTTTTGACATTATTTATGGTTCTTGGGGCTTGAGTGAGATTTTCACAAAAAGATATGAGGAATGCGCTTGTGTTATCAACCAATAGAAACCTTTCACGCGTCACTTCATTTAAATTTTCTCAAACCCATCTTCAGGCTGACGCATGAGATTCCTTCTCGGCTTCTCCTTATTATGTCAGTCAATAAAGTAATCTGCATTACGTGATTTTCCTTTAATTTTTGGGAAATTTTCGCGAAAGCCCTCTGTAACAAGTTATTTTCAAATAGTCCCAAAATTTTCTAAACTTTCACTGCATCTCAGGATTAAACTGAAAATAAAATTAGTTGGTGATAAGACAATTGTTCCCATTACTTTATAAATCACATATCATTATTTACAATATACGTGTGAAAATTCACAAGTAAAATATACATATTTATAAGGCAAATAAATAAAATTACAAAACTATTTTGGCTATATATATAAAAGATATAAGACCCATGTGAGAGTTTATAAATAAAATATGTGTATTTATAAGACAAATGTGAAAATTTATAAGACCGCTTCGGCCATATATAAAATAAGGGCATAAATGTCTTTTCAGCTAAAAAACTTAATTTCAATGTAGCTCTAATTGATACAGTGAAGTTTCAGAAAATTTTGGGATAGTTTGAAAATAATTTTCCGTACATGAAATTTAGTGAAATTTTCCCGTAATTTTTCTCTATTAACTGTATATATGAGACATTAGAGACAAAAACTTTGAAAAACTTAAAATATCCATTAACCCACGCACGCGCGTGTTGGCCTAGAACAAAAAGCACGCCTAAAAAGTCAAAAGAGAAGGCACGCCTAACTTCAAAATAAAAAATTATCCTTGCGGAGTTATTATAACAAAAAGAAAAAAACAAAAAGAAAAAATATCCTTGCCGAGTTTATTCCTTAGCTTTACAAAAAATCGTACAAAAACATCAATGAGTTCTAGATATTTCGCATTACTACAATTTCTCTTGGCTTTTTATCATTAATTTGAATTTTGACTATCTATTATTTGCTCTACTTACTTATTTTATATTTTAATGATATCGTGTAAAATATTATATTTAAAATTTTTTCTGTCTAACCAGGAATAAAGAGTATAATGAGTGTCAATAATGGTTGATTCAATTGGTAAGGGATTTGACTCATAACTATAAGATTGTGGGCTTAAATTTTATCAATATGAGGATCTTATTAGTAGACAATCTATAAATACCTTTATAAATATTTTTTGAACTTGGAGGCATACATTAGCCTCGATGAGCTCCTAAGCTAAACTTTTATTGTATATATAAAAAAAAAAAAGACCATATTGATGAGTTGATTGAGGTTCCGTGTAACTCGTTGATTGAGGTATGTGGGTTCCCATTTTCTTCCCTATAATCTAAATGTGTTGTTTTTAGGAAAAGCGTTATTGATAGAAATTTCTAACAAAAGCTTTTCATTATTTCAAAGAAATTTCGGGTTGGTTGCTAACTTTTACATACCCATTTTTTTGTTGTGCCCATCAAATACTCAACGTATAAAAGCGAACTTGTTTTCGTGTATATATTTTTGTCAGGAATATATATATATATATATATATATATATATATATATATATATATATATATAAAGGGAAAATGGCTCAAAAATACCTTATAAGGAAATTATTTGCTGATTGGTACCACGGGTGCAAACAAGCACCCCTTATGTGCAAACATCATCCATATGTGCAAAATTCATCCCTGCAAATATGCAAACACCATCCCTCGTGTGCAAAATATCATCAACCCGTGTGCAACTTATCACCCATAATATGCAATGGTAGCAATTAGCAATTAATTTGCTTACAAGGTAGTTTTTAGCAATTCCCCCGTATATAAAAGTGAATTCGGCAAATTAACTCCAAATCTTTTCAAGTCAAGATTTGATTTTAGACACTCTCACCATGTTATTAATATTTTATTATAAATATTATTATTTATCTTTTATTAATATGATAAAAATGTTTTAATTAACTCCATTATTTGTATTGTTAATTTCAAAAGGGTTTTTTGAATCCCTGTTCTTCTCTTATAAAAGCTCTTATTTATTTTATATGATTTTGTTTGTTTTATAAATACCCTTATTAAAGAATAAAACAACGGCATGCATCATTATCTTTTTCTCACAAAAGTTAATTTTATTTATGCCTAAAGTGGTACAGTGAAGTTTCATGATTTTTTAAGAGCTAACTCTAATCACTGACTGAATTTTGCCCTAAAAATAATTATTGACTGAATAAAAAAGTGTTTGTGCCAATAGTACAAGATATTCACTGCATCTTCATGGAAAATCCCGCTTCAAAAAATGTCTGTCCAAGCCTTTTCATTATTTCCTTGAAATTTTTGTACTTACTTTTTCTTTTCTCTTTTCCATCGTTGGTACATAAAACTTTCAGCCACCCGGTAATTTCTTCCCTATCCGGAAACATGATTCTCCCATTGATATCATTAAAAAAAATTCACAATGTGCCATCCTTCTTGGCCTTAGCTTTCAGAGATGCATCCGATGTTTACAACAAACATAGCTTCATCCTAACTCTAAATCCTAGCCAAAAAATTCCTAAATCTGAATCCTCGATTTGTCTCATGTAGAGGGTTAAAATATTTTTCTCTACAAGTTCAAGTGGTTGCATCTTCATTGAGTCATATATTATCATAACACTTCTATAAAGGAGTTCTTGTGGAATCTAGAATCAATCCACACCAGGACTATCATTCCTTGCCAAGTATTTGAGAGCCTCACACTATTACAGAAATCGTGATATATGATGGTTATTAACTGTCATACATAACTGTTCCAAATCATTATCTATATAGGTGTTATAAAAACTATATGTAGATACATTACAATTCTGAATTTTTATTTATTCTAAACATATTATAATAGTTATAATATAACATCTGCTATATATTGAAGCTCTATATACCCATGACATGCCTATTGTTATGATAATAATTAACGAGCAAACGTAAATAACTATCATAATATATGATAATATTTGCATAATATATAACAGTATTATTTTACAGCTGTTATTTCACTACTAAAAATAAACATCGTTGTGGGCTTATTTTAATATTATCTGTGGCATTTGACAAACGTCAGATATCCTAACGCCACTAAAAGAAGTTATGACACTACTCACAAGCGCCACATATGTATATTTTTTTATTTAAATACCACCTAGGTGGCGCTTTCTTGAGGAAGCGCCACAAGAAATTCAAACTTCCGTGGCACTTCCTCAAGGAAGCGCCATCCTAGACCTTTTTTTTTTTAAAAAAATATTTTTTAAAAAATGGTCTAGGGTAGTGTTTCTTTAGAAAGTGACTTCCTGTAGCACTTCCTCAATGAAGCGCCACCTTAGGCTTTTTTTTAAAGGAATTTAACCTAAGATGGCGCTGACTTCCTGTGGCACTTCCTAAAGGAAGCGCTACCCTAGATCATTTTTTTTTAAAAAAATAATTTTTTCTTTTAGAACCCTATAATTATAGTTAATAACACACTTTAAACACATTTTATATCTCTACAACAAAATGAAGAAAAGCAAAGCACAATCAAATAACTCTAAAATGATATAAATTAACAAATAACTAACTAACAAAATCACTACTAAATAAAAATACAAGTGTTAAAAATAAATAATTATTTTATTTATGCAACTTATCAAGGTTAACAATTACTACAACAACAAAAAATTATAACTACTACAAATCTTCACATACAACCTATATATAATAATTTTTAATTTTATCTCTTTTATTTTTTGGCATATAAAAATGAGAATATTTTTTTCAGATTTTATAATAAATTAAATATAAAAGATATTGAAAAAATTAAATCATTAACTACTAATAAAATTATATTTATAAGCTCAAAAATTTTAAAAAAACTTATAGTATATAAGAAGCTTGAATAGAGTGAGCTGAAACCTCAAGCACAACGCCTGAAAAAAATTAATAAAGGAAAAAAAATAAAGACAAAGTTGCATAGGTGTTTAAAAAAAAGGTGGTTAACAAGATAATGTGCTATACGTAGCTTCAAAAAAAATAAGTGGATATGACTTACATGATGAAATGAAACTATAAGAAGGATGAAATAGGATCAAGAGGGAGAAGGAGTGGGGTTAGTTTAGTGTAAGAAATGGGACAAAATAAATGAGGAAGAAGTGCTGAAAAAAAAAGATGAGGAGGAGAAAATGTGAGAAGTGGTGGAACAAAGAAATGAGGGAAGTGTAAATCAAAGTGGGGACAGTGATGAGTGACAAAAAGAGAAGAAGGAGGAAATATGAGAATTAAGAGGATAGGGTGATGACACGTGTTGGATGAAGAATGGAGACTAAGAGGATAAAGGTGATGGAAGCAAATTGCGGAAGAGAGAATAGTTTGAATTGTTTTTTTAAAAAATAATACCTTATGTGACGCTTGCTAATAATAAGCTAAGTGTCACATAAAGTACGTAGCAATGTGGCACTTCCTTGATCAAGCGTCACAGTTGTTGCTTCAATTTTTATTTTTTTTTAAAAAAACACTTTAGGTGGCGCTTCCTCAAGAAAGTGCCACCTAAGGTCAATAGGAGGAAGTGCCACTTAGAATGTTTTTTAAAAAAATTAAAAAAAATCTAAAAGAAGTGCCACAAAAGGTGCTCCACTAATCCTTATTTTTGTAGTAGTTTTTATTCAGTAACATACATAATGGTTTGTATATAAGAACTATGACTTTTAATAAACTTTAATAACAATGTCACTTAGAAAACCTCTATGAAATAAATACTTAAATAATGGTTTTTACATAATAACAGTAATATATGGATATAAGGCTCTTTAAGTGAGAGTTTTTGAGTTAGTTGATCTCCTCCATTCAATTTGGCATGGATTAAGACATTCCAGGCTTTGTAGGGAGAATCAATGCCAACTGCTGACGTATATAAGTGATAATGTAACTAACGACCTATATATAATTGTCTCTTCATGAGAATTAACCTGGAAAGTAAAAGACTCTAGGAAAAACATATACCCCTATCAAAAAGGTCAGGAGAGGCAATATAGAAGCACTTGAGTTTAAGGGTTTGCATAACCCCTGCGCCCTTTTTGATAGGGTTTTTATTTTTTACCCTATCTTCCTTTATTTTTCAGACTTAATTGCTCAAGAGACATAAGGTATAGGTGAACACTTACATTATTATAAATAAATATAGATCAAGAGTGCAATTGATTCTAATCACAAAGCCTAAAAAATCTTGATTCATCCAAATTGTATGGCTACCCAGTGTTGAAAGCACTACTCTATTATATATTTAAAGATGAGACCTAGTAGCTTAGAAACTCTCACATTTTTGAGTCTATGACTAATGACAATGTTAAATTTCATAGCTTTTAATTAGGTGTCACCTACTCAATAGGAAAACAAGAAAGGAACCTTAAGTTAGAGCAATATGGGGCTTTAAAAAAAACATAACTTCACAACAATAAATTCAATTTGTCATCTGAACCAGTTTATTTACAAAGCTTATTCGTGTATGACTCTTAGTACATCTGAATGAGTTTATTCATAGAGCATGTTCCTATATGACTCTTATTAGTACACATAAACTAGTTTATTCATCACATCTATTGAACTTTTTGAAGTAACTTCTAGAGATATAGATACTTCCAAAAAAGGAGATGCATTTTCCTTGTGGATCATATGTCTAGAAGTTATTACTTCAAAAAAATCAATAAAGTAGGAACCTTTAGTCAAAGCAATGGGTTAACAACTTCTTGTAATAGGAAATGAACCTTTGATCAAAGCAATAATAGGTTTTCAAAAAATAAAAACTTCCCAAAAACAAGTTAATGTCACCTTGAAAGCTTTATCATGTCTTGATTTCACAAAGGCACTTCATATTGAAGGAATACAACCTAGCTAGGGCTCATGAACGAAAAAAATGTGAGTTAAGGCAAGCTAAAGCAACTCAATTGGTAGTAGCTAAGACAAGTGAAGGTATTGACTAGTGTGGCTGTTGCTAAGAAGTAAGATGAAGGCTTTTTTTTATAGTGGGGATTGATTGAAAACAACTCTCGATTGCTAGAAAAGACAACAAGAGTACTAGTGTTACATTGCTAGAGGGTTTTCATTTAAACAACTAAGTGTCAAGTGTGTTCTATTTTAGACACTTAAATAGAAGAGGAAGGGTAAGTGTTTTCGGATTGTTGTGCTGAAGACTTTATATATCAGTTGTACTGATAAAATAGTTATATATTATTTTAAATTTATAATTATTCTTTGTTAATAACCTTGAATTATGTTATTGTTTTAACAAATACATATAACACAGTTATTAGTTAATAACTGTGAGGTATGTTATTATGTTTTTAAAATTTTTGAGCAGCTAGTGCTCAAGTAATTACATTTTTATATTTTATAACAACAACAAAAATCATGCTCTAGTGACTAGTTTCCTGAGAAGTGGCCTGAATCATCTAGGAGTATGTCAGGATCACGCTAATCATCACCAGAGGAGTGACCTAAATCATCTGGGAGTATATCAAGATCATGGTGACCAATCCCATACTCATCAATAATGAGATTGGCCTTCCTGTTTGTACTCAACAAATATCTGTCCAGCCTCCTCACTGCATGGTCAATGCATTGTGCATGCTCCATCTTTGCCTCCACTTGAGGCAAAGTTGGAGGTAGAGGTTGTAGAGAAGGAGAAGGAAGAGAAGGAGGTGGTGGAGGTTGTGAAGGAGGTGAAGAAGGTGGAGAAGGAGGATGATGCTGTGGAGTTTCTAGAAAATATTCATCATGGTGTTTCATCTTGGCGAAAGAATAGAGGAGGATGATAAACATAAGGAGATTGAGAGTTTTTATAGATTGGAAGTGACTGGTTTAGGCCATCATTGCACACGTTAGAAGTTGAAGAGGAGCAGTCGCGCATAATGGTTGGTAATGAAAGGGTACTTAGTTCTCGTGCTAATCATCTAAATAAAGGAGCACAGAGTATTCTCATCATGAGTATGGGGAATGGCCTTTCCAAAAAAATGTCATTTAGTAGCGATTTAAAAGGTGTATTTGTAGCATTTTAAATGCTACAAACAACATTGGTAGTAGTTCAAAAAACCGCTATAAAACCCACTGTTGTAAGCGATTTTGTAGTAGTTTTCGATAACTGCTACTTAAGGAAAAAAAACCCGTTACTACATTAGTAACAGTTTGATAACACTACTACAATAGTCGGATGAAGTCAACACATATTTGACAATTCGAGCAGCATCCAATTCAAGCCTACCTCGTTCAGGTAGCGGTTGAACAGGTGACCCCCATTGTTGATGGGCTGATTCGTGGCCTCATTCCATGGAACAACAACTTATAGTACCTGGTCCAGGCTGTTCAGACTGGTCATGTCCATGCCTCCTAGTGGAAATGTTTCCCTGCTTATCTGCAAAATTTAAATAAAAAATATTTAATTTTATTAAATATTTAAATAATATAATGAATTTAAATATTTAATTTATTAAATAAAAAATTACATTTACCTTAGACTTACACCTCAAACTTGGTCGACCGGGAAGATAACCGTCGCGGGTGGTTCTGCTCCCACACGTCGTCCTCATCTAGGAAACACTCTAACTCGCTCATCGGAATGTTGATGTCCAACACCTCATCATTCTGCTCATAGTCTCTCATACTGATCTCACTACCATCTTCCTGAACAGCAGAAAGGACTTATGGTGCGGTCCCTCTTGTTGGGCCGTCTACTGTGGCTATTTTAGGGCTCTCTCCTATGGGGCCCTCTCCTATATGACCCTCCCTCCACATTGCCCCCTACCACTAGCCCCTCCTTTGCTGCTGCTACCATACAGACATGGTCTAGGAACCTAAACCTCATTCCCCTTCCCCTTATCTTTTAAAGCCATATAGAAATCTCAGATTTTGAAGGAAATTTCTCAAAGAAGCGTAAGAAAACAAAATGGAAAAATGATGCAATTGAAGGGGTGAAGGGGGTATAAATAGCACTGAATTTTATAGTGGTTATATAAATAACCGCTATACAAATCGCTATAAAGTACCTCGAGCAATGTAAAAATTTGTAGTGGTTATACATAAAAACTGCTACACATATACATACCCTTGACATTCTGTAGTGGTTTTAGTCCAAAACTATTACAAATATACATCTACTTGACATTCTTAGTACACAACATTTGTAGCGGTTAATAATAAACGCTACAAATATACAACCCCTTGACATTCTCGTACACAACCTTTGTAGTGGTTAGTAATAACCATTACAAACCTAGAGTGTGATAATTATTTCCTATGGCTTCAATTGAGTACAAAAGAGTAGTGAAATCATTTGTGAAATCAGGAATTAAGTCCCGGATTAAGAAGTACTAAAAAACGTTCATAAATTCCAAACCTATTTCAGGGTTTGAACCTGGGATTGGGAAGGATTTTCGAGGGTATAAAATTTTTTCAAACCATTTCCACAACACATTCACTATCTTACTAAGTCTTACCAGCTCTTCTTTTCATTTTATTAGAGTTTGCGAGTGATTTTTTGCTTAGTTTTCATGTTTTATACCTTAATTATGTTTCGTTAGCGATTGAAAGCATAATATAACTAAACCGCTCTTACACTAATCTATTGGCATTACCAGCTTAATTATTGTAACATGTCAGAGTTACAAGCTATTTATACTATATACATATCCAAAATATCCAAAATACACATAATAGATAACCATCAAAGGCGAAAGTCTTTCACATCCCCGCCTCTAGCCATCCATATTTACCTTATTCTTGCTCCTTGAGCTATCTCCCTATACTGTAGATGGATTTATGAAAAAAAGTGAGATTTAAAAGAATCTCAGTAGCAACGTAGTGTCAATCATATATATATAACATCACAAAGCATGCCACACAGTAATCATACAACAAAATTATCACAACAACATTTAGTGCAATCACATGTAGTTCATAAACTACCATAGCGCTAAGCAAGTTATATGGCCCTGAGGGATACCCGGGCATCCACTTGTGCATCACATAATGTTATTGGCCAGAGCGTCCACCCGCGCAGAAAGGCCCTGGGCGACCACTCCACATAACCAGCATGTGCCAGACAATTCATGATGAACACACAAAACATATAATACATCTTATAAACACATGAAAGACAAGTTACTACTTGGCTATTTCCCTTTAGTGATTTCCTCCTATTTGTTTGAGCTCGGGCAAGTCTCAAGCTTCTAATCGATGTTAGGTCCTATAATTGGAATTTACGGACAATATGTTATTATTCTGTCAAATACTTGTATAATGCAATTAGTCAAGTTGGTTGCCATTAAAGTTAGTATATTAAGCTAAAAGCAAAGTCAAGGGGGCCCAACCATCCCAAATTAGTTATTTCCACCCTTGTTCTCTAATCTACTAGCTTTTTGCTTAACTTCAAAAATTCACTATTAATTCTAAGAAACTCCAAATTGAGTTTAAAAATTATATGTAAATATATTTCAATACAATTTCACATAAAAATACTCAATTTTGGCCATCACAACCACAATATTCCCATAATTTCGCCAAACACCACTGTTTCAGATTTCTTTCTAGAAACAAGAAATAACTTCAACAATTCATATCTTCTAATTTACTTATCCAAAAATTACAAACTACCTATAAAATTAAAGCTCTATGTCTATACTTTAATTCTAGAAAGTTTCAGAATTTTTGGATAAGGTTTGACCCATGAAACTCCACGCACAACAACACTGCTTCAAATAGGGCAAATTATAATCATGAACAAACATACTTCATAAATTTCTAAATAGGCATACAAACATCCAAAAATCATGAACACTTGCATACCTACACAATTTTGCCTTCTAAAGCCAATGGAAGCATTAAAATTATCAAATTCTTACTCCGTCCTTATGCCACACGCAAGGAAGCAATTAGAATTCTTAGGTGACTTATGTTGCTTTCTTGCTTTCTCTTGCTTAATCACTTCCTTTTTACTTCTAATCACATGATTAACTACTTAAATACTCATTGGACATGTTTTGAAGGAATTTGGACAGCAATACCCCTTAGGATTTCATCATCCAATCTTCACAAAACAACCAATTCCAAGCCAACAACAACAACAACATCTAAGGCAAGAGAAACAAGTTTTGAAGTTTACCTCTTAATTCCTACTCCTTCTCTCTCTAAAATGTCAGCCCTCTGTCTCTCTTCTCTTGCAATTTTGTCTTGAAAACGATGAATTTAATGGAGTAGAAGAGATTAGGAGAGGTTATAGAGTGATTAGGAAGCATAAATTTCAAGATTACAAGCTTATTACCTTGGATTTGTGCCTTGATATCCTAAACTCCTCTTCTCTTGTTCTCTTCATCCAGCAGCTCCCTCTCTCTCTTTTGGGTCTGATTTTGCACAAAAATGAGATGGAAGGATGAAAAGAATGGTAGTATAATGGATTGGTCAAAGTTGCTTTACAAGTGGTAGCTTTTCATTGGTCCAAGTTTTGTATAATTTCACAAAATAATTCCATTTCCCTTTTCCTTCTCTTTTCTACCAAAAATGCAATGGGAAGAGAGAGTATATATTACTCTCAAATTATCCTATTATGCCATCATACAAATTGTTGACTAAAGCCTTATGCTTTTTGACTCTTTGACCTTCCTTGATAATAATTCACCAAAATAAGCTTATTAGTTACCAAGTATCCATTTTCCTCTTTTTAATTCCCATTTAACTAAAATTATTAGGAATATTAGGGAAAAATATTTATTTAACATTTTATGAAAAAATTACCGTTTTACCCTTACGTTTTATGATTTATCTAAATAAATCATTTCTTGCTCCTTCAATTTGGTTTGGCCTAATTTTTGACACTTGTATGAAGCCATTATTTGTTTCATTTTATACTCAAATTTTGGTTACAATATTAGGTCTTTAAGTGGGCATTAATTGCCTCTTTGTATCCCTACTTAGCCGAGTTATAGGTAACCAGCGATTAGAATATTTCTGTAAATTTATGTACACCACAATTCATCATTTTATTCTACTAAATATCACAAATATACATATAAGGAATATTGGTGAAAAAGTAGGGTATTACATAGAGACCCTTCACTTTCTATGGTTGTTATAAGCTATAACCGCTACATAGTATAGGTTTTTTGCATTCTATAGCAGTTAAAGTTATTATAACCGGTACAAACATTCAGTTAACAGAAGAATTTGCAGCATGAAGCTAAACATTGGTTTGAAAGTAGTTACCAACCTCATAAAAAAATACAAATGTCCTGTGCTTGGTATCATGTTACATATCACGGGCCATATAACCCGGAGAGCTCTAGTTGTCTGAGTTTTCCTTGTCATATGGTCGATGATACGAAACATGATACCAATCAAAGGCCATTTGCATTTTTTCATGTGTTGGCAACTACTCTGAAACCAATGTTTAGCTTCATGCTGTAAAATCTTCACTGGTAATAGAATCTAATCCTTCATATTTCTATATCTCCATACAATATTTCAGAAGGCATATGAGAAGCAAATTCTTTAATGCTATAAGTAGCACCTAGAAGTGTTATGACTGTTTGAATTCTGTAACGGCTATAAGCTATAACCGCTACAATTGTTCTAATCCATTTGAATTATATAGAAGCTTTTATAATAACTGCTACAAACAGATAACTCTTTGCCTTCTGTAGCGATTAACGTAACAGAAACCGCAACAAGATAACTGTAACAATGTGAGTGCCACCTTCGCGCCAAGTGACACCATGCTAGTGCCTCTTTTGTAGTAGTTTTATTAACACTAACCACTATAAAAATAGCCGCCACAAAAATCTCACCACCTTCACCCCATCTGGCACCAAGATGGTGCCCAATTTGTAGTGGTCATATTAGCTGTAACCACTACAAAATAATTGCCACAATAGAAGATCCAACTTCACGCCATCAGGCCCTAAGCTTGAGCCTAATTTGTAATGGACAATTTTGGTAGTGGTTATACCTTATTAACCGCTACAAAGTCCACCTGCTACTTGGCGTGAGGCTTACCATTGCAAATATGTAACGGACCAAAACCGCTACAAATACACTGCTACGAATTGTCTTTTTTTTAGTAGTAGGGGAAAGATTTGGACCATATAGTTGACAATTATTTAAGAGAAACCATTAAGCTCTTTTTTCTTGATATGAAGTTGAAAGACAAATTGTTTATATGATCATCTAACATTTCATGGCCATTTTAGTGTAAGAATTGTCGGGCAATATATGACAGTTATAAAGTACAATCATTTTGTATTTGCATGGTATTCTGATAAATAAATTTTGTTACTTAATTACCATAATGTATATACTTTATTTTTTAAAATATTGATATTGGTTGTTTCCAACCACCATTTTACAACCAAAAAAAAGAAAAGACAAAGTAAATAAGCAAATTAAAAATAAAAAGCTACATAGATGTTTTAAGAATCTGATGTATCATCAGATTCTTCATTTTCTAGTAACTTATCCACCTTCTTATTCAAAGAACGAACGAGAGAGGTAAGTTCCTTCAAGTATTGGTTCATGCACCATTTTTTTCACAAATAAACCTGGATCATATGATGAAGCTCGTAGGTTGCGTGGATAAGACGTTCAATGCTGATTGGCGGAGGGAGTTTATTTTTCAGTTTTTTTCCAGATGATGAATCAGAAGTTCTCTTGCGTCTATCCTTGATGTTTTGTTAAATAAGAAGTTGGCTTAGAGAAGTAGAAATAGAAGTATAGTAGATAATTAGAGTTTAGTTTTCAGATATTTATATAAAGAGGGTTTCCTGGATTATCGAGTTGTACATCTTTTAGTGTTTTAGATCATTATATTTTATTAATGGCGACATTTAATTCTTAATAATCGTTATGTATATGACAATTTTAATTTAGAACCATCACGACATTTATTGATTCATGACTATTTTTGCTTAACCACTATCATTATTGTGAGGCAAATTAAATATAATGGTTACTAATTATTACCACAATTATTTATTTTCTTGGACTTATATTAAGTGATGAGTTTTACTTAATATCCGATATGTATTGCAATCCAGCGCCTCCGCCCCTTTTACCAATCCATCTATTACGTCGAATGATGAGATGGCACAAGAAAATTGAAAAGAGCACTAGGGAAGGGTCTTATTAACATGAAGGAGGTCCAGAGCAAATTACGAGGTGGGATGAAACTTAATGTCAGGTGATAAAAGAAAGGACAAGTTGTGAAATCTAACAAGTTCATTATCTACTTTGGACCCCCAGTGCTCTTTTCTCTTGTGTCATCTCGTCATTTAGCATAATAGATGGATCAGCAGAAGGGGGCAGAGGTGTTAGCTATAGCAAAGGGGACAATGTGGTTAAGATCCTTAGTACTTGAGCCATTTATTGCCACTAACAAGCCTTGAGGAGAAAGAGGGTGGTGACGTCGAAGGAGTTCCCTGGGATCTTAACATGATGAAGGAGAGAAGGGCGAGGCCGATAAAGAAAAGTAGTAAGAATACAAAGGAATAGTTGAACTTAAATAGAGGTCTGATGGATTGCTTAGAGTTATGAGTTATAACATTGAAGGTCCGAAAGTTACAAAGAGCTATGAAAGAGTTAGATGATGGTTGTTTTTAAAGACCGTTATGTTTTGTCTTCATTGATATAAGTGCTTAGAAGACGAATTATTTGTAAGTGTTACATGACGATTGTTGATTAAGAATCATCATTTTTGCAACTAAATAAATTATGATTTTTAGCTACAACCGTTACTTTTATGTTTTCACGAATTCTTCCTCACAATACATGATTGTGTGTATAATTAACTGTTACTTTTAAGAGTTATATATCCTTTTGTGACTTCCTCCTTGATGTACATAATGTTTTTTAGTAGTGTCACTTTTCTGAATTTACAACTCCAATATAATATACCCCAGATCCAAGTCTTTACTAACAATAAACTGTACCCATGAATCCTTCTTCCATATTCCTGTGTTAATCCTTTTTATTTATCTACCTATAACTTGGACATGAATTTTAATAATTGCTTCAGGATTTTTCTCATACATGTATTAATTGAAGTCGTGTTCTTGTCTTCTTTTCTTATGTCTCTAATAATAAAAATTCTTGTTTTCTTAATCAATTTGTCTTTTTCCCAAAATTTCAGTTTTATTGGGACATGGAGTTCGTGTGTTATTGACAAGAACAAAAAAAAGGTTGTTTTTGAAGAAGGATTTTCAAGACTTTCAGAAATTTCTTTTATTTCTTTAAAAATTGAACCCCAAAAACACATGTTTATGACTTGGAGTCAAAAGAAGTTGATGACCAAATTGTTTTATTACTACCTCCAAATTCTAAATAGGATTCAGTTGATTTTTTTTTTGGAGAAATTAAGAAAATTAAATAAGTTATTTAATCATATAATATGTTGTGTATAATTAAATTATATATTAGTTTATAAGTCAAATAAATTTTTTTGAAGAAAAATGATAAGTATAAATAATTTAAAGTAATTAAATTAGCTTCTTTAATCATCCTAAAAAAGTTAATTAGGTTTTATATTTAGGATTAGAAGAAGTATTCCCTAAAAATTTCTGCTGACTTTTGATAAGAAATGTGCGCCGACACAACTCAACATTATCAAACTCAGCCAAATCAGGATTAATTTCTCTCCAATACCCCTTCCCTTCCTTTTCCCTCCTTCTACCTTTTTCATTATTGGATTAAGATTTCAACAGTCTAGATTTAACATCTTATAAAAATATTTTACTTAAAAGATGCAAATTTTATTTTAAAGTAAAATTTAAAAATTTATTTTTGTATCTTTTAAATAAAATTATAATAATATTTTTATAAGATGTTAAATATAAACATTGAGATCTTAATTTAATAGTGTAAAAGAAAAAAAAAAGATGAAAAGGGGTATTGGAGAGAAGCCAATTCTCCAATTATTTTCAGAACTCTTCAAGCTAATTACGGCTAATTACGGAGTACTTTGTATCCATCCATCCTTAAAGATAAAAAATGTTAATTTTAATTAATTGAATTTAATAAAATTTATGGAATGTACTTCCTTTCATTTCACAGCATTCTATAAATAAAATTTCATAAATCAAGTGTATAAATTAACATTAATGGATCAGGTCATCAAATAAGGACTTAATTCAGGTTTTTTTAAAAAATACTTATAGCCTAGTGGTATGGGTTCTTTCATGTAAGTTGGAGATTATAGATTCGATCCACTATGTAATCCCGAGCCTTTATTGTCTTCCCCTCTTATTCAAAAAAGAAAATCTTTTTTGAAATAACAACATAATCATTATTTTTCATTTTTTTGAGTTCTCCCCCCACCCTATTTTTGTCATTTTATACCTTTAGAATGTTTCAATCATTTTTTTATTTTCATTGACGACAGTTACTGTATATAATGCTTCCCCATAAATTGATTAATTTAGTGCCCAAAAAGGGAAAACATGAACATAAACAAGAAATGTAAATCACATGTGCACTTTTACTACTTTGTCATTAATTTTATAAGTGTCAACATTATGGTTTTTTTTTAAAAAAATTCAAATATATACACATCAACATTGATCAACGCAGAACTAAATACTTCTCTACATGTCAGAATTAATTTTGAACCTATATTCCCTGGTCCAAATTAAACTACTTAAAATAAAATAAAAAAAGATACTTTTAACATGGAGTCAAAACGCGTTTGTACGAAACAACTTTCAATTATGCTTGAATCAAAGAGAATATCGTGTGTGTATGGAAGAGTGTAAACCAGAAAAAAAGTATTTTTAATAAAGACACGTTTTTATTATTTTGTGGAAATTTCTGTTTTTTTTTCTTTTTTCCTTTGTAAGTAGAGGAAATTTTTCATTACATTAAACCAAAACCAAGAAAAAAAAAGCATTTTTTTCTTTGGACACAGTTCGTATTATGGACAAGGAAAGAAGGTTTGTATTTGAAGGATTTTCAAGACTTCTTGGAAATTTGGAAAAAATTACTCACTAAAAATTTTATTAGTGAGACTCGCTTAAAGATACTTGGTGTGTACAAAATATAAAGAGTAACTTTTTATTTATTTATTTATTTTTATAGGTGCAAGCTTCCTCCTGGTAGGGGAACGCTATTCTTTCTTTTCGTTATCAGAAATAAGCAACAACTCATACCTTTAATTTGTTATTTTCCTTACGGCAACGGCTGCTTTAGCTTCTTTTTCCCAAGCTCCTTCTAGAAAGTACGACGTTTTAATCAACTTTAGATGTTTAGACCTCAAATATGGTTTTCCCATCCATTTGAAAAAGGAGTTGCATCAAAAGAATATCGACGTCTAACATACACGTTTGGTGGTCTAAATTTTGGATCAGTTTAGTTGTTTATATTTATAAGAAATTTTTTTAAATAAATACCATTTAAATTTAGAAATCCCACAAAATTTGTTAACATATGAAAATAAAAAATAGGTCTCAAGGGATTGACTAATATGAGATTTTGAAATATTGTGCTTTTACGAAAATGCTCTTCAAGTTCTGTTTTTTTTTAGAAAGGAAAAACCCTCACATGCGCTGGAGCTCCAACAGTTGGCACCACCCTATCGGTAGGACTCCAATGGATGGCTGCTAGAGCTCTGTGACAACTTGAATAATGAAATTGATTACTTGAGTAAGTTTTGTCAAGCTTCATTGACAAGTTGACAATGACAACTTGAGTGTAGCTATTCATAATTTCAAGAGTATAATTTATCAATCACTATGCTCAAGTTGTTATTTCATTTAATCAACTTGTTAACGCTGCTAGAAAAGGTATATGAAGCTCAAGTAGTCAATTCATATACTAAAGTAATCATTCATATTACTCAAGTTGTCGCCGGAGCTCCGGTATAGTCGGCTCTAGCTCAAGTAAGGGTTCTTGCCTTTTTTTTTTTGAAAAAAAATTGAGGGGATATTTTGGTGAAAACACAACATTTCAAAATTTTAGAATAGTCCCTTGAGACTTGTTTATCATTTTCATGTATTAACAGACTTTTTAGGGTTTTTCAAGTTCAAATAGTATTTATTTATAATTTTCCCAATTTATAAAGCATTTCCAGTCTTTTACTATTAATACCATTAATCTTACCAATAGAAAATGCCGATTTAAAGTTGTGATCCTCAAATTAATGCTTGAAGCAAGGTTGTCAAACTCATGAATTTAAAGAAATTCATAATATAATACCTTATCTCTAATAGTACCAAATGAGTATAAATAAGTAGTGAAATCAGTTGTGAAATCAGGATTTGAATCCGGACTATCCAACTTTTGAAATCTTTAACAAATTTTCACTCTCAACTCAGGATTTGAACCTAAGATCGAGAGGATTTTTCAAAGGGTATAAAACTTTTCTATCATTTTACAAACCTCACTACGTCACTAATAACTCATTAGCTCTTAATTTCAATATATCAGAGTATATGCGAGCATTTTTCTTTTTAATTAAACTAGAGCGATTCTCTGTTTAAACTATATTCATTCATCATGTATATATAAAAGTGTATAACCACATACAACTACCAAAATCTTTACATCAAATACAAAAGTAATGTCTCACACTACGATCTTCAATCTTCCTCCATATCCCCTCTGTGCATATCTCCATGCATTCTTCACCTGTCTAAATAGTTGGTTGGGAGGAGTGAGATTCGAGAGAATCTCAATAGTAAATAATACCACTATTCATGTAAGATATATATGAATACATGACATGCTTGCCCACACAAATTCATGCTAACATAATGACATATTTTCATGCTTAATGTTATGACATACATATGGCCATTACATAATATAACAGAGTTTCAATCAATAAACTATGCTTAACACAAATAGACAAAGTAATCACATAAATCAATGCAAACACACACACACACACACATATCAAATACATGCAAGCTAGGTAAGTTCACTACCTTAATTGCCCTTCCTTGATCCATTGTCGATTCCACTGCCTTTGGTCCAGTTCGGCACAACTGTCCGATTCTAAAATTCCCAATTTATAATATATAAGTTATAACTCATTCTAAACTCACATTTTTGGTTATCTATCACAGTTTCTGCACAGTGCATTTTTACTGTTTTTCCAGAAATTGGCAGATTTTCAGTCAACTTTGGAAAATCATAATTAATTCTAGGAAAATCTAATTTGACTGATTCCAAAGTCTAAATAAATATCTTTAAATTTAATTTTGGGTAAAAATACTTTTTTCTGATCATTAAAATCATAAGTTTCCCAAAAATTCACCAAACCTGCACTGTTCCAGATTACCTTTCAGAAACATGGCCTGATTTTGGAAAATCATATCTTCTAGTATACTTGTCCAAAAATTACAAACTACCCATCAAATTAAAGCTATATGTCTTTAATTTAATCCTGCCAAATTTCATAATTTTTAGATAAGGTTTGCCTTACGAAATATATTGTACAATGTCACTGCCTCACAGGAGGCAGATCAACCAATATGCACTTTCAACTTCATAAATTTCCAAATTTATATACAAATATCCAAAAATCATGCATACTTGCGTACCTACACAATCTTGCCTTATAAAGCCAATGTAATCATCAAAATTATTAAATTCTCATTCTTTCATCACGTCATGAACAGGGCAGTAAGTTACAGTTCTTAAGAGGTTTATGTTGTTTTCTTGTTTTTTCTTACTTAATCACCTCATTTCCACTTCTAATCACATGATTAACTATTTAAACACTAAATAGACATGTTTAAAGGAAATTTAGTTAGAATTTTCCTTAGGTTTTGCTTCAGCCCATAATTACAAAACAAGAGAAAACAATCTAATATCCACCAACAATGACTAAAGAAACAACATATAGCACAAGATGATCAAGTTTATGAGATTACCTCTTGATTTCTCCACTTTTTCTCTCTAAAACACCACTGTTCACTCTCTCCTCTCTCTTGGATTTGTGAGAACCCTAGCTCTTGTGTGCTTCTTGCTTTTGCTATATGGCTGAACACTCCCGCTCTCTCTAGGTTCAGTTTTTGCACGAAAAATGAGGATGGAAAGATGAAGGGAATATGACTTAAAGAAGTCATCTAAATTGCTTTAAAAAATGGTGAGTTCTTATTGATCCAAATTTCCTATCTATTGTTCAATATTTCATTTCCTTTTTCCCTTCTTCATTTCCAATGAAATTAATAAGGAATGAGGGAGTATATGTTGCTTTTGAATCTTTAATGTCATCTTACAATTTGTTGACCAATGTCCTATGCCTTTGCTTTTTCACTTCTTTTTTAAGCTTTGACTTTTCCTTTGGTAATAATATTCTAGAATGGACTTAATAATTACCAAGTGGCCATTTTCTTCTTTTTAATTCTCATTTAATTGAAATTATTGGGAATATTAAGAAAAAATAATTATTCCGTGATTTATTGGTCAAATGACCATTTTGCCTTTACATTTTCTTCCATTTCCGCACTTAATGCAAAACTGGGCAGAATTTTCATCAAACTTTGAAAATTCATATCTAATTGTGTAGATGTTCAATTAGGATGCAACTCTTATTCAGTCTAGTTTTAAGAAAAAAGATAAAATTTTGCCAATTGGAAATTCACTCTTCCCAAAATTATTGTTTTTGGACGTTGCCACAGAAAATAGTCAATTTGGCTGTGCTAACTTCAAAAATACATAATTCCTTATGTACAACTCCAAATGACTTATATAACCTATCAAATTGAAGCTTGATAAGTATATTGTGTGTGACTTCTAATTACTTTATTTTATCACTCCCTATACTCTTTAATACCCCCAAGATATAAAGAAATTTTAGAGAATTTAATCATGTCTTACTGAGACATTTAATAAATCGGGGTTTAGTAGTTCACTTATTTTAGGCTTAAACTCAAACATATTATCCCAAAATTCAGAATATTACACATAACAATGATGTAAATTCATATCGTAAGCTCGTAAAAGTTTACTTTTATCAATAAATATGTATTAATAGTGTATAATTGAATTAAGATAATCAATATTGTCAAACTCATTAGTTTAAACAAATTCATAACAGTGATGTAAATTCAAATCGTAAACTCGTAAGACTTTACTTTTATTAATAAATAGGTATTAATAGTTTATAATAAAATTAAGATAATCAAGATTGTCAAACTCATGAGTTTAAGCAAACTCTAAATTACAATGATGTAAACTCGAGCCATAAACTCGTAAGAATTTACTTTTATCAATAAATAGGCATTAATAGTGTATAATTAAAGTATAAAATGATAATAATTTGATTTAAATATATTCTAAATGTAATTAATATAATTGAAATTAAACTCATCTAGCCTTCATAATTTATCATACTCAACAAAGAAAGTTTTATAAAATTTATATATGAAGTTATTGAGTATTATCAAATCGAAAATATTAGCAAGTGTTTAAGAGTAAGTTAACATGATTTTGTAATATAAAAATAGTAAACTCAGTATATAAACTCGTAAGTTTGACCAAGTTTATAGCTAGCATGAGTTTAATAGCAACTTGACACGATTTTGTATGGTGAAAACGTAAAAGCGAAAAACTCGGAGAGTCAACTAGCAAGTTTAACAACATGATTTTATAGGGAAATCCTTTAATATAATATTTATATTATAAAAGATTAGTTGTTAATGGTGAAAGTTTAGACTTTACATTAAATGGTATCTTCATTTTTATTTTAAATTTTTTCAATTATTTTAAACTAAAGATTAATATATCAACATATAAATATAATTGCATTGTTACCATTTAAATTCATTGAGTTTATTTTTTATTAAATTAGACTAACAATCTTACTTCACAACTAACCAAAAAGAAACAACTGACTTTCGTAGACATTTCTGTGTAATTTCTTTTTGGATGGGTACAGGAAATTTCCACTAACTTCCTTTATCATAACCTAGATAAAAAAAATAATCATACTTTCATCAAGTTCCTGATATCTATTAAATTAAGTTCACTAATCATATAAGATCATGTGTCCTATTTTTTTCATATGGGTTTATAGATAAATGATAATAATTCAAAAATAGGACATATGATAACATATGATTGGAGAATAGATATAAAGAATTTGATCTAAGTATTTTCCATAAAAAAAATACTGAAAGAACTTGGCTTTCAGAAAAATTATAATTATGATTCCTTCAAAAAAAAACAGCATTATTGACCAGATGTCAAAAAAGAAGGGAAAATGCCTCCCAAGTCCCAAGGGACCCAAATAATAGCAACATAGTCCCAAAGGGGATTCTCATATCAGAAAAGTCCCTAGGGACTTTTCTGATATGGATTCTCAATGCGAAAAGATGACATTACCCCTAAGGAAAGGAAAGAGAAAATGCACAGAAAGAGAAATGGAAGAAACACACATAAAGAAAAATGGAGGAAAACCCAAAGAAAGAGAAAACGAAGGAATGCCACTGCAGCAATATTGAAGGGTTTAATTCCCACTTGGACATCATTTGATTTTGTTATAGTGGAAATCACTAAGTTGATTTTGATTCGGGGAGGAAAAAGCGTTAGTTTGCCCTAAATACAACAGCGACTCACGCCCCTCACTCATGGCTGCACACTGATACATAACTCTCTAAGTTTCTTCTTCAATGGCGTATTCTTCACAAGGCAAGTTCCTTTTGTTTATTTTATTATTCTTGTTATCTTCTCTACATGCTTCTACTGTCCTTATAAAATTTGAATCTTGTTCAATACAATCCAAACATGACCAAAATCCATGCCATGAAGCTATTTCTGAACCTGAAACCACAAATAATCTGAATGTGATAGGGGTTGGTTCGGTGAGAAAAAGCTGAAATGATAATGCAAAATTGTTGTTAATACCTGTAGTTTTAGTTGTAAATATGACTGTTGTAGTTGTTAGTACGATGCTCTGTTTCTGGGAAATGTAATTGTGAACATAAATCAACTTGTAAACATAACTAATGTAATTGTGATAAAATGCATTAGGAATTGTGAAACATGTGTCAGTTATTGAAGAGATGCATTAGAAATTTATAACTCATCTAATTTGTTACTAGATAAGTTGTAAATGATGGCTTATACATTATTCTTAAAAGTAACATTCCCTAACCTGAAGGCTATATCAGAGGCTCAGAGTAAGCTTTTAGTTTTCCTGGTCATTTTCATTTTGATTAATTATTGATAGGTATATACATGGTTTGTGCACATTGGGCTTGAGATTGCAGCTTATTCTTCAATGGTCGACTAGTGTGTTTGTGCTTATACGATGTTTTCTTGAGAGGAAGCAATTTTCTGTGGATATCAACTCCAAGTTGGGACGTAGTTTCTCTCTAGTTCCATAGTATTATAGTAGTTAGTGTTCTGTACATTTTCTTTTTTGGATACATATTATGTACATACTGCTATAAAAATGGGTTATCTACTTCTACATGCTTGTTATCTTTATCCTTTATGAGATCTACTACCAATTGGACTAACGTTATGTTTGATGCTGATCAGGATGAGAGGGATTATAATCCAAAGTTGTCTTCTAGCTTGGTTCATAACAAAAAGTTGTGACTGATGTTAATTAAAACAAAGTAAATAACCTTTTTGATTACATTGATGGGAAATGCGATTTTTTTTATTTGTACAAAGGTTTAGGTCAGTCTTTTTAGGCCACTGGATAAGCTGACATGAACCATCTCAGAAAATGTCATTTAGTTTTTTACAACTTGTTCAGTAGGTTTTAACAACTACGTCAGCTATATTTACAATCTGATCAGTCTTCTTACGTCAATGAATAAGTTGACATGAACCATCTCAGAAAAATGTCATTTCATTTTTTACAACTTGTTCAGTAGGTGTTAACAACTGCGTCAGCCATATTTATATCCTAATTAGTCTTCTTACGCCACTGGATAAGCTGACATGAACCATCCCAAAAAATGTCATTTGGTTTTTTACAACTTGGTCAGTAGGTGTTAACAACTGCGTCAGCCATATTTACAACCTAATCAATCTTCTTACACCAATGAATAAGCTAACATAAACCATCTTAGAAAATGTCATTTGGTTTTTCACAACTTGTTCAGTAGGTTTTAACAACTGTGTCAGCCATATTTACAACTTGATCAGTCTTCTTACGCCAATGATTAAGCTGACATGAACCATCTTAGAAAAATGTCATTTCGTTGTTTACAACTTGTTCAGTAGGTTTTAACAACTGCATCATCCATATTTACAACCTGATCAGTCTTCTTATGCCTATGAATAAGCTGACATCAACCATCTCAGAAAATGTCATTTGGTTTTTTACAACTTGTTCAGTAGGTGTTAACAACTGCGTCAGCCATATTTACAACCTTATCAGTCTTCTTATGCCTATGAATAAGCTGACATGAACCATCTCAGAAAATGTCATTTGGTTTTTTACAACTTGTTCAGTAGGTGTTAACAACTGCGTCAGCCATATTTACAACCTTATCAGTCTTCTTAAGCCACTGTAAAAAACTGCATTAGCCATATCTAAGATGGTTCATGTCAGCTTATCCAATGTGCATATGCAATGTGATACGTAAGTATTTGTTTAGTGTCTGTTTGTTAGGAGTTTGTTGTTTGTTTATGTGATATGTATTGGTTGTCTTTAAAAATTTGAGAACTATGCACGTGGTATTTTGTTTGCAGGGATTCTTGTGGGGTCCATGTGCTATCATGGTTACATGAGTGGGACGGGTCAGCACGTAACAAAGAGGGGTATACCATGCCTAAGTTATCCCAGGAAGAAATTTGCCAGACGAAGCTCGACTGCTTATAGTGGCTTGTGACACATACGAGGAACAACCATGCGCAAAGGGTCCTAGCAATTGTAGCTGCGAACCAACCAAGCAAGAGGAAAAAAGAGACATAGGAGTAGTTAAGTAGTTTAGTTAAGTTAGATGTTTACTTATTTAGTACACAATCCAAACTAACATGTTCAGATGTAGTTTGCCAAGTAAATGGCATTTTAAAGGAAACGCTTCCTGAGTGACTATTTAGTTATGACTAAATTGTAAATGCATCAGGTATTTCAAATTGAAGTGCATAGTTGTTGCACACAGCTGTAGTGTTGTTGCCATTTTCCTTGTGGATTACTTATTGAGCAACTTTTAACAACTGTTTTTAGCATTTTTCACAACATCATCAGTCTCTATATGGTTAGGTGGCAGTAAACAGATGAAAGATGGTTTTTCGTTAGTTCACAACTTGAACATTTGGTTTTACCAACTTTATGACCAATATTTACAACTATCTGTCTGTTCAATGTTTAAGATCACAAGGACAAAATGAGCAATGCCGTATGGTATGTTTGCAACTTCTAGAGGCTTTCTTAACAACTTGTAAAGCCTGATTTACAACCTTTTTCTGTTTGCACCCTTTCCATCAGATGAAATAGTACGGAATTGGGGTCCATTGTGATTACAACGTCCTTAATGCATTTTAACAACATCGCCAGCTTTATTTACAACTTAATGAGTTTATACGTTTAAGATCATATGGAATAAATGACAATTGCATCTGCTGGGTTTACAACTTCATCAACCCATTGTAACAACTTGTAAGGGCCCATTAACAACATTTTCAGTTTCCATGATGACCATCAATTTAGTTTATACAGAATTGACGTACGTAGTGTTAACAACTTTATGAGCGCATTTTAACAACGTTGACAGCTTTGTTTACAACATTTCAGTTTAAAAAGATGACATGGAAACTGAAACGCAGCACATGTGCTGTAATAACAACAAAAACAGCTAAATTTACAACTCTTAAAGCACATATTAACAAGAATATTTTTATTATCATTTCAACGTTTTGTGATGAATCAACCCACTACATTCAACTATTTCACTTACAAACAACTCAAACCCTCTGTAACCAACTACAAAAACAGAGCACCTTAACCTCCTCATTACCTAATCATATTAAAAACCCCAACTTCAATGATCAAGTTCATATTTTTAGCAAAATTTTAGTATTACTAATATATCTCCTACACCAAAAGCTCCAACCTTTGATTAACCAGTACAATGAAAAAATAGATTTTCTTCTCTTTACTATTCAATTGCTATAACATTCGATGACAATGACACAAGCTCAAACCTTTTTACTTTGATAAACTCTTCAACTTTGCTGCTCAACCAACGTCGCCTTGCTCGTGTGCTTTCTCTTTCGCGTGGACTTTTCGAACGTGGAGTTTTTCTCTGTCCTTAATGATTCGACAGAAACGTGGATGTTGGTCTTTTGCTTGCTTTCTCTATGGGTTTTCTTTCCTTTTTTTAATTAGGGGCATGTTGGTCTTTTCCCTTTGGGAATTCATTTCAGAAAAGTCCCTAGGGACTTTTCTGATGGAGGATTTTACCTTAGGACTTGTTTGATATTATTTGGGTCCCTTGGGACCTCATAACCATTTTCCCAAAAAAGAACTACAGTAGGAAATGACTTTGTGAGCTAATCACATATTTTATAAAAACCCGAAATTTGAATTAGCTTGGTCATTTTTATAAGAGTATGATAAAAATTGTCTTCATATTTAATGACTTTTTTTTTCATCTTTACCCCTCATAAATTATTTATATGGAATTAATTACAAGGTGGCATTTTTTCAATATTCTCTCTCATCGTTTCCCTTTATACTCTTACTAGTCTATCTTTTCTTTCTTACTTACTTTCCCTCATTTATTACCCTCTCCCTATTGCTTACCTCGTTATAAATAAGAGTATATTTAAAAAATAATATTTATTTTAAACATATTTATTATTTTTAATCAATTTTAACCATTTTCTTAAACCCCGTAATGCAGTTATTGAGTTTTTATAAAAAGGATAAGAGGGAGTGAAAGTTTCTAGATAAGTGAGAGGTCATATATTTAACCCCCCATTAATAATCTTAGGCCCTTAACTCTTTTTGGGTTATGGTGTGATTAACATCTAAAAGCATTTTCCCAAATGCATCTAATATTCTAAAGTAATTTATGACGTGTCTAGCTAGTACCTTGCAATATTTTTTTCATGTGAAAATTTTGCCCATAAAGTACTCTCTCTTGTTCTTTTTATAAGTAACTTTTATCCTTATTGTGCAAAATGAATTGACGGTTAAGATTAGTTAAATACAATAAATGTGTCAAAAATGTTATGTTTCTTTTAAATATGTCCCTATTTATAAAATGAGCATAGGAGAGAGAAAGAATAATAGTTATTACTATAAAATTGGGAGAAAATGTGTAATGAGTAAATGAAAGAAAATTAATGGTAATTAGGGGAATATTAATATAAAGATGTGTATTTAATAGGGATAAAAAAGAAAAAAATAGTTTCAGTTTTGAGGCACAAGGAGAAAGTTGTTTAAGAAAAGGATCAACCTTAAGAGAGAGAAAATTACTTATAAAAAGGACCAAATAAAGCATCTTTTTAAGAGCTATTTAAACTTGGCCAAGAACTCACAAAAAGTCTTTTAATTAAAGGTGCATCCCACACTTAAAATATTTTTCACTAGCAACTTTAGAGGCTTTCTGTATTTAAAAAATACTTTAGGTTTTGAGTGAACCACAAAATATTTTAGAGTGTTAAATGCATCATAAATTACTTTGAGATACTAGAGACACCTTACAAAACTTCAAGATACTAGACTCACCTTAACCCATTTTTTAATACACATCTTAGGCCCTTAATACCAAACTAAAGTTAAATGCAAACAATCGATCAATGCTCAGGTGGTCATTTTTCTCCTGTACCGATTGAATTCCCAAAACAATCGAACTCAAACTCAAAAAGGACCTGTACTGATATAATCTAATATTATATTATTGTTTAAAAGGAAAAATTACCCAGTTGTAGTTTACTTCAATTGTAAATCAGGTCTCTAAGATTGATATATCTTGTTTCATTTAGACATTTAGACCTTACTTTGATTCACTATATGCACGTTAACGGTCTGTTTGGTTTGAGGGGAGGGGAGGAGTTTTGCTCCCTTCATTTTAATTGACAATACAAAATATATAGGAGTTAGGGAACAGGAAATTTTTTAAAATTTTCCTCTTCCTCCCTCAAACCCTCCCTCTCTAAATTGAAGAATTTGGAGAGAAAAAAAATAATATTTTATCATGTCCTGACCTTTTTACCTATATTGATTTTTAATATTCTCAAATTACCTATTTCATCACCTTGCACTCTGCATAATTTGGTGTTGCCTCTTCTCCTTCTCCATCTTCGGCCATCGATACTGCTACTCAGATCTCTGTGCCTCCATCTTGCCGCAGTCTTCATCTCCACTATTTCCCCTTCTTCTCCCACATGTGTTCATCTTCTACTCTACAGCGATGGATATCCTTCAGTGGTACGATGCCACCATCTTAAAGACATTGATTCTGGTTGCTACCCACAGTGACGATATTGCTGTTTTTTTAATGAAATTGATGCTATTGTCCATTGCATCTTGGATATTTTTTTTAAGAAAAAAAAATTAAATACGATATTGTTTCTCTAGATCCTTGGTTGCATTTTTTTCCTTCACTAATGCTGTTAATATATATATATATATATATATATATATATATATATATATATATATATTCAATCCTAATAGTAATATAATAATATAAATTATAATTTTATAAATTAAATATCATATAATTATATGTTACCAATACAAATTTGAAAAAAAAATTAAATAAAATAAAGAAAAAGTTATTCATATAAAAATATTTTTACCCCCTCTACTCTTAAACTAAACAAGGTAACATTAAAATTCCTACCTTCCTCTCCCTTTTTATCAATCCAAATGAAATAATATTAAAATCCCTCTCCTTCTCTTCTTTCCCCTTCCCTCCATTAAAATCATCCCTTTCCGTCTGCTCCGTTGAACCAACCAGATTCTAATGGTAAAAGCCGTTAATTTTAACTTATATATTTCAATGAGCTTTTTGGAATCTACTTTTTATATTTCACACCGTTTTAACACTAGCATATTTGTATAAATAAAATTTCATAAATTAAATGTATAAAATAAAATTAACAGATCAAACAATAAGCGATTAATTATCCACCGATATTATTAGCAAAAGTACTTAAAATAAAACTAGAAAAATTATTTTTGGCTTGAAGGTTAAAAAGCGTTTGTGTTTGATATAAAAAACAAGCGTTTGTACGAAACAGCCTTAATTGCATCTCTCGGGAAACCAGCAAAACGCATGGGAAGAGGAATCAAGAGTAGCCAAAGTATTTTTGAGTTGGGAAACCCCAAACTATATTTTTAGAAGTATTTTAGGCAAACAGAGACATACTCAATTTGTACATCATAAATCACTTCTTAAAAAATACTAACCCAAGTAAGAAGACACATTTTCATAATTTTGTGGAAATTTCTACTTTTTGTTTTCCTTTGTTGGTACAGGAAAAATGATATTCGTATTTGAAGGATTTTTAGGACTTTCTAAAAAATTTTAATTACTTTAGACGGTACAAACCAAAAGAGTTGATGACCAAACTTTCCACTATTTTGTGGAAACTTTCGCTCACTTTAAACAAGAAATGTCCACCGAAAGTTTGCTCTTAAAATAATATGAACAAATGGTTCAATACTCAAGACCCTCCCATCAAGGTATTAATATGATTTTTCTCCCTCATTCTGATCTAACAATATAAACGCTGTTCTTTCTTTTCCTTGTCAGATATAATCAACACCCCATACAACTTTGTTCTTTTCCTTCCAGCGATGGCTGCATTTGCTTCTTCTTCCCAGGTCCCATGTGGAAAATATGATATCTTCATCAACTTCAGAGGTCCCGATGTCAGATTTGGTTTTCTCAGCCATTTGGAAAAGGAGTTGCTTCTAAAGAACATAGATGTCTATGTGGATGACAGGCTCGAGAGAGGAGAAGAAATATCATCATCACTTGTGAATGCAATAGAAGGATCCATGATTGCTTTGGTTATATTCTCTAAAGATTATGCGTCTTCAAGGTGGTGCTTGCAAGAGCTTGTCAAAATCATGGAACGTAAGGAAGCTGGTCAACAGATTGTGATACCAGTTTTCTACCAAGTAGATCCATCAGTTGTCAGGCATCAAAAACAAACTTATGCAGAGGCATTTACTCTTCATGAAGAGAAGTTCAAGGAAACCGTGGATAATTTGCAAATTTGGAGATCTGTCTTGAAAAAATCTGCCAACTTATCTGGTTATGATTCATCAAAATTTCAGTAAGTTTGCTTCTATAACCGAATACATCATTTTATAGAGTCTCAATATTGTTAAGCTTTTCGTTAGTCCGCCCCCAATTTGACTTACAATATATTGAAGTTATATTAAATTTTGTCTGGATTTATTATTTTATCATTGGCAATTTGTAATTTTGTTTTTGTTTTTTGTTTTGTTTTTGTTTTTGTTTTTTTTTTTTTGTCTTTTATATGTTAGAAACGAATCCAAACTTATTGATGCAATGGTTGAAGGTGTCTTGAAGAAGTTGGAAGATAATAGCCCAGTTGCGCCAAATTCTCATCTCATTGGATTTAACCAAAATTTCACTCATGTTGAATCATTAATGAAAATTAAGTCACAAGAAGTTCGAATTCTTGGGATTTGGGGCATGGGAGGGAAAGGGAAAACAACCCTTGCTCGTGCTATATTTGACAAATTCTTGTCTGAATTTGAAAGTCATTGCTTCTTAGAAAACGTGAGAGAAAAATCAACAAAGATTGATGGTTTGAGCTCTGCATGAAAAGCTTGTTTCTGAGTTGTTAGACCTAAGGAATAACAAATATACGGATAATGCATTGAAAAGGTTGCAACGGAAAAAAGTTTTAATTGTCCTTGATGACGTGGACAATCCAAAGCAACTAAAAGATTTAGCGAGACAACAACGTCTTCACTTGGGACCAGGCAGTAGGGTCATTGTAACAAGTAGGGACAAGCATGTTCTTAGGAGTGGAGGGATTCATGACCAATTCATACATGGAGTCAATGAATTGAGTTTAAAAGAGTCACTTGAACTCTTTAGTATACATGCCTTCAATCAAAGTCATCCTAAAATGGGTTATCAACAGCTATCAAAAATGACAGTGGCCATTGCTAAAGGAATTCCTTTAGCTTTAGAAGTTTTGGGTTCCCATTTTCATTCTAGAGATAAAGCATATTGGGAAAGTGAGCTCAACAAACTCAAGAGGTATCCCCATGAGAAAATCCAAAATATACTGAAGATAAGTTATGATGGATTAGATGCTATGGACAAAGAAATATTTTTAGACATTGCATTTTTTTTCGTTGGAGAAGAAAAAGACAAGATTACTTGTGGGCTAGAGGCATTTGGTTTCAAAGCGGTTGGTGGAATACAAAATCTTATAGATAAAGCTCTCATAAAGTTAGATAGGTATGGCCGTATTGTAATGCATGATTTGATACAAAAAATGGCTGAACAAATAGTTCGTCGAGAAAGTATGAGCCATCCTGAAGAAAGTAACCGATTAAAAGATGCTGACGAAATCTATGATGTATTGAAAAGTAACATAGTATGGGAAAAAGATACATCAATTTATTTCTTTCCTTTTTATTTTTGAAAGTTTTTTAAGAGTTTAATATTTATTTCATTTTATTTTTGTTTAGGGAACGGATAAAATTGAAGGCATTCTATTGGATGTGGCTCAAATAAAATATGTACAAGTGAGAGCTGACATTTTCGTAAAGATGAAAAATTTAAGATTCCTCAAATTTTTCTCTTCTACATCAGTGTGGTCTCACAATAGGACATATATAGATCTTCTTTCTGATCTTGACTCTTTTTCTAATAAATTGAGGTATCTTCGTTGGGATCATTATCCATCAGAGACTCTTCCATCAGGCTTTTATCTTGAAATCCTTGTTGAACTTCACATGCAAAAGAGCAAAGTTAAAAGGCTTTGGGATGGAAAACAGGTATGTATATGCTAATGTATATTTTATGTCTTCAACCTAATTAAATATATTAGGTCTTTTTAATTTGGGTATTTGTTTTCTTTTCACTGTGAACATAGGATCTTGGAAACCTAAAGACCATAAATTTGAGTTGGTCCAAACATTTGATAGAGTTGCCTGATCTCTCGATGGCACACAAGCTTAAAAGTGTAAATCTAATATATTGTGAAAGTTTGAGGAATGTTCATCCATCTATTTTATCTCTCCCCGGTATTATTGAAATGAATGTATCTGGTTGCTCAAAATTAGAGAGTATTGAAAGTGAGACTCATTTAGAATCTTTCTCTGGCCTTGGAGCTGACGATTGTTGCCTCAAGAAATTATGTTTGTCATCAAACAAATTGAGTCATATATCTCTTCAAGGAACTGAAGTCGAAACATTGCATTTCCCAATTGGTCGTTTCACAGAACTTAGAGGTGTTACAATTTCTTTTGGTATAGTAGGGAGTGTTTCAATAGATGAGCTGTGTTGCCTGACAAATCTTGAGGTGTTTGAAGTTGACAATTTGAAGCAAGTAATTGACATAACGCAGCTACATTCTCTTTTTGATGCTTGGCGTAATTTAAGAGAACTATGTTTGGATGGGTGGAGTTACTTGTCGGAAATCCCTGACAATATCAAGGCGTTGACAAGATTAGAACGTTTATCATTGAATGACTCTACTGTGGAGATATTGCCAGCTTGCGTCAGCCATCTTTCAAGCTTGAAATTCATTTACCTGAGAAGGTGCAAAAGGCTTAAGTCTATACTTGGACTTCCTCCCTTCCTTAAAAGATTAGTCGCCCCCGAATGCACATTATTGGAGACTGTATCCTCCAACTCTCTGGTTCAGAATCAATGTTTCTTCAACTTCTTTAACTGTGAAAAATTGGATGAGCGTTCACTTCACTATATTCAGGAATTAACTCTTTCATCAATTACTTCCGCCCGTGATTATTATTTTTATGATGCTATAACCTGTTACCCAGGAAGCAGAGTTCCAGAGTGGTTGGAATGTAAACCTATGACAGAGGCTGTCAATGCAACCGACTTTACTTGCAATCTTGAACGATCACAGGAATTATTAATTTGCTGCGTTGCTCCTCCTCATCTTGTCGTAAACGAAGTTCATTGTTATTTCTCTTACGATGATAACAACATATTCCATAGTTATCGCCAGTTTGGTGAACCTGATTGTCCTGCATCGAATCAGGATCATGTGTTTCTATGGCTTGTGAGAAGGCCCTCATATTATGCTAAGCTAGGTAATGATGCTAAGATTTCATGTGAATTCTTTCTGGAATATCGGGATGATGAGGAGGAGGAGGAGGTAGCCTCATGCAAAGTTCCTGCAAAAGCATGTGGAGCACACCTAATATATTACTCGGAATCAGAGTCAGAACTGGATTCGGAATAGAAAGAGGGTTGCAGATATTTGGGTTGAAGATGGAATCCCTCCCACAAACAAACTCGAATTCTGGTGTCTCTCAACCTTCTCCCCTGGAGTTAGTTACTACTAATTTCAAGAATCTCATGATATAATGACTTCATATGTCACCCCTTGCAACTCAAATTTCTAGGCATTATCAAACATAAAGTCCTCTCTCACTAATACACTTCCTTTCATATTTTTACAGGTATCTCTTACTTCTTATTCTTTTATATATATATATATATATATATATATATATATAATTCTGTTGCTATGCTTCATATTTCTGCTCCCTAGTCCAATGATCATGCCTCATTTTTTCTATGGGACCCATTTGGGAAATATGTTGCAAATTTATGTCATGGCAGTGAATTTGTGGTTCATAATTTTTTTTTTTTTTTTGCAACATTGTATTAGATTTCGATGCTTATTATTGCACTGCTTACTTCTCTTGGCTCTCATTTATTATATTCTTAAAACTGCGTTCCCTCAATACAAATCTCTTTAAAAAAATAAAAAGAAAAAGGGCACGTATGGCCAAAAATTGATGAGGTAATGAATTAATTGGTGTTTCAATTTCATGTGGGGAATGACAAATTTTGTTATCCTTTGAGAAAAAACACTGTTCTTTGTTTTAAACAAAAATTTTTACTTTTTGATAAATGTATGTGTGTTAATATACTCTGATCCCCTGTTCTCCATTTTCTTTTTCCCCGAGTTACATTCTGAGATTTTTTTTTTGAAGTGTTGGCATTAATTAATAAGGAAATCTCTTCTAAAAGAACTTGAGTCTTATTACTCACCTGGCAGTAAATATTGTGTGAATGTTGACAAAATATTCAACCATTTCGGCTCACAAAGTTTATTGTCTGTTTATTCAAGATTACAATTTTCTTTTTTATCTTGAAATTTATTCTTTGCATTTCTTTATTCTTGTTGTTTTGCTTCTTTGAGTAGTTTACTCCTTGTAGTTTATTTAAATAGATTTTTCAAAAATGTCTTCTTACTTGTCTTCATCCTCTTAATTAATTCCTCTTTCTTTTGGGTCAAGTCTTGTTTCACTTAAATGAATAAAATCTGATGTTTGCACTGGTGTGAATATTATTCCTTACTTCTGTAGTTAAAAGAATCAAAAAACAAATACTTAGAGCAAGTTTCAAAAAAAACTCAGCAAAGTATAGGTCTCTTCTTAGACTTGAAGAGGAATTCCGAGACATAAAAAAGAAGTCTCAAATTAATTGATATTTTAATATTCTTGAGAGCCATTACTGCTTGCATGATCTGATCTGATAAATCTAGCTCCACAGGGAACTCCCCTTCCTTTAATTTTGTTCCTCATTCTTACCTTGTTCTGCTTTTTCCAGTACAAAAATGCATTGCTCTGTCAACTTTTTTGTTTGAAAATCAATTTGTGGGGGTTGGAAGATTAACCATCTATCAGGTAGGACTCAATGTTCCTTGAATTATAATTCTTGCAAAACTTTCATTGCCTAAACCTCTCTCTCTCTCTCTCTCTCTCTCTCTCTCTCTTTGTGCATCTACAGAACAAAGAGCGATCTGAGTTGACTGGGAAGCTTGGAAGACTCTTTGCATCAATGAAGTCAGAGAAGGAATTCAGTAACAATAATAAATATATATAGTTTCTTTTTCACTTACCTCTCTAGCTATCAACTTGCACTAACAAATAAGTCAGTATTTAAGAAGTAAATGAAGTAAGGCATATGTAACCTTGAAGATATGTGTTTTATCAGTTTAATCTTTAGAAATTGATTAACATCATTTTAATTCACTTCAAACAACTTTTAGAATCCATCAATATATCATTTCCTGCAAGTTTTGTTGATGTTAAAATCATATTCATTGGTTTTCAAGGGATGCAATTGGTCTTGTCCATAATTGGTTGATATTTAAGTTGGGAGCATTTCTTTTTTTTTTTTTTTTTTGGTGAAAAGTGTTGGAAAATAGCCTAGTCCACCCTTGTTGGATTAGGCCCAAACCTAATAAGATTGAGGTCAAAATATAAATAATATAAAAGTTTGGATGGATATATGTGATATTTTTCAATTATTATGAGTCATATTATTTGGGCGAAAGAATATGATTCTACAAGTGGTATTATTACACCGATACAATATGTCTCTCAATTGAAAGGATATGTTGTCTCTCTAATGAAAGGATAAATCAGTAGAGAGGAAGGGGTGTTTAGAATACTATAAATAAGTGTAAAGGGTTCAGTTGTAAAGTACTTAGAAAAAAAGATATTCTGACACATTGATTTTTTATACCCTCTACTATACTCCTCTCTCTTCTTCTTCCTGTCATTGGTGTATTTTCTGTGCATCTTTGATTAGCATGGGTATTAGAGATTAACAGTCGCACCCTAGAAAAAGCTATTCTTATATTTCTGCTACTATATACACACACACGCGTTTAAATTACCATTCCTATATATATGGGTTTGTGGATGTATTTTTGTTGTTGTTGTTGTTTTTTGTGACTTGGAACATAAAAATTTTCATCTTGATATAATATATAGATACAAATATTTGGTTATGAGCATATGTTCCAGTTCTTCTTTTTGATTGAATTTCAGCCTATGTGAATTAAGCATGATTTTCATTCTAGCTTATTTTCTCTGTCTTACCATCAAAGGTATATGTTATATAGACATAGAAAGTATATACTTGATCCTTATAACTGAACCATAACACTGGTCATGAAAATCCGAAAGGAGAGAGCTTTGTTTTTGAATCTGGGTTGGTTGTAAAATAGAGATTTAGATTTTAAAATTAGTCTCATTGCTTAGAACTAAAAAAAAAAAAAAGACGCCAAGAATGTGAGAAATGGATGTTGGACGAAGGAGATATGGACGAGAGAAGTTTCAGGTATGACAGAAGCGTCGCCTCCCTCCATTTGGGTCAGATCTGACTTAGCGAGAGGTTGAAGATGACTTTCCCCGTCAAAACGACATCATTTTAGTTTTTTTTAAAGGATTTTCTGGTTTCAAACACACCTGGGCCCCAAAAAAAATGTTTTTGGTTGTTAGGCCTAATAGTTGAGGCCTAAAAAAAAAGGGGTTTTCTTTAAGAAAAAACATATTTTTCAACTATTTTAAAAAAATTGAGGCAGAAAAGCCACGTGGAGCATGAAGCCATGTATTATCTCCATTTGACACAAGGAGACCTTAATCAAACAAAGTGCGGCACATGGAATCTGTCTGCCCAGTGTGTGAAGCCACGTAGTATCTCCGTTTGTCACGTGCTGACCGCGAGAGTGGGCTTTATCCAATTTTTTTCTGCTTTCCCATTTTTTCTTCTTCTTAAGGCGTGTGCCACATCCAATTGAGATGTAGTTTACTTCTAAAAATCTCTAAATTCAAGAGCTTTAATATGATATACTATAGGAGTATTTTTGTTTACGCCAATTAATATATATATTTATAATGTTCTAAGTGCATTTATTAATGTTTTAAGCCATTTTAAAACTTCTAAAATTTATTTGTTGGTTTCAATATTTTCTTTAATATTTGAATGTGTTATAAACATGTTTTCATATATTATAGATATCACATTGTCTTTTTTATGTTATAATGAAGCATGTTTTAGTTTATTATTTTATGTAATGATATATGTTTTAAATAAGTGGGAGCTTTTAGGAGTTGATGTTTCTAAAAGTTAGAATTGTAAAAATACTTATATATAATTCTTGACAGAATTTAGTGATGTTACTAATATTTATGTGATGGGAGATACAAATGTATGCTCCTCCTGATCATGAATTTAGTAGTATTACCATTTTTTTTGTTAGAAATAGTACAAGTACATGACATTGTATACTGTGTTATGCTATATGTTGTCAATGATATATTCTATAGTTCGATTCCCTTAGAGAGACATATTGAATGTGGAATAGATTAATCACATAATTGAAAATGGCAACTAAGAATATTATCGTTGAGTTAAATAAAGGGGACAAATTGAATGATGACAATTGAGATATTTGGCATCGGAAGGTGCAATATATTTTGGAGGAACAAGAGGCAATTATACCCTTAACAACAGTTACAGTGCAACTTGCTGCTGGGAATACGGCCCAGCATAGGACAGACTAAGAGGTCTATAAGGTTTGGAAAAAGAAAAATCACATTTCAAGAATTACATTGCTGAACACAATGACAGATGACCTCATGTGCAAAAATGAGAAAAATGAAACAACGCAAGCCATATAGGCAACATTGAAAGACAAGTTTAGTGGTATGTCCACCTCTAAGCTTAGACGATTAACTATTAAGTTTGATACGTATAAGCTTAGGCCACACATTTTCATGAAACAACATTTGAGAGAGATGGAAAATATGATCAGAGAACTAAAGGAAGCTGGGTATACCACGTCAGATGAACAAGTCTAGGCAGTGATAAGATGATTGCCATCTAGTTAGGAGCACATGAAAGATAATCTAACCTATAATGAAAGCATTTTAATAATATAGCTAAACATTTGGAACTTGAGGATGAATGCTTGGAGGCATACAAGTCTTTTGGCCATGCCTACTACACTGAGGATGTAGGTCCTTCTAAAGCAAAGACCAATTTCAAGAGGGGGAATAAATTCAAAAAGAATAGATAGAAGAACAGGACCAAATTTATAAAGGGAAAAATGAATTTAAGAAGAAAGGAAAAAAGGGTGAGAAGAAGAAGAAAAATGACTTGAAAAAGGTCAAGTTTTTTACCTACCAAAAGATGGGTCATTTCGCATGGGATTGCACTAAGCGAAATGAGAATGAAAAGGTACTAGTGAATTATGTGAATTCAAATGTTTCCTATGTTTCAAGTAATACTTTTCTTCCAGAGAATGTATGTTCTACTTGTTATATCCTATGTTTTGATGATAACAAAAGAATTCAAGGAAAACTTAATGATGAACAAACGGTTTTTGATATCTTAACAAGTTTGTCCAAGTATGCAGAGCAATGATAAAATATGGTATAAGACTCTGACTTAAAAGGAGAAGCTTCTGCCAAGTTCTGTGAAGGATCACTTGAGTGATGGCCTGAATCACTTGAGTGATTACTCGAGTGATGGAGTCAGAAAAATGCATGAGAGTCTCTACTAGATTTGGAAAGGGATCACTCGAATGATGATGTAAGTTTAAATAGGTAAAACTCTCTACCATGTTTTAAAATGGATCACTCTAGGAATCACTCAAGTGATATGCTGTGCATAGAGTAAATTTGTTGAGACAAACTTTATAATTAAGTAATTTAATTAGGTTCCTTACTCTTTCCAAATTAAATAAATCGGTCTTAATATTTAGGCCAAGAATGAGTGTTATTTTTATATATTTATATTATATAAAGATATAAAGATTTTTGAAATTGGTCCAATCCAAGTCAGTTTTAGCGGCGATAATATACTTTTCTTATGAATATTACATAATATATAGATATACATATCAACAAATAGATTACCCCTTTTTCGGTTTGTTTGACAAAATCATGGTAAGTTTCTTCCCCATTACTCATATGTGCAATTCGATTTAATTAATCGTAGTACATATCTAAATTATAACAATGATGGCTGCTTTCGTTTTAATTTATTTAGAGACGTGGGGCTGTTTGATAAAGCTTTTCTAGATTATAAGTCTGATTCACATAAATCGAGATAAATCTCTTCCACATATTTATCTCGTAGATCGTAAAAGTACCTCGTAGACCGTAAAAGCACCTCGTAAACCATAAAAGTTACCTCGTAGACCGTAAAAGTTAATTCGTATTCCGTAAATCACAATTCATAAGCACTTATAGAACTTTCATAAACTAATTCAAACAGCCTCGTAATCAATCAGGAGTTTCAAAGGTGATGGATATTGTCAAGATCAATAATTCAATTACACATGTGGGGCACATCAAATTAAAATATTTGGCTAAGCAAAATATCTATATATTTATTGGACCCGGTTTCCCTGCTCATCAAAATGATGAGCAGGGAAAGCTACATAGATCTGGACCGTCCAGATTTATGTTTTTTAAATAAAAAAATTATTTTTTAAAAAAAATGTTAGTTAAGAGATTATTTTTATTTTAAATTTTCTACCTATTAAAACAATTTTTTAAAAAAATAAAAAATAAAAAAAAATTAAATCTGAACCATCCAAATCATATCTGGACGATCCAGATCTGTGTAGCTCTCCCTAATCGTCATTTTGATGAGCAGGGAACCTGATCCTTATCGGACCCCGTTTCCTGCTCACCAAATCATATTTATCGTGTTAGATATTCGTAACATGTACGGCGAATGATATCAAAAAGAAACTTTGAGAGTTGCGATTAAATAAGACAGGGCAAAGTCGGGACTTACTGACATGGAGTGTGTGCGCGCGCGTGTATAAGGTTGTTAGAAATAGGAAGAATAGAGAAATTATATATATTTTTTAGATATGGCTAATTGTATGATAAAAAAATTTTATCTATCATTTTCCCTTAAAAAAAAACTCCACTATTCTCATTTATTTAATTCAAGTTGGGTTAAAATACACATGTACTTGGCTCAAGAGTTTTTTTTAAAAAAAAATTAGGAAAAGTTAATCTACAAGTCCCTACAGTTTTACCTAATTTTTGATATGGTCCCTAGTTAATCAGGTTGCTACACCGAGCTGATTAAAAATCAAGTACAAAGATAGACCTGATAAAAAACCTATAATGATGTAATTAAAAATCAATAACAAAACCATATAAAGACTTGCAAATTAATTTTATCATTAATTTTATATTGTAATTTAAGGCGTGTCCCCATTGATTCGCATGGGACCTTAGATAGATTAACCACATGCTATAAGCTATCATATGTATTATAACTGAGGTTCACACAAATATTAGAAGGCAGAATTCTTAAACAAGACGTTGACTACTGCTTATTAAGAAAATTATTATCTTAATTAGTTGATAAAATTAAAATATGAGATGGCATGCATTTCCAAATCTTTGAGTTCAATTTTTTTCCCAAGAGTTCTTAATAACAAGCATTTGAATTTATTAATAAAACCCAACAAAGATAAAAAGACTTTATTCTTCTATGTGTGTGTGTATACATAACATCAAGGTTTAAACTTCAGACATTTATTGAAGTCCTGCTTCAATCCAACTACTGCTTCAATTCGACTGGCTAATTAACCTTATTCTATTTATAATAAAGACCAAGTGTGAATAAACACTCTCTAAATTCTTGAAGCAGAGAATTTAGAAGAGTAAGGGTTAAGGGGCAATTTTATTCTAGAAGTTTCCATCGAATGAGCAATTTTATCCTGAAAGTTTTTTAAGGGCAATTTAGCCCCAGAAGTGTCAAAATAGAACAATTTTACCCTAACTGTTATCCCTAACCGTTTGTTAACCAAACATTTTAAATTGGTAGTTTACATATCATCCACATTATTTTTATTAAGGTGTAAATTTGTCCCGAAAGTTTTAAATCTAACTTTGAAAAAGATGAACTAAATAACACATGGACCTCTAGCGCAAATTTCACCTTAATTAAAATAATGTGGATGACATGTGACTGTCAGCTCAGCATATTTAGTCAATTAATAGTCAAAATTAACCGGGATAACGACTAAGGCAAAATTATTCCATTTTTTACATTTCCGAAGTAAAATTACCCCCTAAAAAACTTATGAGACAAAATTACCTTCAGTGGAAATTTCTAGAAAAAAATTGCCCCTTAACCCTAAGATTAATAATCTAGCCATATTATTTGTAGAATTCCATAACTCCTAAAGCAGAGAAAGCACGAGAAGCGAGTTTGAAAGCAGAAAAGCCAGAACGTTTGCAAAGAGATTCAAATTCTTTCTCTGTTCTTTCTCTTCCATCATGAAGGAACATGAGATTGTCCAAGCTTGCTGCAAGCTTGGCTTCTTCTGTTGATCCAATTACTTCAGGCATTATCACCTCAATCACTATCACCTTCCCTTTCTCTGGCAATGCTTCGTGGCATTTCCTCAACACTTTTATGCTATTTTCATCTGACCAATTGTGGCATACTGCCTACAACGTAACAAGATTGATCTTGGTTACAAATATGTTCCTGCTTCCTCTTCTCTTGGCTTGTACTAAATATAAAAGTTAGTTGAACAATTTGCTTTGAACTTAAATTAAAACCTCAATTCACTTTTTCTCACAAAATGGGCAATTTTAGAAAAATTAATACATATTTATTATAAAAAACTAATTGAACTAATTTTCTTAATATCTGTAAATTAGTTATCTGACTCTAATATTTAAAATCAGGTGAGGTACTATTTTCATTTATATATGATACTCCTTTACGTCCTAAATGTAGGACCTTGTTCAAGTATTTACTTTTATTCTAAATATAAGATTCCAATACACTTTGTCTCCTAAGTTTTTAAATTTTTCCTAGACCATTAATATTATTAGAAGGGGTTTCCATCAATAAGGATAGTGTCACTATAAATAATTAAAATAGGGAAATTTACACATTTTTTCTAAATAACTAAATTAATTTCTTTAATTTCTATAAATTAGTTACTTTTAGTTCATATATTTAGGACTAAACTGAAGGAAATGATATAATATTTAGAACGAGTGCATTTTGATATAAAAGGTCATGACGATTGAAATGATTTTACATGTCATACTCACATGATTATTTTGTAGTATGTGAGATACTTGAGAATAATGTCATTTTACTACATTTTAAGAAGATTAATTAAATTTTCAATACTAACATGAAGATAATACTACATTGTACATATTATAAGAGCTAGTTGATTAATTTGAGGAAATTAAATAAGCTAAATAAATTACATAAGTATAGCATATATTACATGATCTATTAAAATGCTTATGTACTGCTTTGGTTTATAGGGAGGAGAGAGAAGAAATTTTTTTAATCATATTTATAAGGCACCTCATTAAATTTTTCATTCAAATGTACATTTTTTTCCTTCATTTATTATTGTGTTAACTTTATTCTCATAAAGTATAGTGTATATTAGATAAGGATAAAGTTAAAAAAATTGTTGAATTTTATGATACAATTAATGATATTTAAAGTTTTTCTTAATCTATGTGAAATATACTGTAAGAGCCTTATAAATAGGACTAAAGCAATATATCATTAGATTTTATATCATTTTATAAATAAGGTAAATTAGTTTGAAGAAAAATAATAAATATAAGGGATAAAATAAAAAAAGATCTTTTATTTAAAACTAAAATTCACTTTTTAACTAATTCTTATATTTAAAATAGAGGAGGTAGTAATGTTTTGGTATTGTCTGAAATTCATGACATTGTGAGTAAGAGGATGGCATATAATTTTAAAATATATGTCTAGAAGTCATCATGACACACTCTTGAATGAGTTGATGGATTTGGAAAATTATTTGTTATCTCACCACTTTACCTAACCCACACATGCGTGTAAAAGATGTATAGGGTGATTTTATGTGACTAATGTGAAAACTACTTATTCTGCTGAATTTCTATCTTATTCAAGTTTTGTACTTATTATTATATTCTTTTAACTACCAAACAAGATTGTAATATCACATATCCTTTTACTTTGATAGATAAAGACCACATAATCTAATATTCACGGATTTAATAATTGAGAAGTTGAAACTAGGATGACCAATTTTGGCACTAACCTTCAACATAATAACATCACCCTTCGGAACACTTTCAAACATGTCCCCTCCAACGTGGTCGATCCCTATAAAATTTGAACCTCAAATGATAATTCTTATAATCTTAATATATGTTAGTATTTGAGAATGTTTAGTCAGCATTTAAACTTTCAATATTAGGATTTTTATTAATAGTGTTAGAGTTATAGACAACTGAAAAGATACTTTATAAAATTAAGCTACTAAAATAAGTTTTTTATACAAAATTAAAGGACTAAATGTGAACTTTTGTCAAAATAAAAGAAAATGGGCTAAATTATACATTTAACCTTTTATATTTGTATTAAGCTTCATTCAATTTTAGTCTTTTAAATTTATAAAGTTTATTTGTATTACTTTAACATTAATACCGTTAATTTTATCTAACGGAAAATGCGGACTCACCAAAATTAAGTGATAAATTTTCAATTAAAGCTAACAAAGTATATGCAAAGATAGAGTTGTTTCCATTTTTAATTCAAATGACTTAAATAAAAAATTATTACATAAAAAAAGATTAAAATGCAAGCATGCTTTATCAATATTTAATTTGCACTATCATCATTTGGACTAGTTTGATGAGTCAAAACTTTTTGTTAGATAAAACTAATGATGTTAAGATTTAAGAATTATAAAATTAAGGGATTGAAATGAAACTTAATACAAACAAAAAATATCAAAAGTATACTTTAGCTAAGAAAATGTACATACATAGTACCAGATATAATGAAGATTATGTACCTGGATGAGGTGGTGCATTTTGAATAACATTGGGCAAATCAAAATTGATGCCCTTAATTGAAGGGTACTTAGAAACAATCATTTTAAGGTTTTGGCCAGTACCACCTCCAACATCAACAAGTGTTGATACTCCCTCAAATCCTTTGTATATTTCCAAAATTCTTCTCATCTCTATGTCGCAAACGTTGGCCATTGCTTTGTTGAAAATGTTGTTCCATGTTGGATCTCTCTCTGCGTATTGGTACATTGGTATTCCATGTACTTTCTTGAATAAGTCAGTGTCTTCCTCTATAATGGCAACCTTAAAATTCATCCTATCCAAACATATATATAGGACAATTAATTAACAAGTATATTTTGTAAAAAATAAACTAATTCATCTTATAAAATTAGCTAGATTATATATATATCCCATGCTTTGCACAAAATCTAAGATAGATCTTATTGTGTTATAAAGTATATATGACAAAGGTCATTATAAATTTCATATTATATATATAAGTTGAAAAGGCATTTTTAACCCAAAAGTATTTCTAAAGAAACCATGGATATGTTAAAGAAAATTGTGGAGTAATATATCACATAATGTTTCAAAAATTATGCAATGTTATTTTTGCACAATCAAGCACCGGTTTTAAATGATTATATATATGTTTCATTTCTTTAACTTACAGTTTTTTAAGGTTGCCCATAACTTCTTCAATAAACAATAATACTCAAATTCTAAACTTGGAAACTAGTTGACAGGTTTGCTTTGTTGCTAAATGCAACATCACACTTTAGGTTGGCTCCAAATTTATAAATTTTTTCCCAACCTATCTGGCTATCCTTATTGATTGTATTGTTGTATATATTAAAGGTAGTTTTCATTGATGGGGGTATTTAAGGAGCAATTCCTCTATTCCTTTTTTATAAGTTCCAAATTTTTAAATCCCTTCATCCATTTTTATAAGATTCAGTTTGGAGTTATCAGACCATTAAATGTATTTTTACTAATTTTATTTTTAATTAATTTTTCTCTTGCATTTTCTTTCATCATTTTTCTCATTATTAATTTCTCTCTCTCATTTTACCCACATATAAATAAGGACATATTTAGGGGGGGAAAGTAAATTTCCTACGTATTGATTACTTTTAACTAATCTCATCAGTTTTCTTAAAAATGCAACCCAGTTATTTGGATCTTACAACAAATTCGAAGGATGTAGTATATATTTCAAGAAAACCAATACATATTTTTTACAAACAAATAACTTTAATTTCTTAATATTTGTTAATTGTTATCTGACTCATATATATTGAGGATAAGAGGGAATATTAAAGCAAAAATACAGTTTAACACTACACACAGATTTATAGATTGTTTATTAGTGAGGAAAAAACCTTACCAAGCATCCATAAGTGCCCTGTGACAAATGAATGATGAGAAAAGAGTCTTGAGTCCACCATCACCAACAAAGTAGCTTCCAACAGGAGAAATTGCATAGAGTCTCTCAGAGCCACCATCTTCCTTCTCTCGAACCGAACAATTCAGAAGAGAGTGACTTGCAAGAAGCCTCAAGAGACGATCGATCCTAGAAGCTAAATCTTTGTGTTGAGATGAACTTGGAAGCTTTGAAGCAACTTCAGAGGCTGACACGTGTCTTCCTCCTTCCTTGGCTATTATCTCAAACAAGTTGAGCTCAAGCGAAGCTTTTAGAACTGCACAGTAGACCTGGCTACAACCGTGAAGCATGGCAGAAAGGCCGTACGCATCTTGTTCTTCATTTAGACGATGAGTGTCTTTAGAATCCAAAGCCATGGTTCAATAATAATATTGCTCTTTGTGTGTTTGCACCTCGTGGAATTCAGAAATTTATAGGCAAAAGTTGAGGTTGAGGATGTAGACAAGACGAAAACTAATATATTTTTCGTTTTCTTTTGGTAATGGTGAAAATGACCAAGGAGAAACCAATCACGGAGAAGTCTTTAGGGAATTAAATATGCAATCCCGTTGACAAACAATATTTTATATTAAGAGACGTAGGTAATATTAAATGGTAGATAGGGGCTAGCTGAGGTGTACTTTCAGTGATTTAACTTTGTGGTAGGTTTCATTTCAATCTCCTAACCCCTTTTTTTAAGTATAAATCTTATCAACAGAATTATTTTTAATAAAAAAAATATGAAGTGTCCTTATCAAAAATATTTTATATTACCCTCTTTAATTTTTGTTTGATGTGATCTCAAAAACTTTGTTAATTTCATTAAACAACTTAATAAAAAATAAAACTTGCATACTCAAATGTCATTAATTAATTAAATGATCAAATTTAAAATATTTTTAAGGATTAAAATAAATAAGAAAATCCTTCATGGCAATTCAACTCAATGGGAGCGTTCTGCGTTGGTTTCAATCCCTTTTTTCTGCTTGAACGTTTGGGTTTAGTCCTTTTAACATTATATATTTCATATTAATATGTGGTAAAAAAAATTAATTTCATTAAATAAATTAATAAAAAGGGGTGACTTTTTTTTGAACTCATTTTATGAATTATAAATAAAATATTGTAAGACATAAAACAAATAAATACAACCTTTAAAATATTTTACTTTAAGACAGTAAAATATATAACCTCAAAATAAAAAAGTTTTATTTTTAAGAGAATATTTGAAATTACAATCTTAAAAAATATCTTATAAACTTGAAATAAATAATTTTATTTCATATGTTGTAGATATTTATTTTAAGATATTAAAAAAATGAATTATTCATTATAAGATTTTGATTTTAAATTTTTAATTAAATTATATAATCAAAGATAAATTATTTTAAGACAGTAATTATTTATTTCAATACTTGAAATTATTATTATTATTATTATTATTATTATTATTATTATTATTATTATTATATAATACTTTTGATATATGAACTATATTTGATCTCATCATTCTTTTTGTTAAATTTTTAATTGTGCTAAAAATTAAGATAAAATATCTGAAGATAAATATAGAAATTTATAAATTTGTATTAAAAATATAATATAGAGTAAAATGGTTCTCAATAATTGCATATTTGAAACTGTCCCTCAAAGAATAAACTAAATAGTTCGATATATTAAGTATAACATTTTTAATATAAAAATTAATAACTATTTTATGTAATGAATGTAAAATAATACATAAATCTCTTATGGTTATTCAATATATAAATAATTTCACTAAAAAATAAACAGTACATGTTAAAATATTTTGAAATCTAAAATTAAAATTCGATCAGAAATTTAAAAATAAAAATTTACATTGTTAACTGATAAAATAATAATCTAATAAAATTCATAAAATCCATCACGCTTCTTTTGAAATGTGTCAAAGATTAATTTTCTTTGGCCATGATGTCAAATAATAAATTGGGATTTTAACATAGAAATTGCAGGTATAGAAAGAGAGGGACATTTGATTGAAGTAATAAGGCTTTAGTGGCAGATTCGGGTATATATATACTCCGTCACATCCATAACACGTTTTTAGAATAATAGTTTGATTTAAAATATAATTTATTTATAAGATAATTAATACTTATTTTTAAATTTTATCCTTATAATTAATACTTATTTTTAAATTTTATCCTTATAATTAATACTTATTTTCAATTTGCTCACTCATAAAATTTTCAAACATATTTTTTCAACAAGGGGTAAAAGTGAAAAAAAATTCAATTTATAACATATTTAATGAGTTAACCAATGTTTTAAAAGTCAGATCGGATGTAAGCCGGAAAAGTTAGCGGGTCATGGTTTAAACGGTCAGATCGATCAAATCGTTTGGTTGGACCGATGATGTAATAATTAAATTTAAAATATTATTATATACCTATATAATATACCACTCTATACCTAAATGTAGGTCATTTGTAAGGAAAAAAATTAGTTTAAAATATAAGTCACTTGTAGAGTAATTAATAAATTTTTCTCAATTTTATTCATACTTAATTTCTATTGCAAAGAGAGTAAGAAAAGATAAAGGTGTGAAAATCATTAATGAAGTAGAGCGAGACAAAAAAAATTAATAAGGACAAATATAGAAAATTTTATGAAGAATTTTACTTAAATACCATTTGAACTTTAAAATTTTAAATTATTGATTTTTCAAAAACCTGAGTTATCAATTGTTATACTTTTTTTGTCAATCACATTACTCTTATTATCAACATAACTAATTTAAAATTTTGAAGATTAAATAGCATTGAAGTGCATTTTTCTCAAAATTTTATCAATTCAATATATCTTTTGATATATGAAAATAAGGTACAAATAACTTACATTTAGTTACAGAATGGTATGGGTAAGAAATAAAATATCAAATTATTAAAAAAAATTAATAATGTATGCATAAATGTATATAGTAATAATAATTTTTTCCGGCTAGATTATTAATCATTTTGAATTTTGGTGAAACAAACATTCTATATATAAATATAAAAATAAATTTTGTATAGCAAAAAATTAAAATATAAAAATAAGGGGAAAAAACATTTAAACGATGATGTCAAGATAAAAAAAAAAAAGTTCTGGCAAAAATATGAGGTCTTGTCAGCACGTACTCCTTAGAAGAAAACGTAGGTGAAATTTAAATGTTATTTCCTCTCAAACCGCATGGAAGATGAAAGTACTTGCAATTAGGGACAAAAGAAGTAAAAAAAAAAAAAAAAGTGCTTGGTATAGTTTATTTAGCATTGTTCTATATTTTCCTCCTTCATCTTCACTATTATCCCCCCTTCCTCTTCTTCACCTCATTTTTGTTCCTTTTGCAAGTCTGGAGTGGGAGGGGTAGTAGTAGACGTTTTTTTTTTTCTTTAAAACCTTTCAGATTGGTCCGGTTCTCTTGAAATCGCTCTGGCTTCCAATTCAAATGTTGGTTTAGGACGGCTCTATCTTTCAGATGGTCCAAATATATAAACCAAGTCAATAAAGAGAATGGGTGTCAGTTAGACTGATCCAATTCATCTTCCAAAACCTTTTTATCACTTTTTATTTTTTGTGAGTTAGTTAAAGTGTCATATATTGTATATGTGGGAGTGTTTGTGTATATGTGTGTGTGTTAATTGATTAAGAAGGAGGACTTTGAAAATTAAAGCAATTGAAATAATTAATTAATGTAGTGAATTCAACCTTCTGTATATTAGTCTTTGTGGCATCTTGATACATGCACCGTCGTGCGATTGAAAAACTGCAAAGTAAATTTTGAGTTATGAAAATTCAAGTCTGACGACAAAGATGTGTTTCGGTCCACAATCCCTGCTGGGCGCTGCTCATCTCATCCCCGCATTCGGGGGATCACAGTATCGCACATGTACTCTTCTTAATTTTTTGGTTGCGTTAGTTTTTAAATTTCTCTTGTTTATGCCAATTAAGTTGTATCCGATTCCCTAACTTATTTTATTAATAGCATCCAGTATCTTAAATTACTCTTTTTTATTTTATTTATAAGAGTCTGATAATCAAATTATGATTTTAATTAAATTATGTATTTTAAGAAAATGATTAAAATTAGTTAAAAATGATAAATATGCTAAGATAAACTTTTTTTTCTCATGTATGTCATTATTTATGAAGGATAAGTAAGAGATAGAAATAAAATAAATATAAGTATCACAAACATTTTGTTTAATGCAATACATATAATTAATAAGAGGTAAAAATAGAAAAAGAAAAAACTCATTAAAAGTCTAGACAATTCTTATTGGGCTTTTACAAAAAGGACTAAAATAATTTAAATTTTGGGTTCTTATAAAAATGACCAGATAGAGTCATTTTTAATGTATCTAGCGCCATAAAATATATATTTTTTCATAAGCACTCAATATTTTAAACCAATTTTTAGTGTATCCAACATTCTAAAGTAGTTTTTTTTAGCACATCTAGTATATCCTAAATTTAGAGTGCTCTTTGCTATTGAAAAAATAATATTTCCTGCTCATATGGGGTGCTCATTATATTGTTTCTAAAAAATACTTTAGGATGTTGTTGGATACAATTGTTCTTAGTAGCAAAAAGCACCATAGACTTGGGATGCTGAGTGATACTCGAAAAGTACTTCATCATGTTAGAAACATCAAAAATTAGTTTAAGATACTGAGGATTACTATAAAAATATTTTATCGTGTTAGATATGCTAAAAATTAATTTAGGATATTGAATACTATTAAAAAAATATTTTAGGGTGTTAGATGTAATTTAATTCAAATTGACAAGAAGAAATAAAAATTAATGAAAAAAAAACAAAAGAGTTTGGGGATTCACATTCCTTACTCATGCCTGATGAGCAGAAAATGCTGACTCTGGAAGACAGGTTAGAATTTGTGATAGAGACTTTTACCAAGAATTGAGAAAACTGCAGAAAACTTTCGAGTCGTCAAACTCAAGAGCCGTCTCATGAGGTATGAGTGGACTACTAAAAAGGTCAGCCTCACGCCACTATATTAGAAAATCGTCAGTGAAGAATATTTCAACTTAGAAAGCATATTTTCAACCACTCATAAGTGGATAAAGCACTTATTTTTCCGTGCTCACGTTGCGGTGGATTGTAATTTCCAACATATAAATCCTTATTTCTACATAGTTTTTGTTATATAATTTATGTTGACAACTATTTTTTACTTTCTCCGTTTCTATTTATAAGATACTATACAAGATTTTTTATAAAAATGAATGAAATGCTTATAACATTGATAACTATGATATTAAAAAGATTTTTTTTTTAATATAGCTATCAACTATGTTATATTCAAACATTGTCGAGTTTTGAAATAGCTCTCCCAAGTGCGTGAAAATGAGTCTTCAATTAGGCTTTTAATGAAGGGAGAATTACTATAAGGTTTTAAATAATAGATTTCATCTCCCATAAGTCCAATTATAATTGAGGACCATGTAATGATAAGTTCCAATATAAAAAATGATAATAAATTTTTGTTGCTCACTTATTATTAGGATTTTTTAATAATTAAATATTTTTTGTAGGACCTCCTGATGATTCTCTTTTTAATGAATAAAGGAAAAAATGAAAATTTAAGATACTTTTATAACACAAGTTAACTGAGTAGCTGATTTTTGTTGATATGAGCAAGGAACAAAAAATCGGATCAGTCAATGAACCGGTTACAGCACAGGTTCAAGGGTCAATGGTTCAACCGGGGTCGAGCCAGTGGTCAAACCGTTCATATTAAAATATTACAATTTATTAGTAACAATATATATATTAATATATTTTTAAATTTCTATAGATAAAAATAAAGATATTTAGACAAAAAAATGCTTAAAAATCTATAAGTATTAGTTATGGTGCTTATATTTATGCAATGATATCTCCTTTCCTATAATTAATTAATTATTATATCCCCTGAAAATCTTCTTTTTTTTAGATTTGTTATTTCTTTACCTACTTTTCTCTTCATCTTGGTCTTCAAACTTTTATTTTTTCCCCTCAAAAATAGTGCAAAATAGTAGTTAGAGAAATAAAAAAATGTATTTCAAAAAAAAAAAGTAAACTGGGTGGACCGGTCGAACCACCGATTTTATCGATTTTGACTGGTTCAAACCGGTTTGACCAGTTTAATTCATCAACCGGACCGGTCACCAGTTGAACCGGTTGGTTCTGTCCGGTTTTTTTTACCTTGGATATGAGTGAAACAATTGGAAACATTTTTTTATGGAAATGAAAATAAGAAGAAAAAAGATTAAATGAGGATTCTAGAATATTTGAAGACTATCAAGGAGATTTGGAGATTAATAAGAAGATTTAAAAATATTTTTTTAATGTTGATTTATCGTTCTTATTATTAGTAATTGTTATTTGCATTTAATTTTATGATTTCTAGAATGTTTTCTTTTTAATTCTTAGGGTTAGAGTTGAGGTTATAAATAACTCATAACACATCTCATTTTGTAGACCTGTGATGATTGAATAATATTGATTATTGAGTTTTCTCCCCTCTTATCTTTCTTTCCTCCCTTCATTCCTCTTATTTCTCTTTCTTCTTTCTGATTGTCCTACCTCATCTCTTCCCTCTCTCTCCTCTATTTTCTCTCATCTCCTTTTCCCTTCCGCTGTCCTGCATCATTTGATATCAGAGTCTAGTTCCCTCCATTACTTTCACAGCCCAACTCAAATAAAATCGACCAAAGCGTTCTTTATTATTATTCACAATATTTAGTTTTTTTTTTGGCAATTTCATTTGAAAAAAGAAGAAGAAAAAAGTAGGGAAAAAATGTGTGTGTGAGAGAGAGAGAGAAGACAAAAAAAAATCATCCTTTTTGCTTTAAAGTTACACTAACCTAGTAGAAGGCCAACAATGTCTAAATTGCACAAAATAGCTTTGTGAAATATGGAAGGGCTCAAAATAAGTCTAGGGAGGAATTGGAACTGAGCATAAACTGTAAGTTTGAAGAAATTAAGAGGGCTCTCATATATTTAGATAGACAACGAGGTATTAAGATATCTTTCTCTAAAAGTGGCTTCTTTGATCCTCCTTCAACTATACATGATGTGCCACAAGAAAATATTAACAGTAGTACTAATCTTGAAATTAAGTTTTCTATTGTAAGTGAAAGCGTAGCCACATAAGAGGTAAAGGAAGTAAATGAAGTTATTATAGATGTTACTAAGAGGCAAGAGGAGGCTGAACCAAAAGAAATCTCCATACACTAAAAAGACATGAATCTTGAATTAAATCAAGATTTTGCATCAGTGGCCAAAGATCTTGAGTCACAAATTATAGAGATTTATCATGTTGAAAATTTTGAAAAGACAGGTGTTCAAATTCATCAAATTTCTACTGCATATTATCATCTTATTATCATCAGTGGACCAATGATGTAATAATTAAATTAAAAATAATATTATATACCTATATAATATACCACTCTATGCCTAAATGTAGGTCATTTGTAAGGAAAAATTTTGGTTTAAAATATAAGTCACTTGCAGAGTAATTAATGAATTTTTCTCAATTTTATTCATACTTAATTTCTATTGCAAAGAGAAGAGTAAGAAAAGATAAATGTGTGAAAATCATTAATAAAGTAGAGCGAGACAAAAAAAATTAATAAGGACAAATGTAAAAAACTTTTATGAAGAATTTCACTTAAATACCACTTAAACTTTAAAATTTTAAATTAGTGATTTTTCAAAAACCTGAGTTATCAATTGTTATACTCTTTTTGTTAATCATATTACTCTTATTATCAACCGAACCAATTTAAAATTTTAAAGTTCAAATAGTATTGAAGTACCTTTTTTCTCAAAATTTTATCAATTTAATACATCTTTTGACATATGAAAATAAGGTACAAATAACTTACATTTAGTTACAGAATGGTATGGGTAAGAAATAAAATATCAAATTATTAAAAAAAAAGTTATAATGTATGCATAAATGTATAGAGTAATAATATTTTTTTCCGGCTATATTATTAATCATTTTGAATTTTGGTGAAAAAAACATTCTATATAAAAATAAATTTTGTATAGCAAAAAATTAAAATATAAAAATAAGGGGAAAAACATATAAACGAAGATGTCAAGATAAAAAAAAAGTTCTGGTAAAAAAGTGAGGTCTTGTCAGCACGTACTCCTAGAAGAAAACGTAGGTGAAATTTAAATGTTATTTCCTCTCAAACCGCATGTAAGATGAAAGTACTTGCAATTAGGGACAAAAGAAGTAAAAAAAAAAGGTGATTGGTAAGGTTGGTTTGTATTAACTTATAGAAGTTCTATAAGTGCTTATAAATCGTGATTCACGGAATACGAAGTAATTTTTACGGTTTACGAGGTTACTTTTACAGTCTACGAGGTAAATATGTAGAGAAGATTTATCTCGATTTACGTAAATCGGGTTTATAAAATAAGCTCGATTGGAAACAGAGTTTCCAAACATGCCATATTTATTTAGCATTGTTCTATATTTTCCTCCTTCATCTTCACTATTATCCCCCCTTCCTCTTCTTCACCTCATTTTTTATTCCTTTTGCAAGTCTGGAGTGGGAAGGGTAGTAAACGCCTTTTTTTCCTAAAAAACTTTCAGATTGGTCCGGTTCTCTTGAAATCGCTCCGACTTCCGGTTTAAATGTCAGATTAGGACGACTCTACCTTTCAGATGGTCTAAACATGTAAACCAAGTCAATAAAGAGAATGGGTGTCGGTTAGACTGGTCCAATCCGGCTTCCAAAACCTTTCTGTCACTTTTTGTTTCTTGTGAGTTAGTTAAAGTGTCATGTATTATGTGTGTGTGTGTTATAATTGATTAAGAAGGAGGACTTTGAAAATTAAAGCAATTGAAATAATTAATTAATCGAATTACACATTTTAATAGAATTATGCATTTTAAGAAAATGATTAAAATTAGTTAAAAATAATAAGTATGCTAAGATAAACTTTTTTTCTTAGGTATGTCATTATTTATGAAGGATAAGTAAGAGATAGAAATAAAATAAATAGAAGTATCACAAACATTTTGTTTAATACAATACATATAATTAATAAGAGGTAAAAATAGAAAACAAAAACTCATTAAAAGTCTAGATAATTATTTTTTTTTTACCTTGCAGATAATTCTTGTTAGGCTCTTATAAAAAAGACTAAAACAATTAAAATTTTGAGCTCTTATAAAAAGGACCGGATATAATAATTTTTAGTGTATCTAGCGCCATAAAATATATATTTTTCAGAAGCACTCAATATTTTAAACCAATTTTTAGTGTATACAACATTTTAAAGTAGCTTTTTTAGCACACCTAGTATATCCTAAATTTAGAGTGCTCTTTGCTATTGAAAAAATAATATTCCCTGCTCATATGGGGTGCTCATTATATTGTTTCTAAAAAATACCTTAGGGTGTTGTTGGATACAATTGTTCTTAGTAGCAAAAAGCACCATAAACTTGGGATGCTAAGGCTTTGTTTGGTTGGAGATTTTTAGAGGGGAGGTTAGGTGAGAGAAGGGTTGAAGAATAAAAATGGGTGTTTGGTTGGAAGTAGGGGAGGTGAGGGGAGGGAGGGTTTTTTGTTTTTTAGTAGTCACCTCCTCTCCCTTTCAAAACTTCTAAATTTAAGGTTTTTTCTAGGAGAGAGAATAATTATGTCAAACTATGACTGTATTACCCATGGTAATTTTTTAAAATTTCAAAACTACCCTCACTTGTTAAAACCTTCCATCCTATTACCCACTGCACGAATTTCACCCGTGTCCCTATAACATTATCCAATTTTCTTCCCTCGCAAAACGCACAGGATTTAACTATATTGTTATTAGTTAGGAGTTTTTAATAATTCATTGTAAATAATAATTATTAATAATACATTGTATAAGAAAAAGAAAAATATGTAGAAGGGTATTTTTATCTACTTATAATTAACTCCTCTCACCTCCCATTTTGAACTAAATAAGAAATCGCCTCCCCTCCCCTCCCCTCCCATTCTCTTGAACCAAACAAAATTATAATTTCTCTTAACCTAATTTAAATAAACCCCACCTAACCTAACCTCCGTTGAATCAAAGAGTTTGAGTACTATTAAAAAAATATTTTAGAGTGTTAGATGCAACTTAATCCAAATAGGCAAGAAGAAATAAAAATTAATGAAAAAAAAACCAAAGATTTTGGAGATTCACATTCCTTACTCATGCCTGGTGAGCAGAAAATGTTGACTCTGGGAGATAGTTAGAATTTGTGATAGAGACTTTTACCAAGAATTGAGAAAACTACAGAAAACTTTCGAGTTGTCAAACTCAAGAGCCGTGTCATGAGGTATGAGTGGACTACTAAAAAAGGTCAGACTCTAGAAAGTATATTCTCAACCACTCATAAGTGGGTAAAGCACTTATTTTTCCGTGCTCAGGTTGCGGTGGATTGTAATTTCCAACATAGAAATACTTATTTCTACATAGTTTTTGTTATATAATTTATGTTGATAACTATTTTTTACTTTCTCCATTTCTATTTATAAGATACTATACAAGACATTTTACAAAAATGAATGAAATGCTTATAATATGCATTCATAACTATGATATTAAAAAGAGCTTTTTTTAATATAGCTATTAACTATGTTATATTCAAACATTGTCAGGTCTAATTTAAAATAGCTCTCCCAAATGCGTGAAAATAAATCTTTAATCAGGCTTTTAATGAAGGGAGAATTACTATAAGGTTTTAAAGAATAGATTTCATCTCCCAGAAGTCTAATTATAATTGATGACCATATAATGCTAAGTTTCAATATAAAAAATGACAATAAAATTTTGTTATTCATTTATTATTAATATTTTTTAATAATTAAATCTTTTTTGTAGGACCTCGTAATAATTCTCTTTTTAATGAATAAAGGAAAAAATGAAATGTTAGCATACTTTTATAACACAAGTTAACTGAGTAGCTGATTTTTGTTGATATGAGTGAAACAATTGGAAACATTTTTTATGGAAATGAAAATAAGAAGAAAAAAGATTAAATGAGGATTCTAGAATATTTGAAAAAGGAGATTTGGAGATTAATAAGAAGATTTAAAAATATTTTTTTAATGTTGATTTATCGTTTGATTTATCATTCTTATTATTAGTAATTGTTATTCACATTTAATTTTATGATTTCTAAAATGTTCTCTTTTTTAATTCTTACGGTTAGAGTTGAGGTTATAAATAACTCATAACACATCTCATTTTGTAGACCTGTGATAATTGAATAATATTGATTATTGAGTTTTCTCCCTTCTTATCTTTCTTTCCTCCCTTTATTCCTCTTATTTCTCTTCCTTCTTTCTTGTTGTCCTCCCTCATTTCTTCCCTCTGTCTCCCTATTTTCTCTCATCTCCTTTTCCCTTCCGCTGTCCTGCATCATTTGATATCAGAGTCTGGTTCCCTCCATTACTTTCACCGCCTAACTCAAATAAAATCGACTAAAGCCTTCTTTATTGTTATTCACAATATTTAGTTTTTTTTTTTTGCAATTTCATTTGAAAGAAGAAGAAGAAAGTAGGGGAAAATGTGTGTGTGTGTGAGAGAGAGAGAGAGAGGGGGGGGGCCAAAAAAATCATCCTTTTTGCTTTAAAGTTACACTAACCTAGTAGAAGGCCAACAATGTCTAAATTGCACAAAATAGCCTTGTGAAATATGGAAGGGCTCAAAATAAGTCTAGGGAGGAATTGGAACTGAGCATAAACTGCAAGTTTGAAGAAATTAAGAGGGCTCTCATATATTTAGATAGACAATGAGGTATTAAGATATCTTTCTCTAAGAGTGGCTTCTTCGATCCTCCTTCAACTATATATGATGTGTCACAAGAAAATATTAACAGTAGTACTAATCTTGAAATTAAGTTTTCTATTGTAAGTGAAAGCATAGCCACAAAAGAGGTAAAGGAAGTAAATGAAGTTATTATAGATGTTACTAAGAGGCAAGAGGAGGCTAAACCAAAAGAAATCTCCATGCACTAATAAGACATGAATCTTGAATTAAATCAAGATTTTGCATCGGTGGCCAAAGATCTTGAGTCACAAACTATAGAGATTTATCATGTTGAAAATCTTGAAAAGACAGGTGTTCAAATTCATCAAATTTCTACTGCATATTATCATCATATTCTTCAAGCTCATCATAATCATGATGCTCTGTATCCTAAAATTGTTGTAGTTATGGAAGAGCACATTATTTCCCCATTTAGTGATAACTTTTAGAACTACCTTGTTCATTAGAATGGTTTTCCAAATCAGTGTGATCAGAATGCTCATTCCCTTCGATGTCTCATTTTTTATTACCTTGTCTGTAGGAAAGGCTTTCCAGATGTTTTCCTTGGTCAATCCAGACCTATGCCTCTATTCTAACTCGTTAGAAGCCGAGTTCTTTGAGAGGGGGAGAAATGATGGAAATGTAAATAGAAAGAAAAAAGATTAAATGGGGATTCTAGAAAATCTGAAGACTATCATGGAGATTTGAATATTAATAAGAGGATTTAGAAATATTTTGTTTTAATGTTGATTTATCATTCTCATTATTATTAATTGTTATTCACTTTTTTTATTATTTCTAGAATGTTTTATTTGTAATTCTTAGGGTTAAAATAAGGACTATAAAAAGCTCGCAACATATCTCATTTTATAGATGTCTGATGATTGAATAATATTAATTATTGAGTTTTCTCCCCCTCCTATCTTTGCTCCCTTTGTTCCTTTGGTTTTTCTTCTTCCTTTCTTGTTGTTCGCCCTCCTCTCTTCCCTCTATTCTCTCTCATCTCCTTCTGCCTCTTCTCTCTTCTTCTCTTCTCTCCTTTCCCCTTCCCCCCTCTTGCATCAATTTTATATATAGGGATGGAAAGATTACGAATCAAAAGGCAGTAACTTTGGAAAATTAAATTGTTGAAGTTCTAAAAATTATTCAACTAACTTTATCTAATTTTTTAACCGTAAAACGATAACTAATAGTCTTCTAAATAGGATCAGTGAGAACATTTTTAAAACGATAAGTGCTTTCCTACATTGATTTAATTTGTGAAACAACGTAACCGATTTTCTTCTTTAACATAACTTATACAACTACATTATTAAAACCTGCATACCAACATAGTTTACAACATACACACACAAACTAAAAATTAATTATTATTTGAGGTCATGGCTTCTAGAAAGTTCAAGAATATAATGGAGGAGGTGAAAGAATGTTATTAAGGTGCATTTATAAATGACTAAGATCATGGTCATAATAATGTAAGAGTAGATAGAGTGGCTAAGTCTATGTTTACTTTATGATTCGTAATTACTTTCACACATTGTATTTCCACACTCATTTGAAATTTCCGCACCTTATTTCATAACTAAGTTTGGAAAAAATTTTGTAAAAAATCCCGAGTCCCAACGCTTATGAAAGAAATTTAGGCAGAGACCTTTGGCCTCTCTCTCCTTTTTTTTTTTTTTTTTTTGAGAACCCTTTATCCTACATCTTACTCATTCCATGCGACCAAGTCATATAGAACTAGCCAACGTATGGTTATCTTATTTATAACGTTGATTGATTTTAAAGTTTCCTATTTTGTGTGGCAATCAATACAAAATATATACAAAACTTTAAAATAGGAAACTCATTAAAGCAAATGGAGTCTTAATTAACTCCAACTAAGATCATTATTGATGCTTTTTGAATCGTCTTGGACCTTCCAAATGGATCTTTACCTTATTATTCACGTTCATAACTATGTATCGGTTTTTTAGACATCCATCTCAGCTTAAATATGGTTGAATCACGTTTTGAAATTCCCATAGTCCATTACCAAATACATTTGGGCTTCCATTCGAAAGATTATAACCCCATTAGACTCCTCCATGCACGTATAATTATATTGGGCATTTGAAAATGTGGGAATTCGGTCCAAATGATCTTTTTGGGCTCTTAAAAGGTTATATTGCCTTTTTTAAGATCCAAGCTTACAAATGCCAATGACTTACATGTCATGGTAACTTTGGAGGTATCATATCCTGTGCACGTTAAGTACCACATATATAATTATCCATATCATCATCCAAGCAATAATTCATATCTAACTCTTTGTAAATATTTTCAAGACTTGATAGTCTCCTTAAACACCTTGGAGAGCTTGTTGGGCCTCAAATTGGATGTATTGTTCTTGGGCTTGTTGACCTCCATGTTGACTCCCTCCTGATAATGGTATGCTATCTATCTATTGCACCTTCACTTGCTAGTCTCGATTAGTCCATTCCTAAATCTCTAAGAAGAGGTTGCGATCTTCATGAGATTTCAAACAGCCATGTATAATGAGCTCAACAATCATAGCAAAGTTTGTCTCCATAATGACTCGACGTTGCCCCGTGCCAGCTTACTGAAACAACACGCCCACAATTCTGTCTTCTGCAACAAGACAGTCACCTTGAGGGAGGTACGTAGGACAGTTATTGAAGAATCCTGCACCAACGTTCCCCTCAACTTAAAGCTTGTTTCCTGAATGGAAGATAAAATGGCCATAGTTTGCCCATAAATCTCCACATTCCGAGTCTCCTTTTTTGTCAAAAATACCCATATTCCTTCCTCGCCATAAAAGCTAACAAGAAACCACCAAGAAGCTCAACCAATTAACATGATGCATGGGGTCTGAAAAAGAAAGATTCTTAGAAACCCAATCACGCACATCAAAGCTAAAAAACTTTTGTTCAGATTTCTGGGGTTCGATCTGAGACAAGTAAGTACGTGCCACTACATGATGACGAAGAATATGAATGCAGTTCTCCACTGAATCACTACAGATGTCGCAACAATCATTCAAAGAGATATTTCTCTTCCTTCTTGCCTCATTAATAAAGAGCCGGTTATGGTACAGAAGCCAAGTGAATGTTTTAATTTACATCTCTGAGGAACCACAAGTTTCCAAATTTTTCCCCAGATCCTATCTCTACTACTCAGGTCGCCCTCTAAGCCAGCATAGGCAGACTTAATAGTGAAAATGCCATCCGTCGTACCTTTCCAACTCACATCAGAGTTTTGTGAATTATGAACCAGATTTTCTCTCAATTCATCCCATGACGATTTAATACCATTCCAAAAATTGGAACGCATTTTCCACTTATCAATCTCAAGTAAGAAGTCATCTCCATAATTATATTTGCTTCGAATAACTTGCACCTGTTTGTGCAATAATTTGCAGGAAGGGAGCTTCCTTTGGAAAGTTACCGACAACGCAAGGATTAATAAATAGAACAGAGAATAATTACAAGAACAAAGAGCTAGATAAATAAAAGGTAGTTCTATCATGGATTTTCATACAAGGCAATAAGTGAAGAAAAATAGATGGAGTAGAGATTAATAACAGTTGAATACTGAGCTGCAAGAACGAAGAAGATCGGAGAAGAACTTAGTAGAGGAGGAGTATTGGAGAAGACCTCTCCTTACTCTTAGACTTAAATACCTCTATTTATAAGAAGTCTAACTAATAGATGAATTGACCCTTTTCGAATCATCACCAATTTAGGGGGAGGTTACGCTGTTATTTCAAATATAATGATACACGTGTTTGACCAGATACACGTGGGTGTAACTTGACGGATTCTTGGGCTGCAACTTACTAGACATGTTTTGCCGGGTCTTATCTATGTGGAATGTTTTATTTATGGGCTTGAACATATAGTTTTGGGCCCTACAACACCCATAAACCATCTCTTCGCTTGATCAGGCTCCATCCAAGCTTCATTTGAAAAACTTGATTTTACTGATGAACGTGACGAAGACCAAGATCTCCTTTGTCCTTGTTAGTGCAAACTTTGTCCTAAGCAACAAGAAGTATCTGTTTATGTTCTTCATTGGCGCCACGGAGGAAATTTCTATTCTTTCTTTACAAATCTGCACTGTGTGAGACGGCACTTTCACAGTTTGCATGGTGTAATTTGGTACGGCAGCTGTAACAGAAGCAATCAACATGTGCCTCCTAGCTAAGGACAAAGTATTAGATTTCCAGTTAGATAGCCTCTTGTTAACTTTCTCCACCATTTTATGAATGAGAGGAATGCCAAGATACTTTCCTAAATCAGCCGTGGGAGTGAAGCCTAAAGCTTCACTAAGCTCCTTACGTCGATTATGATTTATATTGGGGGAGAAGAATACCCTGAATTTAGCATAATAATTAACCTTCATTCTTGAAGCCTCACAGAATTTCTAGAGGCAGCCTTTTATGGCATCAACTTGGCATAAGAAGCTTCACCAAAAATGATAATATCATCAGTAAAAACCAACGAAAGGAAGGAAAGGATGATGTTATATAATAGAAGAGCAAAAAGAGTTGTAGAAAATATGTATCCCGGGGGAAAATAATGGGAAAATGACATAAAAAGAACTTTAAAACAGTAAAATCTCAAATCCAATTTGTTACGGATAATTGATAAGAGAATGGTGAGATTTGATAAACAATTTATAACATTATTTTTTTTTAGAAAAACCTGATTTAGAATTTTATAATTTTAAAGTTTTTTTTCTGTCATTTTTCTAAAAACATAATATGCATGTGCTCGAGATTACCCAATTACAATCAAACCGTAAATAAAAAAGATTGGATGTTGCATATCTCCCCCACAAAATTTCAGCCGAAACGGAGATTATATCAACTACTCAGTTTCCTCCTAGATTACAAACCACAACGAGTTTGAAAACTCCAACGGCTAATCAAACTGCCCCAAACAAAACCTTCCCAAAAAATTTTAGACAGATCCGCCCCACGCTGAAGCTCCGGGCTTGCAATTATAGATGGAGATTTATTTTACATAGTGATAGTTAGGTAAATTTATAAAAAAGTTAATTAATTTCAAAAAGTCTCTAAAAAATTTTGTCACAATTAGGTTATTTTGAGGGACCATTTTGTCATTCGCTTGTTTTGATGATTCTTGTACATCTTTCTCCCTAGCTATGATCGTATCAGTCAAGCATGAACTTTTATTCTAGTCAAACAAAATAATCTGATTATTCAATAAACAATGATATATCTTTGGGTTTTTGAGGGCATACAATCACTATTATATGATTAAGCACACTAATGGCTGGTTTGATGTATTGGAAGAGTTTTTTATGGAAGTAGAAGTGAAATTGAAAGTGGAAGATTACAAATGTGTTTGATGTACTCTAGAAGTATGATATAATTTTTAATTAATAAGTTAATTTTAAATATGAAAAGACTAATATGCTCTTCTCTAAAAAGCTCTAGCTCCACCCAAAACATTTGTAGCCACCGTAAGACATTGCTAATCACCATCAGGCTCAAGCTATAGCGATGGATGAAGATGATTATAATAAATCAGACCAGAAACAAGAATCGATCCCACACAAGAATATCATACTAGAAATCAAATATCAAATAAGGTTCAAAATAGAAATGGAAATAAAAAAAACAAGTGAAGAAGATTTCATTAGAAATAAGAAACCAACAAAATTGCAATAAAAATCGAAGAAAGCAAACAAGAAACCAGTGAAATAAAACAATAATGGAAATTGAAATTGAGAAGGCATCAAAGGAATTAGAAGCCGTTAGAAAATGAAATCAGAGAGCAGTATAGGCAGGCTAAAATCTTCGAAAACTTTATCAAGAGTGGAGATCCGTCATTTGCCACCGTTGTCTTCACTATCATCCACACCATGCTCCGTCGTCTTCATTCATTTTTGTTGAGGGAAAAAGGCACGGCTTGGTGAAGTGAAATCAAAGAAGCATCTTGACGTTGAAATCAAAATCAAAATCAAAATCAAAATCGTGAAGGCGTCGAAGGAACTAGAAGCCATTAGAAAATGAAATTGTTGTTCCCAAGTACTTATAAAGTAGAAAATTCAATAAGAATCTGTATAACTAAGATGGCGTAATTTGTAAACACAGAACAATTATGTATACTATATAAAAACTCACAAGACTGCCAAAAATAATAATGAACTTTGAAAAAATCCGAGCCCAACGTACGTTGTCTCCTTAAGACAATTTGTTCCCTCTATACGGATGCTCAAGGTTCTCGAACAATTGTCTCCATGATAGAACGGATTGCGTCTTCAGAATGATGGCACTTATCAATCAAAAGCCCAAACGAACACAATGAGATTGCTTTCAGAATCGCACAGGTTGAGATGATTGCAGAATGCACTATGCAGTAATGAGAAGAGAGGAGTGTTTCGAGATTGAGAGTGATTTTTCCTGTCACTAGCACGTCCTATTTATAGCTGACGGAAATTGATCAGATGGACTCGACTCTTGTAGCGAACCGGTACGTCGTGCGAACAGACATATCAGAACGGAGTGAACAGACGCAAATGATGACTCTTTGCTAGCGAACTGGTGCGTCGTACGAACAGACACATCAGAACAAAGCCGGCGGACGCACCAAAATGGAAGCAATAGTTCGGTCACAGCGTTTCGCTACAGCCGCACTGTTGGGAGAATCACGGAGGGGTAAAAGAGGAATTAAACAAAAGTTTAGGGATTGTTCGGAAAAACTAAAAAATTATTTAATAAAAAATTATTTTTAAATCTCACATACGCGCGGACCGGACCGGCGACAGACCGAACCGAGCCGGCCAGACGGACGGCAGCGCGCGCGCGTGTGTGGTGGACCAAGGCCCATGTACGTCCTCACTCCTCCACAAAAGTGGATTGGCCCAATGGCCCATTTTAGAGGTGAGAAGTTGAGTCTTATATACACTCTTATTTCACTTGATTTGTCCAATATGAGACTTTTATCCACACACTATTTCTCCTTCCTTTTCCCTCTTCTCTTCCAACCTACTTCTTATTCATAACCCATGGAATTTAAGTTTAAAATTACAACAATCCTCCACATGGATAAGAAGTTAGTCCATAATGACCAAATGCAAATGAAAATGTATGCAAAGTGCGATTCCTCTACGAGAAGCAACTGCATCGAGATAGGTAGGGATTACCTTTGAACCTTCTCTAGTAAAAACCTATCGGATATACTCAGTCAATCGGTGGATGCGTTGTCTTGAACCGTCGACCTTTAGTGTATACCAAGACAATAGGAGTCACACAATTGCTCATCTAGCATCATTGGTCCTCATGTTGTGCCCATTTTGGCCCTAGGCACCTGCCTGGTTCTGTGAGTATTCTAGAGAATTGGCCGTTGTAAATTCTCGTAGATTAAGAAACCATTAAAAGCCTAAATGCTTACCCTAATATATATGCACTGTCTTGTCATAGGAATGAGTATGAGTTTAAAACTCCAGTGTTTACAGTCGATCATCACTTAGTTGTCTCTTTGAACCTAGTTTGTGGGATCTCCACTCATCTAAGTAGAGTTACCGCAATGATCAACAATTTATCGGCTTTAAACTCATTCCTTTCGACAAATTTCTAATCAACTCTCTAGGAATTCCTTTAGTCAATGGATCCATTATATTCTCTTTTGATTTCACATAATCAATTGAGATGATTCCATTAGAGAGTAATTGTCTAACGGTATCATGTCTTCGACGTATATGTCTAGACTTACCATTATACATGACATTCTTGGCCCTACCAATAGCTGCTTGACTATCACTGTGTATACACACTGTCGGTACCGGCTTTGGCCAACTAGGAATGTCCTCAAGAAAATTACGAATCCACTCGGCTTCCTCACCAACTTTATCTAAAGCAATAAATTCTGCTTCCATAGTTGATCTTGCAATGCAAGTCTGTTTGGATGACTTCCAAGACACAACATCCCCACCAAGAGTGAAAACATATCCACTTGTGGATCTTGTGTCATTAGAGCTTGTGATCTAATTTACATCACAATACCCTTCTAGCACTGCAGGATACTTCTCGTAATCAAAAGCAAAGTTTTGAGTGTACTTCAAGTAACCCAAAACTCTTACCATAACTTTCCAATGATACTCGTTTGGATTATTAGTAAAGCGACTCAACATGCTTACAGCGTTGGCAATATCAGGTCTAGTGCAGTTCATAACATACATAAGACTGCCTAGCACTTGATCATACTCTTTTTGTTTTACAGCTTTGCCAGTATTTCTCAACAAACGAAAACTAGGGTCTATAGGGTTCTTCACAGGAACTATGTTTAATTTGTAAACACAGAATTTGTTGTTCCCAAGTACTTATAAAGTAGAAAATTCAATAAGAATCTGTATAACTAAGATGGCGTAATTTGTAAACACAGAACAATTATGTATACTATATAAAAACTCACAAGACTGCCAAAAATAATAATGAACTTTGAAAAAATCCGAGCCCAACGTACGTTGTCTCCTTAAGACAATTTGTTCCCTCTATACGGATGCCCAAGGTTCTCGAACAATTGTCTCCCATGATAGAACGGATTGCGTCTTCAGAATGATGGCACTTATCAATCAAAAGCCCGAACGAACACAATGAGATTGCTTTCAGAATCGCACAGGTTGAGATGATTGCAGAATGCACTATGCAGTAATGAGAAGAGAGGAGTGTTTCGAGATTGAGAGTGATTTTTCCTGTCATTAGCACATCCTATTTATAGCTGACGGAAATTGATCAGATGGACTCGACTCTTGCGGCGAACCGGTGCGTCGTGCGAACAGACATACCAGAACGGAGTGAACAGAAGCGAATGGTGACTCTTTGCTAGCGAACTGATGCGTTGTACGAACAGACACATCAGAACAAAGCCGGTGGACGCACCAAAACGGAAGCAATAGTTCGGTCACAACGTTTCGCTACAGCCGCACTGTTGGGAGAATCACGGAGGGGTAAAAGAGGAATTAAACAAAAGTTTAGGGATTGTTCGGAAAAACTAAAAAATTATTTAATAAAAAATTATTTTTAAATCTCACACACGCGCGGATCGGCGGCGGCAGCGCGCGCGTGTGTGGTGGACTAAGGCACATGTCTTCACTCCTCCACAAAAGTGGATTGGCCCAAGGGCCCATTTTAAAGGTGAGAAGTTGAGTCTTATATACACTCTTATTTCTTTTGATTTGTCCAATGTGAGACTTTTATCCACACACTATTTTCTCCTTCCTTTTCCCTCTTCTCTTCCAACCTACTTCTTATTCATAACTCATGGAATTTAAGTTTAAAATTCCAACAGAAATCAGAGAGGAAAACAGGCAGGCTAAAATCTTTGAAAACTATATCAAGAGTGGAGATCTGTCATCTACCACCGTCCTCACTATCTACCATCATCCTTACCATCCTCTAACGCCATCGTTCATTTTTGTTGTGGGAAAGAGGCATAGCCTGGTGAAGTGAAATTTAAGAAGCATAGTGAAGCTGAAATCAAAATCAAAATCGTGATGGCAATTTTTCCCTCACTGTCGATTTGAACATTCAATGGGGTTTGCGTCGCTATCGTCGGAGAACTTGGAAGCCTAGGTTAAAAAGCTTGAGGGCAAAATTAGAAAATAAAATGGGTTCTATGGAAGTGTGGCCAATTCCATGTCCCTAGGGGCTATAGGGGAAAAGTGAGTTTCATTAATTTTAATAGAAGTGAGTTCCTAAATGAAGTGATTTCTAATATACCAAACATACAATAATCTCAATTCCACTTCTATTTCTACTTTTCACCTCTCGCTTCCATCCAACCAAACGGGACATAAGGGTGGGTAACGTAACTTGAAAAGAGGATATCAATAGAGATTATTGATGCAATTAAATGGGTGTTTGGTTGATAGCTTTCATCATATGAAAATAAGGGTGTGTTGGTTGGATGCATTAAAAAAAACAATATGGTGATGGATGATTGAAATTGATATTATATTGGGCTCCCAGGTACTATGTGAGGAAATAGAAGACCGTATGAACCTAAAACTCCAACGAAATAATGTTACCTTGCCATTGAAGCCAGGGAGCATATATGGACGGCGGCGAAGTCCTCCAAGCAATCATTTTGTATATTTATTCTCCGCTTCTAACGCCAGCACCTTGATTAATAACCCTCTTCCGATGGCAAAAAATAAAAAATAAAATAACCCTCTTCCACAGACCTTTTAAAAAGATGTTTATCGTAGGGAGCAGATTCTATCATAATCATTTTTTTCATTTTCTTCTCAAAATCTCACCTCTTCAGATTAAAAATTATATAGTTTAGATTTAATATTTTTTAAAACTATTATTATAACATTTTATAGATTAATTTTTAAAATTTTGTTTTTATTACAGTTATATATTGTGTAAATCATGTTTCAATATTTTATATTTATTTATTTATGATTGAAATAATAGTTTTATAAAATATTAAATCTAAATCATCTATTTTTTTAAATCTAAGAGTAAAATGAGATAAAGAATTACGAGAAAATTCTGACCTACTTATAGTACTTATTGATCAAGGTCAATAGAGGCAAAAAAAAAACATAATTATCTGATTAATTATTAAATAATAATAATAATAATAATAATAATAATAATAATAATAATAATTCTTGCTCACGTTAATCTAGATTATTCTGTGTCGCCTGTATTGGGTTTGTAGCGTGATCTTCTATTTTTCCCTCTTCTCTGGTTCTAGCTCCCTTATTTGGTTATGTGGAGTTGAGTAGGAAGTGATTTTATTATATATTGTTGTTTCATAGATGATTAAGAATGAGGTGGAGAACACAAGAAAAATAGTATAAAAAAATGAATAGATAAGGAATTCAATTATTAATAATATAGGGATTGAGTTGTATCGAATTATAGTAAAAAATATTGAAATATATAAAGTTGAACTACCAAAAAATTAATTTTTTTTAAATAAATATTATTTTCTGACCTTAAATATAAGATTTATCGCTGTCATTTACAACACAAACTAAGTTTTAAGTTTAAGACAAGAGGTGGTATTATACAAGCTTCTTAGGATGTGTAATTACAAGTGGACTTGATGAGTTGACACGAGAGGGCTCACAGCAGATAAATTAAGGTTATATATTCAATATATGGCAAAAAAAAAGGTTATGTTATGAATATTAATTATGTGGATGTCCATTAGCTCATATCCAGGCCAGCCTGCTCTTCTAGTCAATATGATATGTAAGATTAAATATCACTGTTCATCACTGTAGCAAATACTGTTCATACTGTAGCAAATACTGTTCATTAATGTTCATCACTGTAGCATTACTGTAGCATACGGGGGAGGTTACTGTAACATCACGAGAATCACTGTAGCAACACGGAAAAGTTACTGTAGCACTGAAAAATTTCTATAAATGGGGGTCCTGTGTTATATATTTTGATGTACAAGTGAATGAGAATATCTCTCTAAAATTTCTCTCTTCTACTCTCTTATTATCAACATTTTTATAACACGTTATCAGCACGAAGCTCTGCCAAAGTATGATATTCTTATAATTTCTTTGATAATTTATACTTTATTTTATAATATCTTTATTTCATAGATCTGGGATAGTCTAAGCCATTATATGGAATTAAGAAATATATCTTTACCGATTGTTGTGAACATCGGGTTCCATGGCTAGGATTGGAGATCACTATTGTTGTTATATCTTATATATATCATTTACAAGTTTATTTATATTATTATTATTATTATGGCCAGAAGCTATCTACATCCAATTTCTGAAATTATATAACCAGAAGTCATATTATTTGAATATTTATGATATGGCCAGAAGCTATATCTCTATGATCTCCTATTATATGGCCAGAAGTCATATCTATATGATTCATTATTATATAACTAGAAGTCATATATATCATAGCCAGAAGCTATGTACAACTTTTATTTATCCTGAAGATAAATAGCCAGATGCCATATATATATATATTTAATTTCTCATCATGAGATTAATTAGCCTGAAGTCATGATACAAATTGGCATGAAGCCATGAGAACTAAATGGCCTGAAGCCATAAATTTTTAATTTTGTCGTAATATTTTACTTTATGAATTATTTATTGCCTTTATGAATTTCCTGTTATTATATTGTGAATGTCCTTTTTATTACATTATTTTGAACTAAGTTAAATTTTGTAATATATAAATTTATGGCTCTTGTTATTATCAAAAAGAACTATTTATCTTAAATGTCTGATCCATAATTTTTCTAGACTACCATTTGCATAAAGGCCTTCAAATTCAATATTTGGCCATGAAAGACCCACTTGTTCTTTGAAACAATTTAAAATAAATGTATGATCACCAGAAGATAGTCATCCTTTCAAAAGCTTGTATAAATGGATACATCCAATTTGCTCCTGCAGTAGCAATATTGTGAAAAAAGGTTTAAGAAATATGTTAAATTAATTTCTTGTCTCCTTGTGGCTGAACAAAATAATGAGCTTTTATTGAAAAACCATGAATCTCGTCCAATAGGCTTAACTCCATTCCCAGAAGTGAATGTAGTAATAAATGAATCTAATTGTGGCCGTGGACGTAGCTATAGCCGTAAGCATGGCCATGGTCGAAAACGTGGTGGTTCAAATTCCTACCAGAAGTAGGGAAAAGATTGATAAGAACCATAAAAGAGAAAATAGTGGGCAAAATAAAAATGCTGAAAGTCTATGTTATCACTGTGGTGGCAAAGGTCATTGGTCTCGTACCTGTCGTACACCAAGACACCTAGTTGAACTTTACTAAGAATCAATAAAAAATAATGGTAAAGGATCAACAAATGAAGTAAATCATGTGGATCAGGTTGAGAATTCTGAGTATGAAAACATGGATTTTACCCATTTGGATGTTGCTGATTTCTTAGCATAATTATTTATCTATTTGAATTTTTATGTTACTTTTATCGAATGTATTTATCTTAATTATGTTTTTATATTTCTTTTAATGAAGAATGAATCTTACCAGCATCAATCCTGAAGATTTATGTCTCGTTGATAGCGCAACAACCAACACCATACTCAGAAATGATAAATATTTTTCTTCCTTGGTAATGCAAAAAGCCAACGTTCAGACTATATCTGGTAGTATAAATTTGATTGAGGGCTCCGGAAGAGCTAATATTCTATTACCTGAAGGAACAAAATTATGCATTGATAATGCAATTTATTCTACCAAGTCTAAAAGAAACTTATTAAGTTTCAAAGATATCCGCAGAAATGGATATCATATAGAAACAACAAATAAAAATAATAAAGAATATCTTGTTGTTACAAAAATAGTTGCTGGTAGAAAATGCATATTAGAAAAGTGTCCTGCTTTTTCTTCTGGTTTATATTATACATTTATAAACACAATTGAAACACATGTTATTGAGAACCAGAAGTTCACTAATACAGACCAGAAATCTACTAATGTAAACCAGAAGTTTACTAATGAATTTAATGTTTGGCATGACCGGTTAGGCCATCCTGATTCAATTATGATGCGACAAATAATTGAGAATTCATGTGGACATACCCTGAAGTGTAAACAAATACCACAATCCCATGATTTCTCATGTACTGCATGTTCCAAGGGAAAATTAATTATTCGCCCCTCACCAAGCAAAGTAGAAAGTGAGTCTCTCACATTTCTAGAACGGATACAGGGAGATATTTGTGGGCCAATACACCTACCATGTGGACCATTTAGATATTATATGGTTTTAATTGATGCATCAACTAAATGGTCACATGTGTGTTTATTATCTTCTCGCAACCTGGCGTTTGCGAGATTACTTGCTCAATTAATTAGATTAAGAGCACATTACCCTGATTATCCTATCAAGAAAATATGTCTTGATAATGCTAGTGAATTTACTTCAAAAGCTTTTAATGAATATTGTATGTCCCTTGGAATTGATGTTGAACATCCTGTAGCTCATGTTCATACACAAAATGGACTTGCAGAATCATTGATGAAAAGGTTGCAACTAATTGCAAGACCTTTACTTATGAAATCTAATCTCTCAATTCCTGCTTGGGGCCATGCCATTTTGCATGCATCAATATTAATTCGCATCAGACCAACAAGTTACTTAAAGGTTTCCCCCTTACAAATGGTTTTTAGTCAGGAACCTAATATTTCCCATATAAGAACTTTTGGGTGTGCGGTATATGTGCCAGTATCACCACCACAACGCACTAAAATGGGTCCTCAAAGAAGGATGGGAATATATGTTGGGTATGAATCTCCTTCAATCATAAAATATTTAGAAACATCTACGGGAGATTTATTTACGGCACGATTTGCCGATTGTCATTTTGATGAATCACTTTTTCCAACATTAGGGGGAGAAAACAAGCAGTTGGATAAAGAAATTAGCTGGAATGAATTATCATTGGCTCATTTTGATCCTCGTACAAATCAATGTGAACTGGAAGTTCAAAAGATAATTCATTTACAGAATTTAGCTAATCAAATGCCAGAAGCATTTACTGACCCTAAGAAAGTGACAAAGTCACATATCCCAGCTGCTAATGCTCCTGTTAAAATTGATGTCCCTGAAAGACAATCTACTATGAATGAATCTAAAGCACGCCTGAAGCGTGGCAGACCTATCGGTTCCAAAGATAGAAATCCTCGAAAAAGAAAAGGAGAAAAGAATATAGATGGTCAAATTGAGGATAATCAAGAAAATTTAATAGCTCCAGAAGAGCCATCTCCTGAAGAGTTATTATCTTCAATAGAGATATCTCCAGAAGAGAATGTTGTAGTCCCAGAAGAGACCCAGGTACCTGATATATGTGAAAATAATGAGATCTCAATAAATTATGTTATGAATGGAATCCGATGGGATCGAAATGAAGTCAACGTTGACGACATTTTTGCTTATCATATAGCAAAAGATGTAATGAATAATATTGAGGATCATGAGCCAAAATCCATTAACGAGTGCCAACAAAGAAAAGATTGGTTCCTATGGAAAGATGCCATTAATGCAGAATTGAAATCATTGGAAAAACGAAAAGTGTTAGGACCTGTAGTCCTTACACCTGAAGATGTAAAACCAGTTGGATGCAAATGGGTTTTTGTACGAAAGAGAAATGAAAATGGTGAAATAATAAGATATAAGGCATGTCTTGTAGCCCAAGGCTTTACACAAAGACCTGGCATTGATTTTGAAGAAACGTATTCACCTGTAGTGGATGCGACTACTTTTCGTTATTTAATTAGCCTAGCCGTAAAAGAAGGGCTTGATCTGCATCTAATGGATGTCGTGACTGCCTATTTATATGGGTCACTTGACAATGAAATTTATATGAAAGTCCCTGAAGGACTTAAGGTGCCAGAAGCATCTAATTCAAGTTTTCAAGAACAATATTCAATTAAGTTAAATAAGTCCCTGTATGCGCATGTGGTATAATCGTCTTAATGAATATCTGTTGAAAGAAGGATTCAAAAATGATCCAATATACCCATGCATTTTTATAAAAGGATCTAATAGTGAATTTGCTATAATTGCTGTTTATGTTGATGATATCAACATTATTGGAACTCCTGAAGAGCTCCAAAAGGCAATTCATTGTTTGAAGAAAGAATTTGAGATGAAGAATTTGGGAAGAACAAAATTCTGTCTTGGACTACAGATTGAGTATCTCAAAAATGGGATCTTTGTATATCAAGAAACTTATACAAAAAAGGTTCTAAAGAGATTTTATATGGATAAATCTCATCCATTGTGCACACCAATGATTGTAAGGTCTCTAAAGCCAGATAAAAATCCATTCTGACCGCGAGTAATCAGCAAAGAAGGTGATGAAGAACTACTTGGTCCAGAAGTACCATATCTTAGTGCTATTGGAGCACTAATGTATCTTGCTAATCATACACGTCCTGATATATCCTTTGCTGTTAATTTATTAGCAAGATTTAGTTCTTCACCAACATGAAGGCATTGAAATGGAATAAAACATATTTTTCGTTATCTAAGAGGCACTATGGATATGGGGTTATACTACTCAAACGTATCTAAGCATGAACTGGTAGGTTATGCAGATGCTGGATTTTTATCAGATCCACATGATGGTAAATCACAAACAGGCTATTTGTTCACATATGGAGGTACAACTATTTCATGGCGATCAATGAAACAGACTATATCAGCTACATCATCCAATCATGCAGAAATTTTAGCAATACATGAAGCAAGTCGAGAATGTGTGTGGTTGAGGTCAGTAATACATCATATACAAACAAATTGTCATTTATCTTTGGGCAAAATGATACCAACAGTTCTATATAAGGATAATACTGCATGCATTACCCAACTTAAAGAAGGCTATATCAAGGGAGACAGAACGAAGCATATTTCACCAAAATTCTTCTTTACTCGTGACCTTCAAAAGGATGGTGAAATAGATGTCCAGCAAATTAGTTCAAGTGAAAATCTAGCAGATGTATTCACAAAGTCACTTCCAGGTACAATTTTTGAAAATCTTGTCTATGACATTGGCCTTCGGAAATTTAGAGATATCAACTGATGTTGTCAAGAGGGGGAGTCGATACACGTTGTACTCTTTTTCCCTTATCTAGGTTTTGTCCCACTGGGTTTTCCTAGAAAGGTTTTTAATGAGGCAGCACTGAACAGTATATCAATGAATGATGTACTCTTTTCTTTGGCTAGGTTTTTATCCCACTGGGTTTTTCCTAGTTAAAGTTTTTAATGAGGCACATTCATAATAGACATCCAAGGGGGAGTGTTATGAATATTAATTATGTGGATGTCCATTAGCTCATATCCAGGCCAACCTGCTCTTCCAGTCAATATGATATGTAAGATTAAATATCACTATTCATCACTGTAGCAAAAACTGTTCATACTATAGCAAATACTGTTCATACTGTTCATCACTGTAGCACACGGGGGAGGTTACTGTAGCATCACGAGAATCACTGTAGCAACACGGAAAAGTTACTGTAGCAAGTTACTGTAGCACTAAAAAATTTCTATAAATAGGGTCCTGTGTTATGTATTTTGATGTACAAGTGAATGAGAATATCTCTCTAATTTATCTCTCTAAAATTTCTCTCTTCTACTCTCTTATTATCAACATTTTTATAACAGGTTATATATTCAATAAATAATATTAAAATGGGATGTGATGGCCTCCACTTTTCATCATCTACTTATAGCATGTTTTGATTGGTTTAATAAATATGTTTGGATTCGTTTAAAAAAGGTTTATAAATGTTTTTTATATAAATTGAGATAAAATTTCTTTCACATACTTATCTCGTATATCTTAAATCATAATTGAAAAGTTATATATAGAGTCTGTTTGTTTTTGTGTTTTTCTTCTAAAAAATTTTTACAAAATTGTTTTTAAAAAAAAATTGAAAACAAAAAAAATCTATTAAAATAGTTGTTTTCAAAAAAAATATGTTTTTGACGTGGCGTAAATCCCTAGCAGTGATGTGTTTCTTTTCTTAAAAACAACTTTTTGATTTTGAAAATAACTTATCAAAAACAGTCTTTCAGATAAATTTTGTTATTTTTAAAAACCCAAAAAAAACTGTTTTTTAAATAGAAACAAATAGGCCCCTAACTTTTGCTTTAGTAGTGTCCTCCAATCTGGACGCAGTTGCGGCATTCCCCCCCCCCCCCCCCAATTAGTTGCTGCAATTTAATTAAGGTGGAATGATCACCATACTCTCACAAGAACGCATTTGTAAATTTATATATCAATAAGAAATTCTGAGAAATTACTAATTATGAAGTAAAAAAGATAAATAAATATCTCCAACATTCACAAAACTCAAATCATCTCTCCCAAATGAAGAAGTGTCAAATCAGTCCATGGTTAGGGTGAAATATTGATGACCTTAAGAAGTAGAAGATTAAAATCAACAAGTTAGTATAATATAAAATGTAGCTAATTTTTCAAAAAAAAAATCTTTTTTTAACCTTTTCTACACTAATTTGTATATTTAAGGGATAATTATATTCAGTCCCGTCTAAAAGAAAAAATGAAAAAAATGTTCACATTGACAATTTCAGGGGTATGAATTGATAAGTCTAGGGACATGATTGATAACTCTATGAGACTAATTTTTTTTTTCTTAGACGGAACCTAAATATAATTCTTTATATATTTAACTTGTGCAAAAAGTCAACCGTCTCGCTTCTTATGAATGAAAAATGCCACTAGTCACACCTTTTATACCGTCCTCATAATAACTAGTGTAGAAAGACTACAGTAAAAAAAAAACATATTTTGCACTAATAATCTCCAAAATTGGCATGCTTCATTAAATATAGTTTTGTTCCATCTTGGATGTGTCTTTGCATATTGGTCCATTGGCATATTCTATGAATTTTGTTGAACAAGTCACTGTCTTCGTCTATGATTGCTTCCTTAAAATTGAAACAAAATATATCAACAACCATCATCATCATCATCATCATTTAAATAAAATTTTCGTTTGAGCTAATTAATTAGTTGAGCATCATAAATAAATCTCCTATCATATGTGTTTCTTTTATTATTGTTGTTATTATTAGAAAAAAAAGGTGTCAATAGCTTTATAACATAGTGGTATAAAAACCTCCCTACAAATGAGATATCACAGACTCAATCCCACTTATATTTTTAGACCTATAGTGTTTACCCTTATAATTAAAAAACAACAAAAAGAAAAAGGTGTAAGATGTAGGAAAAAAATGTATACCTTGTTAATTAATAATAAAATAAGTAGCATCTGAAGATGAACATCCAATCCAATTCTGTGACGCTTAAACCAATACCCTAATATATTAATATATTAATAATTTAAATAATGTAATTTATATATTAACTCACAAGCAATAGGCATTCCATCGCCTTATCTCTTCCGTTCCGTGTTTTCCTGAAACGAAGCTTTAATTACTAATTAGTCGGCGCCATTTTTTCAACGACACCACAAAATGTCATGTGTAATGCCAATAAATGCCGAACTTGGTCCCACAGTCCCACTTAGTATTTTGGTGTGTGTGTGTGTATAGATGTTTCTACCGTTTAAAATGGGTTCCCATGCTTTTTTTTTTAAAAAAAAAACACTCCCATATTTTCATAAATTTCTTAACAGTTTCAAAATATTTAATATTGTGCTAAAATAATTAATATATTTTTATAAATAACTAAGATAAATTCAATGCAATGGGCAGCATAAAAAATAGTAGCTTAAATGCTCTTGAAGTTATTATAATTTTGTGACTTTATTAGAGCATTTCATGCTGAAAACCGAATACTCTCAATAATTTATTTATCAATTTACATCAATATTACTCATATAAATTTGCATATGCCTCGGTTGGCCAAAAAAAATTGCATATGCCTCATCAATAATAAATGCAATTGAATATATCTACCGCTTAATTGGTGCTGGAATTTATTAAGCTACCTAAGTTTTTTTTTTTTGGGCCCCCAACACCTACCTTAGTTATTACAACCTTCATCAGTAGTGTTAAAGTCAAACTAGAAGCCTCATTTTCGTTGTTGGCTTTACTCCTATACCCTTCCCATTCCCTCCCTCTTCACTACTTATCTCCACAGTTGAATGGATTCATATTGTATTTGCACAAATGAACCAATGCAATTAGCTTCCATATGCAATTACCTTCCCAAACCAGTACCATTCTTATCCTTATTATATATCCAGTTTATCCAAAAATAAAATAAAATTGGTCCTTAATATAAGTCCACCTTTAAAGTTATAAATGCTTATTTTTCAATTTTACTCTTATTAAATAGGGGAGAGAAAATGTACTAATAGCATTTTCTCTTTCAATACTCACTATTTCTCCTTGTTCTTTTTATAAGTAATTTTTTTCTTGATTATGAAAATAGACCGGTGGTTAATATTAATTAAAGCAATAAATGCGTAAAAAAATTCATGTTTTTTCAAATATACCTCTATTTATGAAAAGAACATAGGAGAGAGAATAAGTAAAAAATATGAGAAAGATTAGGTAATAAATGATTAAATGAAAGAGTATTAATGGTGAGTAGGGGATAATTTTGAAGCACAAGAAAAAAATTGTTTATATTAAGAACTAGCTCTAAGAGAAAAAAAGTTGCTGATAAAAAGGATTGGAGGAAGTATTAAATAAAGAAAAATTTGAAAATATTAATCAAATTCAGACATATTAATAAAAAAGACCTGAGGGAGTATGTGAGATTTAGATAAACTAGATTTATAATACTTCATCTAGTTATTATTATAATGCATCAATTAACAATTCTCATTAATCAATAAAAATAGTTAAAAGCATTAAAGTTGTCTTAAAATTTAAGTGATTTCCAATATTACCCCTACTAACTACATTAAACTCAAAAATTATATTAATTATTACTCTCTCCCACTATCTTTATTAATTAAGAGCAAACATGAGAAAATATTTTCAATGCTCATTGAAAAGTTATAAGTGCCTTAAAAAAAAGACTAAAAAATTTTATTAATTGCTCATTGAAAAGTTATAAGTGCCTTAAAAAAAAGACTAAAAATTTTTATTAATTGATGACTTATAATAAATATAAGATAAAGTAAGAACTAGAGTAGAATGCAATGAGCTTCCGCAAGATATAATTAGGTTTTATAACATGCAAGTGGCCTCGCCGATATGCAATTACCTTCTATAACGGTAATGTGGTCTTTCTCTCCCATCACCATTATTTATACTAAAGACTTCACGTTTTGCATGGTATCAGGTCTCATTCTCTAAATAAATGTTTAAATGGCGATTTATGACCAACTTTTCCAAAGAAAAACTGTCTCTAGCCTCTAACTCACATTAGTACAAAATATTTTTTTAGATCATAATATTTAGACCGGTTGTTACGGATAAGGTCTAAAAAATATGATCGGTGGCAGTTTTGTAATTATAAAGAATTTTTAAGACCGGTTCTTAAAATATGAGGTCTAAAAGATATTATTTAGACCGGTTATCTAAACAACCAGTCTAAAAATATAAAATTAATTAAAAATTAAAAAAATTGAAAACTTTTTAGACCGGTTGTTACTAATAACCGGTCTAAAAGATAAAACCTTTTAGAAGATTTGAAACTTTTAAGACCGGTTATTTGGAGAGCCGGTCTAAAAAAGACTTTTTAGACCGGCTCTCCGAATAACCGGTCTTAAAAGTCCGTCTTAATATATCGAATCTTTTCTTACACGCCTAATTTCAACTTTGAAATATGATATTTATCAAGCTTCTTGTAAACCCCTCATTCGTGCCTCAACAGCTTCTTCTTCCCACGTCTCTCATCCGTTCTTAAACATCGCCGATGTTGACGCAGAGGTCACTTGGTTAGTTCATTTGTTCTCTTGTTTTCTAACTCTTTTTAATTTGAATTCTTTATCTCAAGGCTCTACTTAATTAAAAATATTTTTTCAACTTGGGATCTAATTACTTTCTTTTCTAACTCATTTCCTAATATTATTTCAGATATGCTATAAACTATCCTTTGAAACCTACAACAAAGCAGAAGTATCAGGTATGTGAACATGTTTTCTCGATGATGCTTGCTGATAATATGTTTTTGTAGTGCTCTTCTACATTTTGAAATATGATTTTGTTTTGTCAGGTTATTCATGATAGGGAACAAACTAATCTTTTGATTTTACGACAATATATGGTGAACCAAGGTTGATTCGACCAACTGGTAAGTTTTCTCAGTAATTCATCTGTAGATTCTTGTTTTTTGTAGGTATATGTTGTTATCTAAGCAAATGTCAACAGTTAATTGATGTTGTGTTTGACTAAATTTTGTTATACTTATTTTTCGTTTTTTCAATGTTAGTTTTTTGAGATATGACAAATCAATTGGTATACTAACAAAATCAATGAACCAGAAAAAAAAGACACTTTTTAGACCGGTTGTTTGGTAGACCAGTTCTCCAAACAACCGGTCTAAAAAGTGTCTTTTTTTTGCTGGTTCATTAGTATAAAATGCGCACTTTTTAGACCGGTTTTCCAAATAACCGGTCTAAAAAGTGTGTCTTTTTAGACTGGTTGCATAACCGGTCTAAAAAACATCACACTTTTTAGACCGGCTGTATTAAGACCTCATCTAAAGCCGGTCTAAAAAATCATTTTTACCCAGTCTAAAAAGTCATTTTTCTACCGGTGTCATAACTAGCACAGTAGGAAATATAAAATCAACCAAGCAATTAACTTCCTGAAAATTTTGGCTTCCCAGAAAACTAGGTAAGTGAATCAAGTAAAGCTTAAGGTAAATAGATTATCAAAATATTCACTCTATCATTTTTTTTAGTCACTTCCCTTGTTTTTATTAGAATCAATGAGAAAATTAAAACTCATTGCTTCCGTCTAAAATTAACAAATTTCCAAACTTTTCCCTTATTAAACTCATTCTTTAAGAAAGTCCAAGATTTGGAAAACATAAATCAACATTAAATAAGGACAATATAGAAGAAAAGCATAATAAAAAGAATTGGATAAAGCACTTGCGTGCCAATCAAAGTTAATCTAGTCACTAAAAATATAATTCGTATCTCAACAATGAGTTGGGTTTGAATCTTATTGTTGATGTTAACTTTGTTGGTAGATGATTTTTAAATGTTTTTGTAACGCTATTTGATTCTTCACTAGTGTAAAATAGTCTTTTTAGACCACATCATTTAGACTGGTTATTGTGGATAAGGTCTAAAAGAAACACGCGATGGCAATTTTGTAATTAAAATAAACTTTTTAGATCGGTTATTTAAATAATCAGTCTTAAAAATATTATTTAGACTGGTTTACTAAACAACCGGTCTCAAAAGCAAAGTAATTAAATGAATTAAAAAATCCCTTTATTTTTAAGACCGGTTATTAAGATAACGGGTCTTAAAAGTCATTATTTTAAGACCGGTTTTTAAATAACCGATCTTAAATATCTAATTAAAATGCAAATAAAAAATCCACGGCATTTTAAGACCAGTTATACTAATAACCGATTTTAAAATTAATTTTTTTAGACCGGTTATTTAAATAACCGGTCTTAAAGTTAAGACCTTTAAGACCGGTTATTTGATAACTAGTCTTAATTAGATAACTTTTAAGACCGGTTAATTAAATAACCGGTCTTAAAAGTGTTTTTAAGACCGGTTATTTAATTAATCGGTTTTAAAATTCTGGTATTCAAACCTAGCCTGCCCTCATTTTTTATCCCTCTCAGTCTTTTCACAGTCGCGAAAGCTCCATTTCAGCCCTGCGCGCTTCTTCTCCGGTCATATTTCTCCATCTTCTCTGGTCAAATTTTAGCCTCTGCTCCGGCCGCCGCCGCCCCTCCTTTCTCCATTTTTCGTTCAACCTACTGGTTTTAAAATACCACTGTTGCTCCTCCTTCTCCATTTTTCGTTCATCCTTTGGCCCGTATCCACGAACCACCATTATCTCCAGTGTGTTCTCCAGCCACTGCAACCGTAGCTCCTCCTGCTGCTCAAGCCACGATCCAAGGTCACTACAATCAGGTAAGAGTAATGTCTCCTTATCTCAGTTAATTCTTCGTATAAATAGCGAAATTTAGTGAAATTGATTTTTAATAGCAGAAATGATTTTGAAGAACTCTTCGTATAAATGTTGGCGCTGGCTTGTAGTTTTATTACTGGATAGGAAACAATTGTTTGATGCTATGGTCTGTGATTTACAAGTTTGGATTTTATGAATTTGTTCAATCACAATTGCTTGGCCTTTCGCATTTTGCATATCAATTTCTTTCTGTTGAATCTGTTGAAGTGGTCCCTTGAACATGTTTTGAATCTATTGAATTATTTTCTTTCTTGAGTCTATAAATTTCGCTGTTTATGTCTTCAAAATCAGATGTAATTGCAGTGGTCTCTTGAATAGAAATAACAACTATGTGAATGAGGAAAAATTACGTGAAGAAAATGGAACAGACTGTAATTACATCTTATAAGGAATTCTGATGAAGAATTCTATTAAACTAGATAAATTGATGAGTGTAATGATTTCATACTCTCATCATACTTCTGTCTTTTCTAGGGGAGTTAATATACATAAGAGAAGAAAAAAAGGTGTTGAAATATATGGATCGTAGTTGGATAAACGCTACCAGAACAAAGGTTAATTAGAGAGCATACCAGAACTTTTGCACATTGGTTTAAACACAAGGTTGACGGAGAAGAATGTGTTTCTGATACAATTAAATGGCTAGCATGTGGTCCTGAGTTTGATGTCATAAGTTGGACTTCGTTTGTGATTAATGGTTATACCTTTTACACGAAGTCCCTGGATGATAGGAGCACTGTCCAAAACAGTGGTGTTATGTTAGTAGCTGAATCTATGTAATTCTCTAGTTCAAAAGATAAGAACCCTACATTGGCAGCCATACCTTATTATGGGGTTATTGACTAGATTTGGGTGGTTGACTATGTTAAAATTAAATTTCTCATTTTCAAATGTAAGTGGGTTGATGTCAATAATGATGCGAAGATCGATAAGTTAGGGTTTACATTAGTTGATCTGAACAACAGAAGTTTTGGAGATGAACCTTTCATTATAGAGATCAAGCGAAACAAGTGTTCTATATTACCGATCAGGCAAATAAAATGTGGTCTGTAGCTTTCCAAGGAAAAAGGGCCGTTGATATTGAAGAGGAAAGTCGTTCAAATTATGATATTCTTGAGAATCCTTCTTTTTTCAGGGGTCTTCCTGCATTGAACGAAAAAGATGAAGCTGATAATGAACACGGCACAAGAAATGATCATCGTAAAAGGATATGGGAGGATATCTCTTTATAAATATACTTTAAAAGTTAGCTATCTATTTAAAGTAATTATCATTATAAGTTATATGCAGATTATATATATAGTTATTTTATAACTTACTAACTTAACAATTTTTTTGAACAGTATAATGACGGACCGGTGCATCCTACAGTAGAGGATCAGGTGTCACCTAGTGCTCAGCACAGCGAGCTTCCTAGTGTCAATCAGAGACAGAGTGAAGGTGAGCCGAGTCACCAGCTCGGATGGAGGGGCAGGATGGCCACAAGGTTGATGGATGTTTCCCTGAGTCGGTCGGCTGGTGAGAAGATACCGATTCAGTTTGATCAATATTGGAAACCGATCGGGCCCAATACAAGCCGATATAGGAGTTTTGTCAACCTCCTCGCACGGAATAAGCCTAGCATATTGATAGAGAAGTGGAGGAATGTCGACAAAAAAGTTAAGAAGCAGATTTGAGATACTATTCAAGTATAAAGTTCCCTCTGTATGTAATGATTATCAAATTTTTTTCATTATTGTCACTAACTCCTTTGATTCATGAATAACAGCTCACCTACGATGTTCCTCAGAGTGAGATCTTGTATAACAAGACTATGACGTATTGTTGTGAGCGCTGGAGGAAGTTCAATACGAATCTGGCCAATAATTACATGCATATCGAGGTGCCAGCTGGTAAGCCTCGTCCTACTCCTTGTAGCAAGTATTCATACATCGATGAAGCGACATGGCAGGAATTTTTTAGGCTTCAGACTACTCCAGAGGCTTTGGTGAGTTTACTTATTTTGTACTTTATTTACTTATCATTTGTCTTGACTGTTTGTAACCTTTTTTCTCACTTCTTATTCACAGGTAAGAAGGCAAAAAGCAAAAGAGAGTGGCAGGAAGAATGATTGCCCCCACACAATGTCTCGTGGGGGATACACAAAGACCGATAAAGACTTGTTGGCTGCCAAACAAAGGAGATTGGAAGAAGCATCTCAATCCGATCCTTCTGTTCTGCTATCTCCACCATCTCCGATACGGCACAAAGAGTTGTGGTTGCATGCTCGCCGAAAGAGTGGTGGATCTTATACGAGTGAACAGTCTCGTATAGTCAGTGAAAAAATTGTAAGTATCGTTGTTGTTATTAACTATTTAGTAAACATGTTTCCTCATGTGTGTTATTTGTATATCTCACATGAGGAACTTCAAAAAAAAAAAGAGAACTGAGGGATCCTTTAAGCCAGAGGGGAGGAATGACATTCTCAGAATTAGAGTGTATGTTGGCCACTGCGAGGGTTGAAGCAAGGGCCGAGACAGAAGCATCATTTGATGCACTATTAGATGCCCGATTAAGCAAGATGAAGGAGAAAGTATATGCCATGGTGAGCACAAGACAAGATACCGTTCCTGCCCAGGCACAGTCTTGTGACAGAGCACTAAAGGGAGTTGTTGCAATATTGGACAGTCATCACAGGGTCCTGGAAAGGATATTGGCGAGCCTTGTGACATATTTGTTGAGGATCCTCTGAGACGGTTAGTTGCACAGGGGAGTGTGCACAACCTAGGATCAACTGTTCACTACCAACAGATGACAGATGATCAAGTCAGGGTGTCCGTTGAGGAGGTTATTATCGCAGACACACTTGTCCCTATCCCTTCTGAGGAGTTCAAGATTGTGAGCGATGTCTTGTGTACATTCACATCATGTCCAAAGAACCTTGTTTCTGTTCGAGCTGCAGATTCCCCGATCAGAGCCACAAATCTAGCTCCCTTCCCTCATGAAGTTTCACAGCCTCCACTGAATGTGATGCATCAAGTGATTCTGATAGCATACGATACATCCTTCCTAACAAGAAGTTGGCCAACGGATTCAGTTGTTGGGAAGTTAGGGGCGATATGCTATCTTGATAGGGAAGATTTAATATCCCTAGTCGCTCCTAGACAATATCTTACGGTTGGGATTGTCCAACTATTTTTGATATAAGTACATTCTTCAATTGGAAGTAAATATCTTAAAAATTAAGTTGTTTAACTTTAATTTGTGTGCTTGCATTTTTGTAGGTACATGAATCGTAGGTTGGTCTCCTCTGGCCAGAGCGATAAATTTGGATTCATGTGCCCAGTTCAAGTCCAAGAGAAAGGGACCACTTCAGTTATCAGACATAGATATTTATCAGAGAGGCTTAATGAAATAGAAACTGACTGTTTCTTGGTTCCTTATGTGCATGAGTAAGAAACATCAAATTTATATTCCAAAACACATATAATACTTTATATTTGCTTAACATTCATCTCTTTTTTTAAGGGATCATTGGCAATTGGTTATTCTGTGTAAGGCTAGTTACACAGTCATCCTCCTATGCTCCCTCCACTTCAAACCGGGGAGTGACTTAAAGAAGACCATGAACTCGTAAGTTTTCTTGCTTTATTACCTTTTGTGTGCAAATTTTGTTTTCAGAATAAGTAATCTTTGTGATTTTGATGATAGGGCTATGCAGAAATTCCTACACGCTAAATGTGGTAAGCATGTTCGTGACTTAAAAGACCCTACATGGATCACTCCAAAGGTTAGTACATATTTGTTTTCTTTAAGATGTGTTCCATAAGCTATGCTTTTATGTTTGCTTTGATGATTATGTTCTTTTTCTGAGCTGTAGGCAACTACCGGGCTCCAACTTAGTGGTCTTTATATTTTGAGGCAAATTTACAATATTATCAGCCTAGGCACAGCTGATTTTACCGAGGAGGTAATAAATGTATATTTCAAAAATTTTGTATTACTTTATTGTTTTTAAGTTAGTAAGTTAATGTTTTCTTTGGCTTCGGTGTTACACATACAGATGTTTGATCTTGCTGATCCCTTTCCTGAAGAAGATATTGATGTCATCCGCAATTGTTGTGCTGAATTCATCTATGAGCTTTTACAAGATTAGTAAGTTTTTGAATCAGATCCTATGTTGTTCTAATAATACTTATGGTTTTCATATATATCTAACTTGGTTTATATCTCTGCTTAGGACAATTTCTTGGATATTGGTGATACTAGTTGGCTGTCGATACAGGTATGGGATCACTATTGTAAATTTTCTTCAATTTTTTTCATTTCTTTGTAAAGCTTAGGAATTTTTTCCATATAATGAGAAATATTTCTTCTCCTGCTTTTCTTTAGAAACTTTGGGATTGAAAGTGCACACAATGTTGAGATTTTCTTGTTATCATTGTTATGTTGTGGTTCATTGTGGTTCAAAATGCCTGATGATTATAAATTGTTAATATTGTACTGTTGCTGAGAATTGAATAAGTATGATCATGTGTTATTGGTAGTCATTGGAATTAAATGTGTTTGTTTTGAATGATTTTTATTCATAATGTTGATTCTGTGATTGTTGAGGGTGGAGAGTTGTAAGGGCCAAGTGTTGTTGCCTTGAAAAGACTGACATTTATAGCTTCATACCAATTAGGATAACTAAGGTCATATTTAACAAAAGAGGGAAATGGGAACTAATAAGGATTTTAGGCTTCATAATTCTAAATTTGGAGTAAGTTTGTATAGGATAACATGATGCCTTAGGCTGAATTGATTCTGAGAAATACCAAGTGTTTCTGGAAATAAAAATGTTGTTGTTACTGCTTCTGATTGTGAATATATATATACATGTGTTGTTGTTTGTGTATGTGGAGAGGGGATTGTCGTTGAATATGACTTATTGGCCTGGGTAAGATTGAAACAAATAAAACTAAAAAAAAATTAGACCGGTTCTCATAAGAATCGATTTTAAAGTAATATTTAAGACCGGTTAAAATGAGAACCGATCTTAAAATTCTAGCCTTTAAGACCGGTTCTCAAGATAACCAGTCTTAAATATCTATTGAAGTCCGGTTCTTATGTGAACCGGTCTTAAATAACTAACACTTTTAAGACCGGTTTTCATAATAACCGGTCTTAAATATAACTTTAAGACCGGTTTTTTTCTGAACCGTTCTTAAAATCTTATACTTTAAGGACCGATTTTCAGATAAACCGATCTTAAAAGTATATTTTAAACCTGAAATTTCCTTTTAACGGTTTTGTTAGTCATACTTTAAGACCGGTTGTAAGTCTTAAAAATTTATATTTTAGACCGGTTTTTTAACCGGTCTAAAAAGTTAGATACTTTTTAGACTGACTGTATCAAGACCTGATCTAGACCGGTCTAAAATGTCTTTTTTAACCGGTTTAAAAAGTGATTTTTGCAATAGTGCTTAAAGTATACTTTGGCTTGGAAAGCCCCTGGCTCACCTAAACTTTTGGGGAAAAAATTATCAATATACTTACTATCTGTTACATGGAATTTAAGATATGATACAAAGCTTATATATAACTTATGAATCTTATATAACACACACACACATATATATATTGATGTGATCATCATCAAAACTATCGATTATATTCTTTTTTTTTTTTTACTTTTACATAAAAACTATCTACTAAGTTTAAGCTCAACCGCATTATTGCGCTAAAAACAACATAATGCACCAATGTCCATGTTAAAAGGAGACTATAAAACTTTGAGTTTATATATTCTATTTTCTATCTATATCCTATGTAATTTGTGTTGTTTGTGTCGGCCTTCGAGCTCGGCCCGTCTTAAAACATAGTAAAGAGTCTGACATGCAAGTCAATGTATGAGTAAACTCGTTAAGCTTTAGAAAATTGATTGGTGAGATCCACTTGTGAATTCAATCACCGGTCAACCTTCATATTCTATTCGGACGAATATTATAGTTCTTTTTTTTTATGAAATGGATATAATAGTTCTATATATAGTACCCAATTCTTTTTTTAAAAAAATCGGTAAAAAGTTTCTATTTAAATATTTTAAATTTAAGAAATACCTTATATGTGTTTATACACAAAAGGTGTCAATACTCTGTATAAAATCTTACTCACTTGAATTCAAGTCATTCTAGCTAGTAAGTTTTTATAAACATTGACTTTTCTACTTTTACTCTTGTCTTAAAAAAAAATCATATAATAAACAAGTATATGGTGTCGCAAGGAAAATGGCAGTGGTGGGACTTGCAGTGAAAAAGGCCATTGATAAATATAGGTGTGGCCAACTAGCCGTGTGGGACTCTCTAATATCTCTGGACATTGCATATTGCACCACTGTTTTCAAGTAAATTTAGAATATTTAAATTTTATTTTTTAGTTTACAAATAAAAATTATTTTTTTATTTTAATATGAAAAGCAAAATAAATTTAAAATCATTTAGATATACTAAAAAAAAATTTCGACATATTTCATATTTCTAATTAACTTAGGTTGGAAGGATTAGATACATTAAACTATTAAAGACATCCATAAATTAATAATTTAGATTCATTTTCCTTAGTAAAAAGTTATTAAAATAATTATAAGATGACCGATAGCGTTATGTTAAAGAATCTGAATTTAAATATCAATTAATAATATTCACCTAAATATTAATATTAGTTAATATTACTGCTTGCTCCGTTTATTTATTATTATAAGAATTTTTCAATCAACTAATACAAACCAATACAGTTAATTAATTAATGCCCAAAAAATTTCAAATTATCAAAATATACTCTTTATTTCTGAAAAAAAACACTCTTTATTAAATACCACAATCAACTCTTTTAATAGTGAATAAATAAAATTAATAATAATCAGGTATTTTTTTTAATTATTTGGAGTAGAATAACATTTTTGGGTTAAAACATTAAACTAAATTATTATTTTTTTTCCAAAAAATTAAATTATTCTTATAAATTAAAACACAAAACCTTATAGTAAAGTCCCAAATCTACAATTAATGTCACATATACTATCCTATATCCAGCCCAGAGTTTCATAGCAAACACAATAAGTTTTCATGCATTAACTGACTCTTTTGTTTTTATTTTGTTATAATGCACTACCAAACTTTCAGGTTTGAAAAGTTGCTTCAGCCTTGAACTGAAGAAAAATAATGATGAAAGTTTAAAAAAAAAAAAAAGAGACGTCTAAATTTAATTGTGTTACTTCGCATTTAATGATAAGCATCAACAGATCTAACGGTTGAAAGTTGAAGAACCAATAATTTTTTTTAAAAAAAAATGAGGGACCTTATTCAAAATTGAGGAAAATTATAACCACCTTATCTTTTTTTTTTTTCCATGGATGAGAAAAACCAAGAAAGAGGGAAAAAAGAGAGACAAAAAGGCTGTTTCCAGCCATGCAATTACATGGGAAAAATGAAGCCTTTATGCCAACAAAATTATCGTCAAACACACCACGTTCTCCACTATATATCTCCACACACACACACGCTCAGATTTCAAACAACATAAACCTCAAAAATCACAAAGAGGCTTCGGTTTCAATATATCAGATATGTCTTCTTCTTTCATAGTCCTAATTATTTCCTTCCTCCTTTGTTTCTCTTCTTCTTCTTCATCATCGTCTTCAACTTCAGCTTTACATCCTCTGATCCGTGATACGACGGCGTATCACCGAAACTTCACTGGGATATCTGAATTTAGATTACTTAACAGAAGATTCTTGAAGGATTGTTCTTCTTCTAATTCTTATCTGCAAGTGAATGTGACTTCGTCGTCCAATAAGTCCGGCTTATCGGACGATGAGATCGTCACCATCACCGTTTCCGGCGTTTCTAAGCCTTCCGATGACGATTGGGTTGCCATGATCTCACCCTCAGACTCTGAGTAATTAACACTATAACTTCACGCCTTCGTCTATTTACATTATTTTGATTTGATTGATATATATGCTTTGATTTTGATATTTGATTCTCTTATTTTATTTTGTCTAATTTTGAAGATATATGATAAATAGACACAAAATATATGTGATCTACTTTAAGGTTATGTGTCTTATCACCTTATTTTTCTATGAAATTAATTAATCATCTAATTTCATAATTTTAGGTTGAGGATAAGCTTCAAGTCTTGTTGATGATAATTATATCTATGCAAATTTTAATTAGAATTTATTCTTGTCCAAACGCTATACCAGCTTTAATTTGTTCTTTAGTATCTATAGGTAGTCGTTCAAATCTAATCTACAAATTTCGACCTTTTGTATTGCAGTTTATTTTTTAATTAAAAAGAAAGAAAATAGAATTGTGACCATTTTTGAACATTGGTGTGTCAGTTTAACATAGAAATTTAAAAAGAAAAAAGAAAAGGAAAAGACTACATAGAAAATGAGTGAAGGAAAAAAAAAACGATGTAATTAGAAGACTATGAAATTATATATGGAGATGCTCATAAATTGTGGACTCCGCGTTTCTACATTATTATGTGCCTTTTTATGGGGTATATATCTTTGTATAGTTAGTGGCCTATTTTCTTTATTTATTTTTATAACTATTTTAAATTTTAGGAATCGGTCCATGAAACATAGGCCCCTCATTAATTAATAATATTTTAATTAAATTAATATTTGTTCAATGATGCAGTGTCAAAACATGTCGTTTTAATCGGTATCTTTATCTTCAAACTGGTGATACTGCCGAACTTCCTCTTCTCTGTCATTACCCTGTAAAGGTATGCACATGCTTCTTTATTTATTTAGTTAGTTGTTATTATTTTATTTAATATATTTATTTTAATTAATGATTTTAGTGTCATTATTCATGCCATGCCTCTTCTAGCTATAATAGCTCTGTGTTATGTAAGGTTGATATTTAATTTGGTCAATACTCAACTACAAAAGGTCAGATCAATATTCTGGCAAAAAAAGGTCAAATCAATAATTAGCATAAATTCAAAATAAATTGTGACAAAAAATTGGAGAAAATAAAAGTATTAAATGTGGACACTGTGATTTCAAGATAGACCAAGCTGCCTCATTAATGCCCCACCTGACAATCATCTTTTTGGGTATATGCTTCAAAACTTTCGCCTTTAATTTTTACACGAAAGAAATCAATAGTAAATTTTTTAAAAAAACAAATAAAAATAATAAAAGTTATAGTTAATATGTGGATTTGAAAAGTTAAAAATTTGAATATTCTCAACGTAATAATTAATTTTTCATGGTAAAAAAATAATAATTAATTTTCAAGATGAAATAAATAAGGGATTATATTGTTCATAATTAAAATTGTCTCAATGAAATTTTAATTTATATTTTTGTTTACCGTGTGTTTTAAGGTGATACTTCCTTAAAAAAAATAGGTAGTTGTATTTTTATGGATAAATTCACGTAATTGATTCATTTATTTGAATTGATCTATCAACATATCCAATAAAATATATATGCAGGGGATCATGTACTTTAAAAGTTTTAACAAAATTCACATGTCTATTTCGTCATATTAATTTATGTAAATAATAATTTTTTATATAGTTGGTTGGAAAAAAAAATAATTTTACATATAGTTGGCATCTAAATGAATCAGATTTCACTAAATAAAATTTTTTTATAGTAGATTTCAGTGAATAATAAATAATTTTTTTAGTTATGATCTGCCGGCTAATGTAAATGAGATCTTTTTATTACTAAATTTCACATCATTGGTGAGAACACAGAAATTTAAATTTCAAATAATATATACATGAGAGATGAGACATTCATGTACGAAATATCTTTGAAAACAAAACTTGATTAATTTTGTACTACACAAAATTGATTACCCCGAAAGCTTCAATGATCAATGAATTAATTATGGATTACTTGTTTGTTTATTGTTAATTATAAAAGTGTGAACTTGAAAACATATAGTATATGTTAAGAAACATGACATTGTTTGAAGTATATTATTTCTATTTGACTTTGTGAGCTGCACGTTAGGTTTTCAATATTCCATAATGTTGAGATTGCTTATATTTGTGCCACCTATGTTATGACCAAACCCTATATTTTTGGCTTTTGAATATTGCAACCTTCCAGCATATACTTGTGAAAGTGAAAGTGAAAGTGAAAGAAAAGTGACATTTTGCCTTGTTTGAGTCTTATTTTGTTAACGATTTAGTGAAGAAAATGATGACACATTTGGAAACCTCTAGTAATACAAGGGGGAAAGTGAAAGTGAAAGAAAAGTGACATTTTGCCTTGTTTGAGTCTTATTTTGTTAACGATTTAGTGAAGAAAATGATGACACATTTGGAAACCTCTAGTAATACAAGGGTGTGTGTGTGTGTGTGTGTGTGTGTGTGTGTGTGTGTGTGTGTGTGTGTGTGTGTGTGTGTGGGGGGGGGGAGAATAAATTAATTACTTTTTGTTTATTCTTGGATTTTCTTAACAAATATAAAAGGTATTTTGTGCTCCTCTCTCAGCTAATCCTAATTCAGCTATTGATGTATTTAAATAGGATAATTCTCTAAAGTCTCAACACAATTTTTCTTGATTATCAGTAAAATTTGAGCCCGCCTTCATCCTATTTAAAGAATATATATATAGTGGTTTTTTTTAGCTATTTTTGTAGAGCAACAAGTAATTATCACCCATCTTAAATGTAAGGGCTAGTTACGTTAAATAATTTTCTTTTCTCTTAAATGTGATATTTCAATACACTTTGTCTCCCTAATTTATAATTATTTTCTCAAACTAACACATATTAAGTGAGTTTTTTTTTCCAAAAGTAGTTTCCAATACAAATTACTAAATGGGTATTTTAGTAAAATTATTATCACACATTTTTTATAAATAATTAACTTAGATAATTTTTTTAATATCTATCAATTAGTTATATAGTTTCTGTATTTAATACTAAATGCAATAATTTGTATGTCGTTTATATATAAATAATTTACAAATATTGAAAAGCAAAACATCTTCATGTATTGCTTTGATGATAAAAACACGTCAGTGACAAACTATGGTCCCTTGAGGACAATAACAAGGCGACTTGAAGCCAGAAAAGTTCATTACGTTTACGTAACCTATTTCTCTGTCATTAATTTGAATATTTCAGACCACTCGTTTGGCTTTTTTCTTTTTTCTTTTCTGGTGAAATTGTTTGGCTTTATTCTATCCCCAGCAAAAGGTTTATTCCCTTTTCTCTCTGTTTTCGGGGGCCGAATATTTGTAGGTTTATTCCCTTTTCTATTTTCTTTTTCTTTGAAAATTATGTTAAAACATATTTTGGCATTAAAAGATAGATTAAGTATATAAAATTTGGTTTTAGTGTGGAGTAATTATATATATATATATATATATATATATATATATATATATATATAATTATTTAATTATATTTTCCCTCATTTTCATGAACTATCTTATTCCCTCCAGTCCAAAAATACTTATAATCACTCGCAACCATATCATTGAAATTAAGAAAGAGTGGTCTTAAATTAAGAAATTTCTAACTTTATCCCAATTAAATTACAAAAAAACTTGTTAGGCTAGCTAAAATCGCCATTCATGAACATAAATAAGGTGTTGTTAATATAAAACATACTTAATTAATTTAGTTAAAATAAGATAAATTACTTAATTATAATAAATATGACATGATTTTCATAAAATATTTATTTATAAAATTAGATTATATATCAGTTTATAAATTAGATAAATTAGTTTGAGAAAAAAAATGACAAATAGAAGAGATACAATGGATTAAAGTTTTATATTTAAGACCATTACCAGTTCAAAAATTAATTAGTTTTTATATTTAAGATTAGAGAGTATAAATATATTTCATATGGACAAAAAGTTGCAAGTTCCAACTTCCCCGCTATAGCTATATATATATATATAGTTCTCATGACGAGCTACAAACTCATGATAAGTTACTTGTAACTTATTTCACATAATAATGAAAGTATTAAATATATCTTAAATTGATAAAAGTTTTAAAATTTGACCTCTTTATGTTTTTCCCCCTTTCTCCACCTTTACAAATCATATTGAATGTACGTTTTCTTGTTGGTCAAATTCCTTCTGATAGAAATAATTTGGTTACACACAATGAGACACTTTAAATTCCATCAAGTTACTGTATTCATACATCATAATACTTTCCTGATTAAGCAAATTTAAATAATTCCTAACATCATATTGAAAATGCAGGCACAATATATGAAGAATGATCCAAATTATCTAAGTTGCAAGAACAAGGAATGCAAGAAATCAGAGAATGGAAAGTGCAAAGTTACAACTTGCAGTGGTTCAATAAAGTTCCATGTTATCAACATTAGAACTGACATTGAGTTTGTGTTCTTCTCTGGAGGATTCTCAAACCCTTGCATTTTGTCAAGGTCCACCCCTTTGAGCTTTGCCAACCCTAACAATCCTCTCTATGGACACATCTCAAGCATAGATTCATCCGGCACATCGGTAACGCTCAACACAATATCTACTACTTCTTTTAATCTTAAATGTAGAAGTTAGATAACTAATTTAGATAAATTAAAGAAGTTAGGTGGTAAATTAGTTCATTTTAACAAATATATTGTGACTATTTGAATTTGATTTATGCAACCTCTATTCTTTAACAGAAGAGCTACTTAACTAATTTGGGTAGATTAAAAAAATAAGATTAATTAGTTATTTATAACAATTGTGACATATCTTCTTAAAATAACATCATTGTGTAATATTAGATTATATATACTACCTCTTACCCTCAATATATGATTTAGTTTGTAGTACAAAATATGTACTACAAACTTGATCTTATAATCAAGGACTAGAGGTAGTCTATCGGTTTATGAGTTGAATAAAATAGTTTGAGGAAAGATAATACTCCTTCAATCCTTAATATAAAACATATTTATCTAATTTGATTAGATTAAGGAAGTTGGTTAAGTTAGTTCATATGACATATATTTTCTAAAATACTCTAGTCACTTTCCTAAATTCCATTTTTCCCTTTCCTCCTTGATTATTATTGAGGGAGTATTAATAATGGTAAATTAGGAAAAAATTGACAAATATTAAAACTATGTCTTATATTTATGACAAAGATTAACTCCTCAAATATGTCTTATATTAAGGACTGGAGAAGTAATTGACAAATATATGGGATAAAATGAGATCTTATATTTAATCCCAAATTCAGCCTCTAACTAACTTTTATATCAGGCACTTAAAGAAGTATGAATAGAGATAGTTTTAAAAAATTATAAATATGCATGGGAGACACGTCTAAAGCCAAAACTTCAACTAGCTACCACATTTAGTAGTGGAAGAGTATTTAATATGAGTATGTCAGACAAGCAGTGAACACAATACAGTTGGACGTGGATCATCTACAATAACTATAGTGTGAAGGATAGAACCAAAAAAGGGACCGGCCGATTCAACCGGTGAATTAGTCAGTTACTTAATCTGATTCATCTATTAAACCGTGAATCGGTTTGAACCGGGAAAATCGGTGGTTTAACTGGTTGAACCGATTATATTTTTTTATTCTTTTATTTTGTGAAATACATTTTTTTATTCTTCTAACTACTATCTTGTACTATTTTTTAGGGGAAAATGAAAGGTTGAAGACCAAGATAAAAAAAGTAGGTAAAGAAAGAACAAATCTAAAAAAAAGATGATAAAAAAAGTATTTAAAAGGATATAATAATTATAGGAAATGATATATCATTACATAAGTATAAGCATCATAACTAATACCAATAGATTTTAAGCATTTTTTTTAAAGATCTTCATTTTTATCTATAGAAGTTTAAAAATATATTAATATATATATTGTCACTAATAAATTAAAATATTTTAATATGGCCGATCCGATTATTGATTAGACTCTAATTGACCCATTGACTTTTAAACTTATGCCATATTTTGATTTTTTTTTTCTTTGGTTTGAATAGAAAAGAGAGATAGAAAGTGGTGGGACTCACCTGACATCTGAGTCTCGTTACTCTATTTAGTGCGCATGTGACGAGTTTTAATACAATTATGTATGCTTGGTGGTGCGTGCAGATGAGAGTGACATGGGTTAGTGGAGACAAACAGCCTCAGCAACTTCAATATGCAAATGGAAAAACTGAGACTTCACAAGTCTCTAAATTCTCACAAGATGATATGTGCAGTAAGTATTAGTAGCTTAATAGTGTTCTTTCACAAAAAATAGATCATCATACTTGTTCTAGAAAGGAATATGCATCCAAAGTTTCAAGTGTCACATCATGCATCTGAGTCTATAGTACAAAATCTTTAATATAAGATATAGTTTGTAGTGCAATTTATACTCTTGAGAACTGGGGAAGTTTGAGCTTTTGTCCTATGCCAAACATGAAGACACTACCTAATAGCATTTAAATGCAAAATTAATGGCAGGTTCAGCTCTGAAAAGTCCTGCAAAGGACTTTGGGTGGCATGATCCAGGATACATTCACTCTGCAGTTATGAAAGGGCTTAAGCCTTCAAGCACCTTCTCATATAGATATGGAAGGTATGCACTACACTTAAATTCACATTATAATTAAAAAAAATATTATTGTTCCATGTTTAATGCATCAATAACTGATATTTAGCTTATTAACAGCCAAAATGCTGAAATTTAGTCTTCGTTTAGGAGGTATTTTCATGAGACTTGGACTGCAAGAAACTGCAATTATATATTCTTTTTTAATGTTAAAAGCAAGGTCCTTTTTCCTTTGGTTGATGATTCAGTAACTCTGCTGGTTGGAGTGAACAAATCAAGTTTTCGACTCCGCCAGCTGGAGGATCAGATGAACTCAGATTCCTTGCATATGGAGATATGGGAAAGACTCCTCTTGATGCTTCAGAAGAACACTACATTCAGGTCCATTATTACTACTTTTACAGAATCTAGTACTATTCATATGCATATTGAGATACACATAAGTTTCTTATAAGTTGAAACTTAATTTCATGACACTTTTCAACCATTTGAAAAAGAAGATTCAGATTCACATGCATTTAAATGTAAGAACCAGCATCAGTATGTAAATGTACACTAACCAGTTTCAGGATTTTGTTTGGTACAGCCAGGAGCTGCTTCAGTTCTTAAAGCCATGGCTTCTGATGTAGATTCCAACAATGTGAACTCAATTTTTCACATTGGAGACATAAGCTACGCAACCGGCTTCCTTGCAGAATGGGACTTCTTCCTTAACCTAATTAAACCTGTAGCATCCAGAGTTTCTTACATGACAGCAATTGGAAACCATGAAAGGTACTGAATTATCAAGAAGTGAATGAATCTACTGGCAAACAAAAACAGTTCTCTCCAATATTTTCCTCACCCAAAGGACTAAGTGGGCGTTTGGATTGGATTAGGTTATTTTAAGTCATTTTGCATTGCATAAGGTGAATATGTGAGAGGAGTTTTATCCTACAATGCTTAAAAGAGTAGAGCCCTTTATTTTTTATTTTTTTAAAAAAACGGCTAAGGTGCAAAAGTACCCATAAATTTTTATTCAAAGTGCATCCAACACCGTATATTTTTCGGAGATCTAAAAGTACTCATGAACATGTAAAATGGGAGCAGAAATGCCACATCGTTAAATTTAACCTAATACTATTATAGTTTGTAGTAGGGCCTACACTCTTTTTGTATATGCGTATGTAACAGTGTTAGGTTATATTTAACGGCGCTGACGTTTTTGCTCAGATTTTAAATGTTTATATGTATTTTTGCATCTTCCAAAAGTATATAGTGTTGGACACACTTTTAATAAGAGCTCATGGGTATTTTTGCCCCTTAACAAAAAAAAAACATAAAGTTTGATTCTGGTGTTTTCCAAACCCCCCCCCCCCCACCATAAGGAAAAATATTTAAGTAAACCTTAATTGAAAGCTAGAATTAAAACAATGCTCTATCATAACAGATCATTTCTGAAAGAATTTTTTATGAATAGGGATTATGTAGATTCTGGTTCAAAATATATCACTCCTGACTCTGGAGGTGAATGTGGAGTACCTTATGAGACATACTTTCAAATGCCAATCTCAGCAAAGGATAAGCCTTGGTATTCAATTGAACAAGCAAGTGTTCATTTCACTGTCATATCAACTGAACATGATTGGACAGAAAATTCTGAGCAGGTAAATAATAAATAATATGCTTGATTTGATTCCCCCTTCAGCCTTTCTGTGCAACAATAATAATATGTTCAACATTTCTCTCTTGCAGTATCAATGGATTCAAAAGGACATGGCCTCGGTTGATAGACAAAAAACTCCTTGGTTAATCTTCATGGGGTAAGTCAATTTACATTGTCTGTGTCAGAATATAAGAATCCCACATTGACTAATTAAACACTAATTAAACAAAGGACCGATAGTATATAATGTCAAGGGAAGTCCTATCAAATTCGCTAGAAAGACAACTCTAACAAATATATACCTATATCTCAAAAAATCTAATAGTATGTACTTTGTACTCACTTTAAGTGCACAACATTCTTACATTTCAGACATAGACCAATGTACACTTCCTCGAAGAGTATACTATTACCCAATGTCGATAAAAACTTCGTCAAAGCTGTAGAACCATTGTTATTGGAGAATAAGGTAATTTAAGCCCATTAAGCTCCTTAGTTTAGTGGTGATTCTTCATGTTTTTGCAGATAATGATGAAGATTGGTGAAATGTTAATGAACAGGTTGATCTGGTTCTGTTTGGGCATGTTCATAACTATGAGAGAACTTGCTCTATCTATCAAACCACATGTAAAGCCATGCCAACAAAAGATGCAAATGGAATTGATACATATGACAACAAAAATTATAGTGCTCCTGTGCATGCTGTTATTGGTATGGCAGGCTTCACCTTAGACAATTTCCCAAACAATGTAAGTAATTAATTCTCTGTTAACCTGGTAACCTTGTACTTTGTCTTCAAGCTCTAATATAATAGAACTGTACTTGAGAGTTTTTGAGTTGAAATTATCCTTTACATGTTATTGTTACTTCTCCCATCATAAGCAAAAATGGTTATGTTCTTGTGCATTATCCACAGGCGAATAGTTGGAGTTTGAAAAGGATTTCTGAATTTGGTTATTTACGAGTTCATGCAACGAGGCAAGAGTTAAATTTAGAGGTTAGTATTTAAAGATAACTGTTCAATATATACAAATCATAATTTAGTGGTTTAGGAGAACTTTATCAGATAGATATACTCCTCTCATCTTAGTCACAAGGTCGAGGAGAAGATGATTTTTTTATCCTATTTATAGATCACATCATTAGATTTTTTATATGAGTGCATAATTTTATTCTTTATTTATTATTGTATAGACTTTACACTTTTTGGGTATATTAAATAGATATAAAGTTGAAAAGTTATTCAATTTTAAGATAAAGTTAATGAGATATTTAAGTTTTTTTTTTGTTCCGGTGAAATATATTAGGAGTGATTTATAAATAAGACCAAAGGAGTATTACTCCCTCTTTTCCCTATTATAGAACATTTTCAACTAATTAACATGAATTAAGGAACGACTATTAACTCATTAATCTGTCGTAAATTGATAAGATTTTTAACTTGACCCATTAATGAGGCTTTGAATGTTAGAGAAAAATACAAGGAACCATATTTAAACATTAATTACAACGGAAAAATTAGCAAATAAGCATTAATGACTTTATATTAGGGACTAAAGAATCCTTTCATGCCCTCTAACAGGGACAGGGAAATATCTCTATGTCTTGTCCTTATAATGACTTCGAACTTATCTGGTGTATGTACTTGAAATAAAAGTGTAATGTGTCTTATCCTCTTTACTGCAGTTTGTAAGTGCAAATACAACACAAGTTGGTGACAGTTTCCGCATTACAAAGTGAAACTAAAGTCAGATATTTACAGATACAAGTCAACAGAAAGATCACAATCAGACATACAGAATACACACCCACACACACCCACACACAAATATGGTTGTACTTACATACGTAGATATGTATGTATATGCACACAGATAGAGTATTGAATGGTGAAGAAGAGGTAGAGATTGTTGCAGAACAGTTACTCAGTGTTAGAGCTTTGGCTTCATCTGTATTCAAAAGTTGTCTCTGTAAATTTAGAATTATGATAGCATCTAAACTTTTTTTTTAAAAAAATACATTACACTTATATACTCATTGTGTATTAACTTGGTCTATTTTAGCTTCTCTGAGCATTATTAGAAGCTAAAGTGTTTCTATTATTTTTGTGACAAACTATTTGGCTTTTCGCATTAGATTTGGATTAATCTAATTTAAGACCTCATGTTTAAGTAATTATGAGTTATGACTCTTTTCAAGCCTATTTGTTTTAGCTTTTACAAAATTTTTACATAAATCGGAACAAAACTCTTTTCACATGCTTATCTCATTCATTGTTAAAATAACTTCTAAAAAATTAGTCCAAACAATGTTTATTGATAGTGTTTTTATTATTTCTCGGTTCCTTTTTATAAGAGACTATTAACAAAATCACATTAATCAAATAGTTAGTGACAATAAATATGTAAAAAAAATGTAACTTTTTTTGCTAAAAATACCCTCTTTTCAGTGAAATAGAATGTGTGGGAATTAAATACAACAATAAGGATAATATGAGTAATTAAATGTGAGTAAAATGAAAACTTAATAAAAAAAATTGAGTCAGCTTCTAAATGTTTCTTATAAAAGGAACAATCCATATATTTTAGTTGTTTCTTATCCTCCCCAGTCCTAAATATAAGATAAAGTTGACTTTTCTTGGAGAGATTAAGGAAATCAAATAAATTACTTAATCATATAATTAGATTATATATCAATTTATATATTAAGCAACATAGTTGAAAATAACGATAAACATAAATATTTTAAAATAATTCAATTAGCTTTATTAATATCTCCAAAAAAAAAGAGGTCAATTTTGTCAAACAACATAGGGAGCATTTATCTTGAACAAAAATAACAATATCATTGGCAAAAATTGGAGGTGCACTTGCATAACAAAGGAAAATTAATTAGACGGATTCATGCCAAGGCATCCTGTTAATTTTTCAAGATATTTTCTTTATATATATATATATATATATATATATATATATTAGCTTCTAGAAAAATATTTGACAAGCAGATAGATTCTTTGGAGAAAATGTTCCATTGGGAGAAGGGAATGAAGCAAACATTAAATGTCAACTGAACAGAGCAACTCTACTAACAACCATCCAACAGTAATTGACAACTGTTTTTTTTTTTTTTTTGGTCGAAAATTGACAACTTTGATAAAGCAAATTGGTAACTACCATTTATAAGTTTACTATTCCCTTGTAAATAAAGATGAAAACCTCCGTTTATCACTTACTAAAGAAGCCTAGTGTAAGTTATATAAACATCTACAAAACAGTTTGGCGACAAAAATGCACATAATTACACATTGTCATAATTAAATCTACTTTCTGCCTACATAAGCTCCCAATTTAGACAAATCTGGGATCCAAAATGACAGCTCAGAAGATCCAGTTGCAAACATAAGACTTCCCGGTGCCCATTTTATAACAGGAGGTCCAATGTCAGAAGTTGCACTCATCCAACTTGCAACCTAGACAGGTTAATATCAACATTGACATCAGAAAGGCACATGTTAAACGCAAATTCAAACTCCACAGAGAGTAAAGAATTCAAGAATTGTACACACAAAGGGAGTAGGTTTCTTTAGCACAAGTTTATTCAGAATATCTTGATATAATTTCCACTGTTTAGTAATTTATTAAATTTGTTAGAATTGAGAAATTTCACAGGCCTTGCTTTCAGCATTTACGTTCACCCTTCACCGTTGGGAAAAGCAAAAGACAAAAATGAAGGGGGGAGAAAAAGCGAGAAGAGGGGAGGATGACTCATTAATCCTGCCGGCCAACTTGTGGTCCCCATCAATAGAAAGTATTTATGGAAAACATAATTTTGCATTAATAGAAAAGGTATTTTAGCGGGAAAAAAAAAGATTACAACCTAGCACGACTTGTATACAGAAGGGAAGGGAACTGTTGAAGAAAGAATTGGTGTGGAAGATTAACAATAGAGAAAAGGTGAGTTTGTTTGAAGCAAAGAGCACTGTCTAAAGAATTGAAGAATTTGAAAGTGCTAGATATCATTGTTGATAGACAGTGGAATTTTGCAGAGTTGAAGGAATACTGGATGAAGAGGGAAAAGAGTGTATAAGGAGTGTAAGAATCCACATGGTGGAGGATGTGGATAGATATGTCTGGTTGAGAAGCAGAGATGGGGTGTATTCAGTTAAAGTGGGCTACAAAGTAAGCAAGAGATGAGGAGGTGCAGGAAGTAGAAGAGAGGCCGAGCTGTCATGTAAGGCATCTAAAAAGCTGTGGAATGGTATTTGGCAAATTAAGGTGCCTCCAACGGCTAATCACTTCATATGGAGGGCAGTTAGTAGAGCATTAGCTACTAAGCCAGCTTTATTCAGAAGGAAGTTTTCCAATAGTCCTGTGTGCATTAGCTACTAATCACTTTTTTTGGTGTCCATGGGCTCAGCTTCATATGTTTGACGTTTTAAGGGAAGAATATGGTCAGATTTGATAAGTGGCTTGAAGGCTGTTTATCTGATAAAATGAAGGCTGACGAGTATGAAGAGGCTCTGTTTGCATGTGTTTGCTGGGGGCATTGGGAAGGCAAGGTGCAGCTTTGTTCTTGAGCAGATAGAAGTGAATGATGTAGATTGCTGATACAAGGCTATTAGACTTGTGACTAAATTTTGGGGCTGCGTAAAAAAGAAGGGGAGGGCAGCGATGATAGAAACGTGGGAGAGGGCTTTATCTTGGCTTCAGCAGGTGGAGGGTTTTTTTTCAACAAAATTTGTCAGAAAACTCAATAATTTACTCAACATTTATTGCAGAACAAGAGGAACAATTTCTGGCCAAAAAGAGGAACAAGTAATAAAAAATACGTGAACCAAGAAGAAATCATTTATGAAATGCAGAGAAAGGGTAGAATGTATTCAATCATACCTCTTTACCACTTCGAACACTCCATGCATAGACATTTCCATCCCCTGAACCTGTCAAAAAGTTTTTAAGCCTTGGAGATTATTTCTTTGGTAACAGATCAAAGCATTTAATCAACAAACAAAATAAGTTAAGTTTGCTCGATTAAGGGCAAGAAGCAAGATGATGACACTACAAAAATGAATGCCAAGACTTTCTTCCAAAACCTGATCAAAAATAAGAAATGGAAGGAGAGGAAGAACTTAAATCAAGATTATAAAAAACTAATTTTGGCAAAATCATGATTTTATAAGTCAACAAACAACACAAACCTTCTGGGTAATTGTTAGGAACCAACGCCTTTTACAAGTTTATTATAGGAAGAGGCATGGCAGTCCCATTTCTAATGAAGACTGAATCTAGGATAAGATATTATGATATTTGCGTTTTATGTTGATGTGTGTCTTTGCGTTAGTCCTTATAAGTATTAAGCGTTGATTATTGCAAATTACTAGGAGTTTCATGTGTCCATGGATGTGACTATTTTCAATTATTGTGTAAAAACTATAAATATCATATTGATGTATTTTGCCAAGTATATGAAAGAAGTATTATTCAGTATGTTTTAGTCTCTCCTCTAGAATTTCCGATTCTGGTTCTAGAGTTTCTTCCCTTTCTCCCACTCTTGCCTAGCTTTTTCCAGAACCTAACAGTGATCCATACAAAATTGTCTTACCTGATATTACAAACATTCCCTCAGGACTGAAGGTAGCTTCTAATGTGGAATCACAAGAGACTGGGGTGACATTATATGTGGATAACTGCACATACCAAGGAAAAGAGAGAATTGATACATAGCATTCAAAGTACGTATAAATCAAGGGATAAGAATATGTAGGGTTATTTTAAACTAGGAAAGATACGAACAAGTGTTCCCCGAAATGAATCAAGCACGTGAATATGTCCGTTTGTAGTGGTTAAAAGCATAAGTCTTCCATCATTACTAAACTTCACAACATTTGCATCAGAAACATCTGCCCCAACAGAAAATATCTCAAAGGGACCCTGCCAGAGTGAATTTAATTATATTAGCCAGTAGGGAATGCAATCTCAGAATGAAAATCAAAGGGTTAACCAAATCTTCAACATATTCTAACATAACATTCACTAACCCTTTCATACTTGCGTGCATCAAACATTCTTATAAACCCTCCAAATGCAATTGCAAATACCAGCCCTTGATCATCATATGATATAGCAGGCCTTCCTTGTACCCGCAAAAGTCCCTATGTTGTTTTTAGAATAAGTAAGAAGCCCAAGGAAATGTATACTATGTATACCAGATGCTAAATGAGGAAAATAAACTCCAGCCAAAATCAGAAGTTGAAAATAAAGAAGCCTATAGTAAAAATGCCACTACCTGGCACTTTTCAGTCCTTTGGTCCCACAGCAAAACAGTTCGATCAAGAGAACCAGAAATAAAACAATCTTGACGAGAGCACAGGCTAAGGGAGACAACCCTAAGAAAAAAACAATACCCAATTATAGACAAATGGATCGTATAATAGTGCTACAGAAGAAAATTTTAGACTGAAAAATGTACATGTTGGTGCAAGGGAAAAGAAAAGGAGAGGAAAAAAAAAGCACCTGTCATGGTGACCTTTGAAATATCTCAAGTACTTGTTATCATGCAATGATAGAAGCCGCAAAGATTCTGGATTAATTGATTATATCAGTAAAAGAGTATCAGACTATCAATTGAAGCAAATACTGCCCAACAAGGACGCACTTACCATCCCAACCATTTTTTGAAGAGTAGATGACAGTTGTAGGATGAGATGTAAAGCAAACCAGATCAACCCCATACTTCTTGCTATTAATTGTCTTCAAACATCTAGTAAGAGGCATCCCAAATTAATGTAGCCCAAAAAGAAAAAGAACAAGAACAAGAAAGCACTAAAAGAGTTCATTTTTTTGTAGTGTAAAAATAATAGATATACATAACAGCAACTTTCTACGCCTTCCATAAAAGCATTCTCTAAGAATAGCATCTTAACCGATAATGTCTTCATTTTCTTTGATTTGCTAACTTACTCAACATGCCTACCAAACCACTTAGTTGAAGGGTTGCAGGTGATGGCACCATTTGTTTTGTTTTAGGTTTTGCGTGATTAGCAACCACAGCTTAATTTATATAACCCTTAATGCACATTGCAACAACAAAGAAATCACACCGTGATACTCAATGTGCTTCAAGAATTCACTTTGTCAAGTTCTCTCATATTGTTGGACCATGCTTGATCCACCCTTGGTGGATTAGGCCCGAGGGCACACAGATAATCATAAGTATAATTTAATTAAAAGGTTATGAGACATCAATTGTTTCACTCAAATAATATATCTAAGACGAAGCTACAATTATGCAGCAGACTAAACATATTGAAGGCATCTTTTTTGTAATGCCAAGTTTTCACAATCTAAAGGCAGAAAAATTGGGGCTTACGGCTTACGTTCCACCAGTGATATCATAAAGGCGAATGGATTCATCATCACTAGCAGTCACTAAGTGGCTCGACGTCCGGTGAAAATCCATTGAACTAATACGACCATTCTGTTGAAACATTGAAAAATAGGCTTCAATGAGTAAAGTATAGCGCAATGAGCAGTAAGATGTTAAGCTTGTAATGCCATTCCCCAAGCTGTAGAATTTATGACAGCAGAAATAAGCTCTACTAATAGGCATAGAATTCGCTCTCTACAAAACTAGTGACAGACAATTGAGTCTAGGGCATGCTGACAGAATTCCTTCAATCAATAACTGAATTTTTAAGTTCAGAATTCTGTTGTTGCTTCAAACATATGGAAACAAGGACAGTAAAAATAATTAAAAATTTAACAACTCGTGAAAAAATGTAACGAGAGAAGTACTCACATAGTCTTTAAAGGCCATTCCTACTTCCATACTTTGAAGAATTTCTTCACTCAGCTCCAAAGATACCTTTTCTTCTCGCTCAGATTGTGTCCCTGCAGTACTTTCAAATTAAGAAAACTGGGAAAAAAAACCAAACAGAACAGCAAATACCTAACGCCAACAGAATAATTTTCCACTACCACCCATCATAGCATCAGCTTCGTGTTGAATCTTGAGAAAAGTTCAGGACGATTTCTGCGGTAAAAATTTTACAAGCTCAGTCAGAAAAATGCTCCATCAAACAACCATCCCCAAATCTAGAGCCGGCAAAAGGGCCAGCCCGCTACCGGCCACGGGTTGAACGGTGCAGGTTGGAGCAACCCGCAACTTGGCGGGCTGTCACTTTGCCCGCCAAGCCGCCCCTTTTTTTTTTTTAGGGGAAAAAAACCTGCTTGATTAAGTTCAAAAAATAAACCTCAGTCTCAGCACCCAAATCAATATCAATCTGGGCACGCAGAAAAACGAAGAACAAAGAATGAAGACAGAACTCGAAGGCGCCCAGAAAAATCAAAAGATCTCGAACAATCAAACCTGAATCTGAGCACTCCGCGAGTCGTTTGGTAGAGGCGACCGTATTGTGTGCGAGCGAGCCGGAAAAAAAAAACTAAAATCCGATACAACAGTGACGTTTTATTGCTTTTTTTTTTTTTTTTTTACCTGGGACGTTTTATTGCATTTAACCTATTATAAGTTTATAACCAATTTTTAAGAGAAAATATCAGAAAAAGAACTCTAAAATTTTAAAATCACAAATAAGGCTCGGTTCCAACAAAAAATCGATACCATTTAATAATAAACAAACTATAACTCCATGTGCGTTGTGGACTGTTGATTATTTGTTTAATTTAGATGTATAAGAATAAAATTTAGTAAGAATTTTTATTCATTTAAAAAATAATAAATTTATTCTTTAGAAATCCAATTGGTTGTTTATGAAGTTAATTATTATCATTCTTGAAAAATAGAAGAAGATTTAATTTAAAGTTATCAATATATCAATTAATATATAATTATCATCTTATGTTGAAATAAGAATTAACAAAAATCTATAAACTTTCTTTTATATATTTCTAAAAATCTATAATACATCTAAAAAATAATGAATTTGTTTTTGTGAGGTCTAATTGATTGCTCTTGCGATAATTATTATCATTCATTAAAGTCAAAAGCCAATTTATTTATAAAGTTAATAATATTATTATAAAATATTTTTAATTTCTCGATTAATATCCTAATTGTAATCATTATGATATTAATATCCCAATTATTAATCATTATTTGAAAACTTCATTTTCCACCTTTGTGTTATTAGTACTATTGATGGAGACATAATTTTCATTCACCAATAATAAAAATTAAGAATCACTATTTCAAAATTAAATCATTATCATTATGACAAATTTTAAAAAATTATTGCATTAATAACCTAATTATTAATATAATTATTAAGATAATTTATGAAGATCCTTACAATTATGAAAGGTGAAGTTCCTATGCATGCCCATATCACAATTGTATAATTATTAATATAATTATGATTCTTGAGTTAACATCTAATTTTACATTCAATTTACTTCCTTATGTTCAAACCCCAATAATTGAGCATGGACAATTTTGATGGTGTGATTATTGATCCTATCAACCAAATATGAAGTAAACTATTTAACCCAAATTTAATCATATTAATATAATTTATTGTACTAATAACCTAGTTATGGAGATCCCTACAATCATGGAATATAAAACTCAATGGTATACTTAGGCTACATTAATATAATTATAATTCATGATTTAACGTATAATTTCAATTTCATTTTGCTTCATTCCTTATAGTCAAACCCCAATAATAACGGATGGACAATTTTGATAGTGTAATTATCTTACCGATTTATGAGTTACGGGTTACTAAGCGAGTATTACAAGATTTATAGTATGAAGTTTATTATAATTCATGATTTAACGTATAATTTTAAATTCAATTTACTTTCTTTCTTATAGTCAAACCTAAATAATAACAAATGAACAATTTTGATAGCGTGATTATTCGACCCATTTATGAGTTACGGGTTACTAAGCGGGTATTACAAAACTTATAGTATGCAGTTGATTGATGATTCACAACTCATTTTAGTGAGAAATTAATTATTTGGGATTTTAAAATTTTAAAGGTCTTTTTTTGGAATTTTTTCATTTTTCAATCTAAATGTAACTCAAATATTTAATTATTTACTACCTCATGTTCTAAATATAATATCTATTTAACTTTTATGAGGAGATTATATATCTAATTAAATTATTTTATAGTATTCATATTTATTGCTTTTCTCCAAAATAATTTGTCTAACTTATAAACTGACATAGTTGCATATTTTAATCATGCACAAAATATTATATGATTAAGTAACTTATTTAGCTTCCTCAGTCTTTCTAAAAAAATTTCAATTAGACCTTATATCTAGGATCGAAGTTAGTATATTATATAGATAAATTAGGAGGAGTTGGCAAAAAGAAAAAGAAAAAGAAAAGATAAGTATGTAAGGAGGTAATAAATGAATTAAAACAAAGATGTGGTTAATGAATTAGAATAAGAGAGAAAGAAAGAAGAAGATATAATAGAGGAGAGAAGAGAGAGTTGAGAGAAAAGAGAGAGTATTATGAATAATGCAAAATCTTATTCCTAAAATCATCATCTCAACAATTACAACGGGTTGCTGCCATTTTATAGAAGATAGGGGGTACTGATATAAGCGATAGTTAGTTACATAGCTAGTTAGGGGGATACAATTAGTGCCGGTCTGCTAGTGACGCTCTTAAATGCCTAAGTGCTCTATGGCTAGTGTTGCTTATCCCTTACTAACCACTATTTAAACTAGATTTACAATATGCAACAACACTCCAATCCCAAAGACATCCTTGACCTCAAGGATGAGTCACAACAAACTGTGGAAATTGTTTTTGTAATTTGAAAAGAGGCTGCCAAGAAGCTTCTTCATCAAGGAGGCCTTTCCACTAAACAAGGACTTTGGTAGTCAGCTCCCTTTGAGTCCTCACTGTACACTGGTTCAAAACTCTCTCTAGTTCAAGTAAGGGGGTAGCTCAGGAAAATTAGCAGGTAGGTGTCTCTGTCTCACAGTCGGATTAGGACAGAGTTTTAAAAGAGAGATATAAAACTTGGGATGAATTCATGTCTCAAGTGGCAACTCTAAGCGGTAAGCCACATGACCAATCTTCTGTTTGACTTGGTAAGGTCCAAAATAGTGAGGTGCTAGCTTTATTAAAGAAGACCCGTTGGCCTACATTGAATTTCTTATTAGTTATATGCAGATTAGCTCATTGTTTCATTAGGTTGGCTTCCCTGTTTAGGTGATGCAACTTGTTCCTTTATTGTGAAACTGGGATCCACAGCTTCTAATACATAATTGTAGGGCAAATAAGGGATGTGAAAGGGAGGTTTTTAACCATAGAGTAGTTCATACAAGATTGCTTTAGCGGCTATGTGAAAAGACATTTTATACCACCATTCAGCCAAGGACAACCATGTAGACCATTCTTTAGGTTTCTCCCAACACATACACCGTAAAAGGTTTCAAGGCATCTATTTAGTACCTCAGATTGGCCATCGATCTGTAGGTGGTATGCAAATAATAATTTTTGATCTCCCTGTAGAACACATAAGAACTCCTTCCAAAAATTGCTAACAAAAAGTGGATCACGATTATTTATGATCTCTGAGGGAGCCCCATGGAGTTTATATATCTAATCCATGAAGATTTAAGTAAGTGATGTTACTATAAAGGGATGTAAAAGTGCTGTGAAATGGGCATATTTGCTCATACGGTCCACTATGACCCATATAACTTCCTTTCTGTGAGACAAGGGAAGGCCCTTAATGAAGTCCATGGTGATAGACTCCTAAATACAGCTCAGAATAGGAAGAGGTTGTAGGAGTCTTGGTGATGCCATGGCTTCAAATTACAATGGGCACATTTGTCACACTTCTTTACATATGTAGTGAAGCATGTGAGAATTTTTTTCTTTGAGAGAGGGGTCACATCCAACCATAAGTTTCCATTTTCATCTCAGCAATTCACCATCCCAAGAAAAGTGGTTAGGCTGGTCATTATTGGCTTGCAACCTTGTAATGAGCTACTAGTAGTATTCATATTGATCCCAGCTACCCTTAATTTGCTGCCGTAATTCATAGGAGGCAGTATTAAGCACAATTTGCATTAATTTTTGTCTAGGCATACATGAAAGTGGATCTGCTGCTAATTTTTCATTCCCCTTTTTATAATGGAATTCATAATCAAAACCAGAAAGCATTGCCATCTATAGCCTCTAAAAAGAAGTGTTGAGCTACTATCCAAAGAGATATTTAAGACTTTGATGATCTGTAAGAATAATGAACTGCTTCCTTTTGAGGTATTGGTGCCAATGAAGATGGCTAACTCTACAGCCATCAATTCTTTTTCATAACACAATAGTTAATAATGTTGTTGTGCTAATCCCTTACAGAAATATGCAAGAGGTCATCCTTCTTGCATTAGAATAGCTCCAATGCCAGTATCACATGAGTCAGCCTCAACAACAAATTGTTTGGTGAAGTTCGATAAGGCCAAAATAAGTGTTGTAGTAAGGGCATTTTTAAGTTGCAAGAAGGCTTCTGAGGCTATCGGTGAGCACTTAAAGGCATTCTTCTTGAGCAATGTTGTTGTAAGGGGTCAAGTTAAAATTGTTGGAAATTGTACCCTAGGGACCAATCATTATACTTTGAAGATTATTATTTAATCAATTTCGCCATTTTGTTATCATATCATTTACATGTTTATTGTGATAACTGTATCCTTTGATGAATCATAAAGATTGTCCTACATGTCCCTGGTCGATTGTCTATGCGGGAGTAGAGATGAAATAAGACTAGTATGACTTTGATAAGGGATGTAAATACGAATCAAAATCTTAGGTACATGTAGGAGTACAAGATGCTGGACCGATTAGCTATGAGAAAGCCGCATGGATCATGTCACAAGCTTATTTCATGTATAACCAAGTCACAATACCCTCTGACCTGAGATCATCATGGATTCCTATATAAGAGTCGCTAAGCTTTGACCTAGTCAAAAGTCACCATTGACCGAGTGATGATAAAAGCTACAATCAGGCTTAGTGGTTTTCATGTAGAGGAATGTGAATGGTCAAGATGGAATTTGTCCCTCACATCAGTGAGATATATTACTGGGCCCCTCGATGAGTGAGTCTGAGAAATGTATGGACATACTACGATGTAAAGGAGTTTTCATTTCTATTGTAAGACTACTCAAGAATCGAGAAAGTAATGGTTAGAAACAGGAGGATGACTTTTTCCATGGCTCATCCTTAGTCGAAATATACTGTGACAAAATGGATATGACATGGTTGTATGACAGGTTGCATCACGTTAACGATCCTCATATGAATTGGCTAGTCGTAATGTCTTGCTAGAGGCCACTTACGACTTATGGGCCAGTGCAGTTATTGGCCCACTGCCAACTCCATATGGGCCTACATGGTCGCATACAAGAATAGCTCAATACAAGCTATAATGTCCAGATTCATTAAATCTAAGATGTGTCTAAAATTCAATGAATATAATGTTTAATCTATGGTGGACGAATTATATATGTGTGTGTGTGTGATATAAATTCAAAAATAATAATATTATATATAATAATATTATTATGTTGTGTTAATTTCAAATTTAATTTATTTGATAAATTAAATAACTAATGTTGAAAGAGATATTATATCTCAGATTTAATTTATAAAGATAAATTAAGTCTGATGGCTCTTTATTTCAATTAAATAAATAGGTTAAATTAAATCTGTTAGACAGATTTAATTAAATCAAATTTATTTAATCCAATATGGATTTCAAAATTAATTAAGATTAATTTTGAAGATCTAATATGGCCCTCATTAGTTATAAAAACGAAGGGGCTAGAGAACCCTAGGGTAGAAAAAAAAATAAAGAGCCACAAGAAAACCCTAGAGAGGCATTAGAGGCGCTAGCACGCTGCTGGTATTGGGTCTTGTTCGTGTGGATACCAGTAAAGGGAACTGATCTGAGGTGTTGGCTCCTAGAGATCGAAAAGGCAAAAAACGTAAAGGTACAATTCTAACTACTCGGTTTAAACGCCGTTGATAAATCCACAATTGGGATTGGAAATACTTTTGCAATTAATTTTAAATTCTTCCGTTGTGCCTTCCAATCCCAATAATAATACCATAGCTCTTAATAAAGTAGTAGTAGTAGCCAGAAAGTCCCAAGAACACTTAAACTGTTTGCTTGTAGTAGATGCTAGCCAATCAGCGATTGCTTGCACCTTTTAAGGATCAGTAGCTATTGTCCCTTTACTGATTATGGTCCCAAATACTCAATACTGGTTGCAGTGAAGGCGCACTTCAATTTTTTTAACAAAGAACTTATTGTTGCGAAGAGTTATTAGCACTTCTTCTAAATGTTGCACATGATCTGCAATGGTAGGACTAAACATTGGGATATCATCAAAGAAACACAAGGACAAACTTAAGCAAGAAGGGTATGAAAATATCATTCATAGTGCTTTAAAATGTTGCAGGGGCGTTTGTGAGCCTAAAAGGTATCTCTAGCCATTCAAAGTGGCCTGAGTGTGTCTTGAATGTAGTTTTGTGGATGTCTACCAGCCTCATTCATATTTGGTGGTAACCCATTCGTAAGTCGAGCTTTGTGAACTATCTTGCTGCTCCTAGTTCCTCAAACAACTCCTCCACCAGTGGTATAAGGTACTAATTTTTTGTAGTGTGCTTGTTAAGTTCCCCATAGTCATGACATAGGCACCATGAATAGTCCTTTTTCTTGAGGAGCATAGTAGGAGCAGAGAAGGGAGAAGAACTTTCTTTAATAACTCCAGATTGGATAAGTTCCTCCACAAGTTTTTCAATAGCATCTCGTTGTACTGCAGGGTACCTGTAGGGTGCAAACTAATAGGATTAGTATTTTTTGTAAAATAATAGCATGGTTATATGCTTCCCTTAATGGAGGAAGCCCTTTTGGCTCCTGAAAGATATCCTGTAATTTATCCAAGGAGTTTTGCACAGCTGCTAGTAAAGGATGCACAACCTCAATTGCTTGTAATTGCTGAACTTGATCCTTCTAAGATTTGACCATCTGCAGTAAGTAAATTTGTCTTCACTTTAAAGAGGGAAGTTCAAATTTGTTAGAATGCATAAACTTCTATGAATTAAGGGGTTGGGCTTGCAATTTAAGAATCTCTCCCTCATGCAAAAAATATATGGATAGAGTTTCGTAATCCTAAAAGGCATTTTTAATAGTTTACAACCACTTGAGCCCCATAATCATGTCATATGTATTAAGCTCAAGAATTTAGAAGTTGCAAGTAAACTCCATCCCATACATCTTCTAAAGGAATGCTTGCCAACAACCATAAACTTTGAGCTTGTTGCCTCCAACCACTTCAACTGAAGTCAATGGGGTATCACTTCCATGACACTTGAGTCTTCTTGCAAGGTGCAGGTCCAAGAAATCATGTGTGCTCCCACTATCAATGAGAATATGAATGATTTTCTTACCTACTTGACCAGGAACACATATAGATTTGGAACTGTGTACACCTTCAATTACATGGAGTGAGATAATAGTTTGCTCATCATTATCACTAAGATCACTAGAGGTATCTTCAATTTCATCATCGAGAGAAGGGTCAGCATCAACATTATGGAGTTGGAATCGCTGGCATTAGGGGTACTTGTGGTCCCTGAAATATTTTTATGGCCATCAAAGCACAAGTTCTTGACCCTATGTTTAAACTCTTCTTATGGCGTAAGTGGTTTAGTCATGCCCTGTTTCTTTATTAATGAAGATTGAGTCTTAGACCCTCCTGATGATCCTTTATCATTTATTTGTGGGCTCACAAACACTAAGGCTTACTTATATGGTGCCACGTTACTATGTTGGGTGGAAGATGAAGGCGTAGCCATATGTTTAGCCACTTGGTCTATCCCAAAATTTTTTCCACGTTGCTTTTCCAAGATTTTTTCTTCTTTTTGTGCAAGATGACAAGCCTCTGACACATTTCAAGGATTAAGGAGTCAAATGGATCCCTCGATTTCATCCTTTAGAGCTGTGATCAAATCCCATTGGGCACTAAAATTAGCCAGAGACCCGATCTGTCAAAGATGAGTAAAATCGCTCTTCGGTATTTCAAATGGTTGGCCAAAATTGTCTTGCAACAGTACATCGTACTCCTTCAACAATGGTAGTCAACCACAAAGACGAAGCCTTAAAAGGTTTCCTCGTCAAGATATAAAGATGCCATCTTGACCTTCAACACCTTTGGTGTTTCATCTGGCTCGCAGTAGCACTCACACTTTAGGAGCCAAGACATAATGCCTTTGCTAGTGTATAGCGGGAATTCTAACTTCTTGAATTGGGTTAATCACTGATATGGGTAGTGATTTTGGTTGGGTTGCCCTAGTAGTCAGCGGTCATAGTGCCATAGGGGGTCTAGTTAATTCTAAATTGCAACTTAACTATATTGAAACTCATTATGGAGGCTGTCAAGACTATTATTTAATTGAAAGACCAAATCTTGCAAGGTGTCAATTGACTGAAGCCTCTGCTTGATATCTTGGAAAAGTTCTTCAGCCATCCTCACAACTTCTTGAGATTACATTTGAAACATGCAAGAAATAAAAGACAAAATTAGAGATCGAAAAGCTCTGATGCCACTGTTGTAACTCTATTATTTAAACAAAGATGTAGATAATAATTAGAATAAAAGAGAAAGAGAGAAGAAGATAGAACATAGAGTTAGGAAGAAGGCAGAGAAAAATGAGTGAAGAAGAAGAAAAGAGATAGAAAAGAGAGTTATTCTAAATAGTGCACAATCTTATTCCTGAAGTCATCATTTAAACAATTACAATAGGTTGATGCCATTCTTATATAACCGGGCGGTGTTGCTGATATAAGCGATAGTTAGTTAGGGGATACAACTAGTGTCGGTCTACTAGTGACACTCTTAAACACCTAAGTGCTCTACAACTAGTGTTACTTATCCCTTACTTACCACTATTTAAACTAGATTTACAATAATACAACAAAATGACTTAGGCCCATGATAGCCATCAAGACCAAGCTCAAAATGGAAGAAAAAAGAAAAGTTCAAATTAGCATAAACTTGTGAAATGGAGTGGAAATCAAGGGAGGGGATGTTCAGAGAAAACAGAAAGCATATGCTATTATTAATCAAGCGAAACTAGATGAATTTAAATTCATTTCTTCTTCAATTAAACGTCGTTATACATAGATTACCCAAAAAGAATTAAGACTATTGAAATTGAAATTAACGATGGAAGAAGATAAAGTTAAAGACATGATCTTAGTGTATACCATGAAGGAGAATATAATAAATGCCAATGGGGAAAAATGTTATTCTAATGGCTTCTTTGTTGGAAATTGTGCCATATGGTCTAATCATTGTACTTTGAACATTATTGTTATTTAATGAATTTCTCCATTTTGTTATCATATCATTTGCATGTTTATTGTGATAACTGTATCCTTTGATGAATCATAAAGATTGTCCTACATGTCCCTGGTCAGTTGTCTATGCGGGAGCAAAGATGAAATAAGACCAGTATGACTTTGATAAGGGATGGAGATACGAATCAAAATTTTAAGTACATGTAGGAGTACAAGATGCTGGACCGACCCGCTATGAGAAAGCTGCATGGATCATGTCATAAGCTTATTTCATGTATAACCACATCACAATACCCTCTGACCTGAGATCATCATGGATTTCTATATGAGAGTCGCTAAGCTTTGACCTAGTCAAAAGTCACCATTGACCGGGTGATGATAAAAGCTACAATCGAGCTTAGTGGTTTTTGATAAGTAAAATATCTGCAAATTTATTTTCCCTTATATGAAGCATTTTTTAGATGACAATTGAGCTTAATGTAATGAATTTAGGTGTAATTGATAAATAAATAATGATTTGACATAAAATAGAATTTATTGGAAAATACTAAATTTTGACCATGTTTTAGTTTTTAGGAAATATATGGAGCTCTAGATGTCAAATTGGGATATTCTTTATATGGATAGAAAGCTAAGAAAAATTCCTACAACTTTTATGTTGAGGTGAAAATCCAGTTCTGTCTTTAAGAGCTCCAAATTTTGCTTAGAAGTTGAGCATATGATTCTGTCCAGGTCTGACCTTTGTCCACTAATTTGACCATAACTGGAGCCATAAATGTTGAAATGAGGAGATCTCATATGCGTTTTCAAGCTAAGATCTAGATCTACAACTTTCATGAAGACAACAAAGTGAGATTCCAAATTTTTGATTGCCAAACATTAGCTGAAATCAATGAGCAAGGTGGTCACAAAGTCAATATTGGTGGCTTAGAGTCAAGATTCTTACCTAACATGTGGAAATTCTTACACCCAATTCATCTATAAATAGAGGATTTGAAGGCACAAGGAAGGACACTATCTTAGAGTTTAATTTCATGCATTTTTATTGTTCTTGCATACCTCCTACATGGAAGGTTTAGGTAGTCCTCCTTTATGGATGGTATAGGTTGCCTCCTACATGGAAGGTTTTACCTCCTATATGGAAGGCTAGATTTTTCTATTTTCATGCATCTTGTAGTTGTATCTTTATATTTTAGAATTTAATAATCATGTTTTCTGCAATATTTATGAAGTTTTCAATTTATTTTGGTTTTGTTTTTAATTTCATCATGAACTAAATTTTTATTTTCCTAGGGTGATGACGTAGCTTACTAATGACGAATTGAATCTTAACTTATTAAATCTAGTTTTAATTTTTCCTTCATGATTGAGTTTTAATTATTGTTCTTAATGCTTTCAATTGATTGGCCACCTTTTGGATGATCTCAATATGCATGTTGAGACCGGAAGGAGATACATGTGTGTGGATCCTATAATTAAAACCATAATTTGTATATGAAATAGGAATATGTTCATATGGGTTGTGTAGTCTTAATTGAGTTCCATAAATCTTAATGCATGATTGATTGCTTAAATTCATATAGAAATATATTGGGTTATCATTAATTATAAAATTACTTGACCTTGGAAGAGGCTAGTAATTAAAATAGGGAAACTCGACTATCAATCATGTGGAATAAATTGGACTAGAATAGATAAGTGATTCAATCTGGAGTTTGCTAAGTAAAATCTAATCCCTAGGGCCTTTTTATTATATTTGTCTTTATAACAATTGCATTTTCATTTAATCATTTTTATCTTGCAATCTCAACCACCAACTAATCGATCGGCTAAATAGTATTAAAATTATCAATTTTGGTACTTAGTGATCAATCCTCGTGGGAACGATACTCTACTCACCTCTATATTACTTGTTTACAACAGTGTACACTTACACTTCTAAATACACCATCCTACACTCGTAACAGTTTTCATGCAGAGGAATGTGAGTGATCAAGATAGAATTTGTCCCTCACATCAGTAGAGATATATTACTGGGCCCCTCGATGAGTGAGTATGAGAAATGTATGGACATACTACGATGTAAATGAGTTTCCATTTCTATTGTAAGACTACTCAAGAATCGAGAAAGTAATGGTTAGAAACAGGAGGATGACACTATCCATACTTCATCCTTGGCCGAAATATTGCATGACAAAAGGGACATGACATGATTGCATCGTGTTAACGATCCTTATATGAATTAGGTAATCATAATGTCTTGTTAGAGGCCGCTTACAATTTTTGGGCCAGTGCAGTCATTTGCCCACTGCCAATTCCATATGGGCAGGGTCGCACACAAGAATATCCCAACACAAGCTATAATATTCAGATTTATTGAATCCAAGATGTGTTTAAGATTCAATAAATACAATGTTTAGTCTAGGGTGTAATACCCCATTTTCACCAACACTCTTTATGTGTATATTTGACATATATTTAGTGGAATAAAGTGGTGAAATGTGGCATATGAATTTATGTGAATTTATAGAAAATATGCCAATTGCCGGTTACGCGTAATTTGGCTAAACAAGGACCTAAAGAAGTGATAATGCACAAATTAAGGGCCTATTATGGTAACCAAAATTGCAGAAAATTAAGTAACATAAATGATGGCCTTATTTGAATGTCAAAATGGGGTTAAGCCGAAGAAAAGAGTGAAAAATGATTTATTTCGGTAAATCATGAAATGTAGGAGAAAAACGATAATTTTGCCATAAAATGGGAAATAATTATTTTTCCCTAATATTCCCACTAATTGGAGTTAAATGGGAATTAAAAAGAGTAAAATGGCTACTTGATCATAAATAAATCAATTTTGGTGAATTATTGTCAAGAATGGTCAAATAGTCAAAAAGTCAATAACTTGGTCAACAAGTTACGAGATGGCATAATGGGATATTGGAGATTCAGATTTCCCTTGTATTTCTCATGGGATTTTCGGCTGGAATGAGAGAGTATAAAGAGAAATGGAATTAATTAAGGAATAATGCATTTTTGGACCAATGCAAAAGTGACACTTGGCATGATTAATGAAGCCATTTTATTATATCATCTCTTCATTCTCCATCACCTCATTCTCACGATCAAACTAAATCAAAAAAGGGAGAGTGAGAGCTGAGAACATGAAGAATGAAAAAGAGAAGGAGAAGCTAGGGATCGCCAAGAATCAAGGTAAGAGACTTGTACCTTGTGATTAAAGGTTCATAATCCCTCCATAATCTCTCCTCCTCACCTCTCTACCCTTGAAATCCTTGTTGGGCAGCTGAATCAAGAGTTAGAGAGAGAGAGAGAGAGTCAAGAATGAGTAGGAGATATAAAGTTGAAGAAATCAAGAGGTAACTTCCCAAACTTGTTCCTCTTGCTTGATTGGTGTTAGTATAGTTGTTTTTGGGCTTGATTATGATTCATTTGGCATGAGATAATTGAAGAAAACTAAAGAGACCATAATAAGTAAATGTCTACAATCAAGTCCAATGAATGTCTAACTAGTTAATATATTGGTTATAAGTAGAAAGGAGGTGATTAGGCTAAAGAAAACGAGAATCTGACATAACTTTTCTGGGAATTCCATACGGTGACCTTGTGTTGGACGTGAAAAATGGATAGGAATTTTATAATTCTGATGCTTTAATTGGATTTAGGAGGCGAATTTATGTAGGGTCTATGTTGACCCCGAAGTGAGAAAAGCCTCAGAGGGTGAAATGACAAAATTACCCCTTATAAGCCTTATTTGAGGGCTGTCAAGGGTATTTTTGTCATTCGAGCTTGATTTTGGACAATTCAAGGTTAAAAATGAATTCTACACGCGAAAATGTGTAGGAATGGCCTAAGTCATGATTTTGAGTAAAATACAAATAATCGGGACTTAAGGGTTATTTTGGTAATTTAGTATGGTTAGGCTAAACTTACCAATGTTATGAGTTTGAAATGATGCATAGATGAGTAATAACTCATTTGTGGTATTTGAAGATTTCAGGACTTGACAACTGGTCTGGCCTCAGTAATTGCCCGAGCTTGATCACGTTGGAAAAGTCGAATAAGAGTGCAACTAGGTAGTAACCGTCTTCATATGATATGGCATTCATATGTATTGTTTGATATCATCTCCAAAATGTCTAACATGTTTAGATTGAGTGGAGTGATCACCCGGGGCTTATCTTTGGATGGGTTGACACTCAAGCGATAATGTTCATAATTTCACAAGTGGGGCCCGGGGCCTATCTTTGCACGGGTACCCCTCGGAGCTGAGAACCTATCTAGTGCTAAGTCAGTTTATGAATTGCATGAGATGCACTATGATGTTATCATGATTTTTTTGATTGATGAAGTATAAAGCATGCTTGTGTGTGTTATCTTATATGTATTATTGTGTTACTACTGAGATTCCTGTGAATCTCATACTTTTTCCCAAAAAACAAATCTCCAGTACAGGAAGGGAGCTCACGAGGCAAAGAGAAGGTAAATGATGAAGAGTTGAGACCGAGCAGCAGAAGAACTTAGTTATGGTTGTCTCGTTTCTGTCTTGTATTTTAAGAATTTCATGAGTTTTGGGTTTGTATATGAAGTAGAAGAGATAGATGGCATGTTTTGTATTGTAAGGATGAGTAGATCTAGTGAATTGTGCATGTATGTGAATATATGTAAATATTCATACTGACAAAGGTATTGCTTGCAACTCTGATGTTTCGTAACGAAAATAAAGAGGAAAAAGAAAAAAAAATGGATGATAATAAATTCAGTGAGTATTAGCTAGTTGATACTCTACCGTAGTGTTAGGAAATGAGGTATCACATAGGGTGGATGAATTATATATATATATATATATATATATATATATATATATATATAATGTGATATAAATTTGAAAATAATAATATTATTATATAGTGTTAGCTTCATATTTAGTTTATTTGATAAATTAAATAACTAACATTGATAGATATATCATATATCATATTTAATTTATAAAGATAAATTAAATTTGTTGGACAGATTTAATTAAATCAAATTTATTTAATCCAATATGGATTTCAAAATTAATTAAGATTAATTTTGAAGATCCAATATAGCCTACATTAGTTATAAAAATGAAGGGTTAGAGAACCCTAGGGCAGAAGAGAAATAGAGAGCCGCAAGAAAACCCTAGAGAGGCATTAGAGGCACTAGCACATTGCTGGTGTTGGGTCATGTTCATGTGGATACCAGTAGAGGGAGCTGATCTGAGCAATTAACTTCTGAAGATCGAAAAGAAAAAAATTCGTAAAGGTATTTCTCCTTCTAACTTGATTTAAACGCCATTGATAGATCCGCAATTGGGATTGAGAAAAAAAATTTTAAACGTTTAATTTCTTTTGTTGTGCTTTCCAATCCCAACATTCTTTTTTATTCTTCTATGTTTGCTCATGAATATCATCTGATGGAATTTGGCGGATCTAAACTAAGATGTAAACTTGGTTAGTGTAGAACCAAAATTTCGTATTAAAGATTTTGTAGAGGTCACTGACAATGTAGAATCTTAGTATGATAAAAAATAGAAAATAAAAAGTGATTACAAGTTTAATGATAAATAATCAAAGATGAATTGTTATTTAGAAAGCGTGATACAAAGCTGTAAGAAAGAAGAATTTTGCTTGGAGAGAGCATATGAAGAGGCTTGATCCCTTTGCTCCTTGACCTGACGGCCTTTATTTATAGCAGAGCGATCTGGTAAGTCGATCCACCTTTTTCCTATTTGATGTAGGTTGGTCCGCCTTTTTTGGATTCGCTAGTACGTCAGTCCGCCTTTTTTGGATCGACGCGAATTAAGGGGAGTTGTGTCTATATTCCAAGTCAAACATGCCACATTCTCTCCTTTAACTTGGTATTCTGAAGGTGCGAACAAATGTGTTATTGGGTTGCGATAATTGGCTATGCCTTGTTGGGCCTCCCCCACATGAACTATCTCATCTATTGGCCCAAGCTAAAAAGTGTGGCCCCACTGTTAGTTAAGAAGGTCAAAAAAAATTAAAAGCCTTGTAGCCTAATGGTATAAATGCTTCTCTATAAGTGGAAGGTCATGAGTAAGATCTTTTGTATAAATGCTTTTGTATTTTCGTAAAATATTTTTGGTAAAATGTCTGACACAGTGTGTTTAACTCATGTGTAGAGAAAGTTAGCCAATCACTACATATCAACTACATTTTCCTTTGATCACTACCAAGAAAAAAATGATATTAGTGATGGAAATTAGCGACAAAATTTTTCCATCGCCAATCTGTCACTAAAACATCAAAAATTCCTTCATAAATGTTAGCAACAAAATATTCCATCACTAAATGTATTTAGTGACGGATTAGTAATGGATCAGATTCCATTGCTAATTTTCATCACAAATCCACCGGTACAAAAAACACTTTTAAGACCGGTTAAAAATGATATTTTAGACCGGTTCTGGATCAGGTCTTGATACAGCCGGTCTAAAAAGTATTAAACTTTTTAGACCGGTTAAAAAACCGGTCTTAAATATGAACTTTTAAGACCGGTTCTTCAACAACCGGTCTTAAATTTTAACTAAGGAACAATTAGGGAAATTTCAGCATAAAAAAATAATAATTTAAGACCGGTTCTCTTAATAACCGGTCTTAAATATATATTTAAGACCGGTTATTAAGAGAACCGGTCTTAAAAGTTTACTTATTTAAGACCGGTTCTATTACTAACCAGTCTTAAATATATATTTAAGACCGGTTATTCATAGAACCGGTCAACCGGTCTTAAATATATATTTAAGACCGGTTATTAAGAGAACCCGTCTTAAAATTTTGTTTTGTTTTTTTTCGTTTTATTTGTTTCAATCTTACCCAGGCCAGTAAGCTATATTCAACAACATTCTCCCTGTCACATTACATACACATGCATATATGTATATATTGACAATCAGAAGCAGTGACAACAGCATTTTTATTTCCAGAAACTACCAATACACAATCCTCGACTCTCAACAATCAAAGAATGAACATTATGAAAAAAAATCATTGAAAACAAACACATTCAATTCCAATGACTACCAATAACACATGATCAACTTATTCAATTCTCAGAAACAGTACAATATTTCTCATTATATGGAAAAAATTCGTAAGCTTTACAGAGAAATGAAAAAATCTAAGTGGAGGAAAATTGACAATAGTGATCCCTGCCTGAATCAAAAGCCAACTAGTATCGCCAATATCCAAGTATTTGTCCTAAACAGAGATATAAACCAAGTTAGATATATATGAAAACCATAAGTATTATTAGAACAACATAAATCGGATTAAAAAACTTACTAATCTTGTAAAAGCTCATAAATGAATTCAGCACAACAATTACGGATGAAATCAATATCTTCTTCAGGAAAGGGATCAGCAAGATCAAACATCTGTATGTGTAACACCGAAGCCAAACAAAACATTAACTTACTAACTTAAAAACAATAAAGTAATACAAAATATTTGAAATATACATTTATTACCTCCTCGGTAAAGTCAGTCGTGTCTAGGCTGATAATATTGTAAATCTGCCTCAAAATATAAAGACCACATAAGTTGGAGCCCGGTGGTTGCCTACGGGTCTGAAAAAGAACATGATATCATCAAAGCAAGCATAAAAGCATAGCTTATGAAACGCATCTTAAAGAAAACAAATATGTACTAACCTTTGGCGTGATCCATGTAGGGTCTTTTAAGTCACGAACATGCCTACCACACTTAGCGTGTAGGAAAGTCCGCATAGCCCTATGATCAAAATTACAAAGATTACTTATTCTGCACACAAACTTTGCACACAAAAGGTAATAAAGCAAGAAAACTTACGAGTTCATGGTCTTCTTCAAGTCAGTCCCCGGTTTGAAGTGGAGGGAGCAGAGGAGGATCACTGTGTAACTAGCCTTACACAGAATAACCAATTGCCAATGATCCCTGAAAAAAAGAGATAAATGTTAAGCAAATATAAAGCATTATATGTGATGTTTCGGAATATAAATTTGATGTTTCTTACCCATGCACATAAGGAACCAAGAAACAGTCAGTTTCTGTTTCACTGAGCCTCTGTGATAAATATCTATGTCTGATGGTAGCAGTGGTCCCTTTCTCCGTGGCATGAGCTGGGCACATGAATCCAAATTTAGCGCTCTGCCCAGAGGAAACCAACCTACGATTCATGTACCTACAAAAATGGAAGCACACAAATTAAGGTTACAGAGCGTAATTTTTAAGATATTTACTTCAAATTGAAGAAGATACTTACATCAAAAAAACCTGGACAATCGCAATCGTAAGATTTTGTCTAGGAGCGACCATGGACATTAAATCATCCCTCTCAAGATAGCATGCCGCCCCTGACGGTCCAACAACTGAATCCATAGGCCAATGTTTAGTCGGGAAAGATGTGTCAAATGCCATCAGAATCACTTGCTGCATCACATTCAGTGGTGGAGGCTGTGAAACTTCATGAGGGACGGGAGCTGGACTTGGGGCTCTGATCGGGGAATCCGTAGCTCCAACAGAAACAAGGTTCTTCAGCCATGATATGAAAGTACCCAAGACATCGGCCACAATCTTGAACTCCTCAGAAGGGATAGGGACAGGTGCGTCTGAGATAATAACCTCCTCAACTGACACCCTAACCTGATCATCTGTCATCTCGAGGTGGTGAACAGTTGATCCTAGGTTGTGCACACTCCCCCGTGCAACTAACCGTCTCAGAGGATCCTCAACATATAAATCACAAGGCTCAGCATCGTCCTTTCCAGGACCCTCTGATGACTGTCCCACATTGCAACAACTCCCTTTGGTGCTCTGCTTATGGCGATCGAGCGATTGTGCGTGGACAGGAGTGGTGTCTTGTCTTGTGCTCACCATGGCATATACCTCGTCCTTCATCTTGCTCAACTGGGCATCCAATAGTGCATCAAATGATGCTTCTGCCTCGGCCCTTGCTTCCGCCCTCGCAGTGGCCAACATACGCTCCAATTCGTCTCTCGTGACCACGTTGGAGGAGGAACTGCGTGAGGAGGATCCAAAGTAATCCTTTATACCCACCCCTCCTCCAACTCCCCTGACGCGGCCTGGATGCTCACGTTTTCCAGTAGCAACCGTGAGAATGTCATTCCTCCCCTCGGACTTGAAGGTTCCCTCGGCTTTCTTTTTTTGAAGTTCCTCCTGTGAGATATACAAAAAACACACATGAGTAATGAAAAATGTTTATTAAACAGTTAATAAGAACAATGATACTTACAATTTTTTCACTGACTATACGAGACTGGTCGCTCGTATAGGAACCACCACTCTTCCGGTGAGCATGCAACCACAACTCTTCACGCCGTATCGGAGATAGTGGAGATAGCAGAACAGAAGGATCGGATTGAGATGCTTCTTCCAATCTCCTCCGTTTGGCCGCCAACAAGTCTTTCTCGGCCTTTGCGTATCCCCCACGAGACATTGTGTGGGAGCAATCATTCTTCCTGCCGCTCGCTTGTGCCTTTTGCCTTCTTGCCTGCGAATAGGAAATGAGAAAAAAAAGGTTACAAACAGTAAAGACAAAAGATAAGTAAATAAAGTACAAACTAAGTTATCTCACCAAAGCCTCTGGAGTAGTCCGAAGCCTAAAAAACTCCTGCCATGTTGCTTCATCGATGTACGAGTACTTGCTGCAAGGAGTAGGACGTGGCTTACCAGTTGGCACCTCGATATGCACGTAATTGTTCGCCAGACTTGTCTTGAACTTCCTCCAGCGCTCACAACAATATGTCATAGTCTTGTGATACAAGATCTCACTCTGAGGAACGTCGTAGGTGAGCTGTTATTCATGAATGAAAGGAGTTAGTGACAGTAATGAAATAAATTTGATAAAAGAAACATACAGATGGAATTTTATACCTGAATAGTGTCCCAAATATGCTGCTTCACATTTTTGTCGACATTCCTCCACTCCTCTATCAATATGCTAGGCTTATTCCGTGTGAGGAGGCCGACAAAACTCCTAAAATGACTGGCATTCGGCCCGATCGGTTTCCAGTATTGATCGAACTGGATCGGTATCCTCTCCCCGGCAGACCGACTCAAGGAAACATCCCTCAACCGTGTGGCCGTCCTGCCCCTCCTTCTAGGCTGGTGACTCGGCTCACCCGATGACTGCCCCTGATTAACACTATGAGGCTCGCTGTGCTGAACAGTACGGTGCACCTGATCCTTTGCTATAGGAGGCACCTGATCCTCGGCTGTAGGATGCACCTGATCCTCGGCTGTAGGATGCACCAGATCCGTCATTGTATTGTTAAGACAAATTGTTGAGTTATTAAGTGACTTGCGTAATCTCAGCAAGTGAAGGGGAATCACTCAAGTGAATTGCCTATCACTCGAGTGATCATCTAAGATCACTGAAGGATGAATATCTTCTGATTCAAGTTTCTTTCTAAATTCATTTCTTTTGTCTCAAACATACTTTAAACTTTCAAAAATTTTCTTAACTCACTTGAATCACAAAGTATTCATTGTTTATCAAGATTAGTTATCATCAAAACATATTTGAGAACTAACACTTATGGGGTTCAACATAGTGTAGGGCTTGTGAGCTAAGTTTCTAATCAACCCTTAATTGTTTCTGTCCTGAGTCTCAGGTTATTGTTGTCACATCCCAAGAATTTAAGAGTGATAAGCAAGGAATGTGGATAAAAAAGTTGTTCTAGAGCACGTAGGTGATCCTTAACAGTTTTTTTTCCAACAAATTAACTTCCATTCCAGGAAAAAGAAAGTCCAAGACAAGTCTTATTCAACGAAATACAATCTCCATGAAACAAAAACAGCTTACAGGAAAATAAAAATACAAAAAGCTAATACTCTCAGCCTGATTCAACATCAACATTACTATTATCATAATCCAAAATCTTTGGTAACTACATCGGAGGTCTTTAAACCCAATCATCCAGATAATACCCATTCAAAAAAGTTTTATATTAGCATTCATTATATTAACAGAGTTTTATATACCCAAGCAATCCAAACTGCTGCCAAATTACAATTGATTGATGGAGGCATAAGAAATAGCATCAAGAAGGGCTAGCCCTTTAGCCTTCAGCAAAAAGCACAGATTCCGCATGAACAATTCTAGAATCCAGCCATTATTAATATCCCGAACGATGAAAGAAATTGCAGCCATTATATTAACAGAGTTTTACCTGTTTGACGTAACTTGGATCGTGGCTTGAGGTGCAGGAGGAGAGGGGCAGCAGTGGCTTCTTCGATGGTACTCACGGTGACTACTTCGCAGCAACGACAAGTACGAACGGAGAAGGAGGGAGTTTCAAACGCCGACAACAGAATATGGGAAAGAAGGTGGAAGCGGCGGCGGCGACTGGAAGGGTGGCAGGAGAATACGACGGAATATCACCTACTGCGTTGGAAGTGAGCAGTTCGCGGCGGTGGAAACAGAGTGGGAAGTGAAACGTAAATGAGAAATGAACTTTCGCAGCCGTAGGTTTGAATTTCAGACTTTTAAGACCGGTTATTTAAATAACCGGTCTTAAAAGTGCTTTTAAGACCGGTTATTTAAATAACCGGTCTTAATAATTACTTTTAAGACCGGTTATACAAATAACCGGTCTTAAATTATTGATATTTAAGACCGGTTTTTCAAATAGCGGTCTTAATAATAAAGTGATTTTTTTATTCATTTTAAGAATTTGTTTTTAAGACCGGTTATTTAAAAAACCGGTCTTAAATTATTGACTTTTAAGACCGGTTATTTAGACAACCGGTCTTAATCATATCGTGATTTTTTATTCATTTTAATAATTTATTTTCAGACTGGTTGTTTAAATAACCGGTCTTAAATTATTGACTTTTAAGACCGGTTATTTAAACAACCGGTCTTAATGTTTTTTTGAGACCGGTTTTTTGTATAAGCGGTCTAAATAAGATTTTTTTAGACCGGTTTTATAAAAACCGGTCTAAAAAAGTGCTTTTAATTACGGAATTGCCACCGCGTGTTTCTTTTAGACCTTATCCGCAATAACCGGTCTAAATAATGCGGTCTAAAAATGCTATTTTGTACTAGTGATCCCTTCAAAATTCGTCATTAATTTTCATCACTAAATTCTTTTACAAATTACATCACTATTCCATCGCAAGTCTATCTCAATTTTCGTCGCTAATTTTGGGAATAACTTATTTTGGATTTATGATGGAAATTAGCGACGGAATAAATTCAATCTCTAAATTTCATCTCTAATTTTCGTCACTAAATTCTTCAGTCCTAATTCCATCATAAATTGAAATTTTAAATTTTGATCATTTAGAGAATAAATGATAATATAGTTATTTAAATATATTGTTAATTACAAAAAAAATTGAAATTTTCCCTAGGTATGTGGTTGAGTAGGGCATCATCATTATCATCTCGTCAATAAAATTTATTAAGACGTGGAGACGACTTCTTAGAAAACCCATTCATATACCATTAAATTGGATTCGTCTTATGACTTTATATTAACTAAACAAATAAGGAAGTAATATATGGACTACTCTTGTTTAAAAATTAATATAGTAAATGAAGAAAAAATTGCACAACGAATAATATATTGATGGAATAACACATCATAGTAAACATTAATCGACAAATGGATGTAAAGGCATACATCCAAATTAATTGATGGTTAAATTTTTAAACTTTCTTGTCATTAGTTTCTTCTGCTCCATGTCTTGATTTTTTACTTATGTAGGACATTCTTTATTTCCATTATCTGTAAAAGTTTTGTAATTATTCATCCTCATGCCATCCCCAGCTGTCTAACATATATAAGTATTAGTTTTTGTGTTCATAGTCAATCTTACAAATATTTTTTTATAACTCACCATTCTTTGATACTGTGGTTGAACCATCCTTTAATCGATCCTTTCAATTAATTTATGACTCCTTCACTTTCAACCATTTTGAAATAATCTCGTCTCTAGAATTATTTGCTTTTATTTGTCTATTTGATAGCCTCGAGACTAGTATCTGACCACTTTGAACTAAGTTACATGACCAGTTTGATTAAATATAGTGGATAATAAACAATTTTTTTGCATTAGATAAATATCAAAAAAACTTTACCAAGTTTTTCCTCACATAGTTGGGTATAGCTTGTAGCTTAGCATGTTTTGGTGAATGAATGATATAAATGATAGATATACTATGCAAAATTCAGACACAAAATATTAGATCTTTCAATTGACACTTCTCAACAAATAAAAACATAAAATTGAGAAAAGAGCTACTAATCACTGATCAAACATATATAAAACCCAGTTGCTTTTACTGGAAATATTATCTTACCCTTTTTTTTTATAGTACAAGGAAAAAAGAAACACGAAACTAAATCAAACCCTCCCTGTCAATTACGTAGCAGATCTCGAATGCACTCCATAGGAGAAGACAAAATTTGCATATCCACAGCCATATTCCTAGCTTCAGCAACGAGAGCATCAACGACAGTACAGTGTTAACATCCCTAGAGCAATGAACCAGTTCAACAGTCCAGTCTCTATCCAACAGTTGTTTAATTTCTATTACTACGGACCAGTCTGGATGGTCATCCTGACTACCACAGTAAACCAGATCAGTCACCTCCTAACGGTCACACTCAAGAATGAGAGAAGGAATAGCAGAATCAACTATGAGACCAAAGTGTGATGACCTACTAAAGACAAAGTATTGGCCTTCCAACTAGACAAACAGGCATCCATCTTATCCAAAATGAACTTATACGTGGATTTCATGTGCAAGATAATGCTCAAAGATTGATCAAAAACAGAAGAGGTCATTTCAGGTACCATAACTACAGTGTCTTATAATAAACAAAAAAAATTTATTTATGTTGGCGGTCAGAATCATTCATAAATAAGAGTAAAATTAAAAAATTTATTTATAATTAATAAGTTAACTAACTCTCTTTAGTATATGAGAGTTAGTTAATTAGGACTTATAAATAGAATTATAGTGGTAGTCATTAGATACGTTAAAAGGCTAAAGCAAATAATAAAGTAAGTGACTAATGAATTTTTTTAAGAAAATCTTCAAATTAATATTCACACACACAAGAAGAAAAAGAACAAGAAGGTCTCACATTGTTTAAAAGGGGTTTTAAAGGGTCATCATAAAGATTCATCCTTTAATTGTGTTCTTGTTTCTCAAGATGGGAAATGGGTATATGGAGGAGATTCTAATGGTTTCATAATGGAATGGGAGAAAGATACGATGATGAACCAATGCCTTGACCTTAATGAATCATGGAAGCTTGTAAGTGAGACAAGAGCACATGAAATGGCTGTTTTGTGCACGTGTTTAAAGGGGGAGATTTTGTTAAGTGGGTCATCAGATAAGAGCATAGGAATTTGGAAGAGAGAGGGATTTAGTGGCGGGCTTTGTAAAATTGGGGTAATAAATGGACATGAAGGGCCAGTGAAGTGTTTAGAGGCATCTTGTAGAAATACAAGTGATGGTGGTTTTTTGCTTTATAGTGGAAGCATGGACAAAAGCTTAAGAGTTTGGTGGGTTTCTATGAACAATGAGGAAGATACAGAGGACAATTCTAGTGTCTATTGCATCAAGAACAGTGAATGAATCCATCATTTTCTGTTAATGAGTTGATAATAAGAAGATCTGATTTTTTTTTGTAGTTATGTAATTTTATATCTAGGGGAAAATGGGATTTGTGTAAGAGAAGAGACTTGCAGAATACAAAAGGCAAGAGATTTCAGTCACCCAAAATTTTGCGTATATTTAAAATATAATGTTTCTTAATTATTTTATTTTTTGTCTTCGATTCCAGTATGTGCTAAACAACTTTTCTAGTTATTAAGAAAAGAAGCTGTGATAATTCCTTTTATATATATAGGGCCTTAAAATAGGTGAAAATTAACCCTGAGTAGTTTGTATAGGCTTATACATTAAATATGCTCTTTAACCACCCTTTTATGTTATGCTAATAATATAGACTTTTCCCTCTATTTTTTTTTTAAAAAAAGAAAAAATACGTCTCAGTAATTCTTAATATAAGATATATTTATATAATTTAATTGGACTAAGAAAATTAGTTAATCTAATTAATTTGGTATATATTTTCTGAAACACCATAATAATCTTTCTTAATTAATTTCCTTATTTCCTCTCATATTTGATTATTGTTGAAGAAATATCAATAAAGGTAAATTAAAAAAATAATAATTAATATAAAAAATATGTATTATATTTAAGACTGAAATTAGCTTTTCAAATATATCACACATTAAGCATTGGGGAGTACAATTTTTTTATCACCAAGTCTGTTCTATCAATGGACTGGGTTTGAGCTCATCGCATCTGTGTATTAATGATATTTTCTTTAATCTTTAAATAATATGTTGTATAATATAATAATATTGGTAATAAGCATGTAACTTTTTTTGTTACATATATTGGGGGCCTTTCTTTCTCTAAAAAAATTAAAGCTGTTAAATGAACGGCCAGAGACATTATTTTTCCTCCTAGAGGCAGATTAAAAAAAAATAGAAATAAACACACACACCCCATACACACATACATAAGTAGGTACGTATGTATACATATATTAGTGAACACACACTTATCAAATTTAAAATTAATGGAAACACATATATATAAAAAAAACAACATGAAGGAAAAGACTTAACTATAAAAACTCAATATAATTTGTCTCATACATTTATAATTTTCTTCCCAAACTAACTGATGGAATATGGAATAATGGTTAATTAGGGTTTAATTTAGATATCTAGAGTTATCCATTATATATCTAAATTAAATCCATCTTAACTATTATCCCATATTTCATTACTATCTTTATGCACATGTTAAGGAGTTTCAATAAAGAATAGCTCTAATGCAAATAATGATTAAAGAGAGTATTTAACAAAAATTAATACATCTTTTTTTATAAATAACTAATATAACTTATTTTCTTAATATATAAATTAGTTGTCTAATTTGTATTAGAGTCAGAAATACAAGCCAGTCCGCTAGTTGCAGGTTGGCTCACACCGACCCACGGGCCACATGGTAGGACTAGCAAAATGTCAACCCTAACCCGAAGTTGAGTGTAGGTCTACGTTTTTATAATTTTTTTTAATATTTTTTTAAGACGGCTGAAAGTTTGAGATACGTATATATGAGTTATCAAATTTTCCTTTCTAGCATCAATCATTTCATTTATAAAATTCAAAAACATAATTCATAATTCAAGAGATAAAGTTATCAAATTTGTTAAAATTTAATGACAAAAAAATCAAATCATCCTCAAGAAATCAAAATATAATAATTTAGTTTAAAGATGGAGGAATGAGGTTAAGATTTTCTTTTTCTTTTTTTGGGATTAAAGGTACTAAGTGAAAATATGGGAATTATGGATTTTGTAAAATTATTGTACTTTAAAAAAAACAAAGGATGTACAAGACAACCCGTAGGCTACCCCACATTAACCCACAAACCATGCAAGTCGAGCCTATGCGGGCCACACTTTTACAGGCTAAAAAATCCCCAACTCTAATCTAGTTAAAACCCGGGAGCTACAAGCTAAGCCTATATTACTAGCTCTGGTTTATATGTTAAGGAGCAAAAGGAGTAGTATATATTTACACTATTTGATTGGCGTAATACTTTTACAATCCTATAAAAAGTATTTTTACAAGGGTTAAAGTGAAAATTTGTCTTGAAAATTTTCGTTAAGGAGCAATATTACCCCGAAACTATTATAATTGAGCTATGTTGCCTCTTAATGCCTCTTAATGTTGACCAATGACTCTTAACCCAACTAGCAAGTCCATGTATCATCTAATGGGATAACCCAATTAGCAATTAGCAAGTCTATATATAATTCAATGGGATCATTTTTTATTTATTTAAACCCAACTATTTCAAAACATATAAGTTCAAAGCTACCATCATTAAATTTAAGGCTTTATTTTAGAATAAGGTTAGATCTACCAATTAGTCTAGATAGTAAAGAGGTTAGCTCATAATCATAAGGTTGTAGGTTCAAAGCCTACTAATTTAAAAACTTTATTGGTGTCACTTTATAAGTATCTTTGTAAGTACTCTTTGAACTTAGAAACATGTCTTGACTCTAATAAGCTCATAAAATCCAACTTACCTAAACTTTTTGTATGCAAAGAGAAAAGCGTTGGATCTCATCATTAAGCAATCCAATAACGCTTTCCATCAATGTATCCCTACAACGTGGTTTTCCATAACCTTTAACTTAAGAGTAATGATTAGACCCAAAATGTGATGCCCAAATTGAATCACTGGACCCAATACAATGAGACTGAAATGACCCAAACTCTGCTTCAATCAACTTCCTCTCTCTTTTTACCCCCATAATGTCTAAGGCCTTCTTGAAACTTCCGCCTCAAGATTTCATCATTTCATGTGTGTTGTTATCATGAAAATCACATAATTTTGGAAGCAGCTTAAGAGTTTAATAATGATCCTAGATTTTAATTACTCTAAAACGCATGTTAAATATCTTTAAATAAGGGTAATAAAAATTATGTCAAGTATAATGTTTGTAAATTTTTTAAAATAGAAAGAATAACAGCATGAACCAAAAATATGTACGAGACTTCTCTTTCTCAAGGAACAAAAAACTGGATTGGGTGATGAACCGGTCACAGCACTGGTTTAAGGGTCAATGGTTTAACCGGGGTCGGACCGATGATCGAATCGGTCATATTAAAATATTATAATTTATTAGTGGCAATATATATATTAATATATTTTTAAATTTCCATAGATAAAAATAAAGATCTTTAGACAAAAAATGCTTAAAATCTATTAGTATTAGTTATTGTGCCTATATTTATGTAATGACATATGCTTTCCTATAATTAATTAATTATTATATCCTCTCAAAATCTTTTTTTTAGATTTGTTTTTTCTTTACCTACTTTTCTCTTCATCTTGGTCTTCAAACTTTCATTTTTCCCTAAAACATAATGCAAAATAGTAGTTAGAGGAATAAAAAAATGTATTTAAAAAAAAGGCAAATCGGGTGGATTGGTTGAACCACTGGTTTTGACCGGTTTATTTCATCAACCGGACCAGATCATTGGCCGGTCACTGATCGGATCGGTTGAATCGGTCAGTCCGGTTTTTTTTAAATACTCTTTCTTTCTCTTTTTTTCCCCAAAAACACTTTGTTAAGAATGGTGTAGGCAGAGAGGAGAAGATAGAGATAGAGAAGAAGGAGAACTAGAGTAGAGGGAATAGGTAAGGAAAGAAAAAAAATGAAAAATAACACTTAAATATTACTTGAATTTTAAAATTTCAAATTGATTTTATTGACTATAAGAGTAATGAGATTGACAAAAAGGTATACCAATTGACAACTTAGTTTTTAGAGAAATAACTGATTTAGTATTTTAAAATTTAAGTGACATACAAATTTTTTTTTTAAAAAAAACTTTGTAAATATCTTTAACTAGCGGATTGCCTGTATTACCACCTCTAAAAAAAGCCCTGCAACACAATATGCTAGAACCTTTAACATAGCGTAATAATCAAACGGGTGAGTCCCAACTTGAATAGTTGGGCCCAAGACAATCAAACGGTAATGGCCCAAATCTGCTTCAATACATTTTTCATACTTCTTGAAACTTCGTTTGGCATGCTCTCCATTTTATTATTTTCACATATTAATATTCATCCAAGATTCCAAGTGTGCTATTATTATGGTAATCACCCAATTTTGGGTGCAGCTTATCCAAAAATTTGATTTGTTGAGATATTATGTCCTATATTAATGATATGAGATGTTATGATTTGATGATGAAATTAAATTAGATTCTAATGTTAGCCTATTAGCTCATGCTTTTCCTATATAAATGCTTATATGTATTCTCATTTATTTACGCATTAATAACATTCAGAGACTCTTAATTCTTTTACTTCAATCCTTTCCTATCTTGTTTGGTTCGATTTTATGGAAGAGGGTTACATGTAATCCTAATGCAACATACCGATTACGGTGTTTTGTTGGGCTTATGTAATATAAAGATGATTACATTTTGTAATACTGATCACATCATTTGATGTGATCAGGATTACACTGCTAAGACTGATGGATAGGATGCAAAGATCCTGTAATCGAGTAAAAAAGACATTATTACCATTATATTTTTTTAAATTGACCAAAGTGCCCACCCATAAACGCTGTTAAATATTAAATAATTACCACCATTAAATATTAAAAATTTAAAAATAATTCCCTATTAAAATATTAAAAAATATATTCTACTATTAAAAAATATTAAAATATCACATTAAATAATATTCCCACCATTAAATATTAAAAAATTACCATGAATCTAATATGTACGCTGCATAATATTTCCACAATTAAATATTAAAAAATTACTATGAACCCAACACATACACTGCACATAATTAAAAAAATACCATGAACCTCATATATACACTATACATATATGTAGATAAGGGTAATTTTGTGTCTTGCTATATTAGAGCCATATATTCTCATGTTTAATATAATCCAAATAAACGTTTTTATGCATATGCACCATCTTTCCTTAATGACAAACCAAACAAATTCATGCAATCACCATTCCATTCCATTACATTACATTTTATTATATTTCCTCTGATTCCATAAACCAAATGGGCCATAATAGTCAATAATTTCCTTCCATTTAAGCTGGCAGCTTTCGGGAGTCACTCCCTCCACTTCCATTTCACAAGAGACATTTTCCCATGTCATATGAGGGTTTGCTAGGAATTCTACATGATGGGTTTTACGGAGGCTAATTAGTGTTATTAAATGCTCAACATTTCATCCCTCTAAAATCTTGTCTCCTCTTCCTCCAGTACTACTACCCTCCTCCTCATCAACAAATTGGAAAAAAATCAAAAAATGATTTTTCAAATCTTTAATCCTCACTTCTAAGTCGTCGTAAATTCCTAATATGTAAACATCTTCAGCATCCATTTACATGGGTCATGATGTAATTCTCAATTATGCACACATCAATTAGTATCATATGTTTAATTGATAATAGATGTACCTAATCTTTTATACCAATTTATGAGTACGTAAGTAGGATGGGTGATACCAATTGATGGTTACTATTTAAGGATGCAGATGCAATATTGAGAGACTCTTATTCTTTTTACCTCAATCTTTCAAATTCCCTCATAGTATTATAGTGGTATCAAAATCGAGATGTTTCTATAATAATTGATAATTTACTCCTAGTTAAATACATTTCCCATATTGTCTCAAGGTTTGTTAGAAATTTTGCATGATGGGTTCTACGAAGGTTAATTAGTGTTGATACATACTCAATAGTCAATCTCTCTAAAATCCCGTTTCCTCCACTTTAGGTATCACTACTCTCCCCCTCACCAAAAAATTTGGAAAAATGATTTTCAAATCTTGAATCATCGCTTCTAAGTCGTCATAAACCCCAAATATGTAGACGTCCTTAGCATCCATGCTTGTTTGCACGGGTTGAGATCTAATTCTCAATTATGTACCCATCAATTGGTATCATATGTTCAATTGATAACAGTTGTACCTAATCTTTAATACCAATTTATAAGTACCTAAGTGGGATGAGTGATATCAATTGATGGTTACTATTTGAGGAGGCAAATATAATATTTAAAGACTCTTATTCTTTTTATTTTAATCCTTCAAATTCTTTCATTGTATCAAAGAGTTGTTTCTATAATATTGATAATTTGCTCCCAGTTAAGCACATTTTCCCATATCATTTGAAGATTTGTTAGGAATTATGCATGATGAGTTCTATGAATGTTAATTAGTGTTATTACATGCTTAGTAGTCCATCTTTCTAAAATCTTGTCTCCTCCTCTGGTACTACTACCTTCCTCATCACCAAAAAATTGAAAAAAAATAAAGATTTTCCAAATCTAGATCCTCACTCATATGTCGTCGTAAATCCCTAACATGTAAACCCCTTTAGCATCCGAGCTCGTTTGCACGGGTCAAGATGCAATTCTCAATTATGCACCCATCAATTGATAATAGATATACATGATCTTTGATACCAATTTATAAGTACCTAAGTGGGATGAGATGTAATACCTTACATTTATGCTCCTTTTATATGTGTCGGAAGCGTTATTCTTTCTTTACTTAGGAGTTCAATACTTCTTTACCACTAATGAGCTATTACTCTTACCACATATCAGAGTTAATTCTATTTTTCATTCCTGTGATCCTAATTACAATTGAATTCAAATTTTCATATTCATACCGATATGTGTGTGTGTGTGTGTGTCTGTGTAAATATTTTACATACAGTAAACATAAATACACTTAGCTCTTCAAACATTCATCTTCTTTTTTTTTGGTTCATCTTCAATCATACTTCTCTGTCCTGTTCACGGACCTATATGGTTGGTGGGGGGTGAGATTCGAAGGAATCTCTGTAGAAAACATACAGACAATGCATGTACGATAAATGCTAGGGCATGATATGCTTGCCTTACATAGGCTCATATTCACATAATGATATTTCGCATGCCCAATGTTTCATGTAACATACTTATGGCTACAGTAAAAGCAAAAACAGAGCTTCATTCATGCATACATGCTTCGCATAATCAAGCAAAACAATACAATAAAGCAATACACATCATAAACATCACAGACATACAAGTAAGTAAGTTTATTACCTAGTGGCCTTTCCAAACTCTTCTCTTGTTCCCAATCGCGTGGGCATCCTTGCAAATATTAAATCCTATAATTCATGGACGGCAGGTTAATACTCATTCCAATTATTGATAACTCAAGATACTTTGGTTAGTTATCTTTTAAAGTTAATGCATTAAGCCCAATGGGTATTTAATGGGCCCACACTAACTCCAACTTTTTAACTTAACCCTTAGAGGTTAACTTAATTACCAAATGCCATAACCTTTTTCATTTTCGCACTTGTCAGAAAAGTTGATAAAATTTTCAATAATCTTTGAAAATTCATATATTGGCCTAGGAATATTCAATTAAGGTGGTTCAAAATTCCATGTGCCACTTATTAAGTCTATTTTAAGGAACAAATGATTATTTCTGCAGCTCACATGCACAAAATCCCATATTTCACAATTACTCACTTATGTCACAGAACAGCTTTCAGAATCATTACAAGATTTTAAAAATTTGTATCTCCCAATGCACTGGTCCAAATGACAAATATTATATATCATTTTAAAGCTTATTATGTTTAATTTAACTTTAGAAAATTTTGTGGCCATTGGATTTCATTTGGCTAGACGCAAACATTTCACAATCAGTCTGCCTCAGAACAACTTCCATACTCAATGCCCAATTTTCAAAAATCATAATTAATTTTATAAAACCCTAAATTGACTAATTCCAAGTATATGGTAAACATATTTAAGTGTCATTTCAAGAAAAAAATATCATTTTCTAGAGAATGCAGCCACAAAATTTTCAAAAAATTATGAAAACTTAACTGTTCTATAATTGGTTCTAGAAACAAGGCCAAACTTTGAAAAATCATAACTTTAAATCCACTAGTCCAAAAATTACATTTTACCTATAAAAATGAAGCTCAGAATGTCTAATTTCATTTTGAAAAGTTTCATAACATTTGGACCAAGTTTTAATGATCAAAAACACTCCACAACATCACTGCCTTTTAGAAAACAAAATATGACAGCACTACTCCTAAGTTCCAAATTTGTGATTTCTCATTTCTAAATCTTATTTAATACCATTTAAAAAACTAAAACACAATAAAATATAAAAAAAACTCAAAGAACCAAAATTTAGGGCAGCAACACCCATTCCACAAAACTCAATCAAACCATATAATATATGTTTTAAAAGAAAGCTCTTATTCACCTATTGCTTCTTCTAAGCTTTGTTTTTTGATTCTAAAACTTTGGACCTTGATAAATGCCTCAAAAAACCTCCTCTTGAAAAAATAAAATCATAGGAATGAAGCTTAGACCAAAAGAAACAATATTCTTGAAGACACTTTTGGCTAGAAAGGTGAGTAAGAGCGCGAAAATGAAGAGAGAATGTCACCTTTGCTTTATAAACTTCAAGATCTCTTTTCTCTCTCTTCTCCTCCTTGTTTGTGGTCCAAATGATGAAGAAAATAGTGTGATGAGGATTTTTAAAATTCCTTATCCTCTCTCTCTAAGGGCTAGCCGAAATCCACAAAAAAAAAGGAGGGCTAAGATGAAATCTTGCTTTTGCTAGGTGGCATGTTTAAGAAGTGTCTCAAGTCCTTTTTTTAAATCCTAAGTTGACAAGTGTCTTACTTCCAACTACTTAGTTACTCTAACCAAATGGAGTTTGGTTAAGTTAACACGATTATTTCCTCTTCCTTTTTGGGCAGCCAAAACCGAAACTGAGAGAGAGAAAAAGAGAAAAATGGTTTATCCAAGGGTCCATAGCTTCTTGTACATAAAGAAGATTATTATTCATTGGTTACTTGGTTGAATTTTCTTGTCTCCCATTTTTTTTCTTCCTTGGCCGAATTCTTAAATTAGTTAGGGGGAAATTAATTTGATTTTTAGGCCTCATAATTACTTCACTTTTTTAAGAGCAAATCCTAGCCCTTAATCTTAGGTTCCAATTTTAACCTCAAGGTTAAAAGGAGATTTTCTCTTTTGCTCTTTTTCATGATAATCTTATTTGAATTGCTATTGGTTCTTTTCTTTTTCATTTTAATTCTCTTCTATTTTTAGATTCAAATTAGGTTTTATATTATTTTTCCTTTAGATAAAGGAATTGAGTATTTCTTTTAGCTCTTTGGAACCAAATTCCATACTTTGTTCTTCCCAAATTAGTCCCTAAAAGACATTATGTCTCTTGGACATTCTTGAGACTTTTGCAAACTGTTAGCAGTCGGCTTGAGTTAGTCTTAATTTCAAGCTTTTAATCTCAAAATTTAAGATATTACAAGGGATACCAATTGGTAGTTACTATTTGAGGAGGTAGATGTAATATTTAGAGACTCTTATTCTTTTTACTTCAATCCTTCAAATTCCCTTGTGGTATTAGAGCTAAGTTGTTTCTATAATAATTAGTAATAATTTGCTCCTAGTTAAGCACATTTTCTCATATTGTCTGGGGTTTGCTAGGAATTCTGAATGTCGGGTTCTACAAAGGTTAATTATTGTTATTACATGCTCAGCAGTCCATCCCTCTAAAATCCGGTCTCCTTCTTTGGTGCGGCACCCTCCTCCTCACTAAAAAAAATTTAGAAAACACGATTTTTTCAAATCTTAAATCTTCGCTTCTAAGTCGTCATAAATCCCTAGTATGTAGACATCTTTACATCCATGTTTGTTTACACGGGACGAGATGTCTAATAACTGTGCAAATGCGACCCTATTTCGTTGTCGTGGCAAATATTGATGACATGTTCAATTATGCACCTATCAATTGGTATCACATGTTCAATTGATAACAGATGTACCTTATCTTTGATACCAAGTTATAAGTACCTAAGTAAGATGAGTGATACAAAATTGATGGTTACTATTTGAGGAGGCAAATATAATATTTAGAGACTCTTATTCTTTTTACTTTAATCCTTCAAATTCTCTCATGGTATCATAGCGGTATCAAAGTGGTATTAGAGCCGAGTTGTTTCTATAATAATTCATTGATAATTTTTTCTCCTAGTTAAGTACATTTTCCCATATTGTCTAAGGGTTTGTTAGGAATTCTGTATGATAGATTCTATAAAGCTTAATAACTATTATTACATGCCTAGCAATCTATCCCTCTAAAATATTGTCTCCTCCTCCTTTGGTGCCACCCCCTCCTCGCCAAAAAATTGGAAAACATGATTTTCCAAATTTTGAATCCTTGCTTTTAAGGTGTCATAAATCTTTAATGTGTAGGCATCTTTAGCATCCATGCTCGTTTGCATGGCATTGAAATGCCCAAAAGCTATACAAGTGTGACCCTATTTGGTTGTCGCGACAACAGTAGTGGCCTATGGGTGGTGATCCTCATCTTTTTGTAATTCTCAATTATGCATCCATCAATTGGTATAAAATGTTCAATTGATAGCAGATGTACCTAATCTTTGATATCTATTAATAAGTAGGTAAGTGGGATGAATGATACCAATTGATAGGTATTATTTGAGGAGGTAGAACTTAAAATGTACTCTTTATGTAATTCTCATTTATGTACCTATCAATGGGTATCAGATGTGTTAGAACTGGCTGACACCCAAGAGGGGGGGTGAATTGGGTGTGTGATAAGAATGTATGATCTTTTAAAATCTTTTCGCAACTTATCAAATCAATACATGCGGAAGTATAGAAACATAAGCTGATATGTAAATCATATATGCTGGAAATGTAAAAGCTTAGGGAAGAGAATATGCAAACTGTGATTTATCCTGGTTCGGTCCAATCAACGATGACCTATGTCTAGTCCCCAGGCTCCTCCTGAGATTTCCAATCCACTATCTTCTTGTTTAACCGGGCACAAGAAAAGCCTCTACAAATTCACAAGAGTTACTCCCCTTTACACACTGTAAGGTTTACTCCTTCTTACAGCAAGTCGAGCAAAGCAATCCCAAAGACATTTCTCTCCTGCTTACCCGTGCAAGTCTTATGAGCAGCAACGTTCTCTCCTGCTTACACCACTGTAAGTCTTACGAGCAGCAACGTTCTCTATTGCTTGCACCTTGTAAGTCTTATGGGCAGAAACTCTTACTGGCGATTCACTCTACAACTTCCACTGTAAGGTAATCACCCCTCTCAAGGTCCCTCTACCTTGAGTTTAATACAGAAATATATTTGTAAGGGTTTACAAACTCTCTCACAGAGTAGATAGGATACTCACTGAAGTACAATACAAATATTCACTCTCTCAAATATACATAATATAGAAGATGAAGTAGAGCAAAGAGTGGTCGGAGGTAGAAGACTTAGAATATCAGCATGTTCATGTTCTCATCGTATTGCCCTCTGTTCTGTGTTTGAATCATTTCCTATTTATAGCTGAGTTGTGGAAGATGACCGTTGTAGTCTGTTGATTCATTTTACCGTTGAGCCCATTCAGATATTTTTCTGTTATAATCTCATTTGATGCTTAGACAGACACTACTTCATGTTCAGTTGAAGTCCCATTGCTTTGCACGGTCGTTGAGTGTATTGAAATATTTTCCCGTTGATCGTGCTCTGACATATGCTTCAGCGTTTCTTACAGTTTGCACATTGGTATGACAGATGCAATAGTATTTGTCTTCCGTTACTTATGAATTTTGCTGCCGCCCACGAATAGTTGTCGTTTAATATTGATCCGTGTAAGCCATATGATCGGTAGTGCATAACATCTGTAAAAGCACTTAGAGAAATAGTTGTTAGAAAATATCACTCGGGTGATCACAGACTTCACTGGGAGTGATTTCAGAAAACTTGAAGAATCACTGGAAGTGTTTTCTGAAAAACAGTAATAAGACCATCGGGAGTGATCTTGTTTTCGCAACTGAGTAGTAAAATGATATACCATATGATTTTGATAGCAATTTGGAGAAATCAGTAATAAAAGAATTTCACTAGCAAAATCAGTTGTTCTTTATGGAAGTAATTGCAAATGGATCATAGTGTATGCAGGAAAGTGTTTACTGGAACAATAAGTCATTTATTGGAGAAAATACAATATCACTGGAAGTGAATATAATATCACTGGGAATGATTTTGAAAACGTTGAAAGCTTCTGACAGTGATTGCTGGTTCACTGGGAGTGATCTTGAAATTTCCATGTTTCACTCGAGTGAATTTGGAATCACTGGAAGTGATTTTGTAAATAGTGATTTCTTCTTGCAGTGATTTTGTACACAGTGAAATATTCTTGCAGTGATTTCCAATTCACTGGAAGTGATTCAGCGAAAATGCAACATCACTTGAGTGATTCGGGATCACTGGAAGTGATTTGGAAAACTTCATGTATCACTCGAGTGATTTGGCATTCACTGGAAGTGAAATTGCAAAACTGAGATATCACTGGAAGTGATTTGGAGATCACTGGAAGTGATTTGGAGATCTTGGCGTATCACTCGAGTGATTTGGCATTCACTGGAAGTGATTTTCAAAACAGTGAATTTTCTTGCAGTGATTTTTCAATCACTTGAAGTGAAATGCCATATCACTCGAGTGAATACTGAAATCACTCGAGTGATCCGTTTCCAGTTCTTCAGTAAACAGAGATAAACTTCTAGATGCCATAACTCTTCGAATATGACTCCAAAATTATTGTATTATATATCAATGGAAAGCTATTGAAGTCTACTTTCATATGGCACTAGTTTCAGCTCAATAGGATCAGTGGTTTGAGAGTTATACCCAAAATACAAAACCTGTTCCAGAAAGTGACGCTGACATGAAGGCCAATTTCGAACACTTATATCTCCTTCATCTGAGATCATTTGATGTTTCTTCTGGTGTCAAAATGACTCTTTGGGAGTCTATTTTCATATGCAACTGGTTTTGTCTCAATCGAAGTTGTATTGTGAGAGATATGATCAAATAACTAAGCCTTGCTCAGCTGGACGAAGAACAGACTCTGAAAAACTGAAAATCACTCGAGTGAACAGTGAATCACTGCGAGTGATTTTCAGAATCACTCGAGTGATTGTTTAAAACACTCGATGCTACAGCACTGCTACAGTGAAATATGCTACAGTAACCGTATGCTACAGTATCACTGCTACAGTACCGTAGAACTTGAAACTTGCTATTTTTCATTGATTCTTGCAAGTTCTTCATTCCTCAATTTCTTTTTTCCATTGCTTGACTAATCTACAATATATGCAATATCAAATAGTTAGTCAATGTATTAGAAAAGTATACTATGCAAACTTTTGCTCTCTTAATATTTGGCATCTATATTTGGCATCATCAAAACTAATCACATCTAACAAGAAGTTCAATTGGTATCCAAGGTATCAAACTTTTGATACCAACTAATTATTGAGGAGACAAAACTTAAAATGTGGGATAAGCTTAGAGTTTATGATTTCCTATCAAATCATTTTTTCAATCAAGAGTTCTCCTTTCACTTTATATGAAAGGATCAACATTTTCTGACCATATCCTTTCAAGAGTATATTTTTGGGTATATTTAACATCCTGGCATAGAACAATAATTTCTATTAATTAGAATATGATATTTGAGTGGCTTAGTTTTTTTAACAACTAACTTTAAGGGTAATGTTTTCCATCCACTTAGATACACCTTTGGTATCAATTGGTATCAGAGATACCAACTGAAATGTATTTGTCAAAATTTTGGCATATGTGACATCATCTAATCTCACATGATTTAAAAAGAATGAAATATATTTGTCAAAAAGAAGACTCTTAAAAAATACTAATTAAAAATCACATTCTTTTTGGATTGAGAATGAGGACGATTTGAAGACTGTCAAGGAAAGGAGACAGATAGAGAATGCAAGCCATGAAGGCAAGGGATGGAATTGATTAATAGAAGGAGAAGTGTAAGAAGATAGGTGCAAGAATGAGATGTAAGATGATTTTGGAAAATTGGAAAAGTTATGTGTTTTTAAATTGCATATCAAATGCCAGGTATTATTTATTTATTTTTATAAAAGCCAGGTGTTATTTTTTGAAGAGAAAAAGATAGAAAAATATTGTCAAAATTGGTAAAAAAACAAATAAACATGTTAAATTTCAATAATTCCAAAGGACTTATTTGAAATTTTGAAATATTGTAAAATTTAGAAAATTACCTAATTACCCTTAATTTTTTTTAAGAAAAAATCTTCAACCCACTTTGCTCATCGCCGGAGCTTAGGTGATTGTGAATAGCGGTGGTGGTCACTAACGCCGGAGCTCTGACAGTCTTATATAATTTTTTCAATTTCTTAAGCAAAAGTTGTCAATACTGATACTTGAGTTGTTAATATAGATACTAAAGTCATAAACAGGGTCGACCGAAGCTTTGGCGGTCTCATATATTTTTGAATTTCTCAAGCAAAAATCATATATATATGGATACTTGAGTTGTTAATATGTATACTAAAGTCATAAATAGGTTCGACCGGAGCTCCAGCGATCTCATATATTTTTTATGACTTTAATATGCATATTAACAACTCAAGTATTCATATTAACGAATTTTGTTTGAGAAATTCAAAAAAATATATGAGATCACGCGGAGCTCTAGTCGATCTTATTTATGACTTTAGTATCTATATTAATAACTCAAGTATCTATATTGACAAATTTTGCTTGATAAATTTAAAATAAAAAATATATATGAGACCGTCAGAGCTTCGACGGTCGGTTGTCGGTAAGGTCACTAGTGCTCCGATGATGGCCACCACCGCTGGTCATCGGCACCAAAGCTCTAGCGCCAACAAAGGGGTTGAAGAACTTTTATTTTTTTTAAAAAAAAATTAAGGATAGTTAGGTAATTTCTCAAATTTTTCAATATTTTAAAATTTCAAATCAGTCACTTTGTAATTATTGAAATTCAACATACTTATTTACATTTTACCAATTTTGACAGTATTTTTCTGTTCTTTTTCTTTCTTTAAACGACATGAAATTTAATAAAATGTAAAAATTTTGACAAAAATTGTTAACTTCAACAGAATTTTTTTTTTCAAAAAACGTAAAAATGTAAAAATTTTGTAAAAAAAAATGTAAAAATATTAACGAGGGAGGAGTTGATAGTCAAGAGCCAAGACATAAAACATTAGCTTCTTGAATTTAAACTCTAAAAACATGCAAGTGAACTAAAAATTGAAGGAATTTTGTGTATTTTAGCCTAAATTATATATTTATGCACATAATATGTTTATCTATCTAATTTTAAAATCTCAGCAACCTAAGAATAACTTAGTCAAATATCTAACGTGTAGTTGAGTGCAAACCCTTTCACTTATATTGGACAACAAATTTTGGAAGAGAGTCCATGGAGGAAAAAATAAAAGAAAATCACATCAATATCCTAAATAAAAAAAAATAATATTAGAAAAATCTCATAACTGATTAATGATAGTTTTTTCACTTATTAATAGTATCTCTTTCACTTCTTATTGATAAATTATAAAACTTTTATGATATTATTTTGTTTGGTTGAGACTTTGATGTGATTTAAAAATACAAAAAAAAAAAAAAAAGGAAAAAAGAGTAAGAAATTTAAAACTGATATATGATATATGCTTGTTTGTTTTAGCTTTCACGATTGCATAGGCCTGATTTATGTAAATTGAGATAAATCTCTTTTATATATTTACCTCATAAATCGTACCTTATATTTCGTAAATCAAGATTCATAAACACTTATATAAACTATCCAAACGTGCTAATAATAATGGATTGTTCAATGTAATGGGTAGTTGAGAGCAAACTATTTTGTTCAAATTAGTTCCCGATATCTTGGTTACACTTGCAACAGCCTGTTGCATTGCTTGATACGATGGAGGCAATTTCACTTTCATGAATTGATAATTCATGAGACCAATCCTTGTCTTTGTTCCCTCCTCACCGCCGAGTTTTTCTTCTTCCCTCTTCACTCTTCACAACTGGTTCCCTCTTCGCCATTAATGCCTCAAACACCTTTCCGTTTTCCTCTCGATAAGTCCCTTTTCTCGCCGCACAAACATCTCTTTCACCAGTCGTTTTACTGTGGAATCTTTGTTTGACAAAATTCTCCTCTGCTCTTTAAGACAATCATAACTACACAATAATACCCATCGTCCTCACTCGTTTTCTCAGAATTTATTAAACCCTAGAAAAAAAAAACAGCCGATCGATTTGAATCGTTCGTGTTTGGTATCGGTGTTTCTAGGGCTAAAAATTTTTGGGGACGAATCGGAATTCGGAATCATCCTTTTGGTGCTGGGTCCTTTTTACAGCTGTATTGGTCTCTCGTAGCCAATTTCTTCTTTTGTTTGCTTCCACACATTCTCTTACCTTCTGCACATTGTGTCTCCCACAATGGCTCAATTATGCAGTTCCCCACCTTTACCTTCCACCTGTATGTAACAATGCCTCATTGAAATTGTGTAACCTTGTGATGCTGCTATTACTATCTAACCTTTTTTTTCTTCTTTTCTTCATCTTTATAGATAAGAGATTTTGACCTTTTTGGGCCAGTCTCACATGATATCAAAACAAAATTGGCCATGTCATATACTCTGAATCTGAGGTCTCCATTTTTTTTTAACCAATCTGATGATGGTCACTGTTTGGCTTAAGAAAGAAAGTCTTCTGTGGGTTGAGGCAATTTGAGTTTGAGTTTGAATCTATCCCAGTAATTTTATTTCACCCTCACCAAATAATATTAGCTTTTTACTTAATAAAAGATCCTATCTATAGTGCAAGTTGCATTAGCTATGACATCTTATATCTTATATGAAGGATTAGAGGGTAAATTTTCTTAATATTTAGGTATTATAAATTTATAACTGATTGAGTAGTCTTTTTTTTAAAAAAAAAAAAAAAATTAAAAATGATATTTCCCCAAGTTAATCTTTGGGATTAAATGAGTTAGCTGGTACCTAAAAAAACACAAGTTAGGACTTCCATGTGCAAAGCTTTTATATTGATTGATTTCTTTAGTGGCAAGTCTTTCTCTGGAAGACATTTGAGCGTTTATGAATTAATTAAGCACCTTCCTCTGAAAACTTTATTTTTTTATAAAAATAAAAAATCTATGATCAATCGAAACTCAAGTTTTTCATTTTTTTATGTTGATACTAAGTGAATCTATAATGAGAATAATCTATAAAGTACTTGTGAGGGGAAAAAATGAGGCCATAAGTAAAATTATGTATTAGACTGACTTTCTTTATATTTTCATTTGTTAACTCTCCTTTTTACATCATCACCTTTATATATTTCACTTTACTTCATGCATAAGGATAATTCAATAAAGATAGTCCTATCTTTTGTTTAGAAATCTCTTTAAAAATCTTTTGTTTTCAAGGATTAACCTAACACCTTGCTTTAAATAAAGATGGTAATATCTTGGAAGTAATACTTAACTAGTTAACTCTGTTAACTCTGTCCTTTTAAGATTTTTAATATGCGGTTCGGCACTTTAATTGTCAGTGATACATTGTTGACATTTATTCAATAATTATTCTTATGTACCAGAACAATGAAACTAATTTCAACAGCACAAAAACAAGCTTACATTATGAAAGGATGGACAGCTTGTCCTCGCGATGTTTGATATTTTCTCATAAAAAAGCAGGGCAATATAGATGGAGGGACTGTTTTGTAATTTCACGCCCAACAGACATATGAACATGCCTGCTACAGTTGAGAAAAACCAGAGGACCCATTCAAGTGAAAGGAATTTCTCAAGGACTCATTAAGAGGCTCCCTAAATGAAAACAAAGCTCTGATTCTTTTTTTCTTTATTTATTTTTCTTTTTCTTTTTCTCTTCTTTCTTCTGTGTAATGCTTACTCTTGAAGGCCCACCTTTTGAACAGAGGAAAACTCATAATAAAAAAGTTGGGAATTGTGAATGATTGGTTTCACCCACAGGCCTCTTTTTTGAGTGCGTATGTTATGTAAAATTTCAACTCCTCCTGATAAATAAACAAAGGAAAGGAGGGAAAAAACATCTGCATGTTTCTGCATTCTCTGATGGAAATCAATCTCAATCTTCTTCTGGGTATCTCTGATATTATAAAGAATGTTTTGATGATTTCAAGGCTTTGTTATTCTTCTTTTTGAGTTTTCTGACATCACAACTAGCACTTGCTTCAAAGCACTAAGCTCCCTGAATCGGTGGTTCTTGTCCTTTTCAACGGATTTTTGCAGGATTCCAGGAGATGGGTATGCAAACCAAACTTAGATCTCACTCCAAATCTTTTTAACCTTCATCATGTTATCCACTATCTTGACTTGTGTGCATTGCCTTTTTAGTTTTTACTTTAATGTTAATGGACACAATACTTGGCCCTCTATAACACTACTTCTGCAAAATAAATAAATAAATCTATGACATGTTCTGCAAATTTTTTGTTTGTTTCTTCACAAGGTTAATGCTCCATTCTGTAACGTACATCTTCATTTCATTGCTTAGTTTCCTATTACAAGAGGGGATTATCTAATGGGCATATTATCAGATCACAGAAATTGCAGTTGTTTTACTTCTATGTGAGATTGTTGAATGGCAAAGAGGAAGAGCTGGTTTGGTTTTGTGAAGAGGCTCTTTGTATGGGACTCACAGTCCAAACCAGAGAAGGTAAAAGTAAAAATCCTCAGCTTTTTTTTTTTTTTTCTTCGTCCTCGTTTGATTCATTCTGAAGTGATTCTTAGTAACTGATAAGACTCAGCTTTTGTTAACTTTTGATTATTTCTGAAGTGATTCTTAGTGACTGATAAGACGCAGCTTTTTCTTTCTTTGTTTTTGCCCCCTTCCAGAAAGAAAAAAGAAGGAAATGGATGTTTGGAATTGGAAGGCTAAAGATAAAGAGACTGCCTTCTATTACAGCTCCACCAGCAACACTAAAAGAAACAAAACAAGAGGTTGAGAAGCTCAATAATGGCAATCAATGTCAAGATGAAACTGAAGAATTACAAGTTGTTATGTCCAGAATTGAGGCTCCTCAACCCACATTACAATGCCAGAGGAAGATTCAAGAATCTTCCGCCATGAAAATTCAAACTACATTTCGGGGTTACCTTGTGAGTTTGTTCAAGCTCTTTTTTTTAAAAAAAAATAAAAAATCGGTTACCTTCAAATAAATTGAACATAATTTCAGAGGGTGAAACTACTAGTTTAGAAGTTTTCTCTTTCCTTAATTAGTTCTTTCAAAAACAAAAATAAGACGGCTTAAGACTTTAGTCTGAAGTATTAATCCAGTAATCTCTTCATTTTTCACGCACCAGAGTCTTATTTAGCTCTAAATTCGTTAATGACACAAGTGACATTGAAAAAGTATAATAGATGAATCAATGAGTATAAGAAACTGAAGTTCTATTACTACAAGATTGATAGATTCGCATTCATATTTCCTCATTTCTTTACTGGTATGGCATTACAGGCAAGGAAGGCTCTAAGGGCATTAAAGGGAATAGTGAAGCTTCAAGCTCTCATTAGAGGCAGAGCAGTAAGAAGGCAAACAATGAGCACTCTGAAGTGCTTGCAGTCACTTGTTGATATCCAGTCACAGGTCTGTGCCAAGAGACTCCAAATGGCTAAAGGGAGATGGGATTTTGATGAGAACCAAGAGATTCCAAGTTCAAGAGACAAGATAATAAGGGTAATCTCACAAGTTCTATCTTCTCATTGCAAATTCTGAAACACACTCTGTGCCTCTTTTACTTAATCATGGAAACTTGTAAAAGAAGGGGGGACATGATAGTCAAGGACTCCTAAATTTATATTAATGACAGTTGAAGGCCTTAAGGAATCAAACTTTCTCTTCAGAGCTCTAGAAATAAATTACTACTAGTGTATCCTGAATTTATCACCCATGCTCCTCAAAGCTATAACATGATCTTCATGCAAGAGTGTTTTCATTTAAAGGTTTGTAATTTCAAGAAGATCGAGTTGTAACTTCAGAAGGGGGGGGGGGGTAACTTATTTTCATGGTTCTTAAGAGGTCTGTGCAACACCAGGAAAATGAAGTTGCAACTTTGGAGAGCATGGTTAACTTTAAGAAGCATGAGTAGAGAAATTTTGATTTTTATAGTCTTTAACTTTCATCAATATTTAAGTTATAGGTATTTAACAGACATTTTTTTCCTTAAAAATGATGTTCAAGATTATCAACCTTGTAAAATGTGAAGGCTGAATTATAGATTCATATTTCAGATGGATTCAAACAGTGAAAGGAGGTGGGATGACAGCATTTTGTTGAAGGAAGACACAGATGCTTCTTACATGAGCAAGAAAGAAGCAGAAGTTAAGAGAGAACGAATGAAAGAATACACATTCAACCATCGAGTAAGCTCTTGATCTGTGTTTTTGGTTTACGAGATTGTTAAAGGATATTACTTTTTCTAACTAAGCTAACCTTTTGGCTAAATCTTCATAGATTTTTCTTTCAATATCATGTTTTTTCTTTCCATTAACATACATACCTCTCTAAGTTCAAAATCATGCATGTATATAGTTCTGAACTTCTGATGCTAAATTTACTTTACTTGAAATATCATCCCAGAGATCAGCAGAAACAGAGAGAAACAAGGTAAATGGAAGATGGAGGTATTGGATGGAGCAGTGGGTAGATACCCAACTTTCCAAAAGTAAGGAGCTTGAAGATTTAGATTCAGTCCTCTGTTCACATTACAGAGCAGGGGAAGAAGATGTAGGAGGAAGAAGACAGCTTCATCTGAGAAATATTCAGAGCCAAAGACAAAATCAGATTGAAGGCTTATATTCTCCAAAACTTGCTCCAATAAGAAAACCTTCTCCTCACAGAAGGCAACATTCTCTGGGAAATGATGAGCCTTCAAGCCCTTCTGTACTTCCAACTTACATGGCAGCAACAGAATCAGCCAGAGCAAAAGCAAGATCTTCAAGCTCCCCACGACTAAGAACAGTGAATGTGGTTGATGCAACAAAACTTGATGGCAACTCACCATGCACAAAGAAGCTAGCTTTTCTATCTTCTTCCATTAACCAGCAAAGATCTCCAAGTTTAAAGGGAATCTCAGGACCTATAAGATCAAACAGGACAATGAAGGATCTCAGCATGAACTCAGATAGCTCATTTCTGTACGGATATAACAGAGGTAAAATTCTTGTAAGCTCATCAAAGTAATCAGCACTCAAACCTCATCAAATCTGAATCAGATCAATTTGGATAGTTCAGATTTAATGATTTTCAACTAATAATTTTTAAATTTAAAAAAAAATCATAGTTAAGATACTATCTTTGTTTCAGATTCTATACCTATAAAAATATTTTTTAAAAAAATAAAGATAAAAAAAAATTAAATCTAGACTGCCAGATCAAATTTGAACAGTCTTGATCTAATGAGATTTGGGTGCTCCTTACTTTGATGAGCACCCATACCAGTTTCAAAATTCTTTGGGTGTTTGATTGTTGTGAAGGTTTCCTTTGAGAACATGTCATGATTTTTATTGAAGAATGTATCAAAAAAATTTAAAAAAAGGGAAAGAAACTAAACCTAAAATTTTTGTCCCTTTTGTAGATTGGGATGGACAAGGTATCTTCGAATAAGGCTTTGGATTCTGATGCTCTGCTTGCATTAACAGACTCTGTGTGGACTTTGAAGAGAATGACTCTGTTCCTTACCTTGTAAATTTGAGTGGGTATTAATTGTTGTTTTTGACTTGAGTGAACATGGTTTGGTAGGGAAGGGGAAAATCTATTCCTTTTGTTTCTTCTCTTCATAATGTTTATTATATCTTTGTAATTATTATTTTATAGTTTTTATTTTATTTCTTTTATGACTTGTAACAGTGAAGGTGCTAAGTTGATTTTACATTATTTTTGGCCAGCAGTTCATTTTACATTATCACAAACTCTCATTTCATATATTTTCATTTACTTATGTATATGTATGTGTATCAGATTTTAACACTTCTAAGGCATTGGCATGAAAGAAAGTTGTTTCCATGGTACTAATTATATTAAGCATTATTAATTTAAAAAGAATAGTGTGTGTGTAATTTCTTATTTCATTTTGTCTGGTAAATAAATAAATTAAACGTATCCTGTTAAACTAAAAAGGTTTGTCTTTTAAATCCCCAGAGTCCACCTGACCTTTTTTTCTATAATAAAAAAAGATTTATTTATGTACAAATGCCTCATAAATGTTAGGTGGGTGCTAAAATTAGGGGTGTTAAATGCCCAATCAATTATGGGCCTTATTGACGGCCAGTGGAAAATCAGGTTGGGCCTCTTCGTAAATGAAAATCGGGTGTATGAAGAATTTATATTTCTTCTCATTGACCTCTTTATTTTATTATAAAAAAGTCTCTTAATTTATTTTATTCTTTTTTAAGGTGTTTGATGATATACATAGATATTCAGGTAGGTGTGTGTGTCTATATAAAATTAAAAATGTAATTGTAATTGCATATTTAAAAATTATTTATTTTAACTATCAATAATCAATAATGTTTATAATAACATGGCACCACGTATTTTGCAATAAGGAAGGCAATGAAATGATTATAAAGGTAAACTAACAATTTCTCTTGCAATTCATGGATACTTGTTATATAAACAACAATGCTAAAGAGATCATTTTTTTTTATATATACACCAATAATTTGGTTAATGTGAGATCTGACTCTCTTTTTAGTTTGTTTTTATCACAATTCTTGGATGAGATCAACCTTAACTATTTTAGATTTCTAGTTGCTGATTCTATCATACTTTTGTAGTGGTTTAGAAGGAGTTCAATTGAAGGGAAAGAATCTTTTGGATTTCTGCTTTACAAATATAATCTCTAAATCCAAATGGTGTGACATTAACTTCTCTGCTTGTGAATCCATAAAACATGTCTTTGTGTGATCTCAAAGTAGTTAATGGAATTAGCCACTGATCGTTTGTGCATTGAAGAGTGTGACTTGCCTGAGAACTTGAACGCATCAAAGCGTTGGAGATGAGGAAAAATCATAAGGTGAAGAACATGTTACTCTTAAGCTCTCAATCTACAGTTTTTTGTTTATCACTCCTCCAAGAAATGTAGTGTTGATATCTCAGCATGTGTCTCTCAGAGTTCTAAAATTAGCAAGAGTAAACCTAATAGGCGAGCATGTATGTCTGAAGGAGCTAGAAATAATTATTTTAGGTTGTTAAATTGCTTATATACATTTTTAAATTCACCCGTAGATTTTTGTATCAATGGTAGTAAATTAAGAGTTATAAATTTTCATACACACATTAGTGAATTTTGTTATTATTAATTGTTAAATGATTATATGTACTTGTAAATTCATCTCTTGAACACTTGTAAAATTTTGTATGAGCTATTATATATAATGCAAATTTGTATGTGTACACTTGTAAATAAATATTGTTATTATTAATTGTTAAAATGTGTATATGCACTTATTAAAAAAAATAAATGAAGGGCATTTTTGTCATTTAGCATCAAAATAGACTTTCACTATGGTCCTTTGGTATTGCAATGTAATTTCATAATATGTTGACTCTGTTTGGGTTGATTAAATTTCTCCCTGTCCTTTTCTTTTTTTATATTTGATCAAAGGTATTCCCAAATTACTTTGGACTTAAAATTAATCCTTTTTAAAACCTATAATGTAAAGGATTTTTATCTCTGGCTAGTTGAGTAATAAAGGGTTGCATTGTTTATACCTTTTATAAAAACATTCAAATATATAAAATAAAAATCACGTGCCCATAAAATAATGTCAGATCATATAAATAAATCATAAGTTTCATCACTCACTATTTTATTACTCTATCACGTAAAAAAAATGTCACAGGAAACTGCTATTCTTTTAACAATAATAATATCATTACACCAACAAAATATTTTTATGGTATCCAATATTCATTAAAAATTATATAAATATATAACAAGTTACATAAAAAACTAAGACAATAGATTCTTTGTATATAACTTTGTCCAAGTTCAAATAAAAAAGATTTTTTAAAAACAAAGACAAGTAATCCAAATGAGCAATATGAAAACAATAGATTCAAAGTAAGTTACAACTTATATTCAATTATTTGTTTAGGTATCATGATACATATGAAAAAAGTGACAATCATTTGGGAAAGTTAAAAAATTCCAAAGTCATAGTCATATTTACATAATTAAAACTATGATTAGTGACCATTAATTAATTTTGTTTATAATATTTTATTGCCAGAAGACACAAATAAAAGTTCCAAGTTCCATGAACCTAGTAGACGTTAAAATTTTCCAACATTGTACCAATTGGAAACGTGAAAGTGAAGAAGTGCCTCCCCTTTGTTTGTTTGTTTGGGTCAAAAAGTTGTGACTTTGAGTTGAAGAAACACGGCATCAAACATTGGTCCTTGGACTTGGACCTAACCAACGTTGCATTGTCAGAGCGCATAGATTTTAAATTTTAGAATATTTTGATTAAAATATTATAAACACTCCAATTATTTCTTGGATTATTAAAGTTATCATCAAGTTGTTTTTGACAAAAGTTATCCTTGAGTGTTATGAAAATTATTACAAATTTTAACGAATTTGTAGCTTTAATGGCTTTGATAATAACTTTTCTAAATCCAAATGGGTTTGGTGATTAGATAAGTGAGTTGATCAATGGGTTATTTAGTTGGTCTGATTAAGAGTTTTAAATAGAACAACTAGTTTTGCTTTATATTTTTTTCCCTTCACTTACTATGCCTTTGTTTTAACAAACCACTTGCTAAGCTTTAAACAACATCGTTTTAAGTTAAAAAATAACAGTTATATTTGTAGTTTAGTAACTCTATTTTTTTTATTGAGTATACATGAATTTTTCATTCACTTGTAGAGTAATGTCTTTTTTTTATATTTTAATTAAATTACACTATTTTAATTATAATTAAGTTGATCATAATTTAATCACAGTTAAACCACTATCCCTTAAATCACTATTTTAATAATACATCCAGTTTTGAATACCATACCGAAATATAATATTAAAATATTATTAAACCTTAGAAGTAACTTTTGTCGTGGAATATTTAAAGTTTTAAGAACTTTTAATATAAATTTAATGAAGTTAGTGTCATTTTTAGATAGACTAAATATATATATTTAGTCTTATAAGCTTGCATTAAGTTTCAATTTAATCCCTTAAATTTATAAAGTGTATTTTCAATTCCTTAATCTTAATATTATTAATCTCATTGATGAAAAATGCTAATTTAACGAATTTAAACGGTAATCATGCAATTACCCAAATTTTTTACTCTTTAAATCAAGTGCGTATTTTTTAAGATTATATTGAAACCACGTAAATATTTTTATTTTTTAAAAAGTATATGTATAATTATATATATACGCACATGTACACACACTAGGCAAGCAGGATTTGAATTTGACCGATTCAATGCAAGGCATTCTATGGCTGGTTCCATAAGTTTCCACGTAATTTAGCTAATCATTAACTTTGTAATTGGACAAAGCACTTTGTCAATCACATAGACTCCTCATTTTCAGGCCCAAATAAATTTACAAAACTTAAATGGATTTCTATTAATTATATAAAAGATAGGATGATGAGAGTCTCTCCTCCTAGATACAAAATAAAATATCCTTAAAAAATAAGAAGAGACATCATGATATAGTTACAAATTATAAAAAATTTCAAAATATTGAAATATAAAATAAAATATTTACGTTAAGAGTGCCTCCTCCTGCTATGAATATAGTAACAACTAAAGTAATGATGAAAAATAAAACATGCTCAAAAAATAAACAGAGATATTTGGGAGATAATAACAAATTGTAAAATATTTTGAAATATAAAAATATAAAATAAAATTTTTTAAAAATAAATATATTAAAAATAGAGAGATAAAGAAAATGTAGTTTCAAAATATTTTAAAATCTTATCAAGTTGCACTCCTCCCGATCCCACTACTAATTCTTTTTAAAAATTAAAAATTATTTTTATATTTCATAGAATACTTTTTAAATGAATTCTTCTCGCTTCACTCTTCGCCTCCCATGTTCTCCGCTTCAATGCCATCAGCCTCTCTATGTCCTCTATCGTGGAGTTTATAATCAACTCAAAGTTCCTTATAAAACTTTGCTTTCTGTTGCATTCATTCAACTAATGTTACTTTGTGATGTTTGGACATGAGGTTGCTTGTGATGGTGTCTCAATGGAAATGATCCTCTATGATGGGAAGATCTGTTTTAGAAATATTTTGTTTACCTTATTATTTTGCATAATCTCATGCCACTTATGTTGTTACCATACTAACTTCTCTTACACATATATATCCTGCTCATTTGGTTCATTGTGGGATATAAGGTGGAATACTACAACAAATATTTGGTGATTTCTAATTTTAATGTCAGTCAGGATGCAAAGTGCTTCCAGACCACTGCTCCTTCATTGACAAAGCCAAATATATTGATGTTCCTAAATGACTTTATTTGAGATTTGATGGTTTCAAATTTTATTTGTTTTAAATCGGTAAGTTATATAATTTAGAAATATAAAATCTTTATAGTCTATAAAAGACTTTATTTAAGATTTTATAGTTACAAAATGTTTATATATTTTTAATTTGGAATTCCATCTCTTTTTCTAGTTAGTTAACCATTTTTAGGAGTATCATAACAATTTGATTATTTTTGTAAATTATTTTTCAATCAACTGGGAATCTACTCATACCTCTATTTTATTGGAAGTTATCCGAATTAAAAATATTTTAAAATCTATTCCACACATCAATTATCTTATGATAAGCGAAGGAATTTATAATATTTATATTAATAACTCACTAACTTACTCCATGCTATTTTAAGGAAGAATTTTGATAATTATAAGTTATTATATTAATTATTTATTATAAATATTTTTAATTTTTTTTAACTCAATATGTATAAAAGATGATTTTTTAAAAAATATATATTTAATATGAATGTAGTAGAATTTTTTTTCATCTTATTTGACTAAAGTATTCTCAAGCTACTTTAGATGAATTTATTTTATTTGTACATATGATTAATAAATTTTAAAAATTTTATTATTTTTTAAGAATAATGATGAAAATGGGTGAAAAATAAAAATTAGAGAAAGTATAGTTCAATGAAATCAATAAAGATTTGGATTTGAATTTTTTATTCCAATAATGTGAATTCAATTTGAATGTTTGAATCAACTTTAAATATTAAAGCTTAAATTTATCTGAAATCAAAAGCTAACAATAATAATGTTATCATAAATTATAGCTTCATATCATTTTCTTAAATAAAAAATTTAAAAATAGTAAAAACCCGCCCCGTTGAAAAAATGATATTGCAAATTTCTCATAATCAACCAAAAAAAACCCCAAGACCTCTTTACTAGCATAATTTTTTTTTTAACTTCCCACTTATTATTGTAATTTATAATTTTACAAAATTGATAAATTATAACTTCTTAACCGTGATTAATTATTTCTCTTGAATTGAATGATCATAAATCAATTAAAAAATCTAAAATTTTTGAATAAGTTTTTGGTCCACAATATAACTATTTTAATGTGCCCATCTAGTAATATGTGTGTGTGTAAAATAGGATTATAACTAAAGCAATAGATAATAAATGAGAGATGCCATGACAAGTTTATTGATCTCTTTTCAAAATATAATACAAGATCATATCTTTTTTTTTTTTTTTACCATGAGATTTTAGTCTCTTTTTAAATATTATAATTTCCTTTTCCTTTGCCCTGAGCATTACACAAGTTCTAAATTAGTTACATCTAATTCTCCAATCAAATTTTAGTGTGTGAATTTCAAAATTCTATTAAATCATTATGAATAATAAAATTCATGTATAACAATATTGATTGAAGAATTTGACATAATCAATATAAGCAAATGAACTAAACTTTGTCCCCAAAAAAAATTAATTAAATTATATGCAAAAACTTAACTAATTGAATTACGTTTCCAAAGGTCATTAAACTCAAGATAAGCCTTATAACTTTAAAAAAATATTTATAAAAATTCTATCAATAAAATTATTACATTAAAAGTAGGATTTCAACACATATGCTTTTGATTATGAGACTTACCAATTATACTAAATTTTATTGGCCAATCCCATAAAAAGTTTAACAAACGTGGTTATTATTGAGGACATGAAACACCTAATTAGTAGGTCAATATTTCCATTAGTTTGTACGTAATTTAGCTAATCATCAACCTCAACAAACTTTTGTAATTGGACAAAGAATTTTAGTCAAATGATATTTGTACTGTTCTTAATATAAGATATATTTACCTAATCTAATTATATTAAAAAAATTAATTAAATTAGTTAATATGACATGTAGTTTCTAAAACACCATAATTATCTTCCTTAATTATCATTTTCCTTCTCTTATTTGATTATTGTTGATGGAGCATTAATAAGAATAAATTAGAAAAATATTAATAAATATAAATATGACTTATACTAAAGATAAGAGGGAGTATGATTATTTTAAAAAAAGGTTTGAGTTTTAGAGGATGATAAAAATTAGGGTCAATAGCTTTTAGGCGAATATTGGGGTCGATGTGTGTCTCAACAACTTCCCTCCCCTATGAGGGTAAGGGGTTTTAATTTGTTAAGATAAAATAAATATAAGTTAGGTTAAAATCTACAAACAAAACTCACTAAATTTTAAATCAGTTGCATATAATTTTCCTCATGTTTAAAAGTCTAAACGTTAACTTCCTTGATGTTTTAATTTTTAACATTAAACCTCCTGCTTTTAATTTTATTTCTAAGTTAATGATAAAAATTGCCACATCAGATTAATAAGGATAACATTCCATCTTACCATTAAAAAGAATTGAAATTTTGCTACTAAAAGAAATTTAAATTTTAAAATTTCAATGAGATTATATGCAATTGTCTTAAAGTTCAAGGTGTTTTAAATATTGCCGCCTACATTTTTTAATCCAGATTTAATGTCATGTCATCTTTATTAATGTGACATGACAGCTTCTATTAGTAACATAACAACAAAATTCACGATAGGAATGTAATGTCAACAATTAAAATGCTAAGGAGGTTATATTATTCAAACTTTAAATAAGTGAGATATGATTAATTTTAATGATGTCAAATAGAGATGTCAAATATTAAGAGTAAAATGTTTGAATAATGCATTTATCTCTTATTTTGACTAACTACTATATTTAATGTAAAATATCTTATAGATTAGTCAAGTAAATAAAGAAGATATCAAATTGGGTTATTGAAAGTGAGCAAGAAGAAGAGTAAGAAGATATTGAAGAATGATGTTATCAATTATGGGAAGAAGAACTCAAGAAAAGAAAAAAAGTTATTAAGCTAGACTATAGAGAATGATCATCAAAAGGAAAAAGAAGAAGACAAAGTGAAGAAAGAAGAACCTTCATTATATTAGTCAAAGAAAAGAAGAAACTATGAAGTTGGATTAAAAGGAAGAAAGAAGAACTTATAAACCAATAAAAGAAATAAGTTATCAAGATGGTTTATGGAGAATAATCAAGAAGAAGAAAAGAAGAGATTGAAGAAAGGAGAACTTACAAAATATAAGGAGAATATCAAGATTCAAATTCATAGATTTCATATTGGAGGTCAATATGCTCAATTGGAGGTTAGAATGGGTCATTTGGAAACTAAACTGTCTCATATGAAAGTCATATCAATTTCACTTGAGTGTCATCTCAAGAGTTAAATTTTTTATGATAACTCAGTGACCAAAATGAAAGTTATATCAACTTCATTCGAGTGTCACATTGAGAGTTAAATTTTTTATGACCACTCGAGTGATGACCATTTTGCTCTATCTATTTTTGTTCTGCCCAAAAGAGGTATAGTATTTTAGTTATATCTCCTAAATCACAATTTCGATTGAGATAAAACTTATTTTATATGAAACGAGACTCCAAGTGCAATGCAATAACATTGAGATCAAGTTCAATGGATTTCAGATGAAAAAGACACGAGTTTTGAAAATTGACACTAGAATTTCTCATGTTATTTCAGACCAAGTTTAGTAATTTGAGCATATCTCTCAAACCATAACTCTGATTGAGATGAAAACTATCTCATATGAAACTACACTTAAAAGGTGATCGAAAGATGTAAGGATAAAGATCAACAAGATTTGGATGAAAGAGATGTGAATTTTGGAAGTTGATGCTCGAAATTCACACACTATTCAGACCAGTCCTCTCTCTTTTGATCATAATTTTCAGAAGACAACAAATTTGGGAGTGATTATTGTTGCATTGAAAAAAAAAATTAAAAAGCTCTCTTGGGATAGGTCATTTGTCTATTTTGGAGTTAAAATAGGCAAATCACTTGAGTGATCACTCGAGTAATAAAGTTTTGTTCTAACATTACTTTCACTACACCATAGTGAGTCGGCTGGTGATCTGTTTCAAGATGAAGTATGATCACTTAAGTGACTGTAACATCCTCCTTAAATTACCTCAAAATCCATCATTTCACCACGAAATGAAATAATATTATATAAATATCATATCAAATGCTCCGTCCACAGTACATATTCCAATTTGCAACGAATTATTAAATATATGCCATGATTGCCCAAAAAGGCCCTTAAGTTTGACAATATACATTATACTCATAAAACTAAACGAGACATACAATTTGATATCAAATTAAGCCTCATTCGCTTCCCCCTCGGTACCACCACCTGAACTTCTGCCTAAAAAAAATAAATTGACGGGATGAGTCACATGGACCTAGTAAGCACTTTCATTTTAACAAGTATGCAGGGAATGATTATAAGATAGTTAAGCGGACAATATAAATAATATAAAATATAATCTTTCAAATAAACAATAATATTTCAAAAGAACAAATTAACATGTACTCCATCAACCATCCTTATAACCTCCTTAACCGCTGACAGAACCCATGGGCTACATCATATAATAGGTTTAGTCTCTTTAACAAAACTACACTAAGCTCACTGATAATGAGGTGTACCCCGGCCAAAGGCTACAGAGCTCATATCAGACCATGGGTTCCCTTTCCGTCGAATATGGAAAGGTGTCACCTGTCCCTTGAACAAACTCTTATCCCGACCAAAGGAAAAGAGTGGTACCAAGGGCCCTGAAAATGTCAAAGCCATCCACTGTGCACATAGTGGCGGCTATACCACGTGGTATAAAAGAACCAAATCTCCTCTAATCACACCTCACCACATTCAACATCTCAACATCACCAACATCAATAATTTATTCTTATATATTTCATAATCAATACTATACATCATCAATCATTCCAAATCATTCAGGCCCACTTAACTAAAATTTACTAAAAACATAATTCATACTAGGATTATACATTTCATATATAAAATACTATAACATATTTATAGCAATTAAAAATACCAAGATATTCTTATAATCACATCAACAATCATACAAGATAAATTGAAAAGTGGTTACCTCGAGTTCTTGACAACTAGAGAGAATTAACAAGCCCAATTCACTCTACAATAAGTATATAATTATAAGTTAATAAAATGAATAATAATTACTAACCAAACTCACCCCCATAAATTATCTATTCCTCAAATAAAATTTTCTAACATTTCCTTAAATTATTTTAAATCACTAAAATCTTTAATAATATTAATTTTCTAATCACCTTAACTTCAAATATCATAAAATTGCTAATATCAATATCCTAAATTAATTAAATCACCACGCTAACTCATATGAGTATAATCAAATTATTAAATAATATTAACATCTCCACATATATTAAAATTACCTCAAAATTCTTATTTCTAATATCAAATTATAATAAATAATTTTTATATAACAAAATTTACAAAAAAAACTAAATCGATTAGAATTACAATAAAATCTCAAATAATCCAAATAAATTATTTAATCTAAATTTAATCGGTTAAAAAAATCTAATATAGAATTATTTATATATAAGTTATATTTAAAAATTCATTATAAAATCTTATAACCACTAAAAAATAAGAGTAAACCGATCAAAATTAACTATAAATTCTTCTCAACATTTCTATAGCATTATATTGACAAAACTCAATCTTGTCCAAAATGCTAATCTTAAAATTTTCTCTAATCAACACAAAATTACTATCATAAGAAAGATAAAATTATTTAGAACACTTTTTATAAAGTATTATGATTAGAAGAGAATTTGAGTACCTTATTTATCTCTCTAAAATTGCAAACACTAACTCGTAGACTCATTCTCTCCAAAAATCAACTCCACTCCGTCACTTGACGAAATAGAGGAATGGGAGGGGTATATATACCCTCCATTCACGTGGTAGGTGACAACTTGCCACCTACCACATTCATTTTTTGTTTTTATTTAATATTATGGGGGGGTTGGCACCGCCACCCCCACCTTTTCAATGGCGCAACCATCATATATATATATATATATATATATATATATATATATATATATATATTTTAATTTTTTTAATATTATAATATTATATTATATATTATAATAATAATATAATATATTATTAGTTTAATTATTATTATTTTTTCGTTTTTTTTAAATCAGGATGTTACAATGACTACTTGAGTGATCCTATTTGCACTCATCACTATCACGTTACCATATTGAATCTCTTCTAAAACCAAGAAACGTCACTACGGTGACCACTCAAGTGATGACTCATCACTGGCACATCACCATGGTAATCCTAATAGTGATGCTCTGCATAGTTTTTATCCACGTCTAGGATTTATTCGAAACTCTTCTAGACTCATTTAAATCTTAATTATCTTGCTCCTAACCATTTCTAATCATCACTAATCAAGTTTATGTGAGGATTACATATTAAACTTAGATTTAGCTTCAATAGCCAAAAAGCAAATTTCATAAGAAATTCCAACAATTACTTTCAATGATAACTTACAACGATCATATTCTGAGAAGCTCAATGAAAAGAATGTTCACGATGGTCTAATGATCTTCATAGACTATAAATAGAAGAGGAGCACTCAAATCCTATGAAGAGAGAGCCAGTGCATACAACGTCAACATGTCGAAACTCTAACTTCAACATTCCAGCTTATATACTCTCTATTTCTCAAAGCTTGCATCATTGAATTTACAAAGAGTTTACTTATATTGTGCTTCAGTAATTATCATTATTCACTTCTGAGAGAAAATATTGATTGTAATCCTTTATCATCAAAATTGTATCCTTACGATGTGTAAGGGGGAGTTATTGCTTTAGTGTGAAGAAGTTGATGCTGAATAGACTGAGAGTCTATGATTTGTAAAAGGCTTCATAAGTATCCGGCTGAGCATGTGAGATTGTAAATGCTTCTCTTGTACCCATATTAAATAAGAAAATAGTGGATTGAAAATCTCAAATGAAGTTTGGGGACTAGATATATGTCATCAAGGATTGGACCGAACCAGTATAAATCATAATTTACATATTCTCTTCCCTTATATAATTCCAGCATACTTGATTTAAATTATCGATTGTGAATTTATGGTTCATTATCTTCATACTTATTGTTTTCACTAATATTCAAAAAGATTTTTAAAATTCTTAAGTTTTTATTTTACACCAAATTCACCCCCTCTTATGTGTTAGTTGTTTCTAACAAAACCCTCATTAGATTATATGTAAATGATATAAAATTTATGGGGATTTGTAGATTTTAGCCTATAAGTTAAAATAGATCTCACAATTTAAAGAGTGTTTATAAATTACTCATTAATAAAATATTACATTAGAAAAAACTCAAAATCACGCATTTATAAAATGTAAGTAACATTTTTATTAAATAGACCAACTTTTTGTAAGCTAGTGATATAAAAATTTTAATATATGTTGTCATTGTAGATATTCTAGAATAATTAGAAAAAAGAAAGAAAGAAATAAAGTATTACATTGAAAGTTGAGGACATGAAACACCCACTTATAGACTCGGTCAATACTACACAAACATTGAGATACAGATAGAGAGACACATGTACTTGACACTTATTATTATTATGGAAAATGACATTTTGGAATTTGAAGCAAATATGGTTTGAATTGAACACATTGAATCCATGGGTTACACAACCACTTGATTTGATGGCCTGCCTTGTCTTTTAGGGTTTTGAAATTATAGTGAATATATTATCTCCTCATCTCAATATATCTTCCATAAATTTTGTGGAATCTATATCTTCTCCATTTTAATTTTGGAATTGATTTATAATAAACTTGAATAACAATTGAGAACACAAATATCAATTTCATCCCATTTAGGGAAAACCAAACTATTTTGGGATAAAATTTAGGAGAAATAAGTGAAAAATTCCTATTTAAAAATTTTATTGACTAGAAGAATTTAAATAATGGAATTGGTACTTTTTATGTATTAAATATTACGTTATAAGAAATCATTAAGTCATTTTTTTCAATAAAATTTTTAAATAGGGGCTTTTAAATTGATTTCCCTTATAATTAATTTATAATTATATTATTTATAAGTAGTAAACAGGGTGTGACTTGCCATATGAAACTCCATTAAATGAACAGGTCTTACTATGGTAATTAGTGAAAACATATAATGAAATTTAAGTGTATCACTTGCTGCAAGCAATGAGAGAATTATGTTGAAGAAACATCACACGCTACTCACATATTTAGAAGGTAAATATTATTTTATTGCTACAAGAAAATCCCAGATGTAAGAGAATTTAAACACTTTTTGAGAAATAAAACATTAGATGCGATAAGGCAAGTCTCATCATATGGCTCAAAACATTTATAAATATATATATTCATATATTATTCACCAATAACATTATTGGCAACATAATTTGAACTCATGTATTTCTGTAAAATACAGGTTTTTTTTAAACTACAACCACCTTTAATTTATTAGCAAATAATTTTTATAGGATATCATGTTAAACAATAAAATTATTTTTTAAAAGATAGATTGGAACAATGTAGAAAGAACCAATAATAGATTTGGATGCTCTTAGGTGAGAACACAAAGTAATGAGAATTTAACAAACCTTAATATGGACCCCTTACATCTAACTAAATGGCATCACAAACTAAGTATTTATTTATAAATATTCATTCATTCCTTAATGCTTTAACATAGTACTTTTCAACCAAAGTTTTTGACCTGAAATTAATTAATTAATTTAACCAAAAGGTTGCTTAGAAAAAATAACAATAATAAAATATACATGTTAATTATAAGACAAAACTAGCTAAGCTTTCCAATTTCTTTTGCTTTTCCTCATTTGAGAGTGGGGACCTCCTCTCAGTGAGTGAGGACCACGTAGGATAAACATACTTTCATAATAAAATTTCATATAACCAAAATTATTAAAATAAGTTTGTATTTAAGTATTTTAAATATCCATATATAAATACGTCATGGACACACTCTTCATTTGAAAATAATGAAATTTATGTTATCTGAGTAGAACTTATAAGTCAAAAAAAGTGTTTAAGATGTATTTATAAATTGCAGGGAATTTATCAGTAATATCATTTGAATACATGTTCTTACAAAGTATATTAATCAACCCTTCCAAAAGAACAAATCTTTATTCGCAACAATTCAAAATATAAAAAAGTTACTTAAAATCACCAAAATAAAGATGAAATCTCATGTTTAATTCTAAATAAATTTAGTATACATTTATCAAAATAGCCTTGACATTTAAAAAAAAACTCCCATGGCCACTAACTTTGAAGCCTTACTGTTAGCCATTGACGATAATCGCCAGAGTTGTCATTTTTATTTGTTTAGAATAACGATTGGAATCTTCAAAAACAACTTTTCAATCATAATTTATGATATATAAGATAAGTATGTGAGATGAGTGTTGTTTCGATTTACGTACATAAACATTTATAAGTTTTTCAATCGCCCAACCAAACATGCTTAAATTGGTCAACCTCCAAAACCACCACCACTCATAAGGAGGTAAATATTGGCAAAGTGGTTTTGGTGGGACTTAAATCTGGAACCTCTTATATGTGTTTGGAATGGTTTAAAATTAACTGATAAGTGATTTTCATGTAAGTCGAGATAAAACCCATATTACATACTTACCTCATATACCGTAAATCACAATTGAAAAACTATTTTTAAAGGTTTCAATCGCTATTTCAAACAAATTATAGTTATCTAAAGAACTTGTAATCATTGAGCCTTTAAGTCCTTAGTAATATAATACAAATTATTATTTATATATAAATAAACTTAATGTAGTTATCTTATAAAGAATAATTGTCAATTTTCTATATTAAAGTTGCCGATTCTTATTGAGTAGTTGTTAGTGAAGCTATTACCATAAAATTATAAATGCAATTGCCAAATTTGTTATAAAGTGATTATAAATCTACTATATGAAAACCGTCAAATCTTATTAAGTTGTAATTGTTAATAGAATTGTTAAGCCAACAACTATCTTTTTTTAACCCTAAAATTTGACAACTATCTTATTAAAATTATTTGTCAATTAAGTATAAAAAAGATGTTAATTTCAGTTATTCATCTTCATTCACAAATGACAAGTAAACTTTTTAATAGTAATTGTCAATTTCAACTTATATTAGACTTTGTGGGTGTTTGGAATAACAGTTGGAATCTTTAAAAGTACTTTTTAATCATAATTTATGGTATACAAGATAAGTACGTGAGAAGAGTTTTGTATCCACTTACATGAATCACATTTATAAAATAATTTTTAAACAAGCTTTTTGTATATTTATTTAAAATTTAAAATAAGTCATAGTATTCATCACAAATGTTTACAATATGACGTTATATATTGAAATTCACCTAATTGAAACTTATTCTTTACTTTTAATTTTTTATATGTTAGGCGTGGATTTGGCTTTGGTCCATTATGTTGCGGACCACTACCTATCATTTTCTTTAAAACTATACTGTTTTGGTGTAGTTTTAAGGAAATGAGGGTTGTTTTTTTTTGTTTTAAAAAATGATATATAGTATTTTTAAATATTTTTCTAGACTTATCAATATCTTAAAATATTTTTTAAGTAGCATGCAGTATTCTAAAATAATTTTTAGTACTTTCAACCCTTTAAAATATTTTTTCAGTTGTACCCAGTGTCTTATGATACTGACTACAATTTTACTGTTAATATATTTTTATTAGTAGTAATGAGCACCCAAAACTTAGGATATTGGTTTATTGATTTCCATCTATTTTAAGAAATTTTCTAGTAGCATAAAATATTTTAAAGTAATTTTTGGAGTGAAAAATACATTAACAGTAAAATTGTAGTAAGTCTCTTAAGACATTGGGTACAATTGAAAAAATATTTTAAAGTACTAAAAATTATTTTAAGATACTGCATGCTATTTAAAAATATTTTAAGATATTGATAAGTATAGAAAAATATTTAAAAATACTATATACCATTTTTTTTAAAGAAAAACAACCCTCGTTTCTTTAAAACTACACCAAAATGATATAATTTTAAAGAAAATATCAGCAGCAGTCCGTAACGAAGCGAAACGAAGCCAAATCCGTTAGGGGTGGGATGGTTAAGAAAAAGGTGACGTGCAGTACAAATAATGACAATGTAGTACACTTATGCACCCATAATTAATCATTATTAATTAACATGCATGTATTAAATAAAAAAAGCACAAAGGATAAAAGTGAATTAATCACAAGTAAATTTGAATTTGATGAATATGGTTGAGATGAGACAAAAGGAAGGAGACATTGATAAGAGAGGATAATAAAAGTTGGGATAAAAAGGAGATATGATAAGTTTAATTAATAATAATAATATGATGGATTTCATTAATTTGAACATCCTAAATCAACTTTAGTCTGTGCCCTGCCTAGTACCAACCCTTCTCATTTCTGAATGTAATGCCATGATAATAATTATTCGGGTTGAGACATTAATTTATTAATATTATGATTTAATTTTCCCCCATCTTACTTGGAGGCCACCTATTGTATTTTGATTTTGTCAAATAATTATAATTATATGTGCGTGTTAAACTTGCAATTTTGCCGGCCAGCCAATAGAATTTATCGAACGGTGCTGATGGGGCATTTCTTGTCTTATTCTTATCATTCAATGATTTAAGTAACTAGATTGTGACAATTGAAAGATGAAAGACAATAGAACATTCGAGTTATTTAGTTATTTATTTTCTGTTTCAAGTAAGGCTAATCATCAATTACATGCATATTTATTTTATTTATAAACATGCACAAATTTTGCAAAACTAAAATTTGATCAATGCCTGCTCTTAAGAATAATACTGATTTATATTTAAAATATTAATTATTTCAATATCGTTTATTTTATACTTATTAGATATTATGTAAAACAATAAATATAAAAAATGTTAGTCTAAATAATATATGTATAGTTTTTATAGGAAATTTTGTGAAGTGCATCTAAAAAAATTTGAATCAGTGCCGGTTAACCCGGAAAGGTGTTTCTACATTACTCTTACTATCCACTTCCTTCCACTTCTTTATTTTCACTATTAAATCAATCCTAGATGGTTGAGATTTAATATCTTATTAAAAGTAAAAATAAATAAATAAATAGAATACTCTAATAAAAGAATAATGGTATGAACTATTTAGATAAAATTTTAATGATTTAAATTCATTTATATAATTTTTTTGTTACTTTCTATTATAATAATATTTTTATAGGATACTAAATCTCAATCATTCAGAGATAATTTAGCATTGAGAATAAAGAACTGTTGTAAGTGGAAAGGTTCTTATCCCTAGTTGGGACAAACTGAAATGGACTACTTGATATATCTTAATTGAAGTTTCATGTTTGAACCCTATGTATCACAAGAACTACAAGAGAGCACTCTCATTTTAGTACGAGGGATTTAGAGAAAATGAAAATTTTTAAAAATAAAAAAGTAGAGTTAAAAGTTTTAAATTATTTTTTTTACCTTACATCTTATCTTTATTAAAATATTATAACCCCACTTTTTTTAATTTTTTAAATCTAAGTATCCAACTTGTAAAAATTTAATGCGATTATGTACATACTTAGGGTTCAAGAAATCACATATCTTTCTAGAGGCCTTTGTAATGTGGCCCTCACCATGCATACAATCCCACATGATAATCACTATGGTAGCAACAAATGGCTTCCTTCTAGAAATTAATCCAAGTCAATTATAATTAAGGATTAGGTTTTTCACCACAAAGCACAGAACTCACACTACTACTACCCCACACACACTCACTCACTCACACATCATTGTGTAGTGTATTGTGTAGAGGCAATTATTGGAATCTCCAATTCTATTTTGAGAGAGAGAGAGAATATGATGATTAGGACATATGAATGAAACATAAGAGGCCACCATATATGTGGTTGTCGGTGTTGCTGCTATGATTATGCCACTTTTGAATTCTTTTCTGGATTCTGTGTTTGTATGTTTACTTAATTCTAATTATAATACCCAAAAAAGTGACTTCATCTCTCTCTCCGCAAAAGGAAGCCGTCAAATACCATTAAGCCACTCAAGGTGGTAAAACCCTGTTGTTCTTTTCAGTATTTAATTCATATAGGTTATGATATGCCCTATCATATGAAACCCTAGCTCTTGATGACAAAAAACAAAAGAAATCATAGCTCACACATTTCACAAAAAAGCTTACATGTGTGTGTGTGTGTGCAATCTAAAATTTACACTATTGAAGAGGTTTAGCATTATTCTGTTTACAATCTCAACCATTGATTTATATATATGCATAGACACAATCCAAATGTTCCTAATGCCAATGGGTTTCAAAAATTACGCTTGAATGAAGTCATATTGAATCATATAGGTGTAAATCTTTTCCAGTGACAATTTTCTCTTTACTCAGACCTAAAGTTTCAAACTTGCTTAAACGAAAAAGGTTATAAACCATTTTAACTAATTGTCATTAATAAAAGATATTGGGAAAATCACTGATATTTAAAGGAAGGAATGTAAGCACAAAAATGTCTCGTAACAAGTGAAAAGTCATCCGGTTTATTTGGGATTCCAATTGGACATTTCAAAAATGTTTATTTACATAAATCAAAACAAAACTTTTCTTAAATGCTTACCTCGTACACGATAAATTACAATTGAAAAATTATTTATGAAAGCTCTAATCGCTATTCCAAATAAGTAAGATTTATTGTCATTTTTTTATATCAAAACTTGTTATTATATGTTACTCACTTATTATGATATTTTTTTTATAATTATATTTCTTTTTTGAAACACAATGATTTTCTCAAAGATATTTAATTATAATGAAATGAGGAACTCAGTTAGGCACATTGGTAAGTAATTTACCACACAATGAGGGGGATTGGGGGTGAGACATTTTTCTCATAAAACTGCAAATTTCTCATAGGCCCCAATATACCACTTGCTAGGAAATAGTCATAGTAGTACCCCGAGTGATTTTCTACCAACATCCAATGAAACAAAACAAAGCATTGAAAACAGAATCACCCTATACCTGTCCCATAGCTTGGAATCTTTGAACTCACAGTAGCAGTGTAGTAACACTATTGATACTTTAAAAAAAAATATCTTTTTTGCTCCAAAAAAAAAAATCTTATTGTATTTGACAATGTGAATTACATGGTATTGATACTTTAAATTTAGTGTTATCCTACCAAATCTTTTAAAAGGAAGTTATTTATAACCACAACAAATATGCTGTCAAGGTTGATTTATGCATAATGAATAGTCCTACTTTGTGAAGGTAGCTTACGGTCCCATTTAATAGAAATCACTAAAAACAAGCTTGGGAATTTCAGAATTCTACGTAGTAACAAATTTAAGTGGCAATCTACACCACTTATGAAGCACTAATGTTCCAATGCAAGAATTGTATCTAATATGAATCTGACACCTAAATCAAAATCAGATACAACACGGTACAATATGAAATTTCATGCACCTTATTTCGAGGCAGTTTGCATGATCAATTTGCATGTTCTCCAAGATGCTTCCTTATAAAATAATGTGTTTGAAAACTTTCTAAACCATGGTTTCTATAGATTGAGATAAAACTCATCCCACATATTTACTTCGTAAATCGTAAAAGCTAATCTCCAAAAGCTAATCCAAACATACACTAAGAGATGCTGCTCTCTTTATTTCTCTCTCATTACTTTAATAACTTGTTTGGAATAATGATTGAAATCTTCAAAAATAACTTTTCAATTGTGATTTACGGTATACAAGGCAAATATGTGAAAGGAATGTTACTTCGACTTATATGTATAAGCAAATTTAGGACACTGTAAATAGCAAACATAGCATAACTTAATCCTTGCTTCAAAAGATCCAAGCTCTGTAATTGACATTTCTTTTTCTTCTCAATGCTTTCTTTCTTAGCCTTCAAGAGTGTCCCCAAAAGAGAGAACCCTACAGGCAAGGCATGTCTGAAGCTAGAGTCCCCAAAGAAGCACACATGAACCAAGATCACGTGTCTCATGGACCATCACATAGCCCACAAGTTGCATCTCTCCTCCAATAACCCCATTGTCCTTCTCATCCAATCTTAAAGCAGGATACGCGATGTCTACATTTCTGACAGCTTCAGATTTCTTAAGCAACAAATCTCCTAAACATACGTGTAAGGTAGCTGCAGAAATATACGAGCACAGTTGCATAAAAATGGAACTTTTCTAAATTGGGAAAAAGGGGCAATCCTTAACTCTGAAACATATCTGTCGTTGATGGAAAGATTGAATAGTGGTTGTAACTGTTTGGAAAAAGTGCTAAGATTTTGTGAGATCTCTCATTGTTTCAACTTTTTTCCTATTCAACTTGGATTATGCATGATGCCTTTGGGCGTCCCCTTTTGAACCAAACCCCGAAAAAGAAAAATCCTTAAAAACTCCTTCCTCCTCCAAGCAAGTCAGTCTTCATACGGATTATTGATGATAATGGGTTGACTCAGCCACGCACCACAAAAACTTGTTTAAATTCTGGCCCAACCCCTTCAAATTCCTTCGCTCTCCCTATCACTTCCCTCCTTTTGTTGTTCTTGCTTATAAAGAAACAACAAAAGCCCCTTCATACAAAATGATTCGACTTCTTTTGCCTTCAACAACTACCCTGATATCCCTCAACAGGAAAATGAGATCCCCACCACTTGGTCTAGTTAGGGAACACAACATTCTGTTCCTTAAAGGCTTCATGATCCTGTTCTTCAGTTTCATAACAATCCGACTTAACTTCTGTCTTTCCAGTATCCCTTATTCACTAAAATCTCTCCCCCTTGAAGGTCATTTCAATTTTGATGATGTTAGCCATGCAGCCAGGGATTTTGGCAACAGATACCAATATTATCCAACGGCTGTTCTGCATCCAAAATCAGTATCTGATATTGCAGTCATCATCAAGCATGTATGGCAGATGGGTCCTAGTTCCCAGCTCAGAGTTGCAGCCAGAGGCCATGGCCATTCACTCCAGGGACAGGCACAAGCTCATGGAGGAGTTGTGATCAATATGGAATCACTCAAGTTCCCTGAAATGCAGGTTTATACAGGAAATTCTCCGTATGTGGATGTCAATGGTGGTGAGCTGTGGATAAACATCCTGCGTGAGAGTCTAAGGTATGGGTTAGCACCAAGATCATGGACAGATTACCTCCATCTCACAGTTGGTGGTACTCTGTCTAATGCTGGAATCAGTGGGCAGGCATTTCGTCATGGTCCCCAAATAAGTAACGTTCAGCAGCTGGAGATAGTAACAGGTTTGTAACTTGGTGAGAAAACCATATAGCTTATGAAACCAAGGTTAAGACATAAACAACAAAAGAAAATTTTTGCAGTTAAAACAACTCGGTATTTCTTCACAACTGAACAACTTTGAGCAACTACTTATATACTGGGACTTGACCTTGGTGACATGGGATAGTCTTAAATCACTGGTCATAACTCATGAATAAAGTTTTGAAAGTGAAAAAATAGGATTCTCTTTGTTTTTTAAAAGATTGTCAATGAATGTCTGCAGGAACAGGGGAGGTGGTAAATTGTTCTGAGGAGCAGAATGGTGAACTCTTTCACAGTGTACTTGGGGGGCTTGGTCAGTTTGGCATCATAACCAGGGCAAGAATAGTCCTCGAACCAGCACCTTCTAAGGTAAAAAGCATAAGAAATGTTTCTCAGACAAAGATTTTATTGTGTTCTGAAACTACGAGTAGTCGACAAGAAAGTTTCTATTTTGAACAGGTAAAATGGATTAGGTTGCTATATGCAGATTTCACAGCATTCACGAGAGATCAGGAGAAGTTAATATCTTTAGGAAGCAAATTTGATTACATTGAAGGATTCGTGATAATAAACAGAACTGGTCTGCTAAACAACTGGAGATCATCCTTCAAACCACAAGATCCAGTTCAAGCAAGTCATTTCAAATCAGATGGAAGAACTCTCTTCTGCCTAGAATTGGCCAAATACTTTAATCTGGAAGACTCTGATGCAGTAAATGAGGTGAGGCAAGTAACAGGTCAACGTAAAGATACGTATTCTTGAAATATATAAATCACTAATGCATGTAGTCATTAAATAAATAAAAAACATATTAAAGCAAATACCAACTTTCTCTTACTATGTTTCCTTCATATGCAGGAAGTCGAAGAGCATTTGTCCTACTTAAACTATATCCCATCAACACTTTTTCTAACAGAAGTCACATATGTTGATTTCTTAGACAGAGTTCATGTCTCTGAGGTCAAATTGCGGTCAAAAGGCTTATGGGACGTTCCACACCCGTGGCTCAATCTTTTCATACCCAAAAGCAAAATACACGACTTTGCCGAAGGCGTCTTTGGGAAGATCCTAACAGAAACAAGCAACGGTCCAATTCTCATCTACCCAGTAAACAAATCAAAGTAATGTTCCGTATATTTTCATATTTCTCCAATATTCTTAGCCTTCCAAACATGTGACTAACATAATATTGTTGTTCACAGGTGGGACAACAGAACTTCTGTCGTTATTCCTGACGAAGACATTTTCTACTTAGTGGCATTTCTGACCTCTGCAGTTCCTACTTCCGATGGACCTGATGGCCTGGAATATATTTTAACGCAAAATAAAAGGATTCTAGAATACTGTGAAAGTGCCCGTCTTGGGGTAAAGCAATATTTGCCCCACTACACTGCCCAGGAAGAATGGAGGACCCACTTTGGTCCTCGATGGAAAGCATTTCTGCAGAGAAAATCTGCTTATGACCCATTGGCAATACTTGCTCCTGGCCAACGTATATTTCAAAAAGCAATATCCTTCTCTTGACCGCAGATATTGTTATTGTTAATTGATAAAAGAAGACACCCTTGTGGCATATACAGAATATGCCTTGTATGCGCAGAAGAAGGGGCTGACTGAGATCTGGTCAACAAAGGGGTCAAATACTTAATGGTTTATTAGAGTTTAGACAGGTTAAAAATTTGAAGTCGACAATTTTAGCACTAGGAAGCATGTATATATCAATTTTGTAAGCAGGCCTCTTCTATTATTTTTCTATAATCTAATGAAGGCAGTTTCAATATAAAGACTACAGGAAACTCCATGGAGTTTAAGATATACATCAGGAACGAGAGTTTGTCAACATACCATAGAATGTGAGTCAGATAAGATTGAACTGAACTGTGACTGGTAAACATTACTCAAGCTAAGCTAAATGCTGGAAAACGACATTAAGATAGACATGCCTCAGAAAGGCGGTGGATTTCAATCTGTAAAACTCAATAATGTCACAGTGCTAGAGCAATAAAACAGAAATCACTTTAGCCCTTGTAGCAAGCATAAAATTGTACACTCATAATTCACTATTCCTACAGTGATCAATCGTATAAGACAAATGGAAACCAGGAATCTCGATTTTCTTTTTAACAGCATTATGTTTGTAATTCTAGTGTTTCAGCTAGGCAGAATTATGTTTTTGTGTGAATGTTATCAATAATGTGAAAAATTTTAACTCAGATAATAACAATAAATCATATCAGAAAACTGTTTATGCCTTGTCAAGAGAAAAATAGGCCAAAATTCTGACTGTGAAAGCCTATCAACGTGATCAAATTCAGTTTGTCTCTCATGTGCTTTGTTTATGTTATAAAAATATTGGGAATCATTTTATGTCATTTCTTGTTTTCATTTTGTTTTATTTTCTGCATTTCTTCCCTTTCAACTAATGGTGGGGTATGCTTTTTTATTTTCTTCATTTGTTTTATAACTTTATGTTTGTTCATCATCAACTAAAAGGATAAGATCCATGAAAGGAGAACTTGAAAACAAAAATTAAAAAAACGTGCAACTGTTTAAAGATTCTTGTCACTGTTTCCTAGAGGAGAATGGCATTCAGTAGCTTCTGGATCATTTCTATAGATCACTGCTATACCCATCATACAACGCAAGTTGCACCAATGCTCCAGAAAGCGTGGTTCAGACAAATCACCTCGTGACTCTGGTTTTGAAGCCACTCAATAACCAGCTACATGGAAGTCACTTTTGTTGCCAATAATAAAGCACAACTTTCCACATAGGCTATAGCAGAAAGCATGCAGGAGATTTAATGTTGGATTTGAAAGCACTCAGCTGAGAGGTACACTCACACATGGTTATTATATTTATCAAGTAATAAAGCTACTTACCGAAGAACATGAAGACCCTTTGCTTGGGAATACATTCCATGAAAGGTAGCCAACTACCTTCAGAGAAGACGTATAAGTAAATAAAGCTGAAGATAAAACACACAATAAGCCAATAATTTGTACTCTCTCCAGTCTAAAATATAAGACAATTGACTTTGTTTTTTTAGAGAGATTAATGAAGCTAAATAAATTACTTAATCATATTATATGTTGTGTATTATTGGATTATATGTCAGTTTAAATATTAGACAAAATAGTTTGGAGAAAAAACGATAAATATAAATATTTTAAAGTAATTTAATTAACTTTTTTAATATCTTCAAAAAAAATTAATCTTGTCATATATTTAGAACCGGAGGGAGTACATTGGTGGTAAAACAAGCCCAAGGATGTAAAATGAGAACACAGCGATGATTCTTGAATATGAAAATAGATGCATTTCCCATATAGATTTATTACCATTATGAGATAAGACTGCATATATATGACCTTTCCTATATCCCACTTAGTGGGAGTTTTGTGCATTGAGCCACCCTTTATTGTGTAGATGTACTGATGATAATAGTGGAAGATCATTAAGTCTATATTCTTATATAAGAAGTTTGTCGTCAATTTCTCTTGTGGTGATGGACTAACAGACCACATTAATAATTATTCAAGACAAGAGGAATTCAATGATCCAGGGCCATATGTTTGCCCAAATGAATGCCACAGAAATGGAATTTAATGATCAAAGCAATGTAGCCTGACAGACTTCTGAGAATATGATTTTGAAATTGTTCTAATAAGAAAGTTGGATATAACGATTAGATGGTAACTTCATCGTATTAGATTTGAAAATCAACATAGGATGTAGTGGGTGCCTCTACGAAATTTTATTTGATAGCAAAACTTCAATTAGGAAATTTGAAAACAAATAAAAGCTCACCCTAATGTGGCAAGCAACCTAGTGGAAGTGAACAGAGGCAGGTTTGCCCAAAGGACTTCAAATGCAGATATTCTAATTGCAGCTTACAAACAATGAGATGTGCAAATTTTATGATGTAAATGACAAAATTCCAGTTGCACCAACCGCCAAATTTATTTTAAAACAAGTATTCCTTTTTGAGGGGACCATGTCATTTCACATTGATATTCACAGTTGACTCACTAGAAACGGTACTCAGTTTTCATTTGAGCATAACATGAATTTTCACATACCAGTAGCAATGGAATCCAAGCTTATCAACTGAGAGAAGAATAACCAAATTTGATTAAGAGTCTACAAAAATCTTAAATATTCGAAAGCAGCAGGAAGCAGAAGTAAAAGGAGTGTAGTTACTGAATCAAAAAAATTCTCAATATATTTATTCCATGCCATTATATTATTGTTCTGAATAGCTATCAAGGATCATCTCCTGATGTATAAGGAAATGGAAAATTTGCATAAGCTAACATGCAATCCACCCATGTCAAGAGGCTTTAACCTTCAGCCTTTGGTCCAAAGAAACATAGATCATATCAGAAAAGAAAAGTAACTTGCAAAGTGAAGTCAAGCTGATGTATGGAAGAATTGAGCATGATGCATGCTATAATCATATGAGCATAGAATCATCAGAAAATGCAATGCCATGAATTACTAACAAATGATTCTCACAGATATGCATCAGAACTCAAGAAATTTGACATAACTGCTGGCCTATTCTAATAAAAAATCATTTGCACTTCAAAACAAATCATGCCAAGACTAATGAAGCGTGTAAGAGCAATCCAGAGCTAATTGGAATTTACAAATCTGATGTTGGTGAAATAAAAGCTTGTATGATCTAATGATGTTGAGGTAAATACTTTTGTTTATTTTTTAAGAAAATAAATAAGTAGCTCCCCACTCAACACCATTAGACCATGATTTGATGGTTAATGTCCCTCGATTGAGGCCCAATTCAGACGATCCATATCCCAAAATAAAATATCATTTGCATAAGCATGACATTTTTGGGAGCTGCCTTCTGTTCATATGGCCTATCCAAAATTCAGGAATCGGTCATGTAATAAATTAGTCACGAATCAACTGTTTGTTAATGTTTTAGTATGGAAGAAAAAGCATGTAGCTACAAATGAAGGAAAATGAACCGATAGAAGAATCCAAAAATGGGGAACCAAGTTTGGAGGATTTAATCATCAGACATGACAAATGATCTAAAACAGAAGACAATAATCACTTAAGCTCTTAAAAACATGCTTTCATTCCGTCATTAGCAGTCAAAACAAATAGAGCATTCTTTCAGAAAATACTGACCTGGAGTTGCATGCAATTGGATTCTTCCATGTTTTTTTTTTGGCAAACGATTCTTCCATTTTATAAGCAAGAACATGCACATAAGTTCATAACTAAGTAAATTGCTCAATCAGCATAGAATTGCTCTTGTAATTCTATCAGATCCTTCAATAACTACATTTTTAATGGTGAAAAAAAATAATAGTACGAACTACGGAGTGAGTTTTCCTGTATCACACACAACGCAGCTGAAGAGACGCAGAGCAAGGGAAGAAGCGATCGTGCCCTAAACCCCCAAGTCCATACATTATCACAATACGTCCAAATCAACCATTTTCATTCCTTGTTCTTCTGAATTGTGAGGAATGTGAAGCTTGAAGAGAAATTTTTCGGGTCTGATTTTCTTGCGATAGAAATTGTAAGAGCGCGAGAGGCCACGTCCGACAGAGAGAGTTAGTTGCTTGATATGTGACAGGGGATTACCGTCAACCAACATTTGATGACAAAATATGAAGAATCCCTCGTCATTGTCGTTGTCGTCGCCGTCGTCTGTGACATACCGGAGAGCCACCGTACTCGGCCAAGCCAGACCCTTCTTAGATCGCTTCTCTGCTTGCATTATCACTAGCAACAACATTCGCTTACTCTTGCGTAGCATATTGGGCTTGAACCTTGAAGAACAAGATTCTATTGCAACAGTGGAACCAGTTATTGCATTTTGATTTTCAGTTTTTGCGAAGAACTACTACATGCAATTATGTTGGTGGCGGCTAACTAAGGCTTTGTTTGGTTGGAGGTTTTTGGAGGGGAGGGTTAGAAGTAGAAAAAAGGGAAAATGACTCCTAAGTCTCAAGGGACCCAAATAATAGCAATATAGTCCCAAAGGGGATTCCCATAGGGACTTTTCTGATATGGATTCTCAATGCGAAAAGACGACATTGCCCCCAAGGAAAGGAAAGAGAAAACGCACAGAAAGAGAAATGGAAGAAACGCACATAAAGAAAAATGGAGGAAAACGCAAAGAAAGAGAAAACAAAGGAATGCCACTGCAGCAATATTGAAGGGTTTAATTCCCACTAGGACATCATTTGATTTTGTTGTAGTGGAAATCACTAAGCTGATTTTGATTCGGGGAGGAAAAAACGTTTGTTTGCCCTAAATATATCAGCGACTCACGCCCCTCACTCATGGCTGCACACTGATACATAACTCTCCAAGTTTCTTCTTCAATGGCGTATTCTTCACAAGGCAAGTTCCTTTTGTTTATTTTATTGTTCTTGTTATCTTCTCTACATGCTTCTACTGTCCTTATAAAATTTGAATCTTGTTCAATACAATCCAAACATGACCAAAATCCATGCCATGAAGCTATTTCTGAACTTGAAACCACAAATAATCTGAATGTGATAGGGGTTGGTTCGGTGAGAAAAAGCTGAAATGATAATGCAAAATTGTTGTTAATACCTGTAGTTTTAGTTGTAAATATGACTGTTGTAGTTGTTAGTACGATGCTCTGTTTCTAGGAAATGTAGTTGTGAACATAAATCAACTTGTAAACATAACTCATGTAATTGTGAAAAAATGCATTAGGAATTGTGAAAATAGGTGTCAGTTATTGAAAAGATGCATTAGAAATTTATAACTCATGTAATTTGTTACTAGATAAGTTGTAAATGATGGCTCATACATTCTTAAAAGCAACATTCCCTAACCTGAAGGCTATATTAGAGGCTCAGAGTAAGCTTTTAGTTTTCTTGGTCATTTTCATTTTGATTAATTATTGATAGGTATATACATGGTTTATGCACATTGGGCTTGAGATTGCAGCTTATTCTTCAATGGTCGACTAGTGTGTTTGTGCTTATACGATGTTTTCTTGAGAGGAAGCAATTTTATGTGGATATCAACTCTAAGTTGGGACGTAGTTTCTCTCTAGTTCCATAGTATTATAGTAGTTAGTGTTCTGTACATTTTCTTTTTTGGATACATATTATGTACATACTGCTATAAAAATGGGTTATCTACTTCTACATGCTTGTTATCTTTATCCTTTATGAAATTAGTCAAAGGATGCTTACGTTTGAAACCATACTTGGCAATAAATTGGAATGGAGGATATTTGTCAGTCCTTTTATTGTACCATAGATCTTTTAGGATCCCTTTATTTAGAAGTTGAATTTGTAAGTTGAAGGTGGTGAATATTTATATTTATGATGCACCTCTTCATATCAGAATCCTTTAGACTGGAACCATTAAAAACTCTAGATTTTAGAAACTATGTTTAGAAAATAGTAATACTGGGAATCTTATTTTAGTTCACTTGTTCAAAGAGCCTCTAGTGCTATTTTAAAGAATCACATATTCCAATAGTTTAATCTATTAGGTGAAGGCTGGACGTGACATCATATATTTTCTTGATGTGTTGATAGTTGGAGAATCTTATATTTATATACTTTATATGCTATTGATCCCATATGAATCATTTAATTGGTTAAATATCTTCTGCTTTATAGATAGGGGTGCATGGAAGAATTTTTTCTTCAATTGATAGAAGGCCATTGCTTGGATATATAACTATCAAGGGAATCAATTACACAATATGTTTGAACTTTTGGTTAATTTTTGTTCCTCAAAAAACTCATGGATGCATGTTTTCCCTTTAAGTTATGAGAGTCACATTGCTTGATTTAACATGTTTTAGGTTTGCTGATTAAACTGGATAAAATCTAAACATGGAAGCTGTTATAGTCCTACTATTTTGATTGTCTTGAATGGCTTAAAATTTCCTTAAGAAATCAAGGATTTGTAACTTCTAACCTATGATTTCATGAGTGTATGTTTATGTCTACATCTATGGTTTGGACATGTGGTGAAGAGTATTTGTTATGTGTGCACTCGTGTGTCTGTGTAAGTGATGCATAGGACCCTATGAATCTCTATTACCAAATTTGTTTTGGTAATCATGATTTTCATGTAATCAGGATTACCAAGATAAATGCCACCCATACACACTTTCTGTGGTAATGCCATTGGGATTAACATTACTAGGACTCTAGTTATTGAAAAGATGCATTAGAAATTTGTAACTCATGTAATTTGTTGTTAGATAAGTTGTGAATGATGGCTCATACATTGTCATTAGTACCAACGTAACTTGTTATTTCTTGTAGGATTGATAAATTATTTAGAGGTGCAGGCGTCAGTTTCTATCAAAATTGACAGAATGAGTTGTTCAAAAAGTAGGGATAAGAAGGTGTTAAAATACTGATACGCTTTTGTGACAATTGACACTTGTGAAAATTAAGATCTCCATCAGGACTGACACTTGTGAACAAACATACGCAGAAGGTTTTGTCCATTGTACCTGGCAACCAACAAGACAAGAGAAGGAAAGAGACATATGACTTGTTTTGTTATTTTATACCTTATGTAAATATGTATTTTGTCAGCTCTATGTTATTTTGAAGGAAAAGCTTGTTATGACAACTGTTTGTAGCAAGTTATAACAAATTATGCAATATGTACTTTCAGCTCCACAACCATGTGTCCTTACTGTTTATATGGTTTTAAACAACATATCCTACCACGTTTTATAAGTGAGTCAGTCATATTCTCAACAACATGAGTTATATTTACAACTATATAATAATTCCTTAAGGAATTTGAAATTCAATAGTCGCCTATGAAATTTCAAAAAATGTGATTTAGTGTATTTACAACTTGTTTAATAGGTTTTAACAACTTCATTAGTTATATTTACAACCTCATTAATCTTCGTGGGCTAGTGGCTAAGCTGACATAAACCAAGTCAAAAAAGGTAATTTGGTGTATTTACAACTTTTTCAGTAGGTTTTAACAACTTTATTAGCCATATTTACAACCTCAACTATGTCAATTTATGCCCTTTGGGTTTTTTTTACAACTTAGTCAGTAGGTTTAAACAATGTTTTCAGCCATATTTACAACATGATCAGTCTTCTTAGGCTTAAGGCTAAGCTGACATCAACCATGTCAGTTTATACCCTTTGGTTTTTTTACAACTTATTCAGCAGGTTTTAACAACTTCGTCAGCCACATTTATAACATGATTAGTCTTCTTAGGCCTAAGGCTAAGCTGACATCAACCATGTTAGTTTATGCCTTTTGGGTTTCTTACAACTTTTTCAGCAGGTCTTAACAACTTCTTCAACCAAATTTATAACATGATCAATTTTCTTAGGCCTAAGGCTAAGCTAACATCAACCATGTTAGTTTATACCCTTTGGGTTTTTTACAACTTATTCAGCAGGTTTTAATAACTTCATCAGCCACATTTACAACATGATTAGTCTTCTTAGGCCTAAGGCTAAGCTAACATCAACCATGTTAGTTTATACCCTTTGGGTTTTTTACAACTTGTTCAGCAGGTTTTAACAACTTCTTCAGCCATATTTAACAACATGATCAGTCTTTTTAGGCCTAAGACTAAGCTGACATCAACCATGTCAGTTTATGTCCTTCGGTTTTTTTACAACTCATTTAGCAGGTTTTAACAATTTTGTCAGCCACATTTACAACATGATCATTCTTCTTAGGCTTAAGGCTAAGCTAGCATCAACCATGTTAGTTTATGTCCTTCAGGTTTTTTTACAACTTATTCAGTAGGTTTTAACAACTTTGTCAGCTATATTTACAACATGATCAGTTTTCTTAGGCCTAAGGCTAAGCTGACATCAACCATGTCAATTTATGCCCTTGGGGTTTTTTACAACTTATTCAGCTGATTTTAACAACTTTGTTAGCAATATTTACAACATGATCAGTCTTTTAAAGCCTAAGACTGAGCTGATATCAACCATATCAGTTTATGCCCTTAGGTTTTTTTACAACTTGTTCAATAGGTTTTAACAACTTCGTCAGCTATATTTACAACATTATCAGTATTTACAACTTGTTCAATAGGTTTTGACAACTTGTTCACTATACATTAACAACATCATTAGGTATAATTACAACTTAATGAGTTTTCCTCGGCTACTGGCTATCCTGACATGAACCATATCAAAAAATATGATTTTGTTGTTTACAATAGGATGTGCATATTTTGCCAAGTGCTTCAGCCACATTAACAACTTAAGTGTTAGTCCTGAGGGAGGTTCTAATTATCAGACATGCCAACTGTCACAAAAGCATATCAGCATTTCACCAACTTTTTCTCCCTACTTTTTGAACAACTCATTGTGCTAATTTCCACAGAAATTGATGCAACCTGCAACACAACCTGATATTAACAATTGCATCATCAATATTAACAATTACTAAAGCTAATATTAACAATAGTAATTTTATATCAATTCACCATTTTGTTATCATACAAACCATAATCACATTCATTTATTCCCACTTAAAACTAATCAATCCCCTCTGTTACATTTCCTAAAACCAAAATCAATCCCTCTATTACATTTCCGTGAAACATAGCACATTTTATGTATTAACAATTACAACAGTCATATTTATAACTACAAATGCATGTATTAACAACATTATTTTAATATAATATCAACATTATCTCACAAATCAACCCCACCACATTCAACTATTCCCACTACAACAAGCGCAGTCCTTCTGTAACCCAACTAAAAAACAGACCACATTAACATTCTCACACCCCAACCATGTTGAAACCCCAACTTCAATGATCAAGATCATATTTTCACTAAAATCTTAGCATTACTAATCTATTTCTTACCATATAGTCCACTATTAACTCTAAGCTCCAACATTTGATCAACCCATCAATCTCAATACATCTACTATACAAAACGGAAAAAAAGAAAATTTTAATTTTACTGTTCAGTCACTGTAACAGTCCATAACGATGATAGAAGCTCTAACCGTTTGCAAGGATGTCATCACCAAACTTCAACTCTTCGACCTTCCTGCTGAACCAACGTGGAGTTCCTAGAATGTGTTTTTCTCTTTCTCGTTAATCACCGAAACGTGGAGATACTACCTTCTGTGGGTTTTTCTTTCTTTTATTTCATTGGGGGTATGATGGTGTTTTCACTTTGTGAATTCATATAAGAAAAGTCCATTGGGACTTTGCTGTCATGGAAATATGTAATGGGACTTTATTGCTATTAATTGGGTCCCTTGGGACCTAGGAGCCATTTTCCCTAGAAAAAATGTGTTTGGTTAGAGGGAGGGGAGGGGAGGTTAAAAATTTTGTCTTTTTTTGCTCCCCTCCCCTCCCCTCTCAACCCTCCAAAATTGGGGGTTTTTGGAGGGGAGAGAAACATTACTCCCATTTTGATCAAAATGCCCCTACCTATTTTTAAATATTCTAACCTTACCCCTCTTGTCTAAAATCATTATGTCACACTTTGACCAAAATACACATGCCTATTTTTATTAAGAAACCTCCTAAATCATGAACCAAATTTATTATTTTATTATTTACTTAGATTTAACTATATCTAATTTAATTTAAAACTAACATATTTGCAATGAAAACCCCCAAGTCATGGACCAAATTTATATCTTATCAAAATCTCTTACAAATTCTTTTATTTTAGCATTGATGACACCTTGGCTATGTCAAAACATATATCAAATTTACTAAAAATGAAAAGTTATCAAAAGCATATTAAAATATTTTATCATAATAAAATTAATGAGATAATATGTAAAAGTCAATAAAATATCCTTTAAAATGTATGCAATTTTGTTATCATATATACTTGAGGTAATTGGTTTTTTGAAATTTATAAATTAAAAAATAAAAGAAGAATGAAAATATATGAATAAAGAAAAAAAGGTATTTTTGTCCACTTATAATTAACTCCCCTCACCTCCCCTTTTGAACCAAACAAGAAATCAAACCTCCCCTCCCCTCCCCTCCCCCCTTCTTGAACCAAATAAAATTATAACCTCCCCTAACCTAACTTAAATAAACCTCACCTAATCTAACCTCTCTAAAACACACCCTAAGGAATGGAGCACGGTTGGGAAAAAAAATAAAAAACTGATGTTTGGGTTCTAGTCTGGTATAGGCTGATCAGTATAAATAAGTAACATAATTAAATTAGATTATTTTTTATTTAATGTCGATGGAGTTTTTTTAAAGATTTATAATTAAGTTTTATTTTTTATGCTTTTTATATGATTATAGGTATTTTTATTATCTTAATTATATTTATCATGTTTAAATATTTTTTCCCAACATATTTTTTTTATTGTTGTTGAATGTTGTTTGATATTTTTATAGATTTATGATGTTTTAATTTTTTATGACACATTTTAAATTATTATAAGTATTTTTATTGTTTTAATAGGGTTTAATAAGTTCAAATTTCACCTTCCAAGGAGGGGAAAAAAATTTAGGTCCTAGACTACTTGGACCAATCCAGGTAGTCCACCGGACCTGATCTAGTCTAGCCCAACTTCGGGTTAGTATTGGACTAGACTAGACCACGAGCTGCCTTGTGCAACCTAAGATCCTCTCTAAACCAGACCTCGGGTTGATGTCCAACTCGGTCTAGTTCAGTCTATGACCATCCCTAGAGTAGAGTGAAGTGACATGTGAGTAAATTCCAAATAATTCTAACTTCAAGCAATTCCTATTTTTTAATTATTTACTCTTCTTTTTGCCCTTTTTTAATTACTTACTACCAACATATACTACTTCTTAATGTAAGATTTTTTTAATTTTATCTTTTATATTTTTTTTTCTAAATTAATTTATCTAACTTATAAATGTGTATATAATATAATGTTATATCTAACCATTTTATAGAGATCATGTGGTGCATATTATAATTAAGTAATTTATTTAACTTCATTAATCTCTCTAATTTTAATAAATAAGTCTTACATTAAGTAGCATGATAGTATTATATTATATTTTTGTTTGTAACATGCATAGTGATGCAATTGATATAACCTCCTCAAGTACATGCATAATAAAGAAATTCACAAATCTAATATTTGTAGAAGCAATTTTTCGCAAAAATGTTTCCCTTGAGAGGGCATCAACAACATAGAGATTTGTGATAAATTAAATTAAAAAAAATACTAAAGGGATAGAGAGTCAACAATGAGAAATAAAGAGAGATTTTATTATGGATCTTGCTTGAGCTCAGAGTAGCAAATGAAGAACTAGATGGAAGAGATAAGACTAGATTTTCATGTCCCTCTTGTAACATCCCAAATTTTTTTAAACAGTAATTAAATATTTTTAGGATGTGATTTATTAAGTAATCTGAGGTTTAGAAAAGACCTAAAAATATTTTTGTCTATATAAATCAATATATATAATAAAATAATATGAAACCCACAATTATTTATACTCATCTTCCCATTCTCTGTATTCGTAATATATATATATATATATATATATATATATATATATATAATATTATAATAGTATATTATATAAATATAATAATATATTATTATAATATTATAATAATATATAAATGGTGGTAGCAGTATGTGGGTTGCTGCCCACCATTGTTGAAAAGAGAGAGGGGTGCAATAATGCACCCCAATCCTTCGCTCTCCCTTCTCTATTTAAACGCACAAGGTGCATATCCAGCGAGAGGGAGAGCATGAGCGTAGAGAAGAAAGAAAGGGAGTTTTGAAGTTGAATTATTTGATGTTAGTAAACTGGAAGCATTCAAATATTGGTAAAAATATGCTTGGAATAGAGGTAACCTTGGTTATTTTTTATATACTTGTCAATTATATATTTATATATGTATATATTAAACTGTTTTGGGATTTGTTGTGTCTATGGAGGGTTTGATTTTGATTTGTATATTAGACTAAAATTATATTGATGAGTTTGGATATTCTTAGAGTCCTTGGTATCACCTTTCTTTTAACCGGGTTAAGGAACAGTGACACCTCCTTGGTTGTGTTCTTAAAAGGAGGGGAGCCATAGTGTAATCATGGCAAGCTAGGGACCTTGATAGGGTGACGCCTCATGATTTGGAAATTATGTGTAATGGATGCATTTTTGTTAGATTATGTGTTAGTTATGGCTCCAGTCAACGGTTATAAGAGGGTGAACAGGGTAATAAGAATGGTATGTGCATCAATATTTGTTTGGCATGTTATATATGTGATATTTCTTATGAAGAATATTTGGAAAATGAAATGATGTTCAATCGTTGGAATTCTTTTTGGGAGGAGGTTTTGATAACCAAATCGAGAACTAGTTTGTGAAACATTTTGTATATAAAAGAAAATATATCTATATATATTGTGAGTTTGAACTGTATGTTCTCGATCTTGGTTTACATGTATATTTCTAAATAACCAATGGTTACAGAGATCTTTGGATCTTATGGTTATTATATTTATTTATTTTTTCAGGTGATTATTTTAGGAGGGAGAAAGGGAAGGCACACATGGAGTGAGTCTTGAAGGCTCTTTTGTACTCCTAGAGCTCATGTTATTTTTTGTATTTACTATGACCATAAGGCTTCCTCATTTTTATTAATTTTAAAATATTTTGAGGAATTAATTTGACCTTGTAAAATTGAGTTTTTGTTGATTATTGGTCATATTACAAATATGTATTTGGTTGTTGGATTGGGGTCTTACACCTCTCAGGTGCATAGTGGCCCCTTCTTATAGCATGGGATCAGTTGGATGAGGGAGTTAGTTCCTTTCTTCGTAGATCTAACAAGCTAAGGGACTAAATCCCTTCTATTTCAGATCTGGCACAATAGATGGGATCTTGGGTTTGACTCAACATATGTGGGGTATAGGCGTCTTGGACTTGGGCTAGACACACTTCATTGGGCTGCTCCCTAGCTATTGTTATGTTTAGGCCTTAAAGGAGTGGAATTTGGTCCCACATTAAGTCCCTCACTCTCCAAGCCCATATGGCAATTGGTTTGGAGAGTAGCGCTTCATCCTACCCATGGAGCGTTTCTTGTGATCTGACGGTCAGGCATAGGTCTTCTTCTGAGTTGTTTGTCCCTTCCCTAGGCGTCCTTCCAAGTTCCTGGTCAGTTTCATTAAAGCTCCTCAAGCTCTTCATTTCTTTGCTCTAAACTAGGATCATTGGTGCTTCATTGTTCTCTCCATCAATTTCTTGTTTGCACATCTTACTTGTCTGTTCGCTTGTGTCTGGTTTCTCATGGAGCTCCACTGGGATTTACAGGCCAGACCGTGTGTTTCTTGTTTCATTGTCACTTTATAGGTTTTGCTGGCGGGTCTTGGAAAGGTACTCTTTTTCCGTCCCTTTTGTCTTGCCTTTGCTGTGATCTTCCTGATAAGTTATGGGTAGGGTTTGTCCCTTATTCCTTCTGAGTTTGCATTGTTATTAACTGGGCTGTAGTCTACACTTCTTCTTTCTTTGTGATTTTATCATATAAGGCCTTCTTGTCTTTACTTTTCCAATAACTGAAAATTATTTTTAGATGTAAGAGTTTTCAGTATGTTCTCATTTGTCTTTCTTGGTTCTGGGGATTTTTGGTTTTTTTACACTCAGTAAGTGTTCTTGTGTTACTGGTCCTTGTATTTTCCTTTTGATTTTTTGGCTGCCTTTGGCTAGATCTGGTATTTTATGACTGTGCTTTCTTGCTCTTTTTGATTTTCATATTCCACATTGATAAGCGTGCAATTTTTGAACTTTCCTGCAAATTGTACTTCTTGGTACAATTTGTGGGGACCGCATATTATTGGAAAGACGTTATAGCGATTACTTACGTGGAGTATATTTTCCTACTATCCTAGCTTATTCGTGTAGGTAAGAATGTCTGGAACAGGTGGTTCGTCCGTAAACATGATTGACATTCCTGAAGGTAACTCTGGGATGAACATTCAAGGGAGTGGGGGAAAGGAAGTGGATCAGCTTAGTGAAGAAACCATCCAAGAGGGTGTGAATATAGAGGAACGTCAATTTATAGTCATAGTTCCTTTGAACGTGGGGGTTTTAAAGGAAGGGGTAGACTTTAAGGTTAGCGCTAGGGGTTGAAGGAAGATCCGTAAGACCTATGGCGTACCTAGTACTATACATATAAGGGCACCCATGCCACATGAAAGGGAAGATTGGTATTCTAATAGTTGGGCCACCATGTTTATAGAGCCTTTGAGGTACGGGGTTTCATTTCCTTTATCGTCGTTGATAATCGGTTTGTGTAGGCATTTTGATTCTCCTTCTAGTTTATGCCACATGTCAGGTTGTTCTATCAATCAAGGCCTTAGCTAGGAGAGTGGGGGTGGATTTTTCTATAAGCGACCTACTTCAAACCTATTACTTAGTTGTGAAGAACTTAGGGATGTACTCATTCTTTAGTGGGATGGGTAAGAATATTTTAGTAAGGAAATGTCAGGTTAATGACCAAGGGTGGGATGAGAAGTATGCGTTTGTTGATTCCTCCTCTCTGGTTGGAGATGGCTTGGACATCCGCACTATTTGGAATCCTAATATTAAGTCCCTTTATGATCTTTATCCTTGGTAAATGCATTCTTACTAAGTACTCATGCCATACTTTTGTAGATGTCAGCAAGGAAAGCTCTAGTAGGCTGTGAGGAAGATTGAACCAAAAGAATTCTATCTCTGCCTATTAGTGAAAGGGATTGTGTGTCTTTGCTTGGGTTGAAAAATACCCCTCCAGGTGTTGTTCTACTGCCATACTAAGTTCTAGACTGAGATTGACCCGGTGTTGCTTACGTATGTCTTTTTGTAGGAAAGTCAGTTATAAAGGCAAAACCATTCAAGGTTCCTAGTTTAAAGGAGATAAGAGCCAATAAATTGGAAAAAAGGGATGGCCAGTAGAGTGTTCCATCAGACCAAACGATTTCAATTTTGGCTACCATTGCAAAACAAGACATAGGGAAGAGCAAAGCTGAGTCCAACAGAAAGAGAAAGGAGAGAAAGGGTAGTAGTAGTTAGTTCTACCGTGAAAGAGCTGATCTCCAGTTTTCTAGTATTATTTTGTCTATTATTGACGCAACATGAGTCCTTCCCGTAGTTCAACATCTTTTGTTTCCAAATAACCTGGCTAGATTGGAATCTCAGGGCCATATTGACTCGCTGATGTCCTGCGTCATTCAGACACTGCAGGTATGGCGTCACATTTATTCCTCTTTGTCTTCCCTTTTAGTCACTTTAGTTGGTTTATTCAATCTGTATTTTAATGCTTTTTGACTCGCAGGACTTCCAGGGGCTACTTTTCTTATAAAGGGAGGTTTCCAATTTAACTTCACAGGTGTTCAGGAAGGACAAAACCAAAGGGAGGCTTCTAATTTAACTTCATTGTTGTCCAAGAAGGACAAAACCATTCAAGAGCTGCAACAGACAGTGACACGTAGTCAGGTCTCCATACCAAGCATAAAGCCTAGTTGGATTAGACCGTGAAGGAGTTGGTCATGACAAAATGCGAGCTATCGATCCTACATATTGAGAATAGTAGACTAAAGCAGCAGCTCGAGGATATTGTAGCGGAGTTATCTTTAAGACTTGTGCTCAATTGATGAAGGAGTTTAAGGAAGGAAATTTGAACCAGTAGGACCTTGATCAAGTGATAGCTGAGTACCAGTCCATGTTTGACTGCAGACTTAAGGATGACAGCTTTGTCATGGGAGCTGATAATGGGAAACAGTGAGGAGAGTGTATGTGCCTTCCTTTTAACCAAGACTTGTTTCCTTTTAGTGTGGGCTTTCCCCTTGCTTTGACATGTTCTCTTTTTTTCGGCCTTGAACTTAAAAGGCTATATGCATATTTAACTTTTCTTCTATAGATTTTGAGTCCTGCACTTCTGGTGTATCAGTCTATGTTTAATGACAATCCTACTATACTTCGATCATATTGTTTTATGTGAGCTTATCGCTAGGTTGGTAAGTTTACTAATGTCAATATGCCTTGCCTCTAACCATTGTTGGCGTGTTTTGTTTATTGAAACACTAGTACATGGATTGTGTGTTGCTTGACCAAGCATGGGGTTTTGGTCAGTTGGTATGCATGTTGCGTTTTTGTGGTTTGGTTTATGTTCCACCACGGGAACCCCTAATGATGGATTTTGAAGGCTTAGAAGTGTCAACGTAGAAAACTCATGGATTGTATGATGCATCAGTTGTGTTGTTTTTCTTGGTAAGTAGGTTTGACGTCAGGGTAATAAGTTGGCACGTTCGCAATAGAGTAAGAAGTCATACAACAATTGCAACAATAAATCAAACGATTCATAAAAATAACCTTATCTTATAACCAAAATAAACCACAATACAAAGTTTATCGTGCAACCTTGTTTTCCACGAGGTTGTGATGTCTCATTAAGTATATCATAAGATAATTTTGACTAACTATTAATAATTGAATAGTACTGTAATAAAACAAAGTAAATGGATGGTGGGACTTTTACTATTAGAGTACCAAATACAACCAGACCATATAGCTTAGAGCGTCGGTCACATGTTGTGGTTGTATTTATAGTATATATTATCATGTTCTTGCCCATGAGGTTAGTACGTATCCAGGAATAAGTAAGTAATCTCGAAAAGTAAAGTCTTAGAAGTCATAACTTTTAAGATGTATGGCGTTCTATCTTCGCTGGATGGGTTTTCCGTTTCTATCACTTAGTTGATATGCTTCCTGATCTACCACCCTAGTTACTTAGTAAGAACCTTCCTATGTCATACCTAGCATTCCCTCGCTTAATTCCTTGGTGTTCTAGAAAAATCTTCAGAGGACCCAGTCCCCCACTTTGAATTTCTTGGTGAGTACATTTTTGTTAGAGTATTGAGCAATCTTCTGTTGGTACGTTATGACCCTAATCAAGGCTTATTTCTCGATGTTCATCAAGTAGGTCTAGTTGGTTAGCAATGGCTTGGTTGTTTGATTCTTTATTCGTCCAATTATACCATAATGACGGCATCCCTACTTTAACTAGAATCATTGCTTCTGACCCATAAACCAAAGAAAAAGGCGTTTCACCAGTTGGCATTTGAGAAGTGGTTCTGTAAGCTTATAGGACGAATGAGAGTTCTTCAACCCATATACCTTTGGCTTTGTCAAGCCTTTTCTTTAATGAGTTGATAATGATTTCGTTACTTGACTTAGCTTACCCGTTGGATTGTTAGTTGTGGGGAGTAGAGAAGTTGAGTTGTGTTCTTTGCCTCTGGCAGAAATTTTGGAAATTTTGCCCAATTAACTAGACCCATTATCGCATACTATTTCTTTAGGTAGTCTAAACCTACAAATAATATTCTTCCATACAAAGTCAATGACATCATGCTATTGCACTTGTGCATACAATCCCGCCTCGACCCATTTGGTGAAGTAGTCAATTTGTACCAACATGTAAACTACTTGTCTAGGTGCTATGGGCAACTTTCCTACTATGTCCATGCCTCACTTCATACATGGTCAGGAAGGAGTGATGATATGCAACATTTCTGCTGGTTGGCGCGACAGGTTTGCAAACTATTGGCACTTGTCGCATTTCTTGACTAGGGTCATGGCATCTTTTTACATGGTAGGCTAGTAGTATTCAATCTGGAGTACTTTACGTATTAGGCTTCTGCTACTAGTATGGTTGCCACACTAGTAATGCCCCACTTTTTTACCAATATTCCTTATATATATATATATATATATATATATATATATATATATGATATTTAGTGGAATAAAATGATGAATTGTGGTGTATGTAAATTTATAGAATATTTCAATCTCCGGTTACGTATAATTCGACCAAGTAAGGATGCAAAGAGGCAATTAATGCCCACTTAAAGGCCTAATATTGTAGCCAAAACTTGAGCATAAAATGACACAAATAACAACCTCATCCAAGTGTCAAAAATCGGGCCAAATGAAAAGAAATGAGCCAGGAAATGATTTATTTCGGTAAATCATAAAACGTAGGGCAAAACGGTAATTTTGCCATGAAGTGGGAAATAATTATTTTTCCCTAATATTTCTAATAATTTTAGTTATATGGGAATTAAAAAGAGGAAGATGGCTACTTGATAATTAATAAACCTATTTTAGTGAATTATTATCAAGGAAGGTCAAATAGTCAAAAGTCAACAACTTGTAAGTTGGCACAATGGGATAATTGAATACCAATATTTTCTTTCTTAATTCTCATACAATTCGATGGATGAAGAAGAGGAAAAAGGAGATGAATATTATACAAAAGGAATTAACACATGGACCAATGGAAAATTGCCACACATGTTAAACCATTTAATTAATTGATTATATTATCAATTCCTTCATCTTCTCCATCTCATTTTCGTGCCAACTGAAACAAATAGAGTAAGAGAGATTTGAGAATGGTGAAGAACACTGAAGAACAAGGGAAGGCTAGGATTCTTTAAATCTAAGGTAAGGAAGCTTGTAACCTTGTGATTCTTGCTTCCTTATCCCTCTATAACCTCTTTTAATCACTTCTACTCCTTTGGAACCATGATTTTCAAGATACATCAAGGTTGTGGAGTGAGAGACAAAAAATGTTGAGGAGAGAGAAAGAGTTTAAATCAAGAGGTAAACCTCCAAACTTGTTTCTCTTGCTTTAGTTGATACTATTGATGTTGTTCTTGGATTGGTTTTAGGTGTTTTATGAAAGATGGATGATAAAACCTAAGGGACCTTGCTATCCAAGTTTCTCTAAGCCATGTCCAATGAATATCTAAATAACTAATAATGTGATTAGAAGTAGAACGGAGGTGATTAAGTAAGAGAAAACGAGAAATCGACATAACTTTTCTGAGAACCTTACATTTCTGCCATGTTCTTGGCATGTTGAAGGAGTAAGAATTTGATGATTTTGATGCTTTCATTGAGAGTAGAAGGAAAAATTGTGTAGGGTTTATGTTGATGGTGAAGTGAGAAAAGCTCTAGAATGTGAGATGATCAAACTACCCCCTTAAAACCCTAAGTAGGGGCTGCCAAGGGCATTTTCATCATTTGGCCTTGAATTTGACCAATTTGAGGTCAAAAATGGATTCCACACGCAAAGTTGTATTGGATTGGCCTAAGTCATAATTTTGAGTAAAGTACATTTAGACCGGGTCTATAGGGCATTTTGGTAATTTAGCATTTTAAAGCTAAGTTAACCAATAGAATGAGTTTAGAGTAATATAGGGATGAGTAATGACTCATTTATGGTACATTTAGGAATTGTAAGACTTGACGACTGTCCGAAGTCTAAGACTTGCCGAGCTCAGACAAATGGGAAGAAGTTGCTAGAGGAAAGCAACCAGATAGTAACTTATCTTTCATATGTTATGATATGCAATGTATGATTTGTGTGTTCATCAAGAATTGTCTGACGTATTTTGAATATGCGGGGTAGTCACCCGGGGCCTATTTGCATGGGTGGACGCTCAGGTCAATATAACGCTCATTGATGCACGAAGGGTGCCTGGGGCCTATTTACATGGGTATCCTTCGGAGCCTTATAATATATCTAGCGCTATGATAGCTTATAAACTACTTGTGATGCATCGAATGCTGTTATGATGATTCTATTGAATGATGACTATGCAACATGCTTTGTGATGTTATATCTATATGATTGACATTATGTTACTACTGAGATTCTTTTGAATCTCAATCTTTTTTTCAAAAACCCATTTACAATACAGGGAGAGAGAGAGAGAGAGCTCTAAGGGCAAGAGGAAAGTAAATGCGGACGGCGAGAGGATTAAATGCCGAAGATTTTAGTTTTGTTGGTAATCTATTTCTATATCTTTGGACATTTTTGGGATATGTATATAATGTATATAGTTGTGTAAGCATGTCAAGATTACAAGAGTAACTTAGTTGATGAATGGTATTTTGGATAAGTAATTATGCTTCCGATTTAAAAGAAGAATCTATAACTAAAGAACTTATCATGATATGTTAGCAGAGACACGCTCATATACTTTGATAAAACAGACTTTAAGTACTGATGAGACTTAGCGAGATAGTGAATGTGTGTGGAAAAAATTTGAGAAAAGTTTTACTACCCTTGGATTTCCTTTCTAGTCCTAGGTTCAAATCCTGAGATAAGATTGGAATTTGCGAATGATTTCCTAATCCGAGACTTAATCCTGGTTTCACCAGTGATTTCACTACTCTTTTGTACTCATCTGAGGCTATAGGAAATAAGGTATCACAACACTCACCTTCATACACCTCTTTTAGCACATAATTAGCTTCTTTCAGTCTGACATACCGTAGGAGTGGTTTGGCGTAAGATTGTTTATACAATATTTAGTCTAAGACATAAAACCTTGCAGCGCAGATCTTCGCCCTTGTGGTAACGACCTTGATAACGTGACATTGGAAGTATGGAAACATTTTTTTGGAAGAAGATATAAGGGATAAAGCTAATTTTTTTAGGTTGACAATACCTGGTTTTAGCGTCTAAGAGTTCCTTGTTGGTACAGTAAACAGGGCGTTGCTTATCTCTTTCTTCTCTGACCAAAATGGAACTAACTGCCTTATGTGAGACTGCTAGATACATATAGAGTGTCTTACCTTCCTCTAGCTTGGACAACAATGTTGCGTTAGTCAGGTACTGTTTCAATTGTTGTAGTGCAGTTTTGCAACGTTACTCCACTCAAAGCTCTTATTCTTTCTTAATGCATCAAAGAATAAGTGGCACTTTTTGGATGACCTAGAAATAAACCTGTTTAGGACCACTACATGGCTTATCAGTTTCTTCATATCCCTGACTCACTTTGGAGATGGTATGTCAATTACACCTTTAATCTAATTTGGATTGCCTTCAATCCCCCTGTACAATACCAAGTAACCAAGGAACTTACCAGAGGTCACTATGAAGGAACATTTCTCTGAGTTCAGTTTCATGTTGTATTTATGCAGTAGGTTGAAGGCTTGTTCTAGATACTCTACATGTTGGTTTTCTTTGATAGACTTGACAAGCATATTGTCCACGTAAACTTCCATTGTTTTGCCTATTTGTTCAGCAAACATATGATTGACCAACCTTTGGTAGGTTGGCCCTTCATTCTTTAATCCAAATAGCATGACCTTATAATAGTATATGTCTTGTTTAATTATGAAAGCTATTTTTTCTTGGTCATTAGGGTGCATTAGGATTTTATTACAACAAGAAAAAGTATTCATAAAACTCAACAATTCATGCCCAGACGTGGCATCAACTAGATAATCAATATACGGTAAAAGAAATGAATCTTTTAGACATGCCTTATTCAAGTCAATAAAGTCTATGCATACCCAGTACTTACCATTCTTCTTTGGTACGAAAACTACATTTGTGCCCATTTAGGGTATTGGACCTCCCTTATAGACCCAATTTTTAAGAGCTTTTATACTTCCTCGTTTATCATTTTTTTGTATTATAGTGAGAACTTACTTCGCTTCTGCTTGACTAGCTTGTACGTCTGGTCTATATTGAGTTTATGTGTTATTGCTTCAGGGTCTATACCTATCATATTCTCATGGGACCAAGCGAAGCAGTTGATATGGTTATTTAAAAATGAAACTAATTTACCTTATATGCTTAGTGTCAGTTCTGTCCCTATGTAGGCCTTCTTTTCTATATGGCTCAAGTTGACACACACCCCATCAAGCTCCTCTACTTGTGGTTGGTCTAGCATTTCTATAGGTGACAAGTCTTGTAATTACTATGTTAGCTACTTAGGGTCACTTGATAACATTTCTTAACTACACTCTGTTCTCCTCTTATTTCTCATACGCCCCTGGGAGTTTGGAACTTCATTACTTGGTGGAGGGTGGATGGTACAACCTTCATCCTATGAATCCAGGGCCTTCCCAGTAGTGTGTTATAAGCTAACAGACAATCTATTACTTGATATTTGAAAGGTAGGTTCAACTCTACTGCGTACATCATGAGGGTTATCTCTTGAATGGTTTTGTCTAGTCCCATGTTACCAAAGACTAGTATGGATGGTGTTCAAATGATCTGGGATTCCAGCCCCATTTCTTTGATTGTCTCCCAATATATTATGTTTACTGGGATACCTGGATCAATCAACACATGTTAATATCATAATTACCCAAATATATTGAGATTATCAATACGTAGTCTTATGGTTAGTCCAACTCGTCTATCTTGTCATAGAATAACGTGAATTATTCCTCCTTTAAGTTTTTGCGAACATCTTTTGTCTGCTTCTGGTTGAGTTCCTTTACTAAGACCCTAGCATGTTGCCTTACTGTAGAGCACATGTCGCCACTTATCTTTGAATCACTCATTATACAATTGATGGTTTGAGGGTGTTTAGGTAGTTCTGCTAGTGCTAGACCTACAAGGTTAATGTTATTGTTAGATAGAGTAGACTTACCTTTCTTGGTTAGTAGGTCTGTTAGGTGCCCATGTTTAAGGAGTTTTGCCACTTCCAACATTAGTGCGATACAATTTGTTGTTCAATGGCCATTGTTAGAATGAAACTCACACCACTTGGACATGCCTCTTGATATGCTATCTTTATGGTCTTGAGGGACCACTTCACCATATCACCCATTGTTCGCCTCCGCAAGTGTACGGATCGCGTTAAGTAATAAAGTGATAAGTAAAGATCGTTCCCACGAGGACTATGACTAAAGCGGGTTAACTAATAAAATGATGTTCTTAATTAGGTTGAATGGAATAATTTGAGGTTTAGCAAGTTGCAAAAGACTTTTGATAAAAATAACAAACTATTTCTAAAGCTAACAATTACTAAGTAAAATAGATTCTTTGGTTTCAAGTATTAGAAGAAACCTATTGTTATTTATCCCCTTTGTACTTCATAAAATTTGATATAATCCCTCTCCATTAGTATCTTCAATGATAATATGTGTTAGTCCAAGATTCAAAAATCATTTAGTTAAGCTTTCTCAAGTCAAAACCAAGTTTATATCCTCACTTAATATGCGTAATCTCTTGCTAAAACTAAGAGAGAATATTCATTTAGCCATAACCTCATTAACAATGCTAGGTTAATAACTATATCTCTATGTTACTAACAAACCTTTCATTTAAGACCTAAATTTCAAGTCTAGCATGATTTTACCCAAGTTATTCATATAGATAAGCTTTCTCAAGTCAAATCCAAATGAACAATTCAATCTAAATGGTGGCCAAACATTTAAAGGCATTAAGAAAAGAGTAAAATCAACACATATATACCATTATCAACTAAAAGAGAGGAATAATCAAGTCTTAATCCATACAAAGGCTCAAAACAACCCTAGAGTGAAGAGTTTAGCTACACATAATCTTAAAATAGCTACAACTATATGGAATAATCATATCCATAATCAATATATAACAAAGAAAGAGAATAAGAATGAGAAAAACCAAGGATTTGGGCTTTTTCTCTCCTCCAATCTTCAACCCAAGGACCAAACTCTTCAAGAACTTCAAAACCCTAGCACCAAAGCTCTAAAGAACCCGTCAAATCTTAAAAATAATGTATTTTCGGGCTATCCGTTCCTTAAAAAGCTTCCTCCAGCGTTTCAGCAAGTAAAACGTAAGGTTGTACTGTTTGTCGTATGCTTCGGCACACTGTCATATGCTGAAGCATATACCATAATAAGTTCTGGTCTCCGTTGGCTTCAGCTAAGGGTCAAGTGCTGAAGCACATGACACAATAAGTCTGATCTTCATTTGCTTCAGCACGTGTGTTGTTGGCTGAAGCCAATGTTAGCCGTTTAGCTTAACCGCAAGTGTACGGATCGTCACAAGTAGTATAATAATATCGTTCCTACGAGGACTAAGGCAAAAATGAGTTAATTATCACACTTATGTTCTTAATTAGGTTGAGTGAGAGTAATTTAAAAGAAATTTTATATTTAAGAATTAGTTGATTAAAAGAGAATTTATTCAAGAATTTCAAGACGGGAGAAACCTATGATTACTTATCCCTATTATACTTCATAAGACTAACTTAACTCTTAAATTGATAATGAAAATATGTGCTTGTCAGAGGTTCAAATTAATTGATAAAGCTTTCTCAAGTCAAAACCAATTTTATATTTTCAATTAACATGTGCAATCTTTTGTCTTAGTTAATGAAAATATTCAGTAAGCTCTATCCTCAATTAAACAATGCTAGGCTAATAGATATATCTCTATTCTATTAACAAACCATCCATTTAATTCCTAAAATTCAAGTCTAGCATGATTTTATCTAAGTTCTACAATTAAATTAGCTTTCTCAAGCATCACTCAATTGAACCCAACAATCAAAGTGGTGGCTAATCACCCAGAAGCACTAAACACAAGATAAAATCAACACATAAATTTCATTAATCAATAAAAGAAATAAATAAAAAAGTCTTAATCCATCTAATAGTTCAAAGCAATCCTAGAATATGAAATTTAGCTACTTATAGACAAAATCAAACAAAAACCAGAGATGATAATTTGGTTCATAACCAAAGCTATGTAAAGGAGAAAAAAAGAAAATGAAAGAACCGAAATTAAAGCTCTAAATCTCTTTGAATCTTCAAGCTTCAACTCTCTAATTACTCAATCTTTTCTCTCTAGCCCTCAAGCTCTCCTTGCTCTTTGTATTCAAACGCTTCTCCTCTTCTTTCCTAAGAAGCTTAACCCCTATATATAGGTCAAGTTCCTAGATCCTCATACAATATCTTTTTAGCAAAATAAAATCAAACAAAAAGATAAAAAGATAAAAAAATAGATAATGATAATAATAAATAAAGATGATAATGATAATAATAATAATAATAATAAATGAAATATATTTTCTTTTTAATTTTAAATTATTATATTTATTATTAATATCATTATTTTTATCTTTAATATCAAAATCATTATTTTTATCTTAAAACTTGATATTTATAATGAAATCTCTCTAAATTGATATCTTATCAAAATCTCACTCAAATCCCTTTATTTTAACCTAGATGAATCCCAAATATATTAAAATATACCTTAAGATTATTTAAAAATAGGGAGTCATCAGCCAACGACACAACACTTCCTCCTTAAGCTTTCTTTGATCTTTATTGCTACAGGCATTGCTCTTTAGTCCTTCAAAACTTTCCAAAGTGTCCTTCAAAGCTTCTTAAGGTGTCTTTACCCTCCTACAAAAGAGAGGATGCTTTCTCATTTTTTTTTCTTAGAATTAAAACACACAAATTTTAAGCTCTATACAAGTATATCTTCAACATTGGCTTGTTTTTCTAGTATGCACATTTTCTTCTATTGACTCTTTTAATATGCATAAATTATACAAAAAATAGGTGAAAAGAGAAGAAAATGTGCTAGAATGCTATCAATTTCTAGGTGTTAACATACCCCAAAACTTAAGCTTTTGCTTGTCCCCAAGCAAAAAAATACATCATCACTGAAGGAGTTAGTCACTCATCATTTGTGTAAGAACACCCTCATCATCTGCTCCAGTAATTATATTAAACAAGAAATGAATACAATATGTAAAGATGAAGGCTTCATAGATTTAAAACATGCTTTTCAAGAATTCTTAAGTGTGAGTGTGTGAATGGAGTTAATATTCATTCCTTTTGCACTAGTCAAAGTTCAGAGCAACACTTCAAATCATATAGCTATTTAAACAAATAATTTTATCTTCCCCTAATTCCTTCCTCTTTTCTAATTTATTTTACTCAACTCAAAAATCAAAGGGACTTTTCTTAGCTTGTAATAGGGCCAGGAGTAGAGGTTTTCAAAAGAAAAGGTAAATGATAATCAATCAAATACCTTGAGATAGATGACAACTATTCAAGGGCTTTCTTTCTTTTCTCATGAAACATACTCCCCCAAACTTGAGCCAATTTGATCTTTTCATATCAAGTCTTCTTTGTAGTTTTTTTTGGATTGATTTCTATATATTGTGAACTTTCTTTCTTTTCCTTTTTTTAACACTCTTTTCCCAATATTTTTGTAATTTTGTATAACATCACCACATTCCACCACCCAATCACTTATCATCTATCTCAAAGCAAAGGGAATTATGGTTTTTCACATTGGCTAAGGTAGGTAAGTGTTAGGTTTTTCAATAAGAATCTTCAATTGGTTTTTAAAATAGGCTCAAAATAAGGGTTCAAAAAGGGAAATCACATCAATTAGGTAGGTTTGAAAGGCTCAATCGCATTTTATGAATTGCCCTAATCATTTTTTCAAATTTTATGAAATAAATCGAAAGTTTTGAGGAATTCTAAAGAGGATTATAAAATCATAAACTTGAAATAAAGCTATAAAACATAATTTGCCACTAAGCCCTACAACAAGCACATCCACAATAAATTTAACTCCAATAGTGCATAAGTTACTTAAAAACTCTTGAATAACATGTTTTATCACTATGATGCACTCATCCATACATATCAATAAAAATTTCCTACCTAATATAACATCTAGAACATTAATTTATATAATTGGATCATTTGAAACCATATTTGATGAATAACCAAAACTAACAGCTCATTTTCAAAAAAATTTTTACATAAATTTAAGTATGAGAAATCTCAAACATTCCAACAATTTTCTAACAAAACTCTTTTTTTTCAAAATTTTTTTGTGCACTCATTTCAGAAAAATACTTCCAAAATTGAAGCACCCTCACCCCTAAACTTAAATTTGACAATGTCCCTATTGTCAACTAAAAAGATGAGAGGTAGAAGAGACATTACTTGTACAGAAGCATATGCACAACCAGAAGAAACAGTAATAGGCTCTCAATAGCCTAATGAAAATATGTGTATACTGATAACAAAGGCCATCAATGGCTCACAAATGAACAATAAAGATTAAGTCAAGAGTAAGTCACATGGGCAACCAGTCATGCAAGTCATAGATTCTACAAGCAATGTAATTTACTAAAGAGTAAGACGATCCACAAACAGTTAAAAATATCAAACATCATCAAAGTGTGGGAAATCCAAGGGATAACCAGCAGTGATTAACTCCCAAAATATACTAAAGCATGATAAGCAATCCATCACTTGGTATTTGAATGGCAAGTTTAACCCTACTGCATAAGTTATCTCCTCAATGGTCCTGTCTGGTGCTCTATTACCAAAGACTAATATGGATAGTGCACAGATGATTTGGGATTTAACCCCCATTTCCTTAATCATCTCAAGATATATTATGTTGATTGAACTACCTGGATCAACCAACACACGTTTTATATTAAAGTTTCTTAGGAACACAAAGATTACAGAGGCGGCGGCGTGTGGTAGGTTCTGCTCGCTTATCTCTTCTTCTTAGAACAAGATCTGACCATCCTTCTGGCTAATAGGATCATTCTTGATCCACTTTTGGTCAAGGTTTCTGATTCGAATTCTAGCGTGGTGTTTTGTTGCTAAATATGTTACTCCACTTATTGTTGAACCTCCATTTATATAGTTGATAATCTGTGGGTTTCTTGGTGGCTCTTATAATGGTGGTCTTGCAAGGTTAGTAAAATTACCCGATAGGGTAGTCTTACCCTTATTGATTAGTAAGTGCATTAGGTGCCCTTGTTTGAGTAGTTCGGCCACCTCTAATCTAAGCGTGATACAATCTATCATATAATGGCCATGATTAGAATGAAATTTACACCACTTAGTCCTGTCCCGTTGATCAGCTGGCTTCTTCATTTTAGGAGCCTACTTCACCATGTCGCCCATCTTTGTAAAGGCATGTATTAGTTTACCTGAGATAACAAAAAAGTTATACTCCTCATTCCTTAGAGGGAGCATTTGGTTATTGAAATTGGTTACAATGGTGATCTGCCTCCTTTCTTGGCATACCATTAGGTAAGGTTCTTCCCTCCAATTTCAGTTAGTATATCTGAGGTTTCTGCTCCTTTTATACGTTAGCCCATTATCCTGGTGGCGACCTTGTCCTACATTTAGTTCATCTGTTTCCCATTTGATCTAAGCCCAAGCTTGTGCAAACACATCTTACATTGTATGACATGTGTACTTGGTTAGTTCTTTGTACAAGTTGGAGTTAGGGAGGAGCTCCTTTCTGAATGCAGTGATTGCAGTAGTGGTATCACATTTCGGGATATTGATCTTCTCTTTGATAAGTCTTCCTATGAAGTCATGTAATGATTTGCACTAGATTACTTTGTACAGGTCATTTGAAGTTTCTAGCTGTTGGAGAATTACTGGACAAACAGGTCTTTCAGACTAGTAAATGAACTTATTAAATTGGTAAGTAGGTTGGTGAACCACCTTAATGCTAGTTCGACCAAACTTGATCCAAACCCCTTTACACATACAGGCTTCCCATAACTCCCTTGGCATTGCCACAATATGCATTCTCTACTAGTATTAGACCATATGCTTATCTAGATCCGTCATACCATCATAATGGAAAATCTAAGGGAATATAAATTTCTTAGGCATGTCAATTAGTGTTATATTTCCTGTAAAGGGGGAGTCTGTGAAGCTATTGGGGGCACTCTTCTTCATGGGTGATAGTACACCAAGTAACTATCTAATTCTTGGTACATTTTCTTCTAACTATTGTCGTCTAACTTACCATTAGGTGGTACGTCCGTTACCAGGGGTTGGTGGTTATTCTCTGTGCTTCTCCACTAGGTGCGCCACTTATACCTGTTGTGTTAGGAGGATTCCCTTACCAACGGTAGGTCTTTATATCCATCAATAGGATTTTCTCGGTCGACCCGAGGCCTTTCCTCAGTGATGCAAGGTACATCCTATCGAGTTGGCAATTCCACCTAGCCAATGAAAATACCTACAAGAGGAGTTTCATTAGTAGAATTAACATTTGTGGTACCATTTCTGCCCATACCTGGAAAATCTTCTAAAGGCATGCCCCATGGCAAGACAAGCGGAATAACCATTGACGAGAATTGCCCTAAGCAATGCAAGTTAGGGGTAGCCTGCATGGTGAGTGACATGACTTGGTCTCGCAGGTTCGTATTCTCCTCTTCTAAATACTGTAGGTGGCTTTGCTGCTGCAAGTATCGTTCATCATGTTATGTGATCAATGTAGCTTGTGTGTGCAATTTGTGCAGTTAGTTTATTACTAACTCAGCTAGTTCGGCAACACTCACCTCATGTCCGGTGGCTGCTTCTACCATGGTTAATAAAGTAAGGAAGGAGTAGGAAAAGAGATACAATTAGGTAGAAGGTGATTTTTTGAAAAAATTCTTGTTGGCTTCCCACAGACGTCGCCAAATTGTTTGACCAAATTTTGTTTAGGAATGGATCTAGCTAACAGGGGTTACCAATAACACACAAAATCTGTAAGATTAAGAGCAATGAATAAATAATTCGTAATATCGATTATCCATTACTTTTGATTACAAGGGAATGTATGGTAAGCTCGAGAAATCCAAGTACAACAAGTGGTATGAAGTAGTTTAGAACATAAAGTATTCAGATTCTCTCTTTCTTGATCCCTTTTTGTGTCACTAATTTGCTATACATCCCCATTCTCTTGCCATGTTTGCTGCTATATTTCAGGATCATGATAGGTACAATCATTTTAAATTTCTCAAATCCTGGAGCTTTCTTCGGCTAGTTGGTTTGACCGGTCATCATGAGTATTATGATATTAGCTCGAGTTCATGGGCCTTTTGGAGATGCTCTTACTGGGCTTCCACGAGTCGGTTCTTATTTACTGAATTCCTTTCGTGCTTTAGGCCCAAACCGCCCTCGGTGGGTTTACTTGGTGTGTAAGCCCATACATCTATTTTTGGGGCATACAATTATGAGTATATTGATAGCCATTATACCAATTAATATTGACCATTAATTATTAGTAACAGTTTATTGGTGCAATTATGTTGTCATCTTGATATTGTGGTCTAACTATAATTTAAGAGTTTGTTATGATTGTGTTTTTACCCCATAATAGTCAATTGTTGAAAAAATTTTGAGAGGGCACTACACATATTTGCAATATAAAAATTATGGGTGTGTGTCAGTTTCTAAGGAAATATCCTATGTATATAAAAAAGGCGGAATCATTGATTTTATTGCAAAACAAACTTTGGATATTAGAGTGACAATATTTGAGGAATATTCTAATTTAATTAGAATGGAAGGGGATATATGGTGAGATTCTAATTTAATTAGAACTATTAATGTAACGCTGTGAAATATAATTGAAATATTTAAAAGTGTGGGGTGCCTAATATGTAGGGGTACCTTACAATTATTGTGGTGAAAGAAAATGTGTTTAGTAGCAAAATTATATAGAGGCTCTGTTATATGCTGAAGAAAGAAAATTTTATGAATTATGAAATTTTTGTATGGCTTGAAACAAGTTTATAATGGGGATATGAAAATTTAATCATTTTCATGATTTGCGGGTATATATTTATAGTGGTATAAATATACATGACAATTGTGAATCTTGAATTTCTAATGTAGCATATTTTTATAATGTGATTGCAAAATTTAATATGAAAGCATGTGTGAAGCAAATGTAATTTTGGATATTGAAATCATAAAGGAATAGTGATTATATACAATATTGAGAAATTTTTTGGAGTTTGGTTTTGAAAACCATTGTGAATATTTCATATGATGCTAACATAGTTTTTGAAGTGACTTTGTAGTATGCACAAATTTTTGAGAATTTGTTGCGCATTAGAGGATGTTAATCCCTATGATATAGCTTGTGCTATATAAAAATTGAGCATATATTATTAATTATATGGATACCATAAATGTTGGTGTCATGCATAGTAGATTCTCGTTATATTAAGATTTATGGATGTTAATTGAATTTTAATTTTATATGAGAAAATTCACTAGTAGCCAAAATAAATAGTATGTGAGATAGAGTTTATTACTTTAGAATTGGTTGAAATTTGAGGTTAAGTTGAAAAAAAAACCCTTCTTAGCAAATATTATGGTGTAAGAACCAACATTTAGTGTCGATGAATTGAAATTGCCAAATGAGAATATCCATTGTAGATAAACAATGGTGTAAGTGAAGTCGTTTGAGGTATGATAAAGCGTTTAAAAATTACGAAGTTATCTCAATCGATTTTGTGTGAGGTCAAAAAGTTGACTTGCAGATCCATTAACAAAACCCCAGGAAGAATTAAATGATCCAAGGCGATTGGGACTGAAGCCAATTTGTAATAAACAGTGATGGTCAATCCAGCCTTTGTGATTAGTGATCCCATGAAGAAGGTTCATATGGGTAAAAATAAGTCGTTCGTTAGTTCTGCTAGTACTAAATAAATTGTTAGTCCCTTCTTATGGTCTAGGAAAGTGCTAGATTGCATTTTGGTAAGACTTCACGAAAGCTCTTAATGATTTCATAATCTTACGGGATGTGGTGCTCATTGTAGGTACATTTAATGAAATCACCTATCCAAATGTGGAGTGGAGCTGCTCCTATGAAATCATGGCGAAATCTCTAAAGCATTCGTTATACACTTTGCACGCACATGGCCATTTAACGTGCAAAACCGACGTTAACAGTGGAAATGCGAGGGTATAACTTGACTCTTAATGCCTCTAGTACACGCCCAAGATTTATTGGTTAATAGAATCATGTGTCACTAACAACTTTGTGTACTAAGTGTTATCAGTCTAGGTCTAGTTCATAGTCCAGTGAACACCAGATACAATGGTTATACTCATGTGTGTAACTTAGCTAATAGTACTTCCTTTGACACATGTAGGAGATTATTGTAAATAATATATGTGAGTGTGTCAGAGGAAGAGTCTCACATTGCATGGAATTATGGGGTACAAGTAAAAACAAGTGATACTAGGATAGTAAATGGGCCCAAAAGGAGGAATAAACTTACTCGCATGACAACGGGCTATCCAAAACATAGTTGAAATCTGGTAATTCCCCTTCCTTGTGTGTGAGTTAAACGCAGTATTAGGCACTCTTTATAGGAAATATCTGTCTAATTAATCCGTTACTCTAATAACTATTATGAGTCTTCAGTGTTTATAACCGACGTGTTTAATCATCATTGAGTGTTATTGACTAAGTGACTGTCCATTACTTATGTGCATAAACTAATGAGTTAATTATCTTTAAATGTGTCCAATTTTATGATGATCCATGGCCTATAAAAGGGGAATAACACCAAAGGTCTGGTGATAAGCTCTAGCCTTCAAGCTACTTTTCTTCTCTTGTGTTTTGCCTAAGTGAGTTTTATTATCTTCCGTAGTTCTGCTCACCCTGTTTTGTAGGAAGGGTTCGTTTAATCTTAAGGAATGCAACTTCTTATTTACCGATAGTTGCGGAATAACTCTTAAGGACAATGTCCTCGAGTATGACTAGAAGTGGGAATTCGAGCCAACTCGCGGGTTGCGAGTTGGCTCGTCCTTGCTGCAGGCCCAACGGGTCAGTCCTGTTTAGGCCATTTCTTCGTGGGCTAGCATAGCCCATGTAGGCCCGTCTTTTTTTGTAAGTTCACTCTTTTAAAAAAAGTTCACTCTCTTTCTCTTTCTTCCACTCACATCACACTTCTTTTTTTTTATACATTTGTGCTAGGAAACCAATTTCATTCTTACTTTTCTTTTTTTTCATCCACTCACATCACAAAAACATATAAACACATCTTTTTTAAATTTAATAATAGTAAAATAAATAAATATAATATGAAAATAAAAATGTCAAATAAAAAAATAAGAAAGTAGTTAAACACAATATCACTAAGAACTGGGAACATTAAGATCTAACTATCTGAAAAGTAAAAAAAAAATTAATTATTTAAACAGGCATGCCCATTTAGTCTGAAAAACAATCTCAACTCGAGCCCATTTATTTTAACGGGCTAATGAGCTTAGCCCAGCCTAAATTACCACCTCTAATTATGACTCGAATCAGCTCTCTTATTTGTAAATGATTTCGCTAACAAGATTTGTATATTACTATGGAGGACTTGGAAGATCCACATAATTGTATAACAATTTAGGAGTTACCGCCAACATCTTATAGATTATAGAACAACTAAAAAAATTCTTTATGAAAGGACCAGGTGATAATAAGTTCATGACTTCCCCAAAACCTCGCCCTGGAGCCTGCTTTTTATATTTCAGCATCCGAGAACGATAATCTTTGCGTATCAATCTACTTTTTATTCTAAAAGAATCAATTTACTGAACACTATTAATTCATTATTTACTTAAATAATTTTTAAAAAAATATGCAAAAAAATTGAATTTGATTTTTGTTACTTGAAAATGTTTCCAATACAAATTTCTATCTAATTTTTTATTTTGTATGAAAAAAAAATAATTATTGTCTATTATTATTGGAGGTATTATGGGACGAGTATATGTTTGAACCTAACATATTTTTATGTAGCAGTAAGGCGCAAATCAGAGGGAAAACTTTGACCCCAAAAAAAATCAGAGGGAAAACTAGACATACTAGCGGAGTTGAAGGCCACCGGAAAGTTCTCCCATCGGAGACGGATAGACTCAAAAAGAAGACGCGCAAGATGTCTCTGGTAGACTACGCTTCCTCTTCGGACGACGAAGCTCCCGATTTCGTTGAAGAGCCCCAACTTCCTCAAGACAATCCACGGGCACAGCCATCGGCATCGGAACCTCCACCTCCTCCGACGCAGTAATTCTCAATTTCTTTTGACTCGTTTCTTTTCTTTACTTTCTGACATCACTGCCTCTGAGAAATTGCTTGTAAATTATAAAAGGGTTGCTGTACACGCTTGTTGCGAAAATGAGAAAAATGCTTATACAATGGATTTCTAATGGAAGACTGGTAGGTATTCTGATATTCCCGAATATAGGAATCAGGTTGTGCTTGGTAGGAATTCAGACCTCTGAGTATTCTTTTGGGAAGGTGAAAAATATAGGAATTAAACATCCGGGATGTATTCAGACCTTTAGTACCAGTACTCTGCCAAACTTCAGTTCCCCACTTTCCACCTTTCTATTTTCAATCCTACCTATCACATGCTCTTTTAGGGCATTTGAAAGCGATAAAACCTACCTAAACGCAAGATTAGTTCGTGGAAGAGCTTGTCAAAATGACTAAAGTTCTTCTAGTTTCATATTCTTTAAAGGGAATCCAACAGGTTTGGTCTCCTTTTCGGTTGGAAAATTTTCCAATCAGACAATTGCAAATTTCACGTTTATAATTTTAAAATTTACAGACCAAACATGTTATGAATGCAGGATGCGAATGTTAAAATTCTTATTCTCCCCTTGTTGAATTCCATTTCCAGACCCTACAAATGAATTTTGGATTTTCTTTTTCTGTTTGGTGCCTTGGAATATTTTGGAAGTTTGCTTATGAGTAAATTCTCTAAATTTGGAGCACTTATTACTGACTCTTTAAACAAATTTCAGTAGATGGAGGGGGAAGGCGGCTTTGTGGTGATATGTTTTGTAAATAGGCTTTGGTGTACTTGGATGGAACATAATGTTAGAATTCACGATGGTTTTGGTTTATGTCTTTTCAGCTTATCAGTGATTGAATTTCTTTTTAGTCTCTTTTATTCTGCTCCACTGCGATTTCTTCAAGGAATCTTCTATACTCCTATGGTCCTTAGCGTAAGGCCTATTTACTTAATTTGATTAGATTTAGAAAATTAGTTTAGTTAGTTAATATGATATGTTTTTTCCAAAACACCCTGATCATCTTGTTTAATTCCCTCAATCTCTTTCTTATTTAATTATTGTTAAGGGAGCATCAATAGGGTAATTCTAGAAAACACCAACAAATATGGGAAATATCTTACATTTAACGCCAATATCAACACCCTAATTAGGTCCTACATTAAGGACCAGACGAGTAGTTTGATGGATATTCTAAGTGACCAGAGAGCCCTTGTGTGTGTGTGTGTGTGTGTTTAAGTTTATTTTTTGGCTAATTTATTTTTCTTGCTCTGATGTTGAGACCAGAGAAAATATTTTTTTCACTCTTGTATCTCTTTAAATTCCCTTTAAATGAATAGTTTTTCTGGAAAAAATTTTTAATTCCTTGTACAAAATATAAGTATAAAAAAATTATAGAAGGTAATCATACTACCTAACACCTGTATGCTAGACTGTATTACCCAGAATATGACAGAGAAACGGAGAGGACTCTAAGGGAGTGTATATGTGCTTACACATTATCTATTTAGCATTGCCTATACTGATAATGCTTCTTGCTCGATGAATATGGTCTCTGGATTCCTTTTGTTTTCTGCATTTTCAATATGTAGGACAAAATCAGGATCTTCATCAGACCAGGAGCCAAAAAAAATACTAGATTTGCCACCTCCTTCTTTGGAGAAACTTCCTGATGCTTCACTTCTATTAAATTCACCAGCAGTGTCTTCCAATCTGATGAATGCTAGTGACCACTCCACTCGAGTAGCAGCTGCTCTGGCTGAAAATGCCTTGCGTAAGAGAGACTCTAATGGGCTGGCTCCCTCTACACTTCGCAGTAAAGTTCCCAGAGGAAACTTGCCTCCTTCAAGGACTGTTCCAGATACTTCCAGTGGTGTGCTAGTTCCACCTCAGCTCACAGGAAGGTTAGTTGTGAAATATTATAGAATTCTCTTATTAGCTTCTGTATGCCTGTGTTGCTCTCATTAGACGTTCTTCAAAATTAAGTTTTTATAATTTTTATAGAAATATCATATTATAATTGGTAAATAATCCAAATTGGTGATGGGTGACATTTAGACAATAACCTTACATTGAAGTTGGCAATTGCATAAGCTTACTGCTGCTGTATGTTATTTACTCATTTTATATTTTTTTAAAAATTTTGATAGGCTAATTTTGTGCAACTTTCTATTAACAGTACTGGTCTCTCCTGGGGCACTCAGGTATGTTGATATTGAATATGCCATGATGCCTGGGGTTCGAGGCTTGGTACCTCCCAAACTTCCACCCTTTCCCTCCTCAATCTCAACTCTCTATTAATATTATTTGTAGTCATAAAAAATACTATTAAGAAAGGACAGGGTAACATTTTGAAAGGATAAGAATCTCCCTTGCTTGTATCTCAAAGGAAAACAAAAGTAAACATAAATGTGAGAAGAAAATTGAATTGGCTAAAACAAGTTCTCCTATCCTTGCACAAATCAGAAATGGGGAGATGGCCTACTTTGTACCAAAACAACTTTAGCTCTTCAAAGACCTTCCCCTCCTTCCTCCTTTTCACCTTCAGATTTTTTGGTTTTTTTCCACTTTTCTTTTTTTTTTTTTTTTTTTTGGGTGGGGGGAGGTTCTCTCTAAGGAAAGCGGAAAAATCTGATGTTACTGGATTTGCAAACAACTGCCAAGCGACATCAGTATGTTTTTGAACTTCTGTAACACATAACAGTAGCCTTAGCCAGGGAAGAACGGGGAGATCATACCAGAGCATTATTGGGAGTAGAATATAGAGTATATACACCATTTGGTGTCTTAATGATATACCTCTTGACAGTTTATTCTTTAGATTTCATCTTCCAAACAATTTTGTCCGTCAAAGTTTGTAACTTGCCATCCCGCTGTTGGATTGTATTGTTTATTCACTCTCAACTATGAGGGACTAGCTCGATTGCACATCTAGTTTGTTATGAACGGACTTATTTGCATAGAGAAATAAATCATAAGGAGGTATAGTTTTAAGGGACCAAATTGTTTGGTTACTTCAGACTAAAAATACAAGCAGGGGGGGATTTCCACAAAAAACAACACATATTTGGGAGATGAACTTCGATCCAAGAACTCCTATAAGGACCTTTAACTTCCATCTTGTCACTGCAACCATTAACTATACTTATTATTGATAGCCCTATTGGCATATGGAGCAAAGAGTTTTCCACACGGCATACCATAGTCCTTCTGGCTATACAGAAAACTTGTATGGTGGAGCGTTATTCTCCTGCTGTTGTATCTTCTACTGTATACTTCTGTTGATTTTTGTATGAAAATGTTACACTTTATTAATAACACAAGAGGTCTGATTGTGTCTCCCTCTTTTTTTCATTGTGACCATATTTTTAAACTTAAAGCCCACCGCATCTGCGGCAGCGTCTTCTATTGGATGACATGTATTCTTGTTGACTTTTGGATCCCCCCCCCCAAAAAATAAATAAATAAATAAATAATTTTATTCAATATGGTTTTCATGAGAATAGATTCTTGCCAGCTTAATTTCTTAAATGCCCAAACAAAGCAGAAGCAAATTGTAACCACATAATAGTTTACTCCGACTGTTTGTTTGAAATTGTGTTTAATGGATATGATTATAAATCTATGGTTTGTTGTCTTCTTCGCACGTTTTGCTGTTCTTGTTTAAGTCAAAGTTAAGATTACAGTTTGAACATGACATTAGGTTATGACCTTTAGATATATAGTGAACAGACTTACACAAAGTGGTGGAAAATTAAACTAAAAATACATTACTTATAAGCAATACACTACACTGGTACAAGAACATTGCTCAAAACAAAGAGAAAACATACGACCCACCCACAGTGACACTACAATCTCAACATCACAGAAACTCTAGACAAAAAACACAACAGGGCTCCCAATCGTTCGAGAGGACTGGTTCTCTCCAGTCCAATGCCTAAGCCCGACTTTCTTCTCTACCTCTCCCCCTTGACCAGAGTGAAGATTTAAAGACCCGAAACGTGATTATCACAGCCCTTCTCGTAGACTCCGACCACAGCAACCTGTGGCAACCGTACTTCTCTATTTCTTTCTCCAAAGTAGCAAGTCAAAGTTCTGACCAACAAAAAGTATCTTTCCCTTGTTATGTAGTTTTCCAAGTTTCCAATAGTGATCCTAACTGACTATTACATATTCTCATCCCTGAAGACATCTGTTATTCATGGAATTCTGATTTGTGTGTTGTACAGGAGTAACATTGTTACAGAAGACATGGGCAAGCTATTTGTTAAGAAGCCCAACAAGCCTTCATCAGCTCACTAGAGATCACAAAATGATGAGTGACTAACTTACAGCTTCACATGTGGCTCTGGAACTTTGGAAGGCCTTCTTAAATTTGTACTTCTTACTCTTATTATGGACAACTTCACAGTTTATCATCCTTAGGCTCTTCTAAGCTTTTGTAATCCAAAATGTATGAAACTTGTAGGAGGAACATGAATAGTTTCTGTGAGATGGATATAAATTTTTGTGCAGGTCTCTTATTTGAAGAGAATTTAAATTTTAAGACGATTGATGATGATGGAAATGGGATAAACTCTGAAATATGCGAGCTGGGGTTTTTTTTTCTTATGTAATTAAAAAAAATTGATTATTTAAATTTTATGATATCTATTTTTTAATTCACATTAATTATAGTTTCAAAATGTCAAAGTAAATGGCTTTCATAATTTGAATAAGTTCAAGTAAACATCAAGTAAATTATTTTTACGACATCAAATAAACTTAATCCTAAGGTTAATATCAATTTTGAGAAATAATAGTCAACAAATCAACATATATTTTGAATGAAACTTCATTTTACGTCTATATTATATCCAAATTCATGATGCAAGGATATAAGTATTGTGTTCAACTCTATTGATTCATATCAAAATTTCATCAACAATAACAGCAAAGTATTATCTCACTCAGTGGAGTCGGTTACATAGATCGTATAATGTCAATGTGCTCTATTGAAAATCAAATCTTTAGATGTGTGTGATGCACCTTGAGTATTCAAATTTCAATTATTCAAGTTTTGGTTTTAACTAGATTTTGCATCTGTGCCATGCACCTTGATTACTAATAGAAGTTAATAATACATTGGGTCTTAAATATAGAATATAGTTTATGGGGTAAAAGATGCTATATAATTCAACATGGGGATAATATTAAAAGAATGTAAAACATAAATGATGTACCATAGAAATATTATTATATTAATTAAGTTCCATTAATATTTTTTATTTGCACAATATTTGAAGTTATGCTTGTTAGTTTCCTATCCAAATCAAGAATTAACAATATATAGTTAACTAAAAATGAATATAGGTTTTATTAAGCATAACATTGACATTACATAAAGTCTAACCATATCACCAAGATGACGTGGAAGCATAGAATTGAGGCACGTCCTATCAAAGCCTATTGCTTATATATATTTATATATACATATTTTTTTGATATAATATAGGAAAATTCCAGAAAAATACATTTAAAAATAGGAAAAGACAAATTGATGCTGCGAATTTATAAAATCACATGTCAAAATTGAAGTAGGAATCTAGGATTTTCAATTCTGACCAAATTACCCTTAGTTCAATTGTGAAACATAAAAATGAAGTTGTTAATGTAAAATCAGATGTTGTTAATATAGATATAGATGTTGATATTGACCCCTGAAACTTGTGTCCTCAAAATTATCCCTGATTTTTGGGATATGAAGTTGTGAAATATGAAAGTAAAGTCATTACGGGAAAATATAATGTTGTTAATATAGATACAGATGTTGTTATTAACCCTTGAAACTTGTGCCTTCAAAATTATCTCTGATTTTTGGGATATAAAGTTGTTAAATATAAAAATAAAGCCATTAATGTAAAATCTGATATTGTTAATATAGATACAGATGTTGTTATTGACCCCTAAAACTTGAAAACTGAACTAAGGGCATTTTGGTCATTTAATCAGAATTAGAAATCTTAGTTCTGACTTAAAATTTGATAAATTCGTAGTACAAATTTATTTTTTCTCATTTTTAATTATATTTTTCTGAAATTTTCCCTATATATATGGCTATATGCCATATAATTCTAAAAAAATATCCAAATTCAAAAATTTTATTTGTCATTGTGCTTAATCTAATTCAGATTGCTTAGGCCCACAACTGTTCTAGATGAGTCCAAAACGCTTGCATTTATTTTCATGACGACTATCATGTTCATAGATGGCCCGAACATTAATAAATTTCTACACGTTACAGATTTATGTCAACATTTAAGTTTAATTTAATCAAAAATCTAAAAATATTAAAACTTGATTTATGACCAGACTAACTTAGTCAATGTCTAGTTGACCAATTTATAAAAAAAACACACACACACACACAAAAGTACATTAAGTTAGCTGAATTATTTGGTACTATTACAAAAAATATATAATTTTCATTAAAAATAAAGTCAAAACTCTAAAGCCAATTAAACATTATTTTATAATTATTTTAATGAAATGAAGGATTAATTATTCAATAGTATGAGAATAAATTAAGATACGAAGTTTTAAGCACATTATTGGTTATCGTTAATTATGAAAAGACAACAATAGTTGAGTTCAAATTAGAGTATTTGAGAATTAAGTTGAAATAATTAAAAATTTTTAAGGGACAAAATGTGCACTTAAATACTTTTTTTGTTAAATATGATCCTCTCTTTTTGAACACATGTACTACAAAAATTGTCTCTAAATTGCAATAATGATATACACCACTATTGCAGCACATTCTTTCTCTTCAATTCAAGACATATCCATGTGGTGATGACATGTTCATGTTGAGTACATGAGCTAATTATGAACTTTTTTAAATTTTTTACTATTATATAATATTATGTACTACCTACTCTAATCCAAAATGTATAAGGTAGATAATTAATTTATATATAAAAAAAGGTTAATTTAATTATTTGTAATAAAGTGTGTGATAGTGTTTTTTAAGTACCCATTTTAATAATTTGTATTGACATTATGTTTATGATGAAAAACTCTCATAATATGGGCAATATGTAACATCCTTATTAAAAAAATAAATAATAAAATAAATAATATAATATTATAAAATAATTTAATAATATATTATAAAAATAATAATAATAAATTAAAGTGTCGGCACATGATAAGGGCATGGCCCCTTATCTAATAAAAAAAATTGTATGCTTTGGCACCATGAAGAAAAGCAGGTATAATACTCCCTCCCTTAAACACTTGCAGGTGAAGTGTTCATGAAGAGAGACGAAGAGTGAGGTTTTAATAGGAGTATTTTTGGTTCTTGGTGGATCAATAAGGTACTTATAATCTCTTCTAATTATAACATTTCTTTTATGGAGGATGTTCTAAATAATTTTCTCTTTCTTATGAAAGTAATTTCTTGCTGATTAGAGAATATTTTAAAATTTGAATTTTGGGAAAAATTTAAGTTTTACTAGTATATGACTGTAGGAATATAGAAAATGATTTATAATAAATTTTAATCGGTTTACTTTTGTTATTTAGTTATTATAAGATTTTATAATAAATTTTTTTATGTAACAAGTCTATAAATAATTCTATTTTAGACTTTTAACAGATTAAATGTGGGTTGCAAACTTTATTTTAGTTAATGAAGATATTACTGAAATTTTAATCTGTTTAGTTTTGAAATTTGTAGAGCTAAACTGTCATTTTTAAAATTCGGAGGACTAAACTGTCATTTTTTATATGTGAATGACTAAAATGTCATTTTTTAATTCGAATGACTAAATTGTCATTTCTGATATTTGAAGGACTAACAGTTATTTTTAAAATTTGTACATAAGTTATAATTTTGATTATGTGAAATTTTGGAGAATTATTAATGGGTAGTAAATTGATTGTGGTAGATTAATTTTAGCGTGTATTTGAGCTCTTAGATTAGGAGTAGTGTGGTAATAATTAGCTTTGGCGAGAGGTAACCACATTCCTCTTGTTGTGTATGCTTGTATGATGTTTGTGAGTAATTTTTGAATATATAGAATTATAAATTCGGCTATTGATATGTGATGAGGACTTTGATGTTAATGAAATTGTCTTGTGGGACTTACGTTCATTGAGAAAATGACTAGTAATATTATATTATATGATTGGTATTTATTTATGAGATTGGAAAGATCCTATTGATAATTATGAATTGATAATGACATGTTATATTGATATGAGAGGAGATGGTGGATGTGGATTTAATGGGAGGTTACTCAAAGAGGAAATAAAGGGGTGAATTCTTGTATAAAAAGAGGAAATAAGGTGGTGGACTTCCAGGTGTACACTGGTTAGTCCTTTGGCCCATTTGTGTTTAAAAGGGCATTGACACCCCACTAATGTATTTAGAGGGGGAACCCATGGTCCGGTCTTGTGCTCTGTGGACTTTGGTCAATCCATATCACTTGATCGGTGAGCTTGTTGAGTTAAGCTACCAGTCATATGGGTGAGTATTAGCTCATGGGTTCAGTCAAATAAAATAAGGCAGGAGAGGAAATAAGGAATGATAGAAAATAAATTCTTGTATTTTGAATCTTGTATACATATATGATACACATGGGAATGATATTATGATATTGTGAATTATTATGTATACATATGGACGAGTGTTATTGTAATAATGTTATGTTTTTATAACTGTCCCACTTGGCACCTCACGGGTACTTATTCGTATGCCCGATGAGATTGATTACTGGTTACTGAGACTTTTGTCTCACCCAGTTGATTTAACATTTTTCCAGGTGATAATTGTCATGCGGGTCCATCAGGGAAGACTCTGGAAGTTTAAGCTACTCCTATAAAAAGTAGTACTTCCATCTTTTTAATATATGTTGGATTATTTTATATTGTCATGTTAGGGATCATCTTCATACTCTAATCTATTTTGGAGAATTGATACATTAACTATATATTTTTAATTACTCTTGATAATGTTAGATGGCCTAGAGGCCTTATGACGTGTTTGAAACTTGTGGATCCACAATTTGGTATGAGATGTATAATTTTAATATATGATGACATATTATTCAGTTAAAGAGTTTGAACTGAATAGTAAATAGTTATATTGAATTTTGTGAAGTTCAAAACCCAACTGGGTATATGAGAATGTGTTGGCAAATAATTTTTATTAAACCCTTGGTTAATTATTGTTTTAAGGAAAGGATTTTATACAATAAATAGAGAAAATTTAAGAAAAAAATTATAAATTTGCGAGACAAAGTTGATCGAAAATTTATATTTATGATCAAAGCAAACTCCTCTATTAATTCTTATAACATGTTTTTTTTATGGGCAAGGTTTAAACCTTCAATTTTCAACCTTTTGAAAAAATGAAGTTCTTTCTACTATACTAAACCAGTTATATATTATTAAATTTGCCAATGTATAAAAAAATTATGCATATTGCAATGTGATCATTGAACATTCTTGCTTTGACCTTTGATGTTATGAGAATTACAGACAAAATCACTTGATGCATTGAGTTGTAATTTTTATGTTTGGTCTAAGTGTAAGCATTAAGCAATGAGTAACAAAAAAAAATCTTACTATGATTAGAATTATAATAAGGTTTTGTCATACATTAACTGTAATAGTACTAGATCCAAACTTCAACAAGTACAAAGATCATAATCAAAACAGGGATCCAATGTTTTTTTTTTTCAATGGTATATATATGTCTAATTGAAAACCAACAGTCGATAGATATTTGAGTAGAATAGACTTAATTATTTTTACATAATACTACGTATTTGAGATACTCAAGTCATTCACACATTAAACGAGTTATGATTTATATTAAACTTGTTCAACGATTTTAATTCTTGTTATCTGTGTCATTTATTGTTTTTAATTAAAAAGTGAAATAGTTCCAAGTGATGAACGATTTCAATTTTATCCTGTAGTGTTCATCCCCTCTGACAAGAATAATTTTTACTACATGAAAAAAATTGAGATTGTTTATATTGTGAACAATATCACTTTATAATTAAAAGCAATAAATATCACATTTGTGACAAGAATAAAAATAGTTGTTGGGGCGAATAACTTGTATATAAATCATAGCTCATTCTGTGTGAACAATTTTCAATGCAGTATTTTAGCATTTGGGTCTTTTTTTTTTCCTTGTTTATCGTATAATAGAATAAAAAAGCCACAATTAATCTCTCTGCATTTGTAGAATCTTACTTGTAGTTAATTCATAAACTTGTCATATAATAAACTTATACTCTACAATTTTAGGTCAAGAGTTGGTATCAAATTGACTTGTCTAGCCATGTTCTCTTCAAATCTAATGATGAGAGGTTGAGTGACTCTCTTCAATATCCAAGATTCTCTCAAAAGCCAACAAGTCTTCCTTAATCAAACCAAACTAATAACCCAAATGATAAAACAAGATTAACCATATAATTGAATAAACAATTAACACTACGTCTTATCATCATATAGCATTGTTACTAATTAAAAACATTTGTTATGATTCTTCCAAGAAAAGCATTAGACTTACAGTCACAATTTATGATTTTTTTTTTTAACAATTTAATAGCAAACACTTGAATCTTTGATCAATGATCATCATACAAAGGGTTCAAGTTCAACTAAGAAATCAACCAAGCTACAAGAAATGAAAATGATGTGTTAGTTTGTTTGAGATAGCTTATACTACTAAATAATTATACAAAAATATATACATATATACATATTACTTTTTTTTATATTGTCATTCGATATCTAATTCGAAGTTTATGACTATCTCTTTCCAACACAAATGTATTATCTGGGACTCGAACTCGAGACCCAGTATAAGATAGAAATAAATAAAATGAAAATAAATAATAAAATACCATTTGTTTACTGAAAAGTTAAAATTATTAAACAATAATTATAAAAGTATATTTATCTATGTCCACATTCAACTATCTTACAACAACATGTGGTTAAGACATAAAATTTGTCTAAAAATAAAAAAACTTTCTAAATGTACCCATATCTAACACAATGACTTAGTGTTGTTTGGATTAACGGTGGAGAATCGCGATCATGATTTGCATAAGTGACATGGTTAAAAGTATCGTTGGTCAATCATGATTTTTATTTAGATATTTTTTTCACAAGTGATTTTAACAATTGTGATTATTGGATTTCATTTATTGAAAGCACTTATAAATATATAATTACCAAAAAGGATATTAATTTTATAAAGTTATATTCAACAAAGGAAATAAATAAAATTGAATATAAAAAGGGCATAAAACTTCATGACAAGATGCATATACAACCGAAAGAAAAATTATACAAGTTGGAGTATATTTCAAAGAGCATATTAAGGGATATATCATTATCATGGGGTTTAATATCTAAATAGAAAAATAAATTAATAAATATGATAGGTAATTATTTTTGCCAAGATTGCATCAGATTATGTAATCAAATTTATTTCTTCAATAAAGCTGTTTACATTTTCAGGATTATATTTAATAATAAAGATAATTAAATATTTAATAATTATTATTAAATATGATTTAATAAATTACATGAATATTTAAGTATTATTTTATTTTATAATTTTTATTATTTAAAATAATTGAATGGAACACGAATGTAGAAATTTAAAAACATATTTGAAAATATTGGTTGTGAAATATATGGGGTAGCAAAGAATTTAGGAGCAAGAAGCGAAGGAGGGTAGATGAGACGATTTTTCACCGCGGGAGGTTGATGTTTGGGATGGTTTGTATTTATATATAAGTCCAATTTACGTGAATCGAAATAATACCCTTTCACATATTTACGTCATAAACTATAAAAAGCTACATCGTATACTGTAAATCATGATTGAAAAGCACTTTTAGAGGTTCCAATCGCTATTCCAAACATCCTCACTGATTTTCTAATCGCATGTCGCTTATGCTAAACGCGCCACTGGAGAGAGAAATCATGATAAATCGAGATGAGCTGTAATTTATTTTATAAGTATTTTCATGTAAGTCGAGACAAAACTTCTCTCACATACTTACCTCGTATACCGTAAAGCACGATTGAAAAGCACTTTTGCACACCCACTCATAGCTCGTTTAGAATAGCGATTAGAGTCTTAAAATCAATTTTTCAATCATGATTTACAGAATACGAGGTTTGTATGTGAGATGAGGGTTATCTCGACTTACATGTATAAATATTTGTAAGTTAAACAAACATTTATGGGTGTGTTTGGTTTAACGATTGGATAAGTGGCTTATTGGTAATCTGACTTATGGAAAAATGAGATTGGGTAAAAGTCAAATTGTCTTAAGTGATTTATGTTTGGATTAGCGATTGAATAAGTGCTTTTCATAAAGTCAAAAGTGTTTGGTTTAGCTTTTAGATAAGTGGCTTTAAATTATATTTAAGAGAGAAAATTTAACAAATTACTAGAAATTGGAAAAATAACATTAAAATTTTGGAAATGGTAAAATACATAATAAAATTACAAAAAATTATGGATGGCTTAAAAAATGATACAAACTTAAAGTTTTTTCTGCAATAAAATGTAACAGAACTAATCATATCTAAGGTCCTCCACAATTCGGTCCCTGATAGTGTCACGAACATCATTCATTTGAGTTGATGATGTCCGAACATCGTTTGCCGACAATGACTCTTGATCTTGACTATTATCAACATCAACTACATTCTCATTTTCTGCATCTCTAAAGTTCACATCAGTTTGAGAATTTCGTCTAATGAAATTATGGATAGCCATAGTTGCACAGACGATGCGGACTTGTGTGTCGATGTTGTACTTTCGCATTTTTTGCAAAATTTCAAACCTATTTTTCCACACTCCAAACGTCCTTTCTATTGTGCACCTCAAACTTAAATGATAAAAATTAAAAGCTTCATTAGGATTCTGAAACCCCCGTCGATTCCTGAATTTAGAGAGGTGGTAACGTTCACATCTGTACAAACTCAAATACCCAATTGGTGTTGGGTAGCCAGAATCGACCAAGTAATATTTTCCTAACAAGTGTTAAAATCATTGTAATTGTCAGATTATACAGAAAAACAAAAGGTGTTGAAAGAAATGTAAATGAAATATACAGAAAAGTACCTTGAGGTGGATGGGGAAAATTCAATCTTGGAGTTGAGATAGCTGAGTGAAAAACATGAGCATCATGTGATGAACCTTCCCAGCCCGCTAACACAAACGTGAAGCACATATCCCAATCACAAACAGCCATAACATTCTGTGTGGGATATCCTTTCCACCCGATAAATTTATCTCGCACTGGTCCAGTTATCACACATTTGATGTGAGTTCCGTCAATAGCTTCAATGGCATCCTTGAAATATGGGTAATATCGTTTGTTGTTGGCTATTTTCGGATGACAGTGACGGAACTCAACATCACATGGCCTGATAATTTTGGATACAAGACTAAGGCAAGCCTCCAAAACTGTGTGCAGATACCGACTCACGGTTTCACCGGAATGTTGAAATATTTGTTGAACCAGCCTGTTTCCTATTCCGTGACCAATAGTGAGTAAAAACATCACAACTTTTTCTTCCACTCCTACATTCTTAGAATTTCTTAATCCATGCTCACTTAACTTATTACATAAACTATAAAATATATGTTTTTCCATTCTAAAAATCTTATGACATTCAGAACCTTCACTGGCCAATATTTGTTGTACCCAATAGTGACCGGTTTGCTTACTCATTCTACGAGGTTGTTTGCACATATATGGCATCATATATTGAGAAACCAACACACATATTTGTTCATATTCAACTAACTCTGCCTCAATTGTTTCTGTATCATCACTATCGTCATCTTCCTCCATCCCTAGCAACCTGTCTTGGTTGTTACGATTTACCATTGATATACATGTGATTGTGGTGAATTGTAGGTGTAAGCAGGACAATTACGGAACATGATAGTAGCAAACACATATCAACTACATCATACCATTCGAGTAGCAAACATAGCATACACATACACGAACAAACTACATCATATTGTTCGAATACTAAACATAGCATACACATACACATACAAACTACATCATACCGTTCGAAAACTAAACATACCATACACATACACGTACAAACTACATCATACCGTTCGAAAGGACCTGTCAATCAAGACTAAATAGAAGAAAAATAAAAACTAAATATGTCTTAGAAAGCACATGTGAGTAAGGTCAACAGTCAGGGACATCAAGTGCAGCTACTCCTGTCCTGCGATAAGACGCAACCATACGATCAAGTAGTCAGGTTGTCCTATCAATGAGACCAAAAATTCCCTACGCGCCTTGGACTCCAAAGCTTGCATACACCGTGCCGCAAATGCCTTGTCATGCTTAACCTCGTCAAGGGACATCAAATGTTTCATAACCTCAGGGATACTAGTTTCTTTATTCCCTATTAAGGCTGCTGCTCTATCAACAGAAATGTTAGCAATGACACTAACAGCATCAGCTAGTTGCTGTGCAGCTGGAAGTTTCTTCTTTGAGCTTGTACTAGGCCCTTCACCTCTCTTCCTCTTCTGTAGGCCAGTAGATGAACTTGGACCACTTCCTGCTGGTATTACTGATGCTAATCCAATGCTTGTCAGTTCCTCTGTCACACCAGTACTAACTGCAGGGTGAGCACCGAAATGCTCATCCTCACTGTCCTCAAAGCCTTCTTCCTCATCCATCGTGGGACTGTACACCTCATCCGACTGTTGGTCATTTGTCTCTGGTTTTGTGGGAGTAGGTGAGAACATGTGCTCTCCAGTCGCCATGACATCTTTGAATATATTCTCAACTCCTTCTCATGTTGTAGGCATGAATTCTTGAACTTCTTATACCCAGCATTCTCCTGCATTCATATACTTATACACTTAAATGAAATACACAGCTAGTAGTACGTGCGCAGACAGGAAAAGCAAAACAAAATGCAAGTTCTAACTGAAGGTAATAAATTTTTACCCGTATTTTCTGAGTCCACCATTCGGTTGTTTGAACGACCTTGTTAGTACCAGGGACTCGACCAACACCAGTCTCCTTGAGCAGGGAATCCCAAATCTTCAGATCTTTCCGCAAAATATCTAATCTATTCTTTAACTGTTTCTTTCCATATTGTTTCCCAGTCAATTGATTGAAAGTTGCAATAATATTCGTCCATCCCTTTTTTGTAAATGTCTGCCCAGTTCGTTCTTTTTTGTATATTTGTTCAATGCATGCAATGATAAATATCTCTGTCGACTCTAAATCTCAGACAGCTTTTGTTTACATCTTTGTATACAATAAAGGACACATGTAACTCACATGACACATAAAATTGCATGAATTTATCATAACTATTGATTATTCTACCAAAGACTACATTACAAGAATTGGGTAATATCATTTAAAATATTTATTATTCTAATCAAACCATACATTCTTTAACCACCAAAGATTGGTATAAACTATCACATTGTTATATAACACATGAGGCATACATAAAGTTTGACTCTGAATCCCCACAGATTGCTATATAAATTAAACTAAGCAATAGTCAAAAATTGTTAACGAAATTGTTTTCTTATTCTTCAACCTTTGCAAATTACTCAATTAGGCTTTAAAACGGGTACTTGTTTTGTTTTAAATTAAAATAATGGTTTTAAATTCAAACTGATGCCCTCCTCAGTGAATCCACTCATGACAAATTTACAAGAGCTTGTTTGATTTCGTTAAAGGAGTTAAGGTTCCTTCAAAAGCTCTCAGTTAAACCACATCAAACAAACACAAGCACAGAGCCACAGTGATCCAACCGTATTAACACAGAGCCAGATGTCTTAGAACTCAAACACAGAGGCATATTCAAGGAACTTAAACATAGCCAGCGTACCACAGTGACAAACTCAAACATACGCAGACAACCAAAGAACCGGCATGACTTTTGGAAATCAAAGCAAACTGAAACCAGGTTTGTTTGGTTAGTGATCTAACCTGACGAGGCTACCAGAGATGACACTCTCTGTTCAGCAGATCGGACAGAGCAGAAGGTTGCTTCGGACAGATGCCTACGTTCCTCACAAGCACAAACACAGGTCTACATTAGTTTACAGATCGAAAGTGGGGGAAACCAAATTTTTTTCCAACTCTCAGAGCACCAAACATCACGGTGAAGGCACAGTTGCTTTTGCTAAATAACATCCTACCTTACGAGGCCAAGATGTGTTCACCGGAGGATGAGAGCTTCAGGATCTGTTCTCACACCAGAAATTGGGTTTTTTCACCGAAAAACTGGTATGGCAGCTTCAGGATCTGGTATAAAGAGAGAGAGAATGGTGGTGATGTTGAATGGAGTGGATATTTGCCCGACGTGAAGAAGAGGCACGGTGGAAACTGGAAGGAAGGTCGCTGGTCAGCTGTGCAACTCTGCCCTGTTTCACCCGCGGCTACCAACTCTCTCTGATGGCTCTCTCTCTCTCTCTCTTCGGGTGTGGTTGCAGAGTGGTTGACGGTGGTATTCACTGGTGGTCTAGAAAAATGGAGGTCAGCGGCGGTGGTTGTCTTCTTCCTTGTCTCCGGTCTCCAAACTCACGGCACACAACTCTGTCTGAAACTCCCAATGCTGCTCCCAAGCTTCGTCTATCGTGTACATGGAAGAAGCGCGCCGGCGACCTTAGTGATGAATGCTACCATCGGCGAGACCTGGAGGAGGAGAAGAAGAAGGTGATGATTAATGCTAGGATGATGCTCAGCCCTTTTTAAAGACAACAATATCCTACTCCCTCTCAATCTCCACGGCTCTCTCCACAGGAAGAACAGCAGATCCACGTGTGCTAGCGATCTCGCCCTTCGAACAATCACATGGCCACCGGAGGATGAGAGCTTCAGAATGCAAGCAGAGCTTCGGTTTTGGAAGAGAGCTGGGTTCAAATGAAAGCTGTGAGATTCGCACGGATTGGGTTTAGAAAGCACATGCTAAAAGCAGCAGCAGCTGGTTGGTCAGTGAATAAATGGGTAATAACGGTCATATATTGGTTCATCGTTATAAAAGCTCCTAATTCTTGCTTATCTTAAATCGCACGATTGGACCAACTTCTCCGATGGGCCAGACGCTAAAACAAACATGGTGAGTTTTTTTTCTACCACCCAATCGCACGATTGGGCCTCCAATCGTGGGGCCAAAACAAACACACGCTATAATGAACTCCATAAGCACTTTTTAGTTCATGTATTTATTTGAAATAACGATTGGAACCTTCAAAAATAATTTTTTTCATGATTTACGGTATACGAGGTAAGTATGTGAGAAGAGTTTTATATCGACTTATGTAAATAACCATACATGCACTTATACTATGAGAAGAAGAAGAAAAAAGAAAAACTGCATGAATTTAAATAGACAACTTTTTTGAAAAAAAAATGTAATTAAAAGTTAACTTTCCGTAATATTACTTGTTTGTCTTAGAAAGGGTGAAAATGATTTTCCATCTTTAGTGTTGCCCAATAGATTTTCGCCACAAAAAAGTCCAAAACCTTAACAATGGTGACGTGGAAGAAAACATGTCGTAATGAAATTTGGGGAACAGGATTATAACATTGATGGATACATTAAATCTGTCCCCAAAACACAAAATCTAGTCACACTGAACATCCATTATCCAATCATCCAAACACCACCTTTCCCTCCACAAATTATTGTTTTCTTACTTTTATCACGTTTTGTCATCTATCTTCTTATTTTTCTATAATAGTAATAATAATAGTTCAAGTATGAAAAAAAAAATAACACAGTAGAATACCTTAATGAACAAAAAAGATATAATTTGAAAACTATTGATTTATTTAATTTGAATTATTCCTTTTAGGGAGAGTATATATAAAGGAGAATAAATCCCTCACATCTTAAATATAGAAAGCATTTTCCATATTGTTTTTTTTTTTTTTGCAAATCATAAAAAATTACTTTATCCTATCTCCATTATAAGTCACTTCCTAAAAGAAACGAGTGATTCAGATTATAAATTACAAAATGGAATATTAATTGTATTTTTCATCTGTTTCTATTTAAAGTTTGATGCAATTTTTTTTTAATTCTCAAGATGTAATTCATTATTTTAAATAGAGGTAGGTTTAAAATTTTGTACATAAATCTAATTACTTAATCACCTCTGATGAGATGATTGGAAGTGAATAAAGATAAAAAGGTGTACATTGGTTACATTAGTCCATCCACACCCCCATATTAACTTGGGAGTAGAAATCACAAATCATTAAATATAAGGTACAAACTCAAACATTAAATTGGGAACAGTTTGAAAAAATTTTCAAGAATATGTAACACATTTAAGAGAGATAATTGCTTTCTTAATTTTGAAGACGAGATAATTTATATGTTGAATCTGAATTAGCGTTTGCTATCTAGTGCGGGCCAAATAATAATGATAATAATATCATGTCATTTCAAAAGTCTCTCGTAACTTTTCCTTCCCTCACCACAAAAACCAAAAAAAAAAAAAATTTTAAAAATGTATATCAATCATAGACCGTTAAAATTTAAACGCTATTTAATTGACCGATTCGAAAAAAATATCTGTTCTACAGTAATTTTCAAGGACGCGCGAAAAAACGATGAAGCTCCTCTCTAGTGATCTTTCGTTCTCAAACTCTCCAGTCAGTCTCAGTCACAGCGCTTCCGACGTGTCAAACCCAACCTCTTCGAAAAATCGGCACGCCTTCGACCTCAGATTTTGGCTTATTCTTATCCACAACCATAAGGTAAGCCATTCCGATTACGCTCCGTTCTTCTTCAACTGTCTCGCATACTTTTCGTGATCTGCTATTTATTAATATATATCAATTTACTTTTTATTATCGATCCAATTCTCTGTTGTATTGCAAGATTTGTTTATTGTTTATTGTTTATTGCTATAATTTATGCTTTCGAGTCGATGGGTTTCTCAATTTCATTGAATTGAGCTAGGCGTTTTCACAAACACCTAGGGGGGGCGGTTAATTCAAAGGTAACCAAACCACAGAGAGACTGTGGTTACTTACTCCTGTCACAGACTCCGAAAGATTCCAGAAACCGTGCAATTTTGTCATACGTGTGGCCATCTATTTCTGCTTTTAGATCTGACCATGTCCTTTCCTGTGAGCAAGATTTAGAGGAAACATTACGGCTTCACATGTTTTTTTCATGAATCATTTCAGAGGATTTATGTGAGCTGGATCGAGCCCGGCAGTAAATTTCTATCAGCAAATATTTAACACTTTTAAATTTTGAAACCTTTAGTTAAACTGATACAACCTATTATTAGTTAAACTAAGTACGTATATATTTACACAAATCTATTTAAAAGCAGTTTTTTAACTGCAGTTTAATATACGGAATGTTTATTTATACAAAACAAATTTTTTCTCATATAATTACTTCATACTGAAAATCAAAATTGAAAAATATCTTTGAATACCCTAATTGTCACCCCAAACAAATACTATATAGGTTGTTTGATTGGTATAAACCCGATTTACGTAAATCAAAATAAAACTCTTCTAACATATTTATTTTATAGATTGTAAAAACAACCTTATATTCTATAAATTACAATTGAAAAACATTTATAAATATTATCCAAACATACCATATATGAGAAATTTTATCTAAATGCTTGTTTGTTTCAACGGTGGCTTATTTTATAAATACTTAACATATAAATCGAAACAACTCTCATCTCCTATTATTTACTTTATATTCTATAAATCAAGATTAAAATACATTATTACAAACACCCACTAAAAATTTGCAAAAATAAGTGCTTTTGGGTGTCCAATTGTGAACAGGCACGATAAGAACGTCCTCATTCTCTCTCTAGATTAGAGAGAGAGAGGATGTTGCAAAGGCTCACATGGGTGGGTGTTGGTGGTGGGGCAGGACCCAGACACAACCTGGCATCTTATAAATGTGTAGGGCTCACTTGCAGTTTCAACAACCCCATGCAATGAGAGTGGGACCTTCCTCCTTTTCCTCCCACCAATAATGGCATAGGAAATAAAGACACACCACCCCCCACCAAGTCACAAAATTTTGAAAATGAAAGTTTAATTGCAGTAGCAGCAAAGAGACAAGAATTCATCTATAAATAATCAACAAAAGAGAAGGGTAGGCAAGGATACAGACCATTTTGTCTTAAAATCTCTACTTTTCTTTTTTGCAATGTGATTTTTTCTTCTTCTAAGCCTTCCTCTTTAGTCTCTGCTTTCTTGTAATGGCTTTGTTGACTGTGTATATTATAAACTAAGTAGGAATTACAGACAAAGCTACAACACATTAGAGGTTGACGTCTGAAATCTCCACTTTGAAGCTTTAGCCAGCTAGGAATAACAACAATCATCCCTCTTACCTTTTTCACTTCTCAGGCCTCCAAAGTCAAATTGTCCATAATGGAACTTGAATGATTGAATCAGCCTCAGTAGTTACAACTCAGCTTTTACTTTTGTTCTTGTTTTCACTTCTTCATGCATTCTCTTCTTGTGCTCCAGCCATACAAGGACTTAAATTATATACTACCTCTAAGCTCTAAAACATCATAGGACTAAGACTGGAATATACATCCATCCCTGGTAATTAAAGGGGTAGGGGAAAAAGAAATTACAGTACCAGGGACTTCAGTTTTTCCTAAAACCAATAGTAGACTCAGATTCTATGTTATTTTTTTTTCCTTTCACCTGTGGTTCATTCACTTTCAGCTACTACAGAAAATGAGAGATGAGAAAGATGGACAATGGTACAATAATGACAATGAAAGAACAAGGAATGGCTGTCCCACTTCCTTTACTAAACTGCTTTTTACGTATGCATTTTGTATGGTAGTAAGGAGTATAGTATTGATGATGATGTTGATGGGCTTGGTGGTGATGATTCTCTACAGATTTGATTGCTGTTCCTGGTCCTCTTTGGTCCATTACTTCTCTCTTCCTGTAAAATTTGTATTTGTATTTGCACAAAACAGACAAAAATAAGACCAAACAGACCCCAAAAAATTTAATCAACAAAGAAACACGGATGCTATATGCAAGTTGAAGACAGTGTGCAATAAAGATAGCACTGAATTAAAAGGAGATCCAAAGTCTTTTACCTGAAGCTAGGGATGCTAAATGGCGATGGGTCCCCCCTTGCCGGCAAACATCTCAATGTTTCCATGGCCAGAAGAAAACCTATATTAAAACCCAAATCACAAATTTAAAATTGAAAACTTAATAATCATTGAACTCATTGTAATAATGAGATTCAATTTGTGTTTTAAGGTGAAGGTTCCCTTGAACTTTGCCTGGACCACTAAATCCCTGTGCAATCTGAAAACTTTGAAGTGATTCCAGAAGATAATGGTGGTACCTTGGTATTTGACAGTTAAAGGACTTGAAAGATCCCATGTCAAGAGAAGTTGGTGCTGGAAGAAATGCACTTGTGGTACCAAATTCAGAGTTAGTAGATGCAGCTGAGCCATCCGAATCAATAGCGTCGTTAGGTCCTCCATTGGAGAAGGCAGCCTTGTAGTCTCCAGCAGCTTTTGTAGGAGAAGCGAAAGGGCTATCTGGGAGGTTATGCTCCAAACTGCATTTATTCAGGAATCTAAATAGATAAATGCATTACCTTTGACAATTAAATTTGGAAATTTGAACTCTGGAATAAATGCCAGGATCGCAATTATCATCCACTAAAAGAGGAATTAAAGGAGATAAAGGTGCTTGCTATTCTTGTAGCCTTTTAGTTATAGAATGGGAAAAGGTTAATACCATTCTTGAAAATTACAGTCTTCACGACTAGAGTTCTGCTTGCCATTGCCATCTCCGCCATTCTCCCCATTGGCGGCCACCTTGCCAACAGAAATATTGACCTTTGGCTGCATTGGTGGCTGCTGAACAACAGAAATCGGTGCCGTGCTAGGAGGAACAGAGCTCAAAACACTCTCTGGAATCAGACATAGATCTCAACCAGTTCATTCCAATTCCCAGAAAGAAGCAAGAACAATGAAAAGCAGTTGCAAGCAAATGTATTGAAAGTGTCTTCAGTTTATATACCCTCTAGAGAAGCCTCCGGGCTGCCACCACGACGGAATGAAGGAAGAACAAGATTCTGATTGAACATGTTGGGAGATTGAGTAGGGGAAGGAATTGGGCTTCCTGTTGAAAATGCCCTCTGGTGCTGCTTCTTGATGTCAAGAAGTTGCAGACCCATGAGTCTCCTACTTTGGAGCTCAAGAGCTTGTTGAAAATCAGTTTGCTCCTCCAACTTCCTCCTCCACAGCATATCTTGAGTATTATAGTACATTCTCCCTCCTAAGTTTTTCGGAAATAGTTGGCATCTCAACATGGCTAGCTCAAAATCTGAGAGTCTTGAGGCAAAAGAAGGAACTTACCAAGTTGAAGATCAAATGGATCTCTAGCATCAAGTCCAGTAGGAGTACCACAAGGTGAGAAATCACCCCTTTCGACTTGTTTCCTGTAAAGAAATGAAATACAATGTTAGAAAAGCTCAAGGATATTGATTGATAATACTAGGCACACACCAAGAAAAGAGGGAGAGAATGCCTGTACTTGTCTGGGACTTTGCCTTTTTCCTTGTAAGGCTTGACTAGCACACGAGCATCACAAACAAAATGGGGATTTCCCTTGGAAAGAATGAGCTTCACAGTCTCTGGATAAACAAAGGTCACAAATCCAAACATACGTTTCTGCTGATATGGAATTCTCACATCTTGAACAGGACCATAAATGCTTCAACAACAGAAAAGGGAAAGATAAAAGTTAAATTTTTGCGTCCCGCAAGAATTTAATGTTCAAGGCCAAAGCAGAACAATAAGTAACCTGAAGTAATTTGAAACATCTTCCTCTCTGAAAGTACTATCAGCTGGAAAGGTCAAGTAGATCTGCCTTGAAGCTGGGTTTCCTATTCCAGAACATCCATTGAGTGAAAAATCGTTTCTTTCAAACCTGGATCGTCCAAACTTGTGCATATCCTCGTTCATCATAAGTGCAGTTGCAGCTCTATGAGTATATACCATCATATCAGAAAACACGGTTAAGACTTTCAGAAAAGATTTGATTTTTAAGAAAACCCATTACGAAATTACAACTCTTGTACCTCTGCGTATCATTTTGCTGCTGTTGAAGTAGAAAATTCATGCCCTTTGGAGAGTAAGGCAAAGAAGAAGCCATGAGCAATCTTTGCTGTTGAGCAGTTTTAGATCTGAGAAGCTCATGGTTGTTGCTCTGCTCCAACATCTCAATCTTACTAGGAGACCCAACCATTGAAACGCCATCAGGATCTCCAATTCCTCCTCCATGAAGGAACCTACAGCTAGTACCGTTTTTGCAATACCCTCTAGCAAAGTAAAGACAAGGCTTCCAACCAAACCCAGAGTTGGGATCCTCAGACCCCAAACAAGCCTCATTAACGGAGCAACTCCGGCGATGGACCGGCCCGCCCCACCCGTAAGAGGGAAAGACGGTAGCGCCGCCGCCGGTAGGACTCGAAGATAAGTCAGACTGAGGATAGAACAAATCTGGGTTTTTCCTGGCAAGAGTAGGAGACCCATCATTAAGGAAAGAAAGCTGGTCTTGAAGCTGAAACTCATCAATTGGATCAGACCCATAAAAGAGTAAGGAAGAAGATGGTGAAGGAAGGTTTATATGAGGAGAATTAGAGCCAACAAGTAAATTATTGTTTGGACTCATCAAATTATCAGCCCAAGGCACTGAAGAAGAGGGGTTTGGGATTGTAAGAGCAGGAGGAGGAAAGTTGACTCCACTGCTGCTTAACCTTGAAGGAGTAGAAATTTGCCTTGAAAGGAAAGATGGTGGTGACGAAGAAGAAGAAGAAGATGGAGGAGTTGAAGGTGAAGAAGGAGAGTACGAGGATAATCCCAAGTCTTTGCGAGCTTTAATAATCACAGAGAGAACCAGAGCTTCAGGACCAAATGCTAATCTAATCATTTCTTTCTCACCATGGTCTTGAATCAGAAGTAGACCCATGATTTTGGAAGCATTCTCAGGGTCCAAGTTTTGGATCCGTGAGAAAACAATTCTTGTAGCTTCATACCCATCCATGGCTGCAAACTAAACCAAATACTTGTTTGTTTATGAGTTGAGTGGTGTGTATCTCTCTCGTTCTCTCTCTACACTCCCTAGTGGCTATGTATGTCTCCCACTCTCCTTGCTGCTACAAGTAAGGTTTCTTTCTCAACCACACACAAGAGACCTTACCTACCAACTTGAGAGGATTTGAGTGGTGTCACAGTGTTTTGCTTTCTCATATTCCTGCAAAGCCAAAGCCCAAGAAAAGCAAGTTAAAGAGGGGAAATAAGAAAGTTAAGTGTCAAAAGGTGTATTCTCGTGTGGTTGTCTAAAAAGGAGACTAATGGAGGATGCTCCTAGAGATTACCCATTCATCAAAGGAAGAAGAGAAGAAGATCGAGAGAGAGAGAGAGAGAGAGAGAGAGAGATGAGATGGTGGGTGAATTTCTCTATAAAGAAGTAATGAGTGCAAAAGTTGCAGAAACAACAAAAGAAAGAAACAGAGGAAAAAAAGATAAAAGTTTAATTTTTTAATAAAAGAATAGAGAGGGGGGGGGATTTCACTTCCCCACTTTATCTTCTTCTTCCTCCAGCTTCTAAATCTCACAGCCTCCTTTTTTTCCAAACTGAAATTGAAATCTAAATCTGAGCAGAAGAGTACGGACTTACCCATGAAAGATATAATCTTCATATGATTTTTGGATTTCTCTGTTCAAAAACAGGAAAAATAGCAGTCAAAACTTACTACAATAGCCGAAGCAACCTCTTCTTTATAGCTTCTGAGCAGAAGCAGAGGAAGAAGAAGAAGAAAGAAATAAACCAGCAATTGCAACAACTCTTGCTCGCTGCTCTGCTCTATTTTATGGGGTTCTGGGCAGGGAAGTTAAAGGCCTTTTTTCCTCTCTCTTCCCTATAAGATTTTCTTCTCTATCTCTACAGTCCTCTCTTGTCTGTCCTTCTTTCCATGTTCTTTTAAAAATTTTAAAACAGAAAAAATTAATGTCTCTGTTTGTGTAATCGGGCTGTACTTCTACGTTTTCCGTAGATATTAGTGCCTTTTTGAGAAAATTTTTGCCTTAATTGAACGTCAAAGATGACAAGTTTTTTTTTTCTGTTTAATATAATATTTAGTACTTATAATTTATTTTCACTGTAATTTTTATTCCTAAAATTTCAAATCATAATTTATAGTCAAGGTCAAAAAAAAATCATAATTTATAGTCATTCTAAGTTTTTCCTAAAAAAAATGTTAGTTTCTATATTTTATAGGGTGTTTGGAATAGCGATTAGAACTTTTAAAAGTGTTTTTCAATCGTGATTTATGATATATGAGGTAGCTTTTACGATCTACAGATAAATATGTGAAAGAGTTTTATCTCAATTTACGTGAATCGAGCTTATACATAAATATAAGCAAAACCAAACATCTTATAATAAAAATTTGAATTATTTTATTTCTAATAAAAATTAAAACCAAGTGAGTGTTTGTATAATCTTAAAACTACGGTTTTAAAAGTTTTTTTAATAAATTGAGATAAAACTTTTTTTACATATTTATTTTATAAATTATAGAAATTATTTTTTAAAAATTAATTTAAACACACACTTAGTGTAAAAATTATAAAGTGTAAAAATTATAAAGACCAACCCCCAGTTTATTAGTGCAAGTTAATTCTTTGATTTCTAAGCATTTGTGAGAAGACACTATTTCACTGGAGTCAGATTTGTCTGGAAGCTCTAGAAAACTGATGTACCTGTTGTCCTCGAAGCATGAAAAATTAGCTATATAATTTAGAACTTAACAAGACTTTAATACTTTAGAGGTTTATGGTGATAATAAGAGGATGTTTAGTTGGGCTTATACTTATACATAAGCCCGATTTATATAAATCAAAATAAAATTTCTTTACATATTTACCTCGTAGATCATAAAAGCTACTTCGTAGATCATAAAAATTACCTCATATATCGTAAATCACGATTGAAAAGCACAATTGGAAAATTATATTTTAATATATTTTAGTAGAGCTTCTATTTTAATAAAAAAAAATAGATCAAAAATATATGTATTTTTATGTATAAAGTCCTAACAAAAGTTACCACTTCAAAAATATATTTTCTTTATATACAAACTATTAATATGGAAAATTAGTAGAGCTTCTATTTTAATAAAAAAAATAGATCAAAAATATATGTATTTTTATGTATAAAATCATGACAAAAGTTACCACTTCAAAAATATATTTGCTTTATATACAAACTTCACGAGAATCAAACTTTTAATAATTTACTTGAAAAAAATGTAAATCCAAATATGCATGAAATACAAGTTTACTCATAAGTAATTATTTATTACAAGTTATTTTCAACTACTGTCTGTTTTGATTAGTGATACAAGCTGATTTTTTAATGTGATTTATGATATACGAGATAAATTTGTTAAAAAAAATTATCTAAATTTACATAAACAAGATTTTTCACTACCAACCAAACAAACCCTCACTAAAATTTAAAAAGTGTGGTTAGCGTGAAACACTGAACTACATTAAACATTAAATATCTCTATTAAAAAATTGTAACGGGATTAATGTTGAAGAACGGTTGTATTAGCTATATTATTTAGAACTTAACAAAACTTTCATGCTTTGGAGATTTATGGTGATATTAACATGGAAAATTAGTGAAAAGCTTCTATTTAAAAAAAATTAGATTAATAATACACGTATTTTTATGTATGAAATCATGCAAAATACCTAGATAGCAAAAGTTAACACTTCAAAAATATATTTGATTATTATACAAACTTTACGAGAATCAAACTTTTAATAATTTACTTGGAAAAAATGTAAAACCAAGTATGCATGCGAATTCAAGTTTACTCGTAAGAAATTATTTATTACAAGTTATTTTCAGCCATCTTAGTGCTTGTTTGGAACAGCGGTTGAAAATTTCAATCGTGCTTATAAATTGTAATTCACAGAATACGAAGTAACTTTTACGGTCTACGAGGTATTTTTACGGTCTACGAGGTGCTTTTACGGTCTACGAAGTGCTTTCACGGTCTACGAGATAAATATGTGGAGGAGATTTATCTCGATTTACGTGAATCGGGCTTATATAATAAGCCCGATTCAAATAAGCTCAAACAAACAAGTACTTACTAAAATTTAAAAAGTGTGGTTAGCTTAAAGAAACATTGAACTACATTAAACATTAAATCTCTTTCTTTAAAAAATTGCAGTGGGATTAATGTTGAGAAAAAGGGTGTATGAGCTATATTATTTAGAACTTAACAAAAGTTTATAGATCTATGGTGATATTAATATGGGAAATTAGTGAAAAGCTTCTGTTTAAAAAAAAATTGATCAAAAGATCCAAATTTGAGTACATATACTTTTTATATACGAAATCTTACAAACTACCCCAATAACAAAAGTTGCCACTTCAAAAATATGTTTCCTTCATATATTACGATAATCAAACTTTTAATAACTTACTTGAAAAAATTGTAAATCCAAGTATGTATACAAATTCCACCAGTTATTTTAGTCCATCTTACTAAAATCTAAAAAGTATACGTAGTTTACATATTAGGTTTAAGATATATTTGAATTGGTATTTGAGAAATACGTTTATGTAAACCAAGATAAAACTCATCTCACCTATTTATATTATACACCGTAAATTATGTTGTAAAAACAACTTCTATCACTAATTTTAACGGGCACTTATATGTATATGAAAAATCAACTTTATTTTTATTTCAGAAACACTAAACTCCATCAAACATTAAATCTCTTTCTAATGAATTGTAATAAGATTAATGTTGAAAAACATAATTAATAACTCATCAAGTACTTTATATATAAAACCATCAATCAATTTATATATAAAATGCCAAAGGGAGTATTTGCTAATCTCATAAATAATATTTACATTGGGCCTTGTTATAGTATCATGTTAATTATCTTTCAGAAGTTAATAAGTTAGCTAAACTGTTAAATATAATTAAATATTATTTAAAATTACTCTTAAATAAACTAAAACTATAGCTCAAACTAAAAAAATGAAATAGGTAAAGGAACTTTTAAAAATATGTCATTAATATGACATTAAATTTAAAAAAAATTATATTAAATACCAATAAATATGACCCTATAAATTAGACGGAATTTAGTGTAAGTATTTTTTAACTAGAATCATAAATAATACTATCAGCTAGTGCATAGTAGCGCACTTGACAAGAAATAAGACTTATGTGCCTCTTTATCAGGGTTGGATCTTAACCCTACACCCAGTGGGATATCAACCAAAAAAAAAATAAATAATACTATCAATAGTCCATAATATAATTTTTTAAAAAGGGCTCAGAAAAGTTTTTCATTTCCGATCCCATTTTCCATCATGAGATCGAGATTAGAAATTTTCCGAAAATGTTCCATTTCTTTTTTTTAAAAAAAGAAAACCTCTATATTGAATTTTTGTGTGTGCTTTTTTTAGTCTAATACAAATATATAACTTATATAATATTATATTATACTAAATTAGCCTAATACAAATATATAGTTAGTCTAATATAAATATATAATTAATCCAATATAAATATTTAAATTCAATCCAAATTACAAATTCATCAATAATTCAATATTTTTATTTTTAATCTTTTAATATTTTGCTCATTTTGATATAGATCATACAACATACCTTTAGATATTTAAGAAAATATGCATACATATATATTCAGAATCGGGATCCTGATGCCGTTTTAAACTTTATTTTTCCAGATTCCGAATCATCCCGGAAAATTTTGGGACGGGAATTTGCCCAGACCAGGATAACCACAACAGAAAAATTTTGAACACCTATGCTATATATTGTATACTTAATTATTAATTTGTTTATTTGGAAACTCTATCAATAATCGGGTTTATTTTATAAACCCGATTTACGTAAATCGAGATAAATTTTCTCCACATATTTATCTCGTATACCGTAAAAGTAACCTCATAAACCGTAAAAATAACTTCGTATTCCGTGAATCACGATTTATAAGCAATTAGTGCTTGTTTGGAATAACGGTTGAAAATTTCATAAGTGCTTATAAATTGTAATTCACGGAATACGAAGTAACTTTTATGGTCTACGGGGTAGCTTTTACGGTCTACGAAGTACTTTTACGGTTTACGAGATAAATATGTGAAAGAGATTTATCTCGATTTATGTAAATCGGACTTATATAATAAGCCTAATTTAAATAAATGATAACAAACAAACTCTTATAAAACTTCCATAAACTAATTCAAACGAGTATATTATATATCCAGCATAATTTAGATCTGTGCCTGGAATAGTGCACGTTCACTTGCCCCTACCTTCTGACACTATTTTTAAAACTTTCAATTTTCTGTGCCTTTCTTTCCCGAGCAGAGCACACTCACTCTATGATTTTTTTTCGACGCGCTTGGGGGAGTTTGGTTTCACGCTCCAATGGAGGCTTGCGGGGCCTCCCGACCATTCCATAATCATCATTCATTAGAGAGTTAATCCCACGCGCTGAAGGCGTGGCCTTGATTGGGTCATCATGTGCTTTTATAGGACAGTCAATGCTTTTCCCAATCAAAATACTCTCATAAAATGGTTCTCTGACTCGAACACTCTCTACAGTTATGTTTTCATTTTTAGCCAACTCTCTGCGGTTATGTTTACAATAACACTCGTAAGAAATTTAATATATTTCTTTTGGGTTAAGATTTAATTTTTACAAGGAAGTTTTTGATAAGAAGTATTACGCCCATCTAAATATTTATTTGAAATAGTGATTAAAATCTTTAAAAATAATTTTTTAATCATAATTTATATTATATGAGGTAAGTATATAAAATGAGTATTATCTTGACTTACATATATAAGTACTTTTAAGATCACCAATCATGATCTCAAATATAAGTTTTCAAATGTATAAAAATAAATACAATTTTTTGTTTTAAATTTAACAATTTTAACCATTATGTTAAATTGATTCAAATGTTAGTCTTTCTATTTATGTGTGACTCCCTTGTCTTCCTTAAGTTTTATAATAAACATTTCAACCAATGAAATGAAATTGTTAAAATTATATTATTTTTAAAATATTATATATTCCTTTAAATAATTCAAAACTTAATTATGTTATATGGTCATAGAAAAAAAAATGTTGTTGCTAAATTTATCTTAACCCTTCTTTTTTCACTTTACCAATCAAGAATAAAATACTGAATCAATGTCATCAATCAAAGATCAAATATAAAATTAGATAGAGGCTGACCCCATCAAATGACATAACTTGTTAACTATTGTTTTAATAATGCATCAATCTAGATAAAATTTGTTCATTATATATCAATTATTAATGTTATTATAATACTAATTTACAATATAAAAATCCATGCTAATTTTTTAAATTTAAAAATCCATCAGAAAATTTCCTAGTTTATACAAAGCATTAAAGTTTTTTCTCTTAGATTTTGACAACCTATTAATAAAAACTTATTAATTACTACAAAATCAAACCACTTATGGGTGTTCATTTGTAATAGTCATTGGAGTCTTTAGGTGATTTACGGAATATAAGGTAAGTATGTAAGATAATATTGTCTCAATTTACGTGTATAAACACTTATAAACCCCTTAAAAATGATACCAAACATGTTAGTGCCTGTTTGGGAACCCGGTGAAAAAGTAACTTTTTTTTAATAGAGCTTTTACAGAAGCCCGTTTGAAAAAAGTTAGATTGTAAATGTGATTTATGTTTGGATTGGCGGTGGGAGAAGTGGTTTTTTTTTTAAAGCTGTGTGTGAGAGCTTTTGAAAAAAAAAAGTTCTTTTACATCTAAAAGCCCATTGCTTTTCAATGATTTTCCAAACACTAATTTTTAAGGCAAATGGGCTTTTACATACTAAATGGGCTTTTTTGGGTGGCAAATGGGATTCCAAACAGGCTCTTAATCTTACTTGGAATTAACAATATTTATATGGGGACAAATTTAAATTAAGTTCCTTATATTCACTATGTCAGATCTTCTCATCCCACATGGTCATGTGTATTATTATTTTCATATGAATTTATAGTTAAGTAATGATATTTTAAAAATATGACACATGACCATGTATTATTGAAAAGCTTGACAAATAGATATAACAAACTTCATTTTAGTATGGCCTCTTCTACTAATAGCAATGAGTGAAAAATCCAACCACACCGGCTGGTCAAACTAGAAAACCAGTGAATCGGTCTCAGGTCCAGTCCGATTCATATATTAAACCGGGAACCAATTCAAACCGGTGAAAACCAATGGAAACCAGTGGTTGGACCGGTCGACTTTTTTACCTTTTTTTTAAATATATTTTTGTTTTCCTCTAACTACTATCTCACGTTATTTTTGAGAGAAAAATGAAAGTTTGAAGACCAAGATGAAAATAAAATTAAGTAAAGAAAGAACAAATCTAAAAAAAAAATTTTGAGGGGATATAATAATAATTAATTAATTATAGAAAATGAGATATTATTGCATAAGTATAGGCATCATAACTAATATTAATAAATTTTAATCATTTTTTAAAGATCTTCATTTTTATCTATAGAAGTTTAAAAATATATTAATATATATATATATATATATATATATATATATATATATATATATATTGCCACTAATAAATTATAATATTTTAATATGACCGGTCCGACCCTGATTAACCCATTGACCCTTGAATATGTGCCGTGACCAATTCATTGCCCGATCCCATTTTTTATTTCTTGACTAATAGCTTTTTATTTTGTCAATTTTTTTATTTATGTAATTTAATTATGTTTACCTTGGAGCACATTAGATGGGAGAGTATTTATTAACAATGTTAGACATCAGTGATTGTAATCTCCTCTTTTTTTTTATCTTTTTTTATTTTGCCAAAATTAGTAATCTCCACGTTGACGTCTTGGATAACAGTAACCTCAAATCAATATATGTGCTATTGACTAAAATGGCTTCCACTGCTACTTATAAACACACTCCGTATTGGGATATTCAGATTGTTTCTACCAACAAAAAATGTTTCTACAAATATACCATAAAAAAATTGTTTCCGCAAATTTACCATAGCCGGTCCCTAGTTATTTATATCTTATTTTCACATATTAATTGATACGATTTTCCCTAAATTTTTCAAATTAATTTTTTTCCTTATATATTTACAAATAATTCTCACCCCTCTCTCTTTCATTTCTCTCTCTTTCCAACAAAAATTAAATAGGATAAAAATGAGAAACAGTAATTGATTATTTTCCATATAACTTATATTTGAGATTAAACTTTACTCTTACATGTGACTTATAATAGAAATTGAGTGATAATTAATATCTCATCTGGTAGACACCTTCTAAAAGAATTAAATTATTCTTATTACTATAATCCATTAAGTCGAGTAATATTGCTCCTATTTAAAATCTCATTAGCTATAAGCTCTTTGACTTCTTGAATGTAGTAATTCATAGTTTTATTTAAAAGAGTCGATAATCAAATTATGAAGTTTTAAAATATAATTAAAATTAGTTAAAAATAATAAGTATATATTGAAATAATTTTTTTTTAATAAGTATGCCTTTATTTATAAGGAGGTAAGTAAAAGAAAGAAATAGAGTAATTATCATCAATCATTTAATTAATATAATATATATAATTAATGAGAGGCATAAATGAAAAAAATCATTAAATGTTGAAATAATTCTTATCAAATTTTTATAAAAAAGATTAAGATAATTTAAATTTTATGCATTTATAAAAAAAACTAGAGTGAGTATTAAATATAGTTAAATTTAAAAGTTTATTTCATTTTAAAGTTCATAATTTAATCACCTCTCGTTAATTTTCATGAGGGTGTTAAAGATGGCTTATCGCGAGGAATAGGGGAAGTACAAATGTATTTTGAAGTATGAGCCAAACACATGATTATGAGAGAGTGATTTAAAATTGGGAGAATTTCAAAAAAATATTATTTAAATTTTAAAATCTTAAATAAGTGATTTAATAATAAAATGATTTGTTAATTGTATTACTATTCTTGTTAATCCCATTAACAAATTTATTAACGGGATTTTAAAGTTTAAAAGGTATTTTTTTGACATTCTCCCTTTAAAATTTATATACTTTTTTGTCTTTTACGAGAAAGTGATCTTTCATGAGTTCATAATAAAGTTGAGAGTTATTAATCTTATTGGAGACTTGTTCTTGAGGTAATTATACGGTTTTTTTTTTAAGGTGAAAACTGAAAAACTGAATAAAATTGATTTAAAAAACCGAATCGAAATCGATTAATAAAATGAATTGAATTAACTGAAATATTTTCAGTTTGGTTTGGTTAATAACCGAATTAACAGATTTTTTATTTATTTTCTGTAAAATAAAATATATAAAAAATAAATTTTTAAAAAAGATTATTTTTATCCTTAATATTAGATTTAGGTGTAAAATATATAAAATAGATTAATTATATTTAAAATATCTATAGATTTTATCTAATATTATTTAAAATATACACTTATTTAATTATAAAAACATGTATTTATCAAATAATATATATTAGGGATAATTCCAAAAAAATACCATTTAAACTTCAAAATCCCAAATAGGTGATTTAACAATAAAATGATTTGTTAATTGCATTACCATTCTTGTCAATCCCATTACCGAACTTGTTAACGGGATTTTGAAATTTAAATGGTATTTTTTTGGCATTCTTCCTATATATTAAATATAAATATATTATAAATATTTCGGTTTTAACCTTTTTTTTTTAAACAACCGAACCGAACACCGAATTTTTTAAAAAATAAAAACAAAATTTTACCGAAAACCAAATTAACCGAATCAAAAAAATCGAATTGAGTTCGGTTAGGTTCAGTTTTCGGTTTCGATTCTAATTTGCTCACCCCTACTCGCCCCCTTGCACCCATACATGATTGATGAAATTTAAATATTATTTTAACTATTTTGGTATCAATTGAATCAGTTAAAGAAAAAAGGAAAAATATTTATAAAAATATCACTTAAATTTTAAAATCTCAAATTAATTTTATTGACAAAAAAAATAATGGGATTGACAACTCAAATTTTTGTCAAATAACTAATTTAGGATTTTAAAATTTAAGTGGTATTTTTTTAAAATTTTTCTTTTAAAAAAATCATATTCACTTCCTTCCATCCATAATATAAATTGCATTCTAAAATTGTTTTTCCATAATACAAGTCAATTTAAAAGTAACTAACACTTGTGTATTAAAAAAAACTAACACTTATTTATTAATTTTACCTTAGTAATTGATTCTTAAATGTAACTTCTCGCATTTCTTTCCTTTCAATACAATCTCATTTATAGGGGTAAAAATATTTTTTTATAATTTAAGACGAATCTAATAAAAAATTTAAGGCAGATTTTTTTAAACGCCCCCATTTTTCATTAGGATCACCTTTAAGTCCCCATGCCCCACAACTTAATAATTTCATGTCTCTTTACACTCTATCATTGTTGTTGTGAGGGTTATATGGTTAAAATTTAAAAAAGTTGTCTTTTTTGTCAGCAAATTATGATTATACAAGAGAAAGAGAGGTTGTTGATATGATTCTTTTTACTTGATGAGAAAGTTTGATGAGTTGGGTGTGGGCACATTAAGATTAGTGTAAGCTTCATAACTTAAAAAACATTTATAAAAAATTTATAAATTAAAAAATAAAATTGTATTCAACATCTTAAAATATTTTTCTAATAGTATTTAGTATTTTAAAATAAATTTTTATACAATTTTTTATTAATTTTTTTTCCATGGCAAAGTTTGTGAATCGTGAGAAGATTAAATAAGAAAATGTAGCCTAAAGGTTAATCCAATTCTGAAAGCTGGCTTCTAAAGTTTCAGATCGAGGATGGGTATAAAACCTACAAGGATTGTGCAAAAGACAATCATCAAACACAAAAATCTTAGAATTTTTATATTGATGTGGCTCATAGATAATAATTTGAATATTCATGAGAATATTTTCATTTTTCTCGAATCATAGTAATCTTGGAATTAATCTTTGTACTCTTACGTAGTACGTGGTATAATGGAGGGAGAAAATGGATTTTAATACTCTCTACAAATCTCCCAATACGAAGAGGAGGGGAAGAACAATTCTACTTAGTTCCTTTTTACCTTTACGTCTTCGTTTTTCCTTATTCAAGCTAGTTCATAGAAGAGAAGATATAGATTCTGAGAGCTTTATGTTCATGGTTGACATTAGCAAAAGGTGAAGTGAAATTACAATGAAGTCATAAAAAACAGATTTAATTATCAAGAAATCGTAATGATAATTGATTAGTGTATAATAACGAATTCAAGTGTAAGAAATGACAATACCTCATTTATTATTGAGACTTCTTAATAATTAAATTCATTTTTTAAAATATAATTGTAATTCCCTTAAAGGAGAATGAACCTCATTATCCTAGCTTTAGATTAACAAAGTATTAGTTGGCAAGACTTGTCACTTATGTTCAAGGCTTTCTCTTTAGTTTCTTATTTTTTATACCACAACCCTCCCTCCTTCTATTTTATAATCTTGTAAACAATTTCCTCTGTCTTTCCTTTACTATTGATGTAAACTATTTTTATTATTAACATAATTCTGCCTTTTAGGGGAGATAGGGATAGAGAGAGAGAGGAGTTAGAAGGGAAGTGTAGGAAACATTATTATGACTAAGGCTTTGTTTGGTTGGAGGTTTTGGGAGGGGAGGTTAGGTGAGGGGAGGGTTAGGGGTGGGAAAAATGTGTTTGGTTGGAGAGAGGGGAGGGGAGGGGAGGTTAAAAATTTTGTCTTCTTTTGCTCCCCTCCCCTCCCCTCTCCTCTCCTCCCTCCAAAATTGGAGGTTTTTGGAGGGGAGAGAAAAATTTGTCTCACTTTGACCAAAATGCCCATACTTATTTTTTAATATTTCAAGTTTACCCCTCTTGTTTAAAATTAATGAGATAATATGTAAAAAATCAATAAAATATCCCTTAAAATGTATACAATTTTTTTTATCATATATATTTTAGTTAATAGGTTTTTTAAGATTTACAAATTAAAAAATAAAAGAAGAAGAAAAATATATAAATAAAGAAAAAATGGTATATTTGTCAATTTATAATTAACTTACCTCACATATCCTTCTGAACCAAACAAGAAATCAAACCTCCCCTCCCCTCCCCCCTTCTTGAATCAAACAAAACTTATAACCTCCTCTAACCTAACTTAAATTAACCTCACATAACCTAACCTTCATTGAACCAAACACACCCTAAGGGTGGGAAATACTTCTCCCCCCCCCCAAATATTGGGTTATATTAAGCCCACTTGTAGTAGATTAAGGCTCAAATCTAATTAAATACGTGAGGCATATTTTGAATAAATAAAAGATATGGGTCATATAAGGTAGTTTGTTTTTTTTCCTATTATAACGACATGGGTCGAACCCGTGAAATAAAAGAGAGAAGTGACCAAAGGGTCACTCTATGACCACTACGCCATCAAGCGTTGGTCAGTTTTGTATTTTCTTTAAAAACTGTCTTGTTAACCATTGGGACATAATATATGAGATATGAGGAGAACTGGGTAGTCAATTTTTTGAGTGCTGTAACGTAACCTCCATGAGAAATCTATCCCTTCTCTTCTAATTGTGAATTTATTATTCTCCTCTTATCTCTATTATATGACATTTTCAACTAATTTATAGAAGTCAATAAATGACGGTTAACTCATTAAATTTGTTTTAAATTAATAAAATTGTTAAATTTACCTATATTAATAAACCTTGAAGGAGATAGAAAAATGTGGTTGATCTCATACTGCATTTTTCTTTCAAGTTCATTCAAACTAAATAGAATGTTTCCTTAATTTGAAGCTTATATTTCCTTCATATTGTTGATAAAATTATTTCAACTTCAATTTCTTTTTTACCTGATGAAGGTTCCTTAGTCTGAAAAGGCAATTCTTCGCGATTATGCTCTTACAAAGATGATTTCATTAAAAGTGTGTTAGACTCTTACTCATCACCTTTAGCTATTGATCCCTTTTGGAATTTTTTATGGTCAATCTTACTTCCCTCTAAATCATTGCTACTCATTTGGAAGCTTATTCATAAGGCTTTGGAAGCTTATTCATAAGGCATTGCCTTCTTCTAACATCTTAAAGGTGGCACATCATCTCAATACATCTGGTTATTGTTTTTTTTAGGTGTGGCCAGAGGAAAAATTGGCAATCTCTTAATCTCTCATCCATTTGCTAATCAATTTGATTTGGTTGTCTTTCTATTAGAATCGATGCTTCTGATCTGACTTCACTCCAAATTTGGTTAAAAATGACTCTGCTACAGCTCTATAGAGATAATAATTTACATCTTCTTCTATGAATCATCCTCGTAAATACATTGTGGTATAAAAGGAATCTAATTCTTCATCAATGTATCTCTTTATCACCGGAATTAGTTGTCAAAGAAATCATTGGTAAAGTTAAATACAATTTCATGGCTTTTTCCAAAAAAAAAAAACAAAAACAAAATTGTATGGCAAAGGAAAAGTTCTCACCCCATCAGCTTAGATTCATGGATAGCTGGACTTTAATCCTCTGTGCGAGTGCTCGCGCAGAGAGAGAGAGAAGATAATTTATGCGCCAAATTGTTATTTGCAGATTTGGTTCCCCTCCATGACACTTCTGTTGGAAAAAGGACTCTTAGGGCCCGTTTGGTATAAGGAATGTATGGTGAAGGAAAGGAAAGGAAGGGAAGTGGAGAGAAAGGAAAGAAAAGGAATATCGGAGGGAATTTAAAAATGTATCTTTGTTTGGCAGATATGAGAATGTAATTTAGATCTTTGTTTGGTAGATATGAGAATATAACTTAGATTGAAGGAAAATAAGACGTTTGGTAGAAAGAAAATAGAGTGACGGAAGTGGGAAGAATACATGAAATACCCATAATACTCTTATAATAAAGTAATGATAAAAAATAGGTTAAATCGATTTACAATGGCTTATAAATCGATTTAGTTCATATTTGAAAACTTAATTGCTTTCGGTCAGATTTAGTAAATCAATTTACAATGTCTTATAAATTGATTTACTTTACAGTTGAAAATTTAGTTGCTCTTGGCCAACTTTTGTAAATTGATTTACAATGACAAACCACAAGCTTTTGGCCCAGCTTTGTTTCCCTTCTTGTTCTCCTCCAACGCCGCAAGAACTGTTAAACAATATGTGGTCAAGTCATATTTTTGTTAAGAAACTAACCTCGTGTTGAGACGAACAGTGTTGGCTTCAAGCACTTTTCAAATGATTATGAGTAATCAAGAGAAGAGCAAAATAAATGTTTTATGAGGGTAAATATGTCCAAAAGCTTCCCAGTTAATAGAGGAAATTTTGATTCCCACCAATTTTGATAGGATTTTATCTTCCCACCTTTAATGGAAGATTGGTGGACCCGGGATTTTGAGTTATCGAAAAGATTAAATGCTAATAGTGTATCAAATAAGAGAAATTGTTCATCTTCCCTTTTCTTCTCACATCTTCTGCGCACCAAAAGGTCACTTATAATACAACATCATTTACCTCTTTTACGTTAGAGCAACTCTCCATTGGATACATAAGCATCATGACTTTTAGATTTAAGATTAAAAACCTTTAGACATCTGCACCGACAAGCTAAGCATCAACACTTAAAGCATTGCTCAAGACTACTATAGTATTTTGTGTAAGGATATTAAAATTATGCTTACATATTTTTCCACTGTAACTTCTTTTCTAGCTTACCCTTCCCTCGATTTTAATGTTTTTAGAAATACTCTGTGCCCTTTTCTTGTGGTACTATGTAATTTGTTTAAAGCTTATTAATATCATTTTGCCTTTTCTTTAAAAAAAAGGCGATAGAAAAATATAAAAAGTCACATTTAAGTGTTAATTATAGGGGTAAAACTAACAAATAAACATTAATGTTTCTCCAAGTTACTTATGTTAAGAACTAAAAATTATTTTAGAAGGCTACTTATAATAGAGATCAAAGGGGTATGAGATAAACAAAGCTTCTTGTGTAATTTTGTTTCACATGGGGATATTACAGCTTGTTTTGAAATTAAAATGATAATCAGAACCTTCAAAGATAATTTTTTCTCTATGATTTATAGTATATTAGATAAATATATAAGAGAAATTTTATTTTAAATTACATAAACGTACTTATGAATCATGATTATAAACAAGTTCTTAATCATTTGGCTAAACTTACATTATGTACTTATTTAAAAAACCCCAAAATCATAATTTTAAAAATTATTTTTTAAAATCAAGATAAATCTTCTCTTACATATTTATTTTATAAATTATAAACAATGCATCAACCACATGCAGTCACATGTACCTATGAAACCTACACAAACATATAATCAAAAAAGGCGTTGGCTTTTGTTTACTTAATTTGACACTATATGTATATATTGCCTGCACGGTGGACACACACACCATTGGAGACATAAGAAGATTACAATCATCAATCTAACCAACAAGGCTCAATACAAAGTAGTAATGAAAAAAAAATCTGAATCTTAGATTACAATTTGCTGCTTTTATATGCTGATTTGAATGTTGATGGGAATTTGCTCTCCAACTTGTCCTTGTTGAGATGCCCCACACCTACCCATGCAACGATGATTGAACCTCTCTCTCATCCCTTTCTCTCATTTTCTTTTTATTACTTTCTTACCTTTTTTTTTTTTTCAACTCATCGTCATAACTTATTCATATGAGTTTATAAAGAGTTTATAACTGTTTTTTTATGTAAATCGAGATAATTTTTTTACATATTTATTCTGTAAATCATAAATTATTATTAAAAAACAACTTTTAATCACTATTTCTAGATAAAAATGTATCAAAAAGGAAAAGGGAATGAAGAACACTTTCCCACTTATGGAGGTGATTGGCAACCTCTGAAAAAAGTGAGGCAACAGTTTAGTTAAAGTGAACTCTCAGTGTACTCACAAAATTTATAATTTATAAATAACTCATACGTAGTCCTCCAATATAAAAATGAGGTAACTAATTTTTTAATTTTTAAAAAATTAATTAAATAAATTATTTATAATAAAAATATATTAGTTTCTCATAAGTCATAAATGTGAACTCTCAGTGTTCTCATAAAATTTATAATTTATAAATAAATCTTATTTTATTGGCCTCAAATATAAAACTAGATAACTAATTTATATATATTAATAAAATTAATTAAAAAATTTATCCATAATAAATGTATATGAGTTTCCCTAAAATAATAATTTTAATCATTGCATTAAAAATTATACTAGTTTATGAAAACCCTTTTAGTATGTGCAGTGAATAAGATTATTTGGGAAAATAATTATAAATTTAAGAGAAAAATAATATTAAGGTCTTACATTTAAATCTAATACAAACCCCTCAATTACCTTTTATATTTATGATTAGAGGGAATATCTATGTATTTTATAATACTTGTAGTAATACCATTGAATTATGTTTTGTTTTTAAGTAGCACCATTAATTCTGATAAGTAACAACTAATTGAATTTTGTTTTATCTTCATAAATCAAGGAGTCATCATAATTTAAAATTATTTTTTGAAAAAAAATCTTTATAAATACTAGGGGATTTAATTTGGATCCATTAATCAATAAATATAATTTATTGATGACTATTTTCTAATTAATTTTTTATATTCCTTTATAATTGAATTTTTTATCTCCATACTAATCAATTAAAATAATTCATTGATGATTATTTTCTTATTTTTCCCAAAAAAATAATAAATACTAGGGGATTTAGGTTGGTAATAAATACCAGGAAATTCTGTTTAAATTCATTAATCAATAAATATATCTTATTGATGATTATTTTCTAATTTCTTTTTTATATTCTTAATTTGGTTCTAATTTATTTGAATTATGTTTTTACATTGTGATTTATTATAGGCACTTGAACTTTAGTGCAAAAATATTAATTTGAATTTAAAGAGCTTCAAGGTCTTTATGAAATTTTCTTTCTTTCTTAACGTTGTATCTTCTTGAAAAAATTATGAGTGAGCAAAATAAAAAAAGACATATACATGTGCTCATACTTATAGTCAATTTCATATAACCCAATTGAGACATTACAAAGATATGAACTTCCTTGTGTAACACATATGGACCAATACTTGTCATTTACTATTTCTAAACTTTTTTTGCCAATAACTTTTTGAACAATTTAGTTTCTTAAATTTTTATATTTTATATTAATCAATGATTGTAAAACTTATACAAGGATAGAAATATGACAATATATCAACTGAATAAATTGAGGGAAAAAATAAAAATTCATACCACAATGCTCTTAAAATTTTCTGTATATGAAATGATGAAGTAAACTCACATAACTGAATTTTAAAATATTCGTAAAAATGAATAAGTAAATACAATGATAAAGGATGACCTACTTCTACCAAAAGATTCAATTTTTGTTTGTCCCACTATATTATATGGAAAATAAAAAAACATGTGGGTAAAATCATGAAAAGTAAATATGGATGGAGAGGGAAAAAGTGATAATTAGGCTTTTGGACATTGAGAAATGGTAAAGCTGCTCAAAAGGCAAGCGTGGGCATAGCTTTTTTTCTTTATTTTCAATCATGTTGGATTGAATACATAGATGGACCCATTTGCAATTATTATTTTTATTTATTATTTTCCCCATAAAGTTGTGAGACACAATCATACTTCATTGACATTTTTTTTTTAATTTTTGCCGGAGAACTTTACATGGGTACAACTTAACTCAATCTCAAATGGTTAGTGCAAGAATGAAAAATCAGTTGATATCTGTCAAAAAACCTTCCTCTTAATTTTTTAATTGTTTTCAATTAAGAAATGAAGAAAATTTAGAGTGTCATGTTTTTCAGGAGTATTACTTGTTTGTGGTCTTTTTACCATATGCCCCCGGGGCTCGAATATTTAAAGAAAATGGTGAACAACAAGAAAAGAGATGAAGAAGAGAATAAGAAAAAGTACTTTTGTATATGAACCTCACTTTTTTTTCTTTTGTCTTTTACATTTTTTGAGTGCACTATAGATATTTATTTTTGTAAATATAGAAATTTTAAATTGAATTAACTTATTATTTACTCAAAAATATTACTTGCTCAAAATTTTAAATTTAATTAGAAAACCGCATGTGCTCATCTAATTAAAATATCAGCCTTGCTCAAAATGTTAAATATCATTGGCTCAAATTTTTAAATTTAACTGATGAACTAACATTAATTATGAGGTATTTATAAATATTTTTAAATTTTAAAAATTGGAGTTCTGATCTCCTTTCTTTAGATGTTTTTTAAGCGTGTGAATTTGGACTTTTAAAATTTAGCCGATTTATAATATTAATTTTAAGTCCATTTAAAAGGTAATTGTACTCCAAAAATTGGGCTGTCAGTTTGAACCATTAAAATGGAGAAGTAAATAATAAATATTTTGAGTAATTTACAAGAAAATCTATTATCAAACATTACAGCTGTAATTGTCCCCAAAAATTAGGTTGCAAGCTTACTCGGTTGCCGAACCTGTTTTGTCCTCATTTGACCATTTCAAATGATTGATTACGCACAATTTTTTTCCCCAAATACTTATATATAAGTAATAATTTCTTCAATCATAAATTAATTTGGTAGCAAGTGAAAAGACTGAAAGTTGACTCATAAAGATTGAGAATTGAGTTGAATGGAAGATGTTTCATTATTCTTAATGAAATATTTAAATTTATGTCTAATAAATAAAAAATTATTACAAAGGCATACTCCACTCGTCGTCGTCCTATTTATACAGCAAAGATAGAAAAAAAAAATTAGTCATGTTTATAAATTACCTTATTAAATTTTTTATATTAACGTATAATTTTACCTCTTATTTATTATTCTATTCGGTTTTTTTATATAAGATTCTAAAATTTAAATTGCATTGATATTTTTTATAAGAACATAACAAGAATTGTTTGAATATTTAATAATTTTTATTTTATTTTTACCCTCATTAATTATATATATTATATTAATTAAAAGGTTGATGAAACTTATATTTACTCTATTTCTCTTTCTTGCTTGCCCTTTCATTAAAAAGGGCATACTTGAAAAAAGTTTATTTATGATATATTTATTGTTTTTAACTAGTTTTAATTATTTTCTTAAACCGCATAATTTAACTATCGGGATCTTATAAATAGAACAAAAGGGAGTACTATTGTATTGACTTTATTCTCTTATAATATAATTTATTAAATATGGATAAATTTAGAAATTTATTGAATTTTAGGGAAAAAATAATGTTTTTTAATGTTTTTCTTAGTTTATGTGAAATTGAAATATGTTAGAAATACCTTATAAATAAAACTCAAAGGGTAGTTGTCATTTTTTTAGGGGGAAAACAATACTTGAACAACTAATATTTCAATAAAAAAAAAGTTGCATTGACTCTTCCCTTGGCAATAGCAAAACTTAATTAAGATGGTCCTAAAATAGAGTTTCAACATACTGTTTTTTGGAAAAAAATTAAGAAAATATCAATTGAATTTCAAAATCCTAAATCAGTAATTTAACAAAAATCTGAGTTGTCAATCTCATTACTCTTATTGTCAATAAAATCAATTTAAAATTTTGAAGTTTAAGTGGTATTTTTTTTAGAATTATTCTTTATTTTTTCCCAAACAAGTATAAAAAAATATTAATTAGTCCGATTATATCATAGGATATTTTCATTTAAAAATTTAAAACAAGATAATAGTTGTTGTTGTTGTTGAAAGCATTCATTGCATCAACTTAATTTAGGAAATAGATTCGATTAATAATATGCTTATTTTAGTTTATCAATAAATAAGTAAGCTAACTTATCTCTTTACATTAATAAATCATGTGCATTTTGTCTCCTTTGATCTTCTGTATAAATTAAACAAAAACACTTATCCCTTAAAATATTTAATTATTTTTATGAGTATTAAACAAATTGCCCTAACAATCCAAACGAGGAATTTCAACAACCCATCTGGTTGTCAAGAACATTACACACCAATTGTTTTATGAGAAAATTAGCTCTAAGGGCCCTATCTTAAAAATGATAAGTTAAAGGATCTTGAATAACGAATCTTATATATTTTTTTAAAATGTTTAAATTTTTTATTATGATACTTTTCAATCATACAGTTTCTGTTGCTGAAGAGAGAGATATATATAATGATAATTTTTTTTTTCAATAAATAGGACTTGACAGTAGATTTGTACAATTCCCAAAATTATATTTACACAAAACAAGATGTTTGTATGAGTTATTAGTTATTATAGTTCATAGTAGCTTCAAATATAGTAAAAGATTTGTTCCCTAAAAAGTAATAATTTTTTAAGATTTATTAGTCTAAGATTTTTTTTGAACTTATTAGTTGTTCATATCAATTTGGGTATAAGCAGTCATAGTCACGTTATCACCTTTTTCTCCTTTTAGGTGGAAGTCGATTTGTATGCAAGAGGATACATTACATTCCACCACTCTCAATCATTTCAATAACTTTTAGATTTAGGTCATTCACAGCTAATATGAATTAGTATTTTTAATTAATAATAAAATATTTTATTTAAATTAGAGTCATTCAAATTGAATATAAGTTCCCTCACGATCTTTCACTTAAGATCTTATTGACTTTTTAGTGAGAGTAATAAAATTAAATAAATTATATTAATATTTATCATTTTTCTCTAAACTAATTTATCTAACTTATAAACTGATATATAATATAATGATATACAATATATATTATAATTAAGTAATTTATTTAATTTCTTAATTTCTCTTAAAAAAAGTCAGTTAGCTTTTATATTAAATATTATAGATAATATATGATTAAAATTAAAACAAATCATATTCTATTCTAAAAAAAGCATGACCAAATTCCTTTACCTCATATGATCTATAAGCAAATAAACAACACTACTACTCAGCTTTGATTTCGTGCAAATTTAAAACTTACAATCTAATTTTGTAGGTTAACTTTCGTTTTTGTTAGTCTTCGACTCTTTGTAGCCTGAAAGCAACACAAAATTTTCCTTTAATTTGCCTTGGTCAAGTGTTTAGTTTATTCGGCAGGTTAATAATTTAGCCAAATTTTTTGTTGTAGTATGTATGACATTTTGGCACCACTAGGAAAATCATTGTAAGATTCTAAGGATCATAAAAAATTATAAAAAAAGTTTCAAACCAAATTCTCTTTATAAAAAAGTTTTTAGGGACTGTATTGTGATTAATTCGAAATGTAAAATTATTTTGTTGCCCTCCTTGAATCAAAAGGGAAATGAACAACATATGCCTTTTTTTATAAGTGTTTAACTGCTTATGCCTATTTTGACAACTGGATGAGCTATTTTGACAAGTTCATTTTCCTCATTTGATAAGTTTTAAAATTTCAAGGGTAACTTTGAATTTCAAATAAATTTCATTACTTTTTTTTTTCTAATTAGTGCTTGTTTGTTATCACTTATTTGAATCGGGCTTATTATATAAGCCCGATTCACGTAAATCGAGACAAATCTCCTCCACATATTTATCTCGTAGACCGTGAAAGCACCTCGTAGACCGTAAAAGCACCTCGTATACCGTAAAAGTTACTTCGTATTCCGTGAATTACAATTCATAAGCAATTATGAAATTTTTAACCGCTATTCCAAACAAGCTCTTATAGATGATATGATTATTCGAAACTTCTCATAGGTTTTGCCTTTCTCTATCCATCTTATTCTTACCAGGGAGAAAAATAAACTTGTTAAAATGGTTTATGCAGTTGTCAAAATAAGCATAAGCACTTGTCAAAAAAAGGCATATGCACTTGTCAAAATTGACACATTTAGTTCTGAAATTTCAAAACTTGTCAAAAGAGGAAAATAAATTTGTCAAAATAGATCATCCAGTTGTCAAAATAGGCATAATCACTTGTCATAAAAGGCATACACACTTATCAAAGTAAGGACATTAAGTTCTGAAATTTCAAACCTTTTTTAGGGAAGAAAATGAACTTATCAAAACAGCTCATCTAGTTGTCAAAATAAGCATAAACACTTGTCAGAAAAAGGCGTATGCAGTTCCTTTTCTTTTTTATTCAATGGGGCAATAAAATAATTTCACATTCCGAATTAATCACAATGTAGTCCCTAGTGACTTTTTTTATAAGGGGATTTGGTTTGAGACACTTTTTATAATGTTTTATGGTCTTTGGGACCTCATAGTGATCTTCCCTATATTAATTTAATTTCAATTTGGAGTTACAAGTTTTTTTTTGGGAAATTTTACTAAAAGACTAAAGGTTACAAGCGAAATCAAACATGCAACTTCTCATATATAATAGAGTTTTCATGCTATTAAACCACAAACTTGACCATCTCTCAATCCTCTCCAGTGGTTAGTATCATATGATCTGTTTTAGTATATCCTATTTGGTTCGATTCCATAAAAGAATGTTGCATGTAATCTGAATCAATAAACTGATTCCAACGTTTGGTTGAGTTTATGTAATATAAAGAGGATTACATTTTGTAATCCTCATTATATTATTTAATATAATCAGGATTACACAGCTATGACTAGATAAATGAGAATACATACATTTTGTAAGCAAGTGAAAAAGATATTATTGCCATTATAATTTTTAAATTTGACCAAAGTGTCTACTCATAAATGTTGTTAATTATTAAATAATTACCACATTAAACATTAAAACAATAATTAATTCTGTAAAAATATAAAAAAATATTCCCACACTAAAAAAATTTAACAAATACATTCCACCTTTAAAAATATTAAAATATCCCATTAAATAATATCTCACCATTAAATATTAAAAAATTACCATAAACCCAACCTGCACACTGCATAATATTTCAACCATTAAATATTAAAAAATTATTATGAACCCAACGTGTACATTACATAAATTGAAAAAATTACCATAAACCCAACGTGCACATTATACATATATGCATAGATTATGGTAATTTTGTCTCTTACTATATTATTCCCATATACTCTAATTTCGATGTAATCTAACCAAACGTTTTTACGTATATGTATCACATTTCTTTAATGATAAATCAAATAAATTCATGTAATCATTATTCCATTACATTTTATTATATTGCATTGCCTCCTTGAACTAAATTGGCACTAAATATCCTTTATTATCATATGTCTATTAAAAAATATGATGGCAAAAATATAGGAATATAAGGAATCATTAATGCCTTCAATTTTATCTATAAGCAACACTCTCTCACATATATTAGTCCTATATATAAACAACAATTTGGCTTTTTATTAAAATTTTATGCATTTTTCCCTTTTTTACCCCAATTAATTAGATGATTATCTCATCTCTTTTTCATACTCATTATTTCTTATCTTTTTTTTCACTCATTTTCTCACACTTATCATCTTTATAAATAAGGGCATAATTGAAAAAAAAATACCTTATATATTTATTGCTTTTAACTACTTTAAATCAACCATTCATTTTACATGATTTAGTAGTTATTGCTTATAAAAACTATTGATGGAGTATTTATAATGCTTTTACTTCTATAGAATTAGTCGGAATAATTGATCTGCAGGTCTTTATATTTTTAACCAATTTTTAACTAGGTCATTGTAGTTTTCTTTCTTTTTATCATGTCCCTATATTTTCACTTTTTCTATCATATGGTTGCAGTTTTTTTTTTCTTTTTATCAGGTCCTTATAGTTATACATGACTTTTAATTAGGCCCCTATACTTTTTATTGTTTATTAATAAATTCTAACAATAGATTCTTTAAATATAAAGTATAATATTATTGAATATTATTCTATAAATACTAAATAATAAATTACTATGATAATTTCATTTTGAAATTAATTTTATGAATTATTTTAATATTATTCATATTTTAATGAAACATATATTTATATTATTTATATTCTTCATATTTTTAATTAAACACATATTAATAATTTTTTTAAAAAATAATTTTTATTTATTTTTATAATCATAAAATTTTAATTTTAATAATAAATTTTTATAAATATATAATAGAATTATGATTATTTAATTAATTAATAATTAATTATATTTATTATTTTATAATTATATATTTATTAATTTAAATTTATTATTAGTAAATTATATTTTAATATTATTGATTTTTTTCAATCAATTTAGTAAATTAAAATTTAAAAAACCTAAAATGACCTGATTAAATATCTAGTGATACAATAAGGATTTGAAAAAAAGAAAAAAAAACTAATAGGACTTGATTAAAAAAAATGGAAGTATAAAGACATGATAAAAAGAAAAAAAACTATGAAGATCTAATTAAAAATTGATTGAAACTATAAGAATTTACAAATTAATTATCCCGAATTAGTTTACTTCCTGCTCAGTCAATAATAATTTTGAATGCAAATTAGTTTATTAATTAGTTTTTAATGTAAATTTTCAAAAGCCTATATTATCCGGTAATTGCCTTTAAGGTTGTCAAACTCATGAATTATAGCGAACTCATGATAATGACGTAAACTCGTATTGTGAATTCGAATCATAAGCTCATAAGAATTTACTATTATCATTAAATATGTATTTATAGTGTATAATTAAATAATTAAATATAAAAAATAATAAAATTTTGATTGAAATATATTTTAAATCTAAATAATTAAAATTAAACACATCAATATTTGTAATTTATTATAGTTAGTAAATAAATTTATATATAAAATCATTGAACATGAATAAATCAAAAAAATTAACATGATTTTAAAAATAAGTTAATATAATTTTATTAGTTAGAAAGGTAAACAACAATAAAATCAGATTGCAACTTGGAGTATGACAGTAATAATTGCCTTTGTTTCAGGCAAAAATAATAATGATAATAATAATAATAATAAATAAAATAATTACCTTTGTTGAATTGCACAAAATCCTAGAAGAAGGCATGATGATTTTGATATACTCATAAACCATCTCACCAAACTGATTGCTCTGATATGGATCTAGAAGCTCTAGCTTCACCATAACACCTTCTAGCTATCATTGGACAAATGCTTAGGAAGTAAAATGCGGCTCGAAGACAAAATTTTAGGCCTTCTTTGGATTTGTTGATACTCCTCTTCCGGATTAAGAGTTTTGAATTTAAATTGTCTTAAATTTTTTTATAACATCTCATTTAATGTTGTTTTTATATTTAATATTTTTTAAATAATTTTATTCTTAGTTAATTCTATTATCTCTCATCATCAGTTTTTTTCATATTACATTCTTTTTCTTATTTTTTCTCATTATTGTTTTATTTATCTCTTTTACTTATCCTTTCTAAATAAAAACATACTTAAAAAAATCAATTTTTAAAATATTTACTACGTTTAAATAATTTTAACTATTGTCTTATCTACATAAGTTAGTAAAAAGCACCAGAGTGTTCACACAACTAGAGATAAAATTGCCCTCAGATATTTGTCACAAGTATCCATTTATATTAACAGTGGTAGAAGTAACTTTTTTCTAATATGACTTTTGCAAATATAAGATAAGATAAAAGACATATTTTAAATGTGATTTATGTTTAGATTTGTGGTAATAGAAGTGAATTTTTTTTTCCAAATTGAATCTTATTTAGATGATTATTTAAAAAATAAGTTTAGCAGGAGAATAACTGAAAATGATATGAATCTTATTAAATAATGCATATAGATTTTTTTTCCTAATTAATTTCATGTGTGTTTTCCCTATTATTTCTCAAAAAAATTCCTAAATTTAAATTTTGTCAATGATTTAATATTGTCAATAGATTTTTCAAACTTTCACATATTATTTCTCAAACAAATAACCAAATATATTATAATAAATAAAGGTATAATTGTAAATTTACATAAAAAATTTCTCTCTCTCTCTCTCTCTCTCTCTCTCTTAAATAAAACCAAAATAAACCTTCTCAACGCTATAATAAGAAAAGAAAGGAATGTAATACAACTAAAAAAAAACATTTTCTCACCACTATCCCACATTCTCAACGCTATAATAAGAAAAGAAAGGAATGTAATACAACTAAAAAAAACATTTTCTCACCACTATCCCACATTTCTTTCTCCTCCTTTTTTATTCAATCTTTTATACCCCTTTCTATCTCTCTCCCCTCATCACATCTCTTTTTTTTCCCTTATGCCCCTTCTCTCTCCTCTCACCAGTCGCCGTCTTCTTTATGCCTCTTCTCTCTCTCTCTTTTTTTCCTCACCGTGGCAAGAAGCAGCGTTGGCCAATAAGCCCTTCTAAGTTCTAACAGATAACTAACCCAAACACTATGCAACAGCTTCACCGTGACTTTTTCCCTCCCCACCGTTTTCTCAAACAAACTTCAAACAAACCTAAAAAAGTTTGGTTAATTTAATTAATATAATATATATTTTTTAAAATATCCTAATCACCTTCTTTAATTTTCCCTTCCTCTTAACCTTAATTAAGCCAAAAATACCTTTTACCTTTAAAAACGACATATAAGGTGAGGGAGTTGTTGTTTAGTATCATTGAATCTTGTTTAATGTAGAAGCCAATTCCTTCAAAACTGACCCTAATAAATAATTTTCAACTATACTACTAGTCTTTAAATTATTTTTATTCAATTAAATATAAGAATAAAACGATTTCTCTTGCCTTTTCACGTATGCAAACATGATAAAGAACCAAAAAATTTATTTTCGAATCATTTCTAGTCCAATCAGCCCTTATTATTTCTCAAACGAATCTCCGTTGGAGAAATATAGTAGCGTTAATATTGGCATATCCCCATACAACATTTCTATACGGAATCTAAAAGAAAATTAAGATACACATTGGAAGCTAACAAAGGCAAAAAGAAATTGAAGACTGGAAGTTTGATTGTTCTCAAATAGTTCCTTATGAAACTACTGCAAAATAAAGAAGACACCAATCTTCGTAGATTTTTCCTCACTTTGCCTGAGGATGGGATGCAATAAAGTCCACAGCAAGATTAATGGAGTTGATCTTGTCTGCTTCGCTATCTGGAATCTCAAAACCAAACTCTTCTTCAAGAGCCATCACAATCTCTACAGAATCTAAACTGTCCAATCCAAGATCGTTTTGGAAATGAGCATTTGGATTAACCTGACAGAATTCAAGATTGAAATGTCAAATTAAGAAAAACAAGATAGAATTTGCACAAAGCCTGATATGAATTAAACTTTTCAAAGCTTGTTGGCAAATGCAATACAGCTCTTGTGGCCAGCCACAGTATTCACAAATCACAAGTCATAACCAGAGTGGTACATTTCTCAAATTCAATGCCATGTACCAGAAAGCATATCTATTTGAATGCAACTCAAATCAGATACTTGGCTCCAACTAGTATGAAATTGATGTTGTTCATTAGGACCAATAATGCATAACTTAAAGTCCACAATTCATCATAAAAAGGACCATCAAGTACATATAACATGAATTTAAAATCCTTCAAACATATGACCTACAAATTCCTACATTCCAAAACTTGAGAAACAAACTCTGTCTTCATAGAATTATCCATTGTCCTGAACTGCTAGGCTTTATAAAAATAACATTTCCATGAAAAGTAGGTGCAACCCAAATTGACATGGGAGTTGCATTCCAAGTAAGTCAACAAAATTGCAATTTTGACAAATAATAACCTGCACACAAATCATCTCAAAATTCTAAACTCTGTAAGTACCAGTGTTTGATCTCCTTAACCTTACTGGATAATAAGTTGCCTACCAATAATTTTCTCACAGGTGGGATTGTGAAAATTTAGCCAGCATTCTAGGAGCTATTACGCAGTATAATCTAGCTTCTACCACCATCTTCATTCTCTAAGATATCAAGGAGTCAGACTTAAGCCCAAAAATACCATCCAATTAAGTCTCAGATATTTTCCAAAATTGTGGAAGATAGGTTTGTTTGCCAACATTGCCACTTAAAAAGAAAGAAATACTACCCAATTGCAAGGTATGAGACTTAACTTCCAAGATAAAATTTCCCAACATACAGGGCATGTCTTGTATACATTTAGGTCAACTAAGAAAAGGCAGCCGCATAATCTAATGTAAGAACCACTTTCATGTTCGACAAGAAAACATTAGCTACGATAATATTGAACAACTAGTAAAAGCGAGCTAGACATTTCGAGGACTACTTGGTTGAATCATTTTCCCCCTTTTGCAACCACCTTTTAAATAACCTCACTCAGAAGCAAATCAAGGTTCCCATTAAGTCTCATGAAGTATCTATCAGAAATCTTGAGGGCTTAGATAAATGGCGATACAAATCTCGGTTTCAACCACACACCATCTTTATTTTTCAAAAGAATCAGAGAAAAACAAAGCAAAACAGATTCCGTCATCCATTTCCCTGGTGCTAAACAGCCTACATAAATCAAGTATGAGTGCAAGACCAGCGTACCTTGGAAGGATTAACTTTCTCGAAGTTTTTGACGACGGAGATGACGCGATCGGTGACCTCCGACTTATCGAGAAAGCATCCTATAACCTCCTCCGTGGAAAAGCGTCGAAACAAGTGAGGGGAAATCGAGAAGATATTTTGACTTAGAGGCTGAACCGGCACCCTCAAATATTTCAATAGAGGCTGCAAAGCACTCTTGGCGGCCATTGAAGCTTGAAGCTTTCTCTCAGTCTCTCTCGACTTGTGCTAGGGAACGAGCGAGCGTCTTCTGGCAGAATCGAAGCCAACGTTGATGCCTGCTCTAACCCTACACGTTCTAGAGCTGTGAGCTTGCTTATGGGCCTATGGGCCTTTCCTTTTCATTTCAAAGCCCCAATTGAAATGAATAGGCCTAATTTTGATGTTTCATTTTCAAGCATTTAATTTAGGGAGAATTATATTTAGGTCCCATTTAGGAGCAAAAATTAAAAATGGTCCTATTGATAACTCCGGGGCGTGAATTGACAAGTTTAGGGATGCGATTGAAAACTCTATAAGACCAATTTTTCATTTTTTCTCTTAGGTTAGACCTGAATGTAATTCTCCCTTTAATTTTATCTCTCTATGCTCTTTTTTTTGGTAAAGGGGCAAAAATATTGACGAACTTTTTTTAAAAGTGCATTTATCATTATAAAATTTTATGATAGTGTCACTGTTGCACTCTTTTTTATACTTTATAATTACTTTTACACAAAAAAAAAAATTTATGGCAATGGATGCACTTTTGAAAAAAGATTATGGGTGTTTTTATCCCTTGACAATTTTTGTTAAAATGATCAGACCAACTAGCATCATGAGCATGCTCCACTTCAACATGAGGATTTAACATGAACAAACTAATTCAAATCATATTGGGTAGAGCCACCATAGTATTAAATTTCAACATTAGTTGGAGCTTGTTTGTTTTAGGAGAAGTGTTTTTAAGATTTACAAGATAAATATATGAGAGGAGTTTTATCTCGGCTTACGAAAAAATATTTAAATTTTTTTTTTGTTATAAAAATGTTGATAATAAGAGAGTAGAAGAGAGAAATTCTAAAGAGATAAATTATAGAGAAATTATCATTCACTTGTACTCTTGAATACACTACACAGGGCTCCTATTTATAGAAAAATTTTGACGCTACAATACCCTGCTACAGTAAAATATGTACTGCTACAGTAACTGTCCTTGTGTGTTACAGTGAATCCCGTGAAACTACAGTGATGAACAGTACCACACAATATTTGCTACAGTGATGAACAGTGCTACACAATATTTTTCATCTTATAGATCATGCTGATTGGAAGAGTAAATTATCCTGGATATGAACTAATGGACATCCACATAATTGATTCATAACACTCCCCCTTGGATGTCCATTTTGAATGTGCCTCATTAAAAACTTTAACTAGGAAAAACCAAGTGAGATAAAAACTTAGCCAAAAAAAGAGCACATCATTCATTGATACACTGTCCAGTGCTGCCTCATTAAAAACCTTTCTAGGAAAACCCAGTGGGACAAAACCTAGATAAGGGAAAAAGAGTATAGCGTGTATCGACTCCCCTTCTTGACAACATCGGTTGATATCTCTAAATCTCCGAAGGCCAATGTCATAAACAAGTTTTTCAAAGATTGTACCTGTAAGTGACTTTGTGAATAAATCTGCTAGATTTTCACTTGAACAAATTTGCTGGACATCTATTTCACCATCCTTTTGAAGGTCACGAGTAAAGAAGAATTTTGGTGAAATATACTTCGTTCTGTCTCCCTTGATATAGCCTTCTTTAAGTTGAGTAATGCATACAATATTATCTTCATATAGAACTGTTGGTGCCATTTTGCCTAAAGATAAATAACAATTTGTTCGTATATGATGTATTACTGATCTCAACCATACACATTCTCGACTTGCTTCATGTATTGCTAGAATTTCTGCATGATTTGATGATGTGGCTGATATAGTCTGTTTCATTGATCGCCATGAAATAGTTGTACCTCTACATGTGAACGGATAGCCTGTTTGTGATTTACCATAATGTGGATCGAATAAAAATCTAGCATTTATATAACCTACCAGTTCATGCTTAGATACGTTTGAGTAGTATAACCCCATGTCCATAGTGCCTCTTAGATAACGAAAAATATATTTTACTCCATTCCAATGTCTTCGTGTCGGTGAAGAACTATATCTTGCTAATAAATTACCAGCAAATGATATATCAGGACGTGTATGATTAGCAAGATACATTAGTGCTCCAATGGCACTAAGGTATGGTACTTCTAGACCAATTAGTTCTTCATCTCCTTCTTCACTCATTACCCGAGGTCGGAATGGATCTTTATCCGGCTTCAAAGACCTTACAATCATTAGGGTACATAATGGGTGAGATTTATCCATATAAAATCTCTTTAGGACCTTTCTTATATAAGTTTCTTGATATACAAAGATCCCATTTTTAAGATACTCAATCTGTAATCCAAGACAGAATTTTGTTCTTCCCAAATCCTTAATCTCAAATTCTTTCTTCAAACAATGAATTGCCTTTTGGAGCTCTTCAAGAGTTCCAATAATGTTGATATCATCAACATAAATAGCAATTATAGCAAATTCACTATTAGATCTTTTTATAAAAATGCATAGGTATATTGGATCATTTTTGAATCCTTCTTTCAACAGATATTCATTAAGACGATTTTACTACATGCGCCCTGATTGCTTTAGGCCATACATGGACTTATTTAATTTAATTGAGTATTGTCCTCGAGAACCTGAATTGCATGCTTTTGGCACCTTAAGTCCTTCAGGGACTTTCACATAAATATAATTGTCAAGTGACCTATATAAATAGGCAGTCACGACATCCATTAAATGCAGATCAAGCTCTTCTCTTACTGTTAGGCTAATTAAATAACGAAAAGTAGTCGCATCCACTACAGATGAATACGTTTCTTCAAAATTAATGTCAGGTCTTTATGTAAAGCCTTGGGCTATAAGATGTGCCTTATATCTTGTTATTTCGCCCTTTTCATTTCTTTTTCGTACAAAGACCCATTTGCATCCAACTGGTTTTACATCTTCAGGTGTAAAGACTACATGTCTTAATACTTTTCGTTTTTCCAATGATTTTAATTCTTCATTAATGACATCTTTCCATAGGAGCCAATCTTTTCTTTGTTGGCACTCGCTAATGGATTTTGGTTCATGATCATCATTATTATTCATTACATCATTTGCTACATGATAAGTAAATGTGTCGCCAACATTGACATCATTTCGATCCCATCGGATTCCATTCACAACATAATTTATTGAGATCTCATTATTTTCACATATATCAGGTACTTGGATCTCTCCTGAGACTACAACATTCTCTTCTAGAGATATCTCTACTGGAGATAATAACTCTTCAGGAGATGGCTCTTCTGAAGCTATTAACTTTTCTTGATTATTCTCAATTTGGCCATCTATATTCTTTGCTCATTTTCTTTTTCGAGGATTTCTGTCTTTAAAACCGATGGGTCTGCCACGCTTCAGGCGTGCTTTAGATTTATCCATAGTAGATTGTCCTTCAGGGACATAAATTTTAACAGGAGCATTAACAGCTGGTACATGTGACTTTGTCACTTTCTTTAGGTCAGTAAATGCTTCCAGCATTTGATTAGCTAAATTTTGTAAATGAATTATCTTTTGAACTTCCAGCTCACACGGATTTGTACGAGGATAAAAATGAGCCATTGATAATTCATTCCAGCTAATTTCTTTATCCAACTGCTTGTTTTCTCCCCCTAATGTTGGGAAAAGTGATTCATCAAAATGACAATCGGCAAATCATGTCGTAAATAAATCTCCCGTAGATGGTTCTAAATATTTTATGATTGAAGGAGGTTCATACCCAACATATATTCCCATCCTTCTTTGAGGACCCATTTTAGTGTGTTGTGGTGGTGCTACTGGCACATATACTGCATACCCAAAAGTCCTTATATGAGAAATATTAGGTTCCTGACCAAAAACCATTTGTAAGGAGGAAACCTTTAAGTAACTTGTTGGCCTGATGCAAAATGGCATGGCCCCAAGCAGAAATTGGGAGATTAGATTTCATAAGTAAATGTCTTGCAATTAGTTGCAACCTTTTAATCAATGATTCTGCAATTCCATTTTGCGTATGAACATGAGCTACAGGATGTTCAACATCAATTCCAACGGACATACAATATTCATTAAAAGATTTTAAAGTAAATTCACCAGCATTATCAAGACGTATTTTCTTGATAGGATAATCAGGGTAATGTGCTCTTAATCTAATCAATTGAGCAAGTAATCTCGCAAATGCCAGGTTGCGAGAAGATAATAAGTACACATGTGACCATTTAGTTGATGCATCAATTAAAACCATATAATATCTAAATGGTCCACATGGTGGGTGTATTGGCCCACAAATATCTCCCTATATCCTTTCTAGAAATGTGAGAGACTCACTTTCTACTTTGCTTGGTGAGGGGCGAATAATTAATTTTCCCTTGGAACATGCAGCACATGAGAAATCATGAGATTGTGGTATTTGTTTACACTTTAGGGTATGTCCACATGAATTCTCAATTATTTGTCGCATCATAATTGAACCGGGATGGCCTAACCGATCATGCCAAACATTAAATTCATTTGTAAACTTTTGGTTTACATTGGCAGACTTCTGGACTGTATTGGTGAACTTTTGGTTCTTAATAACATATGTTTCAATTGTATTTATAAATGTATAATACAAACCAGAAGAAAAAGTAGGAAAACTTTCTAACATGCATTTTCTACCATCAACAATTTTTGTCATAAAAAGATATTCCTGATTATTTTTAGTTATTGTTTCTACATGATATCCATTTCTGCGGATATCTTTGAAACTCAATAGGTTTTTGCCAGACTTGGTAGAATAAATTGCATTATCAATACATAATTTTGTTCCTTCAGGTAACAAAATAGTAGCTCTTCCGGAGCTTTCAATCAAATTTATATTACCAGATATAGTCTGAACATTGGCTTTTTGCATTACCAAGTAAGAAAAATATTTATCATTTCTAAATATAGTATTGGTTGTTGCGGAATCAACGAGACATAAATCTTCAGGATTGATGCCAATAGGATCCATTCTTCATTAAATAAAACATAAAAACATAATTAAAATAAATACATTTAATAAAAGTAACATAAAAGTTCAAATAGATAAATAATTATGCTAAGAAATCAGCAACATCCAAATAAGTAAAATCCATATCTCCATGTTCAGAATTCTCAGCCTGATCTACATGATTTACTTCAGTTGTTGATCATTTACCATTATTTTTTATTGATTCTTGGTAAAGTTCAACTAGGTGTCTTGGTGTACAACAGGTACGAGACCAATGACTTTTACCACCACAATGATAACATGGATTTTCAGTATTTTTATTTTGCCCTACTATTTTCTCTTTTGCGGTTCTTATTATTATTTCCCCATTTCTGGTAGGAATTTAAACCACCACGACCTCGACCACAGATGTAGCCGCGTCCATGTCCACGTCCACGGCCACAAACAGATTCATTGGTTACTACATTCGCTTATGGGAATGAAGTCGAGCCAGTTGGACGGGATTCATGGTTTTTTTAATAAAAGTTCATTATTCTGTTCAGCCACAAGGAGGTAAGAAATTAATTATGTATATTTCTTGAATCCTTTTTCTCAGTATTGCTGCTGCAGAAGCAAATTTGATGCATGAAATGTGGAGAATGTTTTTTCAAGTATATCATTATCAGTAACATTTTCTCCACATAATTTTAATTGAGAAGTTATTTTGAACATGACCGAGTTATATTCACTTACAGATTTAAAATCTTACAACCTTAAATGTATCCAGTCATAACAAGCTTTTGGGAGGATAACCATCTTCAGGCGATCATACCTATCTTTCAGATTGTTCCAAAGAACAAGTGGGTCTTTCACTGTTAAATATTTAATTTTTAAACCCTCATGTAAATGGTGGCGTAGAAAAATCATGGATTTGGAATTTTCCTGATTGGATGCCTGATTTCCTTCTTTTATTGTGTCTTCTAAACCATGAGCATTTATGTGGATTTCCGCATCCAGCATCCAGGATAAATAATTTTTTCCAGTAATATCCAAAGCCACAAATTCAAGTTTTGCAAGGTTTGACATAGATCAGACTAATTAAAGAAATAAATAAGAAAAATTAAAAATATGAAATATAAAAACACAATATAATATCATAAACTAAAATAACAGTAAATATGTAAAAACAAGAAATAAATTAATAAGGCAAGATAAGAAAATTAAAACTTTTATGGCTTCAGGCCATTTAGTTCTCATGGCTTCAGGCCAATTAATCTTATGATAAGGAATTAAATATATACGGCATCTTTCTATTTATCTTCAAGATAAATAAAAGTTGAATATGGCTTTTGTCCATACAATAAGTTAAAAGATAAAAAGGTATATATATGGCTTCTAGCCTTATAATAAGAAATCATATAGATATGGCTTCTGACCATATAATAGGAGATTATAGAGATATAACTTCTGGCCATATCATAAAAATTCAAATAATATGACTTCTGATCATATAATTACAAGAATTGGATGTGTATGGCTTCTGGCCATAATAATAATAATAATAATAATAATAATAATAATAATGAACTTGTGAATGATATATATATAATATATAAAAATAATAGCGATCTCTAATCTTAGCCATGAAACCCGATGTTTATAATAATTGGTAAAGATATATTCCTTAATTCCATATAGTGGCTCAGATTATCCCAGATCTATGAAATAAAGATACTGTAATACAAGGTATATGAGATTGTCAAATAAACAATGAGAAGATCATACCTTCGGCAGAGCTTCGTGCTGATAACATGTTATAAAAATGTTGATAATAAGAGAGTAGAAGAGAGAAATTCTCATTCACTTGTACTCTTGAATACAGCACCCAGGGCTCCTATTTATAGAAAAATTTTGACGCTACAGTACCCTGCTACAATAAAATCCGTGCTGCTACAGTACTTGTCCTCGTGTGCTACAATGATGAACAGTGCCGCACAAAAAATATTTGCTACAGTGATGAACAGTGCTACACAGTATTTTTCATCTTATAGATCATGCTGATTGGGAGAGTAAATTATTCTGGATATGAACTAATGGACATCCACATAATTGATATTCATAACATTTTTCTATGTTTCTCAGACAAGTACTTGGTCGATTAGTATTATCGCATTGTTAAACATGAAATAAGTATTTGAGACAACTCAATGTTTGCTTTGATTTTTACCTTGAAAACCATATAGGATGATAAAGTTCTACCACTTCTTATTTAATACAGTTGCATTTTCAAGACTCGAATTTCTCCACCATCACTTTTCTCTGCTTAATTCTACCTTCTTTTTGAACTTAAAATCTTTGATGTGCATAGGATGTTGTCACAAATGAGATATGGAGTACCCCTTTCTTGGTACAATACCTTGACGTGTATCCATAAAAGGCTTTTATATTTCTCTCATTCATTTTACTCAGCCTATAAGACCTAAGAAATCTTCTATGATTGGCTTTGGACAGGCCTTTCCCCCTCCCCCCTTCCTCGAGTTTTCTTAAATCGTGGGAGTCTTTCTCTTATTGTTGGGCGAGCATCTTTCACTGCTTCTTCCTTCCCAGCTCCTGTTTAGGAGAAGAGAAGTCCATATTTTGTACTGGTTTCTGTTCATTTTTGTGTTTCTTTGGACTTTTTATTGTGGTGTTGCTTGTTTGTGTGACAACGAGCAGATTTAAAGGTTTTGATGGAAGCAACCCTAACATGATGACTGTGATTCATGTTTTTTTGGGGTTAGGGTTTTATAACTGTAGTCTTACGTCTTGGTGGTTTCATCTTTCATAAGACTATTATGGCTTTGTTGGTGGTGGTGAATCATTGAAATCAAAGTGTATGTTTGTGCTGCTGATGGTGGGGTCATCATTTTCTCCTTCGCAGTGTATGTTTGTGGGTGCTTTTGTTTCTTTGGGATTTTCTTATGCAGGTTCTTCAACAATCGAGTTCTTAGCGATAAGGGGGGTGGTTCTTAGAACCTCACCCCTTACAACAGCTTTGATATCAATGACAATGTTTCACTACCTTGTTATTGTAACAAGTGTTCAATGTTAAATGGAAATTTGTGAAAATATTATTAGAATTTGTTAAAATCTTATTTAAACATGTGAATTCCTTATTAGAAATAGGCATCAACACAATTTCATCGAAGCAAGTGCTTTCAATGTTAAATGGGAATTTGTAAAAATCTTATCAAATATTGTTAAAACCTTATATGAATTTGCGAATCCCTCATCCTCAATTCTATGATACCAACTTCCAACATATTCTCCTCTCTCACTACAAGCTACTACACCCCTCATGATGAATCTTTTTGGCCACAATCACCAACGCAAGTCAAAGAGAAAATAAGAGGGGGAGCATGATATTGGGGGCACTATAATGTTTGTGAAGTTATCCACTATATCGCTTCTTCTCTATTTTGTTTGTTTAAATTTAAAGGGACATTTTTATAATTTCAATTTAATTTAAAAAAAACAAATCAGATACTCATACCTATTTGATATTATAAATATTTAAAATACCATTATGTTCTTTAATATTTTTAAAGTTCCATTTTAGGATTTTCTCTTCTACATAGTGGGAAGACAAGGAAACAAAGAAATGGAATGCCTTGCATGGTGGGATGCACGTGAGGGGTCTAATGGATTTTGGGTTGTTCCAAGAGAGGAAAACGACATATCTTTTGTCTCTCCAAACCCATCATTGCCTGCATTTTTTTTGAGTGAAAAGGAGAATATTTTATTACTGAACACATATTATCAAGAAATAAGCAGATAGGGCTACAAACATCTGACAGTCAACATATTATAAGAAGTGATAAATAAACTAATCATTAGTAAATTCATGATTGGATTAATCGATAGGCTGACCTTGTTATAAATTCATGATTGCTCATTTCATTCCACTTTTGGTGATCAGGGCCCTTGGATTCCTTTTGTGTGCTGGTTACATCAATTTGCTGCAGAATATCTTGCGGCAGCAAGTCTTCAATTATCTCCATTTTCCACTTTCTTTCATCATCAATGTAATGTTTCAGAGGTTTTTGAAGAGCTTCATCTGAGATAGGGGCATAGGAAGGTTGCACAACGGCCCCAAATCTCCTACCCAGTGATTAATCCAGAATTTGATGAGTTCTCTATTACCGATTTCCCAAGTTAAACCCAGCTCCATTGTTTCCCAGATAATACTGAGATGTTTCCTGAAACAAGATGCAGACGCTATTCTCCTTTTGCATTTGCCACCCTCTTCCCATCCATACTTAGCACGGAGGATTCTCACCTAGAACAACTCTGGCTTAGTTGTTATGGCGTAAGCTAATTTCATGAGAAGAGCTGAATTTTGGCTTTGCAAGTTTTTCAATCCACATCCATCCACCACATCTCTTCGGCTGACACATATCACTCCACCTAAGAAGATGGATACTTTGGTGAGAGTCTGTGTCTCCCTAAATGAATTGTCTTATCAAAGATTCTATCCCTGTGTAGGTGTTCCTTTGGTTGCTTCGCTACAGATAGCATGTGGCAGACGTCCCATATAAAGCACAAAAATATAAGGAGATAGGGGGTTTCCCTGTCTAATGCCACGATATGGTCTAAATGACTCAGAGGGCTTAGATAAAAGGTCTCTCTGTCTAATGCCCTGGTGTGGTCTAAATGACTTAGAGGGCTTTCTATTCTAAATTGCCTACATTTCATTGCCATTTGGGAGTTGGGACTTAGGGCCACTCCTCCACTCACACACCCTCTCTTTGTACAAAGTTGGTTATAAACTTATAATTGGTATTTTGCGGAGAGAATATATAGGTGAGAATAAGATACGAGAAATATAATAATTACTACCTCTTGTCCTTAATATAAAATATATATGGGGAGTTGATCTTAGTCCTAGATATAAGACACAATTTTTATATTTGTCAATCTTTACTTGATACTCTTTCAATTATAATGAACGAGGAGGGGGAATGAGGGAATTAAAGAAGATGATTAAGATATTTTAGAAAATAATGTCATATTAACTAATTTAACCAACTTTCTTAATTTAATTTAATTAAGTAAATATATCTTATATTAAGGTAGGAGTGAGCAATTGAAGATAAAAATAGAAAAATGTATTAAATATTTAGACATATTTAAACTATAGCTTATAAAAAGAATCAAACCTATTTAAAAAATTGTCGCCCGTAAAAATTACCGGGGGAGTATCTTTTTGGGAGAAATGCATATAAATAACACCAAAATATAGTCATTTTAGAGAAAAAGACACTTAAATATTGCTCGAACTTCAAAATTCTAAATTGGTCCTATTGACAATAATAGTAATGAGATTGATAAAAAGAGTATATCAATTGACAACTCAGATTTTTGAGAAATCATTGATTTAGGATTTTGAAGTTCAAGTGGTATTTAAGTGTATTTTTCCCGTCATTTTACGATGATATTTTGAAATAAGTTACTTTTTATGAAATCCTTAGAATTTTTTTTGAGATTAAAATTTTGTGAATTTACCTAATTACCCTCATTAAAATTAGTTGTTCTAATTTGGTAAGTTAAATGTCATTACTTGTTAAGTAGTTGTTATTAATATTCAACCACAAATTATTGTTAAGTTAAATGTCATTAGTTATTATTGTTTAATATACTATTAAAGTTGTTACTTATAAAACTGTAATGATCATTTTGTTTTTTTTTTTTCCTTTTATTTTTTAGATTTCAAATGAAATGTTTCATAATTTAACCACATATAAGTTCCTGGAGACTCCAAGAAAATTAAGGTATTTTGGAATTCTGAATTTTCATAATTTGAGGATATTTTTCATCTTTCTCTCTATCTTAATGTCATTACCTGAATATATATACACTACCAGCTCAGAGAAGAGAATACCATTGCCGACAAGCTAGCCAGGTTGTCTCACATTCTAGTGGAGAATCATTGTCTTTTTTATCACCCCAGATATGATTTCTAAGGTGATGCTCTCCTTCTTTGACTAAGTATGCGTATTTATTAATTTTTTGAGAATAACTTTTATAATTTATGAGTAAATATGTTAGAAGAGTTTTATCTCACATTATGACAAAGAGCTTCTGAAACCACGATTTCGTAGTTTTCCAAACGCTCACTAATTGTAGTCGAGACTGTAATGCTCATATGAGCTAAGGTTTCTAGGTTTTATTAAAAAAAATAACACACACACACTCATCTAAATTATACATTGATCAATTTCTCTATTATAAATTGATAATTTTTCAGTTTAATTGTTAAAAAAAATTTATTGTTGATTTTAATTTAATTACAAAAAATTATATTATACATAAGTATATAATGATTCTTTGATTGTGATCATGTCATGTTCATGCGGACAACATCATCTTGAAACTTACTAAGTTTTTTCTTTCTACAATTTTGAACCATTCGTACTCTTCATATTAAATTCTAAACATATAAATTATTTTTGTACCTTTCAAAATTACTACTACAGAAATCACGATATATAACAATTATTAACGTTATACATAATGGTTCCAAATTGTTATTTATTCTGGATTTATTATAATGATTATAATATAATATCTGTTATGTATTGAGGTTTGGTGAAACCATGATTTGCCCATTGCTGTGATAATAATTAATGGGCATACGTAAACAATCGTCATAATATATGATGATGCTTGTATGATACATAATGGTATCATTTTACAACCATTATTTATTCAGTAACATATATAACTGTTTGTATATAAAAATCATGACTTTTAATAAAAATAATAACCGTGAACTTTTATAATAAATGATGATTTTAATTTAATAACTGTGATGAATGGATAAAAGACTATTTAAGTGAGAGTTTATGAGCTAGTTGACCTCCTATATATATATATATATATATATATATATATATATATATATATATATATAATAGAATAGAAGTACCTTCCACATTGAGTTACTATACAATTTGGATTGGATCAAGACATTCCCAACTTTGTGGGGATAAAAAGGTATAGGTGAACACTTACATTATTATATATATAAATCAAAAGTGTGATTGATTTTAGTCGCAAACCTTAGAAAATCTTGATCCATCCAAATTACATCGCTACTTGATATGAGAAGTATTACTCTACTATATATATAGAGATGAGATCAAGTAGCTTAGAAACTCTCATGTTGAAGAGTCAAGGATTGATCACAATATTGAATTTCATAGCGTTTAATTTGGTGCGACCTACTCAATAGAAATATAGGAGACAAACCTTCAGTCAGAGCAATAATAAGATGTCCAAAAAAACATAACTTGACAACAATAAATTCAATATACCACCTGCACTAGTTTATTCACAGAGTTTGTTAGTGTATGAATCTCGGCACATCTAAACTAGTTTATTTATAGGGCTTGTTCATGTATGACTCTCATCGGTACACCTAAACTAGTTTATTCATCACACCTGTTGAACTTTTTGAAGTAACTTATGAAGATATGAATACTTCCAAAAAAGGAGATGTATTTGCTTAGGGATCATATCTCCAAAAGTAATTTCAAAAAACATCAATAAAGTAGGAAAATTTAGTCACAGCAGTGGGTTGACAACTTCATGCAATAAGAAATGTACCTTCAATCATAATAATAATATGTTTTTAAAAAAAAACTATCACAAAAGCAAGTTAATGTCACCTTGAATGTTATATTAATAAGCATGTTTATCACAGCAGTGGGTTGACAACTTCATGTAATAAGCATGTTTGGAAACTCAATGCATAATCGGGCTTATTTTATAAGCCCGATTTACGTAAATCGAGATAAATCTCCTCCACATATTTATCTCGTAGACCGTAAAAATAACCTCGTAAATCGTAAAAGTTACTTCGTATTCCGTGAATCACGATTTATAAGCACTTATAGCGCTTCCATAAGTTAATCCAAACGAGCTAATTGTGTTGTAACTTCATAAAAGCACTTCAATTGAATAAGGAGAACATAGCACCAAAGGATTGCAACCTAGCTAGGGCTCACGAACAACGAAAACGTGAGTTAGGGCAAGCAAAAGCAACTCGCTTGGTAGTTGCTGAGACAATGTGAATGTATTGACTAGCGCGGCTTGTGCTAAGAAGTAAGAAGAAGGCTTTTTATGGTGAGCCTCGATTGAAAATGACTTTTGATTGCAAAAAAAAAGACAACATGAGTACTAGGGTTACGGTGTTAGCGGGTGTCGTTTGAACAAACTAAGTATCAAGTGTGTTCTGTTTTAGATGCTTAAATATAAGAGGAAGGGTAGATTTTTTTTGAGTTGTCGTGCCGAAGACTTTACATAACTATTGTATCGATAAAAATAAAACAAAAAATTATCACCTTCTGATAACTAGTTACCTAATAGATGATCTGAGATTTGATGAAAATTTAGAAACTTTTGTTTCTTTCAATTTGACTGAATCCAAAGTTTTGTAAATTCGTAGTAAAGCACATATAATCACGCTACTCGTCACCAGAGGAGTAGCCCGAATCATCTGGGAGTATGTCAGGATCATGATGGCCAATCCCATACTCATTAAGAATGATATTGACCTTCTTATTCATACTTGACAAATCATGCTGCATCATTGCCTCCACTTGAGGTAAAGGCAGAAGCATAGGTGGAGGTTATGGAGGAGGTGAAGGGGGAGAAGGTGGTGGAGGTTGTAGAGGAGGGGAAGGAGATGGAGGAGGAGGATGACATCGTGGATTTTCTAACAAGTCTTCAGTATAGCATTTCATATTTGCGATTGAAAGAATAAAGGAAGATGATTAACATAAGGAGATTGAGAGTTTTTGGAACTGACTGGTCCGAACCATCATTGCATACATTGGAAGTTGAAGAGGAGTAGTCGCGTAAGTGGTGGGTAATGAAAAAGTACTTGGTTCTTGTGCTGATCATTAAAGAACGAAGAAGCATAATGTATTTTCATCATCAGCGTGGGGAGGGGGAAATGTTTGGACTGTTTAGTTGATGATTAATTAAGTGAAACCATTATGTTGTTTTTCTAATATGAGGTTGAAAGACAAATCGTTTGTATGTTCATCTAACGTTTCATGATGGTTTTATCGTAAGAACTGTCATTCTTGTGAGACAATATATGACGATTACAAAGTATAACCGTTATGTATTTGCATTGTATTCTAATAAGTGTTGGTTGTTACTTAATAACCGTAATGTATATACCCTTTTTTTTCAAAATTTTGGTGGTTGATTATGCAATGATCATTTTACAGTTAAAAAAGAGAGAGGACAAATTAAATAAACAAACTAAAAATAAAAATTTATGGAGATGTTTTAAGAATATGATACATCATCATATTGTTCATTTTCTAGTAACTTGTTCACCTTCTCGTTCAAAAAGTGAACAAGAGAGGTAAGTTTATTTAAACATTGGTCTATGTGTCCTTACTCACAAGTAAACCTTGACCATATAATGGAGCTCGTAGGTTGTATGCATGAGACCTTTAATACTTGTTGGCAGAGGTAGTTCATCTTTTGGTTTTTTTGCCAGATGATGAATCAAAAGTTCTCTCGTGTTTGGCCATGATGTGTTATTGAATTAGAAGTTGGCTTTGAGGAGTTGAAAGGGAAGTAGAGAAGTGGAGTTCAGTCTTCAGACGTTTATATAACGAGGGTTTCATAGATTATTGAGCCATCACATCTTTTAGTATTAAATATTATTATATTTTATAAATGAAAACAATTAATTCTTAATAACCATTATGTATTTGACATTTTTTTATCAATTTGTTGGTGTCTACTGTTAATTGTATAATTAACCACAATATTAGCTTAGAACTGTTAAGTATGTTGGCAAAAATACTTTACGATTCTTAATAACCATGAACTATTAATTTTTAACATCATCTCCCTCCTCTGATGTAAAGATGAGGATGAAGAAGAGGAGGATGAACATGATGATAATGGTGGCGGGTGCCGTCCTCATCATCATGTTTATCCTCCTCTTCCTCATACTCTTCTTCATCCTCATCCACATTCTCATCATTGAAGGAGGGAGAAGAAGGCTAGTCAGAGTATTATCATCAGCGTTGGGAAAGGGAAAGGTTTCGAACCATCACAAAGTTTGTTGTTTCATGACTATTTTTACATAACAACCGTCATTCTTGTGAGACAAAAATATGACCGTTACTAATTACCATCGTTATTTTATTTGCTTGAACTTCTATTAAGTGATGGGTTTTACTTAATAACCATTATGTATCTCAAGTATTGAGGATCCTAACCACGTCGCCCCCTCCGCAGTAGCCAGTGCCTCCGCCCCCTTCGCCAATCCATCTATTGTGCCGAATGATGAGATGACACAAGAAAAAAGAGTACTGGGAAATGGTCTTGTTGTCATGAAGGAGGTCTAAAGCAAATTACGAGAAATAGGAAGAAACTTACTGTGAGGTGGAACAAGAAAAGACAAATAGTGAAATCTAACAAATTGTGAACTTGTCAGATTTCAAAATCTGACCTTTCTTATTCCATCTATAGTAAATTTTCTCCCCTCTCTCTTAATTTGCTTTCTAGAACTCCTTCATGACAACAAGATTGATAAAGAAAGAATCACAAAGAATAGTTGAGGTTAAATAGATATCTAACAGATTGCGAAGGGTTATGAGTTATAATTTATGAATGTCTAACGGGATTACGAAGGGTTATGTTGAGTTATGACATTGAAGGTCCAAATGTTATGAAGGGTTATGAAAGAATTAGATGACGGTTATTTTTTAAGACCGTTATATTTTGTCTTCATTGATATAAATGTTTGGAAGACGAATCGTTTGTAAGTGTTACATGATGGTTGTTTCTTAAGAACCATCATTTTTGTCATTAAATAAATGACGATTATTAGCAACAATCGTTACGTTTGTGTTTTCGTGAATTTTTCCTCACAATACATGACGGTGTGCATAATTAACCGTTAGATTTAAGCTTTATATATCCTTACGCGACCTTAGCCTCGGTATACATGATGTTTATTAATTATAATCATTATATATTAGACATTATAAATGCCCAAATCTGTAGACTGTAGCAGTGAACTATTGTGTGATAAAATTGATTTTAAAAAATTTGAGAGAGGAAATATAAATTTTAAACATTTTCTTGATAAAATTGAATTGAAAAATTAATGTGGAAATTATTTTTATTTATAATTGAGTGTTTTATATTGTATAAAATTTGAGAAAAAAAGTTACACTATTTCAAATCAATCATGTGATCTCGAGGCATATAAACTATACATATAGTAATTTAATCTTAAAACCAGTATACACTTATGTATAATGATTTATTCTTATGCTATATTAATATATTATACTATAGTAGTAGTTTTTTTTATATTGATTTGGAATTGAGATTCTCATATTTATATTGTTCTTTTTTACGATACATATTTCCGATTGTGTGAAACAATGCTTGTAATATATTTTTTTTAGAAAAAAGAGAAATTATATTAATATTAGATGTAATTAACATTCACATATGTTTAAGCTATTTCTAAACATACATTAGAGTCATTTTTGTAAAATGATAAAGTTACTAGAGAATAACAATTATGACAAAAAGAACAAACAATCATGGGAATTTAGGGAAACATTTGTTAAGAACATATTGAGTCAAAAAATGTTACAGAATATTATATTCTCAATAATCAATATATCCAACAATGACATTTATAAGAGGTTAAAGTATATTTTTAGTCATTTAAATTTATATGAGGTGTATTTTTAATCCTTATATGAATTTCTGTGAGTTTGTGAATCAAATTAAAGTCTTGAGATTATGTAAGAAAAAAATAAAGTGAAAAAAAATTTAAAAAAAGAGATTGAGAGAGAATTTTAAAAAGTAGGGGAAACAAGGGAGGACCAAGTTAAAAACAAAAATGGCAGGGAAATCCATGTGCTCCTCACATCAAAGAAATAAATTTGTCATTAATAATAATTTGATGGGTCCAAGTTTTCAGTGCTGGGGATCTCATGAATAGTTGAATACCAACCTCTATTATCTATGTTGTACTCCTATGCTCATATTCATTAGGGGGGGGGAGAGAGGGAATTTGTTGGGCTCTTATTTATAAGTTAGATTATTAATTTTTTTTATATGAATATGTAATTTTATTTTTAATTTATTATTGTATAAACTTTATATTTTTGGACATGGTGCATATTAAATAGGGTAAAATTAGATGGTAATTAAATTTTAAGACATAATTAATGAGATTTAAGAGTTTTTTTAGTTTAAATAAAATATATTAGAAGTGACTTATAAATAATTGAAAGAGTAATTTATCTTCGATTATCCCTCTAATTATTTCCAACTTTCTTCATGCTTTTGTATGTTACTATTCAATTCCAATTTTTTTTTTTTGCTTTTGTCTTATCTAGAGAGAGGGTAAAAAAATAATAAGAATATTAACATGCACCTTCTATAAAGTTTAATATATCCGGTTCTAAATTTAGGAGTTAGATAAGTAATATACAGAAATTAAAAAAATTTAGTTGAGTCAATTATTTATAAAAAAATATTTGATTATTTCCGTGAAGTACCTTTTTTAATCATCTTTCAAGTTAACAATTATCTTATGAAAAATCCATTAATATTTGTAATTACTAAGGAAAGTCTAGGGAAAAACTTTAAATTTGGAAGATAAATTGAATTAGAGTTTTGGATTTACAATCAAAATAAATATATTTATTAATTCTTACATTTAAGATTAAATGGGAGTTTCGACAGTGTTTCAAATAAGATTGTTTCTAATATAGGGATATTTATTCCTAAAAAAAGGGGAGTAAGTTAAATACATGACTAAAGTTTGAGGTGATATCACTGAAGTGGTATACAAATGAGCATTTTAATCTTTCGAATATTTAAAACTAATGCTTACAAAAATGAGCATCAAGTGCATGGCAAATCTTATATTTTTACATTATTGAAGACGATTTTTTTTTTTTTTGCCAGATTCAAGACGAATTTAACACATATGGTTGTTTTTCACATGTTTGAAATTAAAAGTTATTATTATACTAAATACTTCCTTTTCTTTTAAACATAAACAAATTTTAACTATTTCACACAAGAAGTTACTTTATTTTAATAATTATGTTTCAAATTAAACATTTGAACCAAAATGCTTTTGTTATGAATATTTTTTTTGAGAAAATTTTAAGAAAATACTACTTGAACTTCAAAATCTCAAATCAGTGATTTGACAAAAAATTGAGTTGTCAATCCCATTATTCTTTTTATTAATCTCATTACTCTTATTATCAATAAAACTAATTTGAGATTTTGAAGTTTAAGTTGTATTTTTTTGAGATTTTTCCATTTTTTTGGGTAAAATATTAATGTTTTACTTTGTCCATAAATTAAGGAAGCTCATTCAATAAAGAGTTTTTAATAAATAACTATTTTAAAAATAAATCTTGTATGCATTTGAATTTTGGTTGTTTAAACTTATAAAAAATCAAGAAACTATGCTTAATATTTACTTATAATAAAAAGTGGATTAAGTAGTATATTTAGTGGGTGTTTGAAATAATCATTGGAACTTCCAAAAATACTTTTCAATCATAATTTATGATATACGAGATATATTTTAAAATATACAAGGTAAGTATGTTAGAGAAATTTTATCTCGACTTATATAAAAAATATTTATTTTTTAAACTTAAGTAATACCAAACATACATGACGTTAATTTCAAAATGATAGGAGGGGACAAAAAGATTCTTTCTTTTTGGTTTTCATACATTTTGGCGCCTACCATTTTACCTACTCGGAGAGCTAAAGTCTCTAATTCATTGAACCTTTCCTTTAACCATCAAATACTCCAAAAGGCCCAAAACTTCCAATCCCTAAGACTATAGGAAAGACTGAAAGAAAAGGCTAGGCTTATAGACCATGTGGAAATGCATATGTATTAAACAGTAGTAGTAATAATAATAGATAATTTCAATTTTAATGAAAAGATTAAAAAAATTTGAATTAGATCAATATCTCTTAATTCAACTATAAGTCAAATATTTTACATAGAATTTGAAATGAATTTTCCTATTTTTATGAATAGTAGTTTTTCATGGGTTTTAAAATTTTGATTAAAGCCTTAAAAATATTATTACCGTGCTGTTATAAAATCAAACTTTTTTATTTAGGTTAATATAATGTTTGATCTTAATAATTTATCTTTATTTTAATTTTTTTTTTCTATAATTTCAAATAATAGGTTTCACTTTCTTAAGTTTCTTTCTGTCTGAAAAAGTAGTCCTTATATATAAGAACCTACACCCATTTTATTTCTTGATGGACTAAAATTTATGGTTTAAAATTATAAAGACAAAAATAAAATGAGGACAAATTATAAAAATCAAATATTATATTAATAATTTTATAATAAGGATTTTCAGGCCAGCCTAGTAGGTAGGTCCAAGACATTTGGGCCAAGCCCGTTGGGTTTTAGGCTGGATCGAATATCCACACTATTTTATGGCAGTAGGAGTAAGTGGAAGATAAATTATGAGAGGGAGAAAACAATATATAAGAGAGCAAGAGAAAATGCCAAAATGGGTTAGTTAATGGACAAGATGAGTTTAAATTTGTAAAAACGTCGTATTTTAAAATACAAATGTTTCAAGAGAAAGTATTGATTAATTAAATTGAAATATATTAGGGAAAATTGACTTGTAGATCCTTATAATATGCCTCAATTTTAAATTAGGTTCCGATAGTTTGAATTATTTTAATCAAATCATTATGGGTTTAATTATTAAAGATATTAATAAGGATGTTTGATTTAGTTTATATTTATGTATAAGCCCGATTCACGTAAATCGAGATAAAACTCCTCCACATATTTACTTCGCAGATCGTAAAAGTTATTTCGTATACCGTAAATCACGATTGAAAAGCATTTTTAGAGGTTCCAATCACTATTTCAAATACCTATTTTCAAACAGCCTTCCATGGTAGGATAACTCAGGATTGGCTTGATAGTCAGAAGGCCTGATCAAAGGTCTATCAAATGTAATGATTTTCAAGCATTTAGCTTGCCCAATGATTCAAAAAAAGATATTAGTTCTTAATTAATAATTCCGATCCCTTAATTTTTTTATGATGTGACTAATAATAAGTTGTAGGTTGTCATGTGAATATATATTATTAAAATTATTTTTATTTTGTGCGAGTCATCCAATAAAGAAGAAACTGTATTTAAGTTTTAGTTTATTGGTGTGACCATGATGAAATTTTTATGCTTGTTTTTGTTACTGACATAAACAAGTTATTCTATCCCTATTATTATAAACTAGTAATTGTATGGAGTTTTTATGAGCTATTATAATGAATGGAGTTGTGTTATTTTATTGTAAATTTAAATTACATCTATTTGAATAATTAAATCATATATAATTTTTTAATACCCTCAAAGCCTGTTTAAGATATAAAGTAGATTTTTTATTGGCTTGAAGGGTTATATATAATATTAGAAATATAAGTTTGTATTGAGTTTTTATGAGCTATTATACTGAATGAAGTTGTGTTATTTTATTGTAAATTTAAATTACATCTATTTGACTAATTAAATCATATATAATGTTTTAATACCTTCAAAGCCTGTTTAAGATATAAAGTAGACTTTTAAATAGACTTGAAGCGTTTTATACATGGTATTAGAAATATAAATTTTAAAACATATTTAAGGCCTACATTTTTATACACTTCCCTAAAAGATGTATATGCCTTAATTCTCAAGAAATATAAGGTCTTCTTTTGCTTTGAGATAAGCCCAGGAGGAGCATCCCTTGAGAATTATGTAAAAATCAAGTTACAGCAGCAAACAATACTTCTTGTTCAGTTTTAGTTTAAAAATAATGTACATGAATTTCTGAATTTCTTGTGGGCACCAAAGTTAATGGACGCAACCTAATGTGCTTCTGAGATCAAAGGAATAAATAAGAAACAGTTCATCAACAGATAACAAGAGTTATATACTGCAAATTACATTGATTAAGGAGAACAATTTGAGTCTTATCAGATAACTAGACCAGTGATGCGCAAGAACAAGAAAATGAACAAGCAGATTCTAGGTTCCAAGAATTGGCAGGAATTCTAATATAAGAGAAATCAGTGAAGGATGAGATTTAATCAGTCTCTACAGCATCAAAAACTCGACAAATTCTAAAGGAAGTTCTTACAATAAAAATCTATACCCTCCACAATACTTCTGTGATGTACAACTTTCAAAACTACTTTGCCCATAGAAATAAAACTATACCACCAACATAGACTTGGTTTAGAGGTGTAGGGCCTTGCTAGATCCTTCTGGATTTCGAGTTTAAGTCCCAAAGGAGACACTTGTGTTGGGAATGATAGTTACGAACCCTGAACCGGATACATGATAATAATATCAAAAAAGAAAAAAAACTATACCATAGCCAAGTAATTTCAAAAGCCTTTATGACTAGCTAAAAACCAGTGATATACCTGACCTCACTTCACCACCACAAGTAAATGAGAATCTAACAAAGTAACCATAAGAAAGAAGCTCAGAACATACTTGTCTAGCTAATCAAGTTATCCATCGCCTTCAATGCTTTCTTCTTCTCCTTCTCCTTCTTTAGTACTTGCCTTCTTTTCTATGTTTACTTGACAATTTACCATCGCAGGCTGATAGTTTCCTTCCCATCGAGCTGAAAATTTTCCATTTCCACATATAGCAACCTGAGATGATGATCCTGCATGTAAACTATTGAAGCATGGGAAATTGGTGTGAACATAAGAGGTACACTGCTTCTCATAAGGGAAAACACCTAATTCATTGTCAGTTTTCCTCCTAATATCTATCAAAATGCTTCTCAACCTCGAAAGCTCAGCCTCAAGAATCGCCTGCTTCTGGAGTTTTCTGACTAGTTGCACGTGCTGCAGGCGCAATCTTTCGATTTCCTCCTCCAAATAAGAAGCGTGTGCCTTCTTCTTCTCCCTATACTTTCTAACTGCTTCTTTGTTACTTGAAGGCCTTCTTGCCTTTGATTTAGTTTTCTCTTTGCCATCATCTTCTGATGCAAAAACTTGTGTGTGAGTGTGATAGCATGTATGTATATGTACAGAATTTGGGCCAGGAGGGTTGCAAGTGTGAGTGTGTGTGCAAGTTAAAGCCTGGAAATCACTGGATGATTCTGGATTCAACAACATAGCATTACCTGAAAGATGAATATCTCCATCATCCATGTTTTGTCTTTCTCTACTTTGAAGGAAAGTTAATCACAGCCCATCAATAAAAAAACATATGTACAGTAATATTAATAATCACTATGAAGTACTAACTGAAAACGCTATAAAACAAATGGCTCTGAAATGAATCCCTTCTATGTCAAATTGAAGCCAAGGCATAGACAAAAGTTTGTCCCAGGAGAATAATTTCTAGAACATAAGCTAAACAGGCCAAGTTCATCAAAGAAGATAAAATCAGAGTCAAAACACTGTGCTTCATGCCTCTACCCAGATCTTCATCAGTAAATATGAGTGAATTCGGAAGGCAAAGATTCGGAAAAACAACTCAATTGGGCGAATTAGGGAATATACCTGATAGGTTATCTGCACAATAACGCAGAATCAAGCGTATAAAAGGCGAATCTGAGGATAAAACGATTGGCGAGCGAGAGAATCAAAGCTCGAGTGGGGGGAAAATGGAAAATGACAATTAAAGGTCGATCATATATACGATAGCAGAAAAATCAATGGAGAATCAGAGGAAACAGGCAAAATGGATAGGATTGTCACTAAAGAATGAGAGGAGTTTGCATAAATCTTCCGGTGTTGGTTGAATTGGGGCATAAATTCCATTACCTCGCAGCTGGTGGTCACAAGTAAATCACGATGATTCCAGAGTGAGTTAGGCAAAGCGCATAAACAGAAAGCAAGTAAACAAATGTGTGCGTCTTCCAGAGTGTTCATCATTCTTCAACGGTGGAGATTACTGTAGTGTCGAAGTCAAAGGTGACAAACTTGCCAACTCGTTTATGTCATGGGATTCTACGATTGCCAACTCGTCTATAACCTTGTTTGGGAAAGTCGCAGATTATTTTATAAGTGCGGTTAATATAACTTGAGATAAAACTCTTCTCACATACTTCATATAACTCTTATCACATATTTCATATTTCGTAAATCATGATTAAAAAGTATTTTTGAAAGTTCTAATCGCTATTTCAAACATGGATGTTTGGAATAGCGATTGAAACTTCTAAAAATGATTTTCAATCGTAATTTACGATATACGAAGTAAATATGTGAAGAAGTTTTATATCGATTTATGTGAATCGGGCTTATAAAATAAGCCAAACTGATCCAAACATGATGTTTGGAAGTTTTTGAAAATTAAAGAATAAAAATACTTTAAAAATTTTCATCAATAGATCTTGGATATTTGAAAGTTTTTGAAGGGATAATATTACCTCAAAAATTAAAAAACTAGTGTAATTTTACCCGCACAGTTTAAAATGTTAACTATAACCATTGAAGTTGACTAATTTATGTATATGGCACCCCAAAATATATCACCTCATTACTCATACATGCCACCTCATCAATTCAGACCTGCCACCTAACTCTTTTCTTTCCTCTCTCCCTTTCTTCCGAACCCACCATCACAACATCCGGCTTCTCCCCGGCTTTCACATCTATTGCCTCTCCATTACTAAAAAAACGACGCCATTTTGTATCTTAAAATTAGATCCCTACCCAACTCAATAAAACCATGCGTTTTATTCGGCCAAAGCAGTGGAGTCTACCTTTTTTAGGGTGTGTTTAGAATCAGCTTTTGAGAATAATTTATGAAAAAAAAGTGAAAAAAAGTGATTTTTAAGAATAGATTTTGACAGAATAGATTATGTGAAAAAAATGATTTTAATAAATGAGAGTGTTTGGATATTTTGATCAGAATAGCTTTTTTTATGGTCAAATTACTGAAAAAGACATTAGCTTTTGTGATAATTACATATAAAGGATAATATTATATTTTATGTATTATTTAATAGGAAAATTCATAATAAATATAAAAAATGACATAAATTTATCTAAAAAATTAAAAATTATAACATTAATCAATTATTTAACATAAAAAAAATCAAACATATATACATACATACATATATATATATATATAATAGGAAAAAAATGATTTTGATAAAATGAGAGTGTTTGGGTATTGGGTTAAGAATCACTTTTTTAATGGTCAAATTACCAAAAAGGACATTAGCTTTTGTGATAATTACATATAAAAAGATAAGATTTTATTTTAAATATTTTCAACATTAATTTTCATAATAATACCTAAAATTAAATAAAATTTTTCTAAAAAATTAAAATTATAACATTGGGCAATTATATAACATCATAAAAAATAGCTCAAACATATATGTATTAATAAATTATATAAAACATTTATATATAAAAGTGATTTTAATAAGATGAGTGTTTGGATATTAGGTTAGGAATCACTTTTTAGTGGTCAAATTACTAAAAAGGACATTAGCTTTTGTGATAATTACACATAAAGTACAATGTTATATTTTATTAACAATAAGAGAATAAAACTCTTAACGGCGTTAGATCAAATTTAACGATTCTGTTAAATTTGCACACTTTTTAATCATTCATTATTATTTTTGTCCATTCCAAAACTTATTTATACCAGACGCCCCTCATAAAAAGCTTGGTTTTTAAATTTGCCCATTTACCTTTATATTTAACATTAAATTTTTTAATAAATACAAAAAAAATTATTTATATATGATATTAATTAATTTAACTAATTTTTTTAATATAGTCAAAATAAAATTTTTTAATTAAATTTCTAAATTTTTTAAATTAAATTTTTAATTTTTTAAAATATTTATCATTAAATATTTTTAATTAAATTGCTATATTTTTAAATTACATTTATAGGAATTTCAAAAAAAAAAAAGATAAAGAAGAGAGAGGAATGTGGGTCCCATAAGCATGAAAATCAAATTTATGAGTGATTCTCCCAAAACCATGGTTTGAGGGACAAAACTATGGTTTTGTAACAAAACCAATGTTTTCAAAATTTTAGTGTGTTTGGATGATTTTACACCAAAACCATGATTTGCCATTAAAACCATGATTTTGTCACACACCCAAACACACTATTAGTCTTCTTCGTCCTTGAGGGGGCATCGGATATCGAGTTCTCTCACCTTCGGGGGGCAACATACACTCCCTCAACGTCCAGTTCTCCTCTTCGGCGGTAACCGACCAGTTCTCCCTTTCAATCAGTACAAGCCTAGTAATTATTCTTATCTGAGATCTACTTGAAACATAAACCCCATTCAGTGCATTTTCTCCCAAATCATCAGCGCAGAGTGAAAGGAGGTTGGAGCAGCATAATATGGTTCAAAAAAGTAATGATGTGTTGTTGTTGTAGACTTTGTTCTTTGCTAATAAAGAGAATCCTGAAGCTGCCATAATTGAGCTGCTTGTAGGGTTGAATTATATCTGCATATTTGATAATAATGACTGTTGAAGCTCAGTTTCGATGTGCTAATCTCAATTTTGGTGGTTTGCTTAATTTGCAGAAACCTTGTTAGAGATTTTTATAATATGACTTGAGGAAATAATATTTTTTTTTTTTTTCTTGATTGTTCAGTTAATTTAGTCAGTTTAGGTAGAACTTTAGACCATTCTTAGATCTCAATCAGACTATAAGAATTTACTCAAAACAAATACTTTTATGCTTTTGGAAAGAAGAGAAATCTAAGTGGAGATTTTGGATTTCTTGACTTCTGTTTCTCTGATATGGTTTCTTTTTAAAATTTGAAGTGGGTTTTACATGGACTGAAGTACGTTGGTGCGATCATTGTAAAGGAAAGTATAGACATATATATGTGTAAATGATTTGAGTTTTGAGCAAACTCTATTCAAGAAATGCAGGATGATTATATATTCATAAATACATTTGTATTCTAATAATGTGGAAACATTCCCTAATACCTTATCATGTGGCGTGTTTTGGTTATGGGAAAGAAAAGGAAAAAGATTAAAGGCTAAACTTATATATTCTATAATTAGTGAGAATTGAAAGATATGTGATGCAATTGAAAGTTGTATATTATATAGTACTGTCTGCTTTTATTGTTCCTTTTGTGAGAATATTTCTTCATCTAGCTTTATATTCATTCGATTTTCCTTTTTCTCTGTTTATGAGTTAATGTTATCCAATAAATAAGGGAGTCAGAACGGTTCTACTTCTTAGTAATTATTGAGCTGCCTATGATGTGGAAAGAATCTAAAAACATGAACTAGGTATTTTGCAACCACTCATGTTGATTGGTAGACTTCTTTTGCCACACTCTGAAGAGCATGCAGCTCATCTAACAATGGACTTAAGGACATAAATTTAAGCAAGAGCTGATTTGTTCCTCCTGACCAAACATGTTTGGTACAACAACTTAATGAGTGACTAGTCAATTTGTAGCCTATGTAATCTTAAGAAGCTCATAAAGTTATGGCAAAGTGTATAAAAGGGTGTGCTGCCATTTTGTGGGCATCTTCATGACCAAGTGGGTGTCCTGTGAAATTGTTGCTGATGCTTCCATAATTAGTAGCTCCTGTGGACTCCATGGTCAGAATTGAACTTCACCCTTCTCCTACCATTGCTTAGTCATGAAACTACTTATAGCTATACTATGTGCGTTTTTGAATTAGCTAATAATTGTAAAATCTTTGACTGTTCAAAGAGTTTTTCTCTAGAAATTTTACTTTTCTACCTATTATGTCATTTTTCCTTCTTCTCATGGTTTGTACATGTCTTTGTTCTATGAAACAGAAGTTGGGACTTTCAAGCATTTTAGAAAGCTTAGTGGAAAGGAATCTTTTTGTCAGTCAGAGATGAATAGTTGAATATATATATGTATATATATATACTTCTTTCTTCTGGCAGATGCTATTCCCTTTAACACAAATAGATGAACTAATTCCAGCTTGACAAAAAAATTGTTACGTGACAGTTTCTTGACTATGTTTAATTGCAGATTACTTGACCAATGAGCAAGCTAGACAAAAAACAGAGCCAACTCTTATTACATTACTTGAAAAGACATGAATATGGTTGAAGAACAAAATGATGAGCTTGCTTGACCAAAAAGAGAGCAGCCCAAAAGAAGTCATAAGCTGTACAAAATAAGCTAAAATGGAGACTTCATGTTGGAGGATCTAAGTCAATCATTGAACTTGTATTTGTAGCATAATGTTAATCAATGTATAGTGAGAGTCTTGTAATTATCAAATGTCTTGAGATCAGACAATGCTATGTAAAAAAATTCAAATTTCAATAAAAGTGATTGAATTGTTTTCTTCCATTATCATTATTCTTTATGGTTACCGATATTACATATTTGGCTAAAATCTAGTGCTTCAAGTGATGTGATGTCGCAGTCAAGTGGTGCCTACAATTAAGAAATAAAAAGAATGTCTCAATATAAGTCACCAATATATGTCATAGATAAACAAACTAGTTGATTATGTTATTCAACAAAATGACATACCATGAAGAAATTTGTAAAAGTCATTTGACTTGGTAAAGCTTTAGGGCCATCGAACATAATGTTATCATTATGTACTTCTGATAATAAGCAAGATTTTTGAACTTGATTATGTTGTCCCTAAAACATTCAAAACGAAAAAAAATCAACAACTAATATGCATCTTTAAAAAAACTAAAATGATTATAAGTATACCTGTGCAGATGTAATTGACTGTGAAGCTTGAGAATGTTTTTTAGAGGGCTTAGCTCTCCGTCTTCTTAGACCCATTTCAATACCACTCTTTATCTATTTACTTATCTTTCTCCCATATCTATTTTTAAACCCAACAACTTTGCCACCACTATTACCTTCGTCACGATTCAACATACCATCCTCACCATTATTGTCATCAGGTAAGTGTTTTATGTGAAACTCAGTTACTTTCTTACTAAGTTCCAGCACAACCTGATGGACAAGAGAGAATGCCTCTGTACTTTCTAACGTATCACTTGCTAATTTAACAAGTAAGGGGTATAATTGTCTATACCGATTTGATCTTTGTAGTTTAGAATCAACTTCAATATGATTCTCTTTGATATCATACACTACACCACATCTTGCTTCTCTTGTCCACCTCTTCACAATATATTTTTGGGGAAGTAATTTTACATCACATTCATTCAAGACTCTCAAGGAATGATAACATAATATGCCCACTCGCTTAAAATTTTTGCAACTACAAATAATTGTCTCTGTTGAAGGATTAAATGTCATTCTATACTCCATTTTCATATCATTCATGGTGATAACATAATCATACACAGTGGTAAAATCCTCCTTATCTTCATTTTTATTTTTCTCTTTTCTTTCTTTGATACATATAGCATCATGTAGATCATATTCATGTTGGAACAAGTTAAAAATAGGTTGAGTATAAACATCATAAAGTTTACAAAGCATAAATGAACTCTGCAATATCAACCTTGGCAAGTTGTCGCGTGCCTCAAAATCACGTTTCAATTCGTTATAGTGCTTTTCCTCCAGAACTTGTTCAAATTGCTCAAAGAATTGATTGATATCTAATTTAACATTAGTGTAACTTTTGACTGATGCATTCACACTCTCACTAATTTGTGTGATTCTCATACCAAGTGTCCTTGAATTCTTCATATAATATGATACCCATTTCTCTTTTATTTGATACATGGACATCAACCATAAGTTTTCTGTCATATCTTGTTTTGATAATAATGCTTGCCATGCTTCTTCAAACTCTATTTCATCCCAACAATCATACATACAGTGGTTGAAATCACTAACCATCAAGTTCAGAAGATGCTTAATTGCATTCCTTGAAATATGCCATGTGCATAAGGCATGCTTTACATCTGACATCACTTCTTTCAATACACGTGCTATTGTAGCATCTTGGTCAGTGAAAATGGTTAGCGGCCTTACATTCTTGTGTGCGCGCAAAAATGTCTCAAAGATCCATTTAAAAGTCTCAATAGTTTCATCATATAACAATGCCACTCCAAAAATCACCCCTCCTTTGTATTGGTTAAAGTTAGAAAAAAAATTAAAAGATGCCTATGGTTATTATTTGTATAATAAGTTGTGTCTAGTGAAATGACTTCTCCAAAGCAAGTATAGTCAACAAACATGCGTGCATCAACCCAGAATACATTTGTCACTTACTCCTCTGAGTCCATTTGGTGAGCATGGAAAAAATATGGATTTTCTACTAGTTGTTGAAAATAATGAAATATATGTCCAGCTTTATCGCATTTCATTACCCATTGCCTTCTTGAATTAAGATAATTTCTTACATCAACTCTTGTATATCCCAAATTATCTTGACCTTCTGCAAATTGGCTCTGCAAATTGAATGTTGATTTTTTTATCAATCCCAACTTTTTTAGCATTTTCTAATTCATAACATTGAGCTGGTGTTATTTCTCAATGCGATGCAAGAAGGTGAATAGTTTCAGGAGGCTGAAAAGGATGATTATAATCTAGAAAGACTTCATTTACATTGAATTTTCCATTTACTTTCTTAACATTCATTCTAGCTTCATAGCATGTTCTTGTCTCATCTCTAGGCTTCCTAGTTTGCATATCTCGTTTGTTTGGTTTTCTCACTCCTTTATTGCATACATATAGGTAACATATATATGATGACTTATCCCTTTTACTCTTGTTACCCCCTTGCCTTAGAACACCAAAGCCAACTTTTCTACCATATGTCCTCCAAAATTCCCATGATTCTTATTATCAAATTCAAGATTAAGTCTAGAAGTCAAATTTATAGCCATGGTGGAAGCCTCTTGCAAAATTGAAAAAAATATATACCCAATGTAAATTGAAAAATAAATAACCAAAACAATAAAAACATACTACTAGGTTTAAAGTGGATCTTATATAAGGATCAGGTATAGTACTTCACTTGCAAAAGAAATACACACACACATCTATCATGTTGATAACCTCATAACATTAGATCAAATCAAAATCAGAATTTCAAACATAATCTTTGAGGGGTGATGTTTTCCTTTTCAAATTGTGCAACACTTTTTTTTTAAACTGTATCATACAACAAAAGAGTCCAAATTTATAACCTTAAAATTGAACATTACACAATTCATGTTTAAATACGTTGACATTCAAAACATTTTCAAGGATAAAAAACATAAAACGAAGAAGCTGGTGAGAATTTTTTTACCAAAAGTATAAAATAATGGTGAAAAAGATTATAGAAGAACGAAAGTCTTTTCATTGAAAATATATTGAATAGACATTTTTGTTGTTGTTGCTAAAACCTTACAAATACATTAAACACTTTAGTGGGTTATAATATAAGGAAACAAAAACGAACAAGAAGCATTCTCTAATATTCAAGACTAGTAAATGCATCAAGTATTCAAGACCAATAAACACCAAGCATTCTCTAATTTTCCCCTCTTTCATAACCATTGAGTAGTTTTGTTTCAAGACCAGTAAATGCATTATCTATTGATGATATATTTATCCAGCAACTAGATTAAAAACTAGAGGTGCAAGAGAACTGTAGAACACGTAGGAAAGGAAGAAAAGAGATGGAAGAGGAATTTTATTACTGTTATATAGTCTGCTTCATCCCCATTATAGATTCAATTCTTTTACAATAAATTCCAATGGTGATGATGAAGGAAATCAAGCTAGAGAATGAGCTGCAATGATTGGTCACCAATCTTTAATATTCAACACCCATAGAACCTTTATTGCTGGAAAATTTCTCTAAAATTTTTTCCCATTAGCACTTTCTACTTTTCCCGCGCTTAAGGACGAAGAAGACTGATTATGGCACATTATGTGGATGATGATGATGATATGGCACATTATGTGGCCTACCATCCTATATGGTAGAGACAACTCAACATATTTAGTCAACAGCTGGTTAACTGTTTGGGTCTCTTTGGTTTAAGGTGATATTGCCCCATTTTTGAAACTTTCAGGGCAATATTGCCTCCTCCAAAAATTTCAAACACCCAATGCCCATTGATAAAAAATTATGGGGCATTTTTGCCCCTTAACTCTATAATAAAAGGGCTAAGGGGTAAATCTGGTCGAAGTATTTAAAAATTCTCAATGTCGTCCTAAAAGATTTTGTTGGTCTCAATATCACCCCGAAAGTTAAAAAAGTAACAATATTGATGTGATTGTTAACAAAGTTAATTTTGACCATTAATTCTTTAATTTGACTGAAATAATATACATGTCACTCTTTGACTATATTTATGTTCAGGTAATGAAGCAATTCAAGAAATCTATCAATATGAAGTTGTTTATGACAATGCCTTTAAAAAGTAAGAGGTCTTGGCTGAATTCTTCACAAATTACATGTGCATGTGTATATTGACTTAAGCTTTCATATTAGATGGTCACGAGCAATTTTTATGTTAGTTACTATAAACTATTCTTTGTTTTAATTTCATATTTTATTTAAATTTTAACCATGCTTTTTTAATTGTAAATCATTTTTGTGTTATTTATTAAACTAGTTTATCAATATAATAACAAATTAAGTAATTATAAAAAAATAATGTAAATATTAAAATAGTGTAAATAATGTAAAATATCCAAATAGATTTTTTTTTGTTTTCAAGTGTTAAAAGCAATGTTTTAAAAATTGGACCGAATGTCGAGCCGGATATGGTAGTGGGTCATGGTTCATACATTTGAAATGGTCAAGCAATTTAGTTGGACTAGTGACATAATAATTAAATTAAAAATTATATATATATATATATATATATATATATATATATATATATATATATATATATATATTTATAATGAATGTTGTATTTTCCTTAAATAATTGAAAGTAATATGTATATGAATAAATTTAATTACCTCCTATCATAAATATAAGACCTAATTGATTTTTTTAAAGATATTAATGAAGTTAAAAAAGTTACTTAATTATATCATATATTGTGTATGATTAAAATAAATATTATTTTATAAGTCAGAAATTAGTTTAGAGAAAAAAATGGTAGATATAAATACTTTAAAGTAATTTAATTAGTTTTCTTGATCTCTCCAAAAAAAGTCAACTAAATTTTATATTTAGGATGAAAGGAATTAGATAAAAATATTTATTTATATGTACAAACAGAAAAAAATAAAATTTTAATTATTAATAATGACCTTATAAAATAAATATATTTTATAGAGTAAGAATTAAAATTTGTATACCATATTAGAGTGAAATTAATTTGAATATATTAGCATTTCAAAATTTTTAGAGAAAGGGAAGTATTTTAACTCTGACCATATGATGCCTAGTATGGCCTATAATTTCCTAGTCTTCATCAGTGTTCAGAGTAGCATTGAAACGTGTGTGGACTGAAATAGTGGGAAAATAAAAAATTCAAAATGATTAATAGTGGAGATAAGGCATACTGAAAGATTGACGGTGGAGATGAGTGAAAAATTGGCATTTTTTATTTTTGAAAATATAAACTATGATATGCCAGTTTGCTGAAACACCACATCATCACCTTTTACTTTCCAGTGTTTTTTTATAGTACATGGTATACTACAAAAACTCCTCAGGGATTATCATCCTGAGTCAAACTGCATTTTTGACCCCTTTTCATCGGTAAGGTGATTCGGTGATATGGATATCCATCGTCATTCTCCACGCTTCCCTTGCAATGTCGTCTATAACTGTGTTAACATCTCGATTACACCATAACATTTCCACTTTCCAGTGTCGATTCAACAACATACGAACCTCCCCAATAAGGTGAAAATCAGGGTGTTCTTGAGGCACCGTATCTTAAATCAGCTCAATGACTTCCGTACATTCATACTTAACCAATATTCATCTGTATCCTCTATCCTATACAAGTTTAAGACCCTACAAAACACCCCACGCTTCAGCTGATACCACCGTCCCTTGCCCAATCCAGTATATAAAACCCCTACAAGAACTCCCCATTATGATATCTCAACACTCCTCCACAAGTACACATTCCAAAATTATCATTCCTAGATCCATCAGTATTGATCTTTACCCACCCAGGTGGTGGTGGTTTCCAATGGGGACTACTCCCCTCGTCATGTTAATTTCGGAATAGGTTTGTATTACACCATGATAAGTAGGAACAAGCATGAGATAAAATAGTCGTACTACTAAGTAATGTTATTGAAGCAGCGATCATTTTGAGCTAACTAGATATACCGGCATATGATCATAAACCAAAGACGAAACTCGAATCCCTGTACTATGTCCTTTTGTCCCAGACACCATGCAAGCTAGTCATTCCTATCCAATATTTAAAAAAAATCATGCCATCCTGGGGGCAAAAAACCATTCCAGGATTCAGAAATCACCAAACAATCTCATAGGATGTGGAGTATTGACTTGCATGAAATATGGCATATTCCATAATTACCCGTGGAATGACTACCATGATGGAATTGTAACAAATTTGTCATTAAGTGGCCATGAAAGCACATCTATAAGAAAGTACGCTACCTTTGAGGGACCTTCATTTTCCAGACACATCTCCACCGGTATCTATTATGATGTCGTGGGGTACCCAGTAAGTGTTTGTAAGTAGAGTTGATGGAGAAATTTCCATTAGAAGACCATCTCCATACCGAGAAATCATGCCCATTTAGCTTATGAATGTTAACACGTCTGATAGCTGCACATATATGCCCAGGTAGCAGGTGCTCAAACCTGCTCATATCCCACTGTCTGAAGGGAGTAATGCAATCAACTGCTCTCCATACAATAATGTCTTTAGACAAAGTTCAGGTTATAAAACTCTCTAACTTGTCAAAGTGTGGCACCCACATATCCTTCCAAAAATAAATGTTTTGAACATTAGTGACTCTCCATGTTATACTATCTGTGACCTTATCCCAGCTGTTACGGATGCCTCTCTACGTATTAGACTTCTATCTGCGTTTCTCAACTTTAGGAATAATTTCATTGTCGGCTTTATACTTCTCTCACAGGAACCTGACTCAGAGTGAGTCTCATCTATTAATCATACCCTATCCAAGCTTCATCATGAATGCCTAGTTCTGATAGTGAGCTTTCCTAAGCTCTAAGCCACCATCCTCCTTACGTGCACACACTGAATCCCAAGAGACTAGATAAGGTTTTCTGCTGACTGAGCTACTCCCCTAGAGGAAGTTACGACATCATTTGTCAATTTCATCACAAGTACTCAAAGGAAGAGGCACTTTCTGCATAGCATGAGATGGCATAGCCGACAATACAGAAGATACAAGAGTATGTCTGGCTATCATCGATAACATGTTGGACTTCCAATTAGCCAGGCAAGCATCCATCTTATTCAGAAGAAAGTTATATGTTGCCTTAGAGCTCGGTTCATGTAATATAGGCATTCCCAGATATTTACCCAGATTCGACGTCGGAATGAAGTTAAAAAAATTCGCTGATTTCCTTGCACTTGTTATGGTTTACATTCCTTGAGAAGTAAATTCTTGATTTTCTAGCATTCACTTTATAGCCTGAAATGTCACAAAAGTCATTTAGGATGGCATTTACAACCATCGCTTGATCTAGATCTGCCTTTGCAAACAAAATGAGATCATCAGCAAAAAATATATGAGATACAAGAGTATCTTGTTTGGAGAGCCTAAACGGTTGCCAGTCCCCATCTTCTACTGCCGTTTGGATGAGATGCCCCAGTCTTTCCATCATGATAACAAATAGATAAGGCGATATAGAATCACCTTGTCAAACCCCACGGGAAAGGCAAAATATATTAGTAGCCTTACCATTCCAAAGCAACTGCATTTGAGGCGTCATCATACATGCTTAGATAACTTTAAGAATATAGTCAATGATCTTAAGTTTTCTTAAACATGCGATGATAAAACACCATCTGACGCGATCATACACCTTATCTAGATCTATCTTGATGGCCATGAAACATTTTTTCCTCTTTAATGACTTTATAGAGTGGATGATCTCATGTACTAGGATAATATTGTCCGAGCTATGACACCCTTTCACAAAGCTGTATTGGTTTAGGGTTATCACTAAAGGTGTAAGATCATCTTCTTAATTCCATAATATTAACTATACTCTCAAATATTAACTACAATAGAGTTAAAACCTCACAATCTATTAAATATTATAATATCCAAATCATAGTACGATAATCAAAAGTATGTAACCAAATCAAAGTTTACAGAATGTTGTCCCTATGAGTGGCAATATACATTAATTCAACACATAATAAACCACAAGAGGCCATAGAAATATATCTATGCCTCAGGAGCTCATCCCGACATTCCAGCACGAAAACTATCACCTGAAAAAAAATGTTAAATCGACGGGGTGAGACAAAAGCCTCAGTAACCAGCTTTCCAACTCATTACATATGCTGACATGTGTTCATGAGGTGCCAAGTGGAACAATTTATATAATAAATATTAAAAATATAATATAATAGTTTTGTACACAAATCTCATATCATAAATTATATAATATTATGTCTCAAATCTCATATAACAATTCCCAACTGCCTCCCATCAATCCAACTGAATCGCCTTATTTCAGCTGACTAGACCCATAGGCTAAGTTACTATCCATGTTACTGGCCACTCAAAGAGCTCTCTGGTCACATGATGAGGATTGGTCAAAATCCACAGTGCATGTTTTCAGACCATAGGTCTTTCCCCTTATTGAACTAGCGGGGTGTCGCAGCCCCTCATTGAACTGGTGGGGTAGTCCCTTATTGAACTGGTGGAACAATAGAAAGCCAACCATTCTGCACCAATGAAGGCTATACCACGTGGTAAAAATAACTTTCTCCATCTCAACCCAACTCAAACAACCCAATATGTATCAATAAATAGCTCGATAGAAATTTCTTAAGATTTCCATACTCATATGAGGATATTCAAAATATACAAATATATCTTACAATTTATATCACAAGGTTCCACAAAGCAAGCTTATAACAAAATACTCCTCAATATTGCTCATTGAAATAATCTATAAATATCCACATATTATTTTCAATCTCATAATCATTTTACAAAATATTCACAAACACACATCAACACACATAATAAGTGAAAAGTGATTACCTCTCGTCAAAGCTAATTATTATCACATTATTCCAAATCAAAGAGCTCAAACACATGCCAAAATCAATATACTACAATCAATTTACTACCCGTTAGTAACTTTCCAAAAGTCCACATAATCAAAATTATAAATTATTTATAAATTTTAATAATAATATGTTATAAAAACTGAAAATAACAATTTAGGGTTTTAAATTTTAAAAATGACCGTTTAGTCCTTCAAATATCAGAAATGATAGTTTAGTCCTCCGAATTTTATAAATGACATTTTAGTTATTCAAATTTTATAAATGATAGTTTAGTCCTACGAATTTCATAAATGTCAATCTAAACTTATGAATTTCAGAAATAACAATTTAGTCATTCAAATTTCAAAACTAAACGACCTAAAATTTCAATAATATCCCCATTAACTCAAATAAATTATTTAATCTAAATTTAATCGGTTTAAAAATCCAAAATAGCATTATTTATAAATTGATTATATAAAAAATTCATTATAAAATATTATACCAAGTAAATCATAAAAGTAAACCGATCAAAATTCATTATTAATCATTCTTTATATTCTTGCAGTCATATACTTGATAAAAGTTAAATTTGCCCAAAATTCTAATCCTAAAATTTTCTCTAATCAGTACAAAATTACTATCATAAGAAAGAAAAAATTATTTAAAAAATCTTTCATAAAAGAATTTTTATAATTAGAAAAGATTTTGAGTATTTTATTGATCTCCGAAAAATAAAAAATATTCTTATCAAAACCTCACTGCATATCTTTTTTGTATGACACTTCACGTAAATTCATGTGTGAAGTGTCTAGGTTGAGGGGGTATTTATAGTATCCTTCAGGCCCCTATTTATTTTTTTATAATTTTTTTAATATAAGGGGCGTGCCCCCCTTATTTCTAATACAAGGGGGTGACACCCCCTTTTATTCAAGAGGGGGGCGTTGATAGTGCCTCTCATCTTGACTTTTATTATTTTTTTATATTATTAAAAATAATTTTAATTATTATATATACATACATATTTTTTTAAAAAATATTTTAACGAAATCTCTCTCTTTTTTTATCCCAAAATTATTACTACTAAATTAATAGTTATCTCTAAATTATATTATATCCTATTAATAAAAATAAAGATGTTACAAAAGGCATGACGCCATTGAGTCTATTTGATATAACTTTCGTGACTATCTTGTATACAATATTGCACAGACTTAAAGGACGAAAATCTCAAAACGTCTCAGGATGTTCGACTTTCGGTACAAGAACTATTTAAGTTCCATTGATTTTTCGTATAAGCATTGGATCATTGAAAACTTTATTAACTAAATCAAGCACTGATGTTCCTACAGTATACTATTAGCTTTGGTAAAAAAGAGGATTGAAACTGTTTGGTCCTAGCGCTTTCAGCAGCCCCATATCAAACAAAGCATGTTTAATCTCATTATCTTCAACCGATCTCCCTAGAATACGCAGATTCACATTGTCAATCTCGGGATAAGTACACCCAAATATCAAGGACCCAGTATATATATGAGTCTTCGTATATAGATTTTCAAAAAACTGGTTTCCCATTCTCATAATTTCTGTTGCATCATATGTCCACTCCCCATATTTGAGCTTCAAGGTGTCTATGTTATTCCTTCTCCGTCTCCTATTAGCTACTGAATGGAAGTATTTGGTATTTCGATCACCATCCACATACCAGGTAGCCCTAGAGTACTGCAGCCACATGACTTCTTCCCGTGCTAAGAGTTTTTCAAGCTCACTCCATAACTCCCTCGTAACTTATCCAAGTGCTCCGAGATACTAACCAAAGCCATCCATGCATTAACCCTGTCTAATCTTTGATACAAGCTATCTTTCATATAGGAAATGTTACCAAAAACCTCCTTATTCTATAACCTACCTATTGGTTTTTCAAACTCCTTCGGCTCTCTTGCTCTCAGGCATATTTTCATTTGCATTCTTTGTTTCTTTACCGTTTCATACCACACTGGAGGATTGTAGATCGTTCTTTATTTTTTAGGCTCCCTAATATCTAATTTGAGTAATTATTTTTGTTGTTGATTCTATGTTAAGTTTGGATATACTTGATATTATCTGATAAGATATTCTTAATTTTCCTTCTCTTCCTTTTACTTTGGCTCCCTTCTCTTTTTTCAGCTCTTATTTGTAACGCCCCTTCTTAAAACATAAATAATTGCGAGCGATAAGCATATTATGTAACATAAAGTGTATAACACAACGGAAACATATAAATACATTGTATTAGTTTACATTACTGGAGCTTACCCTCAAAGGGTTTGATAACACATATAAATACATGCACAAAGAGTACCAAAACAATAATAGCTAGGTACATGCGGAAGCGCTATAATCGCAACGAAACTCCAGGACTCTAATTACCGGTAGCAGCCACTTTGCCTTTTGAGCTACCTGCTTCAGCTGAAATGGTTTTGTTGTTTGGAAAGAATGAGATTCGAGAGAATCTCAGTAGCAACATGCTTACATACAATAAAATGCGAAACTAGATATGCAATGTCATGAAATGTAAGATGATCGAACGTAAGTGTGTACAATAGCCCAATGTCAAACTTCACTTCTGCCCTTGGTTGACTTGGTGCCCCTGTTGGGTCTCTGACCACAATATGGCGAATGGGTGTGTCTAGGACACTAGCTCATGTTACATGTATGACATTTATAGTGGCATCACATAGTATATGTAAGAAGAATGTTACTACCTGATTGTTTTCCTTGTGTTCTTTCCTCGCAGTTCGAAGCTCAGGCAAGCTTAAACTTCAAATTGTCCTTAAGTCCTACAATACCCAAATATCATAGGTGAGTTACCACTCATTCGTACCTTACTTCAATCTCATGTTATTGGTTAACTTAGCTTAGCAATGTTAAATTACCAAAATGCCCCTGTAGCCCCGGTCTATCTGGACCTTATCAAAATTTATGACTTGAGCTATTCTTACATAATTTTATGTGTAGAATCCATTTTTAACCTCAAATTGGTCAAATTTAGGGTCAAATGATAAAAATACCCTTGGTTGCCCTTTCATTTGTGTTTTAATGCATATTTTGTCATTTCTCATTCTGGGGCTTTTCTGACTTTGTCATCAACATAAACCCTACACAATTTCATAATCTAAACCCAATGGAATCTTCAGAATTATCGAATTCCATCCCCTTAATTATGTTCAAGATAGGGTCTAGATTTTAAGTTCTCAAAAAAATTGTGTCAGTTTCTCGTTCTGTCTTGCTTAATCACCTCCTTTCTACTTATAATCAAACTATTAGCTATTTAGATGTTCATTAGATAAGGTTTGGAGAAACTTGAATTTCAGAGTTCTTTAAGTTTCTTCATCTATATTTCACAAGCACAACCAAAGTAATCTAAGAATAACACTAATAGCATCCACTTAAGCAAGAGAATCATGTTTGGAGAGTTACCTTTGAGTTTCTCCACTTTCTCTCTCCTCAACATCTGACTGTTTCTCTCTCTCCTCTTGGAAACTCTTGAAAAACCATGGTTCAAAGATGAAAAGATGAACAAGAGAGATCATAGTGAGTTTAGGAAGCATGAATCACAAGTTCCAAGCTTCTTACCTTGAGTTTGAAGAATCCCTAGCTTCTTCTTGCTCCACCGCCTCAGCTCCCTTTCTCGCGTTCGCTCTGATCAGTTTGCACGAGGAATGAAATGAAGAATGAAGGAAAGGGATAATATATTAAGTTAATATAATAACTTAATAGGTGGCACATCCTTATTGGTCCACAATTCTTTTCTTGTTTGATTATTTCATTTACCTTGTTGCTGCATCATTCCACCGTATTGCATGAGAAAAGAGAGGGAATAATATTGACCTCAACTATCCCATTGTCATCTTGCAATAGGTTGACTTTTGTCCTTTGACTAGTTGACATTTCTTGGTAATAATTCACCAAAATAGGCTTATTAATTATCAAGTAGCTATTTCCCTCGTTTTAGTTCTCATATAATTGAGATCATTAGGAAAATTAGGGAAAATAATCGTTTCCCACTTTTTGGAAAAATTATAGTTTTGCCCCTATGTTTAATGATTTATCGAAATAAATCATTTCTTGCTTCTTTCCTTTGGTTTAACCAAATTTTGACTTGTATAATAGGCCTTTATTCATATCATTTCACGTTTAAAATTTTGGTTACCATAGCAAGCCTTTTAGTGGACATTTAATTGCTCATTTGTGTCCTTTCTTAGCCGAATTATGTGTAATTGACAACTAAAATATTATGATAAATTCATATACACCACAATTCACCATTTTATTCCATTAGATGTATCAATTACATAGGAGAAATATTGGTGATTGAAAATTAGGGTGTTACATTATTCTTTTCTTCTTTATATTCGTGAAGCAGGAAAAGATGAGTATTAGGGACATTCAATTAAGGTTCTTAAACCAATTTTGAGGTGTTACAGAAGTTGCGAGTGTACTCCAGATATAGAAGGTTCGAATGACTCTAGCCAAACGGTTTTTAATAACCGCTCCCAGTGCCCGGCTTTTTAATGGTTGACGGCTTAACAACGGCCTAAAGACGAGCCAATCCGATCCAAATGTTAAAGCGAGTTTTCCTTCAAATCCGAGTCGGAGTAATGTCCAGCCTGACTATGTAAACATTGGTTAAAACATAGATTTAAGAAACAATTATCCAAATAAATTTTTTGGTTCTTTTTTATTTCAAAAACTTGTTTTCAAAAACAATTTTGAAATAAAGAATATTGATTTTATATTTATTTTTGGGATTATGTGCATAAATAATATGTTTTAGAGTTTTTGATCCAGGTATTATACTCAGAACTTGATGTACAAACCTTGGCTTTTGGTTTCTTCTTATTTGAGTCATCTAGGTCATATGGTGGGCGTGTTTCCTTTCCAAAATAGGCTCCAACACTTTAGCTGCAATAAACCCCTTTTTTTTCTTTCTTGATATGTATCCCCCTTCTTGCTGGGGCTTAATTTCTTCAACATGGGTTCGTTACTGGTGGAAATAGTAACAGTAACAATACCAATAACAGTCAGAATCAACGAAGAAGATGGAGGACCACTGCTGGTTTAAGGCAGAGATTGAAGAGGGAGGTTGAAGAAGACGACTCCACCACATGGTCTATTCCTTCAAGCTGGTCGTTGCTACACTTATCTCCCTCTTGATGCCTACAATCGATGCCCTCCCTAGCTGCACAATTGCCACGTTCTCATACTTGAAATCACCAGATTGTCAGAAAAGGGAAGAGAGGGAGGAAATCAAGGGCTATAGTGGAGAAAGGGAAAGAGTGAGTTGGCGAGTGCTGATGGTGGATGATGAGGTGGTTAGTATTAGGTGCCATATTTATAGCTCGGTCAAACTTTAAAAAATCAAATTCGGTCAACTTTAACAACTCAAATTTAACATTTTTAATGGTGGGGCGAAATTGATCCTAAATATGACATACAATTTTCATATTTGTTAATTTTTTCATAACTTACCCCTATTGATGTCCCCTTAAAAATAATCACTACTAGAACAAAGGTCTTTTAAACTGCCTTATTTAGTGTTTATTTGGATTAATGGTTGAGAAATAGTTTTTTTTGCAATTTGAATTTTGGAAAAGTCTGATACGACAAAAGTTAGATTGTAAATGTGATTTGTGTTTAGATTGGCGGTGACATGAGTGACTTTTTTTTTCTAAACTTAAATATGTTTGGATTAGTGTTTAAAAAGCCTATTTAGATGGAAAATGACATGAACCTTATTGAATACTACACACACACACACATTATTTGTATATACTGTAATAATTGAAGTGAAAAAATGTAAATAAAATTTGATTAAAAAAGATGAGGGGAAAAAAACAAACACGCCCACTGTGCTTTTTTTGGCTGGTGGGCAATTCATCTAGCGCCATTTGAGTCTCATGGTGGGGCCCATATGATGGTATGGAAGCTGCTCAGTTGTGGAAATGGAGCACACCACTGAAAGAAGGTAGGGTTTTCCTAGGAAAAAGGTCAAAGGAGAAAAAGAAGGCTAAGGTAATGAGAGAATGAGATAAAAGCAAGGTCAGTGGGTGCCTCTCACCGCGCGGAGGAAAAGAATAAAAGTAGGGTCGGTGGGCTTCTGGCAAAAGCTATGTTTCCTACAAAAGCCCAGTACCATATGACGTGAATCCAAATAGCCTAACTCACACCCACTGTGCTTTTTTTTGTCACCTCACGTTTAGAAAGTTGCGATGCTTTCCCAAATAGACCCTCAGTGCCCATTTGGTTCACAGAATTGGAAGTAATGTAATAGAATGTAATGTAATGATGATTACATAATTTGTTTGGTTCGTCTTTAGGAAAAGATGATGCATATGCATAAAAATGTTTGATTAGATTACATTGAACATAAAGATATATAGGAATAATATAGCAAGGGACAAAATTACCACTTTCTACATATATAATAGTGTACACGTTGGGTTCATGATAATTTTTTTTTCATTCTGTACAGTGTACACGCTGGGTTTTTAATATTTAATAGTGAAAATATTATGCAGTGTATAAATTAGATTCATGTTAATTTTTTTAATATTTAATGATGAAAATATTATTTAATGAGATATTTTAATATTTTTTTAACAGTGGAATATAATTTTCTAAATTTTTGAATGGCGGAATATTTCTTAAATTTCAGTATTATTAATTATTTTTTAATATTTAATGGTGGTAATTAAAATTATTTAATATTTAACAGCATTTATGAGTGAGCACTTTGGCCAATTTAAAAAATTATATTTTCACTAGATTACAGGATTTCTGCATCCTCATTCATCAGTCTTAGCAGTATAATGATGTAATTAGGATTACAAAATGTAATCCTCTTTATATTACATAAGCATAACCAAACGCTGTAATCGTGTTATTACATCAGGATTACATGTAATCATCTCTCATGTAATTAAACCAAATGAGATATTAGACTTTTCATTATGAGGAAGGTTTAAAAATTTTGAACAGTGACATTTTCATAAATATATGCAAAATTTTAAATTGGTTCCGCTTACAAGCGGTCTAAAATATACTTTTTAAACCCATTGCTTTTACAACCAATCTAAAAAGTACTAAAAATTAATTAAAATTAATGTTTAAAATGTATTTTTAGACTAGTCACAAAAGATGAGCCCTAAAAGATTTATTTTAGATCGGATGTTTTAACAACAGCTTTAAAAAGTTTAATATCTTTTATTTTATATAAAAAAAAATAATTTGTTGCTAACTCTAAAATCCTTATGATCTTCGCTCTTGCGACGTCTCAACTCTAACTCTTAGTGTGACGCCATTGACTTGCTCTCCCCTCAACTCCTCTCCCTTGCCGGTATTGGAATAGAAAACTCATATCGTGGAACCATTGCCAATTTCACTCTCACACAATCCCTTTAAGAAGATCTGACAGCGCAATCCTGGTAATTCTAATGCTCTTCATTCCCATAGACTTCGACGAAGATAAGGTAGCTTTCTATTTCTTTTTCCATTTCTACTTTTCTTTTGGTGTTTGTTAAAAGCTAGTTCTACTTTTTTTTCTTGTTTATACAACCATACGAGAGAAAAAAAGAGAGAAAGCGAAAAAAGAAACTTCACAAGGTAGTCTTGGTAAATTGGTGTTTGTGCACTGGTTAATCGTTGGATCGGGCTAAAATTTAGTCAACTGGTTCAACGCATGTGGTTCGTCATTTTCAATGGTGGGATCATTGTTTAGAGGCCTAGTGTGAGAAAAATCTTGTTTATTGTGAGGGGCGTTTTTCTAGTATTTACAGCTTCTTTATTCTCTATTGTAAGCTTGTTTCTTTGGTTGATGGAGCCTAGAAATTCTAAACATGCTTAGAAAAATGTGCTACAAGAGAATGGATTTTTGATGCAATTGACATCACAACCTTCAATAAGATTTTTGACCATAACTTGTTCTCTCACTGTAAGGTTCTGGAAATTAAATCTTTTCGGAATGCAGTGTGCTATATTGAAGATTCATGCAGCTAAATATTTCCATTTGTAGGGATCCTTTAGATGTAGAAGCTAAGCAAAAACAGCTTGAGGAAGTATCTTTTACTCCTTTCGGTTTTTTTTATAAGCAACTTTTAACCTTATTGCGCAAAACCAACTAGCGGTTAAGATTAGTTGAAAACAATAAATGTGTAAAAAATGTCATGTTTCTTCCAAATATGCCCCTATTTATGGAATGAGCATAGGAGAGAGAATGAATAACAAATATGAGAGAGTATAAGTATAAAATATGAGAGAGAATATGTAATAAATGAGTAAATGAAATAGAATTAGTGGTGAGTGGGGATAATTAATATAAATATGTGTATTTAATAAAGGTAGAAAAGAAAAAAAATTTAAATTTTGAGACACAAGGAGAAAGTTTTTTATAAAAAGGATTAACTTCAAGAGAGAGAGAGTTGTTTATAAAAAGCACTGGAAGAAGTATTTTTTTTAACAAGAATTTCCTCTTTTTAAGATGCTTTATGAACATTACAATTATTTTTTCTTCCAAATGCTTAGAATGCTGATGTTGTTGTCTAATTGCCTTTGCATTAAAATATAGTTCACGAATAAACGCTAGCTTGTAGATTTATAGTTACGAATACTGATCAATTTATTCTAGTTTATTAAGATATTTTTTTTTCTTTATTGAAATTATTTACGTAGAGTTTTTCAAAGAAATTGGGGAAGTCTTTGAGATTTCTTGCCCCTTCTACAGTTATGATGTTGCAAGTTTATCTATATGTTCTATCTTCATATTGATTTATATCTTTAACTGAGAATGATGGTCATTTGTAATGTTGATTTTTCTGTATGGGCTATAACTCAGCTTAAAACTTCAGTTCTATTTGTATGGTATGTTTTAGAACATGAGACTAAATTATTTGCAAATTTTCTTAGTAACCAACTTTCTTTCAAAAATGCCACTTCAAAAAGATCAATATTATGATTGTTTTAACTTTGTAATCCTCCTTTTATAATCTCAAAACCCTCACTACACTCTATACCATCCCTTATGAAATTAGGGTTGCAATGAACTCATCTGCAAGTTATATATATATATATATATATATATAAACTTATATTATATATCTTATATTTTTATATAAACAAAAATCATAACTCATAAGTCCAATCCTCATTTTGTGCTTAAGTTGTTCTTTAATTAATTTGTTAATTGTTCCTCTTTCTATCGGTGTGCTGTATTAATAGAAACTACATGGGAACTGTAATTTTGTGTGTTGGTAATGCAATATCTTAGCATATATTGCTTTCATTGGTAAGCTCTCCTCTGATGAGTTTAATTTAATCTAATGTATTAATTGGAATATTGATATGCCTCAAATTACGCCTTTTCAAGGTTGGAAGATGAAAATATATTGTATTTTTCTTTGTCTCTTAAACCTATATTGTGTGGCATATAAAGTGTAGAAATTAGAGTTCTTTACAATTTTCATTCCTTTAAGTTTGTTTGGCCCTTATAAAGTTAAAGTTTCTTGTTTTCTTTATGAGTATTCCCAGAAATATCGGCTAAATTGATTACTACTTAGTTTTATGAATATTCATTTCTTTTATAAGCTACTAGAAATGCAATATCTTCACATGAGAATAACTTATTTTATGATCGTTTTGTTTCCGAACAACTTATTATATATATCACTCTAGGTGTGAAGTAGATGCAACCTATAGCCTTACAATACCATATTATAAGATACATTTTTTTAGTATGATATATTGTAAGATAATTTAATCATGTTGTTGCCCCCACTTAATAAAACTTTGTGGAATTGTATGGAAGATTTAATTCTTTTATGTTGTTTTGGTATTATGACGAAGATGCTGAGATATTTTTTATGAATTATTGTAAAGTTTTGGTCATGTAATTTTTGACTTTTATAACTTATTTACCGTCCTTATAGCTTATTTAAAATTTATGTGATGATGAAATATAAATAGGGCATTTTTTGGGACCTCCAATATTTAAATCGGTTATAATCTATAAATGGTCTACAAACTGACTTTCTAAATTGATTGTAATTCACAGCTAATGTAAAAAGTGTGTGTTCTAAACCTGTTTTAAAATTGAATAGGTTTAGAAAGTGGACTTGTTAGACCGGTTGTAAATTTTAAATTGGTCGTACAACCAGTCTAAAAAGTGTTGACTTTTTAAACTAGTCGATATAAGACTGGATCTAAACCCAGTCTAAATGACCAATTTTAACTGATCTAAAAAAAAGCTTATTCTTTTTTAGTAATGAATCAAGGATGAGAGGAAATGAAGGAATTAAAGGATGTGACTAAGTGTTTTTGAAATTATATATGATAGAGACTAACTTAACCAACTTCCTTAATTTATGATGTTAGATAAATATTTCTTATATTAAAGACTGGGGGAGTAATAATTTTGAGATTCATAATTTCTTGAATTATATACAATTTAGGTCATGTAAAGACTTCTAGGCTCAGCATTATCCATGAAGGAAAACTTGCTGAGGCAAATTCTTCTTTTTCTATTGATAATTGTTTTGGCACTTAAAAAAAAAAAATCTTTTGAACAGAGGTAGGAATATAAACCATGTGACCTTTAGTTAAGATGGTAAAAGACTTCACTTCAAGAGATTATTGGAAAATGAGCTAGGCTGTAATGATTTATTTGCAAAGGTGACTTTCACCTTCACTAACTTTTACAAACTAAAATTAAGGTAAAAGTCAATTAACGTAATATAATTTATATTTAATTAGATTTTTTAATAAAAAAATCGGTTTAACAGAAATTTATTTAGATAATATATTGAAAAGTCAGTTTTAAAATATTTAAATCTAAATAAAAGTTAAAAATAAAAAAAGTTATTTCAACTTCAATTTAGATTTAGAAGCCATATAACTCCAAAGTCATTCCAAGCACCATTTGTAGTTGAAATAGACTTTTTGAGTTGAGGCAGTTAGTTTGGAGGATTTAATAAGCCATCCAACCATGCCCTAAGTCTTATTATAATGAGAAAATAAATCTTTTAGTCATATAGCATTGATTCAATTGTAACACAATGTCTATACTCTGACTCGGTGTAACTTAATCCCTAAAGTTTTGACTCAGTTATAATTCAATCATTAAATTTTGATTTATTGTAACTCAATTATTTATATATATATTTTGCCAACATGTTCCTATAGTTTTTTGATAAGCACCGATTCCTATAATTTTAATCATATATGATTTTATTATGAGAAAATTGTCTATAAAGATCTCATTAAAAATTTATTTGTCAAATGGGATTTGAAAACATTTGAGGAAAGATCTTTTATACATTGAGAAGATTGTTTGAACACAATAAAAGATATTTTATACATGGGGAATATTATTTAAATACAAGGGAATATATATTGAACATAAGGAAGATTGTTTGAACACAAGATAAGATCTTATACATACGGATAAGATTGTTTGAACACAATATCTTTTTAACAATTAATTTGTTAAATAGGTATTTATGGTAATTTTTCCTTTTATTATTCGGCGAAAGCCTGTTTGTTTTTGCAAAAGTCCGGCATTAATCAGTGTCATCATCAAAACGACAAGAGAGCTGTTAGGTGGATGCGAAAGAAGTGAGAACACAACAACACAGAGCACAAAACGACACCGTGCCTCTCAATGTCGCTCATCCCTCTACGCAAACTAAATCCAAATCATTCACGTTAACACCTGGTCCCCCTCCCGCCGCTTATTATTATAACATGTGTGTGTGTGTATTTCTATTTATCAATATTAGTGTCGCTGTTTTTCATTTTCACAAGTAAAACTAAAATTAAAAATTTTTCTTTCCCAATTTCACGTTTTATTTTTTCATGCAATTTTTTTTCCATAAATATCTAATGTTAATTGAATGTTATTGTAGTATAGTTTATGAATTTTTTTTGGCCATCATGTAATGTATGAATATTAAGGAAGAAGGTTTAATATAAACGGGGATAAGAATATTTTTAATCATATAATATTTTTAAGGGTTAATATAATTTTTTGTCCCTAAAGTTTGACCCGATTTTGGTTTTAGTATCTCAAGTTTGAAGTCGGTGGTTTTGGTCCATAAAATTTGGCCCAATTTTGGTTTTGGTTCCTCAAGTTTGAAATCGGTGGTTTTGGTCCTTTAAGTTTTGCTTGATTTTGTTTTTAGTTCCTCAAGTTTAAAAATGATTTGATATCTTACTCTAAACTTGAGGGACTAACAGTTATAAACGGAGTAAACTTGAGGAACCAAAACTAAAATCGACGCAAACTTCAGGGACTAAAACCACCGATTTCAAACTTGAAGGACCAAAACCAAAATCGAGCTAAACTTCAGAGATTAAAAGTTATATTAATCCAATTTTTAATATAATTTTGTTATTACATTTTCAGTATAATTAGATTATATGGGCTTGTATTAGAGAAAGTTAGAAGATACCAACAAGCGGTTGGTTGAAATGGTAAATAATCTCATCCCGAAAAAAAAAGATTACAAATTCGAATCCTATAAGCATATTTATTGGGAGAGGTGAAAACTTTTTACACTTTTGCTTTGAACGGAGAAACCTTTACATTGTACCAAAAAAAAAAGGAGAGAGAGAAAGTTAGAAGATTCTAGATGAACACATTAATAAGCATGTTTGGGATTATGATTGTGAATCCTAAAAATGTTTATATACGTAAGTCGAGACAACACTCTTCTTATATACTTACTTCGTATACTGTAAATTACAATTGAAAAATTGCTTTTAAAAATTTTAATCATTATTCTAAATAAACACTGATGTACATATACATAAGTAGAGTTGGTTCTAATACCCAGTCCAGTTCATCTTGAGGTTAGGCGGGTAGCTCCATTTTTGTTGAGCCGAATCTAGTCTATGTCCTATTTAATTTAAGTGGGTGTTTGAATAACTTATTTAAAATTATTAAGATAAGTAAGTAAGAAAAATTTTATTTTGTAAAACTTAAAATAAATTATTTTAAGTGATTCAAGTAATTTTCAAATAAGCTGAGGGAAGCAGAGGCAATGTTTTTATGTATTTTTTTTAGTAGTATCTTTTAAAATTAGTTATCCAACTAATAAATTGCGCTTCAAGTTAAGTGTCCTCGGACGGAGTTAGTCCAATACGAAGGCTAAGGCTTATTAGGAATTAAAACCAAATTCCTAAGTACTCATGACTTCTTAATAATAGTACTAATACAAGATTTCCATGACAAATAATCATGACAAGTAAGTTATAAAATAATTATTATGTTACACGATTCAGAACATGATTATTTCATTTAGCAAGGGAGTAATATTTGCTTTACGAGATGTCTTTAGACTTTGAATAATAATGCTATTAATAAGTGAGTAATAAATTGGTGGGTTTTTCATAACACCAACAAAATACACTCACTCAATCCAAAATAACCAGGCTAAAATGAAGTTAATAAATCAAAAAGCCTAAACTACTACATTCACTCCTATCTAACCCTAATTATTTTATATTTGTATATATATTAATTACAAAACGACGGGACCAAATCAACTTCACCTAATCCAAAATGGCTTGACTAAAGTAAAATTCATCAATCAACATAAAAGCTTGTCTAATAACTTTTAAAAAGTATTCTTTTAAGGATTTTTTTATAAACTAAAATAAAATTTTTTTTTTTACATACTTATTTCATAAATCATAAATGTATTTTTAAGAAACTAAATAAACATGTTTTCTAGATCTTTTTGTAGAAATCACATCCTCTACTTTCTTCATTGATATTTTTTTCTTTTCTTGCTGGGAGTTCCTGCAAACTTTTTTTTGGTTGAGTTTTACTTACCTTGTTAACCGAATTGTTCAAGTTATAATGAAAAGTTTAATTCCATCTCATTTCACACCAAATCTTATATACGTGTGCTGAAGTCCGATTTTTGTTTTTTTTGTTAGTTTTTGAACTTGGTCCACAATGGCTTTCTAGTGAGCTCATGTTTGCTGGGGAAATGAGCTTGCAAAGTTTGAGCTTTTTGTCTTTTTATATACATACTTAATCTTATTTTTATGATATATCAAATATACTTTCAAACTCTATTTTTATATGTGTGTCTATCTTCATTTTCGTTTTTATCAAAATCAGTTTTAACATATCAAACAAACCCTAAACTGTAGGAAATTGTCTAAGGGCTTGTTTGAAAAAATGGTGGAAAAACACGTTTACACAAGTTAAGACAAAATTTATCTCACAAACTTACTTCGTATACCGAAAATTACGTTGGAAAAACAGTTTTTACCTCTAATCTAAATATGCATTAAATTTAGTGAATATTTGGTAAACCACAAAACTGTCATTTTAAAAGCCTTTTTTTTATAAGTGATGACAAAACTTCTTACGTATTTACGTCGTAAATCATAAAAAATATTCTTAAAAGGTAATCCAAACATGTATTTAGTATTAAAATAAGAATTCATATTTTTAAAGTGCCAAAAAGGATTTTAATATCAGGTCTTAAAGCATGTTTGAGATTACGATTGGAGATCTCAAAAGTGTTTATGCGTAAGTCGAGATAACATTTATCTCGCATACTTACCTCGCATACCGAAAATTACGATTGAAAAACTATTTTTAAAGACTCCGATCGCTATTATAGACAAACTTGTCAAAAAAAAAATTATATTTCATTTATCTATATTTCAGAAAGCTTCCAACTTCCAAGCAGTATTACAGATATTTTCCATTTTCATTGGAAAAATGTTTTTTCGCTTTTTTTATTCCTTGGTTTATAAAGGAAGTAGAACCTTCCAAGCAAAGTTCGGGGAACACGTAATATCCCGATCTTCTCCTCAGTCTTCCAATAAATTTTTTTATGAACTTGAGCTCCTGGCGTACAGCAGAATCTCATGCTACTTCTTTCTTTAATTTAAAGGTATATATTTTTTTATTCTTAAGATCTTTTGATGCTACTTGATACTGTGTCCGGTTAATAATTATGATTTTTTTTACCTGAGTTAATAATTATGAATTTCATTTGAAATCTGTTTGAAAGCTACGAATTAATGTATTGATTCCCGACTCAGTATGGCTTGAGTTCCGATATAATTGGAACGATGCAGTATCGCTTGAGTTTGTGACTATTTCTTTTTGTGCTTCTTTTCTTTCTTGTAATAGTAATTTATATAGGTTCCTGAATTGCGTCGGAAAAACGATTTGAAGTATCTACTCAGCATCTTCTTTATCTATGATGATCATGAAGAAAATTGAGTTGAACTCGTTCTGATTCAATTGCTATCGCTGTTTAACACAGAATATAGTTTTTGGGCATGGAAATTCTATCGTATGGTTCAGCACCATGTTGCTATGTAGTGAACTCAAAGTTGAAATTGAGTGAGAGGTGCTTCAATTCCCGACAGTTAGGGTTTCCCACTGCTGGAAATCATGGAATTCATAATTGTAACACCGTTTCTAGATTCTATAACATTGAAAGAGGTCATAGGTCCTTAAATACTCTTAGAGGCTTTAAACAAAATAATTCCAAGGTTTATAGTGGAGGCTATGATGGTTTTGTGATTGATGGTGAAGGAGATGTAAGAGATATCTCAGGAATAGAACAACCTGCTGCTAAGGTTCGCATTCCTGGTCTGCCAAATGAGCCGAAGGGGGAATCTGGTGTTGTGATAAGAAGTTGCTTTTGGGAGTGGAAGCCAAAGCTTAACGTGCACTATGAAAAGGCCGGTTGTGAAAATTTGGAATCCCCGCAGATTCTCTTTCTTCCGGGTTTTGGTGTTGGTGCTTTCCATTATGAGAAGCAAATGAAGGATTTGGGCCGTGACTTTAGAGTATGGGCACTGGATTTCCTAGGTCAAGGGATGTCACTGCCTTTTGAAGATCCCACACTTCAGTCTAAAGAAGGTGGTGCATCTAACGGTAAAACTTCTTCATGGGGTTTTGGAGATGAAACTGAACCATGGGCAGAAAAGCTTGTATACTCTATGGATTTATGGCAGGATCAGGTTCGCTACTTTATAGAAAAGGTTTGTGATGTGTACACAATGATTCCTCTGCTGTGTTCATGTTTTATTTGATAACAGATCCTTAGTTGTTCCAGCTAGTTTATTGTTTTGCAAGCACTGTGCTGAAAGTCATATCATGCAGATGGTTTTGCTGCAAATCATACCAAGCCAATGGCTTTTCTTCATTACTTCTTTTTCGAAATTCCTTTCCTTTATTCATGTTTGAAGGATTACTTGTCAGATCTTATCTCATGTTGATCAGTCATGACTCTAGCTCTGCCACAACACCTTCATAATTGTGCCAAAAGTTAGGATTACCTAGTTATTGACTTTCATTTATATTGATGTTGCCCTATCTTGGTTGGGTTGATATTGATATACAGTGCCTTAATGTTTTAGCACTACAGCATGATTTGCTCAAGTATTTCAGCAACTATAATAAATTTGTATCATTACTTCTCCCGTACCTCTTGTTTTTCCTCCAAGGCCTTGAAACTTAATGCAGTAGAAATCTGCAGTCTTTTTATGATTAGCTTATAGGTTTATTTTTTATGTTGATGATTAACGTAATAAGTATGTAAAAATCGATATTCTTCTTCAGTATCTTCATTTAATAATCTGCTTGTGGACGTTGGTTCCATCAAATGAATTTGAGTATCGAAATGGCATGTATTGATTTTCAGGTAATTGGTGAACCGGTCTATATTGTGGGCAACTCATTAGGAGGATTTGTTGCACTGTATTTTGCAGCATGTAATCCTCATTTAGTAAAGGGTGTCACATTGCTCAATGCAACACCGTTTTGGGGGTTTTTGCCAAGTCCTGTGAGAAATCCAGGACTTGCAAAAATATTTCCATGGGCTGGAACATTTCCTCTACCCCCACGTGTGAAGAGGCTGACAGAGTTGCTGTGAGTATCACTTCACCTTTTTCATTGCTTCATTCCTGTGCTTTTTTCAGACTTGTTTTACACATTCCAGAAATTAACTTCTAATTTCCTTATTTCGAGCACATAAGCTTCATTTCCATTCGCATGTAAGGAACTTAGATGGAAAAGTATTCTGACTGGCTTAAGAGGTCTCATTTTTGTGCAAAAACAAGATTTGCTTTGCGTTGGAAATCCTTTCCTCTATTCAAAACCTGCTTTTGAATTGAAGAATTGATCTTGTTTATCTTTAGGTGGGAGAAAATTAGTGATCCAAAAAGTATCGCTGAGATACTTAAGCAGGTTTATGCAGATCATTCAACAAAGGTAGATAATGTGTTCTTGCGTATAGTTGAAACAACAAGGCATCCAGCTGCTGCTGCATCATTTGCTTCAATTATGTTTGCTCCTCAGGCAGAATTATCCTTCGATGATGCATTATCTAGGTAGCTGTCATTTCTACTTATTAAACTGCTTCATCGGCTCTTGATTGTTATCATTATCTCCATTTTTGTTCCAAGGATAAATATTTCTAGTATGTCTTCATTTTAGATGTCGAGACAACAATGTGTCAATCTGCCTCATGTATGGCAAAGAAGATCCATGGGTGAGGCCAGTTTGGGGACTTCAGGTTAAAAGAAAGGTTCCTGAAGCTCCATATTATCAAATCAGCCCAGCCGGTCATTGTCCTCATGATGAAGTTCCAGAGGTACACAATTCCTCACTAATTAGTTTGAAAATGTTCTTTCCTTTGCACATTCTAAATAGGATAGGTAGATCAAGCCAATTATAAAGAGACGTGTAATCATATCCTGCATAATTCCCCATGGGACTCAGCTTTGACATGTTTATGTTTTTCCTTCCTGATTGGCTTCTGTATTTGTATTCTGCTCCTGGTGGTTTAAATTTCCAATGTTCAAAGTATGCTTTCTGATTTCCCCCTTTTTTTGGACCTTGCTTATCTTTACATGTTAGAGATGACTCAAGAGGAATGGAACTCTTAGATATGTCCTGAATCCTGAATCCTGATCATCTGAAATAACAAGAAATCTACTCTTTGCTGGTTTTTTCTATTCTGTCAAGTTTTTAATTGGTTCATTCTTTGGTTAAGCAGCCTGAATGAGTAATAGAAGATGTAGGGGTTTATCAATTTTAGGTGAGATAAAGCATGCAGATAAAAAGAGTCTCGTGCTTATTGCTTTTGAACTCAAAGTAGTGGAGTAGTTTGATGGACTGTTTAGTATGTAGACTAGACTGGAATTGGATGAAAAATATAGCATGCTGTACTATTTACAAGCTATCAAATTCTGCATAATACACGAGAACACATGTCTGCTATTATTACATACTACTCCGGTTCCTATTATAGGGTGCCATTTAGAATTTATTCTTAGTCCTTTTTATAAGGTACTCTATAGTTTTAGGGAGTATTTAATAGATATGCCCATATTTAATAAGGGTTGTGAGAGAGTAGAAATTAATATGATGTTGAAGTTCAATGTAGCTAAGAAGGGCATTTTTGGAAATCATTTGAATTTTATGACAAATCTAATATTTTTAACTGTTTTTATTGGTACACTTGAATTAGTTAGAAGTGAGTTATATTTGTAACTAGAGAGGTTTTATTTTGTAGGTTGTGATCCTCCCTCGTTTGCCCTTTTTTTCTTTCAACAAGATGGCCACTAACCATATAAATGCCTTTATTATTAACAGGTCATAAATTTCTTACTACGTGGGTGGATAAAGAATCTGGAGTCTCAGGGTTCTTACTCATTACCTCTACTTGATGACTCAGACAGTACAAACTTCATCATTGCCAAGGAGCTAGAATTTATGAGAGAAGGCTCAAAAAAATCAGTGATGGTTAAATATGTAGCAGGTAATAATAGTTTCACGCCTTGGGACAGAATTCGATCTTACTACACCAATTCTCAGGCCAAGCTCAAGAACTTGGCACTCAAATCTAAGTGATAGTGCGAACTCCGTGTATAAAACGTGTATACTCATAGATAATACAAATCATTTCCTACTAAGTCATGAATTCTTCAAGCATGCGTACAATATTTTATATTTTACAAATATCATATAAAATAAAACATCAACTTCCCATAATTCTTCCCTAATTATTTTTTAAATTTTAAATATAAAACATAATATTTCTTACTCCTCCAGTGGAGTACTGAGCGAACGATGCAGTTTTAACTTAGTGGAGGAAAATGGAGAGGGGATTAAGTGAAGAGGCTCCACGTCTGGTATCAGAGGTATCTCAGTTATTGTATGATACCAATTAATAAGTACATAATGGAAATTGGGCTCAGCTTATCTCCTTAGAGCCTCTCGTCCCTGGCGCCTCCATTGCAGATGAACGGCATGCGTTTCAAATATATAGGGAATGTAAAGGAGGGCGCTGTAAGGTTTTAAATAGGAGTGTAAATTTTTTTTTTTTTTGTCATGGTAAAACTAAGCAGGAACAAAAGGACGATGGGCCCACCAAATTTCAATGACAAAGTGATGTTATCCAAAACTAAATTTATTTATAAATAATTAAATACCCCAAACATTTTGCATAATAAAATTATTTTTAAAAAACTCATAAAAAATTAATAAGTCCTATTAATTCTAGACTTTATAAAAATATAACTCACATCCCCAATGAAATTATTAGATATACTCCTCCTTTAATAAATGATAATCTCTATTGATCAAATATATCAATTTCTTGGAACTTATTTTATGATTCTAATGAAATTTATATGGTTAAAAAACTTATTTAATTAGTAGATATGAACTTATTTTAAAAAACTTATTTTATGATTCTTATAAAAAATCATAAAAAAATAAGAAGGGAAAATTACCTATAAATACTTTGGAGGCAAATTAATTGTCAAATGTTATTACGTGTGCAAGCAATCTTCTATTGTGTGTAAACAATATTCCCTATGTTCAAAATTTTTTCCTATAAACATGTAAACATCTTCAATTGTGTGCAATGTGGTAGCATTTGTCAATTAATTTGTCCCAAAGGTATTTATGGGCAATTCTCCCAAATAAGAATCATAAAATAAGTTCAAAGAACTTGATATATTTGATCAATAGAAATTATCATTTATTAAAAGAGGAGTATATCTAATAATTTCATTGGGGATATGAGTTATATTTTTATAAAGTCTAGAATTAATAGGACTTATTAATTTTTTTGAGTTTTTTAAAAATAATTTTATTATGCAAAATGTTTGGGGTATTTAATTATTTATAAATAAATTTGGTTTTGGATAACAACATCACTTTGTCATTGAAATTTGGGGAAATGGCTGGCGTCCTTTGCAAAGGACATCCGCTGCATGTCCTTTTCTCCAAACGGTGTAGTTTAGAGAAAATGGGGTAAATTTTTTTAATTTTTTTATCTAAAAAAATAGTATTTAATATTTTAAAATATTTTTCTAGACGTATCTAGTATCTTAAAATATTTTTTAAATAGCATGCAGTATTCTAAAATAATTTTTAGTATTTTTAATTATTTAAAATATTTTTTCAGTTATACCCAGTATATTAGCAGACTGATTGCAATTTTACCAATAATTTATTTTTCAATTTCAAAAATTACTTTAAAATATTTTAAGAGTAAAATTGCAATCAGTCTGCTAACACATTAGGTATAACTGAAAAAATATTTTAAAATTTTAAATACTAAAAATTACGTTAGGATACTATATGCTACTTAAAAAATATTTTAAAATACTAGATACGTCCAGAAAAATATTTTAAAATACTAGATACTATTTTTTTAGGAGAATGATTGTAATTTTACTCTTAAAATATTTGAAAGTAATTTTTAGAGTTGAAAAAATAAATTATTGGTAAAATTGCAATCAATCTGCTAACACACTGGGTACAACTGAAAAAATATTTTAAATAATTAAAAATACTAAAAATTATTTTAGGATACTGCATACTACTTAAAAAATATTTTAAGATACTAAATACGTCTAGAAAAATATTTTAAAATACTATATATTATTTTTTTAGATAAAAAAATAAAAAAATTTACCCCCTTTTCTCCAAACTACACCAAAACGGTGTAGTTTAGAGAAAATGACATGCAGCAGACGTCCTTTGCAAAGGACGCCAGCCATTTCCAAATTTGGTGGGCTCATCGTCCTTTTGTTCCTGCTTAGTTTTACCATGACAAAAAAAATTAAAAAAAATTTACACTCCTATTTAACGCCTCACACAGCCCTCCTTTGCATTCTCCATATAGTCAAAACGCGTGCCGTTCATCCACAATGGAGACGACAAGGACTAGAGGCGCCAGGGAGAGAAGCTGAGCCAATGGAAATTAATAAAGATTACGTAAATTATATAAATCTATAGCAGTGATAATCTACAAAAAAATATTATTTAATACTTCATCAATTAATTCAAGATTCCATATTCCATCTTTTTTTCCAAATTCCAGCTAACTTTACTACACTTAACTTGCCTCCCCTTTCCCTCCTTTATTCTCAATTGTCTTGGTGGATGTTTGAGCGATTGAAACTTTTAAATAAAATACTTTTTAATCGTGATTTACGGTATACGGAGTAAGTATGTTAGAAGTTTTGTCTCGACTTATGTAAAAAACATTTATATATCCAAGCGTCCTTTTAGTTACAAAATAAAAATGAGCCGCCTTTCCTAAATCCCAAAGGCAAATTCCTCGTGCCACTCTCATTTATAAACCTCCCTCTGTGACCTTTATAAACCTGTGTGCTTTTGTCATTTTCATTCCTTGTGCAATATTCCAGTTTGCTCGCTGAGTTGTCTCTTGCCTTCCAGATCATAATGTTGCATTTTATTGCTTTTCTCTTCTGTGTCGCCTTTCTCCTCTTGTCAAGAAGAAAAAGGCGATCCGACCAAGACTGTCTTGGTCAGTCTGATTGTTCTTCAGTTAGATTTGACAATTCAACAGGACTTGTTAACTAGGAAGGTACCTCTATTCCAACCACATGACTCAAGATTTATCACTAAAATTCCTCTGTAGAAATCTGCGGGGATGATTTGTTCTGTATGTAAAAATTGACGCAGAAGAATTTAATGAGGTACTTAGATGAAAATGTACTATATCTTATCTCAAGTCTTTATTTATCATCTATACTTCACTAAAATAGACTAATGAGATAAACCTGCAGGGGCTTGAGGTGTGAATGGTCCATAAGTGTCCAATTTCAAGGTGAGGAAGTTCCTCAACAAAAGGAAGAGGAAAATGCAGATGAGGATAGGTCTAGGAAGAAGGATAAGGAGACCGTAAATGCCAATTGATTCCTTCGTTAAAGCCTCTACTTCAATCTATCAGATTTCCATATGATATTAGAGCCATGTTCTTAAGCACGTCCAATAAAAAAAGAAGAAAAAGAAGAAGAAACATTGATGTCAACAATTTCATGCCTGGACTGCCTTTCATTGACAAATGAGACTGAATGGAACAACAAAAAGTCCATGTTGCTCTGCTTCTTGAATGATCACAGTTCCTATTCACCCTGTACAAGAATTATGCGAGCCCATTGTCACTACCTTGTTTGGCGTGACCGTGTTAGACCAATAAAAGACGGGCCATATAATCTTATCATTGGGTGATAGGAGGGCGATATTAGTGTTTGGGCGTTGTTCTCCTTAGACGGGCTGAAGTCCATCTAAGGATTCAACTGGTCAGGGGCTAATGTCGTTCCTATGATGAGCCCATGACAGTGCGAAACCAGTTGGCACCGTATCTGGTAAGGCTGGTCCCTAGGGGAAGTGATACCCTCGGGATGCCGCACGGGCGCTGTAAGCTGCGCCGGACTCCAAGCCCGTGACAAAGTGGTATCAGAGCCTACCTCGCTTTACGCTCGGTGTGGTAGCCCCCTATGGATGTAATGGGGGTGGACCCCTACCCGGTGATGGGGGCATCGCTTGGTTGGGTGAGGGAGCTTGTCAGGGGTTTTAGGGCCTATATAAGGTGGGGTGTTAAGCACCCACGAAGGTTTTGTGGGAGGGGCTGGGACCGTCACAAGTGCCACGACCCTAACAAGTCCCATTCCGGCTAGTTCGAGGTGGATCCTTGGGCAGAGTCCTTCTCTGTAAAATCATTTCCTTAACACTGTAAAATCCTATTATTATAACTCAATTCTCCAAAAGTCTACCATGTTAGAAAAGATTACAGCTCATCTTTTAAAAATTTAACCATGGTACAAAAAGAGTTCAACTAACCGTTTGAAAACTCTACCATAGTTTATAAAATTTACCATGGAAAATAAAATCATTTTCCTTGCTGAATAATATCTCATCAGATATTAAAATATCCTTATCAGATCAAATTGTGGATCCACAAATTTAGAACACATCATAAGCCATACAGGCCTTCTAACATCATCAGAAGCAATTAAAAATATATAGTTAATATATCAAGTTCTCAGAAATAGATCAGAGTATGCAAGATGAGCCCTAATGTGGTATTATACAATAATTCTACATATATTAAAAGATGAAAGTACTACTTTTATCAGAAGTAGTTTAAGCTTCCGAAGTCTTCCCTAATGGACCCGCATGACAACTATTTCCTGAAAAATGTTAAATCAACGGGGTGAGACAAAAGCCTCAGTAACCAGCAATCCATCCCATCGGGTATACAAGTATGTGCTCGTGAGGTGCCAAGTGGGACAATTATAAAAGTATAACATTATTAAAATATCACTTGTCCATACGAATAATTTCATAATAATTCACAATATCATATTCTCATTCTCATATTTACCATATAAGTGTACAAGAGTCAATACACAATAATTTATTTTCTTTCCTCCCTTATTTCCTCTCCACCTTATTTCCTCTGACTGAACCCATGGGCTAGTACTCACCCATATGACTGGTAGCTAACTCAACAAGCTCACCGATCAAGTAATATGGATCGGCCAAAATCCACAGAGCACAAGACGTGACCATGGGTTCCCCCTCTAAATACATTAGTGGAGTGTCATAGCCTTACGGAATACAAATGGGCCAAAGGACTAACCAGTGTACACCTGGACGTCCACCACCTTATTTCCTCTTTTGTACAAGAATTCACCCCCTTATTTCCTCTTTGAGTAACCTCTCATTAATTCCACATCCATCATCCCCTATCTTATCCATATTATGTGATTATGACATGTCATTATCATTTCATAATTATCAAAAAGGATATTTTCAATCTCATAAATAAATACCAACTCATATAATATTGCTAGTCATTTTCTCAATGAAAATAAGTCCCACAAAACAATTCCATTAACAACATATTTTCCAAAACCATATCACATATCAGCAGCCAAATTTATAAATCCGCATAATTAAAATCACTCACAAACATTAAACAAGCATGTACAACAAGAGGAAAGTGATTACCTCTCACCAAAGCTATTTATTACCACACTGCTCCTAATCCAAGAGCTCAAATAAACGCCAAAATCAATCTACCATAATCAATTTACTACCCATTAATAACTCTCCAAAATTCCACATAATCAAAATTATAACTTATATACAAATTATAATAATAATATATAACATATTATAAAAACTGAAAATAACAGTTTGGGGTTTAAATTTTAGAAATGACCGTTCAGTCCTTCAAATATAAAAAATGATAGTTTAGTCCTCCTAATTTCATAATAGCAGTTTAGTCCTCCAAATTTCATAAATGACAGTTTAGTCCTTAAAATTTCAAAACTAAACCAATTAAAATTTCAGTAATACCTTCATTAATTCAAATAAAACTTTTAACTCACATTTAATCTGTTAAAAAGTCTTATATAGAATTATTTATAGACTGATTATGTAGAAAATTTATTATCAAATATTATACTAACCATATAACAAAAATAAACTGATTAAAATTAAATATTAAATATTCTCTACATTTTTATAGCCTTATATTAAAAAAACTGAAATTTGTCCAAAATGCTAATCTTAAAATATTCTCTAATCTATACAATATTATCCTTATTAGAAAGAAAAAATACATGGAAAAATTTTCATAAAAGAAATTTGTTGAAAGAAGTTATTTTAGCTATCTAAATAATCTTATAAGATAAATAACTTACCTCAGAAAACCTTAAATAAGCTCCTTGTTGTCTTCTCGCTCTCTCCCTCTTACTCTCGTTCTTCTCTCTCACAAAACCGCACAAGAGACCGCACCTCTTGTGCGGTTTTAAATGAATGAAGGGGGACGATTGCTCCCCCTTCATGTATATATATTTTATATATATGCATGCAACACGAGTTGCATATATATATATATATATATATATATATATATATAATAAAATAATATTATAATAATAATTTAATTAATTATTTTTTTTTAGATATTACATTCTCTCCCCTAGCACGAGGGCGTGCTAGATTTTGGTTGGGGGAGAATGTCACGACCTTGTTTGGCGTGACCATGTTAGACCAATAAAAGACGAGCCATCTAATCTTGCCATTGGGTGATGGGAGGGCGACATTAGTGTTTGGGCGTTGTTCTCCTTAGACGTGCTGAAGTCCATCTAAGGATTCAACTGGTCGGGGGCTAATGTCGTCCCCCTGATGAGCCCATGGTTAAGGCTGGTCCTTGGGGGAAGTGGTACCCTCGGGACGCCGCACGGACGCTGTAAGCTACACCGGACTCCAAGCCCGTGACACCATGCTAAAGGTAATAGAAAGCACCATAGGTAAGTTTGAAAGGTGATCAAGGATAGACCCTCAATCAATGAATGGAATAAGGGCAAGGTTTGCCATTGATTCCTTCATCAAAGCCTCTACTTCAATTCTTCAATTTCTCACAAAGTATCAGAGCCAACCAGGTTTTTCGACACCTCCAACAAAAAAGAAAAAGAAGAAGAAGAAGAACCGTACAAGAATTGGACATGATTTGGATGCGAGCCCCTGCTGAAGGTAATGGAAAGTGTAGCAAGCTCCAAAGGTGATCAAGGATGGACCCTCAAATCAATGAATGGAGTGGGTTAGAGTTTGCCATTGATTCCTTTGTCAAAGCCTCTACTTCAATCCTTTAATCTCACATATGGTATTAGAGCTAGGTTCTCCGGCGCCTCCAATGAAAAATTAGAAGAAGAACAACCATTGATGTCAAATTAATTTTATCAGGTGCTTTTAGGGTTAATTGATGATGTGTCAAATTAATACAGCTGGCTTAATTTAATTGGCCAACTTAACATACGTGACCTAAGTAACTTGATATAAATTCAGTCCTTAAATATTTTATGGAAATCAAAGTAAGCTTACATCAGCAACTCTATAATATTTAATATTTTAAATTTGATGAATCATTGCAGCTAACCGTAGCCAAGTGTAAGTAAGAAGGAGAAGTGGAAGCATTTAACAATGCCACCTTCAACACGTCAACTTTTTGCATGTATCACTTTTCCCTCTTCTTATATTAGCTTCTTCCCCAAAACCCTAACTGTAACCCTCCATCTCCAAAATAAAATGAGTCACGGTCAACCCGTCAGGCCTCAATCTCATGATGATGATGAACATCTCTCTCCTATTTCTCAGCTCCAACAACCCATCACATACGGCGACGTTTTTAGAGTCTCCGGCGACTTAGCCTCCAAACCTATCTCCCCTCAAGATGCCGCCGCCATGCAAGCCGCCGAGATCCAAGTCTTGGGGAAAACCCACAAGGGTACTCCGGCCGATACCATGCAGTCCGCTGCCGTCATCAACGAGATGGCCGGCCATGTTGAACACCGTGACTTCACCGACATCGCCAAGAACCAAGGCGTGTCGGTGACGGAAACCCAGGCCGGGGATCACCGGATCATCACTGAGGCGGTCGGCGGCCAGGTTTTGGGGCAGCATGTGGAGCAGGATGGCCCCACCGTGGCTTGTACTATTGGGTCTGCTACCATAGATGGGGACCCCATCTCCATTGGTGAGGCGCTTGAGGCGGTGGCGATTTCCGCCGTAGATAAACCGGTGGATCAGAGTGATGCCGCCGCTATCACAGCGGCCGAGATTAGAGCCACAGGAAACAAGCGAGTAGTCCCCGGCGGTGTGGCTGATACTGCTCAGAATGCAGCCTCTATGAACACTCATGCCAGACACCGGCAAGATATGACTAAGCTCTCCGATGTTTTAATGGTAAAACAATTCTACTTAGTTTGTTTGGAAATTATATCAGTAATTATTTGATCTACAAAATTTAAATTATCTTAATCTTTTTTATAAAAATTTGATAAGAGTTATAATATTTAATGAATTTTTTTTATTTAATATATTACATTATTAATTAAAACATTGATAATACTTATATTTATTTTATTTTTTTCGTACTTATTCTTTATAAATAAGGGTATACTTTAAAAAAATGATTTATTTTAAACATACTTATTATTTATAATTAATTTTAACTACTTTTTTAAATATATAAATAAAAATAAATTTTAGTGAAGGGAGTATATTTATTATTTATAATTAATTTTAACTATTTTTTTATTTTATTTTTTTAAGGATATACTTAAAAAAAATGTTTATTTCAAACATATTTATTATTTATAATTAATTTTAACTATTTTTTTAAGTTGCGTTATTTGATTATTGGAATCTTATAAATAAAAATAAATAGGAATGGAGGGAGTATATTTATTATTTATATACACACAAGATTTACTAATGTTTCCCACAGCTCTTTAAAATTTTTGTATAGTTGATGCAATAGTTTTAAAAATTATATAGGATGCGACGGAGAAGCTGGCAGTAGACAAGGCGGTGACGAAGGAGGATGCGGAAGCTGTGTATGCGGCGGAGGTGCAGTTTCCATGGCGCAGGGACTCACCAGAGATGGTAGCCAGGCCGGGCGGAGTAGCGTCTTCCATGGCCACCGCCGCTCAGCTGAATGAACAAAAATAATAGGGAACAACTCTCTGTCAAGAGTTTAATTAGTGTTAGATTATGTTAAATATGCTAATTAAGGTTTAATGAGTCTGAAAATATCAACTTCTGTAATTGCAGAATCTGATTGTGATGTATATATATGTTTTGTTAATTCGCTGTTATATATTAATAATAAACTAAACAGAGATGAATATATATGGAGTTATTAATCTCATATCTTCGACTGTGGATATTTGATAAAGTTTTACTTATTTGTTTGTTTATTTATTTGCCCCAGTTTGCATGGCAGCATAATAAGGTAAACTTCTCTCAGAATAGTGAAACAAGTAGTGGTAGCTTCAAGGAATATGGCACCTCAGATTAGTTAGAAGATATTCCTCTACTCCTATCTATTTATAAGGTAGAAAGAAAGAGAAGTTTTCTAGTCCTGAATAGTGAGAGAATTTTTTCATATGAATACATAATTTTATCTTTAATTGACTTTATTCTCATTATGTATAATGTATTATTATGTATAATGTAGGGTAAAGTTAGAAAGATATTGAATTTTAAAGTTAGATTAATAAAATCTAAAATTTTTTTATTGATTTTAAAGTTAGATTAATGAAATCTAAGTTTTTTATTGATCCATGTAAAAATGCTGGAAATGCTATATAAATAAGACAAGAGTAGTGGAAGTATAACCTATTGCAAAAGCGTAATGTATACATTTTTATAGGAACCTATTAAAAAATTTACTTTAATCCTTTTTATAAGACCCATTCCAAATTGTTCAGTGCATTATTTTTTTTAACAAAAATGCTTTTATTAATTACTAAAAAAAGTAACTTAGTAATGTGTTTTGATGGCACCATTAGGACCTTACAAAAGGTTGAGGGTTTTATTCTTGTCACGGCTCATGTGTTGAGAATAAAATTTTAAAAAATTATCAAAAAATTAAAATAAAATAGAAACACATTATTTGCCAACAAATACATTAATTAGAAGGAAATAGATTATTCAATAGGTTTAATTCAATGCTGAAAAAAGCATACAAATTATTGGCAACTTTAATATAATTGCCTATATTAACCAAATTCCTCAATTCTTTTGAAGTGGTTAAAAGATTCTCATATATTGAACCACAGAGTACATTTACATTTAAGAGGAATACAAAAGTATGAGTCTATAGATAAGTATATAACTCACTTGCTCTTTATCTAGAAACAACCAAAAACTAAGGGGGGGAAATCTTACCAATCTATATATGATATAAACATTCTAAAACCTCACTACTTTTTTTTTAATACAAAAATCACACTATTTATAAGTAATGAACTGTGAAACTTAATTTTCAAAATAGGACATTATTCAATCCCCCTGGCAACCAGATCAATAATCAATAACTATAAATGCCACACTTCCATGTTACAAAGATTGGATTAAATCAAATGAAAGTACAAAATGTGTGCAAGATTAAACCATCTATGACTTTGAAAGCAGGCTAAAGTGTAAAACAAAAAAAAAACACTTTCATATTACAAATATTGGATTAAAAACAAACTGCTAAAAAATACTTCTGACCATGTCCTGAATATGATAACCCCAGTGAAAGTGAGGACACTGCAAGATTTTTGTCCAATAGAGCAAAAGAACCAAAACCCTGCACCTGCAAGTATACAGGGAATCTTGTGTACATGGATTAAGGGGTCAGCAGCTCTGCAAGAAGCTGACCATCTGAAAATTCGTCCAGTATTGGGAAGGAGGATCAGTAATATCTTTTATCTCACACTCTGCCTTGTCTTGATCATTCGCTTCAGCGAACCGAGCCAGGACTGGCATTCATCCCATTCGGTTGTAGTAAGCAATACCTGAAACACACCAGGGACATCCACATTGTAAATTTGACTGGTGTCATCATCACCAGAGTAAACAGCTTAATCTTCCAATGGTTTACCTGAATTTGTAGGGCTGTACTGAAATCGCCTTTGTCTAATGCCTGACACAGCTGAAGGAGCTTGTCTGCGGCATTTTTAGAGATGTCCCCACTGTCCAATTTCGCAAATAATCCTCCGATTTTCTTTGAGTTGTCTTCTATCTCCCGCTTTTTGGCTGGATTCGCACGTGCACCCCCCAGCACTTCTGATGTCTCGTTGAAAAGCCTTGTCAACGTTGTGACAATGGGCTTTTGATGCACTGACCCAAAGTCAAAGCAAGGAAAACGTTAACCAAAGGGAAATTGCCAAAAGATAGAGAAAGATGAATGCTTTTATAAACAAAACAAACATCAGTATCAGGCAATTCAAATTTAGGACTTCAGTTGCTTGCACAGACGAGAGAAAAGTGAAATTATACATAATAAATAGCCAGATCATTTGCAGTTATATAAAGAAATAGATTGGCTAGAAGAGTCCATTAAGCAAGCAGCAAGCAGAAAAGGAAACAAACAAGTAGGCACAACAACTTTCCAAAAGGTTACGATTCACACACAACTAAAAGGCCAGCACATGGCTTAGTCTCAACACAAAATGCATGCACTGTTATTTGCATACACGTAATTTGAACAAAGTTCAGACAATAAAGTACAGAATCAGCTCTTCTTCCTACGAAATGTTGTACAGGTCATTCTCTAAGAAAACAATGAACAAAAGAAAAACATTTGAACATTTCAATTATGACGGTTCTGGAACTATACAAAAAAAGGATCCAGGAAAACCGATTAGAAGGGGGAAATGAAGCATTAGAATATAAAGCATCGTCCAGCCATTCTTAACTTAAAAATGCTTGGCCATAAATTCCTTTTGTGACTTTAAATATGCTCAACACACATGCATGGCGGTGCGCAAATTTGTGCAATTTATTCTCTCTAATCAGGGTGCTCCTTTAACTAACCAAAACAGTAGTGGACGCTGATGCTTAACAAATCAAATGAGTAACTAGCAGTATGTTGTAGCTATTAGAGATACAAAAATGAACTCATAAATCTTTTAGAATAAACCAAAATTTTCTAGCTGAGAAAAAAGTTTTACCAGGCACATTCGAAGTATCAGCTGTTTGCACAGTTGGAGGTGGAGCAGCTGGTGCTGGAGCTGGCTGTGCAGGAGCTGCCTGAGGGGGACTGGGAGGCTGAATTGATCCAATGCCAGGTCTATGTGCGACACCAGAACTGGAGACTGGTGCGAATCCCCTAGGATTTGGGGTTGGCACCACAGCCTGTGGCAACTTCTGGCCATGAACCAAACCCATTTGGGATGTGGCAGGGGGTGTGGGTTGGTAAGGTGGATTGGTAGCTGCCTGGAATATGGAAAAGTCATGTGTTTAATCTACAAGTAGTCCAAAGATGACCGTTACAAAGAGATGAGAAATAAAAAAGGATCTACTGACAGGATACAACTGAGAACCCAATGTTGGCTGCTGATATTGCTCGACATTTCTTAGTGCTGGAGGAGTGTGAGGAACAAAAGATCTCATAGGAGGTTGTGTAACAGGAGCAGCAGAGAAGTTTGGCTACAAATAAAAATTTAAGTACAACAATGAACTCCACGTTCGTATACAGAATATAGCACAGCAGGTAAATATTAATTACATGATTAGAATAACATACGATCCATCAATATTTCCTATGAAGAAAATTTAAATGTAACTTTATATGAAACAGCATAGAGGCTCACTTTTAATTTTCAGAATAAAACAATTACATCATTAAAAAAATATCAACCAGAGGCTACAACTGCCCCTTTTTAATGGCATGTAGTATACAATATACCTGAGGTGCATGGTGAACCTGAGGTGCCTGTGATGGAACAAACAAACTAGGTTGTTGAGGTTGCTGAAATGGAGCAGAACCAGTATACCCTCTTCCATATGAAGGATCAAAAGGCTGTTGATAGCTTTCATCATATGGAATTCCAGAAGCACCATGCTGTACTTGTGGTGAAACTGACTCCTAACCAACAAACAGATATTAAAATGAAAAAATCTTCCATATGCAGCAAAGACAATATGCTTTGTACAAAAAAATAAATAAATCCCAAAGAAAAAAGGAAAATAAATACCTGATAATAATTTCTACTGTAATTGGAATTATCAGCGCCATAAAATGATCCACCCTGTGGCTGAGTATTTTCAAGCTCAGTAGTCTGGACTTCTTTCTCTGAAAATCATTACTAGGAATTAAAAATAAGAAACACGGGTAGAGGTGCCCAGACAACTTCAAAAACAAAAGCAAAACACAGAACAGCTGGAGAAAATGATCCAAATAACTCATATTATTCAAGGAAAGCAAGATTTCCTCCGCAACACAGCTAGAAATATAGATTGACAGGGTAGGAATTCCTCCCCAAAATAGTGACCATATTCCTCCTCCAACAGAACCAGGTTCACATGAACTAGGAGTCATTTATCCTGAAATCAGGATAATTATTGTGTTTTGCATTGATTGAAACTTATACATGTTGACTAATATTCCACAAGGCTATTCCCACATAATTTGCTTTATTGAGGGAAATTAAAAGAAACAGATAAAATTAAGAGTGAAAACAAACCATGACACGTTATCTAAAATCTTAACCTAGAACTACAGAGCAAGATACATCCCCCACTTGGGGGAGACAAACCACCGCCAGAGAAAAGGACATAAAAGGAACTATCTTTAAATGGAACAGAAATAATATCCATTTCTTATTACAGAAGAAACTGTTTTTCTCACGTCTATTAAGCTTTGTTCTGTGGAAGAATTTGCATATGGCTATCCTAGCAATTTTGTCCAGGACCTAAAAATTTAGATATAACAAATTTTCTAATTTTTTATTTTTTTTATTTTTTACCTGAAGATATAACAAATTTTCACTCTTTAATTTCACTCACTTCGTAAATTAAAGTGCAAATGCTATTAGTCAAAGCATCCATCAAGCAACATTATCAGTGAAACGTCAATTTCTCACCAGCACACCAATCAACACGACACAAAAAAAAAATGCTTTTACCCGGTTGTGTAGAAAGAGAAATCCGATCTTTTAGGACTAGAAGTTCAGGTGACAGTTCAGCAGAACCCAAGAGCTTAATATACTCCATTGCAGTAGTCAACAATCCTTGACTTGCTAAAATTTCAGCATATTTCTCAACAAGCTTGCAAAGAGATGCACTAAATTGCTTCTGCCCAGTTGCTAAGGCAAGAACAATAGTTTTTTCCATCAAATCCTAACAAAATGAGATTTTATCAATTTTACATCTGCAATATCTATAACCGTCAGTTGTATATCAAACTTCTTCACGTCTGGCACATCAATTTACCTGGAGAACATCAACATACGATTTTCCTTCATGTGCAGTCTGCAGATTCTTTGACCAAATTTCAACTGTTTTATCGATATTGCCAGCACATATATAACAGAGAGTTGCAGCTAATGTATTTCCAGCTCCCATGAGTTTTGAAGCAAGTGTGTCACAAAGCATAGTCCATTCATCTCTCTGAGCAAACTGTTAATAGGTCAAAATAGAACAAACAAAAGTGTAAGTAACAGAGAAAATAACTCCATAACCAAATTTATTTTCTGCATGGAGTTTCTTATTTATGCTACTGTGAAATTCCAGTTTGAGAATTTTAGTCGGTAATGCACCAGAATGAGAGATCAAAAGTGACCTCATCTTGCATCAGGAAATTATGCTGTCCTCACGACATTTATTCTAATAACATAATTTTAAGCAAGAATAAATTGAGAACAACTTGGGAGAAGAATAAAATATAATAAAAAACAGTAAACTGAAATGAAGAGACAGAGAGGGATCATTGAGAAAGCAGGGCCAAGGAGTTCAGAAGTGTGTTCTGCATATCAGATCAGCAATTCCCTCTAAACACCAATGAGATGAGCACCAAAGTAAACGCCATAGACACAACCCTCCCTGGAATTTTGAAGGGCAAAGAGGTTCCCTTGGTCATGCTGGCATTTCTCTCCAATCATTTATGCCAAAAAATCACATAAACCACACATTTTCATAAAGTTTACTTCTTTTTCATTGTCAAAACATTTAGCTTAGCATTTGGTAAAGGGCTATCCTAATGTTTAAAATACTGAGACCCATTTCAACAATGCATTTTCTGTAGAACTTTTAACAAATTAGAGAGCATAAAATATATGGAAAATTTGACATCTGAGTGTCATTTAAGCTAATGAATATGCACATTCTTGATTTTTAATCTCATTCCAAAATACCTAGTAGATTTAAAGTTCTAGGGGCATTACAAGAATCACTTGACAAATGGCACCTTAAAGTGAATCAAGAGGGTCCCCTCCTAGGTATTAAAACAGACAGTGCTCCGAGAAACCATTTAAGGTGGTTCAGACATGTACAAAAAAGACCGTGGGAGGCGCCAATGGGGAAGATAGATCAAACAAGGCTTGATGTTGTTGTTGTTGTTGTAGTGCTCCGAGAAACCCAAACTACTGATCCCAAAATCTTAAACTCAAAAGTCCTAACCTAAGAAGAAGCTTTGGAGTTCCACCAAATGGGCTTATTAAAAGACTCTTTAGAAATAGGAATTACAAGTTTTGATTGTCCTATCAATATATGGGATTAAAGAACACTCAAGTGAAGGAAAAAATATCAGAAACTCATTCTTTCCTTCATCATCCAGGCATCTAAAGAAATTATATCTCCCAGCCCCTCCCAGAATCTGATAAGGGCGCTGGTACCAGAATTTCAAGAAACCTGTGGCTAGAGAAGATTACCCTTGAGAAGTAAATTTCAAGATTTTGCATGAGGTCTGTAGCACTCTGTTATCACTCGGCATTCTGCCCATTAGGATCTCTGTCATACTCTAGATTACTAGATGCCATGGAGAGGAGCCCCAGGGCCACATCCATTTTGCAGCCAGAATAATGGTTCAGGACACCACACTAACATGACCTGAACATTTTTAGCCTACAGCAAGCCTCCCAATTCCCAACTGATTCTATAATCCCTATTATTATCTGTCACGCATAACCAGAGGAGGTTCCTCATAAATTTCACTATTCTTGAAACCTCATCCACTACCATAATCCCAAATAGAGAGCTAAGTGATGGAAATACTTGACAGAAACAACTAAAGGAATAGTTCATAAGGAAATTATTTTCCTATTGCAATTGATATCCTCAAACACCACATGCAGACCACTTTAACACTGAACCTGAAGACAGAAATCATCATAACCCAGGAAAATGTTCGCTGAAGTAAGTAATATCTTAAATAGTAAAAGCTTGAGGATTGAAGTAATATTACAGATACGGAAGATTTTTGCAGATGAATGTATTCTGAACTCCAAGTTATAACAATAAGGAAAAAAAATAAACTTACACTACAAAGAAGAGCAAGAGTCTCTTTCCAAAATTTTAGAGGCCTGGTGTTCACAAGGCTTAAGAGATCCTTGCTCACCATCGCAGAGACAATCTGAAAGTAAACAAAATGTATTGATAAAATAATTTTTAAAACTGGAAATTTGGCATACTAAATGATAAAGTGGGGTAGCAAGTAATTGACATAAATGTATCATGTTTATCAGCTACCTTCAAGTATGGTGATCTGATTTTCTTAAGGTATTGCTCTCGCGTACTTTCCCATAGTGAAGCACTACCTACATGAGCAATAACTAGAGCATCAGCCCACTTATTTGCAGATATGCATTGTGTAACTGCCCCTTTGTAGTCCCCAACAACCAATGCACGCTGAACACTATCATCAAATGTAGGATCATTGATCTCCTCCACTTCCAACTCTTCTTCGGTTTTGTCCAAACCATTGGCATAATCCACATTACCACCAGAAGTAGATAAAGGTGTCTCAGCTTTGGGACTAGGAAGATTGTTAAAGAAATCCTCCCCAGTATCTGGGAAAACAGTAGATTCATTAGAAGGCCCAAGTCCTACTTTATCAACAGCTGCCTCATCAAGTCCAATAGCACTGACTTCTTGTACAAGATCATCTACAGCTGTGTCTTTTTCTTCAACAGGTACAGTAAAACCAAGGTGTTCGAGTAGCTTCGTTCGTGCTGACCCATCATCTTCAAACATAACCTTTAAGAAGCCCCATGTTTCTCTTTCTTCATCAGATCTGTCACAACAATGAAAGGGATCAACAGATGAATGTGTATACTGTCCTAGGCAGGGTGCATCAAAACAAACATCATGACACATTGCTCTTCTTTAGGAGAACATACTCTGATTCGTGAGACTTTTTGTCACATAAAACCCTCAGCAAAGACCTTTCCCCATTATGTATTGCAGCTTCAAATTCAGAGGAACGACTCAATAGAGTATGTTCAGTAACCATATTATGCACATAAACCTGGAAAATAATACAATGTAAAACTAAAACGAAATTTTACAAGCTTGCAGAACAAAGATATGGGTGTTGCAGTAATAAAAGAATACCTCTGAAGACCCAGCAGGAGCATTTGTGGCAGATGACTTCGTATTAAATGATACAAGCTTGCCACCAAAACCAAAAGACACCCCAACTGGGCGTTTATACCATTTTGGAGCTCTTAGAGATACTGCCAAGAAAGGAAAATAATAAATCCCAAAACTAGTATATGAGACCAAAGTTTATTAAAATAACAGAAAGTAATGTCTGGTCTACCAACCCCTCCTCATCCCCACAAAAAAAGGTTTAAAAGATATGTTCGACAGATTTTGGTTTGTGCTGGTAAAATAAAAATAACTAATTAAGAAGAATAATGGACAATAGATGCAGGTAAGTTCCATAGCAGCTAGAGAAGTATCACCTGCACCAAATTCATTTTGTCCAGTACCATAGCGACTGCAACCCTGCAAATAATTGCATATACCAAAATTAATAATATGGAGAATAAAGAGACCTCCAGGAAGAATAACCACAAAGAATAGATCATATATGTCAGTCCCCTAATCAGAAATTAGAGATTAGCTCCATTAATTGCATGTACACATTAAGCATGGATAATATATTTTGGTCCCGTTAACTTCTCTAGTTTATTTTTTAAAATAAAATTTTATGATTATATTAAAAGTTTCACAAGCAAGGGGAAAAGTTTCCAACCATATATGCATTATTAAACATGGCTTTGGCACAGACCAAAATAACTACTATCTACTACAGTTATAATCAATGATAATATTAACAGAGCGCATAAAAATGCATATATCAATCATCTAAAGGCAGTCAAAATTCATCACTAATAATGACCATCAAAATCAAGGTATTTACCTCAACATTGTAGATGCCAATTTTTCCGTCAAAGGAAGATGCTGAAATCACTCCTGGTATTTTAGGATACCAATGCACATCGAAATTCCAGTTGGTCCCAGCAGGCAATTCACGTAAAATCTGTTCCCACAAAAACATCACTATTCAGCAATATTTCTGTGCATAATAATTCAACCTAGAGGATAACTTTCAAACTTGCAGGTGAGAACAGAAGGTTAAAGATCACCTCTCCAGAAGTTGTGTCCCAGCATATGGTTCGATTATCTTTGGCACAGGTGAGCAGATAATAGCTATCATAGGGACACCATGACATGGCAATTACACCTAGGATTCAGGCAACAAATGAACATCATCTAGACTTTAAAAATGATGGCATACAATGCATAGCTTCACAATAAAAGCTAAATGCAAGTGGACATAGTGACAGAGGCAACCAAATGGTGGCTATGGGATATCAAAAGCAGTTTAAAAAACCAAATAAAGACTATACATGGGTGTCATTACCTCTACTGTGTCCCACAAACTCTTTAATTGGTGCCATTATATTCCTCATATCCCAAAGCTGCATCAAAATGTTCATGAACTCAACAAATACCAAAAACTAGATAAATGCAATTTTTCTGTAAAGTCAATACCCTCACGGCAGGAGAACCATCCTCATCCGATGCAACAACTAGCTCAGTGGCAAAATCAGGATTCCACTGCAAAACTGAACATCGTCTTCTAACTGAGTCTGCAAAGCTGTGATTTCAAAAATGATAAACCAGGTTATCATAAACTTTTTTCAATATATAATACCAGACTTCTTTATAAACACAAGCAAAAGAAGACCAACCCAAGTAACGGAAAGCAAGTTACCTTATCACTGGCTTTTGCTTCCTTAGGTCCCAGACCACTGCAAATAATTAAAAAAAAAAATAGTATTCCAAGCAACACAAGTTTGAGAACAGAGTAAAGGAGTGCGACATAATTTCTTCCTCACCAGTAGTCCCATTGAATGAAGTTGATGCTAATATGTGTTGGACTTTGCTATTCCAAGATACAAATGAAATTTCACCCTGGGAAGCAGAGCCACTACCCTGCATAATGATAGCATATGTTGATTTAAAAATACTGAGAAATTAACTAAATTAGTAAGACAAATATTTGAAGAAAAGAGCAGATTCATTAATCAAAAAGAGTAACATCAAGCAAACACAGAGAGAGACACATGCGCGCACTCAGAAGGAGGATATCTGACCCTGAGAGGTGGAAAATGGGATGGCTCTGAAGGATTGGCCAAATCCCATATGCAAATTTCACCATCCTCAGCCCCAGATGCAAGAAGATTTGGAGAAATGGTATTAAACTCAAGACCACGGACCTAAAATATCAAAGCAAGTCATAGGATTATATATGTCACATTCCAGAGAACAAAGAGCAATAACAAACTAAATGCTTGCTTATAACAGCAAAGGAAAACTTACTGGCCCTTTATGCCTCACAAGATGTTGAAGAAAAGCACTTTCTTTTGCCTCCGAACTGAGAAAATACATCAATTTAATAAATAAATTAATTAATTAATTATTTGAAAAGACAAAGGAGGGATTTGTATGCGGACTCAGAATTAAGTGTGGACTATGGAGCCATTGACAGAACACCCAAATACTCAGAAATACTGAATTTTTACCAATACTTCAAAACGACATCAAAGAAAAACTCGATTCCCTTGCAGGCAAAAGATTCCTTTGTCTAATTACATGATAACACAATGCAATGATTCAAAAGGAAGTGTATCTTGAGTTAATGATTTGAAAGGAAGTGTATCTTGAGTTATCATTAATTAGTTAGGGGAGCCTAAAAAGGATTATCATCTCCAACATTCATCAACTGACTGACAACAGAAAATCATCAACTTAATTGCTTCCAGTAACACCACTAGTGTCCCCCAATTCTACGGCAGTCACATGTTGTATCAACAACCTATATCTCCTCTATAATTTTGCTAAACAAAGAGACTACCAAACCCACTCACCAAGTTGATGAACAATTCTTACAAACATTGCACAGCCCTTACCCTTCAAAACAAACAATGAAGTGAAAAAAAAAAAAAAACAAACAAACAAACGAATCATGATTATTAGTATCGAATAGAGAAGGAATGTTAGAAAATAACAATGACAAGTTGATTTTAATTTATACTCAATCATCTTATCTAATAAAACTTTCTCCCACTCAATTTCCATTCATCACCCTCCATCTAAGAGTTAGTAGAATTAGTCAAAATCCCCGAAAACAATTCAGCACCCATCCATCATATATGTCGCAACAAAGTTCCCAGAGTTCCAAATTCACTCAGTTGAACCACATTCCCAGCAGGTCTCCATTCACACAACTCACATCGCCCCAGATACATTCATTCTCAAAGATCCAAGTTAAACAACCCAAAAGAGCAAACCACAATTACCGGATCAGAGTGAGAGGATTCCAGAGGCCAATATTACCATCGACCAGCCCACCCGCAATAAGCCCAAGGGAGAAACCTTCAGAGGCAGAACTACTCTTTCCCCAAGACAGACGATTGAACCGCTCTGAGCTTGTGCACTCCGCGACCAAGGGCAGTTCCTGATCATCGGACTGGAAATCAAGGTTAAATATTTCCAGATTAGCGGAGGAGCTAAAAGACAGATCAACTGCCCCCGCCATGGTTCCGGCCGCCATGTATGGTGCATCCGGGGCCAGGGCCACGGACGCCGATCGATTGACCCCTTTTATGCACGCCATGCGAATCGGGGAGGCAAATTATGCAAAATTAAATCCAAAATTGAAGTGTGTGTATAGAAAAAGAGAGTGGATCTAAGAGTTGAAATTTGTAAGAACGAATTGGGATGGCGCCGATCCGATCTCAGAAAATGTGTGAGAGAGAGAGTATGAAGAACTACTCTCTCTTCTGTGTGTGTTTCTCTATCTTGGTTCTTCGCTTGTATCTTTTGCCAGTCTCTCTGGCGTCAGCAATGGAGGAATTACTACTACCTATTTTTGCGTTACGGAGGGGTTCTGTTATTAGCGGGTTCGAGCTTATTTTTGTTGACGAGAATTGATGGCTTCTTCCTTTGGGGTTTCTGCCAGAAATCAAACGGCGATTTTGTCACCTTACTCCCCCCGGTCCTACATTACAAAAGAAAGTTATCATATTCTTAAAGTAAAATTATTAGTTCGCTACTTGACATTGGGATAAGGGCTGGTTGATTAATCTTTAAATTTGATTTTAAATATAAGAGTTAAGTTCATTTTACCTCTTAAATTTATAATATTTTTTAGAGTATTCTTAATAATTGTATATATTAAGAGGTTCTTATATAAGGCACTCATAATGAAATATGGTACTCATTCGATTCTTAATATAAAGTATGTTTATAAAATTTGATTAGATTAATAAAAATGGTTGAATTAATTAATATGATATATATTTTCTAAAACATCCTAATTATCTTTTTATATCTCATCTTTCATTTCCCTCCTTGATAATTGTTAATATAGCATCAATAGGGATAAGTTATGAAAAAGATTGACAAATATGAAAATTATATCTTATATATTCTCTAAATATATTTTATATTAAAGACCATGAGAGTATTTTAAGAAAACTAACTCATATTTGTGATAAATTACTAACATAGCTAATTTTTTTAATCTGTTCAAATTAGTTATCTAACTCTTATATTAAGAACATCGTTATATAAAGATCAAATTTTATTAAAGATAAAACAATTAGATTAAAAACTAAGCATAACTTGGGCCTACAGGACTGGGAAAAAATAACAAGCAACAATAAAAGCATATAAACTCCTAACATTGATACACAAGATGCTAACACAATAGTGAGTTGAGATGCTTGAAGAGGCATGCCGAAATCCATGCAATAAGTAATGAGAACTCTTCATATTATGTGCTTCCTTGGATTAACTTATTTTAAATGATTTTATGCTAAATGAAATAAATGTATGAATAATTTTATTTTGTAAAGACAAAAATACTTATTTTAAGTGCTTTCAGACAAGTCAAACAAGCCACTGCCCGGCTTGAAAAAGGTGGTTACAAGCACATGCCCAACAAGAGTAACATAACTTGCTTGAACTTATATATGTAAAGACCATCCTCTTGTCTTGATGCAGCATCAACCTTATCCCGAAACAGACACACTGCTATAAGAGACAACACATCCCAGTGTGCCAAGATGATCATGAGCATCTTTACATTTGCATTCATAGTTTTTGCTAAAAGTTTTCTTAAAATGTAAATATTTTTTGTAGGTATAAGTATTCTCCTATCAGAGGCAATTTTGTTTAAAATATTGTCAGGTACTACATGCGAGCACCTCTACCAGCGGAGATTTAGATATTGATTTGCTACGTTGTGAGGAACTAGTTTATTCTGTTAGACTTAATTCCTGTTGATAAATTTAAGTTTCTAAACATACACACAATATAATTTTTTTAGTTTAGACGGCAGGCATATTGCCAAATTGGGGATTAAACTCTTAACCTAGTGCTACAAATGGCACATAATATAATTGAAATAATGGTGTTAAACAGTGGGTTGAGGTTGGCTAGGGGCCAAGATTGGGCATCCTAGTTAGAGTCCAAAACTTGGACATTATAGAGCCTTCAATGGTCAATATAGATCTAAGATTAGTGGGCTTCAAACAAAGGCTTATATATGAGAATGGGTGAGCATTAAACCTATTTAATTACAGTCTGTTTGGGAAAGCGTTTCAAGCCTGAAAACGTGCGGCAAAAGACAAGAACGCACGGTGGCCGTGATTTGGATCATTTGGGATGGCGGCTGACTCCACTGGGCTTCTCCTACTAACGTGGCTTCTGGAAGAAGCCCATATTGCCTTGCTTTTCTTTCCCGCAATGAGGACGACAGCACCATGCAGGTAGGCCACCCTCCTTCTCGCAGTTGATCCTTTGTGCTCAGGTAGGTGTTTGAAGCTCAAGGCGAGCCAAAGAAGCTCGGGTCATTGTTTATGGCGCTCTGCAACTCAACCTCTGAGTGAAGAAGCCAGCAGAAGAGAAGGATGATGGTGGTGGAAGCTCGCCAGCGGCAATGAAAGTGAACAGTACCACTGGTGAGGAAGAAGATAAATAATGATGGTGTTGTCTCTCTGTGACCGCGGCTCTCTCTTCATGGCAACCTAAAGTTCCAATGCTTATTGGCACCTGCGTCTCCTACAGTGGTGATAGCGGAGTGGTTGAAGCTCATCGGTGACCTTGGTCGTCGATGCTACTGTTGATGAAAGAGAAGTCGAAGGTGAAGGAATAGTGAAGAAGATTGAAACTCCTAGCTCTCCTCATCCTCACAACAACTCACTCCCTTATGAATGTCTGAATCCAACCAAAGCATAAGAACACTAGGTTGGGTCCAGTGCAATTGGAAAAGGGACTAAACTGAAAGATTTGAAAGTTTGTTGAGGGACTAAAGTGAAATCTTGAAACCTTTTGTGATTCCAACCACAGTTTTTAAACCTTCTGGACAGTTTTCTGCAATTTTCTCTAGTTCCTTCCTTCATCAATTTGTATTTTCCAAAGATTCTAGGTTTTTTTTGTAATTTTAACTAAATTGATCTACAAATAAAATAATCCAAAATATAATACCTTGTATTCCAAATATTAAGGCAAATCATAAAATATATGACATTTTTACCTTTTTTCAACTTTAATTTCATACAAACTTCTTTAATCATTTTTAATCACAAAAGAGATATTTTAAGCTTAATTATTATGACAAAAAATTTAAATAAAATATGAGAATATATAATAAAATAAGGATTTGTCAAAGATCGCCACTCATGTAAGAGAGAATCGTAATTAGTTTTATCTATGTTATTAGATGGGTATTCCCAATCAAGGTCAAGGCTATGGAAGTTGTTTTGTCTGGCAAGAGTAATGGAGGAGTCAAATCTTGCAAGATATGTAGTATTTTACTTTTTTTCAATAATAACTAAACTTTTTTTATTTTTTTTTTAATTTTAATTTTAATTTTTTACTTAAATTATCACTATATATATATATATATATATATATATATATTATTCAATAAGATTCATTCCCTTTCAGTCATTTTTCATCTAAACTGACTTTTCAAATAATAATTCAAACAGGTTTAAGGTTAGAAAAAAAATCACTTCTGCTATCGCCAATCTAAATATAAATCACATTTACAATATGACTTTTATCATATCTTAAGTTTGCAAAAGTCATATTAAAAAAAAATCACTTTTGTCACCGTTAACTCAAACAAGCCTCTAATTCAAGTGACTATTATGCTTATAATAAAAGATCCTGACTGACAATTTTATGCAGCCATGTGTCTATGTACACAACATATTCGAGAAATACTTACATACTCTCAAAGTGTCAACTCATATATACTCAGTCCAATAAAAATCATCAAATTCATATCATTTAAATCTCACTTGTCATCATATTAATTTCCACTAATTTATAGATGTTAAAAAATAAAATGTCTAAGGTGTAATATCTCAAATTTTGGGACAAGAGGCTTGAGATTAAGCCTGGATTAAGCGGACTGCTAGACCTCAGTTTAACAATTATCCTAGTGAGTCATGCTTGTATTTCCCAAAATTCCTTTATACCTTTGGGGTATTAAAGGGAATATCATGGTGAATTAAAAGAGCTTGGGGGAATAACAAGATAATGCAAAGAGGAATCACACATAACATAGTTAATTAGAACACCAAGTAGTGTTGCTACTGGTGAATTTTTTGGTGTGACAGTCATGGATGTGTGACATCTTTCAAGAGGCAAATGATGTCCAAAAATTCTGAAACTTTTCAGAATAAAAGTAGACTTATCAAGCTTTAATTTGATAGGTCATATGAATTATTTAGAGCTGTATACAAAGAGTTATATATTTTTGAAGTTAACCCAGTGAAACTGGCATTTTTCTGTGTCAGCTTCCAAAAAATGAGAATTCTGAGAATGATAAGCTTCTAGTTGGCCAAAGATTATATTTTTTATTAAAAGTAGACCTAATAAGGGTCGCATAACTTTTAGAACCATCCCAATTAGACATTTGTGCAATTAGTTATGAATTTTCAAAGTTTGATGAATATTCTGCCCAGTTTTGCATTAAGTGCGAAAATAGAAGAAAATGTAAGGGGAAAATTGTAATTTTTCTATAAGAAAAGAAATGAGTATTTTCCCCTAATATTCTCAATGATTTCAATTGAATGAGAATTAAAAAAAAAGGAAAATGACTACTTGTAATTAATAAACTTATTCTGGTGAATTATTATCAAGAGAAGTCAAAGGTCAAAAGCATAAGGCTTTGGTCAATCACTTGTAAGGTGGCATAATGTGATAGTTTGAGAGTAATATTCCTCTATCATTTCTCATTATTTTTAGTGAATGAAGAAACATGAAAAGGGAAATGAATTATCATGCAAGAAAGTTAAAGAATTGGACTAATGGGGTATGACCACATGTAGGCCACTTGGTTAATTCATTTAAACATCATTAAATCACTCTTTTCTTCATCCTTTCCATCTCATTCTTTCATGCGATCAAAACAGAACGGAAAGAGAGGGAAGGAGCTGGACAAACGAGAAGGGAGAAGAACAAGGGAGCTAGGGCTCCATCAACCAAGGTAAGAGGCTTGTAATCTTGAAGTTTAAGCTTCTTAAACTCTCTACCACCTCTTCTAATCTCTTCTTCACCATTGAATCTATAGTTTTCAAGGCAAAACCTCAAGAGAAGAGAGAGAGAGAGAGATGGCGTTCTAGAGAGAGAAAGTGAGGAATCATGAGGTAAACTTCAAGACTTGCTTCTTCTACCTTAATTGAAGTTGTTCTTGTTGTTGTTAGTGATCATGGTGTTGTTTTCTCTTGTTTTCTAATGATTGGGCTAAAGTTGAACTATGGGGAAATATTGCTTGAATTCCCTTTAAATCATGTCCAATGATTGTATAAATATCTAATCATATGATTAAAAGTAAGAAGGAAATGATTAAGCAAGAGAAAGCAAGAAACCGACACAGCTCTTCTGAGAACTCTAATTTGATGCCCTGTGTGTGGTGTGAGCAAAGAGTTGGAATTTCATCAATTTGATGATTCCATTGAGTTTATAAGAGAAAATTGTGTAGGGTTCATGTTGAGGGCGAAGTGAGAAAAGCCTTAGAATGTGAAATGACCAAATTACCCTTAAAGCTCTAAGTAAGAGCTGTCAAGGGGTATTTTCATCATTTAGGCCTAATTTTGACTAATCTGAGGTCAGAAATGGATTCTACACATGAAATTGTGTAGGATTAACCCAGGTTATAATTTATGGTATAGTACAGTTGGACCGGGTACAAAGGGCGTAGACTAGGTCTCCGGGGGCATTTTGGTAATTTAGCATTATTGAGCTAAGTTAACCAATAATATGAGTTTGAATGATACATGGATGAGTAATGACTCATTTATTGTATTTGGAAATTTAGGACCCGACGGATTGTGCCGAACCAGAGCAAAGACGGTAGTTCAAGGAAGGACATAAAGTCCAAGAGGTAGTGAACTTACCTAGCATGCATGTATTTTGATATGTTTGTGTTTATATTGTTGTATGTGACTTCTTTTCCTATTTGTGCTAAGCATACTTGATTGATTAAAGCTCTGTTATATTTATGCGATGGCCTTGAGCATGTCATAACATTGAGCATGCAGATATGTCATTATATTGGCATAAAGTTATGAAAGACAAGTATGTCATGCATCATATATATATCTTACATGATAGTGATATTGTTTGCTACTGAGATTCTCCCGAATCTCACTCCTCCTCCCCCAACCATATAGATATGTTGAGTATAAGTGAAGAATGCCTGGAGATATGTAAAGAGGAATTGCAAAGATGAAGTCAAGATCGTAGTGCAAGACACTATTTTTGTATTGGTGTAATTGTTTTGGTAGTTTTATGGATATACATTTTATGTATATATAAGTGAACAAATGATTTATGAGCAGAGAATAGCTTTAATTGTATTAAAGAAAAAGGCAAGTATAACGCTCTCATACTATGATATATTAACTAAGAACTGATGATGTATTAATAATGTTGTGAAACTTGTAGAAATGATTGGGAATTTTTCTACCCTTTGAAAAATCCTCTCGACTTTAGGTTCAAATCCTGAGTCGAGAATAAGAATTTATGAACGTTTTGTGAAAGTAGGGTAGTCCGGGTTCAAATCCTGATTCCACAATGGATTTCATTACTCATTTGTACTCATTTGAGGTTATTGAAAATATGGTATCACATAAGATTTCCTAATTTCCTAACCTACCCCTCTCTTTACTCTTTCTTGGACTCTCTCACTTCTATTTTATTTGGACTCAGACTCATCCCGCTTCGGCATCTCTTCTAGTATCGGAGAAGGAAGCACTATCGAAGCTTGTGCCATCCTTCACCTTGCATCTTTCTCTTCTCAAACGTCTATGAAGGTGATGGAGAAGTTAACAACATTAGCATATGAGAAATGCTCACAATTTTCTTCTTGTTCTTAACTCTGCTATGTATCCTCCATTACTCCTATACAGTGTGTGTCTATATGGGCTTTGCATCAAAACCATATAATATTCTTCATTTATTTAGATTAAATCAAATCTATAAAAGTTGCTAAAAATTATAAAATGGATCTTTCAAAGCAATACAAACCACTAGATGCCAAGAACAAATGCACCTTCTTACTCAAATTGAAAAAAAAAAAAAAGAATTGATTATATCTATGGTGGTGGGTGATGGAAAATGCCCCAAGCCACCAGCATCACTGGCATGAGAAGAAAACAGGGAGATAAAGGATGCACTTCCATGAAACTTTCTTCTCTAGTGTACCTTTATCTTCTCTAACATAACCTGGAGAGATTAACTTAATAGTGCTAAACACCATGGACAGAGATGAAGGGAGGGTGGGAGAGTCTAGGAAAGAGTAAAAAGAGGGGTAGGTTAGGAAATTAGGAAACTCTAGACATTTTATTTTTTAAAAACTATAAATTAGAGGAAATTAATATGATGACACATGAGATTTAAATAATATGAGGTGGAGGATTTTTATTAGATAAAATACAGATGAGTTGACACTTTGAGAATATATAGGTATTACTTACTCAATGCATTCATGACACATGTTTGCCATGTCACCAAATTCTGTGAAGGAAGACCAACCTTCTCCTCTCGTATTTGTCATATTTTGGCTTCTTGAAATTGGTTATCCTTCCTCATGCAAGTTCGTATTCCGTTTGCTAAATGCAAAGAACCTTACAATTTAGCAGCATAAATTTTTTTATATTAGTTAAACGTGGCAAGTCTGGTCCTGTTCTAACATACATAGCAAGAGAGAATGAATATCATCATCACTTCTATACCTTTAAGCCACCTAAGATTAAGGCCATAGTCTATATTAAAAGTTATGTTGCCTAGTGTAAGTCATATTTTGAGCTCGATCACTGCGTTAATATTCGGGTATTGATAATATGAGTCATTTTTTATTATTTTTATATAAGTTATCCCAATAACAGTATTACCTGTCGCACTTAGATGAAGTTTTAAAATTGAACTCGACATTGACATATTTGTATGTGTGCAAAATTGTAGCATTTAATAAATTATTCTGTAAATGTTTTTCCAAATCCCACCACATTTCTTCTTTTATTTTTTTGTTACAAAGTTCCTCAACATTTCAATTATATTCTTATTCTTATCTGAATGATGTTACTTATTATTTTAACCAACAACTTATTGGTATGACAATGAGATTTTGAAAAGCCATAGTGCGGAGAGAAAAGATTTCAATGCTTTCATTTTGTTTACAATGTATAAGTAGAATTATAAATTTTTAATTCAGAAGATCTAAAAAGAAAGTAAAATTAATTCAAAAATTTTACTATTTTTTAATTGAATTCATTAAAATATCACTTTTATTTATATATATTTTCCGTCAAACCACAAATACCATAAAAATTAAGTATTAAGTAATATTGATTACGAAATTTAAAAAGTAAAAAGACATGTTGTTTGTTTGGGTTAGTGATTGAAATCTTTAAAAGTAACTTTTCAATCGTGATTTACGGTATACGAGGTAAGTATGTGAGAGGAGTGTTGTCTCGACTTACGTATATGAACACTTTGGGCCCTCCCAATCACCTAACCAAACACACACATAACATGTTTTCAAAGGATAATACTTTCTATATATTCATTATGTCAAATTTTATCTTTAAGACGAATGTTATTAAACCGAAACCGGTCATTAAACTGGTCGGGACCGGGTCAAGGGTCAGTGAATCACACTGGAGTCAAATCGGAGCTAACCTGGTGAGAAAATGGAGATTTCAACCTTATTAAATATGAAAGTATAAAGAAAAATTAACAAAAAATTGATTTAAAAAAATACCGGGTCACTTCCTCAGACTGGACCGGTTCGCCAGTTTCCGGGTCAAACCGGGTTTAATAACATTGCTTAAGACTGCTCCATGATATCTTTTTTTCCCGAAACTCCATGACATCATTAGCTTAAAAAATCATGAAGGATTTTAAATAAATATCATTTGAACTTAAAAAACCCAAAAAATCTTTTAATACATGAAAATGACAAATAGACTTCAAAGGACTATTCTGAAATTTTGAAATGTTATGTTTTTACTAGATTAGTCTCTTAAGAGTTATTTGTTATTTTCATATGTTAAAAGACTTTTTAGGGTTTTTCAAATTCAAATGATATTTATTTAAGTTTTTTTAAAAAAATATTAATTTATAGTAAATTTATAAATTATCCAGTAACTTACAAAATAATTTGACATTTTTCATATATTAAAAAAGATCATGACGTCATAAAATGTTTATTAGATAGAGCAGATTGCCTCAAAAAAAAAAAAAAAAGGTAGAACAGATTACAAAAGTGATTCTATGAAATTAATGAATATTTATAAAAAAATAGAAAAAACTAAAATAAAATATATAAACCCTAATACCCAAACTTCTTCCCCGGCAGGTTCACATACCCAGCCGCAAACATTGTTCCTTTTCTCCCTCTGGTCTTCGCTCCCTCTCTTCGTCTTCTTAATCTTTAGGCAAAATTTTTCATAGAAATCACTAAACCAAAACCCTAAGCGCAGCAAGCAGAAGCATTAGAGGATGACGCAGAAGGCTACGCTTTTCAAAGGTCAAAAGAAGAAGAAATCAATTCCACCCAATCGTCATGGAAAAGTTCCTCAAACTCGCAAAGGTACTTCTTACCCTAACTTTCTACCTTCCCGTCTTATGTGTATGAGCTATTGTAATTTACTAATTTGTTACGGTTTTTGCAGGGAAGAAATTTGTGAAGCCGTCCAAAGTCACAAAGGAGATGGATCTTGATCGGGTTAGTTTTTTTATAGTTTATTTTTTCTCTTGTTGCTTCCTGATTTATTATCTCTGGAGTGTTTTGGATGTGAATTAGGTGCAATAAGTTTCGAATTCTTATTTTGCTCTTCTAGATAGCAGAATAGATTTTACTGAGAAGCACTGGTGTTGATATTACTCTTCGGTATTACAATGATTATCATGTTGTTGTTTGTTGAATTCGTATTAAACATGAAACGGTTCCATTATGCTTTGAATTTTCATTAGCGATTTCTGGCAAATTCAAAGCATAATGGAACCTTAGTTCCATTCGGATAATTGTTTTTTTTGCCAAAAAAAAGAAGTGTTTTACTTGGGAAATCTCTGTCCTTGCTCCATTCTAATAGCGATTATTCAGTATTGGTTTTAGTGAAATCTTACTTGGGACTAATGCATCTTGAGGCAAAATCTTACTTGGAACTTATCTTGTTTATTTACGGAATGACATTTTATATCTTATAAAATCAATTTAATATTAGATAAGTTTCAAGAAATTTTGCTCAAAGATGAGTTTCAAATACTGATTCATACATTTGCCAATATGAAATTGTCAATTCCAAATCAGGCATTCAAGTCGCACAATCACTTTTAGGAATTTATAACTGAATATCCCATATTTACAACTCATGATCATCAATTATCCGAATGGATATATGCAGCTCATGATGATCAAAACTTTTTAAGGCCCAATTATTTAACTTTTTGATCCAACTGCCATTTCCTCTTCTTTATTTACAAAGAATTGAAGGGCTTTAAGGACTCTTCAGGGTACTATTTCTTATCTGATGATGCCTAGGAACTTATAGAGAGCTTCATATCTGTCTATTTTCTTGTTTATTCTCATTGTAGTGTAATCATCCAAATTGCTGATTTCTTTTTTCTTTTTTTCATCTTTGAATTAAATAAACAGGAGGTAAGCAAATTCATTAATCACTGCAATGAAATTAAAGCTGCCACAGTTGCTCAGAAGGATGGTGGTCAACTGTGTATTCTTAAGTCTCCAGCAGAGCCCACAACTGGATCAAAGAAATAGTTAATTTATTGCTAAAGATGGCTGTGTTAACAGAATATTATTTATCTTGTGAGGTCCTATGTGAAATGGGAATTCAATTTTGATTCTTTGGCTTTTCCGCTATCTTGAGAGTATGGCTTGTTTGTAATGATAGTGGGCAAAAAACTTACTCCCTACAAAATTGATTGTTTTTTTTCTTTGGGGAGAGATTAAGGAAGTTGAATGAGTTACTTAATCATATTATATGTTGTATATCTTTATATTATATTTCAGTTTATAAGTTAAACAAAACAGAGTAGAGAAAAAATGACAAATATAAATATTTTAAAATAATTTAATTAGTTTCATTAATTTTTTTAAAAAGTCAATTTTTTCTTATATTTAGGACTAGAGGGAATATTTTTATTCTAATTTTATTCTACAATAATAGTGCAATATGATTTATGTTTGGTTATATTTTTAGATAGAAAAGTTAGTGCGCTAGAAACTCTATTTTATTTTGATGATATATTGAAAAATTAGTTTTAAAATATTTAAATATAAAAAAAAGTTAAAATCTAGCTTTTTTAGGCAAGAGTCAATTGTGCGCCTTGCCAATTTTATCTTTCTACCCCTCATTCAACTAGCTTTTTTTTTAGGATTCCAGCCTTTAAGTTTGTTTGTCAAACACTAAAATCGCGGTTTTAAAAGTTATTTTTTGTAAGTCGAAACAAAATTTATTTTTCATATTTATCTAATAAATTGTAAAATCTATTTTTAAAAATTAATCTAAACATGCAATTAAACATTCTAAAAGTACTTATTTATGTAAATTAAGATAAATTTCTTTCATATATTTATTTCGTATATTATAAATCATGGACGAAAAACTTTTTCTAAAGATTTTAATCACTATTTCAAACAAGCACTCAATTTCTTTCCCCTCAGTCCAATGATGATTACAAGAAAAAATGTCAACCAAAACACTTAAAGAAGGTGCAACGAATCGAATGCAAGTAATGGAACTAAACACGCAATTATTACATTTATCTTTGGGCAAAAAAAAATCTAAAAATTACTTAAAAGGTGTATAATTTGAGGCACTAGGTATTAATGAATATATGAATTTTGGTTCACTATACATTTATCGCTGGACTTTTACAAGTTGTTTTTAAAAGTATGTTTGGAATAATGGTTAGAATCTTCAAAAACAGTTTTTCAATCATGATTTACGAAATATGAGATAAGTATGTAAGATGAAGATTATCTCGATTTACATGTATAAGCACTTATAAAATATGTAGAAAGCAAAGCACATGTGTCCCATTTGCGTTGTACCTTTGACCCATGTTTCTCTTTTAGGTTAAGAGCAAGGTTCTGGAATCTGGATCGGACTAGCTGGTCCGGCTCGGGAACCGGTAACCCGGTGAATGAACTGGTCCGGTCCGGTAACCGGACCAGTTCAGTATTTTTTTATTTTTAAAAAATCAATTTTTAAAAAAAAATCTTTAGAATTTCATATTTATAAGTCTAAAATATTCAATTTCTTACCGGTTTGTCCTCGGTTTAGCTCCAATTTGACTCCTATCTGACCCACTAACCCTTGACCCAATACCCAACCAGTTCCGTGACCGATCCGATTTTCAAAACCTTGATTAAGAGAACAGGCTATGGCCTAACCATGCTAGTCCTCGAACTGAAAACTATTTTACAAAATGAACAATGTAAGAGGGAGTTTATTTGTTTTCTTTTTTTCTTCTTTTACATGCCTGCATTTTTTTTTCAAAAAAAAAAAATTAACCGCTAATCTTGTTCACATAAGCCATGGCTCAAACATGATTTCCATGTGGCTATACATATAAAACATTAGTCATAACCCTATGTGATGCCATGGCTTAACCAACTATTCAGTTAAAGTGTGGACTTAGTGTTTGTTTGAATTAGCGGTGAAAAAGTAGTTTTTTTTATAACGTGGCTTTTACAAAAGTCAGATTGAAAAAATTTCATATTGTAAATATGATTTGTGTTTGGATTGATGGTGGGAGAAGTGACTTTTTTTTTCTAAACCCAGTGAAAAAAAGTCAGAAGCTACTTCAATGAGCTTCTAAAAAAAACAGTTTTTTTTAAAAGCCCAGTGAAAATTAATGTGTTCACAAACGTGTCTGCAGATTCCAAATGAGTTTTTACCCTCCAAATAAAATTTTTTCCCTCTCTAATGAGTTTCCAAACAGACCCTTGTTCAACATCCACATCACGCCTTTGTTCATATAAGTTTACACTGTTGCATCCTGCAATTATACATCCTAAAATACGTATTCAATTAGATCCATATATTCGTCCAAAATGTCAAAATCAGGAGCGCGTTTGTTAATATTTCATTAAAGTTAAAAAGATATCCATGTATTAAGCCGAAATGGAGGATATGAATACCTAAATTATGAAGATATCTCCTGTATCGAATTTTTCTTACTTTAAATTTTTTATATATTATACAATTTATGACAAGTTGCATTATGTTCTTAAAATGAACTTGCATAATCCCCACCAGCCAACCCAAGTCTTATACACCTTTAAATCAAACCCAAAAAAACAAGAAAAGGATGAAGAAAAAAGTTTAGAAATCTAAAACACTTTGAGGACAAAAAATTATTCAGGCGACTAAACTTCTCCACATCAATGTCTTCTATGTCATAGCAAAAATTTACTAACAAACTATTAGTTAAGGTAATAAATGGTTTCCTCTCTTAAAAAAAAATACAAGTTCATATCTAAAAAACCCACTAAGGCCAAAACTCTTTGTGAAACCCTTCATCATATAAAAACAATAGCAAGGAGTTTAATCATTCATTTTGTAAGGCATGCTCTAGAAACAATCATGAATTATGTTGATTTTTTCATTCATCCAAACAAGCAAGTCCAAGAGAAGAACAAGAACAGGGGAATGTACTGACACTATTTGACTGAAATATCGTCTGCTTTTACAGTATATTTGAATCTATCATTCCAAATTGAATCTGCAACTACGCTTTCTATGTACTTACAGACATGGTTGTGCAAACAAATAATTCAGATTCAGAATTTACAACGAGCTTATGTGAGAATCAAACAAACCATGAACATACAGATCAAGCAACAGATTTTTGGGGTTGTGTGGTGATTCTAAAGCAATCAATTAACTCATTTCTCTGAGCCATTACGTTACCAAACAATTCATCCATCTCCTTGCTCACATCGTCCATGAGCTTCTCCAACACATGAAGCTGTTTCTGCAATTCCACGGATGCATCAAGTTTCTCAGTATCTGAAGCAGCAAGAAGTTTGGCCACAGAACCATTTATCTCTTCAATCTCTTTCAACACAGGCATTTTTCTTATCGACATCAATTCACTGATTCTGGAATCAAGCGTGCAAACTGAAGAATCATCAAAACCAGCCGCGATTTTTCTTATCTCCGAGTAGGGTTTCCAATCGCTGCATAAACCAGACAAGAAAATCCCACACATCCAGAACCCAATCCTCTTCAATTCATTCACAGCTTCATGAACAACCATTTCCTTACCTGAGAAATCCTTCGCCTCACGATCCTCCGCGCTCGAATCTCCACCGAAACTAAGGTTGAAACTACCAGGCGGAATCGATTTCAGATGCTTCATCGCCGAAGAAGGCGAATTCTCCAGGAGATTCAATCCATGAGACAGAGAGATCCGAGCCTGTTCGACATAAGAAAGACAAGAAGAAATGGAATTGAAAAGATCAAGCAAATTCGAGCTGTACCAGAGAAACAATTGGACCGATTCAGAATCCCAAGAGCTCATGGGATAATCGATATCCACCAGAAGCTTCGCGAAAGCCTTGTTGATTGAGGATGGTAAAAGCCCTAAGAACTTGTGGATCCATGAGAGGGAGAGGATTTCAGATTGGGGTAATTGGGAAATGGAATTGGAAGCTAATGATCGAAAAGCTTGAAGGGAGGATGAAACGTGGTACGATTGATGATGGTGGTGGTGGCGGTGATCATGATGATGAGTATGATCGTTGTGATTCTCCAGTTTGTTTGAAAATTTTTGAGCTGCCAAGAGTACCATCGACGATAAGCGAAAAGACGCAATGATAATAATAATAGCTGGGAAATTGGGATTGGGTTCTTGAAAACTAGAATTTCATAGTCAAGGTTTGAAATTTTGAATATTTGGTTTCTAGCTGCCACTCTGCCAGGCAGTAGTTCGGCTTCTCTCCTGGCGCTCCCATCCCTGGCCTCTCATTTGCTTAGAAACGGCGCCGTTTTGTGTCTTGATATTAAATCCCACTCATACATTTTCTCTCCTTTACCCAGAATTATAACGTTTGGGTATTAAAAAATGGAGGTTGAACTCTTTTTTTTTTTTAATATAAGATTTAATATTATGAAGTATTTTTTTAATAACACTTGATATTTTAAAATAATTTTTTATGTATCCAGCACCTTAAAATATTTTTTTATATATACTGATCATCTTTAAATATTTTTTTATTTGTAACTACTGTCTAGCAAATTGTACTCTAAAATATTTTTTCAGTAATACTTAGTATTATAAATTAATTTTTAACTCATTGAACACTTTAAATAATTTTTTTCAATAACACCTAGTATCTTAAAATACTTTTAGAGTGCAGTTTTAGAGTACAGTTTGCTAGACAGTAGTTACAAATAAAAAAATATTTAAAGGTGACTAATGTATATAAAAAAATATTTTAAGATGCTGAATATATAAAAAATTATTTTAAAATATCAAGTGTCATTAAAATAATACTTCATAATATTAAATCTTATATTTAGGAAAAAAAAAGGGTTCAACCTCCATTTTTTAATACCCAAACGTTATAATTCTGGGTAAAGGAGAGAAAAGATATGAATGAGATCTAATATCAAGACCCAAAACGACACCGTTTCTAAACAAAGGAGAGGCTAGGGATGGGAACGCCAGGGAGCGAAGCCGACCGCCACCCCGAATCTCAGTTTTGAACTTTCCTCTATGTTTTATATCATGCCCTCCTTTATTATTATTATTATTATTATTGATTCAATACTAAGCATTCAATATTAGTTGGCTACTTTTACTATAACCAAAATAAAAAATTACAACTTAATCCTTTTTTTTTTTTAATAACCCTCAGCGCCCCCATCGGTGTACAACACTTTTTTTTTAATCCTATTAACAGGTATTTAACTAATTCAGATCAAGATTTTGCGACTATGACAACTCTTCTATAGATCTTTTTGAAATTCAAACTCACTTTAGTCATTTAGTAATTTAGCTAATCCACTACTAGACTATTACCACTTATTAACATTTAATTTCACATAAAGTTTCATTTTACTCACAGAATTTTATAAAGTGTTTTGTTAGTGATCTAACTGTGACATTAATAATTAATGAAAATTTAAATATGGATTAATATAACATATGGTCTTTATAATTTGTCCATATTTTAATTTTGTTCTCCATAGTTCAAAGCCATAGATTTTCCTTATTAAAGCTTTAGTCCTTATATATCAATAAAAATTGGAATATTTTGTGGTTAAATAACCAAAACATATGGTTTGAAACCATAACAACTAAAATAAAAAAGAGAATAAACTATTTTGACCAAAAATTATATTAATTTTTTAAATATTAGAAAAAATTCACAAATTTTAATATATTAATTTTAATTTCTTAAAAAAATAACATCATCGATGTAAAATATATCATTTTGCTAAATTAGGTAACTAAAAATATAGTTCTTTATCAAATTAAGCGACCATCCTAATTTTTTTGTATAAAAATAAATGACTAGAAGGACATTTTGATTGTTATTTTATTATTGATAAAAAAGTACTTTTAATTTCTTTTAAACATTTTTTTCATAACTTTATAGGTTAAAGTATAGTTTAACCTTTTTATATTTACATCAAGTTTGATTTTAATCTTTTAAATTTATAAAATATATTTTTAGCCCTTCAATATTATCATACTTAGTCTTGATTAATAAAAAATGATGACTAGTCAAATTTAAAAAATAATTGTAAAATTGAACGCTGACAAAATATGTTTGAATTTTAATATTTTTAATATACTATTTTTATATTAAAATTATTGTAAATTAAAATAGGCTTGCAGTTAAAATACAAACATGCTTTATCAATGTTTAATTGCACAATCATCACTAAATTTTGATAAGGCAGCATTTTCTATTGACCAATGCTAATTGAATGATTAAAAAAATATTTTATAAATTTAAAGGATTAAAATGAAATTTAAGGCTAGCATAAAAGACCAAATGTATTATTTAAAGAGCAACATTTTAATCTTTATAATATACTTTTTTTCCCCTGATCATCCATATTACTCACAATCAGTCTTACAAACTGCTGATATAATTTTTTATAATATAATTATCTAATAGATTCTTAAATTCTTTCAAGTTACATTGAACTATATAATTTTAAAAAAATTTAAAAAAATTAAATTTAGTATTTTAAATGTATGTTATTATCATTTTCAATAAATAAAAATATTTTCATACGGACAAATTTATCTTTATTTTATTTAAATCATTTTTTGAATTTTATAGAATGTTTAATAATTATATAATTTTGTAATTATTAAATTGAATAATTATAATTTTCATAGACATAATAGTCACATTATGCCAAAATATTAAAGTGAGGATGAGAATGAGAAAGAAAGTCAAAAAGATATCATAAAAATAGTAAAAACTTTTATAGGTATAATAGTGATAACATGCTAAAATATTATCCCCCAAATTCGCCCATTTTTTGAAGTGAGGGTTATAAGGAGAGGGAATGAGAAATTTTTAAAAAAAAATCCTCATCTCCTTAAATTTTTATGTTGTCAAATAAGGAGAAGAGAGCAAAATACATCCCCTCTCCCCTGAAACCAAACAGAAAGTAAGGGCCTGTTTGGGAACTCAGTGGAGAAGTGACTTTTTTTTTAATGAGGCTTTTACAAAAGTCCAATTAAAAAAAAGTCAGATTGAAAATGTGATTTATGTTTGGATTGATGGTGGGAGAAGTGGTTTTTTTTTAAAAGCTGTGTGTGAGAGCTTTTGAAAAAAAAAGCTCTTTTACATCTAAAAGTTCATTACTTTTCAATGATTTTCCAAACACTAATTTTTAAAGCAAATGAGCTTTTACATGTTAAATGGGCTTTTTTAAATGATAAATGAGATTCCAAACAGACTCTAAGCCTAAAGAGGACATTTGGATGAGTATATTTTAGAAACATTTAAAATAAGTTTTTTACAGTTTACTAGACAAAATCTCTTCGTATTTTGTTTTGATTAAAAAAAGGGGCAAGAGCCCAATCATCTTTGTCATATTTTTACTTCATAATATACTACAAAATCAATTAAATGAGTTGATTAAAGAGTCACTTGTAAATTTGTTTGGATTAGTTTCACAAAAACACTTTTCCATGAGTGTTTGTTTACACCCCAAGCCACAGCTTCAGAAATTATTTTTCGTAAATTGAGATTAAACTTCTTTCACATATTTACCTTATAAATCGTAAAAATTATTCTTCAAAAACTAATCTAAAAGTGTTTGGCCAACATGTTTGGAATAACGATTAGAGCATTCAAAAACAGCTTTTCAATTGTGATTAACGGTATATGAGGTAAGTATATGAGAGTAGTTTGCCTCGACTTACGTGAATAAACACTTCTGGAGATCCCAAAAATGATCTCAAACAAACATTGAAACAACGGTTTTAGAAGTCATTTTTTACAAACCGAGACAAAACTTTTCTCACATACTTACCTCATAAATCGTAAAAATGAAACTTGAAAAAGTAAATAGAGAATGTTTGGATGAGCTTATAAGTAGCTTATAAGTATTTTTCACATAAATTAAAATAAAACTTCTCTAATATATTTATCTTATATACTATAAATCATTATTAAAAAACTATTTTTAAAAGTTCCCATCACTCTTATAAACAAACTGATAAATATAGATATGTCGTGGTCACAACTCACCAGCGCTTTATAAAGCGCTAAATTTTCCTAGTAAATAAATAAAGCATTAAATTATTACTTATCTATTTAATTAATTTAAAATTAAATGCACCGACATGCTAATGTGATGCCTATCTTTTGTCGGCGTCACATGTTGGTACGTAACAATTTACTTCTTCCGCTTCTAGACAGAAGAAAGTTGACTTTTTTTTAGATATTAAAAAAATTAAATAAATTATTTTATAAATTAAATAAAATATTTTAAAAAAATAATAAATATAATTATTTTAAAATAATTTAATTAATTTTTTTAATATCTCAAAAAAATAAATTTTATTTTATATTTAAAAGTACGATGCTTAATTAGGAACTTCCTCCTTAGACTTGTGCCATTGGTCAGAATATTGCGCCCCAAGACTGTTTTTAAACCGGTGAATCGACTCATAATATAGAGTATAAAATTCATGCTTATCATAATGATATATGCATTAATTGGATTAACATTTTTATCGAATATTTTAACCATTTTATAAAAGAAGATAGTTAATATATTATTTTTATTTTAAATTTTGTACACATTAAAATAATAATTTTTAAAAAATAAAAGTAAAAAAATAATTTAAACTATTCAAATTAAATATGGATAGCAGTTATGAATTTTTGGTGCTCCTTAATTCGTTTGACCCTGAAACTTGTTACTATAAAAGTTGTATGACGTAAAATCAAGTTTGCAGGAGAAAAATACAAATCAAGTTTGGAAATCAATTACGTCCAAAACTTAGAATTGCAAGAAATTGGTTTGGGTGAGGGTGATGAGCGTTAAAATTTGAATAGTCTAGTCTCTAAAATTTAAAAAAAAAATAACTTTCAGATTTTCAAAAAATATGATTTTTCTATGAAAAATTTTAAATATGGATTATTAAAATTATATTTAGATTATGCAGATCTCACCGTATAATGAGCGCATGGAACCTCATGAAAATTGATTCCCAACTTCAATGTAACACTATATACTGAACCGATACGTCAGTTTTAAGCAGGAAGGAACAAAGCATGAGATGAGGTCATGAGTAAACTTTAATTATTTTCTTGCTACACAGTACAGCCAACAGAAAATCCAAATCCTTAATATATTAAAGTATCAATACTATAATAATATATCATTATATTAATTAAAGCATATTGTTGGGGAAAAAATCAAATTGATCTAATAAAATTAATTAAAATGAAGAAGTCAGAGGGAGAAATATTTACCTACATCAAGAGTGCCACATCATCTAGATTTATTCAAACACAACAATTCAGATAATTTTAATCCTAATTTACTAATGAAACATAAAACAATTCCCATTTCATTTTGTTTTTAAAGAAAATAAATCTCTTAATTTTTTATATACTTACATCAAAAATCATAAAAAATATTTTTTAAAAATTAATCTAAGATGGTGTATATTCAATTTAATTTTTTTTAGTTTAAATATTGTCTTGGATCTTAATATATGATTTATTTGAAAATTTGATATTAAACCTAAATCTAAGACCTATTTATAATATTGGTTAATATTTTCCTAATTTATTTTTATTGATATTATCTCAATAATAATTAATGAGGAGAGGAAATAAAAAAATTAAAGAGAATGATTATAGTGTTTTAAAAAATATATATTATATTAATTTATTTATTTTATATAATTAAATTAAGTAAATAAATTTTATATTAAAGGTTGGAGAGGGTAATTTTTTATTTTAATATATTTAAAATTTAAAAATTTTGAAATTGAACTATTTATATCAAATTGAGTTGTGGAATCGTTTCTTTAATCTTTATGAGTTGGACGTTAGCTTTTACGACAAGTTCCCTTTTTTCTATTCCTTTCGACGCGGCTGAGTACATCTTGAGTTTACACGCACCTCCTTCCCCCGCAAGCTAGCAATCATGGCCTCACGCATCATGTTTCATGTGGCAGACTCCTCTTTTTATTTTAAAATTATGATGAGGTCTAAAAAAAAAGAGAATTAATTACTAAAAAATCTCAATACCTATAACTGAAAAACATACAACGATAAGTTTAAATATAAGAAATTATAATATTTTACTTGTCAACTAGACTTCCTATTAATCAAGTATCTTCCTTAAGAACTTTAATCCCACTTTCTTTTGAAAGAAAAAATAAAATAAAAACTAATAGATGTTGGTCCGGTAGAAAGATTTTTTATTACTTAAGTTTAAGGTCCCCAATTTACACTATTATAAATATAGGTATTAGTAGTGCATTTTTTGTGACACTTTTTTTTTAAAAAATACTTTAGGTAGCGCTTTTTTGAGGAAGCATCATAACTTCTTAGTGACTCTCAGTGTCGCTTCCTTAAGAAAACGCGATCTAAAGTATTTTTCTAAAAAAAAAAATTGAAGAAATAGTTATGGTGCTTGTTCAAGGAAGTGTCACAACTGCTACGTACTTTGTGTGGCACTTAGCCTAGCAAGCGCCATCCAAAGTATTATTTTCTTAAAAAAAATTCAAACCCTTCTCTCTTGGCAATCCGCTTCCATCACCTTTATCCTTTTAATCTCTAATCTTCATCCAACACGTGTCATAACCCTTATCCTTTTAGTTACCACATTTCCTCCTTCTCCTCTACTCATGACTGTCCAAAAGTTCGATTTACACTTATCTCAATTTTTTATCCCATCACTTCTCACATTTTCTCTTCCTCATCTTTTTATTTTTGCGACACTCTTTGCTCATTTCTTTTTGTCTCATTTCTTGCACCAAACTGACCCTACTCCTTCTCCCTCTTGGTCTCATTTCATCCTCCTTATAGTTTCATTTCGTCCTGTAAGTTGTACTCGCTCATTTTTTTCATTTTTTTAATATTTTGAAGCTACGTATATCACATTGTCTTGTTAACCACTTTTTTTTAATTTAAACATATATGCAACTTTTTCTTTCTCTTTTTCCTTTATTAATTTTTTTTCCAGATGTTGTGTTTGAGATTTCCACTCACTTCGTTCAAACTTCCTCTATATAGTAAGTTTTTTTTTTTAATTTTTGAACTTACAAATATAATTTTATTAGTAGTTAATAGTTTAGTTTTCTCAATATCTTTTATATTTAATTTATTATGAAATCTGAAAAAATTATTGTCATTTTTAATGCCAAAAAATAAATGAGATAAAATTAAATGTTATTATATATAGGTTATATGTGAAGATATGTAGTAGTTATAATTTTTTATTGTTGCAATAATTGTTAAAATTATATTGATGAGTTGCATAAATAATATAATTATTTATTTTTAACACTTGTATTTTACTTAGTAGTTATTTTTTTAATTAGTTATTTATTAATTTATATCATTTTGGAGTTATTTGATTTTAATTTGTTTTCCTTCATTTTGTTGTATAGATATAAAAATATGTTTAAAGTGTATTATTAACTATAATTATAGGTTTCTAAAAGAAAAAATACAAAAAAATGGTCTAAGGTAGCGTTTGCTTCAGGAAGCGCCACAGGAAGTTCTTGTGGCACTTCCTGAAGCAAGTGCCACCTTAGACATTTTTTAAAAAAAATTTAAAAATTTAAATTTTTTTCAAAAAAAATTTAAAAAGGGCTAGGATGGCGCTTCATTGTTTTTTAAAATTTTATTATTATTTTTTTAAAAATTATTTTTTAAAATTTTTTTAAAAAGGGCCTAGGGTGGCGCTCCTTAAAGCCATTTTTTTTAAAAAAATTAAAAAAGGCATAGGGTGTCGCTTCCTCAAATTTAAATAAAAAAAAATATATACATGCTGTGGCGCTTGTGGGTAGCGTCACAGTTTCTTTTAGTAGCGTTAGGATATATGACGCTTGTCAAGTGCCACAAATAATATTAAAATAAGCGCCACAAATATATTTATTTGTAGTAATGTTAAGTTCTTGTGGATATGAAAAAATATATTTGGAAGAGCCTTGGTAGTATTTAAATTGATCTCAATCAGATTGTTATATAAAAAAACAAAATATACTAACTCAGTTTTTAAACTTTAACTCAGTATAACTTAGTCTTTATAATTTTAATCATTTAAAATAGTCTCTAAATTTCAAGAAATAACTTTAATCCATATAATTTCATTTTTAAGATGTGTGGAAGGGCATTTTAGTGTATGTTTGATATAACTTTTGAAAGCCCCAATATATACTTGAAGCTCAAAAAGATAGTTGGATAAATGATTTTAGGCTCGGACTAGACCGGACAATCCAACCATTGATCAGAGAGGAGAGCGGTTCATCTCAGAGCATTCAACCGTTTTAAAGGTCAGGTAGGAATGAGCCGTTTGAAATCGGAATTTGAGCCGGTGGCCAGAAAAAAAACTGCGACCTAAAGCGGGTGTTGAAAAGTCAGCCGGGTGAAGAATGAACTCAAAGTAGCGAGCCAGATGCGAAGAAGAAGGAGAAGAAGTAATAAAGAAAGAGGAATATCAAATCAAATCTATATATCTAATCTCAAATAAAACTGATTTATAAAGAACATGTGAAAAATCATACATAAGAAAAAGAAAATCAAAGAGCTGTATTGTTCATATCATCCATGGTGCTTTGATATCTATCAACGGCCATTTTGCCTATATCAGAGATGGCCTTGTAGTTTTTGGATGTAAGTTTTTTCATATGCTTAGAGGCAAGAAGAAAGAGATTGCGATTTCGGAAGTAAGGAAAAAAAACGCCTCCATCCTTGGTGCAAGCTGGCAGTTGTTTAAAAAAAAAAACAAAGAAAATAAAATAGTTTTTTTTTTACCCATTTTAACATGTCTCAGTTAATCTATATGCCTACATGTAGCTATTTTTTTTTAATAATATTTAACTTTCACTCCATCACAGTCACACACGTTCCCCGAAGCATGGGAGGTTGACAATTTTTAAAAGTTTTTTATCTTTCTAAAAAAATTAAATATATGTTACTTATTTAAAAATTAAAATATTTAAGTTTATTATTAAATTATTTGGGAATTTAATATTTTTATTTTTTCATATATTATTATATAAGCATATAATATTATTTTTTATTTAATTATTGTGTCACCAATCCGACCGACTGGCTTGACTGTTTTAGTCGATTGAACCATGACCCATGAACCTTTCCAGCTCGATCTCTAGTCCGCATTTTAAAATATTAGTTGGATGAATTTTGGGTAAATGTGAGAAGTAAATGAGCTTTTGTTTCAAAAGTATAAGCGAAAATTTGTAGCTGCTTTACAAAATACTCCATTATTTCATTATTTTGCACGGATTATGAGAAGAAAATAACACTATCTAAAAGGTATGAGTTGTTGTAAATATTATGTATAGGTGTGTCAAAGAAAGAAGTCTTATGTTCCTCAAGATTTAAATATGGGCTAGAGCTTTTTTGGAAGAGAGGAGAAGTTTTTGAATTGATCGGAGATGACTATTGGAACATTTATGAGTTTTAATTAGTTGGTTTCATTACATTATTTAACAGTTTTAATACCTTTAATTGTATTAACCTACCATTAAATAGTATTTCATAACCATAATTTTAATTGCCATAAAACCTTCTTTAATGAACATCATGACTCCCCAATCAACGGCATGGTCCAGGAATACCAAGGTTAGAGCACCAAAGTTAAATGATACCGGACTCTTTCTCCAAGCTCTCATATCTCATCCTTTTATGAGTTACATTCTTATCTTTTTATTATTCTATCACCCTGCTTTATACATGAAGGGTTCATTTTATCTTATAGAGTGCCGCTTCCTAATTTATTAGGGGATTGCGGAATATCTTCTAAAGATAAAAGTACCTTGGGCGCGACTTGAACTATATGTTTATTGTGTTTTTACGGGTGCGGTGGCCAACAATTTGTACGGTGTGGTATTGACACCAACATGAGTGAAGAAGAAGCTGGAAGATGATACTCTCAGAATCATTTTTATCATTTTCTTTTCTGAATCTTATCTCCACTTTTAGATAAAAAAATGAATAGTTCAAATTTAATATTTTCTAAAAAATATTATTATAGTATTTTATAATTTAATTTTTTAAAATTTTATTTGTGTTGCAATTATATGAATTGTGTAAGTTATATTTTAATAATTTAAATTTATTTATTTATGTTTAAACTAATAGTTTTATATAATATAAAATATAAACTATATATATTTTTTAATCTAAGAGCGAAAATAAAATTTTGAGAAAAAAAATGAGACAAAGGATTTTGAGAGAACCCAAATATGAAGAAGTGAGATCTACTTTGGGTTTTGAAATTTAATTATCGCTGATACTTTTGAACCAAATGTTCATTTGCTTCTAGCATTTACCCAAAATTATAACGTAAAATAATAAATATAAATAGAAATTATTTAAATTAAAATATATACACCAATAATAAATATATCAATATATATAACATAAAATAATAAGATTAATAAAATTTAAATTATTTAAATTAAACTATATACACTAGTAATCAATATATATAACATAAAATAATAAAATAAATAAATTATAATTAAAACCGGTCATATTAAAATTTTTGAAAATGAAGCAATTCACAATTTATTTACATGAAATTTGAAGCATTTAATTAATCTAACTTGAATGGATCAAATTCATTTTTCTAATTTTTTAAATATCAAATATCATTTGCTTTGATTAAAATTTGAAATATTAATATTCTAAAAAAATACTTAGGTCAAATTCTTTATATTCTTTGTATCAAGTTCTCCAATTACACGTGAACATGTGTTCTATTTTTAAAATAATATTATTTAACTATAAACCCACATGAAAAAATTTGGACATATAATCATATGTAATTGGAGAATTTTTCATAATGGATATATGAAACTTAATGTTAGCATGATCATTTACATTAAAATTATTCAAAAAAGGAAATTAAATCAAATTATGTAAATTGTTTTTGTAGAAAAATAAATATGCTGGGAATGAAAAACCTTCAAGAGACGACGACGTTCATACCGCCAAACGGCTGTCGTGTTGTTAAAACGACAATTAGTCAACAACAAGACATGCGTGTACTTACCCTCTTCATCAACTCGTGTTCACACTTCATACTCACGAATTCAGAAATTTTGAATTATTATATGTCATAATTTATTTTATATATGAATATATAAATTCATTTTTTATAATTATAGAATAAACACAAATACTACACATATATCTAGGTAAAATATATAACACTGGCTTTAGTAGTTATTATTATTATTTTGCTTGAAAAACTACCATTGCTGTACTTCTATAGATTTTAGTTGGGGTATTAAAAAATTTTATAAAAGGAAAAATTAAAATTTTGGTCTATGTATTTAGTTGTATTTTTTAATTTGTTTGTTTTTTTTATTAATATAATGAATAAACAATATCCACTTCAGCACGTCATAATATATGCCAAAAACTTATTACGTATAAACATGCTCTTTTCTCGAGCGTTCTTTCATTATATGTGTCCGCAAGTGATGAAAGCGAGCAATCGAAATTTTTTTAGGAACGCAGTTCGCATTTCTCATTTTTTCAAATGGTTTTCTTGATCGTTTAGAAATTAAAAAAAAATAGAGGGGATGACAATTTAGATTCCATTTCTGAATTTTAGATATGTTTTTATTTTATACTCTTTCTAGTCATGAAACGTAGAAACTAGATAATAACTCCGCAAAAATAAAAGGAATTAGTTAAGTTAATTATCTATTAGAAGTATATGTTGGTTTGGAATTAGTTAAGTTAACTATCTATTAGAAATAAAAGGAATTAGTTAAGTTGATTATCTATTAGAAATATATGTTGGTTTTTCTAAAATACTCTTTTAATATTTTGTATTATTAGGTCTAGTGGAAGGGCACTTTCGCAATATGATCAACTAATATTCCAATATCTTATATGAGATGTGCCCACATTTAGTGTTGGACTATGTTTTTAATATGATTTTTTTCAATAAAAAGATAGATAATTTATATTAACAAAAAGATTGCCGTTAATGAAAATTTCCTTAATGAATGCAGTTAACAGAAATAATTTAGAAAAAAAAATACAAATTTGAAAGCCAAACTAGATTGAGATTTTACACTTAAAAATAAAACAAACTCTTCAATTAGCTCTATATAACATTTAAGACTTGAAGAAGTACATTTTTTAGTATGGTGTTACGTTACCACCTTGTGGATATTGAGTGGCCGGCTATATAATGTACCCCTATTTGTGTTCAATAATACTTAAATCTAATTTGATTATATAAAATATTAGATAGTAAAAAACTCAAAGGTGGTTGGGTTGTTGGAAGGGATGAGAATGGAATGAAAAATAAAGAAAAAAAACTAAAATAAAGTGACACTTTCCATGGGGTGAGATGGATAAGAAATGCTCACAAGTGAGTGAGGGGTGATTCAGTTTAAATGATGAGAATTTTCGAGATTGGGAAGTAGTTCTGAATTGAAAGAGATGTTAATGAAACCGAAGATCTCCGGACAAACAAAAAGTGACACTTTTAAATTAGATTAGATTGCTCAATAAGTATGTATGATTCATCACTTTGCTTGTAACTTGAGTTATACTTTTCTTGCCGCGCTTAGGTGATTATAAAGAATATAGGGATTTATCGATCCAAGATATTATAATCCTGATATTTTTTTAGTATTTGGGGTTTGTAGTTTGTGGTTGTTCTTCCCACCACAAATGTCTTATCTGATACTTAAATTTGAGACTTAGAGGGATCTAGCGGAACCTTACATCTCTAGACCAACTCTGTGTTGGTTAATAACTCAAGATTTTAATTAAAAAAAGAAAAAGAAAATTGCAACTAGGTTCCAAATAAAAGAATTAATGACATCCAAGCCCTTAAAATCATCAAATTGCAATGAAATTCCCTAAGTGATCTAGGTGCCATTAATTCCAAAGGAGAAAAGACAATTTTGCTGTGCAGAACAAAGTTGTTATTGACAACTACATGAGCAACATTAACAACTTTATTAGAACATTGTATTCACAATACGTTTTGAAATTTCATAACAAATGTTATAAACACGTAAAGCTTCATCATTTCCATTCATTCCTGTCTAAGCATACGAAAACAAAGCACAATCTCCACAACAAAAATCCAAACCCTCCCCCACACTCAATGAATTAAACAACAAAATAAATCATAAAAACAATATACAATTAATAATCTTTGCATGAAAATATATTTTCTATGTCCAAACACCCAAATCCAATTAGTTTCATACCAAAATATGAAGTTTTCATATTGTCCAACAAAAATAGATGAACAAAGTTGTTATTGATAACTATATGAGCAACATTGACAACTATCAAGCTTGTATTGATAACATGTATTGAAATTACATAACATATATTATAGACACATAAAGCTTCATTATTTGTATTCATCCATGTCTAAGCAAGCAAAAACATAACATAATCTTCCAGGAATAGAATAGAAATCCAAACCCTCTCCCACACTTAATAAAACAATAACATAAATTATAAAGACAACATACAATTAACAATCTTTCCATAGTAAGATATTCTTTATGCCCAAAAACCTTAACCCAATTAATTTTAAGCCAAAATAAAAACTTTTCATATTATACATCAAGGAGGGATGAAAGCTATTAAACTAAAGATTTGCATATACAATCAAGATAATGGAGATAGTGGACGATCAAGATAATGCTTGTCACAAAGCTATTAACCTAAAAATCATGAAACGATTCTCTTTCACTTCATGTCAGATGTGTGAGAACTAGGGTTAGAATCTCTTGTAATTGGTTTTTTCCATTTTACATGAAGAGGGCAAACTGTTTTTTCTCGTTTGAAATTAATAGCACCCAAGTTACTTGGGATTTTTCTGCAATTTGATAATTGACTTGAATGTTATTAATTTTGTTATTTGGGACTTGGTTGCAATTTCTCTTAAAAAAATTATATTAAACTTGGAAATATAATTTCTCACATTAGGCCCACAAGAAAGGCCCAAAGATTTTTCAGCGTCCAAAAATTCTTTGCTCTTCATTTCATCATTTTTTTCTTTGGCAGCCTCTTCACTTCATCAGTAGACTAGCTAACATATTTAAACCGGATATCTCCTCAAAGCTTAATTGCCGTTGATTTTTTTTGGAATGACCCAAATAAGTTTTCAAAAGTTCTATTGGGTCCGCCGGCGCATACTGGCGCATTTGGTAAGGTATGAGGCCTATATACTTTTTCATGTGGATTCGATTTAGGCCCTGCAACTAGCGGGATGCCAATAAAAAAAGAAAGAAGTTGTATTGGGTCCTAACTAATTCAAATCGAATTGTGTTCCATCTTATGAGTGCAAAACTCAGCAACAACAATTTTTTATTCACAAGACTTGAACTTTTTTTTTTTCTTTTTCATGCAAAAGATGGACCAAGTCCAAAAACATATGGATTGAAAAAAATCCGAAGATCCAACATAAATTAAATAATTGGAAAATTAAATCTCGAATGATTTTTTCCCATTTCCATTTATATCCTTGTTTTGTTTAGAAGTGTAGGATTTGGGGTATATATGGAATCTAACTCACTCGCTAAAATACCCTATGAAATTAAAGCACTTATGGAACCTAATTTAAAAATTAAAATTCTTTTCAATAATTAAAAGAATAAGGTATTATTTTAATTATGATTTCTAAAACTACTATCACAATAAAAAATTTGCTCATTTGTAGCGGTTAAAATGACACCAGTAGTAGGGTTTGGCACATCACTACAAAATCAAACGTTGTAAGCATTTTTGTAGCGGTTACCAAGAACCTCTATACATCTCATAATGACCATTATTGTGTATTTGTAGCGGTTAGTTCTACCTGCTACAACATGCGTCCATATATTACACATTATAGGAGTATCTTGTAACGGTTAAGAAATTGCTACAAATGTTATTTCAATATAAATGATTATAAATTTTTGAAACTTTTTTGTAACGTTGATACCAAATTTTTAGCAAAAATTTCGGTGTGGTGGAAAATGAAAATTGAAAATTTGACATCAACTACAAATTAATTTCAGAAATTTTTAATAATGGAGCCAAAAGTTCTCGAACCGCTACTAATATTTTTCTTAATTTTAATTTAACTTTGTAGCCGTGTAATGTTTCAAAAATTTTAAATAAAAATTCCTCAATAATATGTTCAATCTATTGTTCCTATAACATTTTGAATATTTTATCATTTAGGTAACAATTTAAATAATAGTATTTTTTATTTGAGGAGAAGCTTAAATTAAGTTAGATAAGTATGAATATTATATATGTTTAATTAATATTGAGAATGTGTAGGAAATAAGAATTTAGGTTCTCCACTAGTTTATAAAATTGAAGTTGAAAATGTTGTTTTGTTATGGAAGGAATGTTGAAAAAGTAGTGGAAGGAACATTCAATGTCTGTAGAAGGAAGAAAATAAAGAAGAAAAATAACTATAAGTATTATATGAAGAAGGAAAATAAAATGAAATGGTTAAATGAAAGATTTGAGAAAAAATTTACAATATTTTGCTAAGCTCTTCAACATCAGGAAAAAAAAAATGAGAGAGGAGAGAGGTGGGAAGAAATGAAAGAGAGTAAGAAATGAGATGTGGTGTGTGTATTGATAGGGATCAACGTGACATTTGTAACGGTTGAGGTAATGATATTTGTGGTGGTTCCTCTTTGTAACAGTTTTTTTTATATTTTTTAGCAATTAGAAACCGCTACAAAATATTAATGGGAAATTTTTTAAAATATAAATTGAGCTTTACAAGAACCAAAAAAAAAATGTGGAGAAAATGTTAGTGTTGAGTGTAATATTTTGTACAAAAATTATATTTGAATTAAGTGATAATAAAGTGTAACTTATAAAAACGCACTGAACTATATGGAAATTGTCATCGCCTTCGAGGAAGAAGTTTTTTAAAGTGGCAGGTTGGAATGGCTCACTTTTGTAGGCAATGTTATCACCATCACCCATGTTGTAAAGGTTTCGAGGCTTTAAGTGAACCACCATATTCCAATCCTTGTGCCTTTTGTCCTCAACATAATAAGGCTGGTGTGTTTCTAAGGTAAGAATATATGACTCATCATCTTCATATTGACCTATGTGAATTGCCCGGAAGAAATTTATTGATGTGATGCCTAATTCGTTAGTTTTGAGTCCCTGGGAAGTTGTTGTATTTGCCTACAAACACTTGAAGAGCGTCACAATGAAACAACCTTGGTAATTTAGTTTAATGACATCAACAAGCTTTCTATAATAAGGGATGTCTCTGAATTGCATGTTGTTGTCACTACTGCTCGCATAACTCTTTGTCCTAAAGGTACCATAAACACCCAAGTTTTGAGTTAGCAATCCTTGATGTCGTGAAATAGTGTTAAACTTGAAACCATTGACATTGTATGCTTTCAACCTTGTTGCATGGTTAAGCGGGATGATTGCGAGAGATTTGAAATACGGTAAGTGTGGGTTGTAGTCATTTAATATTCAGCACACAAACCAACTTGGGAATTCTTTGTAGACATTTTTATCAATTTCGGAGGATGTTTGTGTATAGAGGCTAAGTTGACGCTTCACATGACTTTTGAATTGCTTGCAATTAATCATGAGAGGCGATCGTGAAATGTACAGAAATATATGGAATAACAACATATCAGTGTACAATTCTCATCAAAGGAAGGGATCAACTTGATTGCAATTAATTCACTAAAAAAAAGAGATGATATAGAATAAATAATTAGAGAGTTAAATAGGCCATTTGGGGATAGAGGGACTTGAACCCTCACGATTTCTGAAGTCGACATATTTTCCTCTTACTATAAATTTCATTATTGTCGTAATTTTTGATATATTAAACTTGTAAATGAATCATATATTTGGACATCAGATGAATAAATGATTTACCAGAATTTTTCTAAGACATGTCTTGGAACTTCTTAGTTGCAGTTAGTTTGAAGTTCTCACTTCCTCCAACTGGTTTACCAACACAAGGGATTAACAACTCTCTTGATGATGGATCAGGTTCAGGATAATCGTCTACATGAGGTGGTCAGTTGAAAAATGTCTCAGTGTTATCAAAATACCTTGAACATAAATACAGAACCTCATTCCCTATATAACATTCATATATAGAACCTTCTGGCCACACCTTATTCTTTACATAAGATTTCAATTTTCCAAGGAACCTATAAATTTAAAAACAAAAAATGTTAAGAAATATATGAAATGTGCGGTTAGAAAATTTAGAATTTAATTAATGCTGATGGACATATATAAATGAGTACCTCTCCATATGATACATTCATCGATATTGAATTGGGTCAACTAGCTTTGTTTCATGAACAAGGTGGATTGTCAGGTGAACCATCATAGTAAAAAAGGATGGCGAAAATATCGTCTCCAAATGACAAAGTGTAAGAATGATTTTGTCTTGTAGCTGATCTAGCTTCTCAATAATCAAAACATTGGAACACAATTTCTGAAAGAAAGAACACAATTCCACTAAAACGGTGGATACATCGAGAGACAATGTATTTTTTATTGTCAGCAAAAGTAATTGTTGCATAAGAACATGTGAGTCATGACTCTTCAGCTTAGCAACCTTTTGAGCATGCATGTTATAAAATTTCAAACATATACACTTGGTAGCGGTTAAGAGGCAAAAACTACTACAAGCTTCATGATTGTTGGCGGGTTTTAAAATATTCAAATTTCAAACACATACACTTTGTAGCGGATAAGTAGCAGTTATAAAATTACTACAAATATAAATTACACTTTGTAGCGGTTTCGAGTCTCCAACCGCTATAAAGAGTAATTATGGAAATAATAATTATTTAAATTATAAAATTATTTTTTAGATTCTCTAAAGGCCTAAACTATTTCAAATAATTACATTGTGTAAACCATTTGTATGCATAAACTATTTCAAATAATTAAATCATGTAAAAAATTTATAACCATAAAATGAAAAAAAAACTAAGTATTTCATTGTCCAAACAAATAAAAATATCTAAGGAAGAGGCTGATCATCAGATCCTTTATCAAGGGAGGTAAGATCACAGGCCTAACCAGAATTAGCATCATCATCATTAACGGCAGGATCATGGGCTTGCTCAGTAGGTGGTTGGAGGATGAATCTAAGGACTGACTGGACCTCTGGAACTGGATCGACAGGAAACAACCTCTCTTAGGACTTGGACAACATCGTGTTTGTGATTTCCCGCCACTGGGTTTGTTGGGCATAGAAGAAATCAGCTTGTACTTGGATTTACTGGGATATCACCAACTATGCCTTGGAAACCTCCGCAAAGATCTCCTCTATAGTTGTTTGGCTCGGCCTTTTGACACCGGAGGTCCTTGCTCGAGAGGTCTTAGTATCAGATGCGTCGCTCCTGCCATAGACCATGCTAGACCTAGCGCTTAACCCCATGCCCCTATAGTGTCCAAGGTGCTCAACTGGGCCTAAAGCAGCTCTTAGAGATGCAGTGGCATCCACAGCTAACTCCTGTGACTCCATAGTCTGGGATTCTCTCAGCTCAATCTGTGCATGTTGAATCTGCTCTTGCCGCACACATTTTAGGAAACAATCATTAAGCAATTTAATTTAACTAAAATAAAAAAAAATTAAAACAAACAATGTCTGTATCTTACAATGGCTTCTTCTGTCTGCTAAGAGGTTGTAGTGCCATCCCGGTGTCTATGTGTGATAGTAAATAACTTCCCGTAGTTTGTCTGACGGTTCTCCTATTTAGCCTTCCTCTCCTAAAAGAATTATAACAATAAATTATTATTATGAAAAATAAAACAATAAAGTTATAATATAAGTTAAATTAATTTAATTGTAAAAAATACCAATTCGTTGTAGGTGACAACAAATGTCTTCAATCCTACCGTGTGATAAATCCTCTAGTCCCCCTAGCTCCTGGTGTTTTACATAGAAAGAGCCTACAAAAATAACAAAACATTAATATTTTTTATATTTACTTCTAAATAATAATTATTGGAAAAAATTACCAGTTTTTCTAGGCTCTTCCTGTACTGGGCAAATTTTGCTTAGTTATTGGATAGGACGCCGTCAGGCAAGACCTCCATCAACTTTTGCAGAGGCATCGTCCCATTCTTATTCATGATGTGGTAGAGATGATTTCTCCTGTTCTTTCACCCATCCTCCATCTTTATCAAGGTGTACCGCTTCTTGTTGTCTATCATGACAAACCTATCTTATATCACAAATTTAAATAAATCAGTAACAATTAAATAAATTATAATTAATTAATTAGATTAAAATTAAAATTATAACTATATACATTTGATTCAGTAAATTAAATTGGTTACCTTCACAGCCTCATCCCACGTTATATCCTTCAACATTAAGAGAACCTCTTTCAATTTTGGAAGGGGATAGGGAACTAGATCCAATTCGCTCCCAGCTCGTTGAGATAACGGTTAAATAGATGACCGCCATTCTCAATCGGTTGGTTTGTGACCTCATTTTATGGAACAACTACACGTAACCTAGGGCCCAGCTTATTTAGATCGTCCATGTGTAGCCTCCTGGTGCTGATGTTCCCCTGCTCATCTGCATAATTCATCACAAATTTTAATTAAATTTAATATCACATTTAAACCATTATAATTAAAATATTAACTTTATTAAAACAATTCTTTACCTTAAACAATTCTTTAACTTAATATCACGGATGATCGCCCTGAGTTATTTTAATCCCTAGCCTCCTCACCGTCAAGGAATCGCTCTGCCTCGCTGATGGGAATATCGAAGTCAAATTCCTTAGCCTTCTCGTAGTCACTGATACTAATATCAACCTCCTTTGGTTGAATAGGCACTTCTGGTAGGGTCGCTTACTATGGTGTCTCTTGTTGTGGTGGGGTCACCTTCTGTACGGGGACATGTGTACCTCTAAGGTGTCCTCTACCTTGACCACTACCCCTCGACTACTACTCCCCCACAAAATAGGTCCTCTGGGGGACGCTTATCTGCCTTTCTTTTCCCTTTATCTTTTTCGGAAGCCATTATAACTACAGTTATAAACCAATTAAAAATAAATTACAATGACAACTAACCAATATTTGTAAAAAAATATAATAACAATAACCAATAATATAAATAATGTAAAATCACAATATTATAATAAAAATATTAAATATCTTCTAAAACCTAATTAAAAACACATATACAAAAGAGGTTTAAAAAATAGATTCAGGAACTCATAAATATTACCAAAACTTACTATAAACAAATCTTTTTTGCTCAAAAGCGAAATGAAATAGATAACTTTACTAACATCGAGTGCTTAACTCTTTAGATGTTTGAGTAGAACCTCAGATTTGAAGAAAACTTCTTAGAGCAAGCGTGGGAAACAATTTTGCCAAAAACGTTACAATGAGGGGTGGTGGCGTTTATATAGCTACGTGATTTATAGTGGTTTTGACCAAAACCACTACCTCAACTGTTGCAAATAATGAAACTCTACCTTGCCCAACGTGACAATTTGTAGCGGTTGTCACAAACTGATATAAAGTTGCAACCCTTTGCATTATAGTGATTATTGAGGCAATAACCACAACAAAACACAAAACAGTTTCTAGCGGTTTAAATGAACCACTGCAAAATTGCAACCCTTTGTATTCTATAGCGGTTTTTCCCTATTAATCGCTACAAAAAACACTGCCACAAATGTAGCGCTTGATTTTGTAGCTGTTAGAATGGCTCAACCGCTACTAAATAACCGCTTGGCGCCACATTTTGTAGTGGTTTTTTTTTTAATGTAACTGCTACAAAGTATAGTCTCTTATTGGAGCGCATCATACTGTTGCAAATTTATAGCGGTTTCCTTTAAAACCATACAAATACTGATATTTGTAGTGGTTATTTTCAACCACTATAATTTAACTGCTACAAAATGACAGTTTTTTTTTTTGGGTAGTGTATGATGCTTTCCAAAGTTAAAAACTTAATTATGAGTTACAACCAAAGAATTAAGTGATGGCCAAGTTATAAATTTAGGAAGTACTTAATGGTAATAACTTATTTCTTTATTTTTCATACAAGGTAATGACTTATTTCAATGTTTCAAGAAAGGGTATTTTTCCCCGGTAATGGAAAGAAATTTTTATTTTTGTGATTTTTAACTATCACATAATTAATATCTTAAATTTTACTAATAAAGAAAAAACTCTCCACCAAAATTCAAGTCTCTTACCCAAATGAAGAATTCAAAAATTAGCCCCACCCTGCCAAAGCAATTGCCCTTCATCCTATCTAATTTGTCCAACGTGAGTCATTAAGTCAACAACACATTATTTGTTGATATATTATGGATCCATACTTTCCGAATCAATTCACACCTTCAACAATTTTCAGCCAAAAGTTTTCAAATCTAGAAGATCGCTGTTACGAGTGTAGGATGGTGTATTTAGAAAGTGTAAGTATATACTGTCGTAAAAAAGTAATATAGAAGTGAGTAAAGTATTGTTCCCACGAGGATTATCACTAAGTACCAAAATTGGTAATCTTAGTACTATTTAGTCGGTCGATTAGTTGTGATTGAGATTGCAAAATAAAAATGATGAAATTTTGAATATAAGTGATATGAAAACAAATATGAGAAAAAGCCCTAGGGATTAGATTCCACTTAACAAATTTCGGATTGAATCACTTATCTATTATTGTCCAATTTATTCCACATGATTAATAGTCGAGTTTTCCTAATTTAATTACTAGCCTCTTCCAAGGTCAAGTAATTATATAATTAATTGCTAACCTAATATATTCCTATATGAATTTAAGTAATTAATCATCATTAAGATTTATGCAACTCATTAAGACTACACAACCCATATAAATATATTCCTATTTCATATGCAAATTATGATTTTAATTATAGGATCCACACACATGCATCTCCTTCCAGTCTCAACATGCATATTAAAATCATCCAAAATGTGACCAGTCAATTGAAAACATTAAGAACAATAATTAAAACTCAATCATGAAGGAAAAATTAAAACTAGATTTAATAAGTTAATATTCAATTCGTCATTAGTAAGCTACATCATCACCCTAAGAAAAGGAAAATTTAGCTCATGATGAAATTAAAAACAAAACCAAAATAAATTAAAAAAAATCATAAATATTGCATAAAAATTAATTACAAAAACATAAAAAATACAACTACAAGATGCATGAAAATAAAAAATCTAGCCTACCATATATGAGGTAAAACCTTCTATGTAGGTGGCAACCTATACCATCCATAAAGGAGGACTACCTAGGCCTTCCATATAGGAGTTAAAACCATCCACGTATGAGGCATGCAAGAAGTAAATGCAAGAAATAAATTCTAAAATAACAACTATCTCTCTCTTCCTTCCACTTTCTTCTAGAATGCCAAGAAGCTCTATTTATAGGCTTGAATTTTCGGGTGCTATAATGTTTTTCTACAATGAACCGTATTGCTACAGTCCCCGACCACTCACTCGCTACAATGAACCGCATTGAACCATCCCACGTCTAAACCACCGACCGCTACAGTGATCCCACTACAATACCATGTCTTCTACAGTGTATTTACTATAGTGCTATATTTGCTACAATACGTATCTACTATAGTACCATATGAAACAATATCTTTGCTACAATTTTTTTAATGATTTTCTCAATATGTGCTTAATATGGTGCTGTATGGCCTATCAGAAGAAAATCATTATTTATTTATCTATTACACCCAAATTCATTATATTAAACTCCAATATCGTCCTCAAAATCATCATATAAGAAAAAATAAATATACAAATATTTTTCTTATCAGTGGCTTCTCCTTTTCATTGGAATCTTTCCATTTAACACCAAAGGAGCATTAAATGACCCAACAATGGACAAATCATTCTCTTTTTCTCTCAAAAACAAATTAGAAACAAAACTCACACGGTTTATATCATTAGTTCTATTTCATAAGTTAACCTATAAGTGCACATACACATTTTAACCATTAATAGTTACAAAATAATAAGTGTTCATATGAGAATTTATAAACTATAATTTACATTATAATGGCTAATACAAAAATTTACAAGTGTTCTATAGATGAACTTATTACAAGTGCAAGTATACATTTTAACAATTAATAATAATAAAATAACAAGTGTTTATATTTCATATTTGAATTTAGAAGTCCACCTATGCATTTTAACAACTAATAATAACAAAATAATAAATATCCATATGAAAATTTACAAATAATAATTTACCTTATGATACATATGTGAATTTATAAGTGCACGTACACACATTTTGATAACTAATAATAAATATATGAGTACTTATAATTGAAGAACTTATAATATCAAAATCATATTGTTTTTTTTCTTTCATAGTCCGAAAACACATGGATTGCCCAAAAAAAAAAAAAATCCACAGATACATTATAAATTAAATAATGGGAGAGTTAAATCTCAAATGATCCTTTTCCATCAGAACCCTTAGCTTCATAAAACTCCAAATGTTGGGCCCATTGTTCCTTAACCATTTATAAATTATAACCTTGTTTTGTTCAGGAGTGTAGGATTCTGGGTATACATGAAATCGGACGCCCTCGCTAAAATAACCCACAAAATTAGATCGCTTGTGGAACTTAATTTAAAAATTAAAATTCTTTTAAAAAATTATAAGAACAAGCTATTATTTTATTTATGATTTCTAAAACTGCTCTCCAGAGTTAAAAACTTAATTACAAGTTACAACCAAAGGGTGAAGTGAAGATCAAGTTATATAAATTTAGGAAGTTCTAATTGTAATAACTTATTTATTTATTTATTTATACATTCTAATTGTAATAACTTATTTATTTATTTTTTTATACAAGGTAATGGCTTATTTAAATGTTTTTTACGGTTATTGAAAGAAATTTTTATTTTTGAGAATTTTAACTATCACATAATTAAAATCTTAAAGTTTTACCTTTTAAAGAACAAACTCTCCACAAAACTCAAGCTTCTTATACAAGTGAAGAATTCAAGAATTAGCCTATACTCCGCCGGAGTAACTCCCCCTTGAACCTGTCTAATTTATCAGTCCATACTTTCCAAGCCAATTAACCATAGTCAGCAAATTTCAACTAAAAGTTTTCAAATCTAAAAGGTCTTTCTCCTTTTCAGTGGAATCCTTCCGTTTAGCACCAAAGGAGCATTAATGTGAGGATTTAAGCTAAGCTTCTTCTACCTATTCTTTGGATCATGTTTCTTCTAACTGGTCTTTTTCCAGTGGTGTTTTCAGTATCCCTTGCGATACCCGAGTCCGTTATTAGTGACTCTTTCTGATTGTCTTATGCTCCAATTTTGGTAGCTCCAGGTCATCTTATTCTCCTTTTAGTTGAATCCTCGTATTTACAGAATCTAAGTTTAAGTTTGCTACCTTACTCCATCTCTCTTTCAACGTTAGTGATTTTGAATTGGGCTTTTTATGCTATACTGCCTTTTCTGTAAAGTAAAAAACCAATTCGTATGTATCATTTTACTTTCTTAAATAAATTGTCTTCATTTCCACAAAAAAAAAAAAAAAAAAGTAAAGCTTAAAATTAGTTTGATTTTTTGCCAACTAAGATTAGTGTTGCTAAAAGTATGGGTTAATTAGTCTTGATTATTTATATATCCATCAGATTTCTTTTATTTAATTACTTTAAAGTGAACTTTGATTCCATTTGAACATAAATGTTTAAAAATTAGATAGAGATTTATGCAATAAGAATAGAAACGTTTGTGATTATTCTAATTTTGACGTATATGAACAAGGAATCCTCCAACTCATTAATCACACTAGCTGATAGTAACTAAGTTTTTGTTTGATTCTATTCTCGGTTTTTTTGTTCTCAAAAACAGTTTTTGAAAATAAGTTTTAAAAATTAACAAAAATCTATTTAGATAGTTGTTTTGAAAAATATGTTTTTGAAAAATTAAAAAAGGTCTTCTCCTTTTCATTGGAATCTTTTCGTTTAACCCCAAAGGAGCATTAAAGTGAGGAATTAAGCTTCTCCTTACTGTTCTTCGTATCATGTTTCTTCTAACTGGTCTTTCTCCAGTGGTGTTTTCAGTATTGGATACCCGTCGAACTTAAATTTCAAAAATGATTTTGACTAAAATGCCCCACTCGGCCACTTTAACGTAAGAATTTGTTTAAGACCAAAAATAATTATGCAACTAAAACATAATTCTAACCCATACCATTTCAAACTTTCTTATTTGTTATAAAATTTATTAATTCTTATTGACAAATATTAAATAAACAATATCTACTTCAACACGTCATAATGTATACCAAAAGCTTATTACGTGTGAACATGCTCTTTTCTCGATCGTTCTTTCATTATATGTGTCCGCAAGTGATGAAATTAAAGCGAGCAATCAAAATTTTTTACGAACGCAATTCGAATTTCTAATTGTCTTAAATGGTTTTCTTGAACATTTAGAAATTTAAAAAAAAAATAGGGAGGATGGCAATTTAAAATCCATTTCTTGATTTTAGGTATGTTTTTTATTATGATTAGATTTGATTAAAACGAATCACATAATCTTTTCGCATATCTAACCTTAATTAATTCCTATATAAATTCACTAAGTAGGTCAGGCTTTTACTTACACTTCAAACTTCAAACTTCAAAGTCCAGCAGTTCCGCCATCCTCACCCTCTCCCCATCCCTCACCAAAAACTTTGCATAGAACACAATTTAAAACTCGGATGAATTTTTGATGAATTAAAGTCATATATATATATATACACTCTAGAAAATAATTCAAAATATATCTATTTTTTCTCTTAAATGTAACTTAATTACAAGTTATAACCAAAGGGTTAAGTGAAGGCTAAGTTATAAATTTATGAAGTACTCATGGTAATAACTTATTTATTTATTTTTTATCCAAGGTAATGACTTATTTCAATGTTTTTTCCTGCTACTGGAAGAAATTTTTATTTTTGATATTTTTTTCTATTACATAATTGAAGAACAAACCCTCCCCCAAAAGCTTCTTATGCAAATGAAGAATTCAAGAATTAGCCGTAAATGAACAATTTAAGAACTCAAGAATTAGTTGTAAATAAAGAATCCAAGAATTAGCTGCTACTTCGGTGTAATTCCCCTCCATCAAACCTCGTTAAGTCAACAACCACATTACTTGTTGATATATTATCAGTTCATACTTTTATCACATTCAGCAAATTTCAACTAAACGTTTTCAAATCTAAAAGGTCTTTCTCCTTTTCATTGGAATCTTTCCGTTTAAGACCAAAGAAGCATCAATGTGAGGATTTAAGCATCTCTTATAACTGTTCTTTGGATTAGGTTTCTTCCAACTGGTCTTTTTCTAGTGGTGTTTTCAGTGTCCCTCGTATTCCCGTTGAACTTAGATTTCAAATATGATTTTGACTCTTAAATTTTCGTTCGACTAAAATACGCCACTTGGCCACTTTTACGTAAGACTAGACATTATATTTGAAAAAAAAACAAATTATGCAACCAATACATAATTCTAACACATACCATTTCAAACTTTCTTATTATGTTATAAAATTTATTAATTCATATGACATATATTGAAAATTATTTATTTAAGTTTCTTTTAAATGGCTAAGAAAAGCATATATTTGTTCATCAATCATCATGTAATGTAAATGATGTAAATTTGAGAGATTGTATAAAGTATTTGAATTTATAATTTAAATTTTCATACACATTTTTTAAATAAACATTTACAAACACATTTAATCAACTATATGTTAAGTAAAATAATTTATCAAATTTTCAATCAAGTATTTTTATGCCTAGGTTAACTGAAGTGTCTGCTTTGTCCCAATAAGATAAAAGATAATTAAGAAATAAATATTTGAAAAAAGTAAAATTAAGGAAAAGAAAGACATTGGTTAGTGGGCAATTTGTAAAAACATTTGTAAGAGCGTAGGGGCATACCATGGGTTATGGGTTTGATAAAGCCCTAGGACCCAGCTCATCTAAAATTTTAGCTAGGTATAAGAAAATCACAGGTACACACAATAAGAAAAAGGTTGTCTTCACCGCAATTGTCATTCAATAGGATTACAAAATATAATCTTCTTTAAATTACAAAAGTCCCACTTAACGTTGTAATCAGTTTGTTGCATCAGGATTATAGGTAATTCTCTTATATGGAATTGAACCAAATGAGCTATAGTTGTCTTAAATGGTTTTCTTGATCATTAAGAAATTAAAAAAATAGGGAGGATGACAATTTAGAATCCATTTCTTGATTTTAGATATGTTTTTTATTATGATTAGATTTGATTAAAATGTATCACATAATCTTTTCGCATATCTAACCTTAGTTAATTCCTATATAAATTCACTAAATAGGTTAGGCTTTCACTTACAGTTCAAACTTCAAAGTCCAACAGTTTCACCATCCTCACACTCTCTCCCTCCTCCACCACCCAAGAAAACAGAGATTCTGAAGAAGAGTTCGTAGAGATGAATGACGATTTTGTTACCTACCAGTCGAGACATTCTAAAGAAGAATTCAGAAAGATGAATGGCAATTTTATTACCTATCAACCGTAGAGAGATTTTGAACGAAGAGTTCATAGAGATGAATTGTGTCAAACCTCTTAATATCTTGATATTCGCTGAATAATAAATGCGTAGTTCGGATAGCATACAGAAATAATGAATATATACTGATATTAATTACTTATTTATATTATAGAAAATCCCCATATGGTTTTAAAAAATATAAACAAATACAAAAGAAATAAATTCTACAACTAAAGATAACCAGTTGTAACTCCCGACTATGACCGGACCTTCATCCGCCAGTAATTACGGTTTTGCCCTTAGAGCCGCTGCCCTCTGCTGGAATATTTTTATATGTTGAAAAAGAGTGAGATTCGAATAAATCTCAGTAGTAACATACAATCTAACATATAGAATGCGAAAATAAATATGCAATGCCATGTCATGTAAGATGATCAAAAATATGTGTGCACTTGCTTAAGGCCAAACGACATGTTTGCACCATGGTCTACTCGGTGCCCCTGTTGGGTCCCTAACCACAACTTGGCAAATTGGTGTGTTCAAGACACTAGCTCATGTTACAGAAAAGACATATTCAACATATAGATAATCACATAGTACATGTAAGAAAGAGTTACTACCTGGGTCCTTTTTCAGTCCGGCTGTTTATCCAAAACTTTTTCTTCTGCTTGGGCTATTACCAATTCCTATAAATTAAAGTTAACAAGTAATTTGTTATTACTTGTATTACTACTACCTTTAATCATATTCTGCTGGTTATTTCAGTTTCAGTGGCTTGTACACAATACAATTTTTGCATAGTGCAATTTTACTATTCTTCAGCAAATTGGCAGATTTTTCAGTCAACTTTAAAAAATCATAACTAATTCTATAAAAATATAAATTGAGTGGGTCCAAAGCATAAATGAAGATATTGAAATATATTTTCATGGAAAAATATCAAAATATGCTCAACTCAACCATATTTCTCCCAGAATTTCCTGAAATACCCCTATTCCAGATTACTCTCCAGAAACAGAGCACAACTTTGAAAATTCATATCTCCTAATGTACTTGTCCAAAAATTATGTTCTACCCATAAAATTAAAACTCTAGATGTATATTTTAAATCTGGAAATTTTCATAATTTTTTGTGAAGGTTTGGGTTTCCAAACGTTCGACACATCCAATCTGTTTTCCAGAAACACAGTTTGCGAGCAACCAACTTCAAAAATGTATATCTCTTAGTATACTAATCCAATTAATACAAAATATATATCAAATTAAATATTAGAATATGAAATTTCATTCTGTAAATTTTCATGTCCATTGAAAAATATTACATTGCTAAAAAACATGATGAAACCGACAGCCAAAATCTGGACTTCTAGGATTGTACCTGTTTCTAAACTTAGTTTTCAAAAATCATAACTCCCTCTACAGATATCCAAATGATACATTAGACCACTTATTTTAAATCTTGGGATGTCTACTAACTTCATGTAAAGTTTCATAAATATTTGATATGATTTGGTTGGTCATAATTCTACACGAAACTGACTGAGTCTGAAAAACGTAAGTTTTGATAGTCTGACTTCAAAAATCCATAAATCATTCATTTTTACTTCAAATTGTGCTCTTCTTGATTTTATTTCATACTACACATTCTGACTTTTCCATAAAAAAGAATCAGGTAAAAAATCCATCTGTATCCTCCGTTTTAGCTTCTGTAAATTTCTGACAGAAACTCTGTTTTCCGGCGAGTAAAACAGAGTTGATAAAACTGATGTACAACCATGATTTTGGACTCCAATCTCAAAGATTTTGACTCTACATACTCCTAAACATGTTTCTTGTATTTGAGGACATGATTACAGAATCAAAAACATCAGAAATATCACCCAAAATCGTCATAAAATCACTGGTTTTGGTGACAACAACTTTTCGATGAACTCTCTTAATTACAGCAGCCATGAATCCTCATGAACAGCCCCAAAAATGAAACAATAATGGGAAGAGGTAGAGAAGACTCACTTGTACCAGAATATGGAGTTGCATATAAGGTTTAGAGCTTCCTTGATCTACTTCACCGATCGTTCTCTTCCTTCGGTCACTCACGTCTCACTCTCTTCCTTTGTTTTTCTATCTTATCTTTCTGTTTCCTTCTGTTTTTGTTTTTCTTTCATGTTTCTCCAGTTGCTTAGATGAAAGTGAAGAGCTGAAGGAGTTGAAAGGTTGAATAAATAAAGAGTTTCTATGATAGTGTTGAGCTTGGTGGTTTCCAAATGTCATGTATGTGTGTGTCTACATAAAGGAGGATGTAGGTGTGAGTGTGTGTGTGGTGTGAGTGTGTTGTATTGATAGGATGAAATTATAGGGCTGTACGTGTGCTTATCATAAATGAACAAGTGTGGGTGTGTTTGTCTTATAATGTCGGTAGTTTTTTTAAATACATATAGGTATATTTTAATCTTATTAATTACACATACTATGCCCTAATATTTCCCTTTGTCTAATTTAAGATTCCTTAAATTTTGTAGGTTCCACAATTTAGCTTATTATCTAGTTTCCATAAATTAATCCTTACATTAAATTTTTGGGATGTTACAAATAGCAACTTCATTATTGATTAGTCGTAGAGAGATTCTGAAGAAGAGTTCACAGAGATGAATGAAAATTTCGTTAACTATCAGCCATAAACACACATTGTAACATCTCAAAAAATTTAATGCAAGGATTAATTTATGGAAATTAGATAATAGCTAAATTATGGAACCTACAAAATTTAAGAAATCTTAAATTAGATAAAGGGAAATATTAGGGCCTAGTGTGTGTAATTAATAGCATAAAAATATACCTATATGTATATAAAAACACACACACCCAAACCTACCGACACTAAGAGACACCCACACCCACACCCACACTTGTTGATTTCATGAGAGCACACGTACAGCTGCTACTTCTCTTCCATCATTAGTAAACACATTTTCCATACACATACTCACACACACATCTTTCTTTTAGACAACCATCACGTACTCCTCACTTTCTTTTATCATTTGGACAGCCCATACACACACTCTGCCATAAATAAATCACTCCCTTACCTCTCCATTCATGCACGTTAGCCAGGCAACAAAAACATAAAAAAATAGAGAGAGAGACAACGGAAGAAGAGAAATAAGGAAGCTTTAAACTTCACATACAACATCATAAACGTGTTTAGATAAGCCTCCTATACTTTTATCTTAGATTTCCATTGGATTAGAGGCAATTTTGAGTGGTTGTTTTGCTGCTGAAAGTCATAAAATTTTCCTGAAAGTTTCTATCACAAAAACCAGTCATTGTGTGTCTATTTTTTATGGGATTTTTTCTCTCTTTGCTTCTGTAATCACGTCCCTAAACACAAGGAACATGTTTAGGAGTATTTAGAGTCAAAATATTTGAGATTAGAGTGAAAAATCATGGTTTCATGTGAGTTTTCTCAACTCTGTTTTACTCACTGGAAAACAGAGTTTCTACCGGAAAGTTCCAGAAGCTAAAACAGAGGCTATAGATGGAGTTTTTTTCTGGTTCTTTTTCCTATAGAAATTTTAGGATCTATAGTATGAAATAAAATCAAGAAGAGCACAATTTGGAGTCAAATGAATGAGTTATTGAATTTTGAAGTCAACCTATCAAAACTGACATTTTTCAGAATCAGTCCATTTCGTGTTGAGTTTTGACCAACCTAATCATATCAAATATTTATGAAATTTTACATGGAGATAAGAGACATATCAAGATTTAAAAAGAGTCATAGAATTCACTATTTGTATATTTATAGAGGGAGTTATGAATTTTGAAAGATAGGTCCAGAAATAGATGAAAGTCTGGAAGTCCAGATTCTAGCAGTTGGATTCGTGGTGTTTTTTAGCAATGAAATCTTTTCCAATGACCATTAAACTTTCTAAAATCAAATTTCATATTCTAAGATTTAATTTTATATATAGTTTGTGTTATTTGGATTAATATACTAAGTGATATGAATTTTTGAAGTTGGTTGCTCTCAAACTATGTTTCTGGAAAACATATTGGTTGTGTCAAAATTTTGGAAAACTAAACCTTAACAAAAAAATATGAAATTTCCAGATTTAAAGTAGACATTCAGAGATTTAATTTGATATATGGATCACAATTTTTGGACAAGTATATTAGGAGATATGGATTTTCAAAGTTGTGCTCTGTTTCTGGAGAGTAATATGGAACAATTGTATTTCGTGAAATTCTGGGAGCAATATGGTGAAACTGTGTAGATTTTAATATTTTTCTATGAAAATATATTTCAATAGATTCATTTATGCTTTAGACCCAGTCAATTTAGAATTTTATAGAATTAGTTATGATTTTTCAAATTTGACTGAAAAATCTGCCAATTTTCTGAAAAATAGAAAATTGCACTATGCAAAAATTATACAGTGTACAAGCCACTGAAACTGAGATAATCAGCAGAATATGATTAAAGGCAGCAGTAATACAAGTAATAACTATTACTTCTTAATTTTAATTTATAGGATTTGTAATAGCCCGAGCCGGAGAAAAAGTATTGGATAAATAGTTGGACCGAAAAAGGACCCAGGTAGTAACTCTTTCTCTCATATACTATGTGATTATTTATATGTTGTGTATGCCATTTTCTGTAACATGACAATGCCTGAGGTATAACACGCGAATAAGTTAGGGTCTAAACATGTCGTTTGCCATGGACACGAGTTAAGCCAGGGATCCAAACATGTCGTTTGGCCTTGGACAATATGCATACAACACGAGTTAGCATTTTACATATCATGGTATATTGCATATTTATTTATCACATTTTATATGACTGATTGTAAGTTACTACTCAGATTCATTCGAATCTCACCATTTTTCAACATTTAAAAATATTCCAGCAGAAGGTAGCGGCTCTAAGGGCAAAACTGTAAATATTGGTGTTTGAGTTCCGATTCAAATAAGATTGCAGTTGGTTATCTTTAATTTTAAATTTTATCTCTTTTGGACTCTATATATTTTTCAAATCCTGTGAAGATTTCTGTAACATAAACAAGTACTTATAATCAATATATTTCTGCTATTTATGTATGCCGTTTGAACTATGCATTTATTATTATGCAAATATCGAATTGTTAAGGGGTTTGATATACAACATCGGAGCCATCATGGAGGTAGTCAAGAAGCCCAGGGGCCACCCTAAAGGCTCCAAGAACAAGCCTAAGGCCACTCTTTTGCTAGTACCCCATGACCACAACTACGTGATGGATCCTTACTTTCTCGAAGTCCCTCAAGGCAATGACATCATCCAGGCTATTTCCTAATTCAGCAATTGTAAGAACATCAGCCTCTGTGTCCTCACGACTTCTGGCACCATCGCTAATGCCTCCCTTAATCTCTCGCCCTTTCCTTTTGCTCCTAACATCGTTTGTACCAGTCATCACTCCATCCTCTCAATGTCTGTCGTATTCGGCTCTACCCAATACCCCATTTCTAGTTATGCCTTCAAATCCTTTGCCGTTAGCCTTACCACCCCAAACTTCAATGCCATTGGAGGGTTATTGGTTGGCAGTTTGGTCTCAGAGGGCCTAGTCAATGTGATGGCAACTTCATTAAACAACCCCTTCTATTATAGATTGCCATATGAAGATGAAGGGAGGGCTAGAAATATGGCCGCTAGAATTGGAGAAACTGTGTATACATAATCTCATATGGGTTTCAATACCATCATTTATAGGTTTTCAGTGCGAAACACGACCATTAGAGAAGCAAAAATGACATACACGCTGTCTCATCTACCTACAAGGATACCTATGCCTGCAACTGCACACAGGTACTCAATATTTAACTGAGATATGAATATATACGCCCATTTCTTTTACCAAAAGATTATAGCACACAATTCAAAAATCAGATGAATTTTTGATGAATTGAAGTCATATATACTCTCAAAAATAATTCAAAATATTTCTCCTTTTTCTCTTAACTTGTAACTTAATTACAAGTTACAACTAAAGGGATAAGAGAAGGTTAAACTATAAATTTAGGGAGTACTAATGGTAATAACTTATTCATTTATTTTTTATGCAAGGTAATGTGTTAGAATGTATAGTATAATTGTTCTAATAGAACAATGGGCCTTAGCCCAATTGTTTGTAACGTAGTAGGCCCAATATTAGGTAATACTGAAAACTATATATGCGTGTGTATGTGATCATCCTTTAATCAGTTGTTGGAAAACATTTCCAGTTATGATAATAATAGAGAAAGTGGTCTCTGATCACTAATTCACCATATTTTGCGTTTTACCAACCAATATGGTATCAGAGCTCCCAGGTTGAGGAAGAAAGAAGATTATCACCTGCAGTCATAGAGCTCATTCTAGAACATAAAGAAAGGGTTGGAAACTCCTCTTGCTGGTTTGAAAAACAACGGCAAAAAAAGAAGAAAAAAACAAGAATTAGCCTAAAACCGACTCCACCATAGAACCCAAACAGGTGAGACAAGTCGGATTCCCAGCCAGCCTTGGTGAGAGACAGAGCAAAGCCTCGATAACCGACCCATTAAATTTAAAATCCAAAACTTTCTTGATTCAACAATACCGTAGTATCCAAAATCTAGCAATTTTCGTCGATGAATGCCATAACGACCTTACTAAAAACAAGGTCATGGTCTCTATCTTGTCACAAATCCATAGGTTCAAGATTCTTGTAACTCCACCGATCCAAGTACTCCGTCGCAATCCCCAGTCGTTGCGATCCCAAAACACCATAGGAAATATATGAGTTACGGTATCGAATAGATTCCATTCACAGGGTAGAAAAGAAAGAAGATTCCAGTATCGAATAGATTCCATCCATACACCCTTTGTACCTTTATTTAAGCTTCATCCATTATCCCTCAAATTCTTACTGGAAGTGAAAATTGCATAGTGTGGAGCAAGGCTATGCAAATTGCTTTGAGAGGGAAATAGAAGCTTGGCTTCATTGACTGATTATGTTTGAAGGAAAACCAAGAAGCAAGGTTTCATGATCAATGGGAAAGATGTAACGCTGTTGTACTTATGTGGTATCTCAACTCAATTTCTAAGGAACTGGTCAATAGTGTGATATTTTTCCAGAATGCTTACTTGGTATGGGTTGACCTTCAAGAATGGTTTGATAAAGTCACTGGATCCAAAATTTTTGCACTATAGCGAGAACTTAACTTGTTACGCCAGGGATCACTTACTGTGTCCTAATATTATTCCAAGCTGAAGGAACTTTTGGAAGAGAAGTCTGCCTTACTAACTTTTCTATCTTGTAAGTGTGATACTTCTAGAATCTATTCTGAGCATATTCAACAACAAAAATTATTATTTCTTCTTGGACTTAATGACTCATATAGTACTGCTAGGAGCCAAATATTACTTCTGCACCTACTTCTTTCGATCAACCAAGCATTTGCTATGGTTACTGAAGATAAGGCACAACGACTTCTGGGATATTCTTCTGAGGCAGCATCTATAGAGGGGATTGCAATGGCTATCTGTGGCAGAGGAAGGGGCCACGGATGTGGTCATTCAGTACCTGTACCAAAATGTGATCACTTTGTTTAGAAAGGCCACTTGAAAGAAGCATGTTGGGAGCAAGTTAGGTACCTTGCAGACTTTAAAAGAAATAAAGGAAAATGAGCTCTGGAGGCCTCTTCCAATCAATTAGGAATTGATGGGTCTTATCAACGAGACTCAGTATCTTTTGCCACTCATATGATCTCTCCCACTTTCACTCCTGAACAATATGAGCGTTTCCTCAACTTGCTAAAGAAGGACTCAAACGACACTGTGCACGCTCTAACTGGTACTAATACAGGTTTGCATACTCCTATTTTTTGTTTAGGCAGATATAGTAGATAGGTCTTAGACTCGGGGGCAACCACATACATAATAGGGGATTTGTCACTTTTTGATTCATATCGCGTTAATGATAGTTTAATTAGGACCATTAAGATCCCTAATAGAGATTGTGTGTATGTCGCTCATGTTGGTACTATTAAGTTATCCCACGACTTTTGCCTAACAAATGTATTATATGCATCTCAATTGAAATTCAATCTAATCTCAATACCTAGGATAACCCATGAACAACAATGCATGGTTGTATTTTTTCCTGACCATTGTTTGGTACAGGGCCTTTAGGATGGGAAGAAGAAGGTGACTAGTAAGCTAGAGGAGGACCTCTATATGTTGAAATTCCCCAAAAGTACTGCTGCTGTGAACTCTTTTAATGCTAGCATAAGTAGCTCTAGTAAATTGTTGCTTTTACATAATAGACTAAGATATGCCCCACTTCCCGTTTTAAGGCATCTTGATATTGTAAAAGAAAAATCTGTAGGATTGAATAAAGAGGGTGAAGTTTGCATTCAGTCTAAGTAAACCAAATTTCCCTTCTCTTTTAGTTGTATTAAATCACATACTTACTTTGAATTAATTCACATGGATTTGTGGGGGCCCTACCGAGTACCCACACATCAAGGCCATCATTATTTTTGACTGTTGTGGATGATTATTCTAGAAGTACATGGATATTTTTGATGAAATATAAATTTGAAATTGCTAGTTTTATTAAGATCCTCGTTGCTTATATTTTTACTTAGTTTTCAATCCATGTTAAACGAATACGAAGTGATAATGGCACAAAATTTGTCAATAATGACTTAAGGGGTTTTTTGGGATAAATGGATCATTCATGAAATAAGTTGTCCCTACACCCCTGAACAAAACAGAATTGTGGAGAGAAAGTATCGTACCTTGATGCAAGTATCTCGTAGCCTTATGATTCAATTAGGAGTTTCTATTAGGTATTTGGGAGAGTGAGTGCGTATGGCCGCTCACTTGATCAATAGGATTCCCTCTAAAGTCCTAGGCTATAGGACACCTTATGAAAAGGTCTATGGGGGTAGAACCTAGTTTAGAGCACCTAAGGGTATTCGGTTGCCTTGCCTATGCTACTAACCTAAATGTGTCCGATAAGCTACGACCTAGAAGTATACCTTGTGTGTTTTTAGGGTGCCCAAACAACCAAAAGGGGTTCATCTTGTTAGATATGAACATTAAGGCCATTATAGTAAGTAGACACGTGACATTCTTAAAGGATCGATTACCCTTTAAGGAGGATCATTCCAATTCAGGGGGAGTGTCCCAATTAGTTAGAGACATGTTCTTATTTGATGAGGATCCATTGCCTTATTTTTGCACCAACCCAAGAGAGGAATCTTATGGTTAGAGTAGAGTAAAGGGATTTGGTGAGAGTAGCATGCAATCAGCAGGGTCAAGTGAAAATGCATGTAAGGAAAATACCATAACACAATCTTCAAGTAAAAGCTCTAAAGAAAGGAGGCCCTCATGTGGGCCTAAGATTATGTGTGTAATATGATTTCTAAAGGGTCTCCTAAGAGTAATATTAAATGCCTTTATCCTATTAATAATTATATATCTTATCAAAATGTATTCTCTTCTCATTTATGCTTTCTATGTCATTTGTATTTTGTTGTGGAATCGAGAACTTATGAGGAGGCAGCAAAGAATACCGAATGGATTAAGGCCATGCAACTCAAAATAGAGGCCTTTAAAAGTAACAAGACATGTGACATTATTCCATTGCCTAAAGGTAAAAAGGCTATTGGCTGTAAATAGGCTTATAAGGTAAAGTATAAGTCAAATGGTGAAGTAGAAAAGTATAAGGCAATATTGGTTGCCAAGGGTTATAGTCAAAAGGAAGGAATTGATTACCATGAGACTTTTTTCCCGGTTGTAGAGATGATAACTGTGCGTACTATCTTAAAACTAGCTACAATAAATAAATGAAATATATATCAAATAGATGTACACAATGATTTTCTGCAGGGAGACCTGGATGAGGAGGTCTACATGACCATCCCTTAAGGATTTGATAACAAGGGGGACAATATGGTATGTCGCTTCATAAGTTACTATATGGACTTAAGCAAGCATCTCAGCAATGGAATTGTAAATTGACCATGGCCCTAGTTGATAGAGGATTTACTTAAAGTAAGTATGACTACTCTTTCTTCTTCAAGAGATACGGTAAAGAGATTATCTTTATATTAGTTTATGTGCATGATTTACTTATTACTGGTAGCTTTAAGAAGAAGGTGAGAGAGGTAAAATGGTTCCTTCATTGTAGCTTTAAAATAAAGGATTTAGGGATTATGAAATATTTTTTGGGAATAGAAATGGCTAGATCACAGAAAGGGATCATATTGTCACAAAGGAAGTATGTATTGGATCTCTTGGCAGATTGTCCGCAACGGTCCGTAAGTGCACGGGTCGCGTCAAGTAATAAAGTGATAAGTAAGATATCGTTTCCACAAGGATTTGGTTCCAAAACCTAGTTAAGTAGCGATTATCGCACTTTCACCTAATTTGAGTTGCACAATTATCACGGTGGAGGAAAACAGAATTATAAACTAAAAAGAAAATATAAAAAAATGATTCATGGACTAGAAAGGTTAATGCAGTGGAAGTTATGATTGTTTATCCCCCTTGCATTTCATAGGTACTCATTCAAATCCCCACAATGTGAGCTCTCAAGGATGGATTATGCTAACCAATGTCACTAATTTACCCATAAGTGCTCTCTCAAGTCTCCAAATAGTTGTTTAGCTTAATTAGTTCATTAATCTCTTAACTGAAGAATTAAGCCCAGCCTATATTGCAGAACCAATGTGGCTATGTGAGGTCAATGAGTGTATCTCTACCTCATCAACAAAACCATCCATCCAACCCCTGGATTTCAAGTTCTCACAAGATTAAACTCAAGTTCTACACTCAATCTAACCCTCTTAGGCGTCAACCAAGTGAACCCAACAGCCTCATTGGTGGCCAAGCAACAAGGAGCATTAAGAACATAGTGAAATCAACATAAAACAACCATTCGATATAAATATAAAGGGGAAATGAGTACTTAATCCATACAAGGGTTCAAAACAATCCAAACAGTAAAACTCTAACTATACATGTTCATAAAACCCAGAAGAAACAGAGCATATATTAGTTACAAAGTAGAATAAAAGGGAAAGACAGTAGAAGGAGAGGAAAAACTAAGATGAGAAGCTCAAATCTCTTCAAATCTTCAACATCTAGCCCAATCTCCAAACCCTAGCAGAGCATTGTCTCCACGGTGCCTCTCAGGTCCAGAATGAGGCTCTGATACGTTAATTTCGTATTTATAGGCTCTAGAATTTGTGCTATCATCAAAACGCGTTTATGCTATTTTTAGGCGTTGGCTGCGGCCAAAATGTTTCTGGAGGTTGTTTGGCCGGGCCAAAATTTTTTTTGAAACTTCTTTGGCCGCGGCCAAACTCTACTAATGATCTTGGCCGCGGCTAAGCTTCCATAAGAAGCTTTTTGACCTTCTTCACTATTTTCTTGCTCTTCCATGGTGCTTTGACTTCTTTAGCTCCATTCCCACTTCTTGATCATCTTTTTGTGCCTCCAATGACTCCTTTGTGGCTAAAATGTTAATCTATCAACACAAAGAAATCTATAAAACAGTGTTGATCTACTTTTAATACAATTATGGGGCTTAAACAGAGAAATTACACATTTTTATCATCAATACTCCTGGGCACATTACTTTTGCACATTTATTATCAATTATCTATGAATTTACCCAAAATGTATGCAAAACTAAAGGTAAATGTGCCACTTTGACAGGAATTTCATGATGTTAACACAGATTTAGGGCATGAGTGGTTGTAGACCACTTGGGATGCCAATGGCACAAAATTTGAAATTCATGCTTTTGAGGAAGGTAGAAATCAAGAGTTTGAGTTGTTGACTGATCCGGGGTGGTATAGAAGTTTGATAGGGAGGTTGATTTACTTAACTGTTACTCGCTATGATATGTTTTATTGTGCAAGCACTTAGTCAATTCATGCAGCAACCTATAAAGGTACACATGGCACCAGCTTTAAATGTTGTAAGGTATTTAAAGCAAGGACCATGCCTAGGGATTTTGATTAGCTCAGATGGAGGCACATCATTGAGTTGCTATTGTGATTCAGATTGGGGAGCATACGAGACAACTAGGAGGTCTGTCACATGTTACTTACTTAAGCTAGGAGGGTACCTAATTCAGTGGAAAACGAAGAAACATAGCACAATTTCTCGATCTTCAGTAGAAGCAGAGTATATGGCACTTTCATTTGCTACTTTTGAAGTAGTATGGGCTGAAAGAATGATAATCGAGTTAGGATATCCTCAAGGTAAACTGGTAGATGTATTTTGTGATAGTAAAGCGGTAATTCATATATCCATAAATCCAGTATTTTATGAGAGTAACAAGCACATTGAGATAGATTGTCACTTCATTTGTGAAAAGATGCAAATCAAAGCTCATCAAATTGCAGCATGTAAAAACCAAAGAACAACAAAAAGATATCCTTACAAAGCCTACAACTATGGAGACACATAATCAAATTCTCAGTAAGTTGGGGGTAGTGAATATTTATGACCCCCAACTTGAGGGGGGTGTTAGAATGTATAGTATAATTGTTGTAATAGGACAATGGGCCTTAGCCCAACTATGTTTAACGTAGCAGGCCCAATATTGGGTGATGCTGAAAACTATATATACGTGTGTGATCATCCTTTGATCAGTTGTTGGAAAACATTTCTAGTTATGATAATAATAGAGAAGGTGGTCTTTGAACACTAATTTGGCATATTTTGTGTTTTACCAACCAACATAATGACTTATTTCAATGTTATTTTTTCTGGATATTGAAAGAAATTTTTATTTTTGACATTTTTAACTATCACATAATTAAAATATTAAGTTTTACCATTGAAGAACAAATTAGCCGTAAATGAGGAATCCAAGAATTAGCTGCCACTCTGGCGTAATCCCCCCTTCAACCTATTGAATTTATCCAACATAGTTAAGTCAACAATCACATTACTTATTGATATATTATTAGTCCATACTTTTCGAACCAATTCTCCACATTCAGCAAATTTCAATTAAAGTTTACAAATCTAAAAGGTGTTTCCTTTTCATGGGAATCTTTCCGTTTAACACTCAAGGAGCATCAATGTGAGGATTTAAACTTCTCCTTCCTGTTTTTTTGGATGAAGTTTCTTTCAACAGGATTTAAGCTTCTCCTACCTATTCTTTAGATCATGTTTCTTCCCACTGGTCTTTTTCCAGTGGTGATTTTAGTAACCCTTGTGGATGCCCGTCGGACTTAAATTTCAAACATGATTTTGACTCTTAAAATTTTTGTTTGACTAAAATACCCCACTTGGCCACTTTAACCTAATAATTATTTAAGACTTCATATTTGCAAAAAATAATTATGCAACCAAAACATAATTCTAACACATACAATTTCAAACTTTCTTATGTGTCATAAAATTTATTAATTTTTATCACTTATATTGAAACTTATTTATTTAAGTTTCTTTTAAATGGCTAAAAAACACATATTTATTCATCAATCATCATCTAATATAAATTATGTAAATTTGAGAGATTATATAAATTATTTGAATTTATAATTTAAATTTCAAACACATTTTTTATATAAACATTTACAAATACATTTATTCAACTATATATTTATTAAAATAATTTATCAAATTTTCAATCAAGTATTTTTTATGCCTATAATAACTAAAGTACTTTTGTCCCAATGTGATAAAAAATATTAAAAAAAAAGAAAGATAAAGTATATTTTTTGTCATTTATGTTTATTTGAGGTATACTTTTGACACCTTAACTATAAAGTATACTTTTAGTTTTATAATTCTAACACTATTAATGTTGTTAATAGAAAATGTTGATGTAACACAATCAAGTGTTGAATGTGTAATTAAATGCTATTAAATTTTAATTTAAAATATGTGTAAATTAAAAAATATCTAAAAACCAAACAACCTTCTATAATCATTTCAAACAACTTATTAAAACATTAAGTTCTACTATGGTAGGGGAAAAAAAACCAATACAAAAGACTACCAAAGTAAAAAACTTTCACTAAAGACTTTGGAAAAGTCATCCATGGTAGAAAGACATAAAACCTGGCAAATTAAAGTTTACCATAGTTGTTATGACTCTAATTTCGTAATAAAGCAATCAAAGCATCATGATGGAGAAAAGACTATACTCTACCATGGTAGGAAAAACTTTAGCCAATTGACTGATACAATATAATCACAATTAATACAATTTACAAATGGATAAGGGAATTTGAAGCCCTCAATATAATCATAATCACCACAACCCATTATAATAAAGATATATTTACATCTAAATGTTTAAATTCCTTTTATACACAAAAAAACATTTAGGTCTAGCCTTTAATAAAATAGCCATCATAATAAAACAGAATATTAAAAATATGCAACATATACCAAAAAGGCCTTAAACTTTAGCAATATACATTAGACTACGCTCATGTAACTAAATAAGGCATACAAGATTGATAAATCAAATCAAGTCTTGTACGCCTTCCGCTTAACAGCACCATCTGAACTCTCGCATGAAAAATAATGAATAACCACGGGTTGAGTCATATAAACCCAGTAATCACCATTATATTCCAATTTAATAAGTATGCAGGGAATGATTAAAAGATAGTTAAACGGGAAAAATATACATTCATATAACATAAAGTATAAACAACTTTCCAAAAATAATAATAGTTTAAGAAATAATTCAACATGCATATAACTCCCTCAACCATCCTCATAACCTCCTCATAACCGCTGACAGAACCCATGGGCTATAAGGAAATACAACTTACATATATTATATATCTCATCCCTTAGATCATCCGTTAATGCCATAGTATTATCATCTTCAGTTTCTCCAACATACACATGCCCACTTTCTCCATTGAATTTAATTAAATTTTCAATTCCTTTATCATCTAGTAGGTCCATAAATATAGTAGTATCAAATGTCAGTGCGAACATAACAACTTCGTTACTCTCTTTTCCCACAATCAATGATATCATTTTTTTCAACTCTTCATAATTTGTGTCTTCCTTAATGGGTTTTTATCTCACCGTTCCCCCAACATATATTATATCTTTAGCTCCACTAATTACAAACCTTCCTACCTTATGAAGGAAACATAATATATTCTTTCCAGACGTGCTAGCCATCACTACTATCCACCTGCATAATATAGTTGTCATTAACAAGTTTATCACCTATATTAACAACTATTATTGCATCTATTAACAATACATTCTAACTTTGTATATCAGGAGTTTCAACCACACAACTTTCACCCCCATATTAATTAATTCCCACTTTTAATGCATAAAAAGAGCAAAAAATAGCAAAAAACACATTAAACATATGAAACCCTCTCTAAACACAATTAAACTACAACTAAAATATTTAAATATGACCTATAGTTGTCATTAAAAAGTTCATCACACATTAACAACTATTGTTGCACCTATTAACAACACATTTTTTCCTTCACACACCAGGTACTGTAACCACAAAACTTTCACCCTCATCTTCATTTCTTTGTCCTTGTAATGCAGAAACAAAGCATACTATACCTAAAAATAAAGTACGAAATCTAAACCCTATCCAAACATATTGGAACTACAATCATATCATATACTTTGTATTTAATTAGGTCAGCCTTAATAGTTTACAAATATAAAGGAGGACAATAGAGGTTATTGCATGAAAACCCACACACCTAGCCCCGATCAATATTCAAACAAAAAAGATATCAATGTTGAAGAGTCATGGCTTCTTCTCATTTGAAGACCCGGCTAAGTGGGAGGGGAGCCTGTATATTTCACTATTTTAAAGAGGGTGGATAACAAACTAGGGGCTTTATGTGGAACAAACAAAATTTGTAGCACAAGAGCAATCTAGTGTGAAGGGAGCCGACTCTACTTTCTTGGCGACTTTTACTTAGGTGACGACAACGTTTGCTTACCATCGACGAACAATGAACAATGATGGCCAAGAGATCGGCTTGGATGGGGTTACGCAAATGGCTATCAGTGAGAGAGAAGAGCAATTAGGGCTATCAGGGAGAGAGAATGAGAATTGGGGGTTTGATTTTGTCCACCTTTTTCTTTGTTTCACTTAAGGTATTTCAAGCTTTTCACAATTGCATTATAATACCTAAATGTCCTACGAGACTTGCTTACAAGTGGGAGATTTTAAGGAATCTTTAGGTCGTATTTTCTCTAGTTAGGACTTGAGTGCAATCTTCCCAAGTTCTTTTTATGTTGATTTTACTCTATTCTTAATGCTTCTTATTGATTGGCTACCGATAATATTGATTAGTTTATTTGATTGATGTTTGAGAGGGCTAAATTGAGTATAGAACTTGAGTTTAATCATGTGAGAACTTGAAATTTGATAGATGAATAGATAGTTTTGTTAATAAGGTGAGGATATACTTATTAGACTCACATAGACACAAAAAAGGGACTTGATTTAGAAATTGTGTTTAATTAATTTATGAAGAGATTAATATATAGGTTAGTATAACTTTTGGTCACTGAAGTTTAGCCTGATTTTGGTTTTGGTCCTTCAAGTTTGAAATCGATGGTTTTGGTCCCTGAAGTTTAGCCCGATTTTGATTATTGGTCCCTCAAGTTTGAATTGGTGGTTTTGGTCCCTTAAGTTTACTCAGTTTATAACTGTTGGTCACTAAAGTTTGAAAATGACTTGATAACTTGAGGGACCAAAACCAAAATTAGGCCAAACTTTAGGGACCAACAGTTATAAACGGAGTAAACTTGAGGGACCAAAACCACCAATTCAAACTTGAGGGACTAATAACCAAAATCGGGCTAAACTTCAGGGACCAAAACTATTGATTTTAAACTTGAAGGACCAAAACCAAAATCGGGCCAAACTTCAGGGACCAAAAGTTATATTAACCCTTAATATATTAATTGGATTAAACACCCATTTGGAGATTTGAGAGAGCACTTATAGGTATAATAGTGTCATGGGGTTAGCATAATTGACTTTATGAAGCAAATAAAAAGGGAATCCTATTAAGTACTATTGAAATACAATGGGAATAATAATCCTAGGCTCCTCTTATCTTGAAGAAAAATCCTAACTTGAAAATTCTCAATTATACTTTTTCCTTAAACAAATTAAATCTTAAAACATTCTCACTCAACATAATTAAGAACTTAATTAAGATAATTAATTCATTTTTATCATAGTCCTTATGTGAACGATCATTTTATACTACTTGCGACCTATACGCTTGCGGTTAAGCTATACAACTAACAAATAGCCCAGCCAAAGACTACAAAACTCATATTAGACCATGTGTTCTATTTCCTTCGAATATGGAAAGGTGTCATGTTCCTTGATGGTGCGAACCCACAAGGGAAAATCCCACGAATCCACAACTAATTCTGAGATACGCTCACCCCAAGAAAGCTACACAAAGATCTATGATCCACTTGAACCCTTGAACACGAAAGAATAATGACCTGAAGTGTTGGAAGACGCCACAAGGTTGATCAAGCCTTGATAAGTCTGTTAGTTCTAAGAAGAACCCTAGAGAGAATCCACTCTCAAGAAACAAAGTGCATAAATGTAACTTTCATTCATATATCAAATCTCAAGTGTGTCCTTACAAATGAAGAAGCACAAGGTATTTATAGATAAAAACTACCTAATTGTAATAATTGCAACTACAAAGTCTAATACCATGTGCTAGAAAATCCAAAACCATGTGCTAGAAAACTTAAATGTCTAATATAATGTTCTAGAAAACACAAAGGTCTGATATAGTATGCTAGAGAACCAAAAAGTCAAATATGACAACTTATTTAATAATTTCGCACAAATAAAACCCATAAAATATAATAAGCATTTAAAGCCCAAAATGTGCTTATTTAGGCCCAAATGAGTCCTCCTATGTATAGTACTAGGTCAAAGCTCTTCAATTTCAAGACTTCAAGCCCAAAACTTGATCAATATCTCCATTTGCAGCCCAAATGAAATTAGTGATGTTTTCAGCATCTTTGTCTAAAATTGTCGATCCAATTGCCATTTGATTTGCAACATCCTTTTGAATCAACCCAATTAATGTTTCCTTAAATATTTTAGCTTGTGCTCTCATGATTGGACCAACTAGAATTTGAAAATGATCATTTGAAGTTGAAGAGTCGTCACTTGAATATGAAGAGACAACTTGTTGATTCAGGGTCGCATCACTTGAGTTGACCCTTAACTCGGCCAAAGGAAGGCTGATATCAAGGGCCCAAAAAATGTTAAAGCTATCCACTGAGCGCACAGTGGTGGCCATACCATATGGTATAAAAAAAAATCAAACCTCCCACAATCACATTTCATTACAATATCATACACTTCAATATGTAGTTCAATATCACACACTTCCACATCAATAATTTATCCTCATATTTAATATGCAATGCTATGCATAATCGACATTAAAATCATAAGATAAATAATTTAAGCCCACTTAACTATAAGTTTACTCACAAATATACATTTTTCATATGTAAAATACTATAACATAGATTTATATTATTTGAAAATACTAACATGCACTTATAATCACTTCAACAAGCATATGAGGATAAATTGAAAATTGGTTACCTCAAGTTCTTGACATAAGAACTAAATTGAGAGAATTCAAATTTAACAAGCCAAATTTGAGTTAACTCTACAATAAATATATAATTATATATTAATAAAATTAATAAGATTTCTAGCTAATACAATAGTAAATAACAATTAATTAAATCCCCATGATTGGCTCACTTTCGTTTCCTTAGAAAAATGACAACAATAATTTATCAATTCCTCAAATCATCCTTTCAAATCAGAAATTCTAAAATTTCTAAACTCTGTTTCCCTTAATAAAATCTTTAACAATAATAATTTCCTCTAATAACCTTAAAATCTTTAAAATTTCTCACTTTAATCCTTAGTGAAAATCCCATAAATCAACTCTTCCTCAAATCATCATCACAAATCACAATTTTTTCTTTCATAAATTATTCCTCACTTATTAGGAGCACCAAAACACAACTATCTTCTCAAACACCCAATTTCCTAATATTAAAGTTTCACCCACCAAAATTCTAAATACTCAAAATTCTTTATAAATCTCAAATCCAATCAATTTAATCCTCAATACAACCTCCAATAAAGATGTGTGTAAATATTTACAGAGGATCTCATTCATAATTCAAATTGAGACCCATTATAAAGAAGTGTCTATATATTTTCAAGAGAGATATTAATTGTAGCATAATTAGTTAGTATTTCAGTTGGTTTGCGATTTTCAAGCATGGAATATTTTCAGGGTTAACGAAATTTCTATGAGCAACCTTCATATATGTGAAAATTTTAATTTTTATATTTTGAAACGTTATTTTAGGTAAAGCCGATTTTATTCAATTTAAATATTTAAAATACTAAATTGTACATAGCAAAAACTCCTAGATTTCCGCCAACTTTCCATCTTTTTAGAAAAACAAAACTAAAACCAAAACCAAAACCACCCATAATCTCTGTGACCGTTCCCTTTGCTTTTTAACCTTTTTTCCCCCAATATTCGTATTCAGGTCACCATTATATCATTTAATTATTAATATTAATATAAAAAAATTATTAATATTAATATTAATATTTATTTATTTATATTATTAATTTTTTTTACCTAATTTATATTATAAATACTACTATCAAAGTATCCATTAAACCCTATGCCCTCAAACAAAAAATCACACAGGAATAAGAAACCTTACTAAGATGTTAAAAATAATTATTTCCAAAAAATAAAACACATTATCATTTGTTTATATTGTATTTATTATATGTTTTATTGATTATATTCAAAATTTTATCGACAACATTTTTTAATATATATAATTAATATTTATTTGAAAAATATATAATACATTATAAAATAATTTCAAATTTCACTAAAATTATATAATTTTCATTTTTAGTCCAACTTTGTGTATTATTTTTCATTATATTTACGCAAGTGGTAAAGTTTGAGTTAGATGTAGTTTAATTTAGTGAAATTTAAAAATCATATTAGTCTTAAACTTATACGCGCGCACACACAGGGGAGGCCGGAGAAAAGTATATATATAGGGGATGTTGGAGAAAATGTAGGAGTTTTGGTTAGAGTATTTTTACATTTACATTTTAGTATTTTATCTTTTAAATTAATTAAAATTTTTATAGTCCTTTTAAATAAACATCATAGGTATTTCTCTCCATTTTCACTATTATACACTTTGTGTCTTAATTTAGGAGGTTTGGTATAAGATTTAATTCAGTATTTTTATATTTCTATTTAGTATTTTTAATTTTTAAATAATTACAATTTTTATGATAATTTCTTCTAAATATCATTCTCCCGAAGTATTTTTCTCGAATTTTGAGTTTTTGACCATTATGTACCATCTATTATATATATATATGCTATACAGCTTATTTAGTGAAATTTAAAAAATACATATTAGTTGAAAACTAGGATAGGTAAGGTGGGAGAAAATTCAGGAGGGTTGGTTAGGGTGAATTTAGTATTTTAGAATTTATATTTTACCACTTGGTCTTTTGACGGGCCATTCTAATTTTTAATAAATATTAGTCTCTGTAAGTACTCATTTCTCTCTAATTTTCCCTATTATATATCGTCCCTTCTATATATACAGCTTCAGTCTCAGCCACCTTTCTCCGTTTTGTTTCTTAATTTGTTCCTTTCTCTAAGAAGCAAATCAAGATAATCATATCATGACTTTCTTCAAACAAAGTCATCACCATCGTTTTCTTCTTCTGTCTCTTTTCATTATTCTTTCATCAGTTTCTGATCTGGCCTTTGGTTTCCATGGAAACCAGCAAGCAAAAGCTCAAGACAAGTTTCGGAAGCTGAAGTACTTGAGTGGCCAAAATGGTAATAATAATAATAAGATTTCAACAATTGATAAAAGCCTTTTTGAAGCAGAAGATATTGATATAGAAGCTCATGTTTATGAGCAAGAAGGGCTGAAAGAGAAAGATAGGATTGAGAAGCTTCCAGGTCAGCCTCCGGCTAGGTTTTCTCAGTATGGAGGGTATGTGACTGTGAATGAAGAAGCTGGACGTGCCTTTTATTATTATTTCACTGAAGCTTTTGATGATCATCAGTATTTGCCTCTCGTTCTTTGGCTTAATGGAGGTAATATATGATTGTATATGTGATAATACTAAGCCTAGCACTGTTTGATTCATATTTATTTAATTAAATTCTTTTCATTATTGTTTGATTTGTAAAATGTTTTAGTGTTTGGGATTGTGGTCAGTTAATGCATCTTGTTAATGCCTTTTGTATATACTTTCTTGACTCTAAAAAGTTTTCATTCCCATTTTTCTTGAACAGCCCTGGTTAAAACATTTTGAAATAGGTTTTTTAGGGTTTTTAATATTATGATAGGTTTTGCACTTGTATGTGTGTGTAACAATTTGTTATGGCATTCTGAAATGGCTTCTGGGGCTTCTTGCATTGTTATCAACTTTTTTAAAATTAAATCCTTTTTTTGCATGAATATTTTTGAGAAAAAATGAAAATTGAATTTAAAAATTAAATCAATAATTATAAAATCAGTTATCACTTCTTTTTTTTTTTGGCCAACAGGTATTATTTTATTTATAATTTATAAAAGTACTCTTATATGCTTTCCCAAGTTTCCAATGTTTAAAAGCTAATTACAAGTTACAACCAAAAGGGTAACGCAACATTGAGAAATGTAAGTTATAAATTTAGGATTCAGGAAGTAGTGGGGCAAGAACTTATTTCTACGTTTCTTGAAAGATTTTTTTTTTTTGCCATTGAAAGAAAATTTATTTTTGAGAATTTTAACTACCACATAATGAAATATTATTGTTCTTTAAAAAGAATATATTAATTTTGCAATTATGTCTCGAATTGTTGAGGACATGTATGTACTTACATGTTGCTAACCTGAAAATGAAAATATTTTTTTTTTAATTTTTGTAAAGGATATATTTAACTTAATAACATCTTTTTATTCAAGTTATTAAATAATATTTCATATACATTGATGATCTTAGATCCGATAATTCTCTCGTGGAGGGTTTCTTGGTGTGCTTGCTATTATTATTGTTGCAAATATATAACAGAATATAAGTAAGACTTTTTTGACCTGAAAATATAAGTCATAATTATACATTATTATCATTTTATCTCTTTTTTTTCCAACAGTATTATTATTTGATGTAGATCAAAGTTGTTCTCTCCCCTCCTAATATGTAATATGTTATAATTAATAATTACGCTAATAAGTTTAATTATGATAGATAGATAGCAAAAAAAAAAATTAAGATAAATAAATTGTGGCTCTCTAAACAATGGTGATGAATATACCTTAATTGGCACTTGATATTATTTAATCTCATTAATCTTTATACACACATTCATGTTGATATTTATAACTTTTAATCATTCGTATCAAATGAGAAAAGTTACACATTTTTTAATTTTTTTTTTATCAGGGCCTGGATGTTCATCTCTTGGCTATGGAGCCATGCAAGAACTTGGACCCTTCAGAGTCAACAGTGATGGCAAAACCCTTTTCAAAAACAGATATTCATGGAACTATGGTACCTCTCTAATTTATTTTGTTAGTTTTCAATTTAGTTTTTTACTTCCAAAGGTGGCATCATATCTTAAAACAATTAGTTATGAAATTTTGCTTTCTTTAATTAGAGGAAAAAAGTGTGTTTGAATTTAACGTTGTCAAAAGTCTGTTTATTAAAATATATGGGTACCATAGTTCATTTTTGAAAAAAAAAATCAGATTGTGTAAACTAAAAGTTATTTGAATGAAAAGGATTTTTACATTTATAATTACTAAAATATACTCTCGGGTTTAATTATATGAAATATTTGTTATATGAAATTCGGAACATTGACAAAAAAACAGAAATATAATATAACATTTATTGTGTCAAATAATATAAAATTTTATATTATTTTGATAAAAATTTCATGTATTAAATAAAGATTCGTCAATTCAGAGGCTCGGAGACTTTTGGCCTTTTGTTTAATAGGTTATCAGTTCAAAAAATAAATAAATAAAAGAGCTTCGTTATTACTGATTTTTGTTGTTGTTGTTGTTGTTCTGATCTTAATTTTAATTAGTTTGTGTGGTTTTGAATTGTATGAAGTTGCAAATGTACTGTTCCTGGAGTCACCAGCAGGAGTGGGATTTTCATATTCAAACAAAACATCAGATTATAACAATAATGGAGACCAAAGCACAGCTTCAGAAAATTATATATTCTTGTTGAATTGGTTAGAAAGGTTTCCTGAATATAAGAACAGAGATTTCTTCATTACTGGAGAAAGCTATGCAGGTCACTATGTGCCTCAACTTGCTCAAACTATTCTCTTACACAACATCAAAGCCAACAAGACCATCATCAACCTCAAAGGAATCTTGGTATGTATCACTGCCTCTAATATTTAATATAAGAGTTAGTTGACTTTTTTTTTTGAAAATATTAAAGAAGATAAATAAGTTGCTTAGTCATAGCCTATGTTATGCATTATTAGACTATATATCAATTTATAAGTTAAAAAAATTAGTTTGGAAAAAACGATACATATTAATACTTTAATGTACTTATTTATCTTTTTAAATTTCTCCAAAAAAAACGTCAATTAACACTTATATTAATTACTGGAGGTATTGTGTGTGTGTGTGTTAATACTCATTGATTCTCTTTCAAGCATAAACCAATTATGTTTGATTCTGATAATTTGGAATGGAATTTCTATATTAAAAATAGAGACATGTAATGTGTAGGTCTCTTTTGTACTCTGTTCATTTCTCATATACGTGCTTTTACAACGGTAATACTTTACTGGTTGTTGGACATAGATGATTAATTTTTAGAGATTAAGAAAATTAGTTAAGTTATTTATTGTATAAAATGTGTTTTGTGTTCCCTGAAACACCCCATTTAATTATCTGTATCGAAACCTGCCCCATTGATGAAAGTCCTCTTCAATCTGTGTAGTCAATAAAGGATAATTTGGGAGAAAAATTATAAATTTGTGAGTCATCAGAGTGAATAAGGTTTTACACTTGGTAACAAAACAAACTTCTCAGTTACCTCATATGTTTAGGACCAAAGGGAGTCCTATATAATTTTTTTTCCAAAAGATAATGATTGTGGGCCAAAACTATGAGAAGATGTATAGATGGGAGATGTTAATTAAGAAAGTACAATAGAGATTTGAACTTTAACTCTACACACACACACAGATGTTTTCTTGTGTCTTGTATCGAGTCTGAGATGAGGTATACTGTCCATGTGTTATGAAAAAAAGTGACTTATAGAGATTTTATATTATACTGAGTGAACACATTGAATATTAATAAAACATTTAATTAAGTTGAAGATATTATGATCATGTGTTGCAGATAGGGAATGCAGCCATAAATGATGAGACAGACGACAAGGGAATGTGTGATTTCCTCGAAAGCCATGCGATAATATCGGAATCGACATCTTTAATGATCAACAAGTTCTGTGATTTCTCTCCAAATGCCACAGATCAATCTCAACAGTGCAATCAAGCTTTGGAGGAACTAGACAGAGATTCTTACTATATTGATATATACAATATCTATGCTCCTCTCTGCCTCAACCCTAATCTCACTGCCACCCCCAAGCCTACCTCTGTAAGAATTACACACACACATATATATTCATTAATATAATTTATCCTTTATGAGTCTTAAATCAGGAGAGAATCTCATAAGTAAAGTATAATTTATAAATTCAAGGAGTCACCCACTTAGTATGAGGCTAATTGACGCATAAAAAAAAGCTACTTCCTTTGGTTCTTAATATAAGAAATATTTATTTAATTTGATTAGATTAGGATAATTATTAAGTTAGTTAATAAGACATATATTTTCTAAAATATCCTAGTCATATTTCTTTATTCTCTCATTCCCTCTCCTCCTTAATTATTGTTAAGGGAGCATCAATAGAGGGAAATTAGAAAAATATTGAAAAATATAATAATTATGTCTTATATTTAGGACCAACATCAACTTTTCAAATATATCTTGTATTGAGGACCAGAAGGAGTATTCTTCTTCGTCCATCATGTACATTTTTTTTTCATTTTCTCTAGATATGTAGTCTAATATTCTCCTCCTAGTTCATATAATACTCAATCTAGTCCATATTTTAAATCACCTTTAAATACCTTTTTTTCATCATAATTAATGAGAGGTGGTTGACTTATTAAAATAAAATACTTTGGTTCTTAGTCCATTTAAACTAAGGAGAATACTTATATCAAATTCTTCAATTACACGTAACCATGTGTCCTATTTTTCGCATTTAGATTTATAGTTAATTGATAATAATTCAAAAATAGGACACGTGATCACATGTGATTGGAGAACTTAATGAAATAAATATGTTTTACTTTTCTGTTCAATAAATGTTTTTGTTTAATTGTTTGCTTTGGCAGGTTGTTTTAGACGAATGTAATGAAATTTATATGATAGCATATTTGAATAGAGGTGACGTACAAGAGGCACTTCATGCGAATGTGACAAAAGTGAACTACGAGTGGTCACCTTGCAGTGATGTGATTCAATACTGGCATGATAGCGCATCAACAACTCTTCCCCTCTTGCGTCAAATAATGGACCATGGAATTAGGGTTTGGGTTTTCAGGTACTTCATTAATTAATTATATTATTTGTCTCAACACACGAAACAGCCTCTCCGCTTGAGGAGTAAGGTTGCATACATTAGCCCCTCCCTAGACTCCATCTGATAGAAGCCTTGTGTATTGGGCTACCTTTTTTCATTTATCTCAATAATATTCTGTCATCCATGTGTTAATGTAAATTTTTAAGAGGTTAATTTGTGAGTTGTATATATGTAATTACATACAAATAACACTTATTTAATTTAAATGAAAAACAGTGGAGATACAGATGGAAGAGTTCCTGTTACTTCAACACAATACTCTCTAGAAGCTATGAATATGCAAGTCAACACTACATGGCATCCTTGGTACTTAAATGGACAGGTACTTATATAGATTTAAAATTCTTGAGGGATTTATTATATTACGTTTCACGGATTAAGGAAGTTATTTGCACAGGGTTATAAGTTCAAGAAAGGTCTATATATAACAAAAACCTAATAACTCACGTGTACAATAGTTTTGTTCATTGTTTATCTGCAAATGGCTTAAAGTTTTAAGAAGTTTATCAACATATCACTCAAAGTTTGAAGCAGTCATAACTAACAAGCGCTTGGATCAACTGAGTGTGAGTTGTTCCTACTTAACTAATGATCTTGTGCTTGAATCCTAGACATGTAGTTACGATAATTACTTAGAGGTATCGAGGTTCCCCCTGTGGCCTTAAATTCCTATGAACTGGATTAGTCGGTTGCTAGTAGAGCCAGATACCGGTGGATTAAGGAGCATATACACATATTATTATATAATTTAATGATTTAATTTTTTTTTTTGGAAAATGTATTATTATTGCAGGTTGCAGGGTACACACAAGTGTACAAGGGAGACTTAACATTCGCCACAGTGAGGGGTGCAGGGCATCAAGTGCCAAGCTACGAGGCAGCAAGATCACTTTCTTTGTTCAAACACTTCTTAGATGGCACTCCTCTTCCTGATTCCACTATTTATTAATTAAGTACCTATTTTATATTATTAGTACTATTATTGTTATAATTTTTGCTTAAGTTTATTAATTTCCAATGTAGGGGTATCCAATAATAGAACCTGCTAGTTTTTGTATAAACTCTTCTGGTTATTATGTTTCTCTTTAATTACGGAATGTAAGAAGTGAATGATTTTCTGGGCTAATTAGTGTATGTTCTTTTGCAAATAATTATGTAAAAAATGGGCTTGGGTTACAAAACCTATAGAACGCATGCTTTATCAGGCATTAATGCGTCATATATACAGTAAAAAAGGGGGAAAATCGGTGAAAAGCTCTTGTTTAAAAATTTTAGGGAAAGATACATTAAGGTTCCAAATAAAAAGAGAAATAAAGAAATGGTCCCTTAAAATCGCAAAATGAAAAAATGGTCTCATTGACAACTCTAGATACTGGTCATTGACAACTTGAGGAGCGTCATTGACAACTCCTTGTGACCATTTTTTTATTTTGCGATTTTAAGGGACCATTTCTTTATTTCTCTTTTTACTTGGAACCTTAATGTATTTTTACCAAAATTTTATAGGCTAGAAGGACATAACAATGGTTGTGGTTATTTCTTCAAGTCAAACAAAGATGGTGAACTAAAGATGATTCATATTCTAAGGCTGGGCATTATTTTCCAATCTAAAGGTTTTCAAACTGCTATGTATGCGATAGCTTCCATTCTTCTTTTTATCAAATCAGTTTATGGTACGTAGGTTCCGTTAGCTACCCTATTTTGAAAGTCTGGCATCAAGGTACATTTGTTCTCACATAGTTGATCTTAGCGTAGACATAATAGAGATGTGAATATGACGACAATCTATCCATGCATGGAGTGGTATTCTTTGACCCCCTGTCTGATAGTTTATTGTTGTCCATATGTTCATTCCTTGATTGTTGTTGCATGAGCTATAGTGCTATTTCATGAACTGCATTGCTGCTCTCTGATCCACTTCTAGTTCATGTTGCCTGTAGCTCTTTTCAGTGGCCTATGAGATACCCATGTCTATTATAAAGATATATTTGGATGGCTTCTGCTTTTGCCTTTTACCAATGTTACAAGTACCTAGGATGATTTTCTCCTATCTTGACATCATCTTCCAAACTCTCAATATCATTTCTCTACAGTTCTTGTGTTACATCTTTTGTTTGAGTTCTCTGTTTTAGTTTTTTCTGTTGGGTCATGGTTCTATTGTAGAATAATATAATTAGGTAGTATTTCTGTTTTGTTTTTGAATATTTTCAGTAAATTTAGAGCGCAAAGGATTTTCACCTCTACCAACAAGTGTATTTCCAAGATTCAAACTTGTGTTCTCCTCCTTATTGGGTGAGGCCGCTTACCACATTAACCAACTATTTGTTGGTTATCTAATTAATTAGTTAATGTTTAGAACTAGAGAATTATTCACTCTCAAAACTTGTTTTATTTAGAGAAAAGATACTAGAATATATAGGATTTGACAGAGCCATTAGGGGAGAGATTCTAGGGGTTACAATCTAGGAAATATCACCAAAAATAAAGGCATGAAAATTGTGAACATTAAATGAGATTACAATCATAATCAATCGGAGAGATTAAATGGATTTGGTTCTATCAGATTTTGATAGATTCTAATACTCTCCCTCAAGATGGAGAATGCATACCAATCATTCCTAGCTTGCTTCAAAGCCTTTCAAACTTAGCTCTGCCAAATGCTTTTGTCATAATATCTACAATTTGATGTGCAGATTGTATGTAGAACAAATTCATGATGTCTGCTTCAATCTCTTCTTTAGTAAGGTGTCTGTCTATCTCAACATGCTTCGTTTGATCATGATAAATAGGATTCATTGTTATTTTGATACTGGCTTTGTTGTCATACCAGAGTTTCATGGGTCCCTCATATGGAATTCCCAGTTCTATCAATAATCTAATGACCCAGATTCCTTCACAAATCTCCAAAGGCAACTGCTCTTAACTTAGCTTCCACACTACTTCTTGACAAGACAGTTTGTTTCTTACTTCTCCATGCAACTAGGTTTCCCCACACATGTACAATACCCTATGGTTGATCTTATGTTCTCTACATCCCTTGTATGGTATGCATCGGTGTAAATTTCAATATTTCTTGCAATTTCTTTCTTAAAGAAGATTCCTCTACCTAGATTGAGCTTTAGGTAGCTCAAAATCTTGTGTACGGCCTTCATGTGCTCTTCTTGAGGCTGGTGCATCAACTGACTCACCATTCCAACTACATAGATGATATCTGGATGAGTATGACTCGAGTATATCAGTTTTCCCATAAGTCTTCGGTATCTTTCTGAGTCAACTGGAATGCCCTCTGGCTTGATCACTGGAGACAGATCCTTCTTCTATTGGTGTTCCCTCAGGTTGAGCACCTAACATCCCTGTTTTATCTAGCAAATCTAGTGTATACTTCATCTTGGATACATTGATGCCTATTTAGGTTCGTACAACTTCCATATCTAGAAAGCATCTCATTTTCCCAATGTCCTTCACCTAGAATTCGGTTGACAAATCCATTTTCAATTAAGCTATGGAGTCTTCACCGTTCCCTATAATTACTATATCATCAATATAGACAACCAGGATGTTAACTTTCCCATTCTCATGTTTGATAAATAACGTGTCGTCTGCTTGCCCCTAAGTATATCTAAGCCTTTTCACTACATTTGTGAATCTCTTGAACCTAGCCCTTAGAGATTGCTTTAGTCTATATAAAGACTTGTTAAGTTTTCATACTAGCTGTTAGGAGCTAGAACTCCATTTAGGATATCTATATTACTTCTTCCTTCCACTCCCCATTCAAGAAAACATTTTTTTACATCCAATTGATGCAGAGACCAATTCGAGTTGGTTGTAATTGACAACAACACTTGGATAGTATTAAATTTAGCTACTGGGGCAAATGTTTCCTAGTAATCAATCCCATAGCTTTGAGTATACTCTTTTTCAACTAGTCTCACCTTATACATGTTGATAATTCTATCAGGATTGAACTTTAAGTTGAAGATCCACTTGCGTCCTACTGGTTTCTTCTCTTTAGGGAGAATAGTGATCTCCTGAGTTTTATTTTCCTTTAGTGCTCTTAACTCTTCTTCTACAGCCTTTTTCTAATTTGGATCAACCATTGCCTGCTGGAAAGTGCCTGGGACTCTCATTTGTGCACTGTTTGCAACAAAGTACTGCATCTTTGTAGACAGATTACCAAATGAAAAAAATACTTGAATTTGATGTTGAGTATAAGATCTTGCCCCTTTTCTAAGTAAAATAGGCTAGCCTAGCTCTTTAAGATCTAAACTCGAATATTGTCATGGTCGTTCCTTTGATTAGGAGACACATTTCTACCTGTATCTGTCACACCCTATTTTATCTCCAGTCAAATGAGCTATGTACATAATAAATTTGAACCATTAAGCTAGGTTTCAATCTTGGGAAGAAAACACATTTGAAAATAGTTGAAAACCTAAGTTCGAACCTACAAACGAATGGGCTTTTCTGAAGAATTTAAAAATTTCTAAAATACTTACTTAGTGGTTCAAACACTTCATTATGACTCATTAATCCTTTAAGTTTATTCATAAAATTTCAGAGTATTACTCTGTTCTTATTCTAGTCTATTGCTGGTTAAACTATGTGCTCTTAATATACAATTGCCCATACCTAATTCAATTATTGTGCACGGTATTATCTTTCTATTATGTATATATGTCATACTATTGCTACCCTGTACTACGCATGTTCATACTAGTACTACCACTATACTACTACGACGGATACTATCTTCACTATGTTTATGTATACACACACATATATACATATGTACATACGTACAAACGTATGTACATGTGTGTGTGTGTGTGTGTGTAACATGTAGCCATATGAGGCTACCAAAATATTCTAAGTCTTAACAACACTATTATACTGGTCACCAACACTTAAATCAAATATTATCTTAACTCTTTTAGCTCCAACCTTCTTCATGCATCACCAACAACAATGCTCTTGCCCTTAAAAGTATTTGCTCTTGTTGTATGTCATGGAAGAAATGGGTGAGATTTAGGGGAATGTCAGTAACAAAACATTATCTTAATATATAATGTGAAATGGTAATTAACTATGCATGTAAATAGTCAAGTAAGAACAACACCTTACAAGCATATATACATGGCCATGGCATAAACTCAAGTAAGGATATTACATGTTCAAAGGCATATATGACAAATAAATATGCAATCAATCAAGCACAAACTATGTAAGAGTAAGTTTTACTTTGCTTCCTCTTCTTCCAAGTTACCTTATCTTAGTTAAACTTCTTTAGCTTTGCTTCTTCCTTTACTTGATAGCCAAAGCCAAATCCTATTAAATAGTCATGTAGGGAAGATTAATACTCATACTTTCATAGCATAACAAATCTCTCTTAAAGCCCCAAACTCTAACTCTTTCAATTATCTCTTTAGCTTTGCTATAATTAATCTCTTGTGCTTATGTCTAAAGTGTATCTAATTTAGGACATCCTATATGTTTTTCACCCTTGTGATTTAAGTACTATATGTGGTTAAATTGGGCTCTTAAACTTGTCCACAATCCTCAAATCATATATTCAAAACTGAAAAATTCCAGATTTAACCCAACCTACCATAATTATTTAGGCAACTTTGAAAATTCATATCTTAAGCTAGGAAATTCCAATTGAGGTGATTCTAGCTTCTATGGGAAGCTCTTGAAATCCCCTGTCTAAGCAAAATACTTTCTAGTATCAATTTAAGGTCCAAAGTTCTTCAAATCCATGACAAATCTGATTTCCTTATTAAGAACTCAGAATCTTCCCAAATTTTATACCTAAACTTTAAAAATTCATAACTTATAAATTACACATCCAATTCCTAAGTTCTAATATTCAATGGAAATATCTCAATGTCTATTTTAAGGAAAAAGAAACACATAGCTAATTTACTAAATTACCCTTATGAAATTCATTCCTTTTTCCCCACTGCCAAAACCTGAACTTCTAGATTTTTCCTTGTTTCCTGACCTAAATTCCAATAGTCATAAATTTCTCTCTAGATATCCAATTGATACATTCTAGGACTCATTTTAAATATTGTATGTGCACTATTTTTCTGTAAAATTTCATAAAAATTGGACATGTTTTAGATAATCAAAACAGAGCACAAAGCCGAATGACTCCCAAAAACGTCAATTTTGACAGGATGCATTAAACTCTCAAAAACTCCATTTTTCTCTACCCAATTTGGACTCTTCTTGATTCTAAATCTACTACACATCTTAAAATTTGAAACCCTCAAAAGAAACAGGATCAAATCCACTAAAAAACTCATTTTATGGCTTCTGTAAATTTGTGCATGTACTGCCCTATTTTCCAGAAATGAAAATCAAGAAGAAAAGATGACATGCAACCCCAAATTTGGACTTTAAATCTTATAAATTTTGGCTCTATGAACTCCTAAACTTAATCTCTATTTTTGCGACCTTCAAACAGAACCAAAGAACCTAGAAATACCTCCCCAAATTTGACATGCAAGTAAAAAAATCATAACCACAAGCTCTATTTTATCAATTAGACATGTTTTCTATGATTTAGTTTATTTGTTCTTCACTTTCTCTCACTAGAATCAGATTTTCCAGTCACAATCTATTCCCAAAACATCCATCACTTCAGGAAAATAATGGTGAGAAATGAATCTAGACACTCACCTTAGTCTAAATCACCACTTGCATGTAACTTGTGACTTGATCATCTTCCTATTGTTCTTCTTCATTTTCCTCTTCTTCTTCATGGTTTCAAACTCTCCCTCTCACAGTAATATTTGCTCAGATGGTTTATATGAAATAGATGGCGTGGCTGAGGTATGTGTGTTGTTTTAAATGAAGGGTGTTGTGTGTATGCATGTGGGTCGGGCTTTTGGGCTTTGAATCCAAAATTAAGAGCTGAATATGTGTATGAGTATTGGGTTTGAGTAGTGAGTTGGAGTGTGTGTTTTTTATTTATACCTAGGTACATTTTTATCCTATTAATCTCACACACTAGGCTCTAAATTTCCCTTTTTGTCTATTTTACAATTTCTTAAATTCTTTATATTCCATAATTTGGCTTATCCTCAGTCCAAATTTTGATTTTTGAATCTGAATAATAAAGTTACTAACTTTTATTAATTTCTAAATCGGTAGTGGCCATTTTATAATTCCATAAATTAATCCTTAATAATTTTTATGTATTTTCTTCCTTAATTAGCTTCATAAAGCTTTAAAATAATTTTCCTGAAATTTTCAAGTCAAATTATGACCTCTAACTATTTTTCCTCGAATTTTTGGAAAAATAGGCCTTTAAATTCTAAAATTAATTTTAAAATTATTTGGGCTATTTTGGAAAACCAAACCTCTTTATAATTTCTCTAACTCCCCATAATAACATTTCATACTATTTTCTCAATATATTTGGGCCCTTAATAATTTTTATAATTGTCTTAAGCATTTTTCACATGATATCCTTAAGATATTTGGTTTAACTGGGCATAGTAATTTACTTAATTTAGACTAATTTTTTATATTCTAAGCCCACAATTTGGAATGTTACAAATCTCCCCTGGTAAAAATAAATTTCTTCCTAAACATTTTGAATATCATAAAGAATCGATTTTACCTTTACCTTGGAGAATCAACTCTTGATACTCAATCTATCCCTATCATATGCAAGCTCATTAAGCATGCAACACAAACCATCCGATAAGCATTCAGTACATTCAGCCTATACAACAATCATGGGACACAACTCAATGATTTGGGATGTTATAGTATTTACCTCTTCCTCTTCCTAAGATGGTTGACTAGTTTTGCTTCTAGTCTGGCTTTTGTATCCATCCCTGAATTGATTTCAACATTTACTTTTAGTTCATTAGGTATAGGTTCAAGTTTAGGTTAAGGTGGGATAGGCTCAAGTTGGGTTGGAGAAGTAGTAGGAACAATTTGGTCTATGGACAAATCAAGTTCAAGGCTGGCTATAATAGTAGATTCAAGTGATGGTATAGTTGTGGGATTTTCAGGGGCTTTGGAAGCAGAGTTGTGCAAAACATTTGATATTTGAGTGCTCCCCCTAAATGAGTATTTTGGGATAGTAAGCCTCTTCTTTATTGAAAATGGTGTCTTTGGATATAAGTAATTTCTTGGAAATAGGGAAATAGCATGTATACCTCTTATGTGTAGAGGAGTAACCAAGAAATATATATTCGTCAGCTCGCACATTAAATTTGTTCCCATCATATTTGTAAATAAAGATAATACAACCAAACACCTTTTGGGTAACTGGTTGATAAGTGGGCATTCCAAAAAAGGTTTTTAGGAGTTTTTGGATGGGAGTAGTGTAGTTGAGAACTTTGAAGGGTATTTGGTTAATCAAATATGTTGTAGTTAGTACTACATCACCCTAAAAGACAGTAGGAACATTTCGTTCCATCAACAAGGTTCGAGTTGCTTCCAACAGGTGACGGTTCTTTAGCTCAGCAACTTTGTTTTGTTGGGGAGTGTATGAACATGTTATTTGGTGGTGAATATTCCTTACTGATCAAGAAATTTCTTAAAGGTTCCGCTCTTGTATTTTTTGGCATTATCACTCCATAAAACCTTAATGGAAGCTTGGAATTGATTTTTCATAGAGGCATAGAAGTTTTGAAACACCTTGGCTACCTCAGATTTTTCTTTCATTAAGTAAACCCATGTGATTCTAGTGTGGTTATCTATGAAAGTAAGGAACCATCTAGCATTAGTTAGGGTTTTTATTTTTACAGGACCCCAAATGTTACTATAGAATAATGTAAATGGTTCAGAGTGTATAGAACTATTTAGGATATGAGGATCGAGTTTGTTTTGCAAGTTGGCAAGTTTCACAATGAAAAGAAATATAATTTTTATTGAATAAACTTAGAAATACATATTCCATATAATCAAAACTAGGGTGTCATGAATGACATGCCACAAAAATACATCTTTATCTTGAGAATTTGAGCTAACTAGTGCCTTATTTGCATTCCAAGCATCTTTATCTTTCAAGGTAGAAAAGTCCATCTCATTCTCTTGAACTCCCAGTTGTCCTCCTCGAGTTTAAATCCCGAAACATACACAAGTCATCATCAACTATTACTTGGCATATTCTCCCTTTAGTCAATTTGCTCACAGATATTAGGTTACAAGCAAGTGTAGATGCAAACAGAATACTATGTATTATCAAGTGTAACCATTCCAATTCCCCCAACTTTTGTGAATACGCCTTTAGCTACTTTGACTCTGAAGTTTTCATGACACAACTTAAGAGTTGTAAATAAGATTTTATTACCAATCATGTGATCTATAGCTCCAGAGTCAACAATCCATGTTTTTTTGCTAGTCATCATGGCATTGAGAGCTATAATAGAATTACCTGATTGCACCATATTGACCTTAGGCACATAGTTTATCTTATTCTATTTTTCATGTACCCTATGAAGCACATACAATTCTTCCTTGCTTAGGCGATCATCATCTCTTGCCTTTTGATCAGTTGTGGTGAAGTGACTTTCTTGGAATTTTTGCTTCCCATTCAAATGCTTTCCATGTAGCTTCCAACATTCTTCTCTGGTATGGCCCTTCTTGTTGCAATGATTGCACCACTTATTGGACCTTTGTTCACTTGCGGTCCTCTTACAACAAGGGTTGAGCCCTCAATTTGACTTGGGCCACTTTGGTTTAGGAGTTTTCTACTCTCTTCGAATTGTACAAAGTTTACAACATCAAATAGATGTGGTAAGTATTTCAATCCCATAATTTTGTCCCTTATCTCCTCGAAAGGGTTGCTTAGGCCTAGGAGAAAGTCATGTATCATTCCTTCTTTTACTATCTTCTTGTACAATTGAGCTTCATTGACATTTTTTCATGGATGAACCTCAAACAAGTCATGTTGCTGCCATAGTTTTAGCAAAGCATTACAATATTCAATCATTGACACGTGACCTTGTCTTGAATCATGGAGTTGATGATTCAAATGGATCAAGGCAGTGGTGTTATCAAGAGTGGAGTAGGTTCTCTTGGCTGCATCCTAGATTCCTTTTGTTAAATTAACAAGAAGATAGCCTTCACTGATATCCAGAGTCATCGAGTTGCCTAACCAACTCATTACTTGGTTATCCTCAACAATATACTTCTCCTTTCTCTTGCCACGTAAATATCTCAACACAATTTGGGACCACTAGAGGTAGTTCTTCCCATGAAGTTTATGGTTTTATTCACTCTCAAAACTTGTTTTATTAAGAGAAAAGAGACTACATTATATAGGCTTTGAGAGAGCCATTAAGGGAGAGATTCTAGGGATTAAAATCTAGGAAATATATTACGATCATAATCAATCAAAGAGATTGAAGAGATTTGATTCTATAAGGTTCTAATAGATTATGATAGATTCTAGCAATTAATATAATATATATTATTAAGAGGGATAGACATAATGACATGAGATTACAAATGAGAGTGAACCCAAGTCTTACACATACACAAGTAGTTTTCTTTAAAAAAAATTGCATATCACTGATACTGTAGTTTACCAGATGGTACACAATTTACAATTGTTAGAGATATCTAATTATCTTATTAAATTAAAAAAAATATGAAATAGTTGAGTATTATGGTTTGTTTTCAAATTAATATTTAACACTTTTTACGTATGAGGCTACCATTATTTATCTGTCTAACAATATATTTTATCAGGTAAACTGGTAAAAAACAATGAATTTTAAATTTAATTCCATATAGTATATGGAAAACAATATATTTTATATGGTGTATATGAAAATATATCTAGTTTAACATAAATTATTAAAATTGCACTAAGTTTTTCAGATTTTTTTATTGATTTGAAAACTTGGATGTGGTGCGTAACAAATTCAGGTTTTTTCACCTAAGATATTAAATAAATAACGTGCTAAATTTAAATTCAATTTAATTCAAATATAAAAAACGAAACAATAAATGAATGAATCTTAACGTATTCCCATGGTTAGTTTAAAAGACCATTAAGCTTAACCGTTATTATATAGGGAAAATTAGAAAGAAGTTTGGGTAAATGATATTTACGGGAGGAAGGATGATAAAAGTTGAAATTATTTAGAAGGATCAAATATTAAATAAAATTTTAAAAATACTAACAAATTGCCCATAACAAACCGTACGCAAATTCTCTCCCACTTTAATTTTTCCCCCAAAAAAACTAAAACCGAAGCAAAAGCCACACATTATCTCTGTGTATACATGTCACCCATATATCATTTAATTATCAATGGTGATATTTATCCATTTATATCATTAATTTTTTACCTAATTGATATTGTCAATACTAATATCAATTAAACTCTATTCTTGTCGACATTTTTTTTCTTATTCATAAATATTTTCTAATGAGGGAAATTTAATTTTTTATTAAAACATGATAGATTATCTTTTTTAAAATTTTATTAACATTGCATTAATCCATTTATTTTAACACCTTACCTATTTTTTGAAATAAAAATAAATTATACAGACATTCGTTGAATTTTTTTAAATTTCATAATTGTTTTCTATTTTCTAGATATATATAAAATTATATATATATATATATATATATATATATATATATATATATATATATATATATATTGTAAAATAATCTCAAATTTTATTAAAACTATATATTTTTTATTTTTCATCAAATTTTGCATAGTTTGTGTATTATTTTTTTTATTAAACATGCATACAAGTGGTAAAATTTAAGGGAAATTAGGTTTAATTTAGTGAAATTTAAAATTACATATTAGTTTTAAAACTAGAATAGGGAAGGTTTTCAATTTTTAAATTTTTAGGTCATTTTTCAGTCTTTTAGTCATTTCTAATAAATATTATTCTCTCTAAGTATTTCTCTCTATTTTTTTTTTCATATATATATATATATATATATATATATATATAGCACTTCCTTCTCATTTACTCTACTCCTATGATCTTATTTATATGGCACTTTCAATATTTTTCACACAGAATAAGGAAAGCTTTAAATCTTATTAACTAAACTGTAAAATTCAATAACTTTCTAATTCTACCCCTATTTAATATAATATACATAAAAAAAATTTTGATGAATTAATATACATAATACTAAATGAAAACAAAATCAACACAATAGTAAATGAACGGTTGAATTGTACATTCACCTTAAAACATTAATGAAGTTCCCTATAAATATGACCAAAAAAATTTTCTCTCCCTACCCTATATATACAACCATAGGAGTACATTATAATAGCTAATACAAAAACTTACCAATATTTCATAGGTGAATTTACAAGTACAAATATGTATTTTAACAACTAGCTATAATAAAATAACAAGTGTCTATAATTCATAGGTAAATTACAAGTGCACATACAACACATTTTAACAACTAATAATACTAAAATAAAAAGTGTACATATGAAAATGTACAAATTTGAATTTACATTATAATAGCTAATACAAAAATTTACAAGTGATCCATAGATAAATTTACAAGTGTTCACACATATTTCAACAACTAATAATAGCAAAATAATAAGTGTATAAGTACAAGGCTCAATACTTACAATTGAAGAAATTATAAGGATCAATAAAAAGAGGGGAAAAAACTAAAGATTTAATTAAAAATGACATAAGAATATATTCACTTGAATGTTAATTTCCCTTATGAGTGTGTGTGTGTATAGAGCGATACTATTTTTTTTTCCAGTGAAGAACGATATTAATGGCAGCATAATTGATTAGTATTTCAGTTTCATTTACGATTTTCAAGCATTGAATATTTTCAAAGCCAACAAAATTGCAACCAGCAACCTTCCGAAATGTGAAAATTTAAATTTTTATATATTGAATCGTTATTTTAGGTAAAGTCTTTAAACCTATTGTTATAAAAATATTGAAATAAAATATCAACAACATAATAGAAGTACGAGAGAAATGTAAAGATGATGAATGGGGGAAAATTCACATTCAAATCCTTTCCAGAGTTACAATGTCATAAATATAGGAATTAATTTATAATATAATATGAAACTATTGGAGGTTATAGCCATTAATCACAAAATGAAATCCTAAGATTAAGGGAATATGGACATTCACTCATACAATATTCACAACACTCTCCTTTGAAAATGTCCATAACAAATATTATACCTCATTAATATTTGACTAGGAAAAAGCTAGTGGGTCAAAAACCTAATGAAGGAAAAATAGTACATAATACATATTGAAGTTGCCTCTTTAAAAATATTACCAAAAAAACCTTGTGGCACAAATCCTTAGTTAAAGAAAAGAGTAGAAAATGGTCTCTACTCCCCCCTAGCTATGATAATATCGTGTTTGTTAGTTTCAACTTCATCCAAGAGGGCGGTGAATTGGGTGATTTATAAAAAAAATTGAGATTAAACTAGATAAAGTATAAAAATGAAGGTAATAAAGATATCAACATAGATGCACAATCAATGTATATTGGTTCGGTCTTAACTCAATGACCTACGTCCAGTTCTCAGTACGTCTATGAATTTCCACTATTCTTCTAAGATTCTACAGATTCTTGGTACCTCAGTACAACGTATCAAGCAGTGGATGATCCTTACCAGGACTCACTCCCCCTTACACGTTGAAAACCAACAACCACACTCAGGGTCCTACTACCTTGATATTTTACAAAGTTTAAGAATGTATCAGATAAAAGACTTTCTCTCTCAAAGCAAACTAATGATCACTGAAGCACTAAAGAACTATCAAAGAATGTTACAGAGAACTAAGCAATAAATGATGTTTCGACATTGGATAGCTTCGTTAGATCTTCTGTATTGAATGCTTGAGTATTTGTAGGTGAGCTTCATTAATAACCGTTGTGAGTATTCGAACTATCCGTTGGATTGGCTTTAAAGCCATTGAAGGATTTCAGCGTTAAGTTGCTTTCGGCTCTGAGCAATAAATCATCAGACGTAATCTATCTGGTGTGTGTCTGGTGTGTTTGGTAGATGAGCATTTAATGCTTATGACAACCACCATGCTTTTGAAGAATTTGAATTTACTTCAAGCTTCTAAAACTTATACACAAGTATGATTAGTAATATTAAAATGATATATAAGAGATAATCAATGATTAATAACTTTAATAAAGTGAATCAGAGTTTAAGAAGATGTTAAAATTGGAGTAGACGATGAGACTTCACTTGAGTGAGTAGTAATTGACTTGAGTGGAAACTTATTCACTTGAGTGAATGTGTTTCACTTGAGTAGGAACTATAATGCACTCTTGGGATGAAATTGCATCCAAATTCAAGGAAAGGTTCATTCTAAAGGGTAGACGGGCAGTTCAAAGAGCTGAACTCTTGGGTTTCCAACAAGAGCAAGGTGAACTCTTTCATGAAGCATGGGAGCGATTCAAGGAGATGTGGCGCAGTTGTCCCAATCATGAACAGAAGACATATGTCTTGCTTGAAGCATTTGCATCAGGATTGGATGTGTCTACTTCAAATATGCTCAATAATGCCTCAAATGATGGAATTAGTAAGATGCAGGTTTATGATATATTACAGTTGTATGAGGACATAGCTTCTAGTTCCTTGCAAGAATATGAAAAATCACTTTCTAGCTATCGAACATATAAGGAACCAAGCTCTTCAAGTGGTACAATTACGTCTAAGGAAATTGTTGCTTAACTTGAAGCAATGGCCAAGAGATTTGATCAACTTGAGTTGAAGATAGAGAGAAATTCTTCCAAGAATGTGAATGCTATCCAAGCTCTAAGTCCTTCTTGTGAAATATTGGGAGAAGCCCACTCCTATGAAGAATGTCATCATACTATGGAGTCGGTGAATTATTTGAACAATAATCAAAGATATCCACATGGAAACCCTTACTCTAATACCTACAACAAGGGTATGAGGGACCATCCCAACTTTTCTTGAAAGATTGGACCTAGTGAGAACCCAATCAATCACTATGCTTCCATTAGTAAGCCAATGAGGCCCCCGGGCTTTGAGCACCCACCAAAGCCACAAGAGGGTGATTCTGAGACAAACAAACTTTTGAGGCAACTTCCTAAAGGTCAAGAAGGCTTAATTGGCACGGTTTCCCTTCATGACATGGCAATCAAGAATCTTGAGATACAAATGGGACAAATTGCTTTACACTTGAGTGCTCAACCAAGAAATGGCCTCCCAAGTGATACTATCCCTAATCCAAAACGGGATGGAAAAGAGGAATGCAAGGCCATTAACTTGAGAAGTGGCAAGGTTCTACCGGATGTATCTAACTCAAGTAAGCCTAACCCAAAGCAAGATGACCAAGTAATTGTTGATGATGAAGAAGTTACGGATCAAGCAATCGCAGCTGAAGAGGATGACACTAGGAAGAGAAAGCAAACTGAAGAAAGTTTGGATGATGTTATTAAAAGCAAGAAGGTAGAGCAAGAGATGAATGATGAGAAAAAGAGGAAGCCCACTTCCCCTACCATTATGCCACCTCTACCTTTTCCTCAAAGATTCAAAAAGAAAGAGGAAGATGCTCAATTCAAAAAGTTTGTGAACATGTTCAAGCAACTCCATGTGAACATTCCTTTTGCCGAAGCTTTGGAAAGCATGCCTAAATATGCTAAGTTCCTCAAAGATGTTTTATCTAATAAGAGGCGATTCAATGAATTTGAAACCGTGACATTGACTGAAGAGTGTAGTGCGGTTATTCAACGAAAGTTGCCCACTAAGCTTAAGGATCCAGGAAGCTTCTACATCCCTTGCTACATTGGTACTAACTTCAATGGTAAAGCTCTCTGTGACTTGGGTGCAAGCATTAATTTGATGCCTTTAGCTATTTTCAATCAATTGGGTTTAGGAGAGCCAAGGCCCATTACGGTGACCCTTCTCTTTACAGATCATAGTATTTCTAAACCTAGAGGAATCATTGAAGATGTCCTATTTAAAGTGGACAAGTTTATCTTTCCAGCAGACTTTGTTGTGCTTGATTGTGAAGTTGATTGGAAAATTCTCCTCATTCTTGGCCATCCATTCTTAGCTACTGCAAGAACCCTCATTGATGTAGAGAAGGGTGAGATCACTTTGAAGGTTGATAATGAGAAAGTGATATTCAACATGCCAAAAGCTTTGAAGTTTCATGATGATTCAGCTAAATGTTCTTTTATTGATATATTAGATTTAGTTATTCCTCAAGAATCATATGCCTCTGTGATCAAAGACCCTTTAGAGGCATTTTTGATTGGTGAGAAAAGCTTGGAGGAGTTTGATGATGAAGCTATTAAAAATCTCTTTCGTATGGAATCATTTCCTCATTTAAGGCCAATAACTTTTAAACCACTTGAGGTATCCGATGCCTTAAGTACCCCATTAAATCCTTCTATTGAAATTCCTCCGGCTCTAGAGTTGAAGCCACTACCTTCTCATCTCAAGTATGCCTATCTTGGGACTTCTAACACTCTACCGGTGATCGTATCTTCTATCCTCTCTGATTACAAGAAGAGAAACTCCTAAGAGTCTTAAGAGAGCACAAGCGTGCCATTAGGTGGACTATAGCCGATATCAAGGGAATAAGCCCTTCTATTTATATGCACATGATTTTATTGGAGGATGATCACAAAACCTCTATTGAGCATCAGAGGCGCTTGAATCCAATAATGAAAGAAGTGGTCAAGAAGGAAATTCTCAAATGGCTCTCAGATGGAATTGTATATCCTATCTTTGATAGTTCATGGGTGAGCCCAGTTCAATGTGTTCCTAAGAAGGGTGGCATGACTGTAGTGGCTAACACCCAAAATGAACTAATTCCTACTCGCACAGTAACTAGATGGAGGGTGTGTATGGACTACTGGAAGCTTAACACTGCTACAAGGAAGGATCACTTTCCGTTGCCATTCATTGATCAGATGCTTGACAAGCTAGCGGGCTAAGGGTTTTTCTATTTTCTAGATGGTTATTTAGGGTATAATCAGATTGCTATAGCCCCGAAAGACCAAGAGAAGACTACTTTTACTTGTCCCTATGGCACCTTCACTTTCAAAAGAATGTCATTTGGACTCTGTAATGCTCTAGCCACATTTCAAAGGTGTATGATGTCTATTTTCGCTGATATGATTGAGAAAACTATTGAAGTGTTCATGGAGGATTTTTCTGTTTTTGGTCAATCTTTTGATTCTTGCTTGGATAATTTAGATGCGATACTTAAAAGGTGTAAAGAAACCAATTTGATTCTCAATTGGGAGAAATGTCACTTCATGGTACAAGAAGGCATTGTACTTGGCCACCGGGTGTCTAAGAAGGGCTTGGAAGTGGATAAAGCCAAAATTGCTACCATTGAGCAATTACCTCCACCTACAAGTGTGAAGGGCGTACGAAGCTTCATTGGCCATGCCGGGTTCTATATGAGATTTATCAAAGATTTTTTCAAGACTACCAAGCCACTTTCCAAGTTATTGGAAAAGGATGTGGAATTTAAGTTTGATGGTGAGTGCTTTCACGCTTTTGAGGAGTTGAAGAAGCGTCTTATTTCTTCTCCTATCTTAGTATACACTCTTAATTCTCTTCATTTGTCCAATGTGGGACTTTTATCTACACACTATTTTCTCCTTCCTTTTCCCTCTTTTCTTCCAACCTACTTCTTATTCATAACCCATGGAATTATTGTTTCTAAATTCCAACACTTGATGCCCTGCGCCCCTCACTAGGGCATATGTTAAATCTCCCTTGTACACTTGTGTGTATCCAGCAACCTGCAATAATAATACATTTTTCAAAAAAATAAAAATAAATCATATGATAATATGTGTATATGTTTAAAAAAAAAGATATATACTTGTTTCATTGTTGAAGTATTAGTGTATTTAGTATATCTGTGTATATGATCCACTCTCTTCCGATGGCTACTGAGATTTCAAGTCCCACATAAAAGGGTTATTATATATCTGCCAACCAATGGCTTAACATAATTTAGCTCAAATCACTCTCAATTTTATGCTCCTTAAATTTTATTTTTAATACATATAACTTCTTGAAATTATGGGAAAGGGGCTGGGTTGGTAAATAGGCAGCCTGTTTGGATTCAATTTTTATAATTTTTAATGTTCAGGTTGGCTAAATATCAGCTTGTTTTGAGGCGAGATTTAGCTTACTACGAGTTGGCTTGCATCCCGAGTTCTAGGCTTTATTAGGTGGTTTTGTATAATTTGTTCTCTTTAAAATTATCCTTAATTACCAACCCATTAGATTTTATTAGGTGGTTTTGTCTCACCATATTTTTTTTTATAGGAAAGGGTATTTTTAATACTTGAGTTGTAAATATTTTCTTAGATTTTGTAAAAGTTATTATTTTTAAAATCATGAAAATTGTTACAAACATAAAAGTTCAAGGAGGTTTACTATAAAGTTTCAGAAAGTTAAAGAGGTTATTTATATATAACATAAAGTTCAGTGATGTTTTGCATAATTTAGCATTTTTTAAAAAATTATTCTTAATTAATTTTTTGAAAAATTATCACCACAATTTTCACTAAAAATAAAGGGTGTATATATATATACACATTGAAATATTAAATTTTGTAAAAAGTTACGTATTTAAAATTATGAAAAATGGTCTTATAAATAAATTGTTTCAGATATACGTACCTGTACATTGAAGTAACATGGATGTCAAGTAACATGGATGCCATGGAGAGTGGTGACCTTCATATTCATAGTGTTCAGAGAATATAGTGTTGAAGTAACAGGCACTCTTCCATCTGTGTTTCCACTACTGTCTTTCATTCAAATTAAATAAATTACAACACTTTTATAATATTACATTGGTACATATATACGACTAACAAATTAACCTCTTCAAAATTTACGTTAGTACATGGATGAAACAAATAATATAGTTAATGAATTAACGAAAGTACCTTAAAATCCACGCGAGAGATTCCCAACTGCAAAGTTCCCACTCGTAATTCAATTTTGTCACATACCTCTGTTCATATATGATATCACATAATTTTCATTGCATTCATCCAACGCAATCTGCCAAAAAAAAAAAAGATTAAGCAAAAACAAAACAAACAGTTTCAGGTTGAATGTGCCTTAATGACAAGTCCAAAGAAAGAATCCATCCCAAAAAAGGGGCTTACTATTATCATCAGTGGGTAGAGGAATCCAACTGAACTTATAAACCATATTTTCCTTGTCGGAATCTTCTACGAGTAGCCTTTTTTGTGAAGATTGGCCTCTTAAAGAAAAACTCATCCCAAAAGATTAGCCCCTTATCGGGTGAAGGAACTCCTCGAACTTATATAAATCACACTTTATTTATGAGGCTTTTCTCAATTTAAGACTCATAACAAAATGAGTATATATTACTCCCTTTGGTTTTTAATATATGACATATTTAGAGAGTTGGTCTTGATCTTAAATATATGACTTATTTTTCATATTGGTCAATCTTTTCCTAATTTACCCCTATTAATACTCTCTTAACAATAATCAAGGAGGAAAGAGAAAGAGGAAATTAAGGAAGATAACTACATAGGGTGTTTTAAAAAATACATGTCATACACTACTACATAAAACACTTTTAACGTCCTTTTTTTTAGCCTTTTTAACGTCCAAAAAAAGAGGGACACCTATACCAGGGACGTAAAAAAGTCAGGATACGACGTTCTTTAAAAAAGGGACGTCTAATTTTTTTTTTAAAAAAAAACAAAACTTTAGACGTCACTTTTTAAGAAAAGGGACGTCTAAAGTTGTTTTTTTTTAAAAAAAAACTCACTTATATTTTTCACTGCCTAACAATTATAAAATACAGAAACAAGATCGAACAGTTTTTTATAAACTAAAATATCCTTACAGATTAATATTGGTGAAGGATGATAAATCAAAATGAATCTACAATGAAGATAAATCTAAATCTTAACACAACAAAATACATATACAATAATCCCAGTTTAAAACTTAGCCTATAAAAAGAAAAATTAATTATCCATACCTTTTGGCCACAGTAGGAGAGGGAGGATGGAGGCCAACGGCGGGAGAGGGAGGGAGGAGGAACCAACAGCATCAAAGATCGAGGAAGAACAATGGCGACGAGCTTCAACAATGGAGAGGAAGACGGTATAGATGATGGTGGTGGAGATAGAGGAGAACGACTTTCAAAAAAGGAACAACGATAATGAAAGAGAGTAAAAGAGAGAGTTATGGTGGAAAATGAGCTTCAAGAGAGTGATGTCAGTATCAATTTGACTGATATACGTTACCTTTAGACGTCCCTTTTTAAATTTGTGACGTCTAAAGTAAAAAAAAAAATTGACTTTAGACGTCCCTTTTTCAAAAAGGGACGTCTAAAGTCTAAAAACAAAATTTTAAAAATTAATTTTTTTTATTTTAGGCGTCCCCTTTTAAAAAGGGACACCTAAAGTCTACAAAAAAAATTAAAAAAAATTAATTTTTTATACTTTAGGCGTCCCTTTTTGAAAAGGGACGCCTAAAGTCTAAGAAAAAATTAAAAAAAATAAATTTTTTTTACTTTAGGTGTCCCTTTTTAAAAAAGGGACGCCTAAAGTGTAAGAAAAAATTAATTTTTTTAGACTTTAGGCGTCTCTTTTTTGAAAAGGAACGCTTAAAGTTACTTAATTCTTACCCACAATTACAAAAATGCAACTGTCTTTATTTTTTACTTCCCTTTTTTAAAAAGGGACGTCTTTTAGGGACGTAAAATCTACATTTTGTAGTAGTGATATTAACTAACTCAACTTATTTCTTTAATCAAATCAAATTAGGTAAATATATCCTATATTAAAGACAAGAGGATTAATTCTTACAGATGTAGGTTTTGGGGTGGCAGTGAAATTAGGGTTGTTGCAGAGAGGAGCATAGATGTTGTAGACATCAATATGGGCAGAAGCTAAGTCAGATTGCTCCAAAGCATCATAGCACTCTTGAGGTTGGTTTGTGGCATTTGGAGAGAAGTCACAGAACTTATCGATCATCGAAGTAGTTGATGATTCCGACGATATCGCATGGCCACCGAAGAAATCATACATTCCCTTGGTGTCTGTCTCATAATTTATCCCATGGATTCCCTACCTGCAACACATGATCATCATCATATCTTCAACTTCAATAAGTCCCTATATATTCTCATTTTGTTTATTCAATATTCAATACATTCACTCAATATATACTCTCTCCAGTTTTTAATATAAGACATATTTAAAAAATTAATCTTAGTTCTAAGTATAAAATATAGCTTTCATATTTGTTTTTCTAATTTATACCTATTAATGCTCCTTCAACAATAATTAAGGAGGAGAGGACATGAGGGAATTAAGGAAGATGACTAATGTGTTTTAGAAAATAGATGTTATATTAACTAGCTTCCTTAATCTACCAACAAGCTATTGGTTGAAGTGGTAATGAGCCTCACCCCCATAAGAAAATGAACACAAGTTCGAATCCTGGGAAGCGTACTTATTGGGAGAGGTGAGAACCCTTTTCCCTTTAAGTTTAGTGGGGGGAATCCTTGATTAAATAAAAAAAATTATTAATCTAATCAATTAGATAAATATGTCTTATATAGAAACCGGAAGGAGTAATATAAAATCTCTACAATAGAAGTCACGTTATCCATAATTCATGAATAATACAGCTCATCTCCGACTCTATAATAATAGCATACAAGAAAACATTTGTATGCATATACAGTTAAAGTTCAAAATCTATGTTGCATTTTCTTAACATCCCCTTTTCATCTTTTCGAAACTTTTTTTTTTTAGGGATGGCTAAATTATACAAAAATCTCTTGAACTTTATGTAATCTATAAATAATCTTTCTAACCTTTGAAATTTTACCATAAACATCCCTACAATCTTATATTTATGAATAATTTATTGGAAAAATGACACTAAGGTCCCAATTAAGGAAAATAATATAAGAAAAATCTTATAACTTGTTTATGGTAGTTCTTCCACTTATTAATGATTACTCTTTTACTTGTCATTGACAAGTTATGGGATTTTTCTGACATTATTTTCTTTATTTAGGACGTTGGTATCATTTTCCCTAATTTACATATGATTAGTTTTGTTTATTATTTCTCTGCATATAAATTAAACCAAAGTTTTAGAGGCTTATATGCCTACAAAAATAAAATTTGAGGAGATATAAAATTGATAATTTGGGATTTTTCACAAAAACTTAAAAGTTTGGGGGGTTTATTATTAAGTTTTAAAGGTTAAGAAGGTTATTTGAAAAATATATAGTTATAAGTTGAGGGAATTTTACGTAATTAGCCAAAAAAACAAGTATTATTATCTGTGAAAGGATTTAGTAGGGATGTAAAGAAAATTACGTACAGATAATTTCTCAATGCTGGACATTATTACAAACCTCTTTTTTAAGTATAAGACCATCCCAATTTATCAAATTATTTCTCAATTCTCCTTCTACACTACAAATATGTAACTAGAGAAGCCCAATATACTTCTTTTACTCTCTCTCTCTCTCTCTCTATATATATATATATATATATATATATATATAATTTTAAAATCCAATCATTGGATTGATCTTACAACTTTACACCAAAATTTAAAATACATACCAAGATTCCTTTGAGGTTGATGATGGTCTTGTTGGCTTTGATGTTGTGTAGGAGAATAATTTGAGTAAGTTGAGGAATATAGTGACCAGCATAGCTTTCTCCAGCGATGGAAAAAAATCTCTGTTATTATATTCAGAAAACCTTTATGATCAATTCAACAAGAACATATAATTATTTGAAGCTGTTCTATTCTGTCTCCATTATCTTCATTATCTGAGGTTCGGTTTGAATATGAAAATCCCACTCCCGAGGGTGACTCCAAGAACAGTACATTTGCAACTTCACAAGTGAAGCATGATATATATCAGTAATAAAGGATTAAATTTAATGTTATTTCTGATTTTTTATCAATATATGGAATTTCATATAATAAATGTTACATATCATTTAACCCATATATGTTTTTTTAGAAATTATAAATCTACAAATTCTTTTCATTCAATAAATTTGATTAAAATTATTAACCTTTATCAAACTGATTTTTAATAAATTGAATTTTAATTTTGACATTATGAATGGATTTTTAATAAATGGACTTTGAACAACGATAAATTCGAATACACACTTTTTTTTTCTCTGATTAGAGAAAATAAAATTTCATTACTAAGAGTTTTAAAATATTAAATATGATGCCACCTTTGGAAATAAATAACTAAATAAAAAAATAACAACAAAAATTTAGAAATAAAATTAAATAAAAAACTAACAACAAAAATTTAAAAATAAATTAAAGAGGTACCATAGTTCTATGAATATCTGTTTTTGAAGAGGGTTTTGCCGTCACTATTGACTCTGAAGGGTCCAAGTTCTTGCATGGCTCCATAACAAAGAGATGAACATCCAGGCCCTAATAAAAAAAATTACAAAAAATGTAACTCTTATCATTGGAATTGAATGATTAAAATGTATACCAACATGAATATATGTAATTACTTCAAGGTATATTTTTTTCCAACTAATTTAAGGTATATTTATCACCATATTTTTACTGGCTACAGAGAGTCACAATTTATTTATCATATTTTTTGCTAGCTATTAATTATAATTAAACTTATTAGAGTAATTAATAATAATCTATCACATATTAATTAGGAGTAGCGAGAAGAATACTAATATTAATAATACTGTTGATAAAAAAGTGATAATAATGTTTAATAGTGACTCATCCTGTTATATATCTATTACTTAGAATATAATAAGAGGGATGTTGGTAGGTTCGACACGTTTTACCTTCATATATTGTTAATTTTTCAAGATACGTGGTCACCTACGCTTATATCATTATATCTTCCTTATTCATTTTTAATATCTAAATCTTAAAAAAGTTGAACCCCTATAAATTGAAATACTTAATCTATTATATCTGAAACCTATAAATTGAAATATGATATACTTGAAAACTTTACATGTATTATATAATTTCTAGACGGTAAGAGTGGGGGGAGCCGAGTCTTAATTTTTTTAACAATCAAAATGAACAAATTTTATATAGATAATTATATAATCTCTAATTTTTATTTTTTTGTAATAATCTCTAATTTTTTACGTTAATATTAGATAATTATCCATATAAAATTTGATTATTTCAATTGTTAAAAAATTAGCCAATTTAAAAAAGTTATCATGCTTAGGAGAAAATTTTGTAGGCTATCATGGTGTATATGAGGATTCAATATTTAAATTTTTGTAATAGATTATATATTTTAATTTATCTCGTCCTTGTTCAAATTTTCAATTATTTTTAGATTTTAAAAATAAATAAATAATTTATAATAATGTAGCAGAATGCTACATATAATAAAAATAATATTAAATAGTTTAATTTATCCAGCATATACACTGCCGGGTAGCATTCAACTTATTACAAAATCACCTACTACCAATGTCACTGTTTTTTTTTTTTGTCGAACAAATAACCCTTCTATTATAGGCCACTTGTCACACACGATCGGCTCTACCAGTGTCGTTAATATTATATAAGTAATAGATGTTATAATATTTCATTATTGAACTCATTTGCAACAATTATAACAACATGCAGGCCAAAAAATCCTCCGGAATGAATGATGAGATCTAAAATCTTGAAAGTATAAGTAGATTTTCAATAAAAATACTTTATTTAGAGTTAATTGACATGAATATATAAAAAAAACTTTTTTATATTAAATATTATTTAATAACTTGAATAAAAAGATATTATTAAATTGGATATCCTTTTAAAAAATAAAAATTATTTTCTTTTCCAGGCAGGCAAGATGTAATTACCCTCCTCAAGAACTGCAGATACAATTAGTTGAAAAAAAAAAATTAATATATTCTTTTTCAAACAAATTTTTTATGTTATAAGATTAATCAAAATTAATCATAATTACTAGTGTTTATTGACACAGGATATATAATACAACTATCCAATATATGACGATTCCAACAATATAATGCACACACACACACACAGTTTTCTGGTGGCCAGGATCTGAAACTCTCAATTAAATATTACTCAAGTGTGGGAAAAAAATAAAATAAGAGGGAGATCAAAAATTTAATTTTTATTATCTAAAAGAAAAGAATTAAAGACGAAAATCTAATTATGTGATAGTTAATAATCTTAAAAATCAACATTTCTTTCCATGACAAAAAAGTCTTTCAAGAAAAATAGAAATATATTATTACCACAACACTTCCTAAATTTATAACTTGAGATTTCTCAATGGTGAGTAACCCTTTGATAGAAAGTTGTGTAATTTTGGAACACATAACTCTAATTTTAGAAATAAAAAATAAAAAAATAATTATTTTATAATTATTGAAAATATTTCAATTTTTAAATTTCCATTCTTTCTCAAAAATGTTCACACCAAAACACAAATATTTAATTTTTCAAATTTTGATAACAAGAAGCCACGATCATAGCAACATACACACACATGTAACCTATCATAATATTAAAACCCTAAAAAACCCATTTCAAAATGTTTTAAAACTATGATATATGAAGAAGAAAGTAGTGTACAAGAAGACCCGAACAAAAAAATTTGTTAGAGGGGCTGGATTTGTGAGGAGTATAAGAATAAGAGATGAAGAAGAAACTAGTGTACAATGTCTTCAAGGCGTGATGAGTAGCACTTTCTATATTAGGTTGTTCGCCTCCGCAAGTGCACGGATCGCGTTAAGTAATAAAGTGATAAGTAAAGATCGTTTCCACGAGGACTATGACTAAAGTGAGCTAACTAATAAAATAATGTTCTTAATTAGGTTGAATGGAATCATTTGAATTTAAACAAGGTTGAATAAAAACTTTTGATAAAAAATAAAAAACTATTTCTAAAACTAACAATTACTAGGAAAAACCGAATTCTTTGATTTCAAATATTAGATGAAGTCTAGGGTTATTTATCCCCTTTGTACTTCATAAAACTTGATGAATTTCCTCTCCATTAGTGTTTTCAATGGTAATATGTGTTAGTCCAAGGTTCAAAGGCATTTGGTTATGCTTTCTCAAGTCAAAACCAAGTTTATATCCTCACTTAATATGCACAATCTCTTGCTACAATCACTAGTGCAAAAAGTTAATTTAACTACATGATTTTGCATCAGTTACTTGAAGAACATAAGTGATAATTCATGTGATGCTATTTTTCTTATGTTTTACATGTAACTGACGCCGTAATGTGCAATATGGCATCAGTTACTTGAAGAACAAAAGTAATAATTCATGTGACACAGATTTAACTTCTGTTTTAAGTGTAACTGACGTCGTAATATACAATATGACATCAAATGTATATTCAACTGATGTCGTAATTAAGATGCTATGACAATAATAAATATGGAATCGTTTAATAAGCACTAGAAGCCATAATTAATATGAAGTTTTGGAATTTTAATTGTGAAATTAATAAATTTGAAATATAACATACCATAATTGTAATTAAATACTATAAATAAATTTTTTAAAATAATTTTCCCTAAAATATAATTATATTATAGTTATATTATAAATGACTTTTTTAAAATGGGCCATTTATAACTCAGAAATTAAACCTAGTTAATTATAAAAAAATTGGATAATGAATTTATAGGTGAAATTTAACCTATATAATTTATAATTTATTTACCAAACTTGCTTATAACATTAGCTCTTATAGAAACCCATCTCTTAATTATCACCCACATAGCCATATGGCCCTAAGGAAGTCTTAGAAATATGTCAACCATGTTTTTTTTTACAGAAAGGGGAATACAGCGTCAGTCAAAATCTACCCGGCACCCTAATTCATTGAAAGAAAGCTTTGCTCGAATTCCCAACTTCTCTCTAGCATCGGTTTCAAATCCACTCGACGCCCTAATTCCCTCAACAAAAACCCTCTGCTAACTACAAATTCACAGTCTCTCTGTATGAATTTCGCTCCAACTTTACTAACTTCGTAGATTCCCTTTATCGATGTTATATTACGGCTTCCAGATAGAGCTTCCAAATTGTTGTAGGAGTCTTTATCGTGAACTCATTCAATTTGAAGTTTTACTATGCTATTGTGGATCTTGATCTTCCTCCAAATTGCAAGGTCGCAGGGGACTAGTGAGTTATTTATTGCACATAGTATTTGTTTCCAAGAGTACTTCTCTTGTCGTTCTGTTTTGTTTCTTTATTCTCATTAATGTTTGTTCTATAAGAATAACCCTAGTTTCTAGTTTTCATTGCATTTTTAAGAGTTCTTTCGTGACGCTCTGTTACGTTATTTGGCTCTTATATTGATAAGATTTTTGTTCTGTTGTAATAACGTTGGTTTCTGGTTTTCTTTTAGTTTCCAAGAGTACTTTAGTGATGCTCTGTTTCATTTATGGTCTTCGTTTCTTCTCATGATGTGTATTAGACTTTGTTACTGGAATCATATACTCAAATGCACAAACCTTAATGAAGTCTTCCAATGTTAGGAGTCTTTTGAGTATCCTTCTTCATTTAGACCTTGGCTTAGGACTTACTGGTGAACATATAGTAGAGCATGAAATTGGAAAACATAAAAGAAGCATACATTAGAGAGATTGGAATATGAGAATGCAAAACTGGACCAGAGAGATAATGATGATTTTGTAGAGAAGGAAGGGTCTTAGTTTGTGTTCATGAGTCTTAGTTAATTAAGACTAATGATTAACTAAGATGTCATATAATAGAGTAAGAAATTGGAAAACACAGAAGAAGCAGACATTAGAGAGATTGGAATTTGAGAATGCAAAACTGGACTAGAGAGATAATGATGATTCTGTAGAGAAGGAAGAGTCTTAGTTTGTGTTCATGAGTCTTAGTTCATTAAGACTAATGATTATATAGTTTTTTCATGAATATAATTAACTAAGATTACGATGTATTCTCATAATCTATACAAACTTTTCCTCCTTGACTTTGAGTGGCAAAGTTGGTTTAGATGACAATACTGATAAAGCCTAAGGCTCTATAAATTTTCCTAGCATCTATCTGTAGAGAAGGAATATGAGTATGAAGACATTCGAGTCTTAATTTGTACATACTTTAGTTTTCTTTCCATTTTGTTTTTGTTTACATAAAAATATTTTCCAGAAAATTCACACAAAGATTTTTTTGTATGTTCTTCTTATTTTGCATACATATCATTGCATAGCATTGGGTCATTACTTAGTTTAATTGAGTTGCTTGATTTCTTCGTGCCATCATTGAAGCCTCAATTTGTTGTCAAGACTTTCTTTCCCTGCAGATTTGTATTGAAATATAGTGCTTGAAATTGTTGATGCTCTGATAAGCTCTCTCGCTGTCACTAAAATATTACACTGTGAGTTAATAGTTGATGAACTTGCTTGTCATTAAAGGCTCCATGCTGTCAAAATAATCACTGTTATTTGATGTCACAAATTATTCTAGTTGTCTTGGAACAAAATCAGTTATGGCCACCTGCTTAGTTTTGGCTACCAGTCTACTAAATTACAGCCAGAAAAAATGTTATGGGTTGGAGGGTTTTATGGGAGAGAGTGACCTAGAGGTGAAGGGTAGGACGAAAAAAATGTACCTCAGATTACTTCATCCAATCCAAATCATAACTATACCATTTGCTTGCATTATGAACAAGGATCTCACATTTCTCTCTTGACTTTGTTGAGAACCTCCCATATGAAATCTGCAGCCTCACAGTCATACCATTAGGCTTATGCATATAATGATGCAGATAAGACTAGCTACTATATATCATGTTTATATCCTTTGAAGAAAACTATCAAATATTTAGAAGACACCAGAGAATTCTTGTTGTATTTCCTTGAACTGACAAGGATTTTTTTTATGACAGTAAGTCTGAAAAAATTTGCACAAGATTGTTTTGCAATTAAGTGTCTAGACTCAGCTAACGCATTAGTCCTACTCAAGCCAATTTTTTTTAATCTTAAAAATAAGTAAATCCAGTATCAGTGAATCAAAAAGACGCTCAATTGTTATGAAGAAACAACTAGAGGATATAACAAAGGGCAACATAAGGTGGTTCATTTGAAATGATTTTTTTTATTTTAGAAAAAATTCTTTTAACCTAACACTTGAACTTGTGTTCATTACTATTTAACTGTGATTTATGGTTCCTTTAGAAGCTCATTACTATGATTTTCAACTTGGTAAAAGCCTTGATCTGACTTGAGTATTATGAAACAAGCTAGATTCAAAAGCTGATTTTCTTGGCTAGAAAGACAATGAATTATAAAATGGATTAGGAAGACAGTGAATTATGTATATATAAATGAATTACAATGTTTCTCTAATGTACCCATTAAACATTGCTTCATCTTAAAGTTGTTCTTTTTGTTCAACTTGTAATTGTGGAGAATTCTACTACAAATATAATTGTCGGTTGGCCAAGATAGAGCAATTGAAGACGCATTGGAGGTGTTGTTTTATTTAGGTAATTTCAAAATACTCATTCTATTTCTTAATATTAAAACTATTGTAAAAGCATATATTACTATTTAATGTTTGGATTGTAGTTAGTTTGAAAGTTATAAAGTTTGTAGGAAGTTATGCACATTTCTCTTCTTTTAATATTGAATTAAGGATCTTCAAGCAGGATAATTTCTTTTGATTAGTTGAACATATCAATTATTCAACTTGTTCTTAAGTAAGTATGCACTTTTATTTTTGAATTTAACATCTATGTTTTTTTTATTTCTTTACTAACTTATTTCCCATTTTCATAGGTATCTCCATAATCTCTGCAAAGAATTGGGTTAGATCAATAATTATGGATTCTTGTGCCCACATTCTATTCAATCAGCTAGAAACAATAATGTGAGTGAGAGAATGTCATATATTGGAAGGACAACTAAAGAAGAGAATAAAAAGTATTGGTTTGCACCATTTATAGAAAGGTATTTATTTCTAATTCATTAACCACTTAAGTAAAAACTTTCTTAATGACATAATATTAATATGAATTCATATTGTAGCAATCATTGGAGGCTCACTCTTATTTTCCCACATGAACGTATTATATATTGGTTATGTTCTTTACAATGGGCAGTGGGTGAAGATGCGAAGTGGGTGTTTGAAACGTAAGTTTTCTGTAAAACTTTATTCTATAATATTTGAATATATTATTTTCTTACAATTCTTTAATAATAGATCTTTGAAGATGCACTCTATGTTGGTGGGAAAGATTGGTCAAAGTAATGTCAATTGGGTCCTTTTGAAGGTAAATACTTTAAACTTAAACAATGGATTGATGAATTATATTACTGATTTATTGAATTTCATTGTTCTTCTTTGTATACATTCAAGTGCCATAAACAACTCAAAAGTTTTGAGTGTGGATATTATGTGATGACGTATATGTATGAAATCATCATTGGGGCATCACTAACTCATTTAACAAGGTAATAATATATATATGTCATAATTTTAGTTTAGACTTTAGTTTTTCTCATAATATTGCTTACTGCTTACTTGAAGATTTTTTTAATTTGCAGCATTTTTGAAGTTTGGAGTCTCATTCTGAAGCACAAATAAGAGAGATATGCGACATTTGGTCTGAATACTTTCTACATTAACAAAATTAGAGTAGAATGATAAGTTGTAGATGGTTTTCTTTTGTAATTTAATAATATTATATACACACTTTTGTTTTGACCATTTATTTATGTTATACATTAGTTGCAAGACTTGCATTGTTATACATTTTTGGTCAACATTGCATTGTTGTACATTGGCTTTATATGATAGTAGGTTCTCAAAAGAGAAGTTAATATATATAAAATTAGCTATTTTTTTAAAAAAATTATATTACGATTATGGCATCAGTTATTACCACAATTGACATTATAGTTGGTAATTTTGACATCAGTTTAGATAAAAAAAATTCTATAAACAATCAAATTACGTCTCTATTACGGAGCTGGTTGAGCATATGTAAGATGCCATAATAGTCTATTATGGCGTCGATTTATTTATAATGTGATGCCGTAATATATTCCTTTACGGCGTCATATATTGAGGCACTGACTCCGTAATATATTTATTTATGGCGTCATATTTTAAGCAAGTGACACCGTAATGTATATATTTCGCTACGGCTAATTCCGCTACACCTTATATGATGTAGTGAAAATGCAATTTTAACTGATGCCAAATTAACTTTTTGCACTAGTGAATTAAGAAAGAATATTCATTTAGCAACAACCTCATCAACAATGCTAGGTTAGTAACTATATCTCTATGTTACTAACAAACCATCCATTTAATACCTAAATTTCAAGTCTAGCATGATTTTACCCAAGTTCTACATATATATATTAGCTTCCTCAAGTCAAATCTAAATGAACAATTCAATCTAAATGGTGGCCAAGCATTTAGAAGCATTAAGTAAAGAATAAAATCAACACATATATGTCATTAACAACTAAAAGAGAGGAGTGATCAAGTCTTAATCCATTCCATACAAAGTCTCAAAATAACCCTAGAGTGAAGAGTTTAGCTACACATAATTAGAAAGTAGCTACAACTATATGAAATAATTACATACATAGTCAAAATCCAGCAAAGAAAGAGAAGAAGAATGGGAAAAAACCAAGATTTGAAGCTCCAAGTGCCTTCCAAACTTCAACCCAACTCAATGCTTTGCCTAGACTCGAAAACCCTAGCACACAAGCTCTTAGGAACACTTGAAAACTGCAGAATACTCTATTTTCGGCCTATTCCTTCCTTAAAAAGCCTCCTCAAGCGTTTCAACAAGTAAAACGCAAGGTTGTACTGTTGTTCGTGTGCTGAAGGATATGCCACAGTAAGTCGGATCTTCATTGGCTCCAGCCAAGGGTCAAGTACTGAAGCATATGACACAGTAAGTTATGACCACGTCTGCTTCAGCACATGTGTTGTTGGCTGAAGCCAACAACATAGCACTTCCTCCTTGAGCTTTTTTTGATCTTTGCTGCTATTGCTCTCCAGTCCGTCAAAACTTCCCAAAGTGTATTTACCCTCCTACAAAAGAGAGGATGCATTCTCATTCTTTTCTTTGAATTAAAACACACAAATTTTTAGCTCTACACGAGTATATCTTCAACTTTGTCTTGTTTTTCTAATATGCACATTTTCTTATTTTAACTCTTTTAATATGCACAAATTATATACAAAAATAGATGAAAAGAGAAGAAAATGTGCTAGAATGCTATCAATTTCTAGGTGTTAACACACCCCCAAACTTAAGCTTTTGCTTTTCCTCAAGCAAAGTAATATATCCTCACTGAATGAATCAGTTACTCATCATTTGTATATGAACACATTATCCTCATCATCTTCTCAAGTAATTATATTAAACAAGAAATGAATACAATATGTAAAGATGAAGGCTTCATAGATTTAAAACATGCTTTTCAAGATTTCTTAAGTGTGAGTGTGTGAATAGAGTTAATATTCATTCCTTTTGCACTAGTCAAAGTTCAGAGCAACACTTCAAATCATATACCAATATTTAAAAAAATAATTTTATCTTCCCATAATTCCTTCCTCTTTTCTTCTAATTCATTTCACTCTACTCAAAAATCAAAGGGAATTCTAGCTTGTAATGGGGCCAGGGTTAGAGGTTTTCAAAATAAAAGGTAAAGGATAATCAATCAAATACCTTGAGATAGATTATAGCTATTTGAAGGGCTTTTTTTTTAAAAAAAAAATCATGAAACATACTCCCCCCAAACTTGAACCAAATTGATCTTTTCATATCAAGCCTTCTTTGTAAGATTTTCTTTTTCTTTTCTTTTTTTTATTTTTTATTTTGGCTTGATTTCTATACATTGTGAAACCCTCTTTTTTTTTTATTACACCATTTTCCTAATCTTTTGTAACTTTGTATAATCTCACCACATTCCATCACCCAATCACTTATCATCTATCTCAAAGCAAGGGGAATCATGGTTTCATATTGGCTAAGGTAGGTAAATGTTAGGTTTTTCAATAAGAATCTTCAATTGGTTTTTCAAATAGGCTCAAAATAAGGGTTCAAAAAAGGAAATCACATCAATTAGGTAGGTTTGAAAGACTCAATCTCATTTTATGAATTGCCCTAATCATTTTTTTCAAATTTTATGAAATAAATCGAAAGTTTTGAGGAATTCCAAAGAGGATTATAAAATCAAAAACTTGAAATAAAGCTATATAACCTAATTTGCCACTAAGCCCTACAACAAGCACATCCACAATAAATTTAACTCCAATAGTGCATAAGTTACTTAAAAACTCTTGAATAACATGTTTTATCACTATGATGCACTCATCCATACACATCAATAAAAATTTCCTACATAATATAACATCTAGAGCAGTAATTTATATCATTGGATCATCTGAAACCATATTTGATGAATAACCAAAACTAACAGCTCATTTTCAATTTTTTTTACATAAACTTAAATATGAGAAATCTCAAACATTCCAACAATTTCCTAACAAAACATTTTTCAAAAATTTTTCTGTGCACTCATTTCAAAAAAATACTTTCAAAATTGAAGCACCCTCACCCCCAAACTTAAAATTTGACAATGTCCCTATTGTCAACTAAAAAGATGAGAGGTAGAAGAGACATTACTTGTACAGAAGCATACGCACAACCAGAAGAAACAATATGAGCCTCTCAATAGCCTAATGAAAATCTATACATACTGATAATAAAGGCCATCAATGGCTCACAAATGAACAATGAAGATTAAGTCAAGAGTAAGTCACATGGGCAACCAATCATGCAAGTCATAGATTTTGCAAGCAATGTAGTTGACTAAAGAGCAAGACGGTCCACAAACAGTTAAAAATATCAACATGTTGATCAATTAACATCATCACAGTGTGAAAAATCTAAGGGATAACTAGCAGTAATTAACTCCCAAAATGTACTGAAGCAGCAAAGATACTAACACTAATCCCCACAAAAGTATCAGTTAGCAATAAAATGACCAGCTGTCAAGAACTGATCCCAAAGCACAACATATCATGCATATCACAATCATATCAAAAAGTCTAGTCCTAGCCAACTCAATCCTACATCGAGAAGCAAGGTTAAGGCATAAATACAACACAGGACATTAGTTAAGATCATCAAAACAGTGTCAATCATCACAATCATCATCCGGGTCATACTCCGAGCCTGAGGTATCTTTTATAGGTGCAGTGCCCTGTCTATCCCCCTCAACTTCAGTATCACTGGTGTCCTCATCATCCTCAGCAGTGTAGACAGGCTCATCAGGATCACTGTTGGCATTCACATCAGCATCAGCTCCACCATTCTCGAGGAGATTTCCCCCAACCTATTAGTGTGTGATGACTCAAGATGGTCCATGGGAAAACCTTGAAAGATGGAAAATTGAGTAAACATGTCATGTAGTTTATCCAACTTCCTATCTACCCTATCAACCTTCTGATGAAGCTCATGTATTTGTTGTGTGGTAAGGAAGGAGGTTTAAGTTTTCGGGTGCGCATCTGACAACGAATGGTGGGATTCTTATAAGAAAGGACATGGACATAATTAAAAGCAGGGCGAGGGTTGAACTTGGGATCTGAGTCCAATTGTGGCATCTTGGCCTTGAGGAATAAATCAAAGATCAGGTGCAGAAAGATTAATTTGTGAGAGTAGTTCTGACTACAGGATTCTGGTTAGCCTAGTGGTATGGCTAGTTAGGGAGATGTTGTTGGCTACCAGATGCAACCAACATTTAGCCTCAGGGGTTAAATCAGCTCTAGCCAAATAACACTAATTGTTATTGGGAGCAAACTAAGTATTTTCTCTACCAAGAACTAACTCTGCAACGATTTGAGAGTAAGGGAAATCAGCTTTGGTCTCCTTGATCTTGGCATACATACAATGTTTAGGAGCTACAACCGGAAACCCATAAAATTGTCGAATATCGTCGGGGACAATCATTAACTGTTTGTCGCGCAACCTGACACATCTGTTGTAGCATGCAGCATGAAGATAGTACTGGCGAATAAACTAGGCATCACCACGCTTCCTCTTTCCAAGCAGCTTGCTCAATCCGTTAGCCTTGGCTTGATTATAAAACTTATAGTTAGATGTTTACACAAATTCCATCTCACAGAAGAATTTCCTGGCATTAATCTTCCTTTCCACCTCTTGGACTGTAGCTTTCGGGGGATTTTAGGTTCTTGGCTTCCTCTTGTTACTAGGTGCCATGGTCTGCAGAGAATAGAGCAAGCAAAACAAATGCACAAACAACATTCAACAACCATGAAAATCAAACAAAATGAAAAGAAAAGAAATCAAAACCAAAACGATCCTAAATGAAAGGAAAGATACCCCCAAACTTGAATTCTAACTAGTTCCAAAGCTTTCAACAAGAATTCCAAACTTAATCCTATTCCTCACTGCCTCTTTTATAACCTCAAATCACCTCAGAACAAGGATTAAGATTGATACAATTGGAGCAAAATGAATCCTAGCATGGGAAACATTCCAAGACATCAGCACACTTGGGACACTAAAGCACATGCTCAAGAACAAGTATAGATTTATGAAAAGCTATGAAAATCCTAAAATTCACTGAAGCAGTGAGCCATCTTTGGAGTTTAGAAACACATGGGTTCAAACAAGAAAGAATTCTCGTCCAATTACACATCAGTATGTAAAAGGAAATTGAAAACTTCCAAAATTAATTTCACATTAAGAACTGAACTCCACAGCATACATAGATTGCAAAACTCAAACCTGATAAGTAGGGCCAAATCATTCAAAGAATTTCATAGCTTAATCAGTGGAAGCAAGCACAAATAATAAATTGTTAAGTAGCTAAGCATTTTTGAAATACTTTGAAAATTTGAAACAACTACTTGGCAGCTAATTTAAACTCATCCACATAAGCAATCATCAACAATTGTTGTTATTTGTCCTCACAAGCATTTGACAATGCAATTTATAACAAACAAGGTGAAAGAGGCGCCCAAAATGACTTATCAAACTCTAGAGCTTATTAGCACAATCAAACATCAGTAATATCCAACTCCTCCTCCTTTAAGCCATCTTTGAAATTTCAAGCCTAAATGTCAATAGTCCTCTCCACAATTCATAACAGAATTTCCAAAGCAACTAAACATATGGAAGCTATCAAGAGAATATTTCAAAACAACAGAAAGTTGACAAAATTTCACTAATCTATTAGAATCTTGGAGGCTGAAATTTAAATTCTGAAACTTGGGATTAGGATGAAAGATAACCTTTATAGAGGCTTCAGCTCTAAATTTATTATCAGAACTTAAATAGATTAACACAACTGAAGTTTAGTTTTTTTAGAGCAATCACAAATTTCACAACTTAAAAGCCTTCTCTTTCTTTTTTTTTTATTCTCATGATAGCTAATACATATGCAAAGTCAGCCAAGGAATTAAGAAGTGAAGCATGTTCAGCTTAGAGACTCCTCTGATATCTAATGGAATACATTATCCTTGAATCATGACATATCTATTTAAACCTAATATAATCATTCTTTTATACTAAATCAGAACCACAAAGTCTTCATATTGTCACTTTAATCACAAGTTCATCTATGATTTATCAGTAATCAAGCAGAGCATGGATGAAGCAACATATATTAACAAAAACAGAATTGGAACAGAAAAGCAACAGACATGAACACAATAAAATAGGGAAGATTACCAAGAGCCTAGGTCTCCACGGCTGTTGAGCTGAAATGACAGAAACCCAAAGCGGAGATTGGAATGAAAATGAGCTGAAGGTCGGTGGAGGAGTTGTGAACTGAAGGCAGGGAGCTAAAGTGGAAGACGAGTGACAGAGCTGACAAGGATTTGTGGTATAGAAGCTGAGAGTGAGGGCTGACGGAAATGGAGATTTGAGATCAGATGTAGGGTTCAGTGGAGGAAAAGTGGCAGGCTTGAGAATGACGGAGGAGGAAATGAGAGGGTAGTGGCGTTGAGAAGAAAATGAGATCTGGAGTTGCGATGAAAGAGTGTGAGCTGAGAGAAGAGGGAGACGATATGGTGAATGAGTTGAAATGGAGGCGGAGGAAGACGGTGATGGGTCTGTCGGCTGAAGGAAATAGGGGGCTGTGGGGCTGAAGAGGAGAGAGGGATCTGGTTGGTCAGTGAAGCTGAGGGAAAAGGAAAGTGAAATGCCATCAGCGTTGGAGCTTAAGGAAAGGACGACGGATTTAAGCTGAGGGAAGGGAAGACAGAGGTTCGCGGTTCAGTGGAGGAGCTGAGGGAATGTGATGGAGAGAGAGAGAGATGGAGGCTGAGGGTTGCTGAAGGTTTGAGATCTGGAGATGAGTTGGGGGCGTTGAGAGAAATGGAAGTTGAATGGAGATTAATGTTTGGGATTGAAGGAGGAAATGACATTTGGGATTAGGGTTTGGGAATTGAAGAATGAATGGGACCCAGTAGTGGACCATATTTATAAGGGTAGAATGGGGATAAGATAAAGAATGGAAGGGTAAATGAGAGACACTATTTTTTTTTTATATTTTAATTGAATTTTTTAAATATTTTATTTATTATTATTATCTTTAATTTATTAATAATCTTTATATATATATATATATATATATATATATATATATATATATATATAAATCTGCGTGTGCAGAAATTTTTTTTTAAGTGAAGCATGGCTTCAGTACACGCCTTGTGTGCTGAAGCTTTTAACACAGAAAGTCTCTATGAGACTTGGCTTCAGCACACATCTTGTGTACTGAAGCTTATGACACAGAGAACACAAACATACATGGGAAAACTGTGCTTAAGCCAATGCCCTGTATGCTGAAGCATATTACATAGTGAGCGAAATTTATCAGAAAAACATCAGATTGGCTTCAACACAACTTGTAAGCCAAAGCCAATTTTTTTGACAGATTCAAACAACAAATATCAGCATAACAATCACCCCCAAAACTCATTCAAACACCATCAAACAAGTATCATGCATTCATCTAAATGCCAAAATCAACTTATCAAATCCAAACTCTCTTCCACACAGAACATGCATCATGAATATGAGGATTATGATAAATTTCATTAGCATTCTTACACCTTTCAATACATAAAACACCACCACCACAAGTTCATGTCACACACAATTCAAAATAGAGTCAGAATCAAGCACACTATTAAGGTAGCATCAGTACTACTTAAAATTGATCAATAATCATATATGCACTCCAAAATCTTATATAGAAGCTCAAAATCAAGTGGACTTCCCTGAAATGCATTTAATCTCCACATTCCACAAACTTCATGTTTTCTCCAAACTTTTCCCTCTTTTGCATCAGCTTTGCACATTCCTCATTGGGTATCCTTCCTTCCTACAAAACACAAGGATCAAACATAAAACTACTAAAAACACACCGAAAACATAAAAAATAAAAAAATAAAAAGATTGAGTTTAGAACTTGGGTTGCCTCCCAAGAAGCACTTAGTTTATAGTCTTTAGCTTGACTCTTCATGTTGGTCACTCTTTATTAGACAAGTAGATGGTTGAAACTAGCCTATCCATATCTCCACCCCAAGAATGCTTTAATTGTTGACCATTAGCCTTGAATTTCTCTCCTTTTTCATTATCCAACTCCACATCACCAAATTTAGATGCTTGAACCACTGTGAATGGGCTGGACCATCGAGATTTCAGCTTCCCAGGAAATATTCTCAACTTGGAGTTGTAAAGGAGAACCTTTTGACATGGTTCAAAGCTCTTAAGAACAATTTTGCTATCATGGTCCATCTTGGCCCTCTCTTTGTAAATCCTTGCACTCTTATAAGCATTAAGGCGAAGTTCATCTAACTCATTAAGTTGGAGTAGCCTCTTTTCTCCCACTACTTGAGGATTAAAGTTGAGCTTTTTAATCGCCCAATATGCCCCATGCTCCAATTCTACCAGTAAATGGCATGCTTTCCCAAACACCAAGAGATATGGAGACATACCTATAGGCGTTTTGTAGGCTAATCGGTATGCCCATAAAGCGTCATCCAACTTCAAAAATCAATCCTTCCTGGTAGTATTTACTATCTTTTCAAGGATGTTCTTGACCTCCCTATTGGAAATTTCCGCTTGGCCATTGGTTTATGGATGGTAAGGCAAGGAGACCTTATACTTGACACCATATTTCTTCATCAAGGCTTGGAATTGGTGATTGCAAAAGTGTGAACCACCATCACTGATAATTACTCTCGGTATTCCAAATCTAGTAAAAATGTGCTTCTTAAGAAACTTCAACACCGTTTTGGCATCATTGGTGACACATGCGGTGGCTTCAACCCATTTGGAGACATAGTCAACTCCGACCAAAATATATTCATTGTTAAATGACTTAGGGAAAGGACCTATAAAATCAATCCCCCAAACATCAAAGAGTTCAACTTCCAGCATGTTATTCAAGGGCATCTCATTCCTTCGTGATATGTTCCCCACTCTTTGGAACCTATCACATTATAGAACAAAGGCATTAGCATCCTTGAATAGAGAGGGCCAATAGAACCCACTTTGAATCACATTTGCAGCAGTTTTCTCCCTTCCAAAATGGCCACCATAATCAGAGGATGGACAACAATGCAAAATGCACTCTTGTTCATTCTTTGGGACACACCTTCGAATAAGCTAGTTGGGGTACCACTTGAACAAGTATGGTTCATCCCAACAGTACTTCTTCACCTCATGTAAAAACTTGCGCCTTTGATGAGCATTGAAATCTGGAGGTAAAACTCCACAAACTAAGTAGTTGACATAGTCGGCAAACTATGGGGTGGATGAATTATCAATAAAGAACAGTTACTCATCCAGAAATGACCCACGGATAGCATCAAAAACATCATGTTAAGCCTCAGTACTCAACAGTGAAAGATGGTCCACTACTTGATTCTCGGTGCCTTTTTTATCAATGATGTTCAAGTCAAACTCTTGAAGTAGAAGCACCCATCGAATTAGTCTTGCCTTAGAATCTTTTTTTGAGAGTAGATACTTCAAAGCCGAGTGATCGAAGCAGATAATGACCTTAGTACCCATAATATAAGGTCGGAACTTCTCACAAGCATAAACTATGGCAAGTAATTCCTTCTCAGTAGTGGTATAATTAAGTTGGGCACCATCAAGAGTCTTTCTTGCATAGTAGATAGGATGAAATATCTTATCCACCTTTTGCCCAAGAACAACCCTAACCATGTAATCACTAGCATCGGCCATAATAATGAAGGGTAAACCCCAATCCGGAGCTATATATTAGGGTAAGCATTTAGACTTTTAATGGTTTCTTAATCTGATATGTTCAGATGATGTATATTGACTTACATCGCAAGGAATCACCTATGTGAGTGTGAAGTGGGGCCGCTTCTACGAGAATTTAAAATGGCCAATTCTCTAGAACACTCGCAGAACCAGGCAGGTGTCCAGGGCCAAAATGGGCACAACATGAGAACCAATGATGCTAGATGAGCAATTGTGTGACTCCTATTGTCTTGGTATACATTAAAGGTTGACGGTTCAAGACAACACGTCCACCGATTGACCGAGTATATCCGATAGGTTTTTACTAGAGAAGGTTCAAAGGTGACCCCTACCTATCTCGATGCAGTTGCTTCTCGTAGAGGAATCGTACTTTGCATACATGTTCATTTGCATTTGATCATTATGGACTAACTTCTTATCCATGTGGGGGATTGTTGGAATTTAGAAACAATAATTCCATGGGTTATGAATAAGAAGTAGGTTGGAAGAAAAGAGGGAAAAGGAAGGAGAAAATAGTGTGTAGATAAAAGTCCCACATTGGACAAATGAAGAGAATTAAGAGTGTATATAAGGCTCAAATTCTCACCTCTAAAATGGGCCCTTGGGCCAATCTACTTTTGTGGAGGAGTGAGGACATACATGAACCTTGGTCCACCACATACGCGCGCGCCGCCGCCGTCCGTCCGTCCGGCCGGCTCGGTTCGGTTCGGTCGGTCGCGCGTGTGTGAGATTTATAAATAATTTTTTATTAAATTATTTTTTAATTTGTCCGAATAATCGTGTTTAATTCCTTCTTAACCCTTCGTGATTTCCCAAATAGTGCGAATGTGTGTGACCGAATGACCGAACCAGCGTATCCATTCTGGTGCGTCTTCTGGAGCGTCCGGTTGCTATATTCTGATGTGTCTGTTCGTACGACACACCAGTTCGCCAACAAAGAGTCACCATTCGCTTCTTTTCACTCCGTTCCGGTATGTCTATTCGCACGACGCACTGGTTCGCCTCAAGAGACAAGTCCATCTGATCAATTTCCTTCAACTATAAATAGGACGTGCTAGTGACAGGCAAAATCACTCACTCACTCACTCTCAATCTCGAAACACTCATCTCTTCTCATATACTGCATAGTGCATTCTGCAATCATCTCTACCTGTGCGGTTCTTTCAGCAATATCATTGTGTTCGTCCGGGCTTCAGACTGATAGTGCCATCATCCTGAAGACGTAATCCGTTCTATCCTGGGAGACAATTGTTCGAGAACCTTGGGCATCCGTATAGAGGGAACAAATTGTCTTAAGGAGACAACGTACGTTGGGCTCGGATTTTTCTAAAGTTCATTATTATTATTATTTTCGGCAGTCTTGTAAGTTCTTATACAGTATACATAATTGTTCTGTGTTTATAAATTACGTCATCTTAGTTATACAGATTCTTATTGAATTTTCTACTTTATAAGTATTCGGGAACAACAATCTTAAGACAATTTGTAATTGGTTTGTTCTATTGGCATTGGAATCAGTTAAAGTTAATTCATATCATTGGTGTCTAGGAAAGTGATTTAATTTAGTGGTTATTTAATTAGTCACCGTTGCAACAGCACGGAGAGACTCCCACTTCATTCACACTTACCTGGCCAATTGATATAATCAACAAAGCTGGTTTCATGTACTAGTAGAAACGTGATTGTAGCTTTTCACTTGATTGTGTTGAATCTGTGTTTAGTATCTTTAATTTTGATTATTATATTGTTCTTAGATTAATCTGTGTGATTAATCAAAGTTTCTGTTTGAGTAACAGAAATGGCAAGTTCGAGTACAAACTTGATGAACCCAATTGGTTCTGCTCCAATGCATGGTGAGAAACCTGAAAAGTTCAATGTGAATGATTTCAAGAGATGGCAACAGAAAATGTTTTTCTATTTAACTACCTTGAACTTGGCACGGTTTATTACTGAAGAAGCTCCGAAATTGGAAGAAGGACAACCATTAGACAAGGAAAAGGTTGCTGCAATTGATGCTTGGAAACATTCTGATTTCCTATGCAGAAATTATATTCTCAATGGTCTAGACAATACGTTATATACTGTATATAGTACTTTGGAGACAACCAAAGAATTATGGGAAAGTCTAGACAAGAAGTACAAAACTGAAGATGCTGGCTTAAAGAAATTTATAGTTGGCAGATTTTTGGACTTCAAAATGCTTGACTCTAAATCTGTGGTAAGTCAAGTTGAAGAACTTCAATTGATTGTGCATGAAATTCACGCCGAAGGGATGTCTCTTAGTGAGTCTTTCCAAGTTGCTGCATTTATAGAAAAATTGCCACCATCTTGGAGGGATTTCAAGAATTATCTCAAACATAAGTGTAAGGAGATGTCACTTGAAGATCTAATTATAAGATTGAGAATAGAAGAAGATAACAAGATTTCTGAAAAGAAATTTGGCAGCAATCCTATAGTTTCAAAGGCTAATATTGTTGAAGATGGTCCAAAGCCCAAGAAACGGAAACGCTCTAATGAGGGATCATCAAAGCAAGCCCAAAGCAAAGGCCATAAATTCAAAGGTAATTGTTATAACTGTGGGAAGCCTGGCCATCGTGCTAAGGATTGTAAGAAGGCAAAGGACCACAAAAAGAAGAAGAACAGTCAAGCCAACATTGTTGAAACTACTACTGATATGATTGAAAACATGAATCTTTCGGCTGTTGTGATGCAATGTAACTTGGTTGGAAATACTAAGGAGTGGTGGGTGGACACTGGTGCCACTAGGCATGTGTGTGCCAACAAATGGATGTTCTCTTCTTACACCCCTGCGGAAAAAGATGAACAACTTTATATGGGTAATTCTTCTACTTCAAAGGTGGAAGGTGTTGGTAAGGTGGCCTTAAAGATGACTTCTGGAAAAGTCGTGACACTTAATAATGTGCTTCATGTGCCTGATATTCGTAAGAATTTAGTGTCCGGATCCCTCTTAATCAAGAATGGCTTTAAGCTTGTATTTGTTTCTGATAAGTTTGTACTTTCTAAGAATGATATGTATGTAGGAAAAGGTTACCTTAGTGAGGGCCTGTTTAAACTTAATGTAATGACTGTAACCAATGATGGTGTTATCAATAATAATATTGCTTCTGTTTATGTGCTTGAGTCTTCTAATTTATGGCATCAAAGATTAGGACATGTTAATTTTAGATCAATTAAAAGTTTAATTCATTCAGACTTATTGCCTAAAGTTGATTGTTCAAATCATGATAAATGTCAAGTATAATCAAAATTTTCTAAGTTACCGTTTCCTCCTGTTGAAAGATCAACTGAATTACTAGATTTAATACATACTGATATATGTGATATGAAATCTGTACCATCTAGGGGTAACAAAAAATATTTTATTACATTTATTGATGATTGTAGTAGATATTGTTATGTGTATTTGCTTAATAGTAAAGACGAGGCTATTATTGCCTTTAAACAATATAAAAATGAAGTTGAAACTCAACTTAATAAGAAAATTAAAGTAGTAAGGAGCGATCGTGGGGGAGAATATGATGGCCCTTTCGAAGAATTCTGTATAGAATCTGGTATTATACACCAGACGACTGCTCCTTATGCTCCGCAATCAAATGGGATTGCAGAAAGGAAAAATCGGACATTGAAAGAAATAATGAATGCAATGTTGATTACGTCCGGTTTACCACAGAATTTATGGGGGGAAGCCATTTTAACGGCTAATTTTCTTATTAACAGAGTGCCCCACAAAAGGATACAAAGCATACCTTATGAAATATGGAAAGGAAAGAAACCTTCCTTGAAATATTTGAAAGTGTGGGGGTGCTTGGCTAAGGTTGCAATTCCTAAACCCAAAAGGTTGAGAATTGGACCTAAGACAGTGGACTGTGTGTTCATTGGCTATGCACTTAATAGTAGTGCATATAGGTTTTTGGTTTATAAGTCCGATGTATCAGATGTCTGTGTTAATACAGTTATTGAGTCAAGGGATGCTACGTTCTTTGAGAATATATTTCCGTATAACAAGGGAAATGAGGCAAGTGATCGTAATAATGACAATACAGTGATACCATGGGATGCTACTACTAATGAGGGTTCTGTTGAAGAGGAACCTAGACGTAGTAAAAGGCAAAGGATCGCCACATCCTTTGGGCCTGATTTTCTGACTTTTTTGTTAGAAAATGAGCCTCGAACATATGAAGAGGCTATGGGCTCTCCTGAAGCACCATTCTGGGAAGAGGCTATCAATAGTGAAGTTGAATCCATTCTGTCAAACCATACCTGGGAGTTGGTTGACCTTCCTCCTGGCAATAAGCCTCTAGGAACTAAGTGGGTCTTCAAAAAGAAGATGAAAGCGGATGGCACTATTGATAAGTACAAAGCTAGCTTGGTAGTAAAAGGCTACAGACAACGTGAAGGCCTAGACTACTTTGATACCTATTCACCTGTTACAAGGATTACATCCATTAGGATGTTAATTGCATTAGCAGCATTGAATGGGTTAGAAATACATCAAATGGATGTGAAGACAGCCTTCTTGAATGGTGTTTTAGAAGAAGAAATCTATATAGAACAACCTGAGGGATTTGTTGTCTCAGGACAAGAACGGAAAGTATGTCGATTGATAAAGTCCCTTTATGGACTTAAGCAAGCCCCGAAACAATGGCATGCGAAATTCGATGAAGTTATGTTATCAAATGGCTTTAGCATTAATGAATGTGACAAATGTGTCTATATTCGAAATACTGCAAATGGGTTTGCAATAGTCTGTCTTTATGTAGATGACATGTTGATAATAGGTAGTAATAATCAAATGATTAAAGCTACTAAGCGATTACTTACAAGTAAGTTCGACATGAAAGATATGGGTCTAGCAGATGTTATTTTGGGAATTAAAATCCATAGAACATCTGAAGGGTTGGCTTTGTCTCAAGCACATTATATTAATAAAATTCTAGAGAAATTCAAGAGTTTAAACATAGTTCCTGTGAAGAACCCTATAGACTCTAGTTTTCGTTTGTTGAGAAATACTAGCAAAGCTGTAAAACAAAAAGAATATGCTCAAGTGCTAGGCAGTCTTATGTATGTTATGAACTGCACTAGACCTGATATTGCCTACGCTGTAAGCATGTTGAGTCGCTTTACTAGTAATCCAAATGAATATCATTGGAAAGTTATGGTAAGAGTTTTGGGTTACTTAAAGCACACTCAAAATTTTGCTTTGCATTACGAGAAGTATCCTGCAGTGCTAGAAGGGTATTGTGATGCAAATTGGATCACCAGCTCTAATGACACAAGATCCACAAGTGGATATGTTTTCACCCTTGGTGGGGGTGCTGTGTCTTGGAAGTCATCCAAACAGACTTGTATTGCAAGATCAACTATGGAAGCAGAATTTATTGCTTTAGATAAAGCTGGTGAGGAAGCTGAGTGGATTCGTAATTTTCTTGAAGACACTCCTAGTTGGCCAAAGCCGGTACCGGCAGTGTGTATACACAGTGATAGTCAAGCAGCTATTGGTAGGGCCAAGAATGTCATGTATAATGGTAAGTCTAGACATATACGTCGAAGACATGATACCGTTAGACAATTACTCTCTAATGGAATCATCTCAATTGATTATGTGAAATCAAAAGAGAATATAGCGGATCCATTGACTAAAGGAATTCCTAGAGAGTTAATTAGAAATTTGTCGAAAGGAATGGGTTTAAGGCCGATAAATTATTGATCATTGCGGTAACTCTACTTAGATGAGTGGAGATCCCACAAACTAGGTTCAAAGAGACAACTAAGTAATGATAGACTGTAAACACTGTGGAGTTTTAAACTCATACTCATTCCTATGACAAAACAGTGCATATATATTAGGGTAAGCATTTAGACTTTTAATGGTTTCTTAATCTGATATGTTCAGATGATGTATATTGACTTACATCGCAAGGAATCACCTATGTGAGTGTGAAGTGGGGCCGCTTCTACGAGAATTTAAAACGGCCAATTCTCTAGAACACTCGCAGAACCAGGCAGGTGTCCAGGGCCAAAATGGGCACAACATGAGAACCAATGATGCTAGATGAGCAATTGTGTGACTCCTATTGTCTTGGTATACATTAAAGGTTGACGGTTCAAGACAACACGTCCACCGATTGACCGAGTATATCCGATAGGTTTTTACTAGAGAAGGTTCAAAGGTGACCCCTACCTATCTCGATGCAGTTGCTTCTCGTAGAGGAATCGTACTTTGCATACATGTTCATTTGCATTTGATCATTATGGACTAACTTCTTATCCATGTGGGGGATTGTTGGAATTTAGAAACAATAATTCCATGGGTTATGAATAAGAAGTAGGTTGGAAGAAAAGAGGGAAAAGGAAGGAGAAAATAGTGTGTAGATAAAAGTCCCACATTGGACAAATGAAGAGAATTAAGAGTGTATATAAGGCTCAAATTCTCACCTCTAAAATGGGCCCTTGGGCCAATCTACTTTTGTGGAGGAGTGAGGACATACATGAACCTTGGTCCACCACATACGCGCGCGCCGCCGCCGTCCGTCCGTCCGGCCGGCTCGGTTCGGTTCGGTCGGTCGCGCGTGTGTGAGATTTATAAATAATTTTTTATTAAATTATTTTTTAATTTGTCCGAATAATCGTGTTTAATTCCTTCTTAACCCTTCGTGATTTCCCAAATAGTGCGAATGTGTGTGACCGAATGACCGAACCAGCGTATCCATTCTGGTGCGTCTTCTGGAGCGTCCGGTTGCTATATTCTGATGTGTCTGTTCGTACGACACACCAGTTCGCCAACAAAGAGTCACCATTCGCTTCTTTTCACTCCGTTCCGGTATGTCTATTCGCACGACGCACTGGTTCGCCTCAAGAGACAAGTCCATCTGATCAATTTCCTTCAACTATAAATAGGACGTGCTAGTGACAGGCAAAATCACTCACTCACTCACTCTCAATCTCGAAACACTCCTCTCTTCTCATATACTGCATAGTGCATTCTGCAATCATCTCTACCTGTGCGGTTCTTTCAGCAATATCATTGTGTTCGTCCGGGCTTCAGACTGATAGTGCCATCATCCTGAAGACGCAATCCGTTCTATCCTGGGAGACAATTGTTCGAGAACCTTGGGCATCCGTATAGAGGGAACAAATTGTCTTAAGGAGACAACGTACGTTGGGCTCGGATTTTTCTAAAGTTCATTATTATTATTATTTTCGGCAGTCTTGTAAGTTCTTATACAGTATACATAATTGTTCTGTGTTTATAAATTACGCCATCTTAGTTATACAGATTCTTATTGAATTTTCTACTTTATAAGTATTCGGGAACAACATCAAGTGCCAAGATACGAGGCAGCAAGATCACTTTCTTTGTTCGAACACTTCTTAGATGGCACTCCTCTTCCTGATTCCACTAGATATTAATTAATTACCTATTTCATATTATTAGTACTATTATTACATTATTGTTGACTTTTACTTTAGCTTTATGTTGATTTCCTATATAGGGGTCTTCAATAATAGAACTTGCTAGTTTGGTTTATTATTAAATCTTTTGGTTTGTCTTTAATTATATAATGCAATAAGTGTATGATTTTCTCAGCTAACTAGTGTATAATGTTCTATTGCAAATAATAATTACGAGATTGTTTTGTTAAATTACGTATGCATCGTGATATTATGTTTTTATCTATTTCATCTTCTTTTATTAGGTTTTTAATTTAAATGTGAAAAAAAATTATGGTTTTCTAGGTGCGGAATATAATGGAGCTAATTGACCACATAAAAATGATTTTTCTTCTTTTCTTTTCTTTCTTCGATACACGAAAAATCAAAGACCGCAAAAAACAAATAAAAACAAAACAAAAAGGAGACAAGCTAGACTAATCGGGGCATGCAGATTGCAGGGAAGAGAGCTCAAGTGGGGAAAAGGCATAGAGTAACAGAGTAATGTTCTCCCTTTTTTAGCTTATAATATTTCATCTACTTCATATTATAAGTTACTTCTAACTCTATCATTAAAATTAATGAGAGATTGTTGACTCATTAAATTTGCCTAAAAATAATTTTTTTTTTTACTAACTTTGCCCATAGATCAATTAAAAGCATAGAAAAACATTACATTAGAATTTAAGTCTTATTCATGTGCTCCCCCTATCCATTATATAGAACATTTTAAATTAATTCGAACGCACTAATAAAAATAATTAAAAGTATCAATTTGAAACAAAGACAAAAACAAAATGATCTGTCAATGTTTTTTTAAAATAAAATAAAATGTGAATTATTTCCAAAAAAAATAAAAAGGGGACAAGTTTTGTGATTTCTCTCTCCAAATGCCACAAATCAACTTCAAGAGTGCAGTGAAGCTTTGGAGTAATCTAATAGAGATTCAAACGATATTGATATCTACAACATCTATGCTCATCTTTGCAACAACCCTAATCTCACTACCACCCCTAACCCTACATAGGTAAGAATTATATATGTGTATGTGTTTTAATTAATACAATTCTTTCTATTATATGAATCTTAAATGGGGAGACAACCTCACAACTAAAGTATGCGTTAAGTATATTGATTAGTGGAGAATTACATGAAGAAAATAGGGAAAACACCTCAATTAACCATTGAGCAATGTGCTCATACAACAATCTAACCCACTTGGATATCGCTTACTTGAGGGTGATGAAACAACGCCACTTGGAGAAGTACATAAGAGAGACTTTTCTCTCTATTGGAAGAGACCCAAGTTACCCTCCCTTTTATATTGGTGGGGGATCATAATCCCTTCACAATTCACCCACATAAGAAGGCTTTTATTTATTGAGCCTTAAGTAGGTGATTAACCCAACTAACTAACCTCATTTAAATCATTCTTCCAACAATATGATTTATTATAACTCTTGTTTTAAAAATACCCTTTACAGTATGAAAAAAAATATGGTGATATTTTTTTATTTTTTAAATTAGTTATGCATAATTTTGAAGAGGCTAAATTATACAAAGCCACTTACTAAAACTAGAGTGGGGATGCAAGCCAACTCCAATAGAGCTGGAAAAGATCGCCTCAAAGCGAGTTAACATTTTGCCAACATGTTTAAATCAAGGTATGTAAGTCATTTTTTGCCAACCCATATTACTAACTCTATACTAAAATTTATGTCATCAAATGTAATCAATTTCTCTAACCTTTGAATTTTGACAATAAACTTTCTAAACTCACATTTATTGTCAAACCCCTTAATATTATGATATTCGCTATATAATAAATGCGTAGTTCAGATGGCATACATAAATAGTGAAACTATACTGATATTAAGTACTTACTGATAATACAGAAAATCCTCATATAGGTTGAAAAATACATACAGAGTACAAAAGAAATAAATTCCACAACTAAAGATAATCAGATGTAACTCCTGGCTAGGACCAGACCTTCAATCGCCAGTACTTACGGTTTTGCCCTTAGAGCCGCTGTCCTTTGCTGGAATATTTTTAGATGTTGAAAAATAGTGAGATTCGAATGAATCTCAGTAGTAATATACAATCAGTCATATAAAATGCGATAAATAAATATGCAATGCGCCATGATATGTAAAATACTAACTCATGAAATATATTGTCATGGAAAAATATTGAAATCTACCCAGTTTTACCATATTACTCCCAGAATTTCCCGAAATACCCCTATTCCAGATTAGTCTCCAGAAACATAGCATGATTTGGAAAATCTATATCTCCTAATATAATTGTCCAAAAATTATGTTTACCCTTCAAATTAAATCTATGAATGTATACTTTAAATCTGAAAATTTTCATAATTTTTTGGCAAGGTTTGATTTTCCAAACGTTCGACACAAACAAACTGTTTTCCAAAAACACAGTTTGAGAGAAACTGATTTCAAAAATTCATATCTCTTAGTATACTAATCCAATTAATACAAACTATATATAAAATTAAAGCTAAGACTATGAACTTCAATTCTAGAAATTTTCATGGCCATTGGGAAATATTACATAATTCAAAAATACCACGAAATCAACTACTAGAATCTGGATGTTCAGGATTGCACCTATTTCTAAACCCATCTTTCAAAACTCATAACTTCCTCTAAAGATATCCAAATGATGCATTATACCACTCATTTTAAATCTTGTTATGTCTACTATCTCCCTGTAAAGTTTCGTAAATAATGGATGTGATTTGGTTAGTCATAAAGCCACACGAAACAAACTGACTCTGAAACACGTCTGTTTTGACAGTCTAACTTCAAAAATTAATAACTTATTCGTTTTGACACCAAATTGAGTTCTTCTTAATTCTATTTCATACCAAACATCCTAAAATTTCCATATCAAAAAGAACCAGATGAAAAATACATCTGTAGCCTTTGTTTGAGCTTCTGAAAGTTTCCGATAGAAACTCTGTTTTCCGGCGACCAAAACAGAGTTGATAAAACTCACATGCAACCATGATTTTGGACTCCAATCTCAAATATTTTGACTCTACATACTCCTAAACATGTTCCTTGAGTTTTGGGACGTGTTTACAGAAGAAAAGGAATCGAAAATCTCATGCAAAACAGACACAAACTTGCTGGTTTTGGTATTTTACGGTGACAAAACGTTTTTGGTGACTTCTCTTGATTCCAGCAGCAAAACAACCGAGAAAACAGCATCAAATCCAATGGAAATCCAAGGTTAAAGTATAAGAAACTTACCTATATCAGATTATAGGCTTGCATGTAGGATTTGAAGCTTCTTCTTCCTTCCTCTCTCTCTCTCTATTTTCTGCTGTTATGTTTTCTGTTTCGTTTGTTTTTCAGCTGATGAGTTGCAAGAATGAAGATATAAGAGAGTGTTTTATTTGTTGGTTAATGAGGTGATGGACGTGTATGTGTTTTATACGTATGTGCTGTATATGCTGGTCAAATGAGAAGAGAATGTGTGTGTGTGTGTGTGTTGTGTACCAATGAGAGAAAAGGAAGAGAATAAGTGTGTGTTGTGTTGTGCAAATGAGGAGAGAAAGAAGAGAAGAGAAGGAGTACGTGTGTCTTCTCATGCATCCAAAGAAGAAAGCCACCTGTTATGTGTGTATGTGTCTCTTGTGTTAGTCAATTTTTTTAAATACATATAGGTATATTTTTATCCTATTAATTACACACACTAGGTCCTAATTTTTCCCTTTGTCAAATTTAAGTTTCCTTAAATTTTGTAGGTTCCAAAATTGAGCTTACTATCTAATTTCCATAAATTAATCCTTACATTAAATTTTTGGGATGTTACAATTCTCCCCCCGTAAAATTAATTTCGTCCTCGAAATTTGTTACATATATGAAGACATAAATTATGGGTATCGTCTCTTCATGTCTTCTTCAGCTTCCCAAGTTGCTTCTCTTCCATACCACTTTGATGAATGGAATACTCCTATGTCTTAATTGTTTCTCCTGTCGATCAATGATTCGGTCTGGTGTGACCTCATACGTCAAATCATCTCGCATGTCAACCTCTTCATATTCAATCACATGTTCTGGATCAGGTTGATATTTCTTCAGCTGTGAGACGTGGAAGACATCATGTAGTCTACTCAAACTTGGGGGTAAAGCTATTTGATACGCTACTGGCCCAATCTTAGACAAGATCTCGAAAGGACCAATATACCTTGGGCTAAGCTTTTTCACCTTTAATGCCCTACCAATACCAGTAGTAGGTGAAACCTTCATGAATACGTGGTCTCCAACTTGAAACTCAAGAGGTTTTCGCCTTTTGTCAGCATAGCTCTTCTGTCGACTTTGTGCAGCTAGTAACCTCTGCTTAATCAACTTTATTTTCTCCGTTGTTTGATCAACAATATCTGGCACATACATCTACCTCTCGGATAACTCTGCCCAGCATAAGGGTGATTGGCACTTCCTTCCATACAACGCTTCGTAGGGAGCCATTTGAATGCTCGAATGATAGCTGTTATTGTATGCGAATTCCGCCAAAGGAAGGAATTGGTCCCAACTACCTTTGAAATCAATCACGCATGCTCTGAGCATATCTTCTAATGTCTGAATTATTCTCTCAGTTTGTCCGTCTGTCTGAGGATGATAGGCCGTACTGAATTGGAGCTTAGTACCCAAAGCCTCGTGTACCGCCTTCCAAAATTTGGAAGTGAACCGAGGATCTCTGTCAGATATAATATTCTTTGGCGTACCATGTAAACGCACTATCTCCTTGATATAAATGTCTGCAAGTTTATCGGGAGAGTAGTGTATGCTGATTGGGAGAAAATGAGCTGTCTTCATGAATCAATCTACAATCACCCAGATGGCATCATGGTTTCGGACTTTTGGTAATCCTGTTACGAAATCCATAGTGATGCTCTCCCATTTCCACTCAAGAATTGCAGGGTTTTGCAGTAGCCCTGAAGGTCGTTGGTGCTCATCTTTGACTTTCTGAAATGTAAGGCAACGAGCAACAAACCTTGTCACATCCTTTTTCATGCCTGGCCACCAATATGTGGATTTCAAATTGTGGTACATCTTAGTTGCTCCTGGATGCAGAGTATATTTACTCTTGTGTGCTTCTTCCAGGATTTGTCTTTTCAACTCAAGTTGTGGTGGAACATATATTCGCTTGTATCTGACTAGCCCACTTGATGACAAGTCATATTCATGAGTTTCTCCCTTTGTAATCATGTCTCTAATAGACTGTGCGTGTTTATCTTGCATCTGAGCTTCTTCTATAACTGCTCTTAGATCATTCTCTATCTGACTGACATTACTGCTATTAATCATGATCTGGTTAGACAGATTAAGATCCCTAAAATCTTCAATCAGCCTTTGCTCATGAATCATAAGGGCTGCTACCTGTATTGTTTAACGGCTCAATGCATCTGCTACTATATTAGCCTTGCCTGGATGATACTTGATCTCCAGATTATAGTCTTTAAGTAACTCCATCCACCTGCGCTGCCGCATATTGAGCTCTTTCTGATCGTATAAATACTTTAAGCTTTTTTGGTCACAGTACAACTCTACAGTCACCCCATAGAGATAGTGTCTCCAGATTTTTAGTGCAAATACAATTGTTGCTAACTCAAGATCATGTGTAGGATATTTTTGTTCGTGAGGCTTCAGCTGACGAGATGCGTATGCCACTACTCGGCCTTGTTGCATCAAAACACATCCCAATCCATGCCCTCAGGCATCTGTGTAGACAACAAAGGTCAATTGTGGATCTGGGATTGTTAACATTGGTGCTGTTGTTAATTTCTGTTTCAGCTCTGTGAAGCTCCTCTCACAACTGTTGTCCCACACAAAAGGTTGAGTTTTCCGTGTTAACTTTATCAATGGCAAAGCTATTCTGGAGAAATTTTGTATAAATCGCCTGTAATAACCGGCAAGACCCAGAAAAATGCGTATCTCAAATATTGTTTCTGGCCTCTTCCAGTTCGGTACTGCTTCTACCTTGTTTGAATCTACTGAGACTCCTTGCTATGAGAAAACATGGCCCAGAAATTTAACTTCCGATAACCACAACCTACATTTGCTCAACTTGGCATGGAGTTGCTTACTCTTCAACATGTTTGATGCTGTTCTATACAACACAAAGTGCTTGTTGGGTTTTACTGTCCAGGGACACGACCCTATGCAAATATGTACCTTAGGTCTTATTGCCTTTATTTTCTGTTTTGCATACTCTAATTTCTTAACAATTTGCTAAACTGAGGAATACAAGTTCAACAAGTTTTATGATCTCAGTACATATAGTCCGCTAATGATTATAAGTCTCATTACCTTATTAGGACTCTGCCCGATATATTTAGCCTTACGACTTATACCGTTTTGTTTTCACAACTCTAAATATTTTGATATTACTGCCCAGTACAATTGTGTACGCTGGGCTTACTATTTCTATGTCTGTCTATAACTCTATCTGTCTATAACCAGCTCTGTCTATAAATATGTCCATTTGCTCGGGGTTCAGGGTCAAAGGACTATTTGACCGTTACTTCCTGTACGGTGTGCATTATTCAGGATCAAGGCAATGATTTTGTTTCGGACCAAAATGATTGCTTTATCCCTATTTGTCACATCGTGGTATCTTTACTTGTCATATAAATGTTCTAGAGCAGGTATCAACCTGTCTGTAATTGTCTCATACTCTCAAATAAAATTAAATGTTGCTAGCTTTACCGCATGAGTGGGGTAGTTGATTCTAGAATTGTTAACATCGTACTGTTTGAGAGGTATTTACCACCATTATGCCCTACTGCTCTAGGGCTCATACCTATCTCTATTTAGATGTGTTATCACAACTCATACAGATTGTGTGATTATAAGCTACATAAGTGGTGTCACTGTATACCATACTGGTCATGTTCCTGCAAACCATATAGGTTTACATAGGTAATATCACTGTACATCACGCAGGATGTAACATTGTTGGCCACATCGCCTCAGTTGCATGTTTTACGCACTGCCTCTCGACCATAGGGTTACTTGTGCTTTTCACCAGTGCAACTAGAACTCTCATCTGGCCATGTCAGGGGTGCATTCTGATCATGGGGTTGAATAACATGCTCTGATAAGGCTGCCTCATTGCTGCATTATTGGGACCATATAGTCATACGGTATACCACATGTGTTGTGTCACTGCCGACCTCACAGGTCATATTGTAATGTGGGATGATAATCACTGGTGCAACTGACAACCTCTCTTGCAATTTTGAAGAATTGTGAATAGGTTCACTATGCTTCTACTGTGCCACTCTAATATTCTATTTCGTCATAACATAAGGGTATATCGGTCATTTCACAACATATTGGGTAGACAGGTACTCCTGTAATAACATATAACAGAGGTTTACAATAGATAGGGAAAACCTGTAACAATGTATAACCTCTTAGCTACTGTACAACATGTTCTTGCTCCTTTACGTTACATAACATGTTCATGTAACTTCCCAGGGGGTCACCCATCTCGATATTTTCCTGGGTTGAGCACGCTTAACTTTTGTGTACTCGTACAAAAATACATATACCAGCTCGAAATACTTCCGACCACCGGTACCCTGTGCCTGCCCTTATCTTAAAAGCCATGTTTACTACCTTCGGGTATTAAAGTATTGTGTATGGATTGCATATCAGTGCCGATACATGCACTCGGACTCATACACTGTGATTTGCTCTGTGAGATCCACCAAGTTTTCTGTAGCTTATCTGTCTGACACTAGTCAGCCTATTGGTGATTCTAGTCTAGGTTAAGGCCCACACTCTGGCCTTACCCAACGGATCTTGGTCATCCTTATACTACCCTCTAGGTATTTACTGTTTCTCTAAGGCTTGACTCTGAACCAGCCGAAGTAATTCACTTCGTTGTTCTTGTCACTGTATAATCAAGCATATCAGTATATTATTCTGATATTTCCAGAACCGCATAGCTCTGATACCAAAATTGTCAAACCCCTTAATATTCTGATATTCGCTATATAATAAATGCGTAGTTCAGATGGCATACAGAAATAGTGAAACTATACTGATATTAAGTACTTACTGATAATACAAAAAATCCTCATATAGGTTGAAAAATACATACAGAGTACAAAAGAAATAAATTCCACAACTAAAGATAATCAGATGTAACTCCTGGCTAGGACCGGACCTTCAATCGCCAGTAATTACGGTTTTGCCCTTAGAGCCGCTGTCCTTTGCTAGAATATTTTTAGATGTTGAAAAAGGGTGAGATTCGAATGAATCTCAGTAGTAATATACAATCAGTCATATAAAATGCGATAAATAAATATGCAATGCGCCATGATATGTAAAATACTAACTCATGTTGTATGCATACTGTCCAAGGCCAAACGATTGTTTGCAACCCCCGCTAAACTCGTGTTCATGGTCAAACGATATGTTTAGACCCTGGCTTATTCGCGTGTTGTGCCACAGGCACTGTCATGTTACAGAAAATGGAATACACAATATATAAATAATCCCATAGTGTATGAATGAAAGAATTACTACCTGGGTCCTTTTCCAGTCCAACTGTTTATCCAAAACTTTTTCTTCGGCTCGAGCTTTTACCAGTTCCTATGAATTAAAATTAACAAGTAATTGGTTATTACTTGTATTACTACTATCTTTAATCATATTCTACTGATTATCTCAGTTTCAGTGGCTTATACACTATATAATTTTGCATAGTGCAATTTTACTATTCTTCAACAAATTGGCTGATTTTTCAGTTAACTTTGAAAAATCATAACTAATTCTAGAAAAATCGAAATTGACTGGGTCTAAAGCCTACATGAAGCCATTGAAATATATTGTCATGGAAAAATATCGAAATCTACCCAGTTTTACCATATTACTCCCATAATTTCCCGAAATACCCCTATTCTAGATTAGCCTCCAGAAACATAGCATGACTTTGAAAATCTATATCTCCTAATATACTTGTCCAAAAATTATGTTCTACCCGTAAAATTAAAGCTATGAATGTATAATTTAAATATGGAAAGTTTCATAATTTTTTGGCAAGGTTTGATTTTCCAAACGTTCGACACAAACAAACTGTTTTCCAGAAACACAGTTTGAGAGAAACTGACTTCAAAAATTCATATCTCTTAGTATACTAATCCAATTAATATAAAATATATATAAAATTAAAGCTAAGACTATGTACTTCAATTCTGGAAATTTTCATGGCCATTGGGAAAGATTACATAATTCAAAAACACCACGAAATCAACTACTAGAATCTGGATGTTCAGGATTGCACCTGTTTCTAAACCCATCTTTCAAAACTCATAACTTCCTCTAAAGATATCCAAATGATGCATTCTACCACTCATTTTAAATCTTGTTATGTCTACTATCTCCCTGTAAAGTTTCGTAAATAATGGATGTGATTTGGTTAGTCATAAAGCCACACGAAACAAACTGACTCTGAAACACGTCTGTTTTGACAGTCTAACTTCAAAAATTAATAACTTATTCGTTTTGACACCAAATTGAGTTCTTCTTAATTCTATTTCATACCAAACATCCTAAAATTTCCATATCAAAAAGAACCAGATGAAAAATACATCTGTAGCCTTTGTTTGAGCTTCTGAAAGTTTCCGATAGAAACTCTGTTTTCCGGCAACCAAAACAGAGTTGATAAAACTCACATGCAACCATGATTTTGGACTCCAATCTCAAATATTTTGACTCTACATACTCCTAAACATGTTCCTTGAGTTTTGGGACGTGTTTACAGAAGAAAAGGAATCGAAAATCTCATGCAAAACGGACACAAACTTGCTGGTTTTGGTATTTTACGGTGACAAAACGTTTTTGGTGACTTCTCTTGATTCCAGCAGCAAAACAACCCAGAAAACAGCATCAAATCCAATGGAAATCCAAGGTTAAAGTAGAAGAAACTTACATATATCAGATTATAGGCTTGCATGTAGGATTTGAAGCTTCTTCTTCCTTCCTCTCTCTCTCTCTCTATTTTCTGCTGTTATGTTTTTTGTTTCGTTTGTTTTTCAGCTGATGAGTTGCAAGAATGAAGATATAAGAGAGTGTTTTATTTGTTGGTTAATGAGGTGATGGACGTGTATGTGTGTTGTACGTATGTGCTGTATATGCTGGTCAAATGAGAAGAGAATGTGTGTGTGTGTGTGTTGTGTACCAATGAGAGAAAAGGAAGAGAATAGGTGTGCGTTGTGTTGTGCAAATGAGGAGAGAAAGAAGAGAAGAGAAGGAGTACGTGTGTCTTCTCATGCATCCAAAGAAGAAAGCCACCTGTTATGTGTGTATGTGTCTCTTGTGTTAGTCAATTTTTTTTAAATACATATAGGTATATTTTTATCCTATTAATTACACACACTAGGTCCTAATTTTTCCCTTTGTCAAATTTAAGTTTCCTTAAATTTTGTAGGTTCCAAAATTGAGCTTACTATCTAATTTTCATAAATTAATCCTTACATTAAATTTTTGAGATGTTACATTTATACATATAACTTACATGTATAGGTTTGTTCAATATTTATTTGCCAATGGCTTAAAGTTTAAGATTTTTGTCTATATAACACTCAATTTGAAGAAGTTACGAGTTAAAAAAATAATGCTTCCTGTCCTAAAAGGTAGGATATGTAGGAGGGGAAGAGTAAAATTTAAGAGTATAAAATTGAATTACTTTAACTAACAATCTTAAGCCATTTAATTTGTTGCCATCATATACGAATACTTGTCTAGATAGATAAACTTCTTAATATACTAATTAATACTAAGACTTCAAAAATGAAACAACGAGCATAATATTTCAAGGTAATGGTGCAAAAGTGCCTATAATATTTTAAGGAAAAAAATAAATTTAAATTTTCAATTACAAAATTAACTCTGATGAAACATGAACCATACATTTTTCTCTAACCTATCTCAGCTATTTGACGGTTAGTTATAAAATTGGATTATATCTCCATCTATATTTTTATTAAAAATATCTATATGCAACTCTATTTTTATGATATCCTTAACAGTTATCTGCACCTAGAATAAAAAATAATAATTAGAAATCAACCTCTTTCTAGGTTTTAACTATTTAAAAAGATTTTAAAAATTAAAAAAACTCTTATAATATATTTGTTTTAAAAATATGTGATTTTTTATTGGAAAATGTTAAACAAGCGGGATACACCCTAAAAAGAATATTATAAAAATAAAAAAAATACTAAAATATGAAAATCCTTAAACGATAAGTTCTCCCAATATCATGGGAATTCCTATATAAAAGCCAATCCAATTCAAGGATGCATTTGTGCATTGGATATTTGGATTCACTTAAAGCCAATTGGAGCAAAAAACGATATACGGCGAGAGACGAGGGATGAATAATTGATAGCTAATGGTCAAAATGTCAAATAATGAGGATGAGGTTAGAGATAATTTAGGGGAACATTAAATGATAACAAACCGTCAAGATGTTAAATAATCGCAATTAGGTTGGAGATAATTTAGGAAGTTTAGTGGGAAAGGGGCCTCTCCATTTCCTTTTCTGTCCACTTTCATCCACTTTTTTTATTTACACCGTTAGATCAACTTTGATTGTTGAGATTTAATATTTGATAAAAATATTATTATAATACTAAATAATAAAAAATATAAATAACTAAATTTAAATAACTAAAATTTAATATAAATAGTTCATATATTTATACTTTTATTAAAGTATTCTATATATTCCTTTTTTACTTTTTATAAGAGATTATATCTCAACCATGAGAGTTCATCTAATGGTGTTAATGAGGAAGAGAAGTGAAGTGGATCGAAATGGACGGGAAAGAAAATGGAGAGGCTCCTTTCCCAGTTTAGATAAGGTTATTTTAAAGTTTATATTTTAATTTTTGGTCCTAGAAAATAATTATAATTGTTAAGATCTTATTAATAAATTTAAAAGACCATTAAATTTAACAATTATTAGATGGGAAATCAGAAAAAAGAACCTAGAGTAAATTATATTTATGGGAGAGAATCATTATTATTTGGAAGAATCAAATACCAAAATAATAATTTAAAAATATGAATAAATTCCTCATACCAAACCCTCCTAGATTTTCTCCTCCCTTCAACTTTCTTTAAAAAAAATTAAAACTAAAACCAAAACCACCCATCTTCCCTATGGTCCTCTCCTTTGTTTTTTAATTATTTTCCCACCCAGATTAATATTCATATCACCAATATATTATTTAACTATTAATAGTGATATTTATCCATTTATATCATTAATTTTTTAAAATAATTGATATTATCAATACTAATATCAATTAAAGCCTCTTAGCCAAAACAATTCACTAAATTAAATCAAATTTCCCTCAAATTTTACTACTTGCGCACATATCTAAGGAAAAATAATACGCAAACGTTACAAAGTACTAAAGTACTTTGATTGAAAATAAATATTATATAATTTCATTAAAATTTGAGATTCTTTCGTAATTTATTTTATATATATATATATATATATATATATATATATATATTAATGAAAGGTTATATATCAAGAAAATAAAAAACATTTATGCAATTTAAAAATTCATAGAAGTTTACAGAATTTATTTTTATTTCACAAGATAGTTAATTTAAAAAAAAGGGGTCAATGTAATGTAAATAAAATTTGAAAAATCAGATAATCTATTGTGTTTTTTATATGAAATTAAATTTCCTCCCTTAGAAAATATATATGAATAAAGAAAAAAATATTGTCCATAGAAGTTTCAACAGAATTACCTTCAATAGGAAGATACCTGTGTCTAGCAAAAAAATCTATAATCTATAATAATTAAAATATAAACAAATGATTTTTTTTTTTGGGGGGAAAATACCTTTTTAACATCTTAATGATATTTTTTTGGGAGAATTCTAAAAAAATACCATTTAAACTTCAAAATCCCAAATAGATGATTTAACAATAAAATGATTTGTTAATTGCATTACCATTCTTGTTAATCCCATTATCAAACTTGTTAACAGGATTTTAAAGTTTAAATGGTATTTTTTTGGCATTCTCCCTATTTTTTTTCAGTTTAAGTAGTCTCCATTGACCTCCCTCTCCATTGAAGATCTCCATCATTAGATTAAGTTCAAATGGTTGAGATTTATTCTGTAAAATAATTATTATGATATTAAATAATAATAATAATAATAATAATAATAATAATAAATAATCAAATAAATCCATGCTTTAAAATTTGATGTGAATAGTTTACCATGATAAATTTTTATTATATTTAATATAATAATAATATTTTTACTTGTATTAAATCTCAACCATTGAAAATTCATCTGAAAACATTCAATAAAGAGTGAGATTAATGGAAACATGGCTCTCCATGGGAGAAAATTTAGGATGTTTCGTTAGAGGAAATTCAGTATTTTTAAATTCACTAATTTTCCCTTATTTTTTATTTTCGCCTTCACTAATTTTTCCTATTATATATCGGGCTTCTCTATATATACAGCTTCATACCCTTTTCTCTACCATTCCCTTTCTCACCCTTTGTTTCTTCATTTCTTTCTTTGTTTAAGAATCGAAACAATCCTATCATAATGTTCTTCCAACGAAGCCATCACCATTTTCTTCTTCTTCTTCTGTCTCTTGTCATTATTCTTTCATCAGTTTCTGATCAGGCCTCTGGTTTCCATGGAAACCAGCAAGCACAAGCTCAAGACAAGTTTCAGAAGCTGAAGTACTTAAGAACCCGAAATGGTAATGATGATAAGATTTCAACCATCGATAAAAGCCTTTTTGAAGCAGAAGAGATTGATATTGAAGTTCAAGTTTATGAGCAAGAAGGGTTGAAAGAGAAAGATAGGATCGAGAAGCTTCCAGGTCAGCCTCCGGCTAGGTTTTCTCACTATGGAGGGTATGTGACTTTAAGTAAAAAAGAAGGACGTGCCTTTTATTATTATTTCACTGAAGCTGTTGGTAACAAGCAGAATTTGCCTCTCGTTCTCTGGCTTAATGGAGGTAATTATATATTATTTATATATGTGATATACTAAACCCTTGACTTTTTATTCATATTTATTTAATTGTATTTCGTTTATTATTGTTTGATTTATGTTCTTTTTTTATTTGTAAAATGTTTTAGTGTTTGTGCTTGTGTCTTGTTAATGCATTTCGTTAATGGCATTTGTATGTAAAAGTTTTCATTAAGTGTCACATCGTGTTCCGGATTTTGTTATGGTTTGTTTACGTCCTATCTTGTAACTAGTCGTTTTAAAACATTTTGAAATGGTTTTTTTTTAGGGTTTTAATATATATATATATATATATATATATATATATATATATATATATATATAAACAATTTGTTGCTATTCTCGTGGCTTCTTGTTATCAAATTTTGAAAATTTATATCTTTCTGTTTTAGTACGAACATTTTTGAGAAAGAATAAAAATTAAATTTAAAAATTGTAGATTAATCTTATAAGTTATAATATATATAAAAAATTTATAATTTTTATGCATAACATGAGTTATAATTAAACATTAGCATCACTTTTCATAACAGTATTTTTTTCCAAATTTTATCAACAGTTTTTTCATATTATTATTATCATTATATGCACATCAGAGTTGTTCTCAACACTCCTAATATATAATAAATAATTAGTCTAGTAAGTTTAATAATGATAAATAGCTAGCAAAAATTTATGATAGATAAATTGTGACTCTCTATTACCTGCAAATAATGGTGATAAATATACCTTAAATCAATTACACATATTCATGTTGATATACATTTTAATCATTCATATTATGATAAAAGTTGTACTTTTTTATTTCTTTTATTAGGGCCTGGATGTTCATCTCTTGCCTACGGAGCCATGCAAGAACTTGGACCTTTCAGAGTCAACAGTGATGGCAAAACCCTTTTCAAAAACAGATATTCATGGAACCATGGTACCTCTCTAATTTAATTTTAAATTTATGTTGTTAGTTTTTAATTTAGCTATTTATTCCCAAGGGTGGCATCATATATGTTTAATATTATAAAACACTTAGTTATGGAATTTTAATTTCTTTAATTAGAGGGAAAAAGTATGTGTTTGTGTTTGAATTTATCGTTGTCAGAAGTCCTTTTATTAAAATTCCAATTATTAAAAATCAGTTTGATAAAGGTTAATTAGTAATGAAATTTTTAGAAAAAATATTATTTTAATAAAATTTATATTTGAATACCATTTTGAAAAAAAAACTGAGATTGGGTAAACTTAAAGCTATTTAAATGAAAAGAATTTTTGGATTTATATTTACTACAACAATATATGTGTTTGATGATATGAAATATTTGTTATATGAAATTCGATACATTGACATAAACAGAAATAACATAAAATGTAATGTGTTAAAAAATATAAAATTTTGTTTAACGGGTTATCAATTCAAAAAAAATAAATAAATAAAGACTTCTGTTATTTCTGATATATATCATGCTTCACTTTTGAAATATATTTATATTGTTTTTGTTTTGGTGTTGTAATTAATTAGTTTGTGTGGTTTTGAATGGTACGAAGTTGCAAATGTACTATTCCTGGAGTCACCCTCAGGAGTGGGATTTTCATATTCAAACATAACAGCAGACGATGAATTCGGAGACACAAGAACAGCTTCAGATAATTATATATTCTTGTTGAATTGGTTAGAAAGGTTTCCTGAATATAAGAACAGAGATTTCTATATTGCTGGAGAAAGCTATGCAGGTCACTATATTCCTCAACTTGCTCAAACTATTCTTCAACACAACATCAAAGCCAACAAGACCATTATCAACCTCAAAGGAATCTTGGTATGTATTACACACACACACACACACACACACACACACACACACACACACACACACACACACACACACACACATATATATATATATATATATATATATATATATATATATATAATAGCAAAAAATCTATATGTAAGTACCTATATTTTCACTCAATTTTAATTTTGGTAACTGTGTGTTTCTTTCTCTTAATTAAATCATTAATTTTGATCTATCCACATAGTTGGTTCCCATAACTTAACTCTATTAACACTGTCAGTCCTTATATGGGAGTTAACGGTATTGACGGGGCAAAATTAAAGCATTTAACCATGAGGAAAAAGATACACAGGTGCCAAATTAAAAATTGGAGAAAAGTATAGATACTTACAAATGAGTTTTCCATTTGTAATACATAATATATACTCATCATCTCTTTCAAATATAGGTTTTAGTGGTAAAAATCAGTCCAATGAATCGGATTTTGACTAAAGGAGAGGTAAATTAAAATTAAAAATATATACAAAGTAAAACAATTATGTTTGTCTTCTCTAGTTGCATATTTGTAGTGTAGAGAGAATTAAGAAATAATTTTAGCTTGATTATGATAAATTGTGATGGTCTTACAAAAGAGGCTTGTAATATCTAGCATTGAAAATTAGATGTGATTTTATATCCCTACTAGCTAGCTACATCCTTTCACAAATAGTAATATGCTTTTTTATTTTTTTTATTTTTTTGGGGGGCTAATCCCAAATTATCAATTTTATACCTCCTCAAAATTTCTTTTTGTATGCATATAATTAACCCTCCCAAACTTTGATTTATATGTAGATAAATCCCCTCAAGTTTAAGCCATTTGCAGAAAAATAATAAACAAAACTAATCATATGTAAGTAATTATGTGCATAAATATAAAAGTTTAGGTAAGTTTATGGTAAAGTTTCAAAGGTTTGGGAGATTATTTATCAATGATATAAAGTTCAGGAGGTTTTTTTTTTTTATATGAGTTAACTAATTTTGTTCCAAAAAAATTATGAGAAGATGAAGAAGGGATATGATACTAAGTGCAACAATAGATTTTGAACTTTAACTACAAACATGTTTTCTTGTATTACTCATGAATTATGAATGTATTGACTTCTCTTATAAAGATTTTATATTACTACCTCCTTGGTCATTAGTATAAGACATATACTAAGGAGTTTGACCTTGATTCTAAATATAAAATATAATTTTTACATTTGTTAATTTTTTTTCTAATTTATTTTTATTGATGTTCTCTCAAGAATAATCGAGGAGGAGAGAGAATTAAAAAATTAATGAAGATAACTAAGATGTTTTAAAAAATACATTTCATATTAACTAATTTAACTAACTTTCTTAATGTAATCAAATTAGATAAATATGTCTTATATTAACGAGAAAATGTGTGTGTGTGTTGAGTGAACGTATTGAATATTGAATAAACAAAATGTGAACAGGGAATTATTGAAGTTGAAGATATAATAATATTGATCATGTGTTGCAGGTAGGGAACCCAGCGATAAATGATGAGACAGACAACAAGGGAATGTACGATTTCCTAGGAAACCATGCAATATCATCGGAATTAACAGCTTCAAAGATCGACAAGTTCTGTGACTTCTCTCCAAATGTCACATATCAAAGTGACGAGTGCAATGAAGCTTTGGAGGAATCTGAGATGAATTTTAATGATATTGATATCTATAACATCTATGCTCCTCTCTGCAACAACCATAATCTCACTCTCACCCCCAAACCTACCACTGTAAGAATTATATCTGTCTATCCATATATTCATTGTTATGAGTCTTATTAAATCAAGGGACATGATTGTGATTATTTCTCTTACATATGGGACCTGGTTGCCATTTTCTCTAATTTTTTTTAATAAATGTTTTTGTTTATTTTTTTGGCAGATTGTTATAGATGAGTGTAATGAAATTTATGTGAAAGCATATATGAATAGAGGTGATGTTCAAGAGGCACTTCATGCGAATGTGACAAAAATGAACTACGCGTGGTCACCTTGCAGTTCTATTGCTTTGTTTTGGATGGATAGCCCATACACCACTCTTCCCCTCTTTCGTCAAATCATGGACCAAGGAATTAGGGTTTGGATTTTCAGGTACTTTCATTAATTCATTAATTATATTATTTGTCTCCATAATATTTTGTCATACCTATATAATTTGTGAGTTGTACTTGTGTACATGCAATATTATAGAAGTGTTGTAATTTAATTTTAATGAAAAACAGTGGAGACGTAGATGGAAGAGTCCCTATTACTTCAACACTATCCTCTCTCAACACTATGAATATGAAAGTCAACACTCCATGGCATCCTTGGTACTTCAATGGACAGGTACTTATATCTGGAAATACTCTATTTGTTAAATGATTTTAAATTTCTTGGTGTTCAAACTATTTCCTATACGTCTATCTTTTTGTTCTTTAGTAGGATCTCTTACTATGTAATATATGTAAAACATTTCATGCTTAATATTATTTTGTCTTGTATGAAAAAAATAATTTTAAATACAAGCCTTTTATGAAATTTAATATTTATAGTTAAAATCGTGGTGAGAATTTTTTTTATAAAAAAACCTAATTAATGTTAATTTTTTTTAAAAAACGCTAAATTTATATAGACTTTATATAATTTAATTTTTTTAAAAAAAATGTATTATTATTGCAGGTTGCTGGGTACACACAAGTGTATAAGGGAGATTTAACTTATGCCACAGTGAGGGGCGCAGGGCATCAAGTGCCAAGCTACGAGGCAGCAAGATCACTTTCTTTGTTCAAACACTTTTTAGATGGCACTCCTCTTCCTGATACCACTAGATATTGATCAATTACCTATTATTATTATTAGTACTTTTATTGTTAATTTTTGCTTTAGCTTTTTTAATTTCCTATGTAGGGGTCTTTAATTATATAATGTAATAAGCGTATGATTTTCTCGGTTAATTAGTGTATGTTCTCTTGCAAATAATTATGAGATTTTTTAGTTAAATTATGTGTGCATCGTGATATGCTTTTATCCATTTCATCTTTTTTATCAGGTTTTAATTTAAATTAGGAAAAAAATTACGGTTTTTTAGGTGCAGAATATAAGGGAGCTAATAATTGACAACATAAAAAGCTGTCTCACTAATAAAGATATAGATTTTACTTTCCCAAAAAAACGTCATTTTTTTTAAAAAAGGAAGTAAAAAATAAAGGCGGTGAAATTTTTGTAATTTTATGCGTCGGTTTCATCATATTGGGTGTCCCTTTAAAAATGGGCGACACCAAATGCTTATGGAGTAGAATAGGTTATGAACTTTTGCAAAAATTATCTATTAAGGGCAAAGGCACAATCTCAGCATGAAGAGCGGAGAAGTAAAGGAACACGAGGACTCAAAGGTGAAGAATATGCCTCGTGAAAAAGTGTTGCAAGCTCACTTATATATCTTGAATAATATAGAAGAAGCTCAAATGTATTTAGATGAATATAGAAAGAATTTGAAGAACATGAATTCAAGAAAGGATGACATGCAAATAGCTAATGAGTAAAATAAGACATTCATGGAGTGGTTCAAGGAAAAGGTTTTGCACAAGACCGGTGCATCTGAGACAATTGAGTGGTTAGCCTGGCGGCTTTTGTTTTAGGTCGTCACTTGAAGCGGTTATGATATAAACGAGTATTCCTTTTACACAAAACACCAATATGATAGAAGTACGTACTATGCAAAATAGTAGGGTGATAGTAGAAGCTAAAGCCATGCACTTTTCTAGTTCGAAATACAAAAACCCCATATTAGAATCTATAGCCTATTATAGAGTTATTGAAGAAATATGGGAAACGACCTACAACGTACAAGTTCAAAGTTGCTTTATTCAAATGTAAGTGGGTTAACAATAATGTTGTTATAATATATCAACAATTTGGATTTGTTTCTGTTGATCTTCAGTGAGCCCTTCATTCTAGCAAGCCAAGCGAAATAAGTGTTTTATGTAACAAATCCTGTAAATAAAAAATATCCATTGTACTTCAAAGTAAAAAACAAAAGTATGGTGATCTAACCTTCAACCTTGATGACACACCACCTTTCACAACAAATCCACCTATACCAAGCGAAGTAGAATTGGTAGATGATGAAAAATATGCTGCAAGAAATTATCATTGTGAAGAAATATAGGAAACCATATAAAGTAATACTTTAAGTTTTCATTTAGTTAGTTTATTTTATTCATTTAATTGTCATTTAATTACCTATCTAGCATTAATGTATTAACAAGAACATGGGCAGTTCTGATGAGTCGCAAAGCGATAGAGGCTCTAGAAAGAATCAAAGGGATAGAGGAAAACCCGTTGTGAAAAGGGTTAGAGGCAGTGCAAAGATAGGAGCATTGGTTGCACGTCATAAAAAACAACAGGAAAGGTTGCATGTGGACTTTGATGCTAATATGAATCCAATTGGTGATGGGGAAGACATATTTTAGCTATTTAGACTATTTGGCTCAAAGCAAAGTTTGCATTATGTACCCTAATGGGAAGTTGGTTCCACAATAAACAAAAGAGATGATTTAGCAACAATTTTTGGTATATAACTTTCTATATATCTACATTGGTATCTTTATTCATATTGTTTCAAATATAATTATCTTATGTTGTAACTTGCAGCAAACGTCACAACAAGATGATGAACAAGCACTATATGGGTAAAGTTTGTCTATGATAGAAAGATTTCAAGAACAAGCTCACACAAAAATACATTTGAGGAGCAAAGAGGAATCAGGATCCATGTCAAAGATATTCCTTCCTTTCTCTAAACGACTGAAGGTTGTTTGTGGCATCATGGCAAGATCCTAAATTTTTGGTAAATTTTATTTCATCATAGTATAAAACTTTTTATTTGAATTTATTTGACATCATTGACTCAGTTTTCTTTGTTTTCCTTTCACAGGAAGTAAGTGAAGCAAATAAAGACATACAAGTACGACGTAAGTATCACATTACATATCTCGTGGTGGTTATTGGAAGCTTGAACGGAGGATGATGGAAGAAGAGCTGGAGAAAATAAAGGAAGCTACCAAATTAGATCCCGACATTATTGTCCAAGCCTTGGCTCCTCCTCCACATCACAAAAAATGGAAAGTAGGGAGGCTTAAGGGTGGCATATACATAAATCTAGTTATTGTTAAGGTTGCCACAAAGATTATAAGTAGTTAAATTGGAAGTATTTAATTTTAAAAGTATTTAATATTCAAAGTATTTAATTTTCATTTATGATAAATTGTATATTGTAGGATGAACTTGAAGAGCAAAGTAGCCAAGGCTCCTTCACTCAAAGTGGACAGACTGACATCTTATCAATAGCGATTGGGAAGCTAGATCGCTCTGGTTTCTTTCGAGGGGAGGCAAGGGGAGTTAGTCTCACAAAGTATTTTGGACGAGTTTCACTATATTCATCACAAGGTGAACCCAGTAGGGAGCTTGTGGCCAAGGTTTGAGAGGAAGTATGGCAATCAATATAATAGGAAGTTCGACAAGAGTTCAAGGTGAAACTCTGCCAATCATTTCAACAAAAGCTGTTGAATAAGCTACATGGTAAGGTGAGATCTATCATTCAATCAGAAAAGGAACATGAGGAACATAGAACCCAAGATTCTCAAGCCTTCCCCAGTACTAAAGGAAGGTATAACCTGCTGAAGGTACCACTTAGCGATCCTTCTCCCACTCTAGAGGATGGAGAACCTTGCACCTCTCTATTTGAATGTCCCGCTTCTACGTGTTGTTGCCGATGCTCTAATTCACACACAAGCTACCACCTACCATTATAAGCAAATTCCAAAAGTTTTACGTACGGTTACTATGAAATGTGTTTGAGAGGGGTAGGAAGTTGTAGACGTCTCAGTTCCTAATGAAAAGGTTGCAACATTAGGTCAGATGATATGATCTTTCATCTTTTGGCTGAAATATCTTATTCACACGGCTGTAACATTTCTAATGATAAGAAATACCTTATACTATTACTTGAGTTTTCTTGGCATCCTACTTATAATTTGTATTTTATAGTTTAATAAAATCAACAAGATGCGATAAAATTTTCCTTCTAAGTATAATTGCAATAGCTCCATAAAAACATTAGCCAGATCGACTTGCAGATACCTTATAGGATTGTGGGCAAAAGATTGTCATATCCCTTTACAATTGACAGGAAAGATCTAAGGGAGTTCTTAAATTTGGAGGAGATAGATATAGGATGTGTTCACCTTACACATGTAAGTTTTTTTTTTCCTTCAATTAATACATTGGTTTTTAGGTTTTATATATTCAATAATTCATTTATCATTTTAATTATATTATAGCTTCCTCCAAAACATATGCATCGAAAGGGGAAGAAATAGTTTATATGGATTCTTATGTTCTACAAATATGACAAAGAAGAATAATAAGTTGGAACTAAGGATGACCTATTTGAGCTACACAATGGGAAATACTAAATTTATTTGTTATCTAACACCATTTCTTGAAGAGTACGTATTTTAGTTTTGTCTATTTAAGATATTTAACAATAAATTTCCTTATTATCTAACTTCATTTTAATCTGTATATGTTTAATTACTACTAGAATCTGTGTGTTATTTTTCCCATCATGAAAGCTCTCTATTGGTTTGATCCCTTAGGTCACATGCAAAATGAAGAAATAAAATATATCCTCAGCACATAATTTAATTTGTTTGTAAATCATTGATTCTTGACTTAAATGAATTGTTTTAATATCTATTGATTTACATTTTAATGATAGTACACTCAAGAAATATAGACTACAGGGCGTGACACGCGAAGGTAAAAGTAGAGAGTCGAAGTGGTTTTATCAGAAAGTAAGTAGTTTGAATTCAAATTCTTTTATTGACGGTCATTTTAGATATGCATTTATTCATTTTAACCATTTGTTTTTGATTTATAGTGCCTTCAACAACCAAGGAGAACTTAGTGCGGATATTATGTTATACTTTATATGTATAATATCATTCAGAGTGGAGTTACTACAGATTTTGAACAGGTAATCGCTTCTTCATTCTCAAATGATAATATTTTTGGTGTTGTAATTAAATTGTTAATTAATTTATTCACTTGATTGATTTATCTTAGCTTATTTTCCAATTTGTAGATTTTTAGTAATAACGGCACCTACTTAAACGAAGACATTAATTGATCCAAGATCTTTTGGCTTGACATCTTATTTAATATATAGATAGATGAGTAAAGTCTATTTTTATATTAGATAGTAGTTGTGAAGACAAGTTTTTGACACTTTGTGGTGATTATTGTACATAGTAATAGTAGTTAACATTTTAATTAGCTGGTGCTGGATGTATCTGTACTATTTGTAAGGATATTTTGGTTCATGAAAAAGTGTTGGATGATATTTCTGTATAAGGTTTAATTCCTAGGAGGTGAAATATATGAAGCAAATTTTTTTAAAAAAAACCTTTAATTTCAGCATCTATTGTTTAAAAATAGAGGCCATAAGAGACTTAGAGCGTCCCTTTTTCTAAAAAGGATACCGTAAGTAACCAACTTACGGCATCCCTTTTGGAAAAAAAAAGGACCCAGTAAGTTCCATAATAATAGTGTCTGTTTTGAAAAAAGGGGCATCATAAATCTCTTATGGCATCTCTTTTTTAGCGAATGTTGTTCCTAGACTTTATTACGTCGCTCATATAAGCATCCTCCTAAAAAGGGACATGGAAAGAGTCTAAAAACATATGTTAAAAGTACTTTATATAGTAGTGGCTCTTTCTTTTTGGGGGGGGTGGGAGGAGCCTTCTTCTTCTTCTTTTCTTTTCTTTTTTTGGATATAAGAGAAAGGCAAACACAACAGCAAAACGGAGGCAAAAGCTGGACTAATAAGGGCATGCGGATTGCATGCACATTAATAGAGTAATGTTCTCCACCCTTTTTTACCTTCATATCATAAGTCACTTTTAATTAGCTCACCACAAATATTAATAAAAGTTTATTGACTCATTAACTTTGTCTAAAAATAAAATATTTTTCAACTTTGCCCATATTCAATTCAAAGTATAGAAAAACATCTATATATATATATATATATATATATATATATATATATATATATATATAATAACTGTTCACCAAAGTCAACATGGCTAGCAGTGGATAGAAGAACAATTTGCCTTGGCAACCTGACTACTCCAGGCATATGTGAGGGGTTTATTGAGGTTAAAGGTAGATAGAATCATCTCATGTGAAACGATCCATCACCATCCCTGAAGATGATCGTCCTACAAAAGAGGTCTATTCCTACAAAATGACTGTTTTTGATGAGTCGGTTAGTATATATTTCGTTTCTCCTGGTTCTCTTGAAGAGGATTCTTTGTTTGTTTGTTATTCTAAATCATATAGTAACAAAATATCCATTTTGTAGCTTACTCGTATGATGCTTGTGATGGAAAACGACGTAACATCATTGAACGATTCGCTGGGATGATGGGAGAAAGATCACTGTTATAGGATATCTAACTTTTTGCTGGTTTGGTAAAGGAATACATGAGAAATATCACCTCCAATTTCACAAGCGTCTTGTGTCGCGTAGGAAGAAATTGATTAAAATCATGTGTTTTAATTAAATTTTTATTTAAAAATAAAATAATGTAAATTAAGTAAATGCCACGTAAGATTAAATTTCAGTGAGTTGTTGTGTTGTCAGTATTTAATTGCAAAGTCATCATTTAAATTTGATGAGTCAGCATTTTTCGTTAACTATGACTAACTGTGTTAAAATTAAATTACTAAAAATGCACTTTACAAATATAAAAGACTAAAATGAAACATGATACAAATATAAAAGACCAAACATATAAGGCAAAAAAAAAACACACACACACAACAACAAACATATAAATTAGCCTACTATCTTTATTAAATATGAGTATACATGCAAAAAAAAATTAAAATAATGTTCATTAGAACTATCAAAACATTTTATTAAAAGGAATGCAAATAACATTTAGAAGACATATTATAAAATGGATCAGAGAGAGTAAATTGTAACAGAGGTAATATTTTGAAGAAGAAAAAAAGTTGATGACAAAAGCGTATTTTTAGCCCTTTAACTTTACACAATATTTCATTTTAGTCATTTTATAAAGTATCTTTTTTATTATTTAACCTTAACATCGTTGGTGGAAGATACTAGCACATAGCATTTTAAACGTTGATAAAGCATTCTCAAATACTAATATAATAAGTTTAAATTTTCAAAATAACAACGATTCTTACCCAAAAGAAACATTAAGGGTTTGTTTGGTATGAGGGAAGGGGAGGAGAGGGGAGGAAAATTGGGGGATTTTGCTCCCCTCCCCTTGTTTGGATAACTAAAAATTTTGGGAGTGGAAGGAGAATTTTCTAAAATTCTCCCTCACCTCCCCTCCTAACCCTCCCCTCCAAAATTGGGGGGATTTGGAGGGAAAGGTTAATGTTTGAGCTTAAATTGACTAATATGTCCATACCATTTTAAAATATTCTCACAATATCCTTCTCATTATTTAATTACAAAATTATAATTTTATATAGTAAATGCAATTTATAATTTTATTTATTTAATTTTTATAATTATAAAATTATAATTTTATGTATTAAATTCCTTATATAATTATATTTTATTAAATATGTTAGAAAGTTATTAATTACAAATTAAATGAAATAAGAGCGAAATTATCCATATAAAAATATTTATTCTCCCCTCCCCTCCTATACCAAACATAATACTATTAAAATCTATTTCCTCCCCTCTCTTTTTGTCAACCCAAACAAGGTAAAAGAAAATCCCTCTCAAACCCTCCCCTCCCATCCCCTCCCCTCCATCGAGCCAAACATAGCCTAAAGGACTAAAAAGATATTTTAAAGTCAAGGAATCATATTGAAACCTTGTTTAGAGTTAAAAAGGACCAAAGGTGCACGAGGTTAGCCAACGTTTATTAATGATCCAACGAGTCACTTATACTATAGGTCAACAATTTCTTCTAGAAGACGTTATATATATTTATCTTATTTGATTAGATTAAGTATGTTAAATTAGTTAATATGATAAGTTTTTTCTAAAATATCTTAATCATTTTCTTTAATTCTCGTGATCCCTCTATTACTTGATTATTGTTGAGGAAAGATCATCATAGGTCAATTAGGAAAAGAGCAATAAATATGAAAAATAAGTCTTACATTTAAAATTAAGATTGACTCCCTAATTAGATCTTATGTTAACGATCAGATGGAGTAATTCATTACAATATATTAACATTTGGAAATACTGCATACATTTACCAAATAATAAAAACATCAATATATCCATGAAAAATTATAGAGAATTGTACTGAGATTTGAATTCCAACCTAGAATTTGTATAGCCATTTCTCCCGCCACAATTAAGAACATTTATTAGACAATCTAATGGCTGCAAAATTAAAGGATCTGCATGTTGGGGTACACCATATTATAATCTGGTGAATGGATTAAGAAGTCAAATTTGCTAGTGTGGGGTTATAAATAGTCCACTCTTAGTGTATTAAGTAAGGTTTTGAAACCCGGATTGGTTATTGAACCAATCGGGATAATAGGTCAAGGGTCAGTGAGTCAGATCAAAGTCAAACCGGAGCTTAAATAGGGCCAAATCGATGAGAAATTGAATATTTTATGCTTATTAATATGAAATTCTAAAAAAAAGTAAAAAAATTCATTTTTTTTTTCAAAAAAAATACCGGACTGGACTGGCCCAATTTACCGGCTAGTAGGCCGGATTTTGGGCCATACCGTCCGGTCCGGTCCGAGTTTCAGAACCTAAGTATTAATTCAAGACCCCAAGTCCAATTGGAACGAGGCTCCATTGTAAATTTATAAGATATATGGGTTATATAAGGTAGTTGTCACCTTTTGGTTTTGAAACCAAACAGGAACTAGATCAGATATTGGAAAAGAGTAATGCCTACTAAATGATTTGAATTGCTTTTATTGATCATGTAGCTCTTGTAAAGATATGTTTCTCTTTCACATGATACGATTTTTTTTTTCTTGAAAAAAATATCATAGTAATTTCAGAAGAAATTTTCAATTATTTTTTTATGATATATTTGTGTGGTTTAAATACATATGTGGACCATCTGTGAAAGTAGATGTGAAGAAGGGAAAGCAAAAGCCAACAAGAATCAACTGAGATCACATTTTATGATATGAATTCGATTTAAATGGGACCAATCTCATTATTAATCAACACATGTGATGATTTAGATTTAATATTATTGCTTTCTCTATGAGATAACCAATCAAAATTAGACGTGCGTCCACTTCTTTCCCTAAAAATCTCGGATGGTGGAGCTTAATTAATACTACTCCTCCAGTTTTATGAGTTAGTTGAATGGTTGTTTTAATCCTAAATGTACTGTTTTGATATATTTTATCCTCTAAATATATAATTTTTATCATAAATTATTCATATTAGTATATTTATTATAGGAAGAAGTGCTCGTATTTAGTGCCACAGTATCTCGAACAAGATGTTCTTCAATAGAAGGACTTCTTTGTGCGCCTACAAAAGAGTTAAAATAATTAATTTTATTAATCTATATAAATTAATTATATAACTCATACGGTGAGAGGAAATATTTCCTAAAGCTTGATTTGCCTATAACATGGCAAAGGAAAAATAAAAACAAGGCTTGGAGATCGATGATATTATTTTCTTATAATGATGATGATAATTATTTATTTCAAAAAAAACATCAAAATACATACACATACATACATACATACATACATATATATATATATATATATATATATATATATATATATATATATATATATATATATATATATTCACAAGCCATCCTCAATTAAAAGTCAAATGAACAATTCTACCTCAAGCTTCCACTAAGTACCTATTTGAATTAACGTAGAAGCTATTTTTTTAACGTAATTTATAGTGTACGAAATAAATATGTGAGATGAGTTTTATTTCATTTTACGTGAACTTACTTTTCCAACGCCAATTCAAATAAGCACTTTAAGTCATTTGCAAATGTATTTCCTCAGTCGGCCGCGCCATCAATGGCTAGCAAAGGAAGAACAATTTGCCTTGGCAACCTAACTACTTCAGGCATATGTGAGGGGTTTTGTTAGAGAGAAATGGAGGGGAAGAGATGGGAGGGAAAATTTTTATAAGTTAGATTTTAAAAATTTGGAGAAGTGAGGTTATAAAATTTTAATAAAGATAAGATGTAAAATAAATAAAAAATTCACTAAAAACTTTCAACCCCACTTTTTCAATTTTTTTAAATCCAAGTCATACAAATTTTTCTTCCCCTCCAAATCCCTCATACCAAACACCCCCTAAAAGTATATAGAATCATGTCATGTGAAACGATCCATCACCATCCTGAAGATGATCGTCCTACGAAAGAGGTCTATTCCAACAAAATGGCTGTTTTTGATGAGTTGGTTAGTATATATTTCGTTTCTCCTGATTCTCTCGAAGATGATTCTTTGTTGTTTGTTATTCTAAATCATATAGTAACAAAATTTCCATTTTGTAGATTACTCATATGATGCTTGTGATGGAAAACGACGTAACATCATTGAACGATTCGCTGGGATGATGGGAGAAAGATCACAGTTATAGGATATCTAACTTCTTGTTGGTTTGATAAGGGAATACATGAGAAATATCTGGGAGCAAGCAGGGGACTCAATGCCAAAACATAAAGGAAGAAATTGATTAAAATAATATATTTTAAATAAATTTTTATTTAAAAGTAAAATAATGTAAATTAAGTAAATGCCCGATAGGATTAAATTTTGGTGAGGTGTTGTGTTGTCAGTATTAATTACAAAGTTATCATTTAAATTGGATGAGTTAGCATTTTTCATTAACTGTGACTAACTGTGTTAAGATTAAATGACTAAAAATGTGTTTTATAAACATAAAGAATTAAAATGAAACTGATACAAATATAAAAGACTAAACATACAAGGCAAAAAAATAAATAAATAAAACACCAAACATATACTTTAGCTCACTATCCTTATTAAATATGAGCATAGATGCAAAAAAAAAATAATAATAATAAATTAATGCTCATTATAATTATCAAAACATCTTATTAAAAGGACCCAAAATAACCTTTAGAAGATAGGAATGGATCAAAGGGAGTAAATTGTAATAGAGGTAATATTTGGGGCAAAAAAGAAGTTTATGATAAAAGTGTATTTTTAATCTTTTAACTTTACACTAAATTTTATTTTGGTCGCTTAATTTTATAAAGTATCTTTTTAGTCATTTAACCTTAACATCATTAATAGAAAATGCTGGCACATTAAAATTTTAAACGTTGATAAAACATTCTTAAATACTAACATATTAAGTTCAATGTTTCAAAATAACAATGATTCTTACCACACACAAAAAAAACATCATTTGAAAGTGATAGTGCTAGGGTTAGAAGACTAAAAAGATATTTTTAAAAATCAAGGAATCATATTGAAACCCTGTGTAGAGTTAAAGGACAAAAGGTGCATGAGGTTAGCCAAAGCTGATTAATGATCCAACGAGTCATATTATAGGTCAAAAATTTCTTCTAGAAGATGTTTTATATTTATTTTATTTGATTAAATTAAGAAAGTTAGTTAAGTTGGTTAATAAAACAAGTTTTTTCTAAAACATTCTAATCATTTTCTTTAATTCTCTCAAATTTTCTCTTATTGAGTAAAGATTATCAAGGGTAAATTAGGAAAAGAGTAATAAATATTAGAAATATGTCTTACACTTAAAATCAAGATTAAATCGGAGGGAGTAATTCATTACAATATATTAACATTTGGAAATACTGCATACATTTACCAAATAATAAAAACATCAATATATCCATGAAAAATTATAGAGAATTGTACTGAGATTTGAATTCCAACCTAGAATTTGTATAGCCATTTCTCCCGCCACAATTAAGAACATTTATTAGACAATCTAATGGCTACAAAATTAAAGGATCTGCATGTTGGGGTACACCATATCATAATCTGGTGAATGGATTAAGAAGTCAATTTTGCTAGTGTTGGGTTATAAATAGTCCACTCTTAGTGTATTAAGTCAAGACTCAAAAGTCCAACTGGAACGAGGCTCCACTGTAAATTAATAAAATATATGGGTCATGTAAGGTAGTTTTAACCTTTTGGTTTAGAAACCAACCAGGAACTAGATCAGATATTGGAAAAGAGTATTGCCTACGAAATGTTTCTCTTTCACATGATACGATTTTTATTTTTCTTTAAAAAAATATCATAGTGATTTCAGAAGAAATTTTCAATTATTTTCTTATGATATATTTGTGTCGTGTAAATACATATGTGGACCATCTGTGAAAGGAGATGTGAAGAAGGGAAAGCAAAAGCCAACAAGAATCAACTGAGATCACATTTTATGATATGAATTCAATTTAAATAGGACCAATATAATCTCATTATTAATCAACACATGTGATGATTTAGTTTTAAGTTATTGCTTTTCTCTATGAGAACCAATCAAAATTAGACATGAGTTCACTTCTTTCCTAAAAATCTCCTTATTTTTTTGAGTTAGTTGAATGATTGTTTTAGTCTTAAATGTATCATTTCAATATATTTTATCCTCTAAATATATAAACTTTCTCATAAATTATCTGTATTAATGGATATATTAAAGCGAGAAATGATCGTATTTAGTGCCACAGTAGTACTTTGAATAAGATGTTCTTCAATACTAGGACTCTTGTGTGCGCCTATAAAAAAATTAAGATAATTAATTTTATTAACTTATATAAATTAATTATGTAGCTCATACGCTTGAGATGGGAGGAAATATTTTCTGAAGCCTGATTTGCCTGTATCATGGCAAAGGAAAAATAAAAACAAGTCTTGGAGATCGATGATATTATTTTTTATAATGATGATGATGATTATTTATTTGTTCCAAAGTCATTGTTGTTCCCAAGACCAGCATTATAATATGCAATTAATTTGAAATGAAGGACAGATTTGGTCGAAAGATTGATGATCAGGGTATCACATGCTCAATAATTTTTTTTAATGCTAATATTTTTAAATTAAATTTAAGTCATATTGGATATTTAATCTCATTTATTTTTTATTTAAACCTTAATTTCGATCTCTTTATATTAGTTCTTTAGCATATTGGTAGGTACAAAGTCAATTGGAAATGTCAAGTCATGTTGAATCTCAAATCAAGAAATCAGAAAAAGGGATGAGAATTTTCTGCATACAAACAACACGTCAATAATCCAAAAGGCGTCAATTACAATTATACAATCAAAAGTCCAATGATTCTTTAGAAATTCTCATATGAAAATTGCTTGCATCTCCATAGCCTTAATTTTTTCATCATGATGGCAGGGGGGAAAAAACTAGCAAGCTAATGATTCATATAGTTTATGCTATGGAGACAAATAATGCTCATAAAATTGTCATTGTTATTTTTTAAAAAGAATTATAATATGATCTTTACTATATATTACATCGTATCTTTCTATGCTCTAGCTTTCAGATAAACATAAAAGCATCTAAATAACTAGAAGATGCAGCCACAATTAATATATGTGAATTTGTGTATTTATTCTCCTTCTAGTTCTTTTTATAAGAGTTTAATAAAAATTGTTTAAATACTTAATGAGTTTTTTTATCTTTACCCTTCATTAATTATATTAATTACATTAATTCAAAGGTTGATAATACCTATATTTATTCTACTTCTCTCTCTTACTTGTCCCCTCGTAAATAAGGGCATGCTTGAAAAAAATTATTTCATACACACTTATCGTTTTTATCTAATTTTAACCCCTTTCTTAAACTGTTTAATTCAGTTATTCAGCTCTTAAAAATATGATCGAAGGGAGTACATGACAAAAAAATTACTGACTCCGGTTCTATATATAATACAAAGTTAACTTTTTTAAAAAGATTAAAAAAATTAAATAAGTTATTTAATCATATCATATATTATGTACTCTTAGATTATATACCAGTTTATAAGTTAAATAAAATAATTTAAAGAAAAATAAAAAATATAAATATTTTAAAATAATTTAATTAATATTTTTAAATAAAGTAAAATAATACGTAATAGAAAGATAATACATATAAATAAATATACAATTAAGGGCTGATGGCAAATTAGTATGACAAACCTTGGCCCACCCATGGGACTTTCACGTTCGAAGAGTGAGGTGAAGACACGTGTTATTTCTTTAAAATTAGTAAATTGCCTAAAAATTTAATAAAAAGTTAACAATAAAAAAACCCAATAATAACGAAGTCCTTCCTTTCTCTCTTCCGATCTTCTCAATTCTCATGCGGGGTCTTTGTTATATATTCGAGCGTTCTCAAATTTTGCCTGCTCGGTAGTTTAGACTTGATACTTGTGTGAAGCTTTTCAGCTCGGGAGAAGAATAAGAAAGTTCTTTGCAATCTGTAGAGAGGAGGAGAAGGGAGCGATTTGCCAATGGCTAAGAAGGATGAATTCGTGAATGAAAATACCGGAGTGAACAACATTGGCTTCGTCAACAAGCAAGTTTCTCGCACCGACTTCCCTCCCAACTTTGTCTTCGGCGTGTCAACTTCATCTTACCAGGTTTTCCTTTTTTCCCCCCTCAGTTTTCTTTTTCTACATTGAACTCCCGTGTTGAATCTGCTGAAATGTATTGTAAGAATATATATGTATGCATGCCTTGGTGGGCATTCTAGTCGTTTTTCTTCGCAATTGCTTTCATGTCCTTCTAATTTTGATCTGGGTATTTACTGTTTTGTGTTCTCTGTTGACTGTTTATGGTGCAAAAAAAAGTCCATCCAACTATCCAAGTAACATTTTATGGTTTTTGAATTATATTTATAGTTGATTGGGATATTTTGTTTTTTTTTAATGTTAAAATATTATGTAAATATCAGCGTGACATAAACTTATTCGTTTAGTTTCTCTGCGTAAGTAATCCAGATCAGGTGAAACGAAAGGTTTAATAGGAATAAAAAATTTTGATTTGGCCAAATATGGGTCTGGAGATGGAGACTATTGTATCCTACCTACCCATGATCATCAATATTCCATAAATCAACAATTTAGTGGTTTTCATTTTATTAGAATGATATTCTATGATGTTGCTCCCTCTAATGTTTCAGGTAAATATTCAACGCAGCTGTTTCCAAACTGTACTTAAATTCTTATAGAATCAGGCTGATCTTAGTAGAGAAATCATTCTGAGTTTTTTCATGATAATTTTTTTGGTGAAATGCTTCACGATAAATTTATGACAAGGACAACACTGATAGTATTCTGTTTTGAGCATTAGATAGGTAATATTTATAATATAAGTAATACCAAAATTTTTCAATCAGGCATTTAATTCCTTGTTTCCTATTTCTAGGTAGAAGGTGCTTGCAAGGAGGGTGGTAGGGGTCCAAGTATATGGGATGCCTTTACACACACTGAAGGTATATAAACTTATTCCATGAAGGATTGTCCATTAACTTACTTGTATGGTGCTAATAGTTGTCTCATTGATTCATCTACTTGGTTTCCATTTCTTGTTGTGTTAGGCAAAATTATTGACCATAGCAATGGAGATGTAGCAGTTGATCATTATCATCGGTATATGGTCAGCAATATCATTCTTTTATTTAATTTTTACATTTATTTATTTATTTTGGAGCTGATGTGAACTAGTACTTACAGAATTAGTTATGCATTTTGCCCGGGAACTTCTGGTGCGATGTATGCTTCTTTCATTTATGTTTTCCTTTCATTTGAAGTGGCTTCTATGGCACTGGGGAAATTTATACAATTATACTCTTTTGAAAGTAAATTTTCCCCATTTCTGCTGTTTGAAGCCAAATATCTTCTACTGAATGTCATTTTGCACCAATTATGTTGTAATTTATTGCATGAGAGTATGTACTCTGAAATTTTATCTTGATATATATATATATATATATATATATATATATATTATTAACTCTGCTGACCTTTCTGCATATGATTATGTTAACAGGAAGATATTGATCTTATAGCCAAGTTGGGTTTTGGTGCTTACAGATTTTCAATATCGTGGTCCCGTATCTTCCCTGGTATGTTCTGCTTCTGATGAGAATTTCAGTAGATCAGTTTTATGTATAATTAGTTGTTAAACAAGTTAAAAGAATTTCGTGACAATGACAGCCTAAAGGTTTTGTGAGTTTCTTCATTGTTAAGAGGATGGAATCCTCTATTCCCTTCTGTTAAGCTCATTATCCTGGGAGTTTGTACATTGTTTGGTAAGGTAGGACTTATTATTTTTGCTCATGCTTGATTTTGTTAATTTACTTCCTTGATTTATGGCTATCCATAAAATAACTTGGATGCCTGAGATGAAAACCACTAAAACTAAAAAGCATGCACTCACCAATTGAAACCCAGTTATTTGTGTAATTGATAATTTATGCATGTAAATGAAAGATATCTGAAGGAAAATTTTAAATTTTCATATCCGTAAGAATCATAAATCTTCTGGTATATGAAATACAAGAAAAATGTGCTAGCAATTTTTTAATTTTTAAAATGATTCTTTTTCATGTTGATAAACCTATAAAGTATGAGAGTAACCAAATTTTGAATTGAATGTGTTTGCTAAAAGACCAGCTATTGTTCCCTGCTTCTTCCATCTAATTTATATTTTCTGTGCATATTTGACAGCTCTTAATTTGTTTATATAGTCTGATGAGTATGGGGATATTTATTCTTTTAAGTTTTTTTCTTCATGTAGATGGTTTAGGAAGCAAAGTCAACGATGAAGGGGTTGCTTTTTATAATAGGCTCATCGATGCTCTTCTACAGAGGGGTACAAGCTGTTTTACCTTCACACTTTTTTTCAGTCACAGCTAGAATATATATTAAGGACTGTTTACCTGCAGGTATTCAGCCTTATGTAACTTTGTACCATTGGGATCTTCCACTGCATCTTCATGAGTCAATGGGAGGATGGTTAAATAAAAATATCATGTACGTGATATGTAGCTGATTTATTTTTCTCTTCCATGCAATTCGCTTCTTTCCTAATTATATGTTCTGTTTTGCAAGACATGCAGAGGTAGTTAGAACTAATACTTGTGATGCCAATTTTTTATTCCTATGCTTCATGTGATGGATTTCTGCCCTGCTGCTGCTTTGTTTTTTCTAAAGCTGCATTTAGATGAGGCAGCAACTCTAACTGAATGCAGGATTGCAAGATAATGGCACTTTGAGGGCTAATTATAATCGTACATATGTATATTTGGTGATTATTTTAAAATTGAAAATTAAACTTGGACGTACAATATCAGAGTTGTCAAGAAGAAAATGTATTTAATCAAAGAATCTGACATTATGTAGGATTTGTCATCTTCTCTTCATTTTCTATAAAGTTGCAATTTCAGCAGTTTTGTTTCAACCTTTTTTTTAATAAAGAACAATATTGCTTGAAACATACAACTATCTGCTAATTGCACTGTTTCAGCTTTAGGATTGATGCATTGATATATGTTAATGTCATATGCCCTTTGTTTGTGGTGTCTGATCAATTGCAGAAAGGGCCTGTAGAGAAATTATGGAAAGTCTCAGTTTCATTATGTTAAATTGCATACTCAATTCCTTAACATGGCTTCGTGAGGATTGCCTATTTCACTGGAGCATTATTTATGTGGAAAAACCAGGGCTTTTGTGTTGCTCTGTTTTGTCTTATTTTCAGTAAAGAGTGCAACAGAATATATGGGGGTTGACTGCAGGATAAGAATAATAGCTTAAAACAGTAAACAAAATAAATGGAAATAAATCAGAAGCTTTTAATGGAAACAGCGAACACAGGATGAGCATAATGATAAAACTAGCTCCAAGGGAGTAAATGTTCATCTTTGCACATGGTCAACTCTTCAAACTTTGTTCTTGATAAGGGCTTAGTTCAGGTATCAGCAACTGTAAACCAGAAGAGACATAACTCACCTCAAAAAGACACGAGCTGATTGTTTCTTTGATGAAATGTCTATCAATCTCTACATATTCTTTCCAATAATGATGGATAGGATTCTTCACAACCAAAATCGTTTCCAAGTTGTCACAAAACACCTCATTGACAAGTCAGCACTGAAACTCAATTTCTTTATGGAGCGTCCAAACTCCAAATCCATATTTCTTCACATGTTCTGCTAAATCTTGGAATTCTGCCTCTTTAACAGTTCTGGCAACCAGGTGTTTTTTTCTCCAAGTAACCTAATTCCCCTTTACAGGGGTGCTATAATTATTCATGGATCTTATCTCAACCACTGAATCAGCCCAAACTGCATTGAAGTACACTTATGCGCCTCTGTCATTTTATTTTCAGAAAAACAATCACTTACTTGGGGACATCTTGACATATCTCAAGATTCTATGTACTTCATCCATATGCTTCTCATCTGATTAATTAACAAGCTGCATGATTTTCTGAATTTAGTATTTCATTTCCTCTTTTTATCTTTTATTGCAGTATTTATAGAGAAAAAGAGCTAATTAGTCATCTTTTCTATATCAAGTCATCTTTGGAGTTGATAATTGATATTCAATCAATTAATGATGTTTTTCCTATGCCTGGCTGATAGGACTCCATGACTCCAACGTACTTCCAGTAGAAGGAAAGAAAGGGATAGTGTGTATGTGCTGTCTGTATTTTATTTGCAGTTGAGTCAGTTTTATGGTCTCATGTTGTGGTGTCATTTATTATTGTAATTAGTGTCCATCAGTCAGTCGTTTATGTGTTTAGCATGTGTTTGTCTGTTACAAGGTTATAAAAGTACAGATGAATGTAGTCAGGTGGAAAACAATGAACATTCATGGAGATTCTCCCTTGGCCATGGAAAATCTGAGTTAGATTCTGACTCATGTTTACAAAGATTCTTCTACCCTCTTATATCCATCTATTCTATCATTTTCTTCCTTGGTTTTGTATTCTTAATGTGCTTTGTTCTGACTCTTTGATCTTCTGAAAATTCTTCTTCCCCTTCTATCCTAATATTTCTTCTTCTAAATCCTCTAATCCCTCTGTTCCTATCACTGGTATACACCAGAGAATATTTTGCAATCTATGCAGACACTTGTTTTGCAAGTTTTGGTGATAGAGTGAAGAACTGGATCACTATCAATGAGCCCATTCAAACCGCTGTCAATGGGTATGATATTGGGATATTTGCTCCTGGAAGATGTGAAAATTCATCAATAGAACCATATTTAGCGGCACATCATCAAATCTTGGCTCATGCAGCAGCTGCATCTGTTTACCGAAGCAAGTACCAGGTACAGTGTCGTACCTGTTGATGCACCAAAATTTTTTCTTAAATAATTCAATTTGCTACTGTTAATTAAATAATTTTTTTCTTAAATAATTCATTGTCTGCTACTGTTGCTATAATGTTAAATTATGCATGAAATAGTTTGCAAGAGCTATGGCACAAATTTATTGTCAGACCATCCAGATAATGGTACATGCCTTGGCTTTTAAACCACTAAAGGTGATCCTAATCTGTACAATTATAACTTAGTATGGGAAGGAAGTGCGAATGTATAGCCTTGACACTCGAGTGCTAATTATATCTGTTTGGTAAACATCATTAGCTCTTTTAACTGGTGTATCTACAATTGGCTGAGATCTGATTTGCTGGTAACCACCAGCCAATCAGCTAAATGATGTTAATTTTTTACTGTTTTCTTAACCTAGCTTGGTTTGGTCACAGTTCATCATTTTGTTATCTTGGCTATGCTATGATGTTTTAAGCAGAAAGTTTATACATTAAAGTCATTTATTTGAATGAGATTCATTTTTCCATTTCTCATATTATACATCTTCTGTTAGTTTGATTATCAAATATGAATTAAGTTGTTCTATTTTTCTTTACAATAAATTATGGAAAGGAAAATTAAAATGTTGTTAATACAGCATTTTCTTGTCTTATTTTATTGTCCTGATTTCCAGGAAAAGCAAGGGGGGCAAGTGGGCATGGTGGTAGACTGTGAATGGGCGGAAGCTTATTCTGATAAGATTGAAGATAAAGCTGCTGCTGCAAGGCGCCTGGATTTTCAGATTGGATGGTAATTTCCCTTGTATCATTTCTTGCCATAACTTAGATAAGAAATTAATATTTTTTTTTATCAAAACAAAAAAGTGGCTTCATGTGTGTACTCACACACATAGTGCTTCACTGATTTTCAATTCTTTTGACGGGGAATCTTGTGTTGATGGGGAGACTCGTAGCCACTGGAAATTGATATCATGCTGATGTCTCACTAATAAGAAACCCTATTTAATTAATTTTAAGGGTTTGACAGAGAATTTCTCTCTTCTATGCTCGCTAGTGCTGCGAAAATTATTTGTCACGATTTATATAATATTATATTGCAAATATGAAATGATACCCAGTTTTCTTTGATCTTTAATGAGAAATGGAAAGTGAAGAACAAATTAGATAAAAACTAGTTAGTATGAAAGCTTTTTATGGGTCTACTGATTGAAGCCAGATCTTACTTTGTGAATATGCTAGAATGTGGACATTTTTTTGGGTAATTTTATTTTTGTCTGGGAAATCCAACCCTGACTTTGAATTTTGCCTATTGTGTAATATTTTATCCAGGTTTTTGGATCCCCTAGGTTTTGGAGACTATCCTGAAGTTATGCGTGAACGACTTGGTGATCAACTTCCAACATTCTCAGAGGAGGATAAGAAGTTGCTTGCAAATTCCTTGGACTTCATTGGCCTGAATCACTACACATCAAGGTTAATTTCTCATGTGACAGAAAGCTCTGAAAGTGGTCACTTCTATAGATCACAAGCGACGGAGAGAATTGGTAATATTGGCAGTGTGGCACCATTTTCAAGATATCCAGTAATTGAATTGTCTTTCTAATTAAGTTTTCTGTTTATCCTCAGTGGAGTGGGAAGGTGGTGAGCTCATTGGCGAGAAGGTATAAACCATTTCTTTCTATCCCTGCAATTGTGCACATCTACGCATGCGCAAATAAGCAAGTGTTACATACTTAGAAAGTTTGAAATAATTGGCAGGCCGCATCAGAATGGCTCTATGTTGTTCCTTGGGGTCTCCGGAAGACTCTTAATTACATGGCTCAGAAATACAATCTCCCGATGTATGTCACTGAGAATGGTATGTTATACTTCTCTACTTGAGTGTGTCTGCATGTGTCAAGGGCTACTTATTTTTTTTTGATAAAAAAAAATTACACATTAGGAAGCAGAAGTATAAGAAGGAAAACTAGAAGGAAACTAAATTGCCAAGGAACCATCCTGTTATGTTTAAGTATCTTAATATGGGAATACTTAACAAGCTTGATGAACAAAGGAAAAGACTAAGACTGTGGCACAAGCTGTTGATGTAGGATGAAAGTAAGAGCATCTCGAAGTGTAGATAGTTGTAACTGTAGAGGGCCCATCCTAACAGCAGGAGAAAAACACACCATTGATGGAAGCAGAAATTGATGTAACTGTAAAGGGCCCATCTAACATGTAAAGGGGAAGCAGAAACCAATTGAGGAAGATGCATGTGTAGGGCTACTTACTTATTTGACTTTTACTTGGAGGTGACATTATAGAAAACGAAGCATGAAATGAAGGGTAATTTTGATGTTTATATCTCTATCTCTGTCCCTATCTCTCTATGAATGTTGACACCTTATGGTATCTGGAGTGCCTTTTAAATAGTAACTGGAGGCAGTATTTGATCCTTAACATGCTCCTAACAGATATCTTCTGTTGGGAACATATTGTAAATTGATTATTAGATCAATTAATTAATTCTAACAATTAAGTTGTAACTGGATGATTTAATGACCCATTTGCAAGTTCTCTAATATCATATTGGAAGTTTAGGAATCTAATGTTAATCTTAGCCTTTCTAACCTCATGAACGAGCTTTTGGGATATGATTCCTTCAAAGGTTCTTATCAGTCACATATTTAGGCTTCGTTTATCAGTTTGTGCTACAAAATGCATTTTTAAGCGGTCCTCTTTTCTCTGACATTGGGGTTTTCCTTTTGATAGGTATGGATGATGAAAATGATGATAAGGTGCCACTGAATGAAATGTTAGATGATAAACTGAGAGTACGCTATTTCAGGGAATATCTTGCCGCAGTTGCTTCAGCTATCAAGTAAGTTTTGAAGCCTAGAACCAAGAACTTCTAGTTTGCAAAGTGTTTCATTTTCATCTTTTAGGTAATAATGGCATAGGTTTTGAGGGTGACAGATATTCTTGTACAGGATTTTAGGATCGTCTTGTGAAATAAGCAAAACTTTCATACTGGATTTTTTCTTATGAATAATTAGTGGCTAAAATCTTTTTCACTTCAAAAGTACTGAGTTTGAAAGATTATATTGAAGCGGAGGGAAAATAAGAGCCTGTGAAAGATTGTTGTTCCTTCAAACTCAATATGGTATCAAAGCGAACGAGCGTGTTGAAGGCATAAAATGTTAACATAGGATATAATATTCATGTCAAATCCTAAGAGATATGAATATTAAATAATAAACATCAAGCCTAATAATAAAATTAATTAATATTTAAATGCTAAACTTGCTGCTTTCAGTAAAAGGGAAATTGTAAACCTAAATCAAAGGATCCCATCCTAAAGTTTTGTTTATTCATTTGAATGATGTGCAGGGATGGAGTAGATGTGAGGGGATACTTTGCATGGTCATTAGTGGACAACTTTGAGTGGGCCCAAGGCTATACTAAACGTTTTGGATTGGTGTATGTGGATTACAAAAATGGGCTCATAAGGCACCCCAAATCTTCTGCTTATTGGTTTTCAAAGTTCCTCAGAGTTGATGAAAGCAAACAGGGCAAAGAAGAGTAACAGTTCAGCAATATTATTGTTCTCATCTGCATTTAGCAATGCTGTTCTCTCTAGGCTGTTTTGGGATTTCAATAGTTATTTCTAGAGCATCTGATGGGGGGAAAATGTGCTTATTAGGTTTTTAGAGTTTCTTAAAGCTTATGAATAGAAACAATAAAGCCTACTGGTATTGTTATCATTGTGCATTTAGCATTAATGTTGTATGCAGGCCTTTATGGGATTGGACCGGACATTGGAGTCCTTTCTATGGCACCATGTGAAGTATTTTAATACAAGTTATAGTTTCTAGCGATTTGCCTTTTATTTTAATTTAATGTTAAAGAATGTTGGATGGAGACCGCTGAATGTGTTTTTCTTTTTCTTTTTTTTACATGGTTAAAGTTTAAGTGAATTTGGTCGAAGAGTGCTCACCAAAGTAGAACATGTCATAAGATTCAAAAAACACATATAGAGTTACTTAAAAATTACCGATTGACAAAATCCTCACATTATTAGCAGGATTTAAACTCACAACCTTGGGAGTTATAAATCAAGCGTTTATAAAACGGACCAATCTTTGTTAGTATATTGAATGTATTCTTGAGCATTCCAAATATAATAATCATTCCATGAAATTAATTAATCAAAGGGTGAAAAGAAAAAAAATATTCCCTTGTTGGATAAGGTTTTTTAAGAAGGGAGGGGAATGGATTCTTTTAGGTGTTTACTTTTTATTTGACTTTTGGGTTAAAGAGCTGTTTTGCCTCATAGGGGAATGGATTCTTTTAGGTTTTCACTTTTTATCTGACTTTTGGGTTAAAGAGTTGCCTCAGAAGTTTTTTTAGGGTAATTTCACCCTTGAAGAATTAAATCTAGAGCAATTTCGCCCTGCATGAATGGAGCCCCGAATTGATGTTTGCCACGCAAGATAAATAGACGCAATGAATTCCACTAGGGGTGAATAAATTAGAATCAAAACTGAAGACTGAACCAAACTGAATTCAATTCTATTTTTTCGGTTCAGTTAGTTCGGTTTTTGATTAAAATTCATTTTTTTTTTTGAGAATTTTGGTTTCGGTTTTCGGTTCGGTTATTTAAAAAATAATAATTCGGTTTAAACTGAAAAACCTAAATAAATATAATATATTTATATTTAATAGATACTATTTGATAAGTGCATTTTTTTATAATTAAATAGGTATAGATTTTAATTTTATTGGATAAAATATGTAGATATTTTAAATCTATTTGATTTATTTTATATATTTTCTCCCTAAATCTAATCTTGAGGATAAAAAATAATCTTTCTACAAAATTTATTTAGATATGTTTTATTTTATAAATTAAAAATTAGGTTAATTCAATTATTAACTGAACCGAACCAAAATAATTCAATTAATTCGGTTTTCAGTTAATATGATTAATTAGTTTCAATTTGGTGTTTAATATTAACTCTATTCGGTTTTTCGGTTATTTCGATTTAACAAAAAAAAAACCTAATGCTCGCTCCTACATTCCACTTAGGATTAGAGACATTGCAAACACAACTTTTTTGGTTTCTTCAATGTTCTCTATGATTGTGACTGTGTTAGGTGAGAAATATTAATGGGTTCCATTTAAATCCCACCAAATCCATATGAGAGGCATTTACACGAGTAGGAGGAGGGTTGTGGACATGCCTTTCCTCCTATACCTCCTCATATTCGCTGCCCTCCTTTACTTAAAACGGCACCGTTTTATGTATGGGAAATCAAATCTCAACCCTCCATATGTTTTTATCCAAACCGTTGGTTTCCAATGAATATTTCCCTGAGTTTTGCGACAACCCATCGACCAAATCTGGCGATCTTTTCCAATCGAGGAGGAAGAAGATTCCCTCGTCGTCGTGCTTGTTTGTCCGTCGCTGTCATCCGTTGCTACTTCGTTCTTAGCCGAAGTGGGTATCCGCCGAAGTGGAGAACCTCTTTGTTCTTTTGCTGCTTCGACGAATTAAAAGGGGAACTCGGCGACAGAGATAAATTTGCAAAGAACCAAAGTATAATCTCCCTCTTCGTGTGGTTTCTTCCATTCTAGTAGGTTTTCCCTCACATTTTAGTGTGTTGGTTTTTGTTAGAATCTGTTTCAAAGAATTTATGACTATACACCCCTTTAATTATTTGATTTCGCCGAAAACTATGTGGTTAGATCTTGTCTGCTATCCCTAATTATACTGGATTCTTTGGGTAGAATAATTAGTAGTGCTTTATGATAGTCTAGGTTGTGATGCTAATTCACTTGGATGATTAATTATTTGAAGGATGTAACTAGTTCTCCATGATCTTGTGCTTCTCTTCTTTTCTATTTTGTGTTGCAATTCAATTCACATGGCGTGTTAACAGTGTCTCTTCTTTTTGTCTTATTGTTTTCCATTTTTAAGTCAGACTAGTATGAGCACAATATTTCAGTTCTTATAGATCATGAACAAAGTTTAAATTAACTAATCAAAGAAGTAATAAATTTTTAATACAGCCATTGCTATGCAAGTAGATTACTTGGTTAGGTGTAGTCAAGGTTCATCTTATTGTGTGGGATTTGATAATTATGCTTGCGTGGGCACTCATTTGGAACTCTCATCATCAGCCATAACTTCGATTGAGGTTCCCAGTCATGCAAAGGTGACTTTGTTCAGTATTTCAATTAAAACCAGTAATTGCTTTTGTTTTGCAAACATATCATCTGATAGAAAGGGTTTGAATTTCAGATTAAATATACTGTGGCATTCAATGAAAGAACATTACTGATGAAAATTCTTGTATTGATGTTATTTTGTTGTGGTTATATTGTTATATTGATGTGTAGAAGTATAGAACCAAAAATTCTTATATTGATGTTATTTTATACCTAATGTTATGTTATTTTACTGATGAAAATTTGCATTTTTGTTAGACTTGTATTGTATAAACAATATATATGACTTGCTATAACAATTATCTTGTCAGTTTAGATATAAGAATTGTTGAACATTACTTGATTCTAGAATGACTTATCAGAAGAATTGGTAGGGCATAATGGCGTTATGCAAATCCTTGTAGCCGATCCCATTGGCTTTTGTTGTTGTTGTACTTGATTCTAGAAGTTTTCTTGAAGCCTTATGACATTATTTTTTATTCAAAAGTTTCTTAGGGGACCTTTTCTTTTCCATCAGTTTATCTTATATGTTCATCTAACTTAAAGCCAAGGGAACTTGCTCGGACAAAATTGCTTTTTGGATAATGGCAAATGGATTAAGCTGATAATCATTAATGCATCATTTTTCTTTTCAACTAGAAGTCTTAAACTCTTATATAGCCTGCTATTGCTAAGGTAAATTTCATGATGTTTTCTCTTAATTCTGTTCTGTTCTGTCCTAAATGGATATTGCTAATTCTTTTCTGTCTCTCTCTCTCTGTTTGCAGAAACTCCTTCCCTGTTGAAGTTTGCATTCTAATTTTGTTCTGTCTCTCTCTGTTTGCAGAAACTCCTTCCCTGTTGAAGTTTGCATTCTAATTTTGTTATGTCTCTCTCTGTTTACAGAAACTCCCTCCCTTGGATCATGTTGTCAAATGAGAGGATATATGGTGTGAAAGAGTATTAGCTCGTTTGCTTGAATAGTTATTGTTTGTAAACAAAATTTACATGTCTATTTTGTGCATATAGCTAGCAATAGCAACTCCACTGTAGATTATTATTTTTAATTTTATTATTGTAATTTCCTAGCTATTTATCTTGTACACTTGTTTTTACTAAATTTACATAGAAGTTATACTAGTGACTTTGTGTTTATAAACCATTATCTCAGAGTTCATATCACACAATTGACAAGAAAAGAAAGAATTGGATGAGGAATGATTACATCAATTGGAAATCGAAGATTTTAGCTTAAATCTGAGCTTCTGGGTTCTTCACTATAAGAGAAGCTTAGAAATTGAGCCAGCTGAAATTACATCAATTGAGAAGACATGAGAAGCCCGAAGAACAAAATGAAGACTTCATATACAAAATGAGCCTGTTTGACCAAAATAGAGAGCAAACTAAAGGAAGTACAAAATGAGCATGCTTCAGCAAAATAGAGAGCAGCCCAAAGGACAACATAAAGTAGAATGAAGACTTCATGTAGGAGAATCCAAGTCAATCATTGAATATGTATTTGTAACACAATATAACTTTGTAGTGTCAGTGAATATATATTGATAGTCATGAATTTGTCTACTATTGTAAGATGAGACAATACTATGTAGAGAATTTCAGATTTTAATATAAGAGACCAAATTGTTTTCTTTCATTATCGTTATTCTTTATGCTTACCAACATTATATGTTTGGCTAAAGTCCAATGCTTCAAGCGATGTGAAGTCACAGTCAAGTGGCGCCTGCAAAAAATAAAATAAAATAAATATCTATATATAAAACATATGTTTTTCAGCATCATATAACATACCATCAATAAATTTGTGAGAGTCATTTGACTTGATTGAGAGTTATCCAACATCATGTTATTATATTGTGTTGCAGTTGATGTCTCAGTTTTTTGAAGTTGATTATGGTGTCCCTAAAACATATTTTGAAAGAAACATTAAATATGTAATAAGCAATAAGCATCTTTAAAAAAAATAAAAAGGACAAAAGTATACATGTGAAGCTTGATGAGGCTTTTTAGAGGCTTTTGTTATTCCTCTTCTTCGACAGGTTTCAAGACAACTCTTTATTCGTTTACTTATCTTTCTACCATATCTCTTTTTAAAGGAAACAACTTTCCCACCACCGTTATTGCCATCATGATTCCCCACACTATTGTTCTCACCTTTACCATCATCTACTATGTATTTTATATGAAGCTCAGTCACCTTTTTACTTAGTTCCAAGACAGCCTCATGAATAAGTGAGAATGCCTCTGAACTTTCTGATACATCATTAGCTAATTTAACAAGTAAGGGGCATAATTGTCTATATCGATTTGATCTTTGTTGTTTAGGATCAACTTCAATCTGTTTCCCCTTGATATCGTACACTACACCACATCGTGCTTCTCTTGTCCACATTTTTACTATATATTTTTTAGGGAGTAATTTAACATCACGTTCATGTAATACCCTCAATGTATGACAACATAATATGCTAACTCGTTCAAACTTTTTGCAACTACAAGTTATTGTCTCCGTTGAAGGATTAAATGTCAAACTATGCTCTCTTTTGCTTCCATCCATAGTGATCACGTAATCAAACATGGTGATGCTATCCTCCACATCCATAATGATTTTTCTTTCTTTCCTCTCTTTTATACATGTAGCATCGCGTAGATCACATTGTTGTTGAAACAAGTTAAAAATAAGTCGAGTATATACATCAGAAAGCCGACGAAGCATACTTGAACTCTGCAATATCAACCTTAGCAACTTGTCAAGCGCCTCAAAATCACTTTTCAATTCGTTATAGCGCTTATCCTCTAGAACTTGTTCAAATTGTTGGATGAATTGATTGATATCCAATTTAGCATGGGTGCAACTTTTGACAGATGCATTGACACTTTCACTAATTTGTGTGCTTCTCATGCCAAGTGTATTTGAATTCTTCATATAGCATACTGCCCATTTCTCTTTTATTTGGTATATTGACATCAACCACGAGTTTTTTTCCATATCTTGTTGTGATAATAATGTTTGCCAAGCTTCTTCAAACTCGACTTCATCCCAACAATGATACATACAATAGTTGAAATCACTAACTATTGAGCTTGGAAGGTGCTTCATTGCATTTTTTGAAATATGCCAAGTGCACAAGGCATGCTTTACCTCCGGCATTACTTCTTGTAATGCACATGACATGGCGGCATCTTGATCAGTGAACATAGTTAGTAGCCTTGCATTTTTGTGTGCACACAAAAAAGTCTCAAAGAGCCATTTGAAACTTTCAACAGTCTCATCATATAACAATGTCACTCCAAATATTACCCCTCCTTTGTAATGGTTAAAGCCGGAGAAGATTGCAAGAGGTCTATGATCACGATTTGTGCAATAAGTTGTATCAAGTGAAATTACTTCACCAAAGCAAGCATAGTCGACCAACATGCGTGCATCAGCCCAAAATACATTTGTCACTTGCTCCTCTGAATCCATTTAGTGAGCATGAAAAAAGGATGGATTTTCTGCTAATTGACGCTCAAAATACCCAAATATACATCCAGCTTCCCCGTATTTCATGGCCCGTTGCCTTCTTAAATTAAGATAATTCTTCACATCACCTCTTGTATATCCCAAATTGGTTCGACCTCCTGCATATTGACTTTGTAAATTGAATGCTGATTTTTGACTAATTCCAGCTCTTTCAGCATTTTCTAATTCATATTGTTGAGCTGGTGTTAATCCTCAAAACGATGCAAACAGATGAACAGCTTCAGGAGGTTGAAGAGGATCATTATGATCAAGGAAAACTTCATTTATTTTATACTTTCCATTTACTTCTTTAACTTTCATTCTTGCTTTGCAATCTGTTCTTGTTTCTTCTCTAAGCTTTCTAGTTTTCATATCACGAATGTCTGGTTTCTTCACCCCTTCTTTATGACAAACGTATAGATAAGAGGAATATTTTGACTTATCTTTCTTGCTCTTGTTAAAACTCTGTTTTTGAACACCAAAACCAGTTCTTCTCCCATATGCCCTCCAAAATTCCCATGCTTCTTCTATATTGTTAAATTCAAGATCAAGTGTAGGAGTCAAATTTATATCCATCTGCAAAATTAAAAAATATGGACCCAATATAAATATAAACTCACAGTGAAAATATGAAAATTATGATCTCAAAAGCAATATATATATATGCAAATAGAAACATATGAATATATTAAGAGCATAAACTATATCAATAGAAAATCAAAACAAAAATATAGAAATATATTAACAGCATAGGAAAATACAAATTGAAACATAAAAATATATTAACAATAAAGCATACTAATAGAAATATATCAATAGCTTATAAATATGTTAACAATACACACAGTGACAAAAATGAGCAACCTAACCGAATGTATTCATAAAGCAAAACTCATATTAAATAATAAAAAAAAAACCTTCCCACTGCACAGCAACGCACTAAAGATCCTATAAACCAAACTAATAAAAAAATTATATTTACAATAGGAATACACACACAAAGAAAAATATCCAATATCATCAAGTTGTAAGATTATCAAGTTACATTATAAAAATACATAAATGTAAAAACTAATATAAAATATCAATAAATATATGGGTATTTGATAAAAGATTATTTTTTACTCATTAACCTTTAATATCATGTACTCTCCCTTCTTCCTCTTCTCTAAAAGCTTTTCCCACCTCCTTTGATTTCCTCTTCTCTAAATTTCCCATTGTCTCAGATTTTCCCGTTCAGCTTCAGCTTCAGGAACCAGGAAAATGAAAGGGATGTTGGCGCCAAAAAAGAATACTAACGTGTTTTTGTCAGTTTTGTGAGGAAAATGGATCAAATGTTGGCGCCTAAATTGAATGGATCAGATGAAGGATGTAAAACAGCTTAGTTTCAATTAGTAGCTCCTCATCACCGTCCATGCAATTGTAACAAATGAACGGTCCAGATTTTCTTTCCCACACAAAACGACGCCGTTTTAAGAAAAGGAGGGCAGCGGATGTTAAATGGTATAGGAGGAAAGCCATGTCAGAGGGTTATGCGATGAAGGATACGAAAAGTCATGGGGGACTCGGCGTAAGCGTCTTCGACAAACGAAAGTAGGAGGAGGGTCGTCGGAGTTATGATATGTCAGCGTCGCAAGGTGCAGAGCGATGATTTGGCGAAACTCAGAGAATATAAAAAACTATTTCTTGTTGTCAAATCTCAAAGAAACTCTAGGAAACAAAGATTCCATACTTGTTTATGAACGACGAATCTTTGCTCTCTCGTCGTGCACGCTTCAAAATCACATGCACCCATCTTACCTCAACGCCTTTTGTCTCAAACCACTTTTTGGGATTCCTTCGATTTCGTCGCTCTTCATGTGAAAATAGCAATGTTTGAAGACCTAGACCGTTGGTCGGAGGGTCTACCGGGCGTTTCAGTACATTTAGCTGTTCTGAGCATTCGGCTGATTTGGACCACTAAAAGCTGGCTTTTTAGCCTGGAGCCGTTGTTAGACCGTGAACCGGAGCGGCTTTTTCATAGCCGAACGGCTCAAGATCCACCGGAAAGAAAGGTGAAGGAAGATGAAAGACGAAGCCATGGAAGAGAAAAATGGAGAGAGAAATGCCAAATGTAAAGCACTTACTCAAATAATCTGAAGTTTTAAACAAAGCTTTAGGATTCATGTCTTCGACCAGCTTTAGTAATATCTGGTAGAGGAGAAGGCGAGAAACAGTCGAATGCTTGGAAGAAAAAGAAGCTAAGTTTAAGACGAAATAGAAAGAAAAATACATGAGAGAGAAGTGGTAGAACTTCAGACAAAAGTATGAAAGAGGTTGAGAGCTTTGAGGAGGTTGTTGAACATCTTATGGTTGAGATTCATCCAAGTTCATCTGATCCAACAGATGGTAGCCCGCTCTCTTTTTAAAAAATAAAAAAGCATGAGAGGGAATAGTACACCCCATTGCAAGTTACAATTCTCAAAGTAAGTGGGCTATCTTCTTCACGTTTCTTTTCATAGGAAGTGGGCTACTCAGTGGTAGGATAGGCATAAGATATTGTTTTTAAATTTTTTAGTATATCATTATTACAATTTTAATTGTGTATAGTTATTTATTTTCTATCATTATTACATGAAATCATCTTAGTATAATGCATTTTGTTATTGTTAGATTGATTGTTGATTTAATGTTCTTTATTTAACCATATTTTATAATTTAGTTAACTTCCTATCAAATTAGACCACTAAAGATTAATTTTATCATATATATATATATATATATATATATATATATATATATTATTACGTTACTAGTCTGACCGAACGGTTCAACCGTTCCAACCGATTGAACTATGACCCACTGGCCTTTGCGATTCGACGTCCGGTCCGGTTTTTAAAACATTGGAAAATAGGGTTTCCTTCTTTAATTTTGTATGCCTTCAATTCGTATTATCAGCCCAATTTTGCCACATCATCCGTCCCTTGCCATGTATTAGTCCAATTTCATGCCATCGTGTTATTTTTAACATCACCGTGTAACTTTAATAGTCAACGTTAGGGATTCATTAGTTCAGTGCGAAATTACTCCATATTTAACACTTCTAGGATAAAATTACCTTAAAAAACTTTCGGAATAAAATAGTCATTTCTTTAACCCTTAATTCTTATGTTTCTAAGTTTTAATTAATAATTTCAAATAATTTGATGAATTTTTATTTGGAAGAAAACATCCATAAAATATTTTAAATTTGATTTTTCATTCAGATAACTAAATCAAATAATTTTTTTTGTTATATAAAAATATATTTAAAAAATCTAGATGAATTTATTTTGTTTGTTTTGTTTTTGATTTAGATAAGCACATGTATCTTCTTAATCAAGGTAATTGTGTTCGAGACATCATCTCACACTCTAAGTGATTGTCTGTAATAGTGATTGAAGTCTTCAAAAATATCTTTTCAATTATAATTTATAATATACGTAATAAGCATGTGAGAGTAGTATTTTCTCGACTTACATGCATTAACACTTTTAGAATCATCAATCTTGATCTCAAACATATCTTAAATGTGGGTATATCTCCCTGCCGGTGAACTTGTTTTTTTTTTTTCTTTATTTTAAAAGTTACAATGATGAGCTAACTAAGCCATGGTGGTTAGTGGATGTTAATGTCAATTTAGCTCAAAGAAAGAAACGGGAGAATGGCACACAAGGGTGTAGCTTCTCTCCCTTACACTTCCGTCCTTTACCTCCATCTTCATGGCAACCAGATTTAATATTTTATAAAAATATTATTATTATTTTATATAAATATATATATATATATATAAACAAAATTTAAAATTTAAAATTTAAAATTTGATTTAAAATATCCACAACTGCAGTGAAAAAATTAGGAAAAAGATCCACTTTATGATTATGATGATCTATAGTTGTGAACTTCCAGATCAAATTATAATGGTTAAAATTTATTTATATATTTTATATTCAAGGAAGGAAGGAAGGTAATGACATCTCAAACCTTCAAATTTGCAAAATTATGCAAAAGCGCTTGATGGATAAAAATACTCAGGTGGTGAAAAAATATAACTCAATTGTAAATTTTAAATCTTGAAAAAAGAGTTGTAAATACTTAATAGAGACAAAATTTTTAAAAAAATCAATGGACAAGTGTTTATATTTAATATTGATCAGTAATGAATTTTAAATAAGTATTATTCTATAAATAAAAGTGTTTTTAAAATGAAAAAAAAATAAAATTAAACATAGAAATATAAAAATTTTATAGAGGATGGCAGAATTTTTTTAGACGTGTTGTGAGAAGCTAACCCTTTTTAGTGTGTTTGAAATTAGCTTTTGAGAATAGATTTTATGATTTACAAGGTAAGTATGTGAGATGAGTTTTATCTCGATTTACGCAAACCACGGTTTGAAACCATGGTTTTATATGTTTCCAAACACAAACTAGATGTAAGCTTTGTTGGTGGTAATAAACTTCCTTTTCAAATTGAAATAGATATGTTTTTGAAATTGTATGTAATAAATTATATGGCAAGCTCTAACTATGATGTTATGTATTGTTAAATCTATATGAAGAAATGTCTATCTAAGATGAGAATTATTTCAACATGAGGAACAACAATTTAATGCATGCGTACATAAGCAAAATTTTATAAATATATTTGATCAAGTCAATTTTATGGAATAATCATATTTTGATCTGTATATAATTTTCAAAAGTTCTGATAGCAACTTTCCATTTTTTTTTTTAATGCTTGCATAAAGGATCATGAAATGTCTAAAATTCAACCTTTCTTCATGTAATCAAAGGATTTTAATTTTGTGAGTATAGATGTCAAAATTTTATTTGTTCAGGAACTGTTGATACTTGATAGTAATAATAATATTTCTTTATCCAATTTAAAAAAGTCTTGATAGTAACTTTCCTGTTTTTGTAATGTTTGAACAAGGTAGCTAAGTTAAAAAACTTAGAATACCATATTAGAAAACGTCAAAAGCCAGCGTTTACTGTAAATTATGTTGAAAAAGTAGTTTCTATCACTAATTTAAATAGACACTAACAGAGTTTGATTACTACATACAAGCGATGTTTGCCAATTCCAAAAAAAAAGTCAAAATTTCAACTTTTCCTGAAATGATCAAAGGATTTTAATTTCGTGAAGTATAGATGTCAAAATTTTCTTTGTTAAGAAATTAGTCAAAATTACATTTGAAACTTGATTGATAGAAATAATTTTCTTTTTTGTGATTTTCAAAAGTTTTGATAGTAACTTCTTGAGAAATTAACCCTTTATGATAGATTCAACTTTTTTCGGTGATAATAACCTTCCATTTACAGTAAGATTGGCAAATTCGGATATACTTTAAAAGTATATGGCAAGCTGTGAATATGATGTTATATGAAGATAAACTTGTTGAGAATATACTATTTTTCTCATATGAGGAATAACTATTTAGTGTATGCATTGCATACATGTACAAAAATTGTATGAATATATTTGATCAAGTCAATTGCCAATAATCTTCTTTTTTATTATAAAGAGCACAAGTCAAATCCAGAGAGATTAATCTAAGAGCCACCTAATGACCATCGCGCCACGGGTCTCAATAATCATATTTGATCTTTATATAATTTTCAAAAGTTTTAATAATAACTTTTTTCATGCTTGCAAAAAGAATAGCAACCATAAATGTTTGAATACACGTTCCAATTCAGTAATTATTCAAAATTACTTCAAAAGTTTCTTAAAACATAAGAGTTATAACAGAAGTCCAAATAAATTAATTAATGTAATTATTAAAAATATTATTTACAAATTATAAGTGAACAACATAGACATATCATTTTATGCGGCATTGAAACTTATCATGCTGCTTATTTATTATGAAACTTTTCAGTGATTGCATCTTAAGAATAAAATCTATATAATAATAAATAATAAATAAAATTATAATTTCATATGAAAAATTTTAATAACATGACTTATAAAAATATAAAAGGGAAAATATAAAAAAAAATATCATTTAAACTTTAAAATTCTAAATAAGTGATTTAACAATAAAATGAGTTGTCAATTGCATTATTATTCTTTTTAATCCCATTAACGTATTTGTTAACAGGATTTTGAAGTTCAAATGGTATTTTTCTGTCATTTTCCCAATATAAAATCATTCAGAGGGGTAAAGATGCAGTTATGGCCCTTAATTATTTTCAGAGGTGCAATTTTGACCATGAACTATTTTTTAGTGCAATTTTGACCCTAAAATAATAAAATTGGAGCAATTATGAACTTCAACTAACGAAAGTGAAACGTCCGTTTGTCATGTCATCATTTTAGTTGGGGAAAATAACCATTTGCCCTTGCAATTTTGTAAAATTTTACAATTTTGCCCTTGGCAATTGTGTTGCACTTTTAAATTAGTCAATGATCTCCAAAAAATTTGAACTTTTTCAAAATAAAAGTAGACATGATAAAATTTAATTTGATAGGTCATATGAAATTTTATTTGGTCAAAATGACCATTTTGTCCTTGCAATTTTTGCAATACTTGAAAAATTGGCAGATTTATCATCGAATTTTAAAAATTCATATCTAATTGTATAGATATCTAATTGGATTGGTTTCAAAGCCTATGTGACCCTTATTAAGTCTATTTTTATGAAAAAAATATAAATTTAGCCAATAAGAACCTCAACATTCCCAGAATTTTTATTTTTGAAGTCTGCCCCAGAAAAAAGTTAAATTCGCTGGATAAAATTCAAAAATTTATTTCTCCTTGTATACAACTCTAAAAATTCCATATGACCTATCAAATTAAAATTTATCATGTCAAATTTTATTCTGGAAAATTTCATATTTTGTGGAGATCATTTACTAATTTAAAAGAGTCACACAATCTGACTGTCTCAACATAAAATCACATTGGCAGCAACTTCAACGTGTGCACCAAATAACTGATCAATGCTTCTATGGAAGTTTGTTTTTTTTACACTGGTGAAAAACGGACATTTGTATTTTGTTTGCACGGGTGCTCGTTGATCCAATTAAAATTATTAGGGGCAAAATTACACCCTTAGAAAATAGTTCAGGGTTCCATTTTCAACTAACGGAAGTGAAACGTCCATTTGCCACATCATCATAGTTATTTGGTGCACAAGTTGAAGTTTCTGCCAATGTGATTTCTTGTTGAGGCGGTCAGATTGTGTAATACTTTTAAATTAGTAAATGACCTTCAAAAAATTTGAAATTTTTCAGAATGAAATTAGACATGATAAGCTTTAATTTGATAGGTCATATGGAATTTTTGGATTTATATACAAGGAGAAATGAATTTTTGAATTTTTCCCAACGAATTTAACGTTTTTCTGGAGCATACTTCAAAAATAAAAATTCTGGGAATATTGAGGTTCCTATTGGCTAAAGGTTATATTTTTCCAAGACTAGACTTAATAAGGGTCACATAGGCTTTGGAATCATCCCAATTGGATATCTATAAAATTAAATATGAATTTTTAAAATTTAGTGACAAATCTGCCAATTTTTCAAGTATTGCGAAAATTGTAAGGGTAAAATGATCATTTTGATCAAATAAAATTCATATGACCTATCAAATTAAAGCTTATCATGTCTACTTTTATTTTAAAAAATTTCAAAATTTTTAGAGATCATTTACTAATTTAAAAGTGTCACACAATTGCTAAGGGCAAAATTATAAAATTTTACAAAATTGTAAAGGCAAAATAGTTATTTTCCCCAAACAAAATGATGACGTAACAAACAGACGTTTCAGTTCTGTCAATTGAAGTATACAATTACTCTAATTTTATTATTTCAAAGTTAATATTATACTCAAAAATAATTTAAAATCAAAATTACATCTCAAAAAATAATTTGGAACCATAACTACAACTTTACCTCCAATTAATAATTTGTTGGGCTGGGGGGAGTGGTGGATTTCATAAGCTTCACAGCACACAGAAGCCGTTAAGAGGGGAAGCTGAGATCATATCGACAGTGTCCAGGCAGCGACTCAGTCCATTCCTTCTGCAAGTTCGCAACATGTTATTCTATTTGTACCACCGTCTCCACCTCCACCTCTCCTCTAATACTGCTACTTTAGCAACAAGTTCCAATGTCTGAATTCCAAAACCATTTCATTTCAATATAGATATATACAAAAGAGAATGCATCTCTTCTTAACAATGTAGGGGTTAAATCTATGAATAAGGCCAAAAATTTACAGGATAGTAAGGAGGAAGACGAAGCAGAGCTCACAGAAATCTCGTTAATGCTCTTTCGAACGCTCTGTGAACATTTTTCTTCGAGCCAGAGCTTCCTCTTCAACTTATTATCTACCTGTAAGTGTGAGCAGATAACTAAATTGATAAATTATTTATTGTTAGTAAGTACTGATTGAAAGAAGTAAATTAAACATATGAGGATGATTAATCAAGGCCATTTTTGTTGGATCGACGTCCATTTTTCAAGGTTTTCTCAGAAGCCATTGCCCTACTCCTTCGAGCTTCCATCTTGCCCTACATTTTCGCAGCCAGTATTGAATCTGTTTTATAAGCGTTCAAGAAAAGAAGCTGAAGGACAAATCTAATATTCTGTTCGTTTCTTCAGAGTAGCGAAAGAACTCGAAAAACATAAGATCGAGCGACGTCGATATTAATAAGTCTCCTAGCAAGCAAGATCGATGATGAAGAGTAACGGAGTGAGGAAGACGGCGGCCGTGGCTGTTGCGGTAGGGCTTTTGGTGATGACGGCGACTATGATGGTGGAGCGAGGGGCCGAGGCTGCGTGTTCCAGCGACGATGGCGGCCAGCTGCGAGTGCCTCAAGTACGCGGCTTCGTTCTTCACGAAGACCGGTGAGAATGATCCGATTTTAAAAAATTAAATTGCACTATAAATTAGTTTTAAGATAACGATACAATTATAAAATACTTTCAGGTGTGCTGCTGATGCTGCGTAGCCCAAATAAAAAAGAACTCACTTATGAAGACATTACTATTCTCATGCGAGTCTTTGTTAATAATTGTATTATATATTCAAGCGTTGTCGATTTTGCCTGCTGGTTAGTTGACTTTGATACTTGTGTGAAGTTTTTCAGCTCGGAGGGAAGAATAACAAGTTCTTTGGTATCTGTAAAGAAGAGGAGAAGAGAGCTTGGCAATGGCTAAGAAGGATGAATTCGTGAATGAAAATAATGGAGTCAACAAGCAAGTCTCTCGCAGCGACTTCCCTCCCAACTCTGTCTTCGGCGTTGCAACTTCATCTTACCAGGTTTGTGATCACTGATCAGATGCACATCAACCACTTCATCTGTAAAAACAAGTGTGCAATTTTGCATGCTATTCTTTTCTGTGGGCAAAATATGATCAAGGGGATTTCCTTTTTGTTGTTTTCCACATTGAACTTTCGTGTTGTTTCATGGTAGGTTTTTTTTTTTTTTTTTCCAATGATCACACAGATTAGTGTTCTGTTTTGAGCACTGGATAATTAATATTTATAATATAAGTGATACCAAAATTTTTCCCTTAGGCATTTAAATTGTTTCTTCTAGGTAGAAGGTGCTTGCAAGGAGGGTGGTAGAGGCGCAAGTATATGGGATGCCTTTTCACACACTGAAGGTAAACGAACTTATTCCATGAAAATTGTCTATTACTTGAATGGCGCAAGTTGCTGTCTCATTTATTTGTTATACTTGGTTTCCATTTCTTGTTTTCTTAAGGAAAAATTGCTGACCAAAGCAATGGAGATGTAGCAGTTGATCATAGAATGGAATCTTTTAGTTAATAATCTATCCATAGAGCACAACAGCGTCTTGCGATCTATGTAGCTGACCCCACCTAATGGGACAAGGCTTTGTTATTGTTGAGTTATTTATGTGTTTAGCATGTGTTTGTCTATTACAAGGCTATAAAAGTACTGATGAATGTAATCAGAGGGAAGACAATGAATTTTCAGTTATAGAGATTCTTCCTTGACTTTGGAAAATCTACGGGTTTGATTCAAACTCTGATCTTCCAAAGATTATTTTTTCTCTTCTATCCTGACATTTTCCCCCTCAATCCTCTAATCCCTCCGTTCCTATCGCTGGCATACACCAGAGAATATTTTGCAATCTATACAGACACTTGCTCTGCAAGTTTTGGTGATAGAGTGAAGAAGTGGATCACTATCAATGAGCCCCAACAACAACAAAGCCTTTATCCCACTAGGTGGGGTCGGCTACATGGATCGCACGACGTCATTGTGCTCTGTCAAAAACCATAGATTTCGATATATTATTAATTAGAAGGTCCCTCTCTATGACCTCATTGATTGTTTATTTCGGCCTTCCTCGACTTCGTCTAATTGGACTCCATTCTGCTTGATCCACCCTTCTCACCGGAGCATTTAAAGGCCTACGCTAAACATGTCAAAACCACCTCTTTTGGAGTGAAGCATCAACGAGCCCCAACAAATTTCTATAAATGGGTATGATATTGGGGTACATGCTCCAGGAAGATGTGAAATTCATCAATAGAACCATATTTAGCAACACATCATCAAATCTTGGTTCATGCAGCAGCTGTATCTGTATACCGAAGCAAGTACCAGGTACAGTGTTGTACTTTATTGAAGCGCCAAATTTTTTTCTAAAATAGTTCAACTGTGTGTATGTCATAGTCTTTCATTGTCCGTTACTGTTGTTATAATAAATTATGCCTGAAATAGTTTGTAAGAGTTGTGGCACAAATTTATTGCCTGACCATCCAGATAATGGTAAATGTCTTGCTTTTAAACCACTAAAGTTTATCCTCATCTGTGCAATTATAACTTAGTATGGGAAGGAAGTGCCAATGTAGTAGTCTTTGGGACCTTATAGTGATTCCTCCCATTTTCTTTACTTATTTTGTTGTCTTGATTTCCAGGAAAAGCAAGGAGGACAAGTGGGCTTTGTGGTAGACTGTGAATGGGCAGAAGCTTATTCTGATAAGATTGAAGATAAAGCTGCTGCTGCAAGGCGCCTGGATTTTCATCTTGGGTGGTAGGCTCCATATGTGTACTCATACACATTATGCTTCACTAATTTTCAGTTCTTTTGACGGGAAATCTCGTGTTGATGGGAAAACTCTTATCCACTGGAAATTGATCTCATGCTGATGTCATACTAAAAAGAAACCCAATTTAGTAAATTTCATGGGTTTGGCTGAGAATATCTCTCTTCTATGCTCTCTAGGGCTACAGAAATTATTTGTCATATTTTATATAATATTATATATAATTGCAAATATGAAATGATAATACCCAGTTTTCTTTGATCTTTAATGAGTAATGGAATGTGAAGGAAAAAAATGAATGTTATTTATCGGTCTACTGATTGAAGCCAGATGTTACTTTAGTGGATATGCAAGAATGTGGACAGGTTTTTGGTTTATTTCAGGGGATTATGCTTAAGTCCCAAGGAAGACAATTTATTACTGATAGATCCCTTGAAATCATCAAATATCCAACAAGGGACCTGTGGGTAATATATTGACATATTCTAATTGTGAAAAGATGACCTTGCCCGTGAAATCATTACATGTCAAACTGCATTATTTGTGTGACTTTTACAGGGACAAGGGAGTCTTTTTATAATTGGAATATATGACCTATCAGTACACATCAAGAGACCTATTGTATATATAATTTTTTGTATACTTGATGATTTCAAGAGACCTATCAGTATTAATTTGTCTTCCCTGGGACCGGAGCGTAATTTCCACTAATTTTTTATGTGTCTTGGAAATCCAACCCTGACTTTGAATTTTACCTATTGTGTATATAATCCATCCTGGTTTTTGGATCCCCTATGTTCTGTAGACTATCCTAAAGTTATGCGTGAAAGACTTGGAGATCGACTTCCAACATTCCCGGAGGAGGACAAGAAGTTGCTTGCAAATTCCTTAGACTTCATTGGTCTGAATCACTACACATCAAGGTTAATTTCTCATGCAGAGGAAAGCGCAGAAGGTGGTCACTTCTATAGATCACAAGCGATGAAGAGAATTGGTAATACTTGCAGTGTCATACCATTTTCAAAGATATCCATTAATTGAATTGTCTTTCTAATTAAGTTTTCTGTTTTTCCTCAGTGGAGTGGGAAGGTGGTGAGGTCATCGGTGAGAGGGTATAAACTATTTCTTTCTATCCCTGCAATGTTGCACATCTACTCATGCACAAATAAACAAGTGTTACATATACTTTGAAATAATTGGCAGGCTGCATCTGAATGGCTCTATGTTGTTCCTTGGGGTATCCACAAAGCTCTGAATTACTTGGCTCAGAAGTACAGTCTCCCCATATATGTGACTGAGAATGGTATGTGATACTCCCTCCGGTGCTTGATATAGAAGATATATGGGGAGTTGATTTTGATCTTAAATACAATGACATATTTTCATATTTGCCAATCTTTTCTTAATTTACCCTTATTAATACTCCATCAACAATAACCAAGCAGAAGAAAGAAGGAGGGAATTAAGGAAGATGACTAATGTATTTTAGAAAATACATGTCATATTAACTAATTTCTTTAATCTAATTAAATTAGGTAACTAGGTCTTATATTAAGAAATTAAGGGAGTACTTCTCTTTTTGTATGTATGTTTACTTGGAGGTGAGATTACTGATTATGGAGAAATAAGCATGAGTTGAAAGGTAGTTTTGATGTTGATATCTCTATCTCTATCTCTATCTCTGTATCTCTATGAATGTTGACTCCTTGTGCTATCTGGAGTGCCTTTTAAATAAGGGTTGAGATGCAAGTTTGCCCTAAAAGTTTTCACTTAAGAGTAATGTTGTCTTATAAGATTTTTTTTGTTCAAGGTTGCCTTGAAAGTGTTAAAATTGAGCAATGTTGCCCTCTACTGTTAAAAATGTTAACAGTCAACGTCAAATTTGTCAGTCGTTAGTTTTTTAACGGGGTGGGGCAACACTGAGACATTGAACTCAAAAAGAACTTCTGAGACAACGTTACTCCTAAGTGAAAACTTCCGGTACAAATTTACACCTTAATCTTTTTAAATAATAACTGGAGGTGGTACAAATTTATACTGCGATGTTGAACCCAAGAAAGCTTCTGAGGCAACGTTACTTCTAAACGAAAACTTCCAGTACAAATTTACACCTTAACCCTTTTAAATAATAATTGGAGACGGTATATGATCCCTCGACATTGTCTTAAATTCTTAACATACTCCCAAGAGATTTCTTCTGTTTGAAACATATATATTGATTATTAGACCAATTGATTAATTGTAATGACTAAGTTGTAACTGGATGATTTAAGTGGTTCATATCAGTCACACATTTAGGCCTTGTTGATCAGTTTGTGCCACAAAATAATCTTAAGCGGTTCTCATTTCTCTGACCTTTGGATTTTGATAGGTATGGATGATGAAAATAATGATAAGGTGCCACTTGATGAAATGTTAGATGATAAACTGAGAGTACGCTATTTCAGGGAATATCTTGCCGCAGTTGCTTCCGCAATCAAGTGATTTTGCCCACTCTTTCTTTCTGGTCCTATGTTTTTTTTTCCAGTCAATGAATTTTCCAATTGTTACTTGTACATACAATCATATGCCTTGGAGGTGATAAAAGTTTATTAATTTGATCTCCATATCTTTTTCCCAACAAGAACAACAACAACAACAATAACATGCCTCATCCCACAAGTAGGGCGAGGGTGCTGTTATACTCAATCAACAGCCAAATTTTTGGATATATTATAATCAAAAAATCTCATTCAATAATTTTATTGAGTTGGGTATACTTGAAAACAAAACACCCTATCTTCAATGAAAAAAACAAGCTGCACACAAGTGGTGTATTACAATGAAAATGTTTATCTCATGTATATACTCTTACACAGAAAAGTCTGTTCATACTTCATATGAATGGAGATTCATGTGGCAAAAACGATGTTTTGAAGCCTGGAACCATGAACTTCTATTTTGCAAAGTGTTGCATTTTCATTTTTGAGTTAAGTAGTATTATGCACTCTAAACTATTTTTCCAATAGTACTCAGTATCTTGAGTTTATGGTGCTCGTTATTGCTGAGAAAAATACTTTAAAGGCAAAACTTTCTTACTACATTTCTTCTTATGAATCGTAAGTGGGTAAATTTTTTTTTTATTTATTTACTTTAAAAGCAAATTGTGAGCCTAAACCAGAGGATCACATCACAAAGCTTTGCTTATTCATTTGAATAATGTGCAGGGATGGAGCGGATGTGAGGGGATACTTTGCATGGTCATTATGGGACAACTTTGAGTGGGAGGAAGACTATACTAAACGTTTTGGATTGGTGTATGTGGATTACAAAAATGGGCTCACAAGGCACCCCAAATCTTCTGCTTATTGGTTTTCAAAGTTCCTCAGGGCTAATGAAAGCAAACAGGGCAAAGAAGAGTAGTAACAGTTCACTAATAATATTGTTCTCATCTGCATTCAGCAAAGCTATTCTCAATAGCTCATGAATACAAAGTAGAGTATAAAGTTTACTACGACCTCTACTCTTTAATATAAGATCTAATTATTAAATCTTGTATTAAAAACTGGAGTAATAGTATTGTTATTATCTGCATTTAGCAGTTATGTTTTATGTAGGCGTGAGATTGGATTGGAGTCCACTATAGAACATCATGTGAATTATTGTTAAATACTATTGGATGGAGACGGTTGAATGTGCTCTTGAGCATTCCAAATATAATAATCATTTCGTGAAATTGTTTAATTAAATATTTAGCATGAAATGTATAGGTAAGAATGACAGAGGGTGAAAAACATAATGATATTGTGCAATCCATTTAGTGACACCGCCTAATGAGTAAAAGCTTTTTGTTGTTGCAATGACGGAAGGTGGAAAGGAAATGGTTCAATGCTCCTGAATGAGTGAATCACACCACATAATGAGTTATTAATAACAGTGCTTTGAATATTCCCAATAATATATTAGGGTGGAATTAAATTCCAATTTAACCAACTTTATCAAAAATTGCCTGTTGTCAGGAAAGGTGACCTTGACCCCAAAAAATAAAAAACAAAAAACAAAAAGTGAGAGTCAATGTGATAAAAGCACACCATTCATAAATCCCTAATTGTACCCTTAGACTAATTTGGAATTTGTTGAATTGGATGGATAAATTTGGTATTTGAACATTTCAACTGGATTTAAATGAAATTTTCTCATGATTTTTTCCTAAAAATAATTACTCATTAAATATTGTTCTAATATTTAAAATTATATATAACTAAATCCAACCATTATATTAATTATATAATAACAATAAATAACGACCAATTCAAGTTGATGGCCGGAGCTCTTCTTGTTTTTTTTTTTTTTTTTTTTTTTGACCTATGGAGCTCTTGTTGTTTAAAATTTAAATGAGAGGTGGGGTTTTGATAGCCTCTCTATAAATTAAATATAGTTGAAAAGGGTCTAACTTTATCGAATTTGGGGTGTCAGATGCCCCATTCTTAGCTATCCCTGCTGCCCCTAAATTTAGGGTCGTTCTCTGTTTTTTTTTTTTTTTTATCATTAGATTCTAAATAAAATGAGTGATATTTTAATATTTTATAGATTAAAAAAGGAGTTGTTTCAATTTTTTTACAATTTTTTAAAAATATATGCTGTCAAAATTGTGTATTTTTTTTTAAATTTAGAGTCTTAAATCTTTAAAAAAATCTAAAAATAATTAAAAATAATTTCGTTTTATGCCCATAAAATATCAAAATATCACTCAATTCATATAGAATGTAATGATTAAAATAACTAAAAAATTTAGAAATGACCCCAAATTTAGGGGGCATAGCCGCCTAACTTTACCCTTCATAACTCTCTCAATTTTAGTTTGAAAAACTTTTAGAAAAAGATTTTCAAAATATCAAAATCTCATATTAGTTTTGTTTTTTATAATAGATTATGTATTGACAACACTTGAGTAGTAATTCACAACTTAATTTAGTAGGAAATTATTTATTTGAGGTTTTTAAATTTTGAAGGTTTTTTTTTTTGGGTAATTTGACTATTGAAGGAATTTTCTAATATAAAACTGTTCAAAGCATTCTGATTCCCTTCTAATTTGAGGGATGGTAATATAACGTTCATCTTTTGATGGTCTTATTTACTAAAAAAAAAAGAAATATTATTGTTAGTTTTTATAATTTGATTAAATTTTTATTGGGAAAATGACAGAAACATACCATCAAAATTGGTAAAAGACAAATAAATATGTTGAATTTCAATAATTTTAAAATGAGTGATTTGAAATTTTTAAATGTTGCAAAATTTGAGAAATTACATGACTACCCTTATTTTTAAAAAAAAAATAAAAAATCATTAACACCCTTGCCAGCCACCGGAGCTCCAATGCTAAGGACCAGCAGCAGCGATCGACACCAAAGCTCTAGTGACCTTGCCCAACGATTGGCCACTGGAGTTCCAATGAAGGTTATTAACTACTCAAATATCTATATTAACAACCTTAGTATTGCTATTAATAACTCAAGTATTCATATTAACAACTTTAGACCGAAAAATTCAAAAAAAGATATTAGTCATCAAAGCTCCCATGAAGGTTATTAACAACTCAAGTATCTATATTAATAACTTTAGTCAGAGAAATTCACAAAAAGATATTAGTCGCCAGAGCTTCGGTGAAGGTTATTAATAACTCAAGTATCTATATTAACAATTTTAGTATCGCTATGAACAACTCAAGTATATATATTAACAACTTTAGTCAAAGAAATTCGAAAAAAGATATTAGTCGCCGAAGCTCCGACGAAGGTTATTAGGAGATATTCAATAAATTCTTTGTTTACAACTTTAGTATCGCTATTAGTCGTCAGAGCTCCGTTGAGGTTATTAACAGCTCAAGTATCTATATTAACAACTTTAGTATCGCTATTAGCAACTCAAGTATATATGTTAACAACTTTAATCAGAAAAATTTAAAAAGAAGATATTAGCCACAGGAGCTCCAGTGAAGATTATTAGGAAGTATTCAACAAATATCTCGTTTACAACTTTAGTATCGCAATTAACAACTTTAGCATCGGAGCTTCAGAGTAAGTTAATACAGATATTAAAGTTGTTAATAGCGATACTAAAGTTGTAAACGAAGTATTTGTTGAATATTTCTTAAAAACTTTCACTGAAGCTCCAACAGTTAATATCTTTTTTTGAATTTCTCATATTAAAGTTATTAATGTAGATGCTTGAATTGTTAATAATGATACAAAAGTTGTTATTATAAATATTTGAATTGTTAATAATATTCACTGGAGCTTTGGTGGCTGGTTGCCAACAAGGTCACCAAAGCTTCAGTGACAGCTGCCGCTGCTGGGCATTAGCGCCAGAGCTCCGGCAGCCGACAGCTGGCAAGGGGTTGAGGATTTTTCATTAAAAAATTAAGGATAATTAGGTAATTTCTCAAATTTTGCAACTCTTCAAAATTTCATATCAGTCCCTTTGACATTATTCAAATTTTGATATATTTACTTGTCTTTTATCAATTTTAATGACATTTTTCTGTCTTTTCCCCATTTTTGTTTTGATTCTTGTAACTTCAAATTGTTGGTTTTAGTCGATATAATTTTATAAAGACACAATCTGAATTTAGATACAGTGACTAAAACCAAAACTCGTTAAAAATTTAAAAGACAAGCCATTAAATTGAGACCAAATCATTAAAAAAAACTATATTAATAAAATGCAACTATATTATCTTAATTCTTATCTACACTAACCCTTTTTCTTTTTTCAGGAATCAGCAATATATATATATATATATATAGACACACACACGTCATAATACAAGTATATTAGAATATGTTCAAGGTGAAAAGGCTATTGTAACAAGTCCAAAACTTAAAAGCTAAGCTAATTCGAATCTTATGAATGACTAAGGGTTGTTTAGGTTAGCGTTGAAAAAATATGTTTATATAAGTTGAGATAAAATTTTTCTCATATATTTATATCGTATTCTGTAAATTATATTAAAAAAGCAGCTTCTACTACCAATCCAAACAAACACTAAGACATGTGTGTCTATGTATGTATATATTTGTATTAAAAGAGTTCCTTTATTATATTGGATATCATATAATTATATAAAAATAAGAGAAAATTTTAAAAAAATATTACTTAAACTCCAAAATTTTAAATCAGTAATTTGATAAAGATTTGAGTTGTCAGTCACATTACTCTTATTATCAATAAAATTAATTTAAGATTTTGAATTGATATTTTTTTAAGATTTTCCTAAAAATAATCATATGGGGGGCGTAAATTAAAGACGGTGCCGAGTGATGAAGTGATGACCAACATAAATACGCAACAATTGGACAGTCGCCCAAGGAAGCTTTTTAGTTGACTTTTGATGCCTATGGACAACTCAGTTTTGGATAAAACTCTCTGACAATTCTTTGTAGGACCCTCATTTTTTAAAAGAAAAAAGTCATGGTAGGATATTATAAATTATGAATATTAATATTGAAACCTCTTTGAATGTTAAAATTATTCTCGCCACTTCTATGTTGTATATAACTAAAAGACTGAAAAATTTACCAACAATAATTTCTATAGAGCTTACACACACACACATATATTTCTAAGTGAGTTAAAATTTCAGCGACTGAGTTATATCAAACTATATGAGACACTGAGTTATACATAAGTTAAAATTGAAAGAATTAAAATAATGTCATGATTAGGAATGAAAATATGTTAGCCATTATCAAGAGACCTACGACCTAGTGTATATTAAACTTAACTTAGCCTATTTAGTAAATAGATTAGATTCAGGCTCAGTCTTATTACCAGGCCTATTTAGCTAAACATATCATATCTATTTTCATAAGGTTTAGCTACAGGCTTGACTTATTTAGTTTTTAAAAAAAAAATTGTACCATTATATATAGTTCTATATAATATAATCTAAATCAATTTTCATAAGGCCTAGTCTTTACTTTAAATTTCACATTCTATCGTCATCCATTGACTTAACCTTTTTATTCATCAGTTGACTATATTTACCTCTTTTCTTCAATCACTTAAGATTGTAATGCTAACTCACTCCCTTTCCTTTGATTTGTATCATTCACTGAAATATAATAATTGTTATAAGTTTGTTTTAGTGATACCCCCAATGATATATTATTATCTTAGTAGAAGGAGTTTGTCTCAATTTCTACAAAAAAAAGTAAAAATAAAATAAAATAAAGGGTAACGTTTAGTTTTACATGCCACTACTTGTAGTGCTTGGTTGATTTTAAAAATTATATCTTCTTATATTGTCTTTCCTTATTCCTACTTGTCTAGACAATCGTTATCACTAGGTGTTCTTTTTCTTACTAATATATTATATTGCATATGAGAATAAATCCTAAACATTTAAAACATATGGTAGGCTTTTCAAATAAGTTTGAGATGTTGTAAATGAAGTTGGATACATAGACTTTAAGTTTATTTAAAGGCTTATTTTTAAGTAGGCCTTTAAAAAAGCTTCAGGCCTTGTGAAGGCTCATGCTTAAGTCTAAGAAAAACCTATATATAAGCTTAAGTTTTTTATCTCTATTACAGGCCCATGTCTATTTAGCTAAAGCCTAACTCAGTCTAACCTATTTCCACCCCTAATTATGATTAATGAAATTTACAATTCAAAATTAAGGAATTACATATAGTTTTTATTTCCTCTGCATCCTCCTCAAAAGAATTCTCATTTTCTCCATATACTATTAACACTATACTTATGCAAAAATGAAAAATCAATGGTTCAACTTTTATTGACCATGAATCTGTACAGTGAAGAAGAAACTTTAGGGAGCAGATTGTGAACTAAACTAAACCCTGAGGCGTCTTGATGATAATCGAGGCGTAGGCACAGTGATATCACGATTTGATTTGATCAAAGAGAGACGATCTTTGATTGTTTTATCGAACAACCTATTCTCTGGGTTCTCTGCATAGCACACGTAGTAACAGCTTACACACGCATGAGGCACTGCCATCGAGATCCTCGTCTGCAATTTCATCAACATGTCAGGATTATTATTAACACATTTGAAGAGGAATCAGCTAAGATGAAGATGAATTAATTAACAATTGTTTATCTAGTGAAAGGAACTCTATGTTCTTTTAAGTAAGGCTCTGGGTTTAAATTTCTGTTTTGGTTCCTAGAGTTGTTGTAGTCAACTTTGGTCAAGATCCTGAGAGATGGCGTATTGCTTATGTGGCAATAACATGTCATTAATGTGGCAGTCATTCTTGTTAATAGTAAGGTTTTTGACCAAAATTGACCACAATTCTATTCATTTCATATAAAGAAAAAATTACAGGGAGTTTAACCCAAGTTAATCATAATTTCAAGAACTAAAAAGTAAAAAACTATGTTCTTAGCTAGATACTTGATAAATCAAATTAACCGTAGTTGAACTATTGGCAAAGAACTCGATATTCTTTAAACAAGGTTTTGAGTTTAAGTTTTGATTTTGATTCCTAAAATTGTAATCAACTTCGGTCGAGGTCCCTATAATCTTGTTATTAAGGAAACCATCCTTAGAGACAACGTTAGCTTTGATATGGTAATCACATGTGATTGATGTGGCAATGATATTTGATAATAATAAGGATGTTGATCAAAATTGACCACAATTCCAGGGATTGATTCCATAATGGAAAAATTACTAGGACTTTTAACCCCATTTAACCATAATTTCAAGGACTAAAACTATGTTCCTAGCAAGTTAATTGACAAAGAACCACATATGAATGATTTCATTATGAAGGAGGTTGAATGAGGGATGGAAGAATGTACTGACCAGAAGGTATCCAATGAAGAAGGTGAGAAGGGAAAGAGTGGCTGTGAAACTTTGGTGTACTATATGAGTCCAAGCAGCCACAACAATGACACAGATAGATCCACTGCAAACTCCTGTTAGGAAGCAGATTGAGCTTGTTATATCAGAGTCCACTAGTTCTTCCATTTCTTGCTTCTCAAATAGTGCCCATGTGTCCTGAGATGCCATCGCAAAACCTTTCCCATATGCAGCTATCTGTAAAAAAATTTTAAAATTAGTAACTGATTAAAGAATAATGAGAGTGAAGAGCACATTATATAGAAGTGCTTTCAGATGGTGACAGCTCCGTGTTTTTTTTTTCCCTAGCGAACTCAGAACAACAGAATCTGACAAGTCAATATAGGGACCAGAGAATAAAATTTTCAAAGAATATATCATCAACTAAGAAAAGGGATAAAAGCAGATCCGTGTTTGGTACCATCTTAACCATTATATATAAGCAGGCAATTAGAAATATCATAGTATGGTTATCTTTATCTTTTTTATTTTATACCTGTACATAGGCCCAGCCATTGCCATTTCTGAAGATGGACTGCATGACGTTGAGACAGCAATGGGCACAACAGAACAAGAACTCGTCCTCCCCCTCGAGAAGGTTCAGAAACCGAGCGACAATTCGCAGGGCTTCGATCGTTGGAACCAATAGAGACCCGAGACAAGCACTACCGAGATTGCGGGTTAAAGCTCTCAGGAAGTAAAAGTGAGTGCTAGATTGCATTCCTCTCAGATAATACAGTGCAATGACTCTACTCACAGTGATATTAACCACATTCCTCAATACCTCAGTAATCCAAGCCAAGCTCAAGACCAATGCCATGATGATCAAAGGAGGGAAATAGAAGTTCAAGGATCCAATCACAGCCAAGACCCATACAGACATCCACAAGAATCCAGCACCAAGCATATAATAAGTGGGATGGTTCAAATCAGTGAATTTTGAAGCAGGTTCAAGTGATAAACTCAGAATCTTACAGCAAAACTTAATTCTCCTATTAACCCAACAAGCATATAAGCCATTGCCTACTGAAAAAGCAACCAAGCAAACCCCAACACCATCAGTTGGAGGCTGTTGGAAACAAAGAAGAAGAATTCCAGCAGATAGAGACATGACAAAAGAGCACCATAATATGAAATGAATCATGAATGTAGGCCATTGTCTAATTGCTTTTTGCCATACAAATGCAAGAGTGATGCTTATGAGAGCTGCAGCTTCCACTTGGGGCAGAAAGTGCTTTAAATGCTTTTTCACTTTCCTTTCCATGGAATCTGATCCTTGGATAAGAGCCTGAATCCCCTTAAACACAAGAAAGCAAACCAGGGCAATAGCTAATAACAAGTGGAGAAGAAAAAGGAAAAGGGATATTATGTTTGTATATCTTCTTGAATTCAAAGTCACCGGTCGCCGCTGAAAAAGAGAAGAAAACACCATTAAAAATTAAGATCAATCAGTTGTGAAAATAGCAGAGGATATATAGCAGTTTACCAGAAAGATTTAACTTAGCTTCAGCTTCAAGAATTTCAGAACGCAAACAAGTACATACATCATGACTTGAACACAAAATATGGAAAGATTTAACAGATAGAAAGAACACTTGAGATTTCAGGTAGGCTTTAACGCAAACAAGTTATGTTCACTAAACTGATGAAACAGGACTTGCTTCTTGTGGTGTTGGAAATGGAACAGAACGAGGTTGAGGACGTTGAGATTGAGCAGGAGAAGGATTGGAAACCCTATTATTGGGTCCATTAATCACAATCCTCAATGGATTAGTAGGATTCAACCTCTGAAACTTCGAGAGCAGAATTTCTTCTCGATGATCATTACGATTCTCACTTCTAGCTCCATTACTATTCATCTGAATCACTTTCTCTTCCAAATCCACTGGTTTCTCCTCCTCCTTCTCCTTCACATTTTCCTCTCTGACTTGAGCTCCAGTTTCGTTCTCTGTCTCAACTACCTATCGCAAAAAGAAAAAAAGGAACTCCATAACTTCACATAAACGGCAATCTTAATCACGAAAGAAGCCCGAATGTCTACAGAAATTAATTAAAACAAGGATAATCTAGAAGCGTACAGGTTCTGAAGCACCCATTTAGCCGTTGAAGTGTCGTTTGAAAGAAGAAGAAGAAGAAGACGGTGGTGGTGGTGGTGGTGGTGGTGGTGGAGTCGTCGTTTTTGACGGTTTTTTCATATTGCGTGATCGATGACCCAATAACAAACTTTTCTTGTTTCACTTGGCCTTTGCATTTCGATTTTTTTTTTTTTTTTGACCTGAATTGCATTTCGATTAATCATGCCTAATAAAGAAATATTTTGGAGCCACGTTATATGATACCCAAAAAATATTCAATCCAATATCGCGTGGAGTTCACGTACCAATGGGCAATGGGTGCGAAAAAAATGAAGCTCGTGTCAGAGACTCAGAGCATGCGGAGCACGTGGTTACACTTTCGAGTGTGTGGCATTGTGCTCAAGATAAGTACTGCAAGGCTGCGGGGCCGGCCCTTCCCGGACTCAAACTTACTCGTTTAAGCATAACTTCTGTAAAATCTAGGTGTGTTTAGTGTATGTTTGAAATTTATTTTTGAGAATAATTTTTATAATTTATAAAGTAAGTATGTAAGAAGAGTTTTATCTCGATTTGTATAAATTATAGTTTAAAACCATAGTTTGAAAGTCCAAAGAAGGTCTATAGAATCCACTTTTTATGAGTTCAGGTTTAAACCCATTTTAATATAAATAAAATTTATTTTTAAATTTTACAATTTAATTATTATTTTATTTTAAATTGATATACATTATTTTTAAAACTTATAAATTTTTAGTTAAAATAATTATATAATGTCTAAATTAACCTATTTTTTTAAAGTTTAAAATAAATAAACTATTATGAAAAACCAAATAAATCAAACCATTTAATAAAATTCAATTTTTATAGAAGATAATAAAAACTAAATATTTATAACATTATTAATGATATAAAAATTATAGTATTATATGAACAATTTTTAAAAAATAAAAATAAAAGGCATAAGTGGGTCAACCCTAAATCCAATAAGATCAATCTTTTTAGATCATATTACAATTTGAGGAATAAATTTACAAGCCTAACGCTCCTGACAAAAGGGCCTAAACTGAAAGAAAGAAGTTAATTGAAGAGGGTTCAGTAGCTGATTATAACATACTCGTGCATCCAAGGATTTCTGTCCCTCCCCATATGAATGGGTCACTTCACTCAGGTTGTACCCTCCGGAGGTTACTATATAAGTGTTTGATTTTCCGAGGTTGAGGGACGCATTAGAGGAATTGGAATGACCAATGGAAGAAGAAGAAGAGAGAGAGAGAGGAAGGAGATGAATGGTTAGGTGTAGATGAAGTGGCACGTATGGAGTGATGAGGTGACATATAAAAAGTGGCATGTTGATTAATTAGTCAACTTTAACAACTAAAATTAACCCTTTAAACGGTGGGGGCACCATTGCCTTATTTTTTTAAATTTTCAGGGAAATATTGCCCTCTCAAAAATTTGAAGACACCCAGTGCCCATCTATGAAATCTTTCGGAACATTTTTGTCTCTAAGGGTGTGTTTGGTTTAATAAAGATTAGGTTAGGTGAGGTTAATTTAAGTTAGGTTAGGGGAGGTTATGAGTTTTGTTTGGTTCAAGAAGGGGGGAGGGGAGGGGAGGTTTGATTTCTTGTTTGGTTCAGAAGGGTAGGTGAGGTGAGTTAATTATAAATTAACAAATATACCCTTTTTTTCTTTATTTATATATTTTTTTTCTTCTTCTTTTATTTTTTAATTTATAAATCTTAAAAAACATATTAACTCAAGTATATATGATAAAAAAATTGTATACATTTTAAGGGATATTTTTATTGATTTTTTACATATTATCTCATTAATTTTAAATAAGAAGGGTAAACTTGGAATATTAAAAAATAAGTATGGGCATTTTGGTCAAAGTAAGACAGATTTTTCTCTCCCCTCCAAAAACCTCCAATTTTGGAGGGAGGAGAGGGGAGGGGAGGGGAGCAAAAGAAAACAATTTTTAACCTCTCCTCCCTCCAACCAAACACATTTTTCTCACCCCTAACCTTCCCCTCACCTAACCTCCCCTCCTAAAACCTCCAACCAAACAAAGCCTTAACCATACTTAAAAAAAAAAAGAGAGAGAGAAGAAAAATTACATTTATATGTATGTACGTGTGTGCATGAAAAGTGAAAAGTTATATATATGTATATCAGATCTCATATTTCAAATTTATATTTCAAAATCGAGGGCAATGATCTCAGGACGGCCGGCAAGGGTTTGAGGTTTTATTTTTTTAAAAAAATAAGGACAATAATATCATGAGAAAATGACAAAAAAAATACTTTCAAAATATATATACGATAAATAAGAGTAATAAATTTCAATAATTCTAAATTGACTGATTTATAATTTTAAAATGTTGACAAATGTGTGAAATTAAATACGTAGTCTTACTTTTTATTTTTTAAGAAAATCTCTAAAACCCCTTGCAGGTCGTTGACTACTGGAGACCGCCGACTGCGGTCTGTCACTTAAGCTTCGATGTCCTTGCCGGCTATTGGAACTCCGGCGGCCTAATATTTTTTTTTCTTAATTTTTCAAGTAAAAGTTGTTAATATAGATACTTAAATTATTAATAGAAATACTAAAGTTGTAAACGGGTATTTATTAAATATCTTAGTATGGCTATTAACAACTTAGGGATCCATATTAATAATTTTTATTAGACCGTCGGGTGAAAGTTATTATGAAATATTCAATAAATACCATGTTTACAATTTTAGTATCACTATTAACAACTCAAATATCTATATTGACAACTTTTGCATGAGAAATTAAAGAAAAAAGTATATTAAGCTTATGTTTACAACTTTAATATCGCTATTAATAACTCAAGTATCTATATTAACAACTCAAGTGTTTATATATATACACATTAGACCGCCGGAGCTCCGGTCACTAGTCACTGGAGCTTTAGCTCTAGCGGCTAGTTGCTAGTAAGGACACTGGAGCTCAGATGACAGGACATCGGTGGTCGCTAGCTGCTGGTAAGGGGTTTTAGGGATTTTTTAAAAAAAATAAAAAGTAAGGGCACTTATATAATTTCACACATTTGTCAACATTTTAAAATTTTAAATCAGTCAACTTAAGATTATTGAAATTCATCACATTTATTTGTCTTTTACATATCTTGACAGTATTTTTCTGTCATTTTCGCTAATATCATTTCCCAACATTTCACAATTTTAAATCAGCTTATTTAGAATTATTAAAATTCAACATCTTTATTTATTGGGAAAATTCTAGAAAAATGAAGCAAAAAATTGGAAAGGACAAATCAGTATAGTGAAATTGTGAAATTCCAAATCAGTTAGGTATCAGTACGGTCAAGGAATCTGGGATTTTAAAATTTTGGCGAAAAGACACTCTTGCCTTTCAGCTCTCCCTCCCTCTTAGCTTGGAATAACAACATTAAGCTTTTAATTAACAATACCGTATTCTACATTAACAACATCGTAATCTAAAATATGGTGTTATTAATATAGAGACATTTGTTGTTATTGGCCCCTAAACCTTGTGAATTTCAAATTTATCCCTGGAGTTGTTAATGGAGAATACGGTGTTGTTATTCCGAGCTGAGAGGGAGAGAGAGTTGAAAGGCAGAGTTGTCTTTTTGCCAAAATTTTTAAATTCCAGATTCCTCCACCGTACTGACACCTAACTGATTTGAGATTTTGTAATTTCATTATAATGATTTGTCCTTTCCCATTTTTAGCTGCATTTTTTTTAAAATTTTCCCTTATTTATTCTTGCTATATTTTAACAATATTTTCTGTCTTTTTTCTAAAGTTATATATATGTATGTCAGATCTCAGATCTCAATTTTATATTTATCTTTTGAAAATTGCATATTTAGTATTTTAATTTCATACAAAATTTCATGTTACTTCCTTAATTTTTTAAAGTACTTTTTCAATCTTTTAAATGTTAAAAATTGAGATTTTAAACGTTAACAAAGTATTTTCAAACACTGACATATTAAATTTAAGTTTTTTTTAAATAACTATGATTATTACAAAGAATCATCATTTGAGATAAATATCAGGTTAGAGGATTGAAAAAGATATTTTATAAAATTAAGGCATAAAATTGAAACATTATAACCAGATGACTTAAAAATGCAGTTTTACTTGGTTTTTATTTACACTCAATATTGGATATTTGACACATGATTGAAAGGGAACAAAAAAGTTGTGTGAGTTTAATTAAAGGCTTGTTTGTGTGAATCGGGTTTATATATAAGTCTGATTCACATAAATCAAGATAAATATTATCCACATATTTATTTTATAGACTGTAAAGTTATTTCGTAGACCGTAAAAGCTGTCTCGTATTCCATAAATTACAATTAAAAAGCACTTATGGAGGCTATCCAAACAAGCTATAAAACCAAAGAGGAAAAATGGGTGCAGAGATATAAAATGAAACCAAACATGCTCATAAAAAAATAAATAGAAACCATAAAATAAAATTAACACGTTATACCAAATATGATTTATAAATATGATTGCTGAGTAATATAAATTATTATAAATTTTATTTAAATCACTTAAAATTAGCAAAAGTGAGATAATAGGATTTGGAATTGATAGAGATTAGAGATAAAAAAAATCATACATTTTAAAGTAACAAAAATTTTATTAGTAAATAGAAAATATTTGACAAAGTGGAAATAGACACGCATGCACATCATCATGTCATCATAGGTTCCAACTACTTTAGTACTTGCTAGAATTTAATTATTTAAAGTATGACATACTACTGATAATCATATATTAAAGTTAATGATAATATTTAGTTTCTAGATAACTATAAGAAGTTTTGGCAACAGTTGGTAGAACAGAACCAAAAAGTTTCGATGTCATTGTTTCTGTACATGAATGGATTATCAAAAATCAAAAGGTACATAAAATATATTTAAATGAAGAAAAAAACAAACAAACAAAAAATTCAGCCACTTGGTAAATCGCCAAATTTATCATATAAGATATCTATGACCTTTTTTTTCATAAAAAAGTTAATCATTTAGTTCTTATAATTTTGATTTTTTACAAGTTATCCCTAAAAGCTAATTCGTTTAACATTTTATAAAAGTTAATCATTGGCACTCATCTCATGCATGTTACTTTCTTGAATAATAAAGAAATCAATTATTTAATTATTTTAAAAATAATTTCCCTAAAAGTTGAAAGTTCAACCTATTAATATATAGATCCAATTTAAGATATTTTACAGAAGCATTATTGTAACACTGGAAGTAATCTTCACATGTTAAGTAGAGTGAAAAAGAATGGTCTTCATACCTCTAATTTATTTTAACTTTTTGTTTTTTGTTTTTGTGGTTATTTAATTTGTTGATGTTTACAGTACAGAGGCTAGTATGGAACACGTAAATATTATTAACAGGTGTTTGAACCAGTTTTGTATTGCCTCGGGGCAAAGAGTTAGCTCAAGAAAAAAAGAGGGTTTTCCTCTGAAAAATCGAGCCACACAAGAATAACTCGTTGCATCATGACTCGAAAAGGCATATACCAATGCATCATATACAAAGTGAAGAGGAGGGACTTGTTAGCTGGAAAGTCAATATATCTAACTAGAGGAGATACGCTAATCAAATGTTCTATTAGATTCTTAATATAAGATATATTTATCTAATTTAATTAAATTAAGAAAGTTAGTTAAATTAGTTAACATGACATGTATTTTTTAAAATATTCTAATCATCTTCATTTATTCTTTTATTTCCTCTTTTTATTAATTATTATTGAGAGAGTATCAATATGAGTAAATTAGAAAAAAATAGGCAAATATAATAAATATATATTATATTTATGGCTAATATTAACTTTCTAAATATGTTTTATATTAAAGACCGTATGGGGTATGTTATTTTAGTAATTCCTAATTACTTTATGCAAACGGTAGAATTTCCAATGCAGACCTGTAATGCCATTGAAAAAGGAAGGTCAGGATTTTCTGTAACGCTCTGCAGATGATATGCAAAGGATGCATGTCCTTTCTTGCTATGTTGGTGGGTATAATAAAGGTCCAGTGATCCTGGTACTCCCTTCGGTCATTAATATAAAGTATATTTATCTTATTTATTAATATTTTTTTAATTTACCCTATTGATACTCTCCCAACAATAATCAATAAAAAGAAAAAATGAGGGAATTAATGAAAATGACTATAGCGTTTTAAAATATAATACATATATATATATATATATATATATATATATATATATTAACTAACACAACTAACTTCGTTAATCTAATTAAATTAGGTACTCCCTCCGGTCCTTAATATAAGACATATTTATCTAATTTGATTAGATTAAGAAAGTTAATATGACATGTATTCTCTATAACATTCTAGTCATCTTTTCTAATTTCCTCTCCTTCTTAATTTTGGTTGAGAAAATGTTATGTGCCACATCGGCTAGGGAGGGGAATGAAAGATGTCTTATAAAGGTCTGAATATCTCCCCCTCTTGATACGTTTTAAAACTATGAGGGGTGATGGTCCTCAAAATAGACGATATGGAGACTGAGGCGTTGTGATGTTACAAATTAGTATTCGAGCTAGGTTTGAGTCAATGTGGGTTGATGTACCAGCGAGGATGCTAGGCCCAAAGGTGGGTGGAGTGTTATTTCCCACATCGGCTAGAGATGTAAACGAAAGACAATTTATATTTAGGATCAATATTAACTCTCTAATTACCGATGACTTATATTTAAAACCAAGATCAACTCTCTAATTACTGGAGTTGTAAAGATGTCTTATATTAAATATCAGAGAGAGTATTAGACACACTAAACAACATACTAAAGCCTTTATGATGAAGTTAGGATGGTTTGCATCAAGTTAGAGATAGAGATAGAGACAGAGACAAACAATATGGATGTCAATATGGAAGCTTATAATTCCCTCAAAGATGCAAAAGCTTCTATTGGTATGTCTTATATTAAAAATAACAGGGAGTATTAGACATATTAAACAACACACTAAAGCCTTCATGATGAAGTTAGGATGATTTGCAGCAAGTCAGAGACAGAGACAAACAATGAGCGTGTTTGATGGAAATGGGATAATAGTGGACAATTCAGTGTCAAATCAGTTAATAAATAAATTAAGGCACTTATCAAAGCAGCCGAAGAAATCCCTTCCAAATGGATGTCAATATGGAAGCTCATAATTCCTCAAAGATGCAAAAACTTCGATTGGCTTCTTCACAATCAACTACTCATATAATAACGAAAACGGTCAAGGGGCTTAAATGTTTGGAAATTTTTGCATATAGGTATTTAGTATTTGAAAGTTTTTAAAGGGGCAAAATATATCCTAAAAGTTTTAAAAATGGGGTAATTTTACCCCTCTATTAACCACCCTAACGAACAATGTTTGTTGACCCAATATGTAAAGTTGGCATGCCTATATGGCATCCACATCCCTCTTTTTTTTATCCATGTTAGTTGTCAGACTTTTTAGTAGGATATTTTTTTAAAAAAATATCAAATCCTCTCACACAACGTCTCCCGTTCTTGATATAAAATTCAGTTGAGTTATTTGAAAAGATTAAAAAAATTATTTAATTATATATTAGTTTATAAGTCAAACAAATTTTTTTTTAAAAATGATATAATATAAATACATTAAAGTAATTTATTCAGCTTTCTTAACCTTTTAAATTAACCAACTGTTGGAACTAGTATATATTTTTTTTAAAAAAAGTATATGTCATCAAAATATGAAACTTCTAAAGGACTAGAGACATTACAAAAAATGATTTGTTTTTTTTTAAAAAAAAATCTGATGGCTGACATGAACCAAAAAAGTGTGAGGTGATATTAGATAGACATGTCACGTTTACATATTTGATCAACACTAGGGCTGATTAACAGAGGGGCAAAATTACCCTGTTTTTAAAATTTTTAGGGCGCATTTATTCCCTCAAAAATTTCTATATGCCTAATATCCATATGTAAAAATTTTCAAAACATTTAAGCCCTTTAACTCTAACCAGGAAGCTGAAATGGACATGGCACTAGCTTTTGGAAAGGATTGCTCTTTGTTCCGTGCTGGCTTATTTATAGACACAGAATAAAATGGTCGAGTTGTTTTTTTTTTTTTGGGCTAAATGTGCGCTGGATGGAGCGAATGGCCTAGAAGTGATGAGTCCGGAGGCTTCAATGTTTCTATTGGTCCCCTCTATATTTCCTTTCGTTCTAGTACCTGTTTGGGAATACAGTATAAAAATGATTTTTTTTAATGTGGTTTTTATAAAAGCCAAATAGAAAAAAAGTTATATTGTTGATGTGATTTATGTTTGGATTAGCAGTAGGAGAAATAGCTTTTTTGTTCTAAACCTAGTGAAAAAAAGCCATAAGCTACTTCAATTAACTTCTAAAAAAAGTAACTTTTTTTTTTCTAAAAGCCCATTAAAAACTAACGTGTTCACAAACGCGTCCGTAGATGTCAAATGAGCTTTTGCCCTCCAAATGAGCTTTTTTTCCCTCCCTAATGAGATCCCAAACAAACCCTTAATGTTTCCATTATTAAATTAAGTTTAATGATTTGAGATTATTTTATATACTAAGATTTTTATTATATTTAATTTTATAATATTATTTTTTATAATATTAAATCTCAATAATTAAAACTTATCTAATAATAAAGACATTAAATAGAGAGGAAATAAAGAAATGGAGTTATTTCTCTCCCAGTACATGTATATTTGTTTTTGGTTAAATGTCATTTTTGTCTTAAAAGTATTACTTTAGAAGCAATTTTGTCCAGAAAATTTCATTTGGGGCAATTTTGCCCTGAAAGTTTCAAATGTAGGGTAATTTTGTCTTGATTGTTATCGCAGTTAAGTTGACAGTTAATTGATCAAATTTAGGGCAAATTTGCTCCAAAATGAAAACTTTCAGGGCAAAATTTTCCTCTAAAATAACGATAAAATTGCCTTAAAAGTTTCAACTTATGAGCAAATTCTCCCTGAAATTTTTCACTTAAGAGCAAATTTGTCTCGAAATTTGGTCAACTAACGGTCAAACTTCATTGGGATAACGGTCAGAGCGAAATTACTCCACATTTGAAACTTTCGAAGTAAAATTGTCCTTGAGCCGATATTTCTAGGACAAAAATGACATTTAACCTTCTTTATTTATTTATTTTTTTGATGTAAACTGAATTTTATTATCTCATTTATGAAATTGCAAGCAGAGTTAGACACTTTAGACTATCGTTGTCCTTCAGGAGAATAAAACCTTAGTTTTGTAATTTGTTTTGCTTTGTACCCCCGTGGTATAAAAAACAAGCTAAAATTATGGGGTAGCTTTTTTTATGGGAAAATTCTAAATAAATATTATTTAAATTTTAAAATTTTAAATTAGTTTTGTTAATAAAAAAATAATGGAATAGACCACTCAATTTTTTATCAAATAATTGATTCAGGATGTATTTGGTTTGAGAGTGGAGGGGAAGGGAGGGAAAATTTTGAAATAAATTTTTTTCCCTCACTTTATTATTTTCCCTCTCTTCCTTTTCCCCCTCTAATAAAATTTTCTCTCAACTCCCTCTCACCTCCCCTACCCTCAAACCAAACACATTTTTAGAATTTTAAAATTCAAGTGATATTTTTTTAAATTTTTTCCTTTTTCATTGTTTTAGCACCCTCATTCTGTCCACTTGCACAAAAAAAAAACCTGTCTTGTCATTAATCTAAGAATCATTTACTTAAATTGATTATATTAAGAAAGATAGTTAAATTAGTTGATTTAAATAAATATGACATTTTATCAAAAAAATATGACATTTTTTTTCTAAAATATTATTATTTAAGACTAAAAGAAAGTGACTTTGTTTTTTGGATAAAAAAGAAAGTTAAATTTTTTTTAAGAAATAGACTTAGGTTAGTTTGTAGAATTTTTTTAAATACATTTTTTATGAATTTTAAAGTGATTTTTTTCCGTAATAAAATGCTAGTTCATATATTTAAAATTGAAATAATTTCTTTTTTCCCCTTTACTATTTTAAAGTGCTTTAAACCAGCAAAATAAGTTATTAATTATTGTTCAGGTCCCCTGCAGGCTCTCATTTCTTCTCCGCTTAAATAAAACGGCGTCGTTTTAAATTCAGGTGGAATATCAGCCATTGAATTTAAAGTCTAATCCTAGCCGTAGGTTGAGTAGATTGGAGAGAAGAGGCTCAGCCCTCACGCCACTTCACTTGGCCGCTCATGTTCATCACCTCATCAGCGTTTTCAACTGTGGAAATCGAGCCTCATCCCCGGCCTCGGTACCCAACAGAGATTTCAGAATGTTCGGGCGTCTTCATCGTCGGTGTCTTCATCGTCGATTTAGGCCCCATCTTCGGTTCATCATCCAGAGATTCAGAGTTTGGCATTTGCAAGCACTCGAGAGAGTTTGGCTTATGGTTTTTGGATAGACCCTTTTTTGTTCACTCAGGTTTGGTTCCTGATTTCCGCTTGTTTTTGGAATATGAGTTCAGCTGGAATGCAGGTTTTGTGATGCTCTGCACTTTGCTGTAAACTCTGTTTTGAATTGGGTTTTGTGACTTTCTTAATGCATCATGTTTCTTCTTTAACAGCAATCTGATTCTGCATAACTTGGGTTTTATAAAATTCATAACTTGCAGCAGACAATTGTTTTCTTCTGCATAACATGTGTCATGGACTCTGTTGAGGGACGCTCAACTGAATTGGTTAAAAAAACCGCTGTCCAATTTTTTGAAATAAAGCAACACCGTTTTTAGTAAATGGAGGCGCAATGGAAAGGGGCCTTGTATATGTGGTATGTAAATTTTGGTCTATGATATATAGTTGTATCAAGGTTTGGTGATTAAATAGGACTGGATTTATAGTTACAATTGTTTTCTTCTGCATAACATGTGTCATGGACTCTGTTGAGGGACACTCAACTGAATTGTTTAAAAAAACCGCTGTCCAATTTTTTGAAATAAAGCAACACCGTTTTTAGTAAATGGAGGCGCAATGGAGAGGGGCCTTGTATATGTGGTATGTAAATTTTGGTCTATGATATATATTTGTATCAAGGTTTGGTGATTAAATAGGACTGGATTTATAGTTCCAATTGTTTTCTTCTGCATAACATGTGTCATGGACTCTGTTGAGGGACACTCAACTGAATTGTTTAAAAAAACCGCTGTCCAATTTTTTGAAATAAAGCAACACCGTTTTTAGTAAATGGAGGCGCAATGGAGAGGGGCCTTGTATATGTGGTATGTAAATTTTGGTCTATGATATATATTTGTATCAAGGTTTGGTGATTAAATAGGACTGGATTTATAGTTGCAATATATGAAGTCTGGGATTGTGATTTTAAGAGGAATACTCTTGAAGCTTGTCAAGTGGAATGCACACAAGGTATTCAATGAAATGTGTGATATGTGAATTTTGGTCTATGGTAGAAACTAGCAAATAAGTGTGATATAGGTATTATTGTTGATTAAATTATAGTGTAAAAGGTAATTATTCTGTATAATGAATTTTGAAATTGAAATTAAGGAGCTATTGCAAGGGTATTTGGTTGATAATTGAAAGATTAAATTTGTATGTTCTTATGCTAGTCTTTGAAGTGCATCTAAGGTGCTGGGTTTTATTTTTTAGAAGGGAATTTTGCTATTCTTTATTTTAATTTCTGTTATGGTATCTTATTGAAAAGTGGTGGTTAGTTGGACTTTGATTGAGAAGTAGAAGCCTTTAGGAAATATTATATTGGTATAGTTGCTATGTTATGAGTTTGTTAGATAAGGTTCATATCGAGTGTTTGATGATATGTTCACAAGAAATATGGGTTATAGTTACAATTGATAACTAGCTTTATTGGTGACAATTTTGATTAGATTATAATGGTTTGGTGTTACCATTGACTAGTATGGTCTAAGACATTAATTGGTTATAAGGGCTTCTCCAATATTTTTGAAGCTTCATGTGATATATCACATGGGATTTGCCTCTGTCGTGGGAAAACTGTTAGAAGACAAAAAGCTTTTTATGTAGACACAACTTAGTGGACTTGCAAGTGCCTTAAAACATTCCTTTTTTTTCTGCACTATGTCTCCACCATTACCCTTAATTCACTCCACTAGTGTTTCTTTTCTTCCTCCACTACTGAATTTCTTGCCCTATAAATGCACACACATAATGTACTCATTTTGTATCAATAAATTCTGGGCTCTATGAGCTAATATGGTATCAAAGCAGGTTCTATACTGAGGGTGAGGCAACAGTGAGATAGTCACTGATGCCAGAATTTGAGCGACAGAGAGAAACAGCGAGAGGGACAGTGAGAGCTGAAACATTGTGAGTGACGGCGAGTGAAGTCTCACCGCCACCACAGGGACGACCGGAAACCGCCGATCGGCGGAACCCAGAAGCACGGCGTCAAAAGGAGCCGGCGCGTGACCCCACGCGCCTCCACAACTGCCGGCGCGTGACCTCACACGCCACCGTCCGTACTGTTCTCCGGCGACCATTTTTTTAGAACCATGAACCCCTCTGAATTTCCTCCTCTTTTTGGCTCTTTTCCTGAAAATTCAACCAAAAACAGGGCTATTCCAATAGCACTTATGTCAGGTACAAATTCTGAAAAAGAAGAATCTTTTTCCACCACTCATACCTCAACCAACAGAATGGTGAGGACTCCAGAACTCTCAGATAGTCAAATAATGGCCATCAACCACAGGTTTAATAGGCGAAACTATCTTCAGTGGTCTCAAACTGTGCTAAGGTATATTCGTGGGAAGCGGAAGGAAAAATATATCAATGGAGCAGCACCTCAACCTACTCCAAATGATCCAAATTTTGACACATGGTTTGCTGAAAACAATCAAGTTATGACTTGGTTGTGCAATTCTATGACAGATGACATGAGTGAAAGCTATCTTCTAGCAGATACAGCAAAGGAAATCTGGGATGCAGTAAGACAAACTTACTCTTCCCTTGAAAACACCGCAGCGTTACTTCACTTGAAACGACAACTTCGAGACTTAAGGCAAGGTAACTTGACAGTTACATAATATTATAATGCCTTGATGAGAATCTGGCAACAATACCTCTACGATATACATCCATGGGATACTGTCAAAGATGCCCAGTTACATAGAAGACTAACGGACGAGGGAAGAATATATGACTTCTTTCTTGGGCTCAATAACTCTTTTGAAGAGATAAGAGGTCGAATCATGGGACTAAAAACTCTGCCTTCCCTTCGTAAAGTTGTCAACCATGTGCAATTTGAAGAAAGCAGGAAACTACTGACTCAAAGCTGTTCTTCCATCCAAACTGAAAGTTCAGCTCTTGCAGCGAAAGGAACAAAAGATGAACAGAGGAATAATAAATGGTGCAACTACTGCAAGAAAAAGGGCCACATCAAAGAGGAATGCTGGAAGTTACATGGTAAGCCACCAACCAACAAACAACATCTGTCGCCTAATGTCAACTTCACTGCAGCAGATCAAAGAGCTGAAGATAATGCATACCTAAGCTTTGAAGAAGTAAGCTGTTTCGTCAAATGCTTGAAAAACAGAATAAGTCCAAATCTACTCCTAGTGTGAATCTAGTATAATCAGGTAATTCAATTATTGCCCTTAACACTACAGTAACTAGTAAAGATACTTGGATTGTAGATTCAGGAGCTACAGATCACATGACAGGTAACAAAACCTTATTCCATAACCTTAAACTTTGTCATGAACTTCTTCTAGTAAAAGTTGCCAATGGTGTTTTCACAAAGGTTGAGGGAATTGGCAAGGTCATAGTATCTAATGACTGGGAACTTAAAAATGTTCTGTTTGTGCCAGCACTCACTTGTAACCTTATATCTGTGAGTAAACTGACTAGAAGTCAATCATGTCGAGTAACATTCAATGGTGATTGTTGTTTTTTTCAGGATTTAAAATCGAGGCGGACGATTGGGACTTCTTGAGAATGGGATGGATTGTACTATCTTGAAGGATCAAACTTGAAGATCGATGCAAGGAAGGAAAGAAGGACACTAGTTAGCTCCAATTCTCAAAGTCATGATGTACACTTGTAACATTATCGTTTAGGTCATCCTAGTTTTGAGTATATGAAGCATGTATTTCCTACTTTATTCAATAAAAACTCCATTCCTTTTTATTGTGAAACTTGTCAACTTGCCAAACAAACTCGGTCCTCATATCCTAAACAGCCTTACATACCCTCCTCACCATTCACACTAATCCATAGTGACATTTGGGGTTCTGCCCGAATCAAAACTCTCACCAATGCCAGGTGGTTTGTTACTCTCATAGATGATCATACTAGAACGACGTGGGTGTATGAAAGACAAGTCCGAAATAGCTCAAGTATTTCAAAACTTCTATACCTTTGTGCGAACTCAATTCAATACTTCCATCAAGATTTTAAGAAGTGATAATGCAAAAGAATACATGAGTAATGCCTTTAACGACTTCCTCATTAAACATGGAATTCATCACCAAACTTCTTGCCCTTACACCCCTCAACAAAATGAAGTGGCTGAGAGGAAAAATCGTCACCTATTGGAAGTAACCCGAGCCTTATTGATGGAACGACATGTGCCTACCATCTTCTGGGGTGATGTTGTATTCACTGCAGCTTATCTCATTAACTGTATGACGTCCAAAGTCCTCAATTACACCACTCCTATCCAAAAACTACTCGACCAATTTCCAACTTGCCCATTGATCAATTCTTTACCTCCAAAGGTGTTTGGGTGTGTTGTCTTTGTTCATAAAAATGATGGTAATAAATTTGCTGCTCGAGCAGACAAGTGTATCTTTCTTGGCTATTCCTCTACTCAAAAATGGTACAAATGCTACTGTCCTACTTCCAAGAAACTCATAATCTCCCGGGATACTGTTTTCTTGGAAGACGAAGCATTTTATCCTAAATTACCCATTCAGGGGAAGTATACTGACATTGAATGGCTAAGTTTGGAAAACTCTAAGGGCTTGACACATACACCATTACTGCCTCCACCTAATCCAATAACCACAATTGACTCCTTTGTTCAAACCTGAACCTGAACAAAGCACACCTCAACCCGAACCCACACCTAGGGAATTTGCAAACAAATGTTGAGATCAATTCAGAGTTGGATATCGGACTACAAGGAAGGGAAGAACCAGACACTAATAGTACTATCTCCCCCATTCAAAGGAACGACCAAGACTCCAATTCGGGATTAAATCCTGAAGAAATGGGTTGGCCTATTGCATTGAGAAAAGGGGTAAGAACTTGCACTCAACATCCAATTCAACGCTTTGTCTCATATGGTAACTTGTCTATGAAAATGCAAAGCTTTGTTGTAAACAGTGCACAGATAAAAGTTCTCGACACATTCCAACAAGCTATGGCTGATCCAAAATGGAAATAAGCTGCAGAAGAAGAATTGAGGGCACTAAAGGACAATAAAACGTGGGAGATTACAATGCTCCCTGAAGGAAAGAAGCCAGTCAGATGTAGGTGGATCTTCACACCTAAATTCAATCCTGATGGAAGTATCAACAAATACAAAGCAAGACTTGTTGCAAAAGGCTATTCTCAGACATATGGCATTGATTATCAGGAGAAATTCGCTCCAGTAGCTAAACTTAATACCATCCAGGTACTACTATCAATAGTAGCTAATTTGGATTGGTCACTGCATCAACTGGATGTGAAAAATGCCTTTCTGAATGGAAATTTGGAGGAAGTATATATGGAGATTCCAGATGGAATTTCTGCTCCTAACAACTCTGTGTGCAAACTCAATAAGTCGTTATATGGACTTAAACAGTCACCCAGGATATGGTTTGGTAGATTCACCAAAACAATGAAGGGATTTGGGTATATCCAAGGACAAGCAGATGACACTTTATTCATCAAACGTGTTAATGAAAAAGTCACCATCTTGATAGTCTATGTTGATGACATAGTCATTACAGGAAATGATGAAGATTGTATTGCACAGTTAAAACAGAACTTGTCAATTGAATTCCAAGTAAAAGATCTAGGACAAATGAGGTATTTCCTAGGCATGGAAGTGGTAAGAACTAAAAAAGGCATCTGTGTATCTCAGCGGAAATACACACTAGACCTGTTACATTAGACAGGGATGTTGGGAGCACAACCTGAAGAAACACCGATGGAAGAAGGTTGTCATCTAGAGATCAAACCAAAAGGTGTCCCAGTCAACACAGAACGATACAGAAGAATTGTAGGGAAGCTCATATACTTAACTCACACACGCCCTGACATTAACTATGCGGTTGGAATAGTAAGTCAATTCATGCACCAACCACAAGAAGAACATATGACTACAGTGTATAGAATCCTAAGCTATTTGAAATTTAATCCTGGAAGAGGAATCTTCTTAAGAAAAGGAACTACCAGAAATATCGAAATCTACACTGATGCAGACCATGCAAGGGATCCAGAGACTAGAAGATCCATCTCAGCGTATTGTACATATGTGTGGGGAAATCTGGTTACCTGGAGAAGCAAGAAACAAACTGTGGTATCAAAAAGTAGTGCGGAAGCAGAATTGAGAGCAGTTAACAATGGAGTTTGTGAAGGAATTTTGGTCATCAGATTACTTAAAGAGTTGGGAATTCCACACGAGGGACCAATACAAGTTTGGTGCGACAACAAGGCTAGCATCGAAATGGTTAAGAATCCAGTTTATCATGATAGAACAAAACATGTTGAGATAGACAGGCAATTTATCAAAGAAAAAATTGAAGCAGGCATCATGAGTCTATTCCATATCAGATCTGAAAATCAGATTGCAGATATAATGACAAAACCTCTTGGTAGAACTAAGTTTGAAGAATTTCGGTGCAAGCTGGGAATGATTGACATATACTCTCCAGCTTGAGGGGGAGTGTTAGAAGACAAAAAGCTTTTTATGTAGACACAACTTAGTGGACTTGCAAGTGCCTTAAAACATTCCTTATTTTTCTGCACTATGTCTCCACCATTACCCTTAATTCACTTCACTAGTGTTTCTTTTCTTCCTGCACTACTCAGTTTCTTTCCCTATAAATGCACACACATAATGTATTCATTTTGTATCAATGAATTCTGGGCTCTATGAGCCAATAAAAACTAAAATGAATTCTTGTTACCTGGATTATTGCTAATAGTTCAACAATCATGTTGCAAGAATAAGCCCCCTACTATGATAGGATTTATCATGTTCAAGATAGAAAGTAGTTCTCATTGTCTAAAGACCCCAATGTTGTTTTGCTGTGTTGCTACATTGATTTCTATTATGTTTCAAAGGCGTAAGTTTTAATATTTAGTTGTGAAAATCTCTACGGTTTAAATATTTTAATGGTACCTAGATGTCATTTTCCTAAAGAAATCACTGTTCAGTGTTTCGTTGAAAATTTTGTCCATTTAAGATTTGAACGGTAAAAAATTGTTTCTAGTTTTTCCATACCCTTTTTCCTTCCTTCAAAAATTCTACCGCACTGCTATAAGACCAGCAATGCTATATGATAGTGAATGTTGGGCTTTAAAGGGATATCATGAACATAAAATGGGGGTAGCTGAGATGAGGATGCTAAGATGGATGTGTGGCCATACAAGAAAGGACAAGATTCGTAACACTCATATACGTGATCGTGTTGGAGTGGCCCCTATTGACGAAAAAATGGTAGAAAATCGTTTGAGATGGTTTGGACATGTTCAGCGAAGGCCATTGAGTGCTCCGGTGAGAAGGGTTGATCAAACAGAATGGAGTCCTGTCAAACGAGGTCGAGGAAGACCGAAACGAACGCTTAATGAGGTCATTGAGAGAGACCTTTTAATTAATAATATATCAAAATTTATGGTCTTTGATAGAGCACAATGGCGTCGTGCGATCCATGTAGCCGACCCCACCTAGTGGGATAAAGGCTCTGTTGTTGTTGTTGTTGTAGTTAATGACATTTCATATTGCACATGCTTTTCATGTGTGCCCTTATTTGATAGGATGTCTGAAATAATAAAACCTTATTAATTACTCTCCCTAATAAGAATATTTTTGAAAAGATTTTATTTATTACATATTGACAATTTTAAAATGCCTTACATTTTTAAATATTTTATTTTAATAAAATCTTACAATTTTGAAGGGATTATATGCTGAAAGGCCGGAGCTGCGGAATAAGAGTTTCATGTCTAGAAGGGGCAAGCATGTCGATTCTCCAACTGAAACCTTCAAACCTTAATTTCCCTTCCACCATGGAGTCCTCCAATGTTCTCTATCTCAATCAACAACCACACACCGCATTTCCCCAACCCATCACCACTCCACCTCTTCATCCCCAACCTTCTCTCACCTACCTGTTCTTAGACTCTGTAACTTACACCAAATTAATTCGATCATCCATTAAAACCGCGTCTCTGATACATGGAAAACTTGCTCATGCACACATGATCAAGACTTCCTTCCAACCCTGTTTATTCTTACTCAACAATCTTTTATACATGTATAGCAAATGTGGTGAATTATGTAATGCTCAAAACCTGTTTGACAAAATGCCCAAACACAATATCATTTCTTATAACTCTTTAATTTCTGGGTATTCCCAAAGGGGGATGCATGATAAGGTCATGCATGCTTTCTGTCAGGCTAGAATGGGTGGTCTTAACCTTGATAAGTTTACCTACGTGGGCGCCCTTGGGGTTTGCGGTCACACTGGGAATGTACGATTTGGTAAGCTAATTCACAGTTTGGTTATTGTGGGTGGATTGAGTGATCAAGTTGTTTTGGTTAATTCTCTTATTGACATGTACTCAAAATGCTGCCAGATTGAGCAGGCGAGATTGTTGTTTGAGACTTCCACAGTCCTGGATGAAGTTTCTTGGAATTCAATGATTGCTGGTTATGTTCGATCAGGTGTCAATGAGGAGGTTTTTGAACTCCTTGTGAAAATGCATCGATCTGGGTTGATGTTGAGTAGCTATACTTTAGGAAGTGTACTTAAGGCATGCTGCTTCAAGAATTTGAATCAATTTGGTGAAATACTTCATGGATACATAGTCAAGCTTGGTTTGGACATAGACGTTGTTGTAGGGACTGCATTGCTCGATATGTATGCAAAGACAGAAAACTTGCTCAGTGCTATTCAAATTTTCAAATTTACTCCCAACCCTAATCTTATCACGTATAATGCTATGATTGCTGGCCTCCTGCAAGCAGAGACTAAATTTTCTGAATACGCACAAGAAGCACTTCATCTTTTCTCTGAGATGAAAAGGCAAGGAATGAAGCCGTCCAAATTTACATTCTCAAGCATACTTAAGGCTTGTATTGGTGATAAAACTTTTGAGGTTGGAAAGCAAATTCATGCTCAAATTTGTAAAAACAATCTTCAGTCTGATGAGTTCATTGGCAGCGCTCTGGTAGATTTGTACTCATTTTCTGGTTCAATTGACGACGGGCGAAGGTGTTTCAACTCAACTCCTAAGTTGGATGTCGTCTCATGGACATCAATGATTGCAGGTTCTGTTCAAAATGGACAGTTTGAAAATGCCCTGTCTTTGTTCCATCAACTCTTGGCATCTGGAATTAAACCAGATGAATTTATCATATCTAGTGTGATGGGTGCTTGTGCAGATATGGCCACGACAAGATCTGGAGGGCAGATCCAGAGTTATGCATTAAAGTCTGGGATTGCCAATTTTACCATTGTTCGAAATTCACAGATTTGCATGTATGCAAAGTCTGGAGACATTGATTTGGCTAAACAGACCTTTCAAGAGACAGCGAATCCAGATGTGGTATCCTGGTCTGTGATGATATGTAGCACTGGACAACATGGATGCGCCAGGGAAGCGTTACGACTTTTTGAGTTGATGATTGCTTCTGGAATCAAACCCAATAAAATCACATATCTTGGGGTTTTGACTGCTTGTAGCCATGGAGGTCTAGTTGAAGAAGGACTACAATTCTTTGAAACCATGAAGAAAGATTATGGCGTAGCAGCTAACGTAAAGCACAATGCTTGCATTGTTGACCTATTAGGTCGTGCTGGGAGGTTAGAAGATGCCCAAAATTTCATCTTTGATTCATGCTCTGAAAATGATCCGGTATTATGGCGTGCCTTGTTAAGTGCTTGCAGAGTTCACAAGGACACTGTCGTGGCGAAACATGTTGCAGATAGAGTGATAGAGCTCGAACCTCGAGCAGCTGCATCTTATGTGCTCCTTTACAATATCTATAATGAAGCTGGGAAGGAGAAGCCTGCTTTAGAAGTTAGGAAGCTCATGCAAAATAGAGGGATTAAAAAGGAACCTGGTATAAGTTGGATTGAAGTAGGAAACAAGGTCCATTCCTTTGTGGTGGGAGATCACTCTCACCCAATGAATCAACTGATTCACTCACGGTTGGAAGAAATGTTGGGGAAAATAAAGAGAAGTGTCTCTGATTCTGAGAAGCTTCCTTTGAGTATCTCAGAAGTTGAACTAAGTGGCAAAACGGGCATGAAGAACCATCACAGCGAGAAGTTAGCAGTAGCTTTCGGAATACTCTTTCTACCAAAATCGGCGCCGGTGAGAGTGATGAAGAATTTGAGAGTATGCAGTGATTGTCACGCAATAATGAAGCTCATATCTGAAGTAGAGGAGAGAGAAATAATTCTTAGAGATGCTATTCGTTTTCATCACTTCAGAGAAGGTTCTTGTTCTTGTAAAGATTACTGGTAGCAGAAGCAACATCAGTACCAGGAATTAGGAAACAAAGAGCATTTGTATCCTGAGGATTAATTAGACAAGGAGGACTAGGAGAGAGATTCAGATTGCTTAGATTATATAATTCTTTTCTGAAGTGGTTTATTAAACACACACACACACTTGCCATAATGCAAGAGTGTGAAAAAGGAAATCTTTGTTAGACATGTTTGAAACTTTTGAATTTTTGGATGAACTCATGAAAGGATCTGATATGAAAGAGTGACAAAAGCATAAGAATGGTACAGCAGAAAAAGTTTGCTCTTGTTTCATTGCCTCGTTTGCATTTCAAGTGGTAAGAACAAGGTTCAATTACTCCTTGTGCGTATGTAGTTTTACTTATATATGAATGTTTACAAATTTAGATCTTCCAATGTATTTGTTAATTTTGTTAACGTGGCTGACTAATCCGCAGATTTGTCTGGCGTAGTTTCTAGTTTCAATTTAAATATAATCACAATCCTTGTTCTGAAAAAAAAAAGAAGACAACGACGACTTGCTACCGCAAAATTCACAGATTAATGGGGGGAAAACATGATTCAAATTCCAATATATGAAATTAGTTCCTGCAAAAAACCAAATAGGTTGCTGAAATATGAATTAAATGAAAAAAAAATAGAAGAAAAAGTATTTTGTCAATATATAAAACACCATCAAACTATTATGTTAGTAAACAGTTTATAATATTTTAATTTAATAATTAAACATAATTAGAAATTAGGCGGGTAGGTTAAATAATAAGATTATAATCAAAGAAAAAAAAAGGAGAATTACATCCAGGTTCCGTTCAAGAGAAATAAAAAAATTGGTCTTATAGATTTGTCAATTGCGTCTCTAAACTTATTAATTTATGTTCCTGGAATTGTCAATAAGACTATTTTTTTTTCTCTTAAAAAGAATCTGAATATAATTCACTCAAGAAAAAACTTATATGATGTCAGTGATACTAATAATAATCAAAATTCTTCTTTCCCCCAATTCCTCCTTAATTAAGGCCTCGCACACTTATGATGGGGTTAATTTTTCTTATGATGTGTCACCTCTAGGCGTAAAGTTAATACCTAGAGGGATTACATTGTTAGACCAACTATATGTTGGTTGTAATATTCTTATTTTTTTATTAATATTATTTTGTCCTATTATTATGAGAAAAAACAAATTTTTTTTTATAAGTGGAAGTGGGGCCTCACAGGCCCAAGAAGCAAAACATAGAAGGAAACTTACAACAAGCATAGAAGGGCACCGGCAAAAAAAAAAAAAAAAAAAAAAAGAGCATAGAAGGGCACAATTTGTGACAAAACTTTTTTTGTTTAAAAAAAAAACAGTGTCTGTTCACATTGTCGACTCTTTGTATGACCTAAACTCCAAACTCCACTGTCGAAACCCTTGACGAGATCGCGATTTCAGCACAAGCACACCGACTCACAACACGCAGATCGGCCGGTGAGAAAAGGAAGAGGCAGAGGACTAACACCACAACACGCAGATCTGCCAGAGACACTGAGAACGAAGACGCGTGAGGTAATAAGAGCAACTTGCCACCGCTTCATCGCCACCGAGCTGGAGAATCTGCGGTGAGGTAAGTCGTTCTTTGCTTCTATTTCATTTGAGTTCTGTTTGGCTCTTCATCCATTCTTCACCTATTTCGCACTTTCAAACTGTGAACTTACAACATTAACGATAGACGTTACACTTGTTTTTGTGCCGGAGAAACAAATAGTCAGCAAAATACCCGAATTATTTCCTGCTATGTACTTAGTCTTCCGTCCATGATGTTTACGGAGGAATTCTCTCAAAAGAGCCTTATATCGTTCAAGCCCCTATAATAATGTTCATGGCAGACGAGTCAAAATCAACATTCATGTAATTACCAAACTATTATATATAAAAAATTATTTAAATTCTATTAGTTAATTGCATAGTTTGAGTTTCATAGGTTCTGTCATAATGCGAGAACATTAATATTAAGTACGAATCAACCAAACCCCAGGAACAATATAAACAAACATACGATAGGAAAGAATTAAATATGTGGCTTTATTTTAATTTTTGAAAGAACCAGCCATATAGGTGTTCAAAACTTGGGAATTCACAACAGCACTTGGGTTTATTTACAAGTTACATAAGGGGATTTAGAAAACACGAGAATTACAGGAATTTAGGACAATACTTAATGCCTTCACAAGACACGGAAGTAAATTTACAACAACACTCCGGATGCCCCTTACAAGACACATAAGGGCATTTATAAGACTCAAAAAAATTTCCAAGACTTAAGATCATTTACAACAACACTTAAATCATTTGCAATAGACATGAAAGACTTTACAACAACAATTGGCCCATTTACAAGACACATAAGGGAATTTACAATATCTTTTAAGGGAATTTACAACATAAATTGAAAGTCTCCATTTACAAGCAACATAAAGGAATTTACAAGACACAAGTAATTTTTCACGACACTAGAATTTACCACTATCATATGATATGCAAGTTGAAATCATTTCCAAAACAAATATTTAGAGGTGTTATAGAGCCACTAGTAACGTTGGAAGATCTCAAACAACGACTATAACATGTGACTATGTTTTTTGAGTTACATCAAAAGCAGAGTAATGAAATTCCCATAAAGCATCGTAACAAAGGCAGTAAAATCCACGTCAGACTTTATATGGATGAAAAGTATGTTACTATGACGATTTCTAGCTAGAAGAGCATTATGAGGCTTGAAAGGCAGTTATGCGTCTCTTAGCCAATTATGATCGTGCTATTACTGATCAAAACTTGTGTACTAACATTGATGGTTCTTTTGAGATCAAAGGCCTGAAGCAAAGTTATGTTATGCCATGACATAAAAAGTTTTTTATGTCATGTTTAGCGCCTTTAATCTTAAAAGGATCATCAATGTCATCACACAAGTTTTGACTAGTTATAGTAGGATTAGAATTGGTTAAGAGAGGCAGAGCTGCATGGCAGCATTAAGCCTCACAATATTTTTATGGTAAAAAACTGTTGTAGTAACGGACTTTTCGTCCATATAAACACCGTTGTGGATTTTTCTGCTCTTCTTACAATGCTTTATGATAATTTTTTTACTCTGCTTCTACCTTACTCAGAAAGTTTGTCACAAGTTGTGGTGGTTGCTTAAGATCTTCTGGCGTTACTAGTGGCTCCATAACACCTCTAAATATCTGCATTGGAAATGATTTCAACTTGCATATCATATGATAGTGACTTTAGCCTTGAAGATTACAAATACATTGATGATCATTATTACTTCATGTTCTTTTCCTTTCATATCAAATTTTTATTAACATTATCTTGCTCTTGTCATCACCATAAGGTTGGTGATGTTCGCATCACAGCAATCCACCACATTTTCATTCAATCCATTAGTCGCTTTGCTTTCTTGATTCTGGAAGCCATTTTCTTTTGATAGATTCAGCAGTCATCCCATTCATTTCCACAAAGCCTCTTGTCCAATAGGTGGAGACCACTCTAGCATTCCCTTCCCAAGCTTGACTTTTAACAATATAAGCTTTCATTGTCTTGAATTCTTACTTTAGTTTGTAGAGGCAGCCCTCCTCATGGTTCATTTGAATTATGTTCAAATGTTTGTTCTCAAGTGTAAGCATTTCTCTGTGTTACCTGTTAAGGTTGACATTTGGGTTAACGTATTGGTCAGTTACAAATTAACATAATCTAGAGCTACATCTTTCAAGGTTATTAGGTTGCCCTCTAGCATTTTCATCTGCAACATCTTTAGTGTTTTAAATCCGAGGAGGTTTAGTGTGAGTAATCTTTCTACGGTTAATTTGCCTTCATTTGAAGAATTGTGTTCCATTTTCTAATCCTAAATTTGTGGCAATGTTTCTTTCTAATTGTCTTCATTTTAAAGAATTGGTGCTAAATCTTCTGGATATACCTTACGAGGATTCAACGCACGACATTGCAAGATTTGAACATGTATTGTTTGCTAATGTTCCAGCGTTTGTATTCCCAATCAAAGTTTACTCCAACGTTTAATTTCTTTGTTTACATGACACTAATGCTTTGTCTATTTGTCCCAAATGCTTGAAATAATAAATAAAACTTAAGATGAGTGGATTATACTTGAGTTAATTTTAGCCTAGTGTTAAATATGTTTTAAATATGAAAGATTAGCAAGTGGATTAATGTTGTGATTAGTAATAAAGTTGAATATCTGGAGCTACGTTTGAAGTCGCACGAGGATGACTATGACTGCTTTCGCTGCTAATAACATGAATGAAAGTTTTAAAGTTGAGTGATCACTATAAGCAGCGTGCAGAAGTTCAAAAAAGCTCTATGTGGCAACCACTAATGTCACTACTAGAAGTGATCACTCAACTTTAAAACCTTCAAACAATCAATACTGCTAGCTTTTTTTTGTCAAAAAAAAAACATTGAAAATGAAACATAAAAGATTGGGGCATTCCGAGAATTGAACTTGGGTCTATAAGATGAAAAAAAAAAGCAAGAATATGTAGGTATTTATATATTTTAAAGTTATAAATTCTAAATTATATATATATTGGTCGACAAAATATTGGACATTTTCTATTTAATCTTGTTAGTTTTTACTGAAAAACACCATTGTTCGACTTGATTTGTTGTCTCTAATACATGAACCATAATTCTGTTTGGATTCAACTAGCAATACCTATCAGGCAGAAAGTAATATGTGGTTGGGGAGAGAAACAAATTTAGAAGAAAATTGATTTTTTTAAAATTATAAATTATAAAATTGATTTATTTTTTTGAATTATGATTTATGAAATTGATTTATTACAATTGATGATCATAAGCTCTTTTAAATAGGTTATGGTGAAACCAAGGCGTTAACTGAAAAATAGATTTTAGCATCAAGAGCAGAGCAACTAACTCATGATCCATATCAAGGTTTTGTCGTTTTGACATATAATTAATTATAAATTCAATCGAAGCTGATATTTAATTCAATGTGAGAGCATAACACTCATAAAAGAAGATTGTTCTTTCTATTTAAACTTGTCAGCATAAACACTACCATCTCCATTTCTCCTGTATTTTTTTATAAGCACCAATTAAGTACTTTACATAAAATAAGAAAGTTAATTAGAATTATTTATTTCCCATAAAATTTTAAAATTACGTTCAATAAAAATAATTAGTTAGAGAAGTCTGATTATTTAGTTATGAAGTTCTACAATTAGTTAGAATATTAAATAAAAAAATTAACATTTTAAGCAAAATATTTTATTTTGTGAAACATGTAAGAGGCCTTTTAATTTTTTTTCTGGGACAATTGTGAGATCAAGTTGATTAACGATGATTTCGAAAACTTGTGTTTGTATATGGAAATTTATTTTTTTAAAAAACTATATGGCTATTTATTATTTACTTCATAAATTAATGATTTTGCAAATTAGATCTGTCGATAAATATTTTCTTTATAGAATAATCATGCTGGCTTATAGATAAGTCATGAGTCAAACTCATCGGACTGAGAGAATCAAGGCCATCAAAAATTAGGAATTTTGTAAAACCTTAAATTGAATTGCCTACACTAAAAGTTTAAAAGATATTTATTGACCACAGGAAATTAACAATAATAGAAGGATATTTCAGTGATAGAGGGATTGTAGCCTCAAATATTGAGGGGTGAAGACCCACCTCAAAACGACATTTCGTCTCCAAGTCACAAGCCAAAATGAGAGGAAAATCACGTTTAATAACTCAACCTTTTAAAAAAAAATGTTGAATAACTTTAGAATTATAATTATAATTATTTATGTATTTAAGAACAAAATCACGATACACATACAGGAACTTGTTATAGCGTTTTGAAATAGGTATAACAAGATATTAGACAAATCATAATTTAGAATAAACTTTTTAATTTTTGTAATTTTAAAAAATTAAAAATTTTTGAAGTTAATTATGATTTTATCTAATAATTAAAATTAAACTATTAAGAATTCTTGGATAAAAATGTCCTCAATACCCTAAACTATTTTTTAAAGTGTAATTAGCATCCTAAACTATTTAGTGGGCTCTACTATATTAAAATTGGTTCTGGGGTAAAATCCAAGAGAGGAAACGGTTTGGTGATTTTGATGATCTTAACGGAGACCAAAAAAATCGTAAAGAAACAGAGATTGTTGAAAGGAAAAGGAGCATCGTTTGGAGGAGAGGTTGCAGTGAAAAAGTTGGGTGTTAGAGAGAGGAGGGAAGTGAAACCAAGTTTGAAGAATAAGAGGAGAAAGAAGCGAATGAGGCGTGGGTTTTTTCCTATATGCACGTTTTAGGACCGTTAGTCAAAGCGTGAAATTGAATCAATTTTACATATTAAGGCCAAAATTGCACCACTAAATTAGTTTAGGGTGCTACCCATAATTCTTTAGAGAAATTATTGCATAAACCCCCCTTTTGCACGATTTAGTATTGTAATGTATCTGAAATTTGTGCAAGGATTCAAGGGCAATGGTATTATTTTCAAGGCTTAAAGGTTTTTTTTTTCTTGGAAGTATTGCAAGTTTTAAATGTGGAGTAATTTCACTTTGATCGTTATTGCAGTTAAGTTGACCGTTAGTTGATAAAATTTAGGGGCAAACTTGCTCTAAAGTGAAGACTTTCAGAATAAATTTACCTATGAGATAACGATAAAATTGTTTTGAAAGTTTCAACTTAGTAGCAAATTTACTCGAGAAGTTTTCACTTTGGAGTAAATTTGTTCTTAAATTTGGTTAACTAATAGTCAAACTTAATTTGGATAATGGTCAGAGCGAAAGTGCCCTACATTTGAAACTTTTGAAGCAAAACTGCCCCTGAACCGATACTTTCAGGTAAAAATAACCTTTAACCCTATTTTCAACCATGAACAAATGGCAAAAAAAAAAATTGCACATGGATGAAGATATCTTGCCACACGTTTAAAGAAAAGTTACACTCATTTAAGGAATTCGTAGGTGCTTTTGGATAATAAACTTTGTAATATAAAATTTTCAACAATTTTCCTAAATTTTTAAAGCAATTATTATTATATCCAACGACAATAAAACTCCTTTTTTATAAGTCCTTTTTAACATTTAAACTTATGAGTTTGAAATTTATCATTATATATTACTCATTTGTTATAAAATTATTTAGTAATTAGAATTACACAATAATTCTCTTTTAAAGACAAGACTCTAGTGAGGAGTGGTTCATATGCATTGCGAGGGAGGAGTCAATTTGGTCCCAACGCGTGTCCCTGACGTGTAATCTTTTCCTTGCTGTTAATTGGTCCCCAGTCCATTTAATTTTATTGATCACCAGATTGATTTGAATGTCAGTTTCATTCAATTTGAGATTTGGATTTGGAATTGTTCCTGAGCCCCAAAAATATAAAAGATATTTAGATTGGATTTGACAATTTTTTTGGATTTTGTATGAAAGTATAAATTTTCCTTGCAATTTTTTGACGCTCAAAAAATATTTACACGCAATTTTTCATGAATATTTCAAGGACATTTTGTAAGTAGAAGTTGAGGATGCTCCAAATGTGTTTCATAATAAGAATATGGCAAAGAGCCAAGAAGCTTAAATATGTTAAAAATAGACTCATATAAATAGTAATTTATTAATAAAATTGTCTAAAAATTATTTAGTTTGCATTTTTTCTTCTAATAAATATGGTAAATTCATAAAATTGTCTCTAATAATTACAAAAATAATATTTTTTAAATTAATTAATTAATACTTTACAAACTCTTATAAAGTGAGCTTGATTGGATGACTTAGCACAGAATCCTAGAATCTCATATTGAGTTGATGTCATTCTCTTACCCCTCTCATTCTTATTCCTTGGATGACTACTGTGCTTCTCTCCTATTATTTTCTTCTCCTTCACTACTTATTTAAGATTATATATTTAAATTTAAGTGGTTTAGATTTAATGTTTATAAAAGTATATTTTAAAAAATATTTTTTATTAAATTTTTAAATTATCATAACTAAAATTTAGTCATTTTTTGAATTTATTTATTTGTATTTTTTAATAATTTGATATTTTATTTATATTTTTACAAAACATTAAATCTAAGCCTCACAAATTTCAAAAGACTGAGATGAGTAGTGGAAGAAAAAAAGACGAAAAGAATATAGTAAGAATAGAGGATGATAATCATTCCCGTACTATTTAAGGGGGAGATGGTGTGTATTTTTTGGTTTTATTTATAAAGAAAATCATTAAATTTTTTATATAAATAAACATTTTCACCCTTCATTTATTGTTTAAATTGTTATTTTCTTGGAAAGTATGTAGTTAAATAGGATAAATTTAGAAAGTTGTTGACTTTTAAAACAGAATTAATAAATTTTAAGATTTTTATTTATATGTGTGAAATGTATTAGAAATGTCTTATGAATAGCAGGACCAGAGGAGTATATCATTATCATGCATTAAAACTCAATCCAGTTTGCCAATCAGACCAGTGAACTGATGCATTAGTCCCTTGGGTTTGGCTGGTCTGGTCATGAGTTTTAGAAGGTCTTATATTTTTTTATTTTCTTATTAAGCCTAAAACGGTTAAACAAATAATAGTATATCATATTTGTGCTTTAATAATTTTATTTTATTTTTTATGTGTGATTTATACATGAATAGTCTAGATAATTGTGGATTGATGATGCCCTTTGTTTAAACATTAATTTAATTATGATGAGAGGTATGATATAATTTTTTGTTTAGATAATATAATATATTTTTTTGCATAATTTATATGCTTATTATATCCTTTACAAAGGCTTAGAACTCATAAAAAACCTCATGAAAGGCATTTGATGTTAGATAGGCTGCAAGGCTCCAACTAATATGATATGAGTTGATATATTAAATATAATATATTTTAAAATTTGCTAATATAAATAAAATAGATACATATATAATTTTTTTATATATTTAACAAATTAACACATAAAAATATAAAAAAAATTGGTAAATTAAAATTAAGGGAAAACCCATTTGCATGTAGCAATATTTTTTACCAATAATCATAGTCCTCCTTGCTTGAGTTTTCAGGTCCTAAAGAACTCAAGTTCCATTACTGGTACTACCGCTTGAACCAACAAGTAGCTATATTTTTTTAAATGGGTTAATATTACTTTTAGTTTTTGAAATTTTACCTAATTTTGATTTCGGTTCTTTAAGTTTAAAATCTTTAAATTTATTCTGTTTATAACTGTTTCTCTGTAAACTTTAAAAAGAACTTGGAGCTACACTTGACAGTGTTAATTTATCTTACGTGACACTAACTCCATTAACTTGGCTTATGTGGCAAGGTGATTGAAAAAGTTAACATCGTCAAATGTAGCTCCAAGTACTTTTCAAAGTTTAAGGACCAACAATAATAAACTTGAATGACAAAAACTACCTGTTTCAAACTTAAAGAGCTAAAACCAAAATTAAGTAAAATTTCATGAACCAAAAGTGTATTAACCCTTTTTTTAATTTGGTACCTTTATGTTTTTTTCTCCTTATTAAATATTTTAATCTTGCTCCATTAGCGTCATTATTTCCTGTAAAAGGGGTAATAATGTTTGCAGAGTAAAGTTATAAGTGTTAATAGAGTAAAGTAAATGATTTAATTAATAGAAAAAAACAAACAGATACTATATTAAAAATTAAAGCATAAGTATTTATAAAATTGTTTTCCAGGAAAAGTAGAAAGAGTTTTAAATAAGAATTTTGAAGATAATATAAAAACATGCGTATCCCAAATTCGATTATTAGTACCGTCTCCTGATGGCAGAATATAAAAACATGCATAAGACAAGACGATGTAGATTTATTGTGTCGTTTCCTGCTTTTTTTTCCCCCTGTGTGTCATTTCCTGATTACATTTTCAGAGTTATGCATAAATTATTTACTCATTAGATAGGTCTTTATGTAATTTTTTTTTAGAGATGTAATTTTAATTAGCTGGGGCAATTGTTTCTGAACCTTTTATTTTTCTAAAATTTAATCAGAAAAAAAATGAACAACACGGGACCATAGAAACTAGAAACCGCTGCGCTTCTTATCTCTCTTTGTATATATCGATTGCTAGCCAAAGCCTCGTTTCCAGAAGCTCGTCCTCCACAATCGCTATGGCCACTTGCGCCACACATTCATCTCTCATGCTCACTCCTCACACTTCCTCTGTGCATCCACAAGACCTCACTCCTTCGCTTTCCTCCTTCATTCCTAAACCCTTGTCTAGAAATTTCTCTCTCTTCCCGTTGCGTTTAAAGACTAGACCGAGAATTTCTGGGAAATGGATCGACGTAAAATTGCAGAAGGAAGCTAATTCTAGGGCCTCCCATGTCGTTGTCGCTTCTTTGGCGACAGAGGTGGAACTGAGGGATGAGAGGTCCGCCACGAATACTCTTACTAAATCCAAGCCTAAGAAAGGCAAGGCTGCATTGCCTCTCAAAACGGATAGGGTATGCGTAAAATTTGGTTTTGTTGATTTTTTTAATGAATAATGGGGTTATGCAATGAACTTGATTATTGGATTTTGCTTTGTATAGGTTCCTTTCAGAACTTAATGCGTCTTTATAAACTAAAAGTATGCCTGATGCTGTCCCCCTGTATCTTTCAATATTTGCTCATTTCGTGTTGCTTTCTTCTTTAATAGTTGGAACCGATTTTTGCTGATTCATATTTATTCTCTTTTTTGGAAAATTATAATTATTGTTTCGTAATTAGCTGTAAAACTTGCTATCATGAATTGCAGTTTAGTGTTCAGGAGAATGAGTAGTTTGTAGGTATTGGGTTTAACCCCAGTGCTGTCAATTTTCATTTGCCAAAAGAAAAGTGGTACAGGGTCATGCGGTGCCTTTTTTATTAATCTTACTTTCAATTTCATTGTTATTTATTTACCCTGAGTTTTGGTTTAATCTTATAGAATGTCATAAGTTTGGGCTTTACTTATGCTTTATTCCCAATGAATCGTGGGGGTTCAAATATTTTCATGTTCGGTTTTCCCCTTCTAATTTAGCTCTAAGATTTATCTGCAGCCATCTTATGCAATGGTGATTTTACATAGCTTGTCAACTAGTAGGAGAAATAGACACTTGTATAATTTTTCGTTGTTCTTATGTTTATCTCATGGTCCATGCAAAAATTTATGTTGATTTTTATTTTTCGAAACTTACATCTTTCCATGAGTTTCTGCTGATTGCCAAAATGATCTAAATGTCGTTTGTGTTCTCTTTTAAGTTCAGGTGGTTGTTTTTTCATTGAATTTTACGTATTGCTATGTGTTTTCCCTTAAAGGCTAAATGTTTTTCTGTTGCCTCACCAGATGAGATGTAAGAGGTTATTAGAGATTGAAAGACTGAGGGAGAATATAAAGGAGTATGACTTGAAGACAGCAATATCTTTACTAAAACAAACAGAAAATACAAAATTTGTAGGAACAGTACAAGCCCATTTTCGTCTCAACCTTGACCCCAGACATTATGATCAACAATTACGGGCAACGGTGAGTTTTCTGCTCTTTGCTTAATTTTGGTATTTTAATTGTAAACTTCTTATGAATATAACAGCAACACATCAATTTTTCCTCTTTCATCCAATCTTAACAGGTAAATTTAGCCAGGGGAACTGGAAAGCCTGTCAAAGTGGCTGTTCTTACTCAAGGTACTCATGCTACACAATGGTCATTCTTTCTTCTGATTAATCCCAGTTTCCAATATCAAGCAAAAACATAACTTTTTTTTACAAAATATAAAAAATAACTGTATCCATTATGTAAACCTTTGATGTAAATGATGTTTTTTGACCTATAAGGGGTGGACATTTTGTCATCTTATAGACTGTCTTTCCAAAAAGAATATGTGTGTGTGTGTGCGCGTGTCATGGCGTGCTTATAGTTCACACTATTCTGGATTTTAGGGAATTCACAAAGACATTACGCAGATAGAAGTTACTGACTTACTCATCTATTTTTTCATCTTGTCGCCATACTAGGGAATAATTAAAAGTTTATGAGTGCTAGGGATAGGCCTATTTTCATAGGATCTTATGATTTTTCTTTTTATTTTTTTAATAATACCACGATTCCTCGTTGACTAATGGCTGCTTCTGGCATGATGCAACTACCCTTTGAACCTAAGTATACATCTGCTTTAAGTTGGTGGGTCACCTGCTGATCCTAGTCCATTCCTCTTGTTATTTTGTTAGTTTTTTGTAGTTTGAGCTTCACATAATAATTGGATGGCTTCTCTGTCATTTGGGGCCTTTCTGGGATTAGTGCGTGTGTTTGCAATTTTCTTTTTTCCCGCAGAGAACATTTAGGATATGTCTTTAGTCGAAACTGCAGAGGGTTAACTTGCTTAGTTTTATAAACCCCTGGGGTCAGTTATTGTACTTTTGAATTCATGATATTCATAAGCTAAGGAAATTAACTATCATTTAGATCTAGGCTCTGTTTCATATTTCTTAACCATGATTACTTCCTGAATGGGCCTTTTTCTTTTCTGACATCTTCCAGTGTGCATCAGAATAATAACTGTAGTCCACTTAACTTACTCAAGAAAAATAAAGGTCAATTTGCCTATTTAGATAATGTAGACTGCAATGGGCGGTCATGTTCTACCCTTTTTTTTTTTTGAACAATATGTTCTACCCATTTTCATTTTTTATTTGCATACTGAATAATTTTTCTCCGTGTAGTAGTTTTATTTAAATTACAGTTTTAATATTGAATCAATGAGCCTGCATGTACTTTTTGTGAAATTTTGGAATAAGTAAATGTGTGAGATAATGAAAATTACTAAAAACCTTGTTCAGAAGTTAAAATAAGTATTCATGACCTACTGTTCGGGATTCATGATTATTTCCTGTTAAAATGAGCATATAATAGATTTTAATGCTTCTAAAGATTTCTCAAAATAAACATTGTTAGAGTATTGATTCAGAAATAATGATCCAGATGCTACCCATCTATCATACTTTCTTCTGTCCTTAATATAAGACATATTTACTTAATTTGATTAGATTAAGGAAGTTAGTTAAGTTAGTTAATATGGTATGTATTTTCTAAAACACCCTAGTCATCTTTCTTATTTCTTCCTTCACTCTCCTCATCGATTATGGTTGAGGAAACATCAATAGGGGTAAATTAGGAAAACATTGACAAATATGAAAACTATGTCTTATATTTAAGATTAAAATCAACTTCCAAAATATATTTTATATTAAGGACTTGAGGAGTATATGGTATTATGGTATAGTGGGTTGTGTGAGCATCAATTCTAATGATTTGTTATTGAGGCCAGGTTTCCTGTTTTAGCTATCCAATAAAAAATGAAAAGGGAAGAGATTAATTAGATGACGAATCATTGTATACTCCTAATATTTCCATCCAGCATTATTGCCTCTCATAATTCACTGTTTATTATCCTAGGGGAACAGTTCGATGAAGCAAAAAATGCAGGAGCAGATTTGGTGGGTGGAGATGACCTGATAGAACAGATAAAAGGAGGATTTATGGAATTTGATAAATTGATTGCTTCTCTTGATATGATGCCTAAGGTGTTGCCTTTTCTCACCAATGCTAAAACTTCTCTTTCATTTTTCCAAAAAGAATTTTTCCTGTTTATTATAATATACTTCAAAGAACCCATAAATAATGTTGCCCCGAAGTTTAAATTAGTATGAATGGTTGGTCACTGGCTAAATTATTTACAATATGGTCTCCTAATGTGAGCCGAAATCCACCTGTTCAGAAGTTAAGAATTCTTCTTCTGGTTGTTAATGTAGAAACTGCTAGGTTCATTATTCCCCTCCTTTTCTTTGACGCGGTAAATATTATAAACCACATGATATGAGATGCAACCCAATTAAACCACATGATATGAGATATGAGATGCTTTTCTGCTGCTCCTTATATTGTAATAAACCTAGTATGAGGTTAAAGTTAATTTTGTTATGTGGTGTAAGCCATTTAAACACATACATAATACATCTCTTCCCAGATTGAATTTCTGGTAATTCTGTAGACATTATTTAGAGGTAGATTTGTTTTTGGCAAAATCTTTTAATTTTCAATGATCCCTATACCAGGTTGCTAGTCTTGGTGAAATCCTGAAGCCAAGGGGCCTGATGCCTGATCCAATAGCCGGTACTGTAACAGCCAATATTCCTCAGGTAGACTATCCACTTTTCTTTGGTTTACAATAACTTTCTAGAGGAAAATCTATTTGAAATTGGAAGTACTATGCGGTCGCTTTTCAGTTTCTCCCTGAACCCCTTCCCCAAAAATAATGATTACACAATTAGTCGTACTCATACTTGCCAAATCAATCTTTTTTTTTTCCCCTGTTTTTGCCCTTTTAAAGGGAGAGGTGAGAGAGGAATGTGGATCCTCTCCGTGTAAGAACTATTTCTTGCTGTCCAAATCATTGGCAGGTCTATATTTTCTTAATTAAAAATAAATAAAGTATTCTTGGCAGATGGGAGCAGTACAATTTCAAATTAATTAAAGGCTAGAATTTGTTGAAGATGATTGTCATTTTTCCACTTATTGACAGTATCATCGGGCATGGGAGAGAAACTTTTGCGGGCTGAGAATTTTGTGCTTGTGACATAGAAGCAACTCCTCCATTTTCAAAAGCATTTACTAAATCAGGGTGCCTTGAATTCCTTCTTTTTCAGGCCATAGCCGAATTCAAGCAAGAGAAGGTCGAATACAGAGCAGATAAAACTGGAATTGTACACTTGCCTATTGGGAAAACCGACTTTTCTGAGGAGGACCTTCTCATAAACTTAATTGCTGCAATAGTATGTTCTAACCGGAATCGCTTGTGTTTATGCATTTTACTCATTAAAGGGGCTTTGAACTTGATTGGTTGTCATAATTTTTTCACAGAAATCAGTAGAAGCAAACAAACCAGCTGGTGTTAGAGGTGTGTACTGGAGAAGTGCACACCTATCAGCAATGGGACCTTCTATCAGGTTAAACATCAGAGAGATGCTGAATGGATTACAAGCTTCCATCTAATAATATCTGAAGTGAGGTATAGTACACACCTGTAAATGCTTTGTTTTAATAAGCTCTCTGGGTTAGGGCCTCTGTTAGATCTTGCACCAAATATCTGATCAATCCAAAGATGGTAGGAAAAGTGACAGCCCAGGGATATGATGAACATGAAAATCCTTTGGTGGCTATATCTAAATGTTGAAATCTGGCCCCATAAGTATGCACGCGGCATAGTCTTTGACCCCAGAGGTGGATAATCTTGTATTTACTTCAACACTAATTTATTGAATTTTTTTTTGGTTATGCCATTATTTAAGTTCTTAATCTTTATGTGTGTGTGTGTGTGTGTGTGTGTGTGTGTTTTGACCATGTTATTCAGCTTCTTTGTTCTTTGCACTCGTTACAATTGGTGTGGTTAATTAAAATCTTGTATCCTTTTTTTACCGTTTGGTTTCCAGTGTTGTTACCAGGCTCTAAGAATGATTTCTCCTTTTTCAAGTAAAGATTGAAATCAGGAGCTTGCTTAAGGGAGAATCAAGTCTTTTTTTTTTTTTTGGTGGCAATCGACCATTTTGTGATTGCTAATTTCCGGGAAATATGCATTAATGAAGACAGGTTTACATATTTGGAATAAATGCCAGGGCTTAAACTGCGAATAAAAATGAAATTAGTTCAGATCAGCAGTTAAAAAATCTCTAAGATCTCTATATCTTAATGGTGCATCATTATGAATCCTAAACTAATATCTAATTTGTCAACTGTTCATGATGTGCTTGAGGAATTAGATCATATCAGCAGTCAAAAATCAAGAACTGCTTTCTCAGAACTCCATAGTAAGGTTTATTAAACTTGAACATAATCTTAGGTTTTAAAAGTTACGCATAATTTTTAAAGCATTTAACTTGAATGTTTTAGATTGAAATTTTTACATGACATCCAAAAATGTGTCTAGTGAAGGTCATGCTATTTGTACGAAACTAGTTTTTGCACTCACTGCAGTAATGAGCACCACGTTATGGTGGAAGTTGTCATTCAATAGTCCGTGTGTGAATTTTTAACTGATGGTTTTAAATAAAAGATTATTTCTGAGATTATCTTTATTTCAAATACTATGCATAATAAAATATTTTAAAAAAAACATAAAGTAAACAAAAATTTAAATAGATTTGGACAATTCAAAAGGGGAACCAAAACATCAAAGTTTATAATTACAAATAATGTAACTTGATATAAATTTTAGAAGGGCATAGAAGATTAAAGAGAGTACTCAGTCAAATTATTAATCAAGATCTTTTAATTAATAACTTAATTAAGGATGTAATTATGTAATCCACGTAGCCAACGTCACCTAATAAAATAATGCTTATTGTATTATAGACTTTATATGTTTTACATTCATATGAAATATAAATTAACTGCGGCAAGAGTAAAGCCCTTGCAGAATTCACCATAAACTTGAAATATTTACAGAGTAGTTGTGCTTTGGAATTTGATGAAAAATATGTATGGAGGCCTCTTGAACAAGCAAAAAAAATTACATACCAAAATTTAAACATTATCAATGGATCAATGGATCAATGGGGCAAAAGCATTGTCGTTTCGATACAAAAGATTAAAATATTAAACAGAAGGCATGACCATTGACCAAGAGAAATAAATAAATACACTTTGGCTTCTCTCAGTCTTGATTCTCTACCATCAACCCTGCAATTTTCCCCCATCGATCACCTTCACCCCAAACTGCATAACAACAGATAGAAAATCACGTCAAAAATATAACAAGGCAAAAAATAATAATAATTTCATACGTATACATGTTTTCAGTTAATCTACCTCTAACACTTATACATATTTATTCAAAAATTTGACAGCATTTGACTTCTAAAAGCATGTCTGGTTTCATGTTAAAAACCACTACAACCAAACACGTGCTGAATAGTATTCCCTCTGATCTTTAAGATAAGATCTACTTCAAAAAAGAAATTGAACTACAAACTAAATCCTATATTAAGGACTGAAGAGAGCATCTCATTTAACATGTCTATTGAGCATTTCTTTATTACACACACAGTTCTTATGCAACTAACTTTCAAAAGACACTTTGCTAGTTTCATACAAAATTTTATGGAGAGAATGCCATCAAAGAACCCCATCAAAAGGTTAATATCATAAAGAACTTTTTAAAATCTTTACGGTTGAAAATATAGAAAAATGAGTACTGAAGTTGGGAATGTAAATTATGACGAGGTCCTGATTTGACATTAATGTTTTCATGAGGTCCTTAGTAGTCATTCTCCCAAATTCATATCTCACATTAAGTTCCTTTTAGCTTTGTTAACTAAATATACCACTTGGCATTTTTTTTCCTAAAACAATTTCAATTGTGACACTAAGGATGGAAATTTAATATACCTTGGTAGTTACTATCCTATACCATAATTTCTACCATCTAGCCAGGGGTAAATTTACCTTTTGAGACTTTCTCAATCCAAGGCCCATTCATTACATTTAATATACTGCACACTTCACCGTATTCCAGATCTGGTAACAACTTCGGGGTAAGCAAGAAACATCTGCATCACATTTATGGCACTTCATTATAAATTAAACCAAATATTCAAAGTAAGTAGTGAAGAAAACACAATAAACTCATGGGGGGTGAAGATAGGTTCTTGTGTTCCGAGAAGATATATGCTTCAAGTCCAGTAATCCAAGGACCTGCTAGCTCTATTCGTGAAATCATTTCAGATAAAACTTGCATGCAATTTTTTTTATGGTTGTTATGGAGTTCTTAACTCTACCTATGTTTATAGTCGGTTTCAAGCTAACATAAAACTTTGTCGAATCTGTATTACATGGATTAATGAAGATTTGGTTATTGATAGAGCACAATGGTATTTTGCGATCCAAATAGCCAACCTACCGAGTGGGATAAATCTTGTTGTTCATTAAAATCACAATAGGAGCAAGGGAAAAAAAAATATGCAGACCACAACTAATTTCTTTTACAGGCAAGAAAGAAAATATACTATAAGCATGCCATCATTATTTCATACAGATGCTAGTTTAGCGATGCAATGCTTTTATTAATAGCCCAGCAAAGATGTGGAGTAGGAAAGCATTCCATAAAGAAAATTATGCATAAGCACATAATTTTCTACATATAGTGACCCAGCAAAAAATTATTAATAGCCCTTTTTACTGCATGCACTCTATAGCCTCAAAAACACAACAAACAAGAATGATGAATGATCTTGCTTTATAATAGCCATACGAAAATGATGCAGGGAAGGAACTGATGAAAAGTGTAAATGCTTACTGTGGTGTATTTGGCTGGCTGGCAGCTCTCACTAGTTGCTGGAACATTTTTCTTTCATTTATTGGGTCCATGCCTTAAAAAAAAAAAAAAAGGTGCTTAGCAAAGGTCTCTTTCTTGCAGTAAAAGGTCAATCTATAAAGAAATCACTTCAAACAGTAAATACCTTGATTAATTTCATCAACCACTCTGAATGGGCAGTTGGTAAGATCTTGAAGAGAAACAAGATAAAGAATAGTAGAAACTGATCGCTCCTGAAAATAAGAACATGTCTCAAGGTACATTAAGAGAGAATATGTTAAAGAAAGTATCAATGTAATTAAAATGAATCATTCTGTTATACCCCTCCAGACTGATGGTGGGCACTCAGAACTTGAAGCTGTCCTGTTGGTCTGATGATATCATCAAAACAAATATAGGGTGTAAGAGACGGCGGCATTGATGGAATAGGGAAATAGGCAACTTTGACCACATAAACAAAGGCAAAGCAATGCATAGTTCGAGGAAGTAAATGGATATTACTCCAAAAATAGTATGCGAACTGTGACCAAAAGATTACATTTGGATCTTACTATCAAATCTCAGAGGATAAGACCAAAATCAATTTCCCTAGAATTAATCTCTATATGCTAAGCTTACATCTTGGAAGGAAAAAGAAAGCATTCCTGCAGAACTAATGCAAACTGTGGAGTGAATTACAACTTTTCCATATGCATCCATCATAAAAGAAATTAGTCTTTGACTATACCTTAAAACGGATATATAGGAGAAACCTAATAATTGTTCACCATAGTTCTAGAAAAAACAGATGTTAGATCATGTGAATGCATATATACTACAAAAATTAATAAGAAGGTCTCAGCACAGCAGTCACCTGAACTTCACTTTTATGAGTATCCCAAACTGATCGAAGTCCACATCACGCTCATCTGGGAAGGGAGAAAACCACTAAAGGAAAATTGAACCAAGAAAACTAGTAAGATCTCTTCAGGTTGGCTAAGTACATACCTAGTGAAACTTCTCCTGCAACAGCCATCTCTAGGAAATTATGACTGAAAGTTTCGTTTATCTGGGCCACAAGGTTCCTCAATGTTGGAAGCCATGTCCCCTGCAAATAACTAAAATGTTGGAGCTTCTATCATGACACTTATATCTTGTCAACACAACCAGGCACAGACATAAAAAGATACTGGATGAGTGAATCTCCAATTCTATCATTACTTGGGCTTCCACATGGGTGATTTGCTATCCTTTTTGTTTTAGTGTTCATGTTTGTATAAAGCATCTTCAGTATTAAAACAAACCAGCATAATATTAAAATAAAGATACAAATGGCATCAGCAGCAGTATTATGATTTAACTTTCAGTCTTCACCTTTCATGATGATAAATCATTGTTAAAGCTCCCAAAAGGGGGGGGGGAGTTACAAGCCGGGATCTATTTTCTATGAAGATGGCATAAATTAATACATGAAAGGCAGAAGTTCAGTTGGCAGAGAATAAGATATCCACCAAAACTAACAAAAGTGATCCAAAGGCTACAAGTATATAACAAAGTAAGCCAATTTATTGCATGTGCTACCTTGAAAAGAAAGCCAATTTATTGCATGCGCTACCTTAAAAAGACAGCCAATTTATCGCATGTGCTACCTTAAAAAGACCATGGGGAATGGTCAGGAAATCATAGTCTACTGAAATACATCCAAAAAATCATCGCCAAGGGAAGGAAACTAATGTAAAACCTCCAAATGCAAATTCATGAAATCTGAGTTACTCACCTTTAGGGCATCTACTTCAGTTAGACACCTGCTTACTTCCTTCTTATCTTCTTCAACTTTTGTGGCTAAAGATCCTATCTGCTTGGTGATTACAAATACAGACAATCATTTAAAAATGGGGAGAAAATAGAAGCAAATGGATACAAAAAATGACAAATGATACCTGACGTTCACGGTTCTCATATTGTTCTAATACATTATGATTGACAAAAAGTATAGAATTGGCTTGAGAAGTGGTATCTTGGATAGCAGCTTCTAAATCCTCAATAGTAGTGGGCATCTAAATAAAGATCAGAGAAATATTAGTATGCTTCAATAAGAAAGGACACGTGTGACTTTCCCTTAGTCACAAGCATAATTAAACATTTAAACTGTCAATGGGCCTTCACTTAACAGTAGGGCTGTTATGTTGGCATGCCTATTCAGCATACACCAGCAAAACAATGCTACAAACAAATCTGTAAACAAACCTCAAGAAATTCCTTCTCAAGATCTGGAGTGATGGGAGCAATTGATTCAGCACGTCTCAGACATTCTGAAAGCTGCTGTCGGCAATTCTCAGTCTCCTTCTTGCCTGAAGTAACACAAAGGTGATTGCAAGTTCCATGTGGCTTAAAACTGATGTTAAAACAATTAATCTGAAACTTAAGAAAATCTAAAAGGTAAGGAAAAATCAGTTATTCACAGGTTTCAAATTGTGATGATGCTTGTAGGCCAAGCTTCTCATGCTGCTTCAAACCGGCCTCCAACTCCCTAATCTAAGGCAATTGAAAAGGTAAAGGCGTTAGATAAGAGAAACTTTCTAATATTAAGCTACCAAATATCAAAATGTGATGGCCCCAAGACTTAACAATTTGATGATAAAAATTTTAAAACTTGGGGACTTATTTTCATTTGTTTCCCTCTATTTACAGGAAACATTAGTTTTATTGATCACCAATATACAATATCCATAATTCTGCTCAACAGTGAAGATGGGTTGCAAATCAGTCCTCATCACCAGCAAGTATCCCCCCACCAATAGTATAGCATTTGGCAACACTGACAACATCTTAAATTCAACATCGATGGCAACTAGGTTCAACAGCAACAAGTTCAATGGCATATCTAATTATGCAATGATTTTTTCCAAATTTTTTAATTAAAGTGTATTTATGTCATTTAATTAATTTTTTCACCTCTTCTATCTTCAGACATTTTTTATTTTTCATCCATACCGAATATACATTCAAATTAGAAAATTTGGTCCCATAGAAGGTTGGTCTCAGTTTCCATTCTCTTTCCCATTTTCATTATTACCGAAAAGGGCACAATAGTTATGCCAACTGCCAACATATTAGATGATGCGACTGAGGAGATAAGTTGGAAGAATGGAAGAGAGGGGAAGAGCGTTGAAAATTATGAGTTGGGGACAGCCATAGATAATTAATTGATAAAGTTCTTTGATTGATGATTCATGAAACACAATCTAATGAGTGGTGATTGTTATAGTTTGCATTTTTATGTCTAAGTTTGTTTTTAATATAATTTTACTTTTACAAGTTGAAGTTTGCAAGCATTCAAATAGGGTGAATGAGTGATAGCTCGTAAGAAGAAGATATCTTGCTGCCTGTCTTCAAAAAGTACCATAAACAACCCAGGCTTTTGCCTGAAATCTGTCCTGAAGAATAGCTTGAAAAGCACAAATAAACAGCTTAAGTAATTAATTACCTTAGAATCAAAGTCAAGAGTAGCCATATGTTTTTCAGCATAGCTCCGTCTATAACCAATTGCCTCAAGAAGTAGGTTCTGTCATAATCAAATGGGAGAATAAGAAAGCAAATATTTTCAAGATATTCAAAGAAAATCATTCAGAACAAGATTACTCAATTCTAATTGCAATAACTCAGTTTAAACCTGCACAAATGATAACAAGAAAGGAACAAAAAAACCTTGTCCTAAATCACCTTAATTTTGATTGCATTGTGGAATCGCTGAATATTACAATTTCTTGCTTCATCAGTCAGCTTAGCAATAACTAAATCCACATCACCCTCCTCCGCCAGTGATTCTAATTTCCTTTTCCTCAGTTCTAGGATCATAACAGAAGATTCAACCTATTAGATACATAAAAATTATGAACAAACAAAACAATCAAGAATTTGATTCTCACTGACCTCATTTCTTCATAATTAAATTAAAAATTCACTAGTGCGTGGTTTTTTTTTTGTACAATAAGAGCCCAAAAGGTTTTTACATGTAGAGCGTGCTAATGATATTAATGAAACCAAACATGGATCTGATAAAATCTCACTTTTGAGATAATGTGGTCCTTGACAAGACAGACACAGAAAGCAAATATGACGCTCTCCTATATTGCAGCATGCCAGATTCAGTCACTTACCAATAGTGCGCATGATATCCCGGCGCTTTTCCCTCTCTTTAAGCACAGTAGTGTTTATTTCATCCTGGAAAGATATAGAGCATTACATATTTGAGATCAGTGTGTCTACACACAGATTTTGCTTAACATCAAATATATTCTGTTTCACAAGCACTCGAAAGAAGGAAACCAGTAAAGAATGAATTTTCTCCAGCCTACCCGCTGTCTGCGAAGATTAGCTTCTTCATTGCTTAGGCGCCTCTCCTCATCTTGTAACCTTCTAGACGTTGCTTCCAAGGTTTCTATAGATTCTTCAAGGTCCATTCTGTGAGACCTCAGCTTCTCAATTTCTCTAGCGTCTATATCTGAAAATAACAAAAATCAGGATGGGTAAGGGCCAAGAAACTAGAAACTTAACCAACTATGCAAATCAATATATTGATTTTGAAAGGTGACATAAGTGACCTACTGTATGAAAGAAGTCTTGAGCGTTGTACTTGTTCAACAACTCCTGATACATGATTCCCATATCTAGATTTAGACCAACGATAGTGATTATCTGGAGTCCAAAAGTCAAAAATGCCCAATTTTTGGACCCTATCTGCATTCTGATCAGTTTCTCTGGTTCCAATATACTGAAGAGCAAATAAAAAGGCAATTGTATAAATTGTAGGGTCTGATTCCATAAACTCATACAAATATCCTAGGTTTATGCTCTTAAACAATAACAAAAAATAAATACGTACTGAATGATCCAGACCAAACTGTCCAATCAAAACCTTTTTAACAGCTGTAGGAGCATCAAAAACTTCATCAAGACGGGAGTAGATACCAAGAGTACGCATCTGTTGAAGTAACAAACTATCAGGGGGGAAAACGATAGAACAATTCTTTTTAATGGACGCAAAAGAAAGGGGCTCCAGAAAACATACATCTTCAGAAATTTGAAAGGGCTCTCTCTGACTACAATCACCACCAGTATAATTTAATACTGGAACATCAAAGGAGTTCAATTTTTTTACCAAAAGGTCCCGATCCTCAGAATCTTGAGTAATGAAAGACTAGATCAAACAGAATCAAAACAAATAAAACGGATTAGAAATTGCAAAAAACTTCCGCTAGAGGCTTTAAGATTCCCATTAGAACGAGTAGATGTAAAAGGTCTGTTATGAGGTTTATACTGCAAGATTGTCCTTAGAAAATGGTCATTAACCAAGTCATTTCATTCAACCGATGCCTAGTAATAGCAACTCTGAATTCATTTCAAGAGTGCAAGACATTTTATTTCAGAGCCACTGGGATGATTAAAGTTTAAAACCATAGTTGATAGCTGTAACTAGGATAGAGGGAGGCAGTAACAGTGAGAATTGGGATGTCACTCCTTTTGCCAGAAAAAGTTCTCACAATCTCATCAAATTAAATAAAAATTAGACATCTATTTCTATTTCTAGGTAAGTCTGATTCTTCGCATTCCCACAATTATGTTCTCCTTGAGCAATTAAGGTGGTGAACCAGTTACTAAAGATGAGGAATACTTCATAAGCCCAAGACACATGTTATCAAACCATGAGAAGAAATGAAAAGCATTAAAATTATCTTTAGATGACATAGCACAAAACAGCATTCTAATAAGAAATAAAGGATACCTTCCAGATGTAATAAGGAACATGACCCTCCAGGAAGGCAGCATGAGTCTGCTTCGAGACATTAACCTGGATTTGCAATCAACAATGTAACAGAGACTTGTACAAGAGCCATTCATTACTATGACCATATAACTGATTATACGCACCTCCAGCAATACAGGACCATAAACTTCCTTATTGAATAAATGGCTATTATCTTGCACCCATTTATAAGCTTCCACTACCCTCTCTGCCCCTGACTCTCGCAACGCACGCAAGCACTTAGTATTTTTACTATCCATCTCCCTCAACCTGAAAATTTACATCAAATAGAATAACCATACATTTGTTTACAACAGTAGGAAAGCAATTCTACTTTAATCTGAATTCTACCTGTCCATACACTGTACCAATGATGACTTCTTCTGATATACATATTTGTCCGTTTCTGACTTCTCTAGCCTCTTTTGAGATGCAGAATTTTGCAAGTTCAAAATTTCTTCTTTTAGTCTTTCCTGAAGACAAAAGTAGAAGGATATAGGATTATAAACACGAAATAACAGGGATTTATAGCTTGTTTGATACTATTATCTATTTTCATGTTCTTATAACAATTCTGCAAGGTAATTTTTAAGAACAGGTTTTAGGGAGAGAAAAAAGTTAAAAAAACTGTTTGAAACATTATCTTGAAAAACATATCTAAAATGGTGAAATGAAGGGTGAAAGGATAGCTTGCTTTATTAACATGGTTGTTGTCATTAATGAAAATACAATTGTTATCCACTTCTCTAATTTTGTACAACAAAAATTAACAAAACATCAACAACAAAAAAGTTCTGATTTTTTTTGTTTTTCAGAACACAACTGAAAAAATATTTTCAAATGTTTTTTTTCTTAAAACAAAAAACTTTTTTGAAAACAGGAAACCAAACAGGTCCTTAGCTTCAAGTATTTATCAGTGGGAAAAGTGGGTAGTGGTGCATTTATTGTAATCAGACCTAAGCTAGTAGTACTTAAATGTAGATATTAAAATTAAGCCTGGAGAAAATAAGTTTGAACAATTAAATGAAACAGTATAACAAAAGCAAACTAGAAAAATGTATCATAAATCGCTATCCCATCTATCACCACTAAGATGTATTATAACAATTTCTTTAAGCGCAATTCAAAATTTTGTGCAGCAGAAAAAAATTATTAAAAAATAACAAAAATGAGGATAATAGGACATTTTCCTATGGTATAGCAGCAAGACCATAATCATGTATCAAAAGGGGGAAATTTTAAAATATATAAATATATATAAAGAGACTATACACACCGCAAAGCTGTCATATCCATTTGCAAATATGTAAGCTCCGTTGAGTCATTTAACAAGAGGAAATGGCTTTTCAGAAGTTGAGCTCCATGAATTTAACTGAAGTTTGCCTTTTTGAGTATTTTCATCTTTTATTGCAAAACATAAATATCCTTCTTTCTTACAGGAAAAGGCAAACTTCAGGAAATTTATAGATCCTCAACTTCAAAGCATCCATACTCTAGCAGCGCCAAATATTATCATTGACCACAAGGCATACACAGACAAAGAAATCTCAGAAATTACAAGCATTCTACTCCAACTTAATAAACAAAGTTACAACTGTGATTTTTCAAGGGGGCACTGACAAATTAGAAAAAGATATCTTGAAGAAGCCAACTATTGAGAATAACATAACTATCAACTAAAACCGCAACTCACAATCTCTTCCTTTGGAGGTTCATAATGAGGCAGATTCCCCAGTTCATGTTCAGCAGCAGCAAGTTCCTCCTTAGCCTTTAAAAGTCTTTGCTGACGAGTTTCTTCCTGCCTCCTCAAATCTTCCATTTCGTTGTATTTGCCTTGTAATTCCACACCCTATCATTAGCAAATAGTCATTATAATCACCATAAGAATTGGGCTTCAACTAACAGCAGACTAGACAAACCCATAAGTGGAATAGATGGGGAAAGATTAATTTTTTTAACATCCTGGTCACCAAATAATGGGTCCTCCAGCAAATGCAGTCAGAACAAAGATGCTAATAGTGGAAATGAACAAGGCTAAGCTATGCGGGGCTTTGGCTAAATAGACCTAACCTATCTCTACAAATTGACCTGACTCTAGGCTTGAGCATGGCCTTTTGGTTAAACAGGTCATGTCAAGCCAAAGGCCCTGATAGGCTTGCTAGCCTATCTTCAATAATTTCATACAATTCATTTAAATGATATTATCATATAGGTAATATATATTATATTTATAAGGGAGGAAGTGATATAGCTAAATAGTCCAACATAAAATGAAGTTCTAGAATAAATTAATACAATTAGTTGATATTATATTTTTATTTATATATAAATATACCACTTAATATTATTTGTATATATAAATATATATTTATTTAAATATATAAAATATAATTCAGAAATATAAATAGGTAGGCCTGCAGGCTAGACTTTTAAGTAAATAAACCTAACCTTTTTAGTAAACAGACAAGGTCAGGCCCCTGATAAGGTCTATTAGCCTATTTCTACTCTTAAAAGATGCTGAGTACTAGTCTAACTAAAAGCATTTGTACAATTCCTAATTGAAAAAGAAAAACCACCAGATGGTTTTCTTTCTCCAGAAGTTCCATTCGCTTCTTGGCATTGCCATTTATAAGGTTGGCAACTTTTTTACATTCTGCATCCATTGCTGCCTTGTCCTTTTTCTGTTTCCTGCAGTCAATTAATGAATAGATTATACAGCCATAAAAAGGGGTTCTCGGGCATGCACTAACATGCTTATTAAAGTCATCATCAAACTCAGCTTAATATTCCACGTTAACAATATCATTAGTATAGGACAGTTAGATATCAGTTTCTCTCAATCTAAAGATCTAATTCCTTCAAGTCCCAGGATTAATCTCACTACAATGACATCTTCATTTAAAAAATATACCAGTACAACAAACAAAATTTTTGTTGTATAATACCAAAAAAAGCATTCAAATCCTATCTCAATTACATATAATCTAAGTTAAAAGAAAAACATTTTAATTTTTTACACAAACTATTCAGAATCTAGTGGCACGATTTAGACCTTGCATTTGCCTACAGAACTGAGAGCAACTTTTGTTCATCTATTTTCAGGATTCTAAGAGTAGACAAGAGGTCTAGCAGAAATGTGCTGGGTTTGCTATTATGCAGTACCTTTGGGAGGGCCATAACGCCATCATCATGTGATTTTCACACAAGAAAGATATCATACAGGAAAATGCGTTCGTGTACCCTACATTGTTGGTGAACATTAGGTGTATACTTTGAGATTGGAACAGTTCGTTTATCAAATTTTGGAGGTTTAGAATGGAGTGAAGAGGATAAAAATTTATGTCAGGATGCAAATTATGCCATTTTTTGGTGTATTTAAGCAGATCAGAATGCAAATTATGCCATTGCATTAGAGCTATTATAGCACATGATTGTTCTATGGATTCTTTTGTGGCAGTACCACAGGTTTATTTAAGAGAATCTCAGTTAGATTTGTAGTAGGATCCAAGAGCTCCAAGTTGGCTAGTGTTCATGGTATGATGAATCAAAAAGAGGTTCAGTGGCGTGCCAAGGTGATAGAAAATGTCTCATATGAATCCATGGAAGTTCATCAAGAGTGATATATCTTATAGACCTCATGTCTCATGGTGGGTTTTCCTCGCAAATCCCACTTTCAATTCCTACACTATCATATTTGGTAAGGGAAAGATTTCTTCCTGTGAAGCCAGTATGGGACTCGAGCTCTTCAACAAGTAGAATCTTTTATTCGGATTACAATTAACAAGGGCAACATACATGACAAATTCCAAGATATCAAACCCTAGAAAACACTTTCTCCTGACCTGTGTATCAAAGATATCAAGTCTGACTTCCCCCTCACCGGTGTAAGGGTTCTAAACCAAAAACTTAACCGATAAATGCCAATAGATGATAGCATAGAATCATTTTTCATAACAGCGGTCTAGTAAGAAGAGAAGATAGGATCTTTGAACAAAATAGCATCCACTGCAAAAACGCGTTTAACATCTTGACATATACTCCACAATACAGTCCATGCCCATATCATATCTATCCCTCTACTTGTCTCCCTCCCTTTCCCCTCTTCAGTTAAAAACTTGTGAGTAATTCCTCTGAACAGCAATCTCTCCCTTTTCTATATCATTCTCCTTCTTGGTGCGAAAAGTCTCAAACCACTCTTGAGAAAGGACTTCTAACATGATATAAGGCATACTTTAACAAGAACTTCATTCTTAAACAGCTAGATGCGCTCTCATTTTTGCAACCATGCAACTAGGAACTAACATTTTGTTGGATTAAACATCAATACCCCATCTCACCTATACTAAGATACTGAAAACGCTTAGAGGAAATAAAATTTAGATATTTAAGCATAACTATAATTGGTAAGCAAGTTTGCCTTACTTGATGGGTTCTTTCAGATCATTTAACATCTTTGCAGCTTCCTCCATCTTCCTTTTAGCGTCATTTTCATGTTCTTTAGCTTCCAAGTATTCAGCCTTCTTCATATCATATCTAAGCCACGGCACTTTCTTTTTCATGGACTCAGCCTACACAAAGAAAATAAAGGCATCAGATTTTCTAACCAATTATAAAAAAAAATAGAATGCAGGGGGAAAATAACAGAAAACTGAGATAAAACCTTTTTAAGTAGTTCATCCCTTTGACGGACACGTTCAACATCCTTCTCAAGTTCAGCATTAAGGTCTTTTAGCTGATTCAAAGTTTCTTCATTTTTCTTCACTGTCTGAGATGAAATAGGGGTAAGTGCTCTTAAGTTTCCATGCAACATTTAGTTTCAGGCATCTGACAGCATTCCATATGGAAGAGTATACTTACCAGCTCAATTTGCTTCAATGCACGGCTTTTATCAACAAGAGTACGGTGAAGGATTGGAAGTTGGGGATCACCAGTAGCCTTTTCGGTCTCTTCCAGAAGTTGCACGGGAGTTAATTTAGCAAATTCACAGACCCTGTCCTGGGGTAAAAACTATAAAATCCAATGATAGCAAACACAGGAAAAAAAACAAATCAGTCAAACAAAGAAGCCAATAATAAAATCAATTAGCAGAATATTTGAAGCAATAAACTAATGGTGCCAAATAAATTAACACCACCCCCCTCCCCCACCAAAAAAAAAAGAGCAAAAAATTGCAAGATTTGATGCATTTCAGATAAACTAGTTCAAGAGCACATAAGCTTAAAGATAAAATAATTTCATCATTTTTATCTAGTTTTGATTATGGGGCTGATTGTTTCAGTTCATAACCTCACTGGATCAATGTAGAACCACTAACTTTTTTATTTGAAAAATATAAAATTTCTATTTTCAATCCTAAGTTTAATTTAGAAAATTTCACATGTCACATCATAGCTGCATATGGGTTGAGTAATAGTGGTGATGTGAAACAGCAATGCGAAGAGGGGGGGAGAAGAGAAAGGAGGGGGAAATGAGACAAATAGGTACATGGAGATGCAAGGTAATACTCAAATTATTCATTCAATCGGCTAAAATGTGATACAATGAGAAACCCAAGGGCTATTTATAAAGCCCTAATTTATAATACAAATCTGAAGTCATCTATAAGATGATCCTACTCCTAAAACATAATCTAGATAATCTTGTAGAAAAACCTGGATATCTTATCTTTATTTGAAATATTCCTACGATAAGCTAACTTATTTGAAACAAAGATAATGATGAAACAAAAACAATCATAACTAAATCCTAAATTTTATTATTTTTTGGTCAGAGGTCTTCAGATTTACATCCCCCTGCAGGGCTGGAAGGAACTCTCATCTAGAGAGATAGAGAGCTAACATGACTCAAGCAACATGGGAAATAGTTCCCGAAACAAAAAATATATGCACAAAGATTCAAGAGATGGCAGAATGCTCCTTCACTCCCACACCCACACCTACAAAATAGCACGAACATAAACAAACCAACTATCAAATGCAACATTACCAGCCAACGATCCCAATTTGAACAGCAAGATCATCCCACTAAAATGAGCAATGCAACATATTTCAACACCATCAAAGAATGGAAGAAACTTGTATTTCAAAATTAAAAATGCATCAATAAAATGCCTTGATAGCTGGTCTTTATACATACTTGAGTCAAATTATTAACTTGGATGTTAAACCGTTGAATGACTTCCATCATTTCCTTTTTGGGCACTACTCTTCCTGAAATTAACACATCAATAAAGCAAATAAATATTTCGCCACAATGATTAAGTTCCTTGCAAGTATTTATCAGCACCACTTTTACCAGAAGATGCATTATTCCTATGTTTTGCTTTTATGATAAGCCAACACTCAGCAAAGAAAAATAATACAAAGGGGAAACCTAAATTTTTTTCTTAAGCGGAATTTATTTAAAAAGTACATATTGACACCGCTTAAATACATTGGTAGTTAGTAGTTACTAATTATGCAACCCCTTTCTTGGTTTTTCAAAACTAATATTTGAAGCTACCACTTGCTCAAACTCAAGATCCATAGCCAACCAATTTTGACCCTTCATCCAAGTTAACCTCAATCAAGAGGATTAGCTACTCATGCCAACAGAATTATAGCATTCAATGAAATTAGTAACATACATTAAAAAAAAATAAAATAGAAAAATAAAACCTACCATTGAACAACCATTCAGACTTGTTACTCGTATTTATTTTCCTAATAACAGTGATATGCTCATCTTTACTATCCCCTCTCAGTGTAATCTTAATGCAAGCTGATTCTTCTCCCCGCTTCACATATGATCCAATACTTGTTGCTCGTCCTAGCAGCTGCAAAAAACAAAAGTCTCAATCTTAAGCTGCTGTGAGAATACAATATTGAGATTTGAATTTACTTGCTAGCTTGTATGAACCAACCTGAGGTTCACCCCCAAGGCCAAGTGCAATGGCACACACAAGAGAACTCTTCCCAGAACCATTGGGTCCAATAACAAGATTCAGACGAGGACCAGGTTTACATTTTAAGTAGTCAAAGGTCATAAATTTAAGAAGCTCAATCTCGACAATGCTTCCAGGCATAAAATCATCTTCTCCCCTGAAAGAAAGAATAAAATCGTCCACTCAGTAATCATCTTATAGACCTTTAAGCATATCCATTTAGAAGCAAGGTATTCAATGATTGTAATTATAAAAAAAAAATTAATTTAATTGATCAGCTTACACAAGAAAGTGCCTGCAGTAACACCATGAAAGATAGAGCATAGCTCTGTTAAAAATAAATAAATAAATGATGACAACGCTGGTGAATTCAAACCTCGCATCCCTTGAGTACCATAAGGTGGGTAAACCATTTATTCGAGAAACCAAGGAATGAAGTCTAAAGAAGAATTGGGGTTGCCCCAAAAAAAAAAAAAAAAAACGACAACAGCACTAATAACTCGTGGCAAGTTAACATTTCCAACTAAAAACAACAGGGAAATTCAAGTTTGCAACTTTAATGGTTCTAGCTCTCTTTTTCATGCACATCTTCGCCACTCAGCCAGAAAACAGAAGAACAATATCAGTGGCACAACCCTAACGCCGAAAAGGGTCGATGAGTAAGCGAGTAAAAAGGCGAATAGTGAACCAGGGAATGAAGAAGAGCCATCAGGTTTAATGTCGACAAACCTGGCAATTTTGGGGCGCTTACGACGGGGTCCAGCCATTGAGAAAAGGGAACTGGTTGTCTCTTCACTCTTTTCGACTTTTTTTTTTGGTCAAACACTCTTTTCGACTATGAAGCTTCAATGCAGAAAGCTTCAATTTTTGCTTTTCTCAGAAAGCTTCACGAGTTCATGAATCAGTGAACCGAAGCCATGGCTAGGGTTCACTCTGGCAGGAGAAAGCAAGGGATACGCTAAGTGCGAATGGAGAAGTGGCGCCAAATTGGAATGAATTCGGACCTTGTGTCAATTGGGAAGGAAGGGGTCGGATCTTCTCATACCTGCGCTGTCGGATCTCGAGATTGGTTGAATAATAGAGAAATTCCATATAATTAAATATTGCTGTCCACGTTTAAACCCGACAGTATCTTAAATAAAATTATTTTATATAGAATTATACCTGTGTTTATAACAAAAAAATATTAAATTTTGGAGCATTTTTCTCCTGAAGTTTTAATTGAGGGGGCAATTTTATCCTGAAAGTATCAAAAATAAAATAATTTTGCCTTAACAGTTATCTCAGTTAATTTACCTAACAAATTATTTAACTAATAGTTAAAATTAATTGGGATAACAATAGAGCAAAATTGCTCCATTTTTTATACTTATGGGGCAAAATTACCCCTTAACCCTTAAATATTAAGGAAAATCACAGTGGGTCCCAAGGACCTGAAAAAAAACTATAAAAAAGTCTCATAGCAAATTATTCTATCAAAAAGGTCCCTAGGGACTTCATTGTGATTAATTCTAAATATGAAGTTACCGAATTGCCCTTACTAATTGAAAATACACTGTCAGCATTGACAATTTTGTCAGCCATTTTGACAACTGCATCTGCCTACTTTGATAAGTTCATTTTTCCACTTGGACAAGTCATAAAATGGCAAGTCAATATGTATATTTTCACAAACCTTTGTGCTAATTTTGACGACTTTTTTTTTTGACTACTTTGCCAGCCTATTTTGACAACTATATATTAATCACAATGAAGCCCTTAAAGACTTTTTTTACAAGAGAATTTGATGTGGGACTTTTTTGTAACTTTTTATCATCCTTGGGATCTCATTGTGATTTTTCCTAAATATTAATATGTCCAATATAAAATAATCTTACCCTACTAAATATAGCATCTTGTATGCAGTGTAATTTGCACTATAAATTATGACTTATAGGAGTATTTAGCAACCTAGACCGAAAACCGGCCAACCAGCCGGTAAACCAAGCTGGTTCAGTATATTAAAAAAATTAATTTTTTTAATTTTTATTTAGAATTTTATATTAATAAGCCTAAAATGTTTAATTTCTCACATGTTTGGCCCTAGTTTGATTCCGATCTGACCCACTGACCTTTGACCTAATACATCGACCAGTTCAATTATCGGTCCAGATTTCATAACCTTGGTATTTAGTAAGATTGAAAGTAGTATAAAGATTCCAATTTCCAATCTTCTACTGGATCTTTATATAATTTTTTATTTTTTGATTATTTAATATATTTTATCAGATTTTTTTTCTATTTTGTAATATTTATTTAAATATTTCACATACTTCATTCTGTACAACCTCTTTACCTTGGGGCATTGGATTGTGTGTTTGAATGAGTGATTGTTTCGATTAGTATTGATAAAAGTGACTTTTGTTTGTGCTGATATTCAAACTTTGAATTAGTATGTTTTGATTTACGCTTTTGGATAGGCTTTTATTGAAAAAAAACAATCAGTATGATAAATTAAAACTTGTTTAACTAATAGAATTGAAAAGCACATGTAGAAGTAAATTAATTGAAAAGAAGTCAATATATATAGGATATGTATATAATTTGATAACTTTAAGAGAACTACTAGAATTAAAATTAAAATCATAAAAATAAAAAAGGACTTGATATATTATTGAAAATATTTAGAAATACTAAAAAACGCTTAAATAATTAATTGTACTCAATGAATAAAATAAAAAAATTCTGACAGAAAAAATTAAATAAAATTTAACAAATTATTTCAATAAAAATATATAAAATAATTAATGTAAGTAAGAAAATAAAAAAATGGAACAACAAATTAAATAAATAAAAATCAATGACACTCTGTTTAACATCGCTAGCAAATTCTACATCACACTGGTGGAACATAGGCGTATAATGACAAAAACAAAGAAGAATAAGAACATAAATGTAAAAACATATGAAAAAAATGGAGGAAGAGCAGCACAACAGGACTTTTAAGAGCAACAAAAGGCTGTTTCAATTATTTGGAAGGCAAAAGTGACTTCTCGAAAACGCTATCCAAAACATCAATGGAGTGCTTAAAGTAGTTTTTTAAGCCTGGAACGGCCGATGTTTCATCATTTGGGTTTGATAACTCAAAGCGTGCATGACCTGACAGCTCCCTCAATTCTTTAAAACAAATGTGCATATTATCATCGTGTTAGTACATGCAGATGACATGGCTGCAAATTTTCATTCATAGATTGAATCTGTTGTTTGCCTTCAAAGATTTCATATGGAGAATGCAATGAGCAGCCCTTGTCCTACGCCCAATGATAGCTGGAAAGTCATTCTTCAGTTCTTAAAATAACTCACCGACAAGGAGTCAAGAGTGTCATCTCAGATTGTACATAAAACTAGATTTAGATCATCAATTTACAGGTTATTTAGATTCAGATAGATGAGCACAAAAGCCTAAGCTTCTAAATCCAGTTTTGCATGCTAGAACCAAGCATTTTTCACAAGGGACAAGGTCATCAACAATCAGATTTAGGGCTCTTGTGTTAGAGCCACACTGTAATTCTCTCTCTCTCTTTGATGACTGTATTACTTTTCTGGTTTGACTTTATTTACCTTGTTGATGAGAAACCACTAGCCACATTCAGCAGCAACTGTTTTAGCCTACTTCTCCTTCTCCCTGCATAATCCTCTCAACCATCTCCTCAACTGTTCTCCGGCCCACAAATGCTCTATTTTTAAGTTATTCATACACTAAATCCTAGTAGCTGTAGAAATCTTATTTTGTTTTATTTATAACACTTTTTTATTTTCTCTCTCTGTTTTTTTCCCCGGTGATTCCCTTGAGTTTTTGAAGCAAAGCCATCAGAAAATGTTTTTTTTTTTTTGGGTATTAATCAGAAAACTACTTATTAACATCTTCTTCTGCTTTCTCCTTCCCACCGATTGGTTTGTAACTGCGGATAATGCTCTGAATATTTTAGATAGAAATAAAGAGGGATGAAAGAATGACACCAGAAGCATAATTAGATGCAAAATATAATAATGATTGGCATAACATTACACAAAATCAAATCAGCCCCTAAAATTATAACCCAAAAAATAATAATAATAATCAGCCCCTAAAATTAGAACTAGGCACATGATTTCCAGATACCAACCAGCCAGAGGGTTCTTCAACAGGAAATCAATAGCCAATAAAACTACAATCTAGGAGACATAATCTTCTAGCTATAAAGAACAAAGCTTTGATAAATAAACCTAAACCAATGAATTGCCCCTCTGAAAAAGAATAAAAATTAACCAAGTCAGTTCCATTAGCAGAAACCGGTGACGATTATAGATCCGAGCAAGATTTCCCCCACTTCTTCCTCGCCTCATTGGCTCACCATGTGGAAAGAAATTCAAGTGAATTCGTGAGAATAATATGCCAAATAAGTCAATTGTGAAGATGCACATAAACATATCAAATAGATTATGTGTAATCTTTACGACTGACTCAATGCATCTATCTTGTAAAAGAAAGGATCTACCCAAGAACTTCCTTCTTTGAATTATGCTAATCAGCTGTACCAATGGCACCAAATTAAAGGCTTGATTGAAGAAATGACTTGGGATCAAGAACTGCCAGGCCTAGATGATTCTGGCAAGTGATAATGCATTTTTCATCCTCATCATCTTCATGAGATTTCTGATTACTATGTCCACCATATTGTCATCATATGGCCTCAGCGATCCCAAGCTTGCCGCTGAGATATAACTGTGTGGGAACATCCCATTTGTGGATGTTGGAATCTGGTTGTGACAAGGTTAATGAACCTGTCAATGCTAGCAAGGGTTCTAATAATAAAGTTTGGTTCTCACTTTTTCTTTCCTTCTCTTTCCTCATTTCTTCAAGTAACTCTTTGCTGGTGTCAATACCTGATAAAGATTCAGGGGCAAAAAAGCTCGCATTCACATTTCAGATCTTTAAGGTCGTACAATTATTACTGCTTAATTTGGCAGTGCAAATTTAATATATGAAATTAATGCCTTGCCTGAGAGGTATCCACCATGGACGTAGCCATTAAATCTTTCACTTGTGTGCTCTCCAGTAAAGAAAATGCGACCTACTGGGGCCTGAACCATCCCAGAACAAACAAGTAAACAAGTGGAAAAAAGAAAGTCTTCTTTCTGTGTCTAGAGAACACCAACCACTAATGCACAAAATGATATGTGATGAGGCCAGTGGAACACGTGTTAGAAATCAGCCCTTAATTTCAGCTATCAATTATCTCCTGATTATGTGCTAATTCAATCAGCAATCTTTCCTATCTTATTTCTCATCTTTGCTTATTGATATCATGTTATTTATTTCTTATTATTGTAATCACTGATTTCTCTATTCTTGATTGAACATCAGCCTCTATATATTGTACTCATTTTCTTCTCAATAACACACAATAGAAGTGTGATTTCAAATCACTCAACACCAAGCTACATAGAGGCTAGAAAACCACAAATGATGTCCTAATAACAAATTGAATCTGAATCTCGGATGTAATGGTCCTAGAGGATGTTTCACAAAGAAGGTTTTAAGCATGTTACTTTGTTCGATCGTAACACTCAGATGCAGGATTTTAAGACTCGAAAAAAAAAAAGGGAACGCAGATATTTCTTGTAACTTAATGCTGTATGAATGATTCCATTAAAGATGATCTTTCACAACTTTTTCTTTGAAAGACCTTGTAGCAATCATTTTAAGGATTTTTATCCAAATTTTCTCTCATGTTCCTACAAAAGCTAAAAGTCAACTATCTCATGTTTCTTTTTTTTTTTATTGGCTATTTTGGAATGAAAGCAAGGAAAAAAGTATATTAATGATAGTGTGGACAAACTTATGACTTGTCATTTTCGGCTTTTACTCCCTTGTGTTACAAGAAAGATTAATAATTAGATAAGTTACTTAATACAAAAACCAGAATGACGAGGCCAGCTGTTTAAGTTCCAAGTCATCCTTTTTGTCTCCACATGCAACTTGAGGACAAAACTTAAAAGGTATTTTATAATTTAAGAAAAGAACACATCCAAATATTTTCAACGCGAGAAACAAACCTGAATATTATGCACAACTTGCGGGTTAGAGATAATGGGATAGTTGCTGTAGCTGCCACGCTGGAACCTATTATTCCACCAGCGGGGAACAAATATATCAATGGCATTTGGTATGTTGGGTCCAAACATATCCCTAAGAACCGCCATAGCTTCTTTTAGGGTCTCTTCATCAGATTGAGCTTCTACCCGTTTCGATTCCTCATTTGTCAATGTCACAACCAAGATGTGGGAGCCAGGGTAAGCATTCTCCATGTGCTGATGACAAAACAGAAAATCAGTAGATAATTGAGAAGATTTTGATGAGCTAGTAAAGTGAACAGATAATTCAATCTTAAGGCCCATTACAGTATATTTTGACTCCAAATCCAATTATTTGAAGTCATGATAGATGGCAGATGCTCACATTCAAAGTCAATGCATATTGATTGGAAAAAAAAATGATAGCAGATATTCCGGACTGTACTTAAATAATACGATAGCCAGGTAGTGTTAATTTTTTCGTCATCAAATAAATCAATTTTCTCCTATGTAAATCAGCATTCCTAGCTTTGAAATATGGACATTACTTAGTAGTCTAAACAAATAAAAAAAACAATAATAGCTGGAAAAAAAGTAAGTAAGAAGTTCCCATTACGAAACGAATACAGGCAACTCCAATAAAATACCAACATAACATACATCATAGGGGAATAATGAGCCACAAAAGGTTAAAAAATGTTTATGCCGTTATCCCTGAGACAAGTATTTGATTAATCACATAAGACAAATCCAAGAAGTTGCAGCTAAGAATGTTTAAAAACCATGTGCTCTTACACAAAAGTCAAATTTATAAATTTAAATTAAAAATCAAGAGTCTGGAAGTGTCTGGCTCGTCTGAAGTAAAGATTGATGGAAAACTAAAGTTAAATCTACATATGAAAACAAAAGGGACTTTGAATCGATTAGCCTTCGGCCTTATTATCTTCAATTCTTGGACAGAGGAATAGAGAAAATAATGAGAGGAGGATACAAACAATGAACTGATTATGAAATTCCATTTTTAAACTTAAGCCTTTAGGCATGGAACTCGTTAAAAGCACTACAAAATAGTGGAGTCTAACGATGAATGAGCAAACTAGAACTTATGCAACAACTTCGATTTCCCATTATGTGACAAACTGATTTCTGAAAATCTTCCCTTCATAAATGCGAGAAACAAAATAGACAAAGAATGCGAACAACATAGGGTGAAGTACTGCATGGAAGGAAATGACACAGCTGGCAACAATAAAGGAGAATTTATAGCAAACCTGCCAAAATGTGTAATAGCCTCTCCGATCGTGAGCATAGATAAAGAATTCCTTTTCGGGTACACTTGGCCAGAACTTATCCGGAAACTTCAGAAAGATTTTAGTGTAGACCGTCACATCACATTTCTCTATGGCTTCTAGTTTCCACTTCTGTTTCATTATTTTTATTAAACGTAGTCGTGTTGAAAAAACAGAGAAGTGTTATGTACAGCAGAACCAAACATACTACTCTAGAGACGTCAAAGATTTCACATAAATATATCTAATACATACACACAGTCAGAGCATAACTCTCATATCATGTGGAAAAAATATCATGGGCATTTGGTGACAGTAGTGGAGAGATTCTTCTCAACTGCTTTAAAAAAATATTAAAAAAATAATATATGTGATACTCCCTCTTTTGATTAAAATATAAGAGCTAAATACCTATTTTATATTTATCAAAAAATTAGTTCAAAATAGTTAAGCATAATAAATATATAAGATATCTATTTTTTTATAAATATACCCTTATTTATTAAGAGAATAAATAAGAAAGATAACAAATAGTAAAGAGGATATAGGGAAGAAGAGTTATTATAAGAGAGAGTGAGACAAATTTAAAAAAAAACATTAAATACAAAGACAAAAGCAAAATGAATCTTACAAAAAAAAAAATCACACTCCTCACAAATTTAACTCTTATATTTTAAACAAGAGGAGTTCTATTTTGAAATGAAAAAAACATTGTATTAATAGTCTAAAATACTTTACAAACTATATTTCTTAAAGTTACAAAAAAATATTGGTATTATCATCAAATCAATTTGTTATTATAAGTATTTGCATCTACAACTAACAAAATTAAAAATTGTAAACTTAAAAAAATACTTTGTATATTATATATATAATGAAGATATCACGACAATAAATGCAGGTTGGCACTATCCTCCATCCATGTGGGGTCCAATATTTTTGCCCACAGGTAACAGGGTTAACATTACACCTTCATTAACGAGACTGGGGATCATCTATACCGTGGATCAGGCAGTCCCTGGTTTTTTAGAAAAGGAGGGCTCCTCGAAATTATATTTTCTCGCGTCATCAATCAGAGAGCTACATTTAATACGAGACCTAGCTATCCCTATGTTTTTGACTTTCCCAACTAGATGGCTAATACTATTAAAGACTGTGGACCAACCCTAAATATCAGATGAAAACGACGGAAACTCCTATTGGAGGGGACACAGAGACAAAAGCAAATCCTACAGATTCCATTGTGTTGGCTCCTCGTAAATGTTTCTCATCAGATGAAAATTGAACTTGAATCTCTTGCCGCCTTTTGGAAGAGATTTCATAAGTCTGAAAATACTAGTAGTAAGTTTTATGTTTTACTATTAAATTATCTTTTGATTATAATTACTAAATTACTAGATGCAGCCTGTAGGATTCAATTTATTTAGAATTAGTCTTCAGCCATAAAAAAAACGAACTTTTATAGGATGGACTAGATTCTCATCTTGATGTCCCCCAGTGCCCCAAAAAAATCAGGGTGATGACGAGCAGAGCCACAGATGTAGGACCAATAACTAAGTTTGAGCATGTTTAAAATAATTATTAGAATTTTTAAAAATATTTTTGAATCGTAATTTATAGTATACGAAATAATTTTTACTGTCGGAATAATTTTTACAATCTACGAAGTAAATATGTAAAAGAGTTTTATCTCAATTTATATAAATCAGACTTATACATAAATATAAGCTAAACCAAGCAAACTCTTCCACAACATTTCTTATAGTAATTGTTAATTGTTAATGTTAATTAATAATATAGGGGATCTGGGGATGGGCGACAGATAGATAGAGAAGGAGGAAAGGAGGTTTATTATAGTAAAGTGGAGACTTACAGGTAAGGGCGGGTTAAAGGCAATGAGCTCGCTTTGGAGAACGCCAATACTAACAGATAGAATCAAGTAGTCAGCCTCGAAAATGAAACCATCCTCCGTTGTTACGGCAATGCCACTTCTCGAGTGCTGCAATTCCCGGACGACCTGCACGAAACCATGCAAAAAGATTCATTCAGATATTCAGCCTTATATATAACCGAATTAATGTGTCAGAAATGAAGGTTCTTCTGCTTTTGTTATTTACATAAATATATCATCTAATTTTGTTGATAAAAAAAATATCATCTACTGTTAAAAGTACTAACCTTAACTCCAAATGTCTGCCAAAAAAATTATAGTATTTATCAAGATGAAAAATACTAATACAACAATACAAATTTTGCATTGAAAATGAATAGTACCACCACCGACTAAAATATTATCAATATCCAGTCCTCAGCCTCTAAAAAAAACTCACGTAATTAATAAAGTAAACGAAATACAAAGGGATAAAATTCCACATGATTCTCAATAGTCAAAGCCGAAAGAATCTGTGCCCAGTAGAATTTGGAATAAGATATAAATTCAGAAAGGAGATTCTTTTTTTTCTCAGAAGTCAGAATAGTATCGATTTCTAGAACAAAGCTAAGTGCGAAAATTTACTGCAATTATAAAAAGGGTAATTTACCCAAAAATTACGGCAATCATAATAGTAAAGCAATATGTATGAGATACGTATGAGGTCAAAAACAATATGGAAATACAAGTATATATTGAGGAGACTTCAACTCTTAATTCATTATATCCTGCTAACGTGATGCGTGTATTTTTGTTTGGGATAATAATCAGAATTTTAAAAAATAATTTTTTAATCATAATTTATAATATATAAGATAAATATGTAAAAAAAATATTTTTATAACCTATGCACATAAATATTTTTAAAATCTACTCATTATTCTAAGCATTTTAAAATTCCGTGTTATTGTTGCAGTCGCAATTCAAAAAGTATGCACAGTTATCGAAAACAGGGCTTTGGGGCCCATGCCTTTATGAAATGCAAAAGACTTAAAAAAGTACTATAAATATAGATAAAAATAAGTTGTGGGTCACATTGAGACTGAGCCCCCCCCCCCCCTCCTTTTTTTCCCATGGTGTTGTCACTCAAAAGGTTTCGTCATTTGGCATATCGCTATAAGGTTCTAACCATTTAAATAGGGTTAAAGCATAATTTTATTTTAAATATTCTAAAAAGTTGAGCAATTTTATTTCTCAGTTAATTTTTTTATGTTAGTTGATTAAATATGTTGAGTTGACAATCTATAAATCATCCACATCATTTTTATTAAAATATAAATTTACCTAAAAAATTTTAAATTTAACTTTAAAAAAATAAAGTAGATAATATATGAATTTTAAGGATAAATTTACATCCTAACAAAAAATAAAATAAATGACATGTAAACAACTAACTAAACATATTTACTCAGCTAACCATCAAAATTAATTAAAATAACAGTTAAGAGAAAATTATTTACTAAAAAAATTTCTTGAGGTCAAATTGCTTCAAAATATAGTACTACGACTATGCGGTAAAGGTCAACGACCATCTGAAATCCACCTGCTTGGTGTCTGCCTTCAAGTAACCAGTGATTACTCAAATGATGCCGAAAATGCATTCCAAGGAAAAAGAACTCTTCAAAACAGTCCTAGTTACTAATCCCCGACCGCCGCCGGTAGCCTGTGGGCTGTGGCCATACCCCTATCAAACAGTTGCTGGATTTTTTATTTTCTTTTTTGAGGAAAAAAGGAACAGTGGCTGGATTTTAACTCAAAATAACATCCGGTGAACTTCCAGTCCTTAACTATTCTTTTATTTCATTTAATATGTTATGCTTCTTTCGATATGGGAAGTATGCAAAATAAAAAATACACAATTGAAAGTAAAATATATATAAGGGAAACTGAGTAACATTTGCAATATTGAATATAGAAAATTTACGGTACATCTTCATTCATAATAAATTAAAACCAGCAAATAAATTATATTGAGTCACATGTTTATTTTGTTAGTAAGTCACGTTACCTCTCCCTCTGATACACTGCATTTCCTAGAATCACACATTATGTGGGTGAACTATAATTTTATATCCTTGTCTAAAAGTTTATCTTCATCACACATTAATCAATTTTTAATTAATTAGATAATTCCGCAGGGTAGAAATCTAAAGTAGAGTCATTTGTTACGGAAATATAATTTATCTCATAAAAATAAAACAGTCAAAAGCTTCAAGAAAAAGTGTGAGAGTGACTGATATCTCTCAAATATAATAACAGAAGCAAACATCTTTTGAAAAGTCATTATCTGAAAACTCCAATAGTGGGTCAATCGGGCTTCAGTAACCCGAAGGGGGAAAAATGAGAGCAAGGGGGTTCTTCAAACAAAGACAAAATTTAATATTTTTCTTTTGAACAGTTTATTTATTCTGCTCTCAACAAATGACGTATGGCAAACAGACAAGGAACCTTTTTATGTGAATATATCATATTATTCATAAACCATATTCACAAACAAATAAAACTAAAGGTATTTTAATATATAATAGAATTTCTTAAATATAGTTTTGTTTGAAATTTTGGATTGGAGAATCTGACCAGAAAAAACAAAAATGAGGAGGTTCATCAGGGGAAAAAGAGAATAGCAGTATTTAGAGGAGAAATATGGAGGGCGGGGCCCGCAATTCCCTTTCCTCCCCAACATTCTGGAGAAAATGGAGAAATAACGTACTAACAGACGGATAAGACGTAGAGGCTTGCATTGTGTTCCAAATTTGATCATGATCAAAAAATAAAATAGAGTAAATCAACTAAATTTCACCATATTCTAAAGTTAACTCAATTAGATTGGATTTTTAAAAACTTGAATTTTATGCATTCCATAACTTTAATGGTTTATAAAACAATTAACTTTTATCAAACAAAAAATTAAGAAATTACGAGTCAGAACAATTTATTCTAAGCATAATTAAATTAGCGAAAAAACTATTAAGCACCTTGTTAAGCTTGAGACGACTGTCCAAGATCACACCCTCTGAAGTGAAGAGAAATTCTTCAGCCATTCTATAAAGCAGATGCTCATACCCTCGTTCATCCGCAACTAGAAATTCTCCCTCCCCGAAATCTACGTATGTGGATATTGGCTCCACTTCTGCACTCAAATTCCCAGTCTATTAGTATTATCCACATCTTATTTTAGGAAAAAGAAGGGGAAATGAGAAACAGCAAACGAAACACAAGGGTCATCGAGCACTTATTTTATGGTGGAAAAATATAAATGCGTAAAACAAATTCATTAAAAATTAAAAAGTATCCGCTGAGCTGGAAAAGATTTGAGGATTGAATAATTTGAGTTACAGCCCCACACATCTCAATTTCTTTTGCTTTCTTGTTCGTCTCATATGGAAAAGAAAGGAACAGTAAAAACAAAAACTCAATGTTGAAGTAAGCTGTGAACTGACCTGCCATTTCGAAATCATGTAGGATAAAATCAATGGCCAGCTCTATTGGGGTCTTTGGCGACCTGAAAAGAAATATTAGAAAGCGAAACTCAGATTATCAATAATTAGCCAACCAATCATATAGTAACAACCAACCAGGCAACCACATTAACTTACGAAGGAGGATCTGTTATTTTGTTGACATCGCCACCGTGATCGGCATCCTGGTTCTTCAGCTTCTGAATCGCCGAGTCCACCGCCCTTTTGTAAGAGTCGGCAGCGATTCCACTCGGAAAGATTTTCCCGCTGAAACTCGTTTCACAAATTCGGTTAGATTCACGAACAGAGTGATTTGAAATTGTATACCAAATCCACAATCGGAAGCAGTAAAAGGTAAAAAAATAACTGAAACGACTATAACACTCAAATGCGCCACTGTATCGGAAATTATCGGAACAAGCGACTCGCCACCACGGCGAATAAAAGACGAAGGGCACTAAATTGCTCCGGCAAAGTAATGCACAAATAGAAGCGGCGCAAATAGCAAGGGTAGGCCGTTTTCACAGACCTGCGATCATAGATATTGTAGCGCGCATTGCTGTAATCAGAGAAGCAAGTTCGGAGGCCAGATTTGGCAGCGAGTTCCCAAACAGGATTAGACTCTTTACCACCAACTCCAGCGATCCAACCAGCTCCGAGCTCCACCGACACGCCTCCGAAATTTTCCTTCCGGATCCTACCGCCAATACGGTCGGAAGCCTCCAGGATCACCAGGTCTTCTATTCCGTTCTCGACCAACACTTTCGCCGCAGAGATACCTTTCGTACAGAGAAACTAAAAATCAGAACAAAATGAATCACAATAACCGCATGGACAGAGATGGAAGAATTGATCGGAACCGAAGTTCTCACCGGAGATACCAGCTCCGACGATGATGACGGAGGAGCGAGAGGGTGAGTCCATGTATCTGTGTGTGGAAACAAGAGAGAGGGATTGAATCCGAGTAGAGAGGAAGAGAGAAAATGAGATTTGTTAGAGAGAAGCAAAAATAGCGCGAGTCGGTTTTTATAGTTTTTTTTCTCTGTTTTTTTTCTTTTTTATTTTTTGCCGTTCGGTTATTTCCAATTTGAGATGGGAGGAGTGAGAAGTGAGCCCTGATGACCTTCTCTGACGTTTCCTGCCCACTTCCACATTTTTCTCGGCCGCGCAAATTTGACATGCTGACCGACTGATATTTCTCTATTTTTCTTTCCTGGCGCCATATTTCGATTTTTTATAGCAATCAATATTAAATTTGGAAAAAAATCTTTTCCCATAAATTTTATTAGACCAATAAGTTGTTAATTAAAGTAGTAATAAGTATGATCTTGAAAAAATGAGACCTCCAGTTTAAATCTCCGGAAGCGCAATTGTTATAAGAAGTAAAAATTCTTTACGTTTTAAGCACTGTTTTGGAACCCGGTCCAGCTCGGGAACCGGTGACCCGGTGACTAAACCGGTTCGGTCCGGTGACCGAACCGGTTCAGTATTTTTTTATTTTTAAAAAATCAATTTTTTAAAATTTTTCTTTAGAATTTCATATTTATAAATCTAAAATATTCAATTTCTCACTGGTTTAGCCCTAGTTTAGCTCCGGTTTGACTCCGATCTGACCTACTGACCCTTAACCCAGTACCCCGACCGGTCCGGTTTTCAGAACCTTGGTTTTAAGCCTTTCTAAACTTGGAGGGGGGAAAATCTTAACCAAATCAAAAAAAGTGAAAATTACATTTAGGTCCCTGGTAAAAAAATGCTATAATATGATTCCTTGAAATCTAAAAATTGTATTTAAATTGTGTGAAACTTTTTTTGCAATAAATTTCAGTTGTCAAATGCCTATAGACTTATCAATAAACACCCATGGACTTGTCAATAGATGCTCATGGTTTTATCAGTGGACATTCCTATACTTTCCAGTGGACGCCTGTGAATTTATCAATGAAATTAAAATTTATTATAAAAAAATCCCACAAAATTAAATGTGATTTTGTGATTTTAAAGGATTATTTTGTCGTATTTTTTTTATTTTGGACTTAAATGCAATTTTCTAAAAAAAAAATTACTAGTGAAAATGACCTGAATGAGAACCTATGACTTTGTGTGTACCAAATTTTCACAGTAAAGTACTTTTCATGTATAAAAATTTTCTTGGCACTAAAATTTTGTTAATAGAGGACCTTTTCCAGATTTTACCTTATATTTTTAATAAATCCATACATTTATATATAATTTAAATTTAGGTTAAGGGGTAAGAATGTTGATACTATTTTTTTAAATGTGCATCTGACATTATATACCTTTCTTAGTATAAAAATGCTTATAAAGATTACAAAATGTTGTAAAAATGTCATTTCCGTTTATTTGATACGTTACTTTTTAGTGGTGGGCCCCACTTTGTTTTACAAACGTCGATTGAATAAGGTGTAAAAATGTACATGTACTTTTACTAAATGTGCATCTTGCACCATATATATTTCTTCGGCGCAGATCGGGAACATAACGAAGTCCATCCCTTAATGATCGTATATGCATTTATGGGCTTGAGTGCAGTCAAGACGAACGTTTGAGCATCAACACTATGTTAGCCTACGGACCTTGACTACTGGTATTTCTTCCTTTGCATTTGTACTAAATCCTACTACGAGCTTAATACACACCAACACTTATCTAGTGTCAATCCCTCCTTCTTCCATCTTCCTCATCTTTGTCAATTCTCTCTCCTCTTATTCACCCCCTCTCTCTCACTCTTTCACCATGTTTTGCTTTGGATGCCGCAAAATTATTATTGAATCATATTTTCATTATTTAAGCCATACTGTAGCGGACCATCTAGAATCAAAACACTGTTTGAAGGTGATACCGACTCCCGGGGAGGATTTACAAGCTTTAATGCAAGCTGATTGTAATGATCTAGGCATGTACAGTGATTTTAGCTTGTTCCCTTCGAATATTTAAAAAAAAAAGAAGTTAGCTATAAGATACATTATCTAGGTTACTTACAATGTTAACAAACTAAAAATATCTTCTTTGTTTATTTCCTCAATTAGCGAATAGGAAAATGGATTAATTAGTGTTAATAGGCATGTACGATGATATCTTTGATATGGCATTATTACTCTGTTTAAAGGAGTTGATGTGTATTTTTGCACTCAAGAAATATATATGGTGTTATATGCACATTTGGAAAAAATATATAGACATTTTTACACTTTAACCTTTAAAAATAATAGTGTGAGGCCCACAAAACTAAAAGTTAATAAACGTTTGACTTGGTTAACGAAGCTAGCATTTTTACCCCATTTAAAGATGTTCATGAGCAATTTTTGCACATAAGTAATGTATATGGTGTCAGACGCACACATAGAAAAAGTGCATGGATATTTTTGCACCTTAACCTTTTAAATTTTAAAAAAGTATATTATTTATCTATTATAATAAAGTAATGGTAAAGTTGATGTCATGTCACCTAAAGGTCATATGTTTAAATCTTAAAAAGTTTATCTTCGATTATAAACCAATCTCCAATTGTCATGAAGTCTCTCATATAAGTGGAAGGATAGTGGATTTGATCCTCTTATAATCTAAATATCTATTAGTGTCTATTTAATTCCAAAAAAAAAACTTAATGATGAGTCAATGTCGTCCTATATAAAGTCATTAAAACTTAAAAGGAAATTATGTAACATATGTTACTTATATCTATTTTATTAAGTTTTTTAATTATATGTGACTATATATCCTATTTTTAAATTATTATCATTTAATTATAAACTCATATATATGAAGGAAAAAAAAAGACAAGTGATCATATATGATTAAAAAATTTGATATAATAGATATAAGAAATTTAAGCTAAGTATAGTCATTATTACAAAAAAGATTGCCAAGAACTTAATAAACAGACTCCATTCAAATTAAGCGAGTAATTAATAGTGATGATTTGTAATTAAGACTAATAAAATAAATTAAGAACAAACTTAAGGAAACTAATCAAGAGAGTGTTCTCGAGTCCAAATCCCTCCTTTGCTTCATTGCTCAATCCTCACTGAATTAATTAATTGATTTTAATATTAGTATTAATTATCAAGATTCAATTTTATTTTTAGAAATCTTGTGAGCAACTAAAACATTTTTAAACCCCTTGTGGAAGGGGCTTTAGCCATTTAAAGATAAAGTTTCGCATTTAAATTTAAATTTATGTAGATGTTTTTTTTATCAAAAAATTTATGTAAATGTTGAAAACACCTTTAAGATTAATAGATAACACAAGAAAACCAATACAATGGAATTTGAATGGAATCAATTTCTCGCAATAATGAACCCCGTGGTATTTATTCTTGCGGTGACATCTGTATCGTTTTAATATTGATTTATCTCCTAAATTTAAAATTTTTACATTAATACTTTTAAATAGAAAATTATGTTTTGAAAACCTAACAAAGGCCTACACCGTTGTGGTGTAGTGGCATGTAGGTGGCTTTTTTTTTTTTTTTTTTTTCCTCAAAGGCATGTAGGTTGCCTTACGGTGGCACAATTCAGCAATTTCAGTTAGCGCATATAAACATTTAGCTTGTCAACTAAAAAAATTAATAATTAAAATATTATTTTTAGTTTTAGTTTTGTACACATATAAGTATTTTTTAAAAAAATAAAAGTAAAAAAAGGGTTAGATCTAAATCATCCCAATTAAATCGGACGATTTACATTTTAGTGTTCACAACCTCACTGAACACCAAAATAACTTTTGCATTGGAGATTTGGAACACCCGTGAGGCCGTGAATCCTCCTTACTCCTTAAATCGTTCAAAATATAGTACATATGACTTTTTCTTCCCAAATTTTCATATTAGACCATAATTTATATAAAATCTATTCTTTTAAGAAAAATTCACCAAAACACCTGATGAGTCTCAAATTTACTCAAAAATCTCTTAAAAAGTGTTATAAAATATAGGGAGTCATCATCATATGATCCAAGCCAATCAACAATTGTCAATGATATTTCCCATTTAATATGCATGCAATAACTTTCAATCCAATCATACAACGTAGTGTTTGAAAATTTCAAATATTTTTTTGTAATTTTTTTGCCTGATTATTTTTTTGGTAATTGATATGCGCAGTATTTATTATTTATTTTCCAAAAAAAATATGCGCAGTATTTAGATAATCCCTATTTTGCAATTGACTTGCTTACTTGAAGAAACCTGAATTTAAACCGTTATAATATAACTTTCTTTTTTGTTCTGCTAACAGTTATATTTGGTTCTAAGTTTTTTTATAGGTTGGACTCTGGTTCTTCTTGCTTGTTTGTTTTTTCCCCTCTCTCTCTTTATAAATAACTTTTTGTATTAATAAAACTAATGTATTTTCTAAAAAAAATGTGACATATATTGTTATAAATATTGTGTGTGCATGTGCTAAATGAAGAAGTCACATATAAGTCAAGATTGGAAATGCATTGATATATAATTAAATATGAGTTTGAGTTAGTAAAAAGGCTGATAAGGGGAGTCTTTGAACTATCCGTTGGAGTTTCAATGACATTTAAAATTTTTTATTATATTAGATCTTCGTTAACACTTATTTTGTAACTATCATCTAATTATTATTAAAAATTCTTTAATTGTCATTATTGTTGCTCAACAATTACATGATTTATATCTATAAAAGACAATATATAGAGTAAGGTATATAAAATCGAGGTCAGAGCATCGAGGTTAGATGGCGCCAAGCTCTACCTCGAACTCCTCTCCTCTCTCTTCTTATGAGTCACACTATTATCTTTCTATTGTTTTGTCCCCTTCTTTCTATAGTAAGGGTTCGTTTTATCTTGAGAGGTGACGTTTTCCAATTTATTAAGGGGTTGTAAAATATATTTTAATGATTCAAACTATATATTTATTGTATTTATACGTGCTGCTGTCAATAATTTATACGGTATTGTCACCAACATGTATAGTATATTTGGAAAAAAAATTGAGACTAAACCTAAAATAATTGTACAAGATAAAACATGTACACGTATGATAAACCAAGATTTTTTGTTTTTTGTTTTTTTGTATAGAATATATCTTCCAAGAAGGCAATCTTATCAGCTCAGTCATTTTCGTAAATCTAAAATGATTCGATTCACATGGTCAAGATTCACCCAATTTCAGAAGTTTCATATAAAAAGTTTGACAATAATTGGCACTAAATTTTAATTATAAATAAATTAAATGTCATAATTAATTTGATAAGATATTAGTTAGTTCCATGTGCTTTTTTCCTGAAAAATTTAGCTTCTGAAAGTCATAAAGAATTATTTCTCTATAACTTCATAGGTGATTATTTTTGTTTTATTTTTTAATTCCTGGATAATCTAAACATTTTTCAAATAAATATAGCATTTTTATTAATTTCAAAAACAAAAATATTATTAAAAAATATCATATAAGGACAGTTAAATTACTCAAATTCTAATTTGAGTCACTAAACTTAATAAATTATATATCAAGCTATGTGGTTTGAAATTTGAATCAAATTATATCCATATCCCTTAATTATTATATTCCTTATTTCTAAATCTTTTAACGTTGGCACACAAAGCTTCTGGCTTTATCTCTATTTCTATATACACATTTCCATAGCCCCCTCTACTACCTATTTTGTTATCCCTAGAGAAGTTCCTCGTTGCCTTCATAGAATCCAACCCAGACACGATGATACTCATCTCAGTTTTACTAATACCCTTCATCTCAGTTTATTTTTCAATAAGTATAGTTTTCCTTCTTTATCTAGCTAACCTCTTCATATATATATATATATATATATATATATATATATAGTTCATGATCTGACTAGTTAATGAGTTTTGTGAATAATTTATAATTATTTTATATATATTGATCAATTGGTACAATGATTCTTATACCACAATTTTACCTACCCAATCATGTTCACATGTCTAAAATGATTCATTTCAGATGGTCAAGATTCTCACAATAAGAGAATTTTCATTTGAGAAGTTTGATAATAACTTGCACCGATCTCTAATTATAAAAAAAATTTGTAATTAATTCAACTAAATGTGTGCCTTTGTGACTTGCATTAACTTAAGAATGAGTCATATTGTATTTTTATAAAGAAAATGTTTAGATGACTTAAGTCTGAAAGGTTTGTTAGGGTTTAAATATGCCTTTAAACTTAAAGAGTGTTTGTAAAAGTACTTATAAATCACATACCAATAAAGTCTTAGGGGTTGTTTGATTTTGTTTTTAAAAACTGTTTTTCTGTTTTTAAAAACAATAAAACATGTTTGTTAAACTGTTTTCAAGAATTGTTTTTAAAAATAAAAAAATAATAAGTTTTTTTTAAAAACTAAAAACCAAAAACAGTTTTTAGTTGTTTTCTTGTTTTTTTTTATTTTTTTATTTTTTGAAGCTGTCATTTATCCACTATTGACTGTACACTACCAATGACGACCACTGCCACGTTACCACCAACTACTTCACCGCTATGTCATTTCAAAAACAGATTTTTTAAAAGAATCTATCCAAACATATTTTTTTTGTTTTTTTATTTTTAAAACTTGTTTTTAAAAATTGTTTTATAAAACTATTTATGAGAACAAAAAACAGAAAACAAAATCAAACAAGCCCTTAGTTATATTATTTCTAGTGACTTATAAATAATGCTAACTGATATAGTAGTAATATTAACTGATAACGCCAATTTAACTCTCATTTATCTGATCAACGTAAATTTCACATTAAACAATAAATTATACCTTACAAAAATGTTCGGCAAGTGTCTAATGAATTCAACTCAAATTAAACTAAATTGATTTAATTAAAAATAAATAAAATTATGATGATTAGTTATTTGCTTCATAAAATAAGTTTAATTTGGTTAAACATGTGATTTTTTTTATTTTCTTTTAATTTTTTCGACTTGTTATTGCAATATATCTTACAATAGCATGAAAACTTAACTAATTCTTTTAAATGAAGGAAAATATCTATCTATAAATTTTCTTAATGAGAGAATCACATGAAAAAGAAAACATATAAGTCAAATCAAGTTAAATTAAATCACTAAATTGAACAACATTCAAAATCTAGTAAACGTATTATTTTATACATAAATCATACTGTTCAATACATATAAAATAGCAACAACATCAATATATATAAAATAAAATTTATAACGATTCACAACTTTCAATAAAAAAAATGTATCTAGTCTTCCAAGAATAAAATACCAGCATCTATATAACATATAAAATTGATCCGAAAGCGTACCATAGTAAATTTTTAAAAAATACAATTCTTTTTTTTACCATGAAAATTTTTATTAATTTAATTTTCTTAAACTATATTTTACCATATTTTGATGCTTAACTCTCCAAGTCTCCATTAAAATCAGTAATGCACCTATCATTAATGTTGTTGTATTTGTGATATGATATAACTACGATACAAAATTGCTATTGTAAACCAAAAAACAATCGATAAACAGAAAATGACATTTTTTGGAACTTGGCGGTTAAATTAATTAATAACTTTTAATTAATTCACAAAATGTGGAAGATTATCACACCAAGCGCTCATTGTATGTGACTATAATAAACACATGCACGACACGTAACGAATATTTAAATCTCATGGCATACTCTATTGTCATTTTTTTATTCTTATTTAATACGATAAAAATATTATTTAATTTTTGTATACTCTCTACTTGTTCCTTAATATAACTTGCTAAGGAAAAAAAAAATCTAAGTAGTTCAATTTCAACTGCAATAATATTATTTTTAGAAAAAATAAGTTGAAGTATTTGTTGCCAACAAACAAAAAAAAAGGTTGTTGAAGCATTACCAGGTCATAAATAAAAAAATAGTGTTTCTAATATGATTTAATAATGTTTTCATTTTCCCTTAGACAATCTTAACTATATTTTTTATCCTCCAATGCGGCAAAAAAAAAAGTAATAACATAATTAAACTTTGTTATTGAAGAAAAAATCAAAAATTAAATACTAAACGTTGAACATTTAGATACTAAATATGAATATCTTTTCAGTGAGAATTCGAATTCTGATTCATTACATTGTGACAAAAAATTAATTTGCTTTTGCAAGGGAAACTATCAATTGGGCTTCACACTGTTCAAGTATGATATAATCAAATAGCTATTTAAAAAAATAAATTTAGCCTGAATTACATTATCCAATGAAACATTAAATTTTTATATTTTCAGTTGGTTCTTAGGATAATTTATTTTCAAAAATTTTTTTCTGTTGCAATCAAATTTTTTATTTGAAATATTTTTTTTTAAAATATAAAAATTCAAGTTCAAAAAGTAAAAAAGAACGTAGAACCCCTTTTTGCTAAAAAAAAAAAAAGCCCTTAAAGCTAACTCAGAAGGTAAGAATAGTATTGGATGTAACTAGTGGCTAAGGTAGGCCAAAAAAAAAAAAGTAGCGGTAAGAGTTCAAATTTTTTAATATACTATCAAATTAAAAATAATATATTAAGTAAAGACATGAAATCCAAATATAAACCTTGTTTTCAGTGTTATAATGATTTACAAGAAGTGCAGCTCGTTAAAATGGTTTATAATTTTACCAATGCGACTTGATCATATATATTAGAAGAGAACTTTACGGTTTAAGCACAAGGTTTTAGGTTCAGATTCATGTTAATACCCAAAAAAAAAAAAATTGGGGAGAGCTACTCTCAATTAGGTCTCATAAGTGATAATGGTTAATATGAACGAATCAGATAGTCATATAAAAATATTTTACTATACTTTTAGTTGATTACTATTTTTTTCAGTTTTTAATATAAAATATATTTAGGGAGTTGATATTGATCTTAAATATAAAATATAATTATCATATTTATCGACTTTTTTTTTAATTTATCTCCTATTAATACTCTCTCAACCACAATTTAAAAAAAAGAATAAAAAATTTAAAAAAATGATTAAAATATTTTAAAATATATATTATATTAATTAATTTAATTAATTTTTTTATTCTAATTAAATTAGATAAATATATTTTATATTAAAAAATAAAAAAAAGTAGTTTTTATAAAAAAGAGAACGTGGAAAGCATTGAAAAGGAGGGAAATGAGATGTGAACAAAACAGAAACAGGCGGCCACTTGAGATTTTTATAATTTTTTATTTGAACACGTGTGGGGCATACAATGCGTGTCTGTCACTTATGGCGGTGACAACTAAATTACCGTTCTCATAGCACGACACTACTATGAATCAGCTAAGGGCATGTTTGGTATGATGGAATTGGGGGGTATGGAATTGGAATTGGAAATCAATTCCATGCTTAAGTTTGTTTGGTATGATGGAATTGGAAATTTTTGCAATTCCATGTGGAAGCCAAATCTCTCCAATTCCATCAAATTGGCTTCCACCTAAAAAGCAAAGATTTGCAATTCCATGTACCTAAATCTAGGTCAGAGTACTGGGTTAAGGGTTAGTGGGTCAGATCGGAGTTAAACCGAAGCTAAACCAGGGCCAAACCGGTGAAAAATTGAATATTTTAGGCTTATTAATATGAAATTTCTTTTTTTAAAAAAATAAAAATAATTTTTTATTAAAAAAAACCTAACTGGAGCAGTCAAAGTACTAGGTCAAAGGTTAGTGGGTCAGACTGGAGCTAAATCAGGGTTAAACCGGTGAGAAATTGAATATTTTAGTCTTATTAATATGAATTTTTTTTAAAAAAATAAAAATAATTTTTTATTAAAAAAAATCTGTCCGGTCCGTGTTTAGTAACAATGGTTTTATCTCATTCCACTTTCTTAGATTAGCATATTGGTAGTTTTACATTTTAAATATAAATATTAAATAAAAATAATATTTGAATTCCATGTACATACCAAACACACTTTTAAACCACATTTCCATTTCCATATCCATATCCATTTCCATTTCCATTTCCATATCCATATCCATCAAAACCAATTCCAGTGTACCAAACGGGCCCTAAATAATTCCCGTTGGCACAAAAAAAAAAAAAGCTAAATAATTCCCAATATATCTATATTATGAATCAACGGCAGATATAATGTTTAGTTTGTTTGGGATCAGGTTAAGCATTTTTAAAAGTATTTATTTATATAAATTGTGACAAAATTTTTCTTATATATTTATCAGTATATTATAAATTATAATTAAATAATTTTTTTAAAAACTCTAATTACTTTTCTAAATAAATATAGATTTAGAATTTTAGTCATGTTAAGAAAATAATCATGACTTATGACTTTTTCTTTTTCTTTTTTTCAACGATGGCTTGGCATATCATGAATTCGTATTAATTAGCCGCATAAAAAATAAAGGTGTTGATACTTGATAGTAGGCCAAAATTAAAAACCCATTATTTTTTTAATAAAAATTTGATATTTGAATTGTTTTTATTCTTTTTATAAGAGCCTGATAAGAGTTGTCCGAATGTTTAATTAGCTTTTTTTTTCCACTCACTAATAATATAACAATTAAATAAAAATATAATTATATGCTGGTGTGTGTGTATGTGTATAATAAATTTATAATAAGTTCAATTGTTAACATACTAGCACCATGGCATATGAAATTTTCAATAAAATGACAACGATGATTACAAGTGTTGGAAGATAGCATATTAATTTTTAGAGATGGTCCATTTTTTTTCATTTTTATGGTTTTTTTTTTAAATTAAACTCTTTTCTTTTCAAGCCCAAAAAAGGAAAAATTCTAAATAAATATCATGTGAATTTATAAAACCCCCAAAAGTCTGTTAACACTTAAAAATGACATAAATGTGACATGTATCAAATTGAGATTTTAAAATATTGTTGATTTTACCATTATGCCCCTCTGTTTTTTTAAAAGAAAGTTACCCTTGTTGTAGCCCCGCCGCCAGCTGGTCATCAGAGCTCCGACACCGAAGGCTGGTTTTTGTGAGGTGGGGTGTAATTTTTTTTTAACTAAAAATGGATACAAGGGGGCAAAGGGTGGGATCGAACCCACACCACCCCCTTTGCCGGGCTTGGTGGCCTTTAACTAACACAAACACACACACTAATATATATATATATATATATATATATATATATATATATATATTAGTATAATATAAATAAAGACATAATGACTTTAACAAAATAAGTAATAGAAATGACAAAATGCGTAATAGTATTGAATAAAGGGGGGCGCGCGCACTAGTGTATATATGTATAATATAAATAAAGGCATAATGACTTTAATAAAATAAATAATAGAAATGACAAAATGCGTAATGGTATTGAATAGAGACATAATTATATTAACTAAATGAGTGATAACATGAACTAAAGGTGTGACAATATTCACTAAATGAGTAATGATATTCATTTAAGGCGTAAATAAGCTGACTAAATGTATAATGGTTAGGCATAGGTAAAAACTCGGTGATCCGGTCCATGCTTATTCTTAATAATAGTATTGACTAAAAACATAATGGTTATAAGTAATGTCAATGTCATTACGTCTTTAATCAATATCATTACTCGTTTAGTCAATACAATTATTAACGAGCAATGAGATTGACTAAACGAGTAATAGTATTGACTAAAGACGTAATGATTATGAGTAATGTTAATGTTATTACGCTTTTAGTCAATCTCATTACTCGCTTAGTCAATATCATTTTGCCTCTAGTCAATACTATTACACATTTTGTCATTTCCATTACGCATTTTGTTAAAATCATTATGCTTTTATTTATATTATACATATATATATATATACACTAGTGTGCGTGTGTGTGTGTGTCAAAAAGGCTTTGATGGCCATTCCCTTTGACAAAAGGGTGGGGTGGGTTCGATTACACCCCTTCCCCCCCCCCCCCTTATCCATTTTAAAAAAAAATTACACCCCACCCCACAAAAGACAACCCCTAACGTTGAAGCTCCAGCAGCAGGCGATCAAAGGTTAGGTCGTTGGCGGTGGTGCTTCTGCACGGGCACCTTTCTTTTAAAACAAAAACTAAGAGGCATAATAGTAAAATCAACAACACTTTAAAATCTCAATTTGATACATATTACATTTATATCATTTTAAAGTGTTAACAAACTTTTTGGGGTTTTATAAATTCACATGGTATTTATTTAGAATTTTCCAAAAAAATCATCTAATTTTCTGAAAACCATTATGATTCTCGATTTAATTTCGTGTTTCAACTTAATGACGGTTTAATTCCTATCCAACCCGATACACCTATAAAAAAAATGATTTTCTGGTTTAAACTTAGTCGTTAGTAAATCCAGGCGATGGACAACACCATCTTATCCAATTCTTTAATCTTTGTATTAGATGATGATTTGTTAAAAAAAAATTCGTAAGAAATAAATAGTAAAAATAATAGGATTTTAAGAATGATTATGTAATGATTGTTATTTTAACCATAAGTAGCTCATCTGGTGGTATTACATGACAAATATGAACAGCGTGCATATGGTTGAGTTTAATGTGAAATACAGGTCAAAAAAAGTTTGATGTGCAATCAATCTGGCCGGACGGCCCATCATGTATTGTAATGGCAAAATACACCGGCACATATGTGGCACACATCTCTTCAATTATTAAAAAAATTAATATTAAAAGAGGGAGGAAAACGTTAATTTGATCTAAGACATGACCACACACAAGACTGAATCATTAACTTCTTCAAATTATTTGCACAAATTATACTCCCTCAATCGTTATATATAAGAACCATTTTTTTTAATGGATCTCTCCTTAAATAGAGAATTTCGTGATTCGGTTGTGCAAATTTCTATAATTTTTAAAAGATTAATTTTAATCTAATGTGAACATAAATATTTCTCATATTCGCATATTGGGATGTACTATATTAGAATTATAATTAAAACAGTCACATTTTTTCTCGTCTTGTAATTTCTTAATTCCATCCTTTCAAAAGAAAATTACTATAAAGTCCCATAAAAAAATTGCAGTCACAAAAATTCTATAATGACAAAAGAGTTACATGAACATGCTGTCATTCTCATGCATCCGAACTTATTATTTTATGTTATTCACTTGCCGTGTGACTTTTCTTGATTACATTTTTAGGACCTCATATTGATTTTCCAAACCAAAAAAAAAAAAGCCTTAAATGCAAATTGAATAAATTTTTATTTAATTTTCATGTGATAATTATTGGCTATACAATAAAAATGTTTCATGACTTTTTTTCCTTGTAGAGAGCCCCCTTTTCCTTACCAAAATGAGAAAGCAACCAAAAAAGTTCTAATTATATATATAAAAAATTAAGTCAGACCCAATTTACTTTTGATCAAGCTTGATTTCTAGGTTTTAAGTGGCTGAGATTGCTGTCAATTTAACAAATTAATCCAGAACAGAGTTGGAAACTCACTTTTAAAATAAAACTTTGTTATTAAGATCAAAATTATTGTTATAAAAATGTCGATAATAAGAGAGTAGAAGAGAGAAATTCTAGAGAGATAAATTAGAGAGATATTCTTATTCACTTGTACTATTGAATAAAGCACCCAGGCCCCTATTTATAGAAATTTTCAGTGCTACAATATCTGCTACAGTAACTTTCTGTGCTGCTACATTAACCTCCTCCGTGCGCTACAGTGATGAACAATATAATCGTGATGCTACAGTGATGCAGTTATATTTAAATCTTACATATCATATTGACTGGAAGAGCAAGTTGGCCTAGATATGAGCTAATGGACATCCACATAATTGATATTCATAACACTCCCCCTTGGATGTTCATTATGAATGTGTCTCATTAAAAACTTTAACTAGGAAAAACCCAGTGGGATAAAAACCTAGCCAAAGAAAAGAGTACATCATTCATTGATACACTGTCCAGTGCTGCCTCATTAAAAACCTTTATAGGAAAACTCAGTGGGAGAAAACCTAGATAAGGGAAAAAGAGTACAGCGTGTATCGACTCCCTCTCTTGATAACATCAGTTGATATCTCTAAATCTTTGAAGGCCAATGTCATAGACAAGTTTTTCAAAGATTGTACCTGGAAGTGACTTTGTGAATAAATCTGCTAGATTTTCACTTGAACATTTGAAGGTCACGAGTAAAGAAGAATTTTGGTGAAATATGCTTCGTTCTGTCTCCCTTGATATAGCCTTCTTTAAGTTGAGTAATGCATGCAGTATTATCTTCATATAGAACTGTTGGTGCCATTTTGCCTAAAGATAAATAACAATTTGTTCGTATATAATGTATTACTGACCTCAACCACACACATTCTCAACTTGTTTCATGTATTGCTAGAATTTCTGCATGATTTGATGATGTGGCTGATATAGTTTGTTTCATTAATCGGCATGAAATAGATGTACCTCCACATGTAAACAAATAGCCTGTTTGTGATTTACCATCATGTGGATCGGATAAAAATCTAGCATCTGCATAACCTACCAGTTAATGCTTAGATACGTTTAAGTAGTATAACCCCATGTCCATATTGCCTCTTAGATAACGAAAAAATATATTTTACTTCATTCCAATGTCTTCGTGTTGGTAAAGAACTATATCTTGCTAATAAATTAATAGCAAATGATATATCATGACGTGTATGATTAGCAAGATATATTAGTGCTCCAATGGCACTAAGGTATGGTACTTTTGGACCAATTAGTTCTTCATCACCTTCTTCACTCATTACCTGAGGTTGGAATTGATCTTTATCAGGCTCCAAAGACCTTACAATCATTGTGGTACATAATGGGTGAGATTTATCCATATAAAATCTCTTTAGGACATTTCTTGTATAAGTTTCTTGATATACAAAGATCTCATTTTTAAGATATTCAATCTGTAATTGAAGACATAATTTTGTTCTTCCCAAATCCTTCATCTCAAATTCTTTTTTCAAACAATGAATTTCCTTTTGGAGCTCTTCAGGAGTTCCAATAATGTTGATATCATCAACATAAATAGCAATTATAGCAAATTCACTATTAGATCTTTTTTAAAAAAATGCATGGGCATATTGGATCATTTTTGAATCATTCTTTCAATAAATATTCATTAAGATGATTATACCACATGCGTCCTGATTGCTTCAGGCCATACAAGGACTTATTTAATTTAATTGAGTATCGTCCTCGAGAACCTGAATTGCATGCTTCTGGCACCTTAAGTCCTTCAGGGACTTTTAGATAAATATCATTGTCAAGTGACTCATATAAATAGGCAGTCACGACATCCATTCAATGCAGATTAATCCCTTCTCTTACTCCTAGGCTAATTAAATAACGAAAAGTAGTCGAATCCACTACAAGTGAATATGTTTCTTCAAAATCAATGAAAGGTCTTTGTGTAAAGCCTTGGGCTACAAGACGTACCTTATATCTTATTATTTCGCCCTTTTCATTCATTTTTCGTACAAAAAGACCCATTTGCATCCAATTGGTTTTACATCTTCAGGGGTAAGGACTACAGGTCCTAATACTTTTCGTTTTTTCAATGATTTTAATTTTGCATTAATGACATCTTTCTATAGGAGTCAATCTTTTCTTTGTTGGCACTCGCTAATAGATTTTGGCTCATGAACCTCATTATTATTCATTACATCATTTGCTACATGATAAGAAAATGTGTCGTCAACGTTGACATCATTTCGATCCCATCGGATTCCATTCACAACATAATTTATTGAGATCTCAATATTTTCACATATATCATGTACCTGGGTCTTTTCTGGGACTACAACATTCTCTTATAGAGATATCTCTACTGGAGATAATAACTCTTCAGGAGATGGCTCTTCTGTAGCTATTAACTTTTCTTGATTATCTTCAATTTGACCATCTATATTATTTGCTCCTTTTCTTTTTTGAGGATTTCTGTCTTTAGAACCGATGGGTCTGCCACGCTTCAAGCGTACTTTAGATTTATCCATAGTAGATTGTCTTTCAGGGACATCAATTTTAACAGGAGCATTAACAGTTGGTACATGTGACTTTGTCACTTTCTTTAGGTTAGTAAATGCTTCTGGCATTTGATTAGCTAAATTTTATAAATGAATTATCTTTTGAACTTCCAGTTCACACTGATTTATATAAGGATCAAAATGAGTAAATGATAATTCATTCCAGCTAATTTCTTTATCAAACTGCTTGTTTTCTCCCCTAATGTTCAATTAAAAGTTTTTGAAGTAAATTCACCAGCATTATCAAGACATATTTTCTTGATAGGATAATCAGGGTAATGTGCTCTTAATCTAATCAATTGAGCAAGTAATCTCGCAAACGTCAGGTTGCGAGAAGATAATAAGCACACATGTGACATTTAGTTGATGCATCAATTAAAACCATATAATATCTAAATGGTCCACATGGTAGGTGTATTGACCCATAAATATCTCCCTGTATCCATTCTAGAAATGTGAGAGACTCACTTTCTACTTTGCTTGGTGAGGGGCGAATAATTAATTTTCCCTTAGAACATGCAGCACATGAGAAATCATGGGATTGTGGTATTTTGTTTACACTTCAAGGTATGTCCACATGAATTCTCAATTATTTGTCGCATCATAATTGAACCGGGATGGCCTAACCGGTCATGCCAAACATTAAATTCATTAGAAAACTTCTGGTTTACATTAGTAGACTTCTGGTATGTATTGGTGAACTTCTGGTTCTCAATAACATGTGTTTCAATTGTATTTATAAATGTATAATATAAGCCAGAAGAAAAAGCAGGACACTTTTCTAATATGCATTTTCTAACAGCAACTATTTTTGTAACAAAATATTCTTCATTACTTTTAGTTGTTATTTCTATATGATATCCATTTCTGTGGATATCTTTGAAACTCAACAAGTTTCTTCCAGACTTGATAGAATAAATTGCATTATCAATACATAATTTTGTTCATTCAGGTAACAAAATATTAGCTCTTTCGAAGCCTTCGATCAAATTTATACCACCAGATATAGTCTGAATGTTGGCTTTTTGCATTACCAAGGAAGAAAAATATTTATCATTTCTGAGTATGGTATTGGTTGTTGCGCTATCAACGAGACATAAATCTTCAGGATTGATGCCAGTATGATTCATTCTTCATTAAAGGAAACATAAAAACATAATTAGGATAAATATATTTGATAAAAGTTCAAATAGATAAGGATAAATTATGCTAAGAAATCAGCAACATCTAAATAGGTAATATCCATATTTTCATACTCATAATTCTTAGCCTGATATACATGATTTACTTTAGTTGTTGATCATTTATCATTATTTTTATTGATTCTTGGTAAAGATTAACTAGGTGTCTTAGTGTACGACATGTACGAGACCAATGACCCTTGCCACCACAACAATAACATGAATTTTCAACATTTTTATTTTGCCCACTATGTTCACTTTTATGGTTCTTATCAATATTTTCCCTATTTTTGGTAGGAATTTGAACCACCACGATTTCGACCATGACTATGCTTATGGCTATAGCCACGTTCAGGGCCACAATTAGATTCATTTATTACTACATTCGCTTCTGGGAATGGAGTTAAGCCTATTAGACGGGATTCATAGTTTTTCAATAAAAGCTCATTATTTTGTTCAGCCACAAGGAGGCAAGAAATTAATTTAACATATTTCTTAAACATTTTTTCACAATATTGCTACTGCAGGAGCAAATTGGATGTATCCATTTATACAAGCTTTTGGAAAGATGACCATCTTCTGGTGATCATACATTTATTTTAAATTGTTCCAAAGAACAAGTGAGTCTTTCATGACTAAATATTGAATTTTGAGGCCTTTATGCAAATGGTGGTGTAGAAAAATTATGGATCAGTCATTCAAGATAAATAGTTCTTTTTGGTAATAATAAGAGCCATAAATTTATATATTACAAAATTTAACTTAGTTTAGAATAATGTAATAAAAGGGGCATTCGCAATATAATAACAGGAAATTCATAAAGGCAATAAATAATTCATAAAGTAAAATATTGCAACAAAAATTAAAAATTTATGGCTTCAGGCCAATTTGTATCATGGCTTCAAGCCAATTAATCTCACGATGAGAAATTAAATTTATATGGCATCTGACCATTTATCTTTAGGATAAATAAAAATTGATTATGACTTCTGGCCATACAACAACATAGAAGATGAAAGTTATATGACTTCTGATCACATAATCTCAAAATAAGAATAAAAGAAATATAGCTTCCATCCATACAAGAAGATGAAAAAGGATATGGCTTCTGGCCATATCATATCAAAATAAGAAATTAAAACAATACGATTTCTGGTCATATAATTTTAGGAATAAGATGTCTATGACTTTTTGTTATAATAATAATAATATAAATGAACTTGTAAAAGATATATATGAGATATAAGAACAATAGTGATCTTCAATCTTAGCTATGGAACCCGATGTTTATAACAATCAGTAAAAATATATTTCTTAATTCCATATAGTGGCTCAGATTATCTCAGATCTATGAAATAAAGATACCATAAAATAATGTATATGATATTGTCAAATAAACGATGAGAAGAGCATACCTTCAGCAGAGCTTCGTGCTGATAACGTGTTATAAAAATGTCGATAATAAGATAGTAGAAGAGAAAAATTCTAGAGAGATAAATTAGAGAGATATTCTCATTCACTTGTACTATTGAATAAAGCACCCAGGCCCCTATTTATAGAAATTTTCAGTGCTACAGTACCTGCCACATTAACTTTTCATGCTGCTACAGTGTTCTCATGACGCTACAGTAACCTCCTCCGTGCGCTACAGTGATGAACAGTACAAGTCATGATGCTACAGTACCTCATAGTGAATTGCTACAGTATAAACAGTGATGCACAGTGATATTTAAATCTTACATATTATATTAACTGAAAGAACATATTGACTTATATATAAACTAATGGACATCCACATAATTGATATTAAAAACAATTATCTCTTGCGGAAAGAAAAAAGCATTAATGTAATGAAATGATTGAGGCTTAGTATCTTAATTAGTGAATTATATAGATACATACATCCAATAATTGATTTGACGGCCATTGAGTTGTACAATAATGGGTACACTAATTACAAATATTACAAAACACAACTTCTTTTGTATTTTAGTAGAAGAGATTTTAAGGTCTTTTTCAAATCGTTAATTGTGAAAGATATGTTGAGTTATTCACAAACAACACAGACATCTTCGGTTACTCGTGTAGTTCTCTTTGGCATACAATTTTATGTACTTTGACAAGATATGTCTATATTCCACCTCCTATAATTATTTTATTTTCAATTAAAATCCATATTTTTACAAAAATAAATGCATACAATGTGTGGGAAAAACAATACTCCTTTGTTTAATAGTATAAGATATATTTATCTAATTTAAATAAATTAAAACAGTTAAATAAATTACTTAATTATTAAATATGCAACATGATCTCAAAAATAAGTATGTATAACATTAATTAGATTATATATCAATTTATAAGTAAGGAAAATTAGTTTTTTAAAAAAATGATAATCATGAGGGATAAAATTAAAAAAATCTTATATTTAGGATTAAAATTCCCTCACAAACTATGTCATGCATTTAAAAAAGGAGAAGTATATAAATAAATATAAAAGTACAATAATAAAATACATATGAACTCCATATACATTCATATTCTTTTCTGTAAATTTCCTTTTTTACATGATCCAAAAATTATTTTCCTGCATGTATTTGTGCGCATGTGGGATAACTATTTTCTTCATGACAATGTCTAAATTTCTTTCTCTAAAATACAAGTTATGAACTCGTTATTACTGATATTTTGACTAAAATATTCTTATTTTTATGAAAAAATTGCTGAAAAATTTGACATTAATTGTAAAATTTATTGTCCAAATGTACATAAGGGCCTAGGCTTTAGAGTGAGTACAACCTTTCTTCATTGTTTGTAACATATTTTTAACTATATGTGGAATGAAAAACATTTGTACCCAATCAAAATTATGTTATATATAATTAAAGAAGAGTTACATCCACTGAAAATATGTTATGGGTTCTTAAATAAATTTCAGGCACTTTTGACAATAAATTTTATAATAGGAGTTTTTAGGTAAGTCTTTCCTTTCCTTTTCTTTTTTTGCCATAGTAAAAAAAATAGTATTATTCTTGAAATACTTTTTGAATTGTACAAAAAAATTTGCACTCCTTGTTATTACAAATACAAGGTTCATTCGAGAGTTTTTACTTATTTTGTTTTTACTAGAAATATGTACCCTTCGATTGAAGGCAATACTAATATAAAGTTTAATATTCTCTTCTTTTATTAATTGGTTCTTTTTTATAATATATGCCCCTATGTATTGTGTTATTTTTATCTCTACGCATTAAATTCTAATCATTAAATGATAGGGCTATTTTCAATTTTTCATTAGATCCTAGCTCTTAAGCACATAATATATAAAAATTATACGAATGTATTAAAATTAGTTAGTGGATCTTCCTACCAAAGCACACGTAGCTTACAATGAAGCCCAACCACACGTATAAAGTACGTATAATGTACAAGGGATGTACGGTACATGTAGTAGTTTGACTTAAAGAGTTTGCTTCGAATAAAAGAAAATAATAAAGAATATAGAATCTCTGAATTTGTCTCTCCATTATAATTCTTCCATGATTAACTTGCATGCTACTTCATGTGTCCTATTGAAGGTGGTGGCGGTATTATAACACTCAATATTTGCTGTAATTTAATTATTGGTGGAATCTAATTTAATTGTTGTAGCAATTAATTTTCTATTTGACTTAAGTTGTTTGAAACATTTAATTTCCGTTGACTGTGTGAATATTAATGTTTTCGATGTCAACAAAATATGTGGACCAAATCAATGGCTCGAGAATCAATAATCACATATCACATGTTTCATATTAATGATAGTTTCATATGAATGGCGCTAGACGCTAGTACCATTATGATCACTCATTCTCATAGATTAAAAAAAACAGAAATACTTAAATCATTAATTATGTTTTAAATTCACTAGCAAAAAAAAAAACTCCATCCCCTCCTATTTACTTAATTTAATTAGATTAATTAAAAAAATTATTTAAATTAGTTAATATGATATGTAATCTCTAAAATACCCTAGTCAAATTCTTTAATTCTCTCGTTCATTTTCCTCTTTGATTCTTATTAAGGGAATATCAATAAGAGTAAATTAGAAAATGGTTGACAAATATAAAAAATTATATCTTATATTTAGAACCAATATCAACTCTCCAAATATATATTATATAAAGCATTAGAGTGAGTACTTAATAACCTTTTCACTGAGTGACTTATATTCGGGAGTAACTAAACTTTCCTCCTACATAAGTGATTTATAATGGGGATAGGATTTAAATAAGTCATTTTCTCCCAACTTCACTTGGTCCAGTATGTACTCTATCCGATCTATAGTATAAGCCACTTTAATTATATAAATGGAAATAAGAAATGACAGTTAAGTCATTTAACATATATATCCTAAAATGTAATTTTTTTCATTTTTACTCTTCTTAAAAAATGTGTTTAATTATATTAGGAATGTTATTTTAGAAAGAATGGAGTATAATGAGTGGGTAAAGTTAAAAAATGAGTATTAATCATAGAGATAAAATAAGAAAAAAAGTATTAATTAAATTAGAAGTGACTTATCTAATAGACAATTCTTTCATTTAAAAGTGACTAATATTATAAACCGGGAGTAAGTTCAGATAATTAATAATCTCTAGAGCATTTAATATTTTTTATCCTCTATTTCACTCTTCGTACAATTAAACTTTACATTGTAGATTACTCCTCTTCTTCTATTTATTTGTTACTCTCTCAGTTCCTAGCTATTTACAAGGTTCTATTTTTTAAATTGGTTCGTCACCTATTATAAGATCTTTTTTTAGGATTGTCTGAGTATTAAATATATTTTTACTAATGATATTCCTAATTAGTTTTTCCCAGGTATTCTCTTTCATCATTTTTTCTCCCTATCTTTTTTTTTTGCCATTCATTTTTTCTTACTATCACTCTCTCTTACCTACCTACTTTTAAATAAGGGCATCTTTTAAAAAACAAGTACTCCATACGGTTTTATTTATAAATAATTTTTTTTATTGCGTAAAACGAACTGGTAGTTAAAAGCAATAAGTATGTAAAAAATATCATATTTTTTTTTCATATATGCCCCTATTTATGAAAACAAAGAGGAAATGCATAAAAAGTATGAGAGATACTCCCTCCGGCCCTATTTATAAGCAACTTTCTCCTTGATTGCTCAAAACGAACTGGTAGTTAAAAATAATAAGTGTGTCAAAAATGCTGTATTTTATTTCCATATATGCCCCTATTTATGAAATAGAGAGATAATGTATAAAAAAATATGAGAGATAGTAAAAAACGTTCCCAATGATTTGAATTATCTCTCTCTCTCTCCTAAATATAACTCTTTGGTATGTGTGATAATTAATTATAAATAATATATTTAATGAGGGTAAAATAGAAAAAAATGAGCTTATATTTTCAGACACAAAGTGAAAGTTTATTATAAAAGGGACCAACCCCATGAGAGAGAAAGTTGCTTATAAATAGGAAGTAGTAAAATACATTTTCTCAATGCTTTGTTGACTTTATTCACCTGATGTGCTCTACCTCTCTCTTGAATATAACTCTTGGTATGTGAGATAATTAATTATAAATAATATGTATTTAATAAGGGTAAAATAGGAAAGAAGAGCTTAAATTTTCAGACACAAAGTGAAAGTTGCTTATAAAAAAGACCAGCCCCATGAGAGAGAAAGTTGTTTATAAATAGGACCGAAGGGATTATATTTATTACTTCTAACTAATTTAAACTGTTTTTTTGAATAACACAATTCAGTTAATATGACCTTATAAATAGGGATAAATGGATTACTTCCAACTTGTTTAATTGGAACCAAGAAAATTATTAAACTTCGTTAACTTTACCTTAAAATTGTAATCCTCCCCCTCCCCCTCCTCCCCTCCTACTTTTACTAGAAATTGTAATCCTTTCAAACTTTACCCTAATTTCATATACTATTGTATCCCTAAAAATAAAGTCTATATAATAATAAATAAAAGGTAAAATTATACTCGTTTAGTCTTATATATAGGGTACTTCAAACATGTTTCACACATATCAAGAAAAACCTTAAATTTCATTAACTATTCCATAAAATTCAACAACTTTTCAATTTTACCCCTATTTAATATTCTCTCTCTGGTCCTTATTATAAGGCATCAGTTAACAAATATTTTTTCCCTTTTTATAAGGCACTTCAAGTTTCCAAAGAGCATTTAATTTATTTTTTTCATGTCTGCCCATATTTAATAAGGGAAGTGGGAAAGTAATAATCAATATGATATTTGAGTTTAGTGTAGTTGGTAATGATAATACTAGAAATCACTTGAATTTTATAATAACTTTAATGATTTTAACTGTTTTTATTAATTTGTAAGAATTAGTAGTTAGTGTCTTATAATAAGGACCAAATGTAGTATATTATACCCATGTGAACAAAGTCAATATAATAATAAATGAATAATAAAATTGTATATTTATATGAAATTGGACAAAATATGAAGGGTACAATTTCTTCTCTCTATGCCTTATATATAGGACCAGAGAAATACTCTCTCCGATGCTATTCATAAGCAAATTTCTCATTGATTGTGTAAAATGAACTGGTAGTTAAAATAATAAGTGTGTCAAAAGTGTCATTTTTTTCATAGATGCCCCCATTTATGAAAACAGAGAGAGAATATATAGGAAGTATGAGAAATAGTAAAATACATTTTTCCAATACTTTGTTGACTTCATTCACCTAGTGAGTTCTTTTTCTCTCTTTCTCTCTCCTGGATATAACTCTTGGTGTGTGTGATAATTAATTATAAATAATATGTATTTAATAAGGGTAAAATAAGAAAAATGAGCTTACATTTTCAGACATAAGGTGAAAGTTGCTTATAAAAGGGACTAGCCCCATGAGAGAGAAAATTTCTTATACATAGGACCGGATTGAGTACTTTCTTATAAAAAATATTTAATGATATGGATTATAAATGATAAAAAATCATTTTATATGCCTTATAAATAATACTAGAGGAGTAATTCATTATAATTAATAATAGTGTTCATCTTTGTCAAGGACATGCTAGTATTTAAAAAGCTTCACAAATTTGTTTATATATTTAATGTTACAATGACTCTTTTAACTATATTTATATGTCACTTCCAATATATTTTACTTAAACTATGGAAAATTTTACATCTCATTAACTTTACCTTAAAATTGAACATCCTTTCAATTTTTATCCGATTTAATATACACAATACTCTATGAAAATAAAGTTAGCACAATGATAAATGAGAGGTAAAATTAAACATTTATATAAATAATACGTAGAAAATATACTTGATATTTTCAACATTTATCTTTGATTATTTTAGTTCTGATGAAACTATAAAAAATGAGTATTATGTTGAATTGAAAAAATCTAAGATTTAGATGATTACTACTAAAAAATTGAAAAATTAAGTATTGAAAATGTGAAAGACCGGTTATCAACACATTCTAGAAGTATGCAAATATTAATGTAAATGTCTATAGTTAATGAGCTAAAAATAATGGTTAAAGTATACTCTTGGTCCTTTAATTTTAGACGATCTTGCATTTTAGTCATTTAACTTTAAAAAATTTGTTTTTAATCTTTTTAAATTAACGTTATTAACTTTACTAATGAAAAATGTCAAGTCATAAAATTTAAAATATCAACTCAACATATATAAAATTACATGTCTTTTAAGAAGATTGATTTTAAAACTAAAATATAAAAGTAATTATATTAAAGAATTAATATTTAAACTTATCATCCTTTTAAATTTGTTGACTCATCATTTTCTGCTAATGAAGTTAACGGTATTAACTTAAAAAGACTAAAAACAAAATGTTTAAAGTTAAATAACTAACATGAAACCTCTTCTAAACTTAAAAAGATCAAAAATATATTTTAACTAAAAATTTATGAATTGTGGCTTAATATTAATGCTTTTTATAACATAAAAAAGAATTAAGGCTTCATAAAATAGTGAAATAAAATTAGAAATAATGGCTGCATGCAAATCAAAGTAGGAAGGTCCAGTCTTCAAGTGGACCATTTTATCTGTTCATGAACCTCCCCTTGTAACATTGAAATTACTATTATCATCACTCATTAGTATTACAAAGTAATCATTTCCTAACAAGTGGAGGTTTGGTAAAATCAAGTGTGTGTGTGTCCTATGAGCAGAGAATGAATGAGTCAACTGAGAAGAGATTAATTGCACACCTCGTGTTTCTTTTTCTCATACTCGGTACTTTTTTCCATTTTAGATTTAGTCACCGACCTAAGACCTCAGCTACAATCCAAATTAAAAAGCCACCTTCATTAATTATTGTCCTTATAAATATCCCAAGTTTAAGCTTTCATGTGGAGATCATCTCTATCTATATATGAAGATGATGACGGCCACTTCCTATTATAGCCTCTGCCTTTTTAATCCTTCACATGTTCAATGCTCAAACTATGCCAACTAGGATCCTCATCATAGGGAAGGTCTCAAAAGTTAGGAAAAATGATTTCTTCTCACATGCCATAAAGCTTAAAAAACGGAAAAAAAGAAAAGAAAGATTATTCTTTTCATTCTTATAGTTTTAAATAAGTAGTCCATAAAATTTGACTTGAGTCAACTTAATTCCTATTATACTGATTATATTAAAATTTGGTTCTTGAAATTGATCTCCCTTTAACTCAATCTTTATAATTTTAACTATTTAAAATATCTGTCAAAAATATATAGGAGCTAATATTTTGTTTCAAGACCTAATGGTCATTGTCCCAAATTTCATTCATTTTTCCAATATCAACGCTTGGAGATAAATGATGACATACATAGTAGCTAGGAAGACGATGTCCACAATTCAACTTGTATTTGGTGTTGTCAAATAGAAACTAAGAGCAAGATGTAGGGCTTATTTAGAATAATAATTAGATCCTTTAAAAATAATTTTTTAATCGTGATTCACGGTATATGAAGAAAGTATGTAAGATGTGTTTTGTCTCAATTTATATAAATAAGCACTTTTGAGGATCCAAATGTGATCCTAAACAAGCATGTATCTAATGTGTGAGTAGAAACACAATGATATTTTCGACAAGATTTGATGTTGTTTATGAATAATTTGTTATGTTAGGTAATATATATAATTCCTTTTGTAAGTAATTTGTCAAATAGAAACCAACAAGCAGTGTTCCTAATAAAAGAGTTTTTGACCACTTAAATTAAACATACCGTTTGAGGTTTGAATATCGGTGAATGCAAAAGATGTCTTTCAAAGAGTTATACCTAATTAGGTCCAACAATACTTAAATCTAACTTAATAAGATAATCAAATTAAAATATTATGTATGAAGAATGAGTTATAAGAAATTTTTCCGCCATGGTGGCCTCTAATTATCTTTATGTATAGTAAGTCTTTTCTTTTGGTAATGATGAGAGCCTTCAATTTGTTTTTTTTTTTTTAAGAAAAAACTTCTGATACAATCAAACAATCTTACTACTATTCTATCAACCTAACGGAGCATTACCTATAAATAGTTCACACTAAGAAATCAAAAATTGACAAACTTGGAAGAATAAAGTAGTTAAAAAAAAAAGCATGAAAATAACCACTCGTGGACCTCCAATTAAGATAATAATAACAATAAAAACCCTTTACCTATGAAGACCATTCATAAAGTGACAAGTTTGGTAAAGTAATATATTCTTAAAAAGCAAGTTTAACTCTTTCTTCTTTTCTCTAACCATACAAATAACTTTTTGGCCTTGAAATTGGACACATATATTTTAGTATCATTGTGGGTTTGAACCAATTTTGAATGGAGAAACTGGTGGGCTTGAATTGAATTCAAAATTGATGGATCAATAGAGAGGTGAATGGAATCTCTTTGAATTTGATTGATTGATTTGAAGCAGAAGTTGATGAAGGATGTGAAAGCAAATAATCAAAATTGAAAAAGAGAGAGAGAGAATCAAAAGGAAAAGGGTGGCCTTTTGATTTTGTTGTTGTTGTTGCGTGAATGGACATTTCAGAAAAAGAAAGTGGGGAAGAGGTAACGCCATCATAATTTTGGTAAGTCCCACCCAAATCATTGAGCTAGCCAATCTGAATGGATCAAGTTGAAATTTTGTGACAATTCGAGTCGTTACATTGATTATATTTAGCGTAAGATTTAAGAAAAGAAATTATATGCATTCATTACATTTTACAAAAAATTATAGAAAAAATCTGATTTAAATCTAGTTGAAATGCTCAAATCCCAAACAAGTAAAGGCGACTTTCTAAAAAAAAAAAAATTTAAAAAGAGGGGTAATGTGGTAAAAGCATAATATTCACAATTCCAAATTGGTTTCCTTGAAATTGGAGCATGTCAAGGAAATTCAAGGAAAGTTGTATTAACTCAATCTTTATTTTCGAAAATTAGCCCAAAAAAATATTTACTTTAGAAAATGTTTTTGTAAATTTTGAGGATGAAATTTTTTTTTCTAATATATAATTTGAATAAAATTTAAGGGATATTTATATAATTTATTTATAAAAATTAATGATATATATATAATTGTGTTCTCTTTTATTTGTTTATTTTTTAAGTTTATAGTTTTATATGTGGCAAAAAGAATGATTGGAAAGAAAGGAAAGACTAAGTCCAAAACTTGAAAATTTTCAAAAGTTTCGCTACCCACACAAGCCATAGCTAATAGTTGACCATACCTACCTAGCTACATACTCTTCTTTAGTGCTGTATTTTGCATTACAAAGAAACTTCTAATGGACACATGAATCACCAAACCAACTTAAGTTGCACTACATAATTTGTGGCAAAAAACAATTCATTTTTCTATTTCAAAATCATTATATTTGTATAGTTTTTATATCTTTATATAATTAAATGATCAATTCCCTTCAAGTGAGATTGATGGTTTGAACTTTGTGTGAATAGAAAAAATCTCAATGGAAGAGTTACCTACAATTGCCCTATAACATTTCTTGAATTTGGCACAATAATATCAAATGCTCCTTCTGATCCTAAATCTCTTGGTTACGTAACTAATTTACAAAACAGAGATTAATGACATTAATTTAGTTATCTGTAAAATATATATATATTACTTTTCCTAAAATATTTTATTTAATTTATCTATTTACTTTGTAATTACCTAATTGATAGAAACCTTCTTTAATACATGCAATAATAAGCATAGTTTAAGGAAAGAATTATAAATATAAGAGACAAACTGAATTGAATTATTATATTTAATAATAAAAAAACCCCTTAATTTTCTTTTATATTTAGGATAGAAAGGAATATCAAATAATTATATAAAAATGAAAACACAGGATCATGATAGATAACTATCCTTAAATCCATTTTTTTTTAGTCTAAAGAGTTGGGCAGAAGAAGTGTGAAGCTTCTTTTTTTTGTTTTTCTTGACAAAAAAGTTTAGTGGTTGGATTTAAGAGGTTAACTAAGGTTAGGGTATGTCTTCAGCTCAAAGTGTTTACAAATGTATTTATATATTATGCACCAATACAATTCTTACATTTATAGCGAGATTTGAACATATAAATCTATTAGTTATGAGCTAACTTATTAACCATTAATATGATCTTTATTGGCCAAGGTTGAAGCTCCATATTCTTAATCCTCTTGTAATTGAAAAGCAAGGGTCCCTCCGTATATAATTTAATTTAATTAAAACATAATATCCAGATAATTTTTATGGTTCACAAGATGCATGTGTGTGTGTATAGTATATCTAAATCTCTTATCCTCTCCATAAAGTTTGATTCATCTAAAAATATATATATATAAAATAAAAAAGCAGTATAATAACTTATTTGAAAATTTGGGTGGGACAAAACATGAATAGTATAAAAGATATCACCAAACTATGATGCATTAACAATATGAATATGAATTGAAATGAATGTATAGAGCAAGTGTTTTTCAACAACTACCACTTAGAAATATCATTACAAGTGTGAAAGTAAATTCAATATTAATAGTGCATTTGTAACTCCAATCCCTTTGTGACCCTGTTACTACTTTTTCCAGAAGCACCAGAAAAACAGTTACTTATATATAAAAATAAGAAAATTATATAAATAAAAATATAAACATTTTTTTAAGAAAATATGATTTAATATGACCTCATTTGAAGGGATTCGCTTTGCGGCTGACGCGATCAGACTGGGAAAGTATAAATTATTAGAATGTGAAAGTCAAGGTGGTAGATTAATTTTGGCACCAATCAATTGGACGAATAGAAGTATCATTATTTTCATGTCCAAATGTCACGTCAATATATCCCGCGATTTAATAAAAATTAAAAAAAATAATTCACAATTCCCACCCCACCATTGAAAGTTAAAAAAGTAAAGGGATAAAGTATAATCCAACGCACGAATGTTGGTCACCAATTGCATTTAAACACCATATGGCGTTTTGGTACAATCAAAAGAGTTTTTAAAAAATTGAAAATGATAATAGAAGTGAAAATGAAGATGGAAGTGAGATTTAAAAGTATATTTGGTGTGACAATGAAAATATGATATAATTTTTAATCGAAATATATATTTGTAATATGAAAATACCAAAATACCCTCAAATAAAATAAACTCTTACACTTAGAGACCATAGTCACCATCAACGACCCACGTTTTAGTGGAAATTGACCAATGTCGGCAATAAATCATCAACCAAAAAATAATTCATCCATGCTTAATCATCAATCTAAATAATATACAGATCAAATCCAAACTCAAATATCATCTATCAACACATACAAAACCAGAGAAAAATCACAATCAAAGAAAAAATAATCAAAATCGAAGCTGTCGTGAGGGAAATGGAGGGAGATGAGGATGAGGGCACCGATGCTTCTCAGATTCAAAGCCGGCGTCTCTTGCTCTTTGATGAACAAGAACCAGAGAGATATCAAAATCAAAGAAAAAATAATTAGAACGAAGATGAAATTTCTTGTCATTTCCTGGTGGTCATTGTAGATATGGGAAGATGGATGTTTGAACTCGATTTGGTGGCGAATTTAAGGAAGATGAAGAAGACAAATTGAAGAGGGAGGTGGTGACAACAGTTGTTGAAGAAGACAGAGGGTTGTCGATGTCAACGGTTGAGGGTCGTCGCCAATAGAGGAGTTGCAGATTGACAGGAGAAGAAGTCAAAAAGGGAACAAAGTTTCACATCAAAGAGGGAGAGAAGTCACCGTCGTGATTCTGGTGAAGAAGTTGCAGATCATCATTGCCTTCGAATGCAATTGCCGTCGTCGTAGTCGTGGCTGTTGATGAGCCGTCTTACCATTGTTGTCGTGCCTTCATCCTCACCCCCTCTGCCATCCTTGCCATCACTAGTTGCCAGGGGCAAGAAGGCCCAAATCTTGAGTTCCATGGAAGTGTCCAGACTTCCACGACTTATAGGTTGGAAGTGAGTTCCATTGCTTTTGATAGAACTCACTTTCACGTGGAAATTGATTCAATGGTATCAAACATGACAAAATTAGACTTCCATCATTAATTCCACTCCCATGCCTTTACTTCCATGGTACCAAACAGGGCATTAGTCTTATCTATAGTGTATTTGGTATTTTGATTTTTTTTTTAACTTTCATCACCTTAATTTTATTTATAGTCTATATTATAAATAAGATTGATGTGCTATATGTGACCAAAAAATAATATCAGTATAATAAGTCCTACTTCTAGATGCACCAGGAAAATAACAACAATGGGTTGAACATACTATAAATAAATTTAGATTGGTTTGGGAAATAATTTTAAGATGTTGGATACTACTTTACCCAAAAAGTAATTATTCTGAAATTTCATATCTTTTAATTATAAATAAGTTTAGTATACATATCCTAAAATACCCTTAACTAATTTATGGTGTTATTGGTATGAGGGGAGGGGTTACCTTAGTTGGTCTTGTTGTAGGGGAGGGATCCCTTATTTAGTTTAAGAGAGTAGGGGAGGGGTGCTAATATTCAATTTATTATTCTACCCTTATATATTAGCATATATTTTTTATTTACATGTTGTATAAATTAATTAACACCTAAATATATATCACATGTTGTATAAATTAATTAACACCTAAATATATATCTTCCTCATGTACATTAAAGATATCACAAAAATCACAAGAGAAAAGTAGTCTAAAAATTATTTTTTTTTATTTTAATTACTTTATCATTTGTGTCTAAAACAAGTCAGGAGTTTATTTTTATTTTTTTAATAGACAATTAATGAAATACTACAAAAATTATGAGGATAAAATAGTCTAAAATTTGTGATCCCCTCCAAAATTCTCAATTTTAAGGGAGTCAACAGGGGGTGAGGGAGGGTAACTTATCTCCCCTCCTTCCAAACACTTCCTAAGGGCTATATGATACGAGGGATTTGACGGAGAGGGGAAATTTTATGAAGTGAATTTTTAAAAGAATGGAGAAGTGAGATTATAAAATTTTAATAAATAAAATGTATAAGATAAAATAGAAAAAAAAATTAATAAAAAAACCTTTTAATCCCACTTTTCTTTTTTTCTTAAATTTAATTCATAAAAGTTACACCCTCTTACCCTCCCATCCCCTCCAAATCTTTTATACCAAATAGCCCCTGAAGAAATCCCCTCTCTCGAATGTTTTTGCCAAAGAGGATAAGTAAATAATGCCAGTGATTTTGGTGGAACTTAAACCTTGAACCTTTTTGTTAACAAAAGTCCTTAGTGAGCCTACTTGAAGTTGTCAGTTTTTATTGGATAATTGTTAGTATTGTCAATGTTACAAAAGTAGTTATAAATGCAATTGTCAAATTTATTATTATGTAGTTGTGAATTGTTACATTGAAGATATCAATTTCTATTTAGTACTTGTTAATTAGTGAAAATTTTCAGTTGACAACTACTTCGTCAAAATTTATTGTTAATTAACTATAAAAAAAACTTTTTAATTTTGATAGAAAAGTTGTCAACGGAAATTTTTATCTTCATTCGCAAGTCACTTAGGTGCTGCCTTGTAATTTTATGATGTGGATATACAGATTATCCAATTACTAATATAAGTGGTTGTCTCACAATGCAATGGCATTGGTTCATTAATTAGTGGGAACTGTATTTTTTTTAAAAAAAAATCTAAATATATCAATAAAGAAAAAAGTTGGAGAGCCTATGATATATAGTCTGCAATCTTCATATAATTGAGAGGTGATGATTGCAATATAGGAAATATAATGCAAAAGGGAACTACGTGGCAATCCAAATCAATCATTACATTTAAGGTATATCATTGTTCCCTATTCCCCATGCTTTTTTGCTGCCAGCTCCTTCAACAATCAAATTCTAATTATGTGAAATATGAAATGTTCTTTATTTGTCAAATCCAAAAGGAATAAATGAATCTTCTATTGTGCGATTGTTTTCATCAATGTCTGCAATTAAAAGCATAAAATTCACATTTCTCCTACTTCATGATTCTCTCAAAGAGGATATGGATATTTATTTTATAAGTTTAATTATGAACAGTAAAATAATATCCCATGATTTTAAATATAAGAACTAGATATGTGATTCATTTTAGTTTTAAATATAAAAAATTAATTTATTTTATTTTTTAAATTTATATTTTTTTTAAATATCTCTATTGATTGCACATAATAAAGAAAGTTCCTTTAAATTAGCTCTTGATTAAAAAGGATATTTTAATTATACTCTCTTTTTTCTCTCCCCCTCCTCTCGACTTCTTGGGTGGTGTGGCTCTTCTCTTGTCGTTGGACGAGCCTTTTTCACAGCGTCTCTTTCCTTGATTTCAGCTAAGGTGGAGATGTCCATATTTTGTGCTGATCTCTGTTTATTTTCATGTTTCTTTAGACTATTTATGGTGATATTGATTTTCTTTACAATAATAAATCAAGTTGAAAGTTTCAATAGCAACAAATCTCACCTGATGGCTAAGTTTCTTGGTTTTGAAGGGTTGAGACTTGATAACTATAGTCTTGTATATTGTTGGCTCTATCTTTCAAAGGAACTATTATAGGATGTTGGTAATGACGAATCTGAAACGTATGTCATAGTTGAGTTCGTGCGGTTCGTTATGCACTTGATATGTTCTATGTTTTCATCTTTTTTACTGGTGTTTGTAGGTGTTTTTCTTCTATAAAATCTTCTTATAGAATTTCTTCAAGAACCAATTTAGTTGCTTTATTGTTGATAAAAGTGGTAAATCCTTTGGGATGGTTCTTCAGACAACAATTTCTTACAATGACTTTATTATCGATGACAGCGTTTTTCTACCCATAGGTTTCAATAAAGGGATTGTGAAGGCAATAGAGTTTTCGGCTAATAGCGGCGGTTCTCACTCACTTATTTTAGGGTTAGATTATTTTTAACGTTTCTTTTGCATTGTTATGTATTTAGGTTTTCTTTTTGCAAACCTTTTATTTTAGGCTTATATCTCTCATTAGGTTAGTTTAATTGAAATACTATTTTCTGTCCAAAAAAAGATTAATGAGAATATTTTAAGAAACCAAAACACATTTGTTGCACAAAGTTGACTTAATAAAGTTTTTGATATTACAAATTAGTATCTAGTCTCTTAAGAGTGTCAAATATAATATGATCTCAACTCTTTGAAGAGATAAAGCTTTAAAGCTATAAATTTTGGGGGTCCTTTATCACAATTTCTTAAAATTCAACGCAGTTACATGTAAATTGGAGATTCATTTAACGGAATAGAAAATAAAAGTGTTTGTCCTAAATTTTATGGGATGTAACTAGTGGTAAATTTGGAAGTTAAAATGGTAGATCAAATCATTTTGCAAGTGACGAAATTCATATATTTGAGATCAATTGTATATATGAATGGTGAAATTAATGAAGATGTTTCACATGAAATACAAATTAGGCTGTTTAAGTGGAGAAATGCTACAAGAATTATATGTAATAAGAAAGTACATAATAAGTTTAAAGAAAAGTTTTATCAAAGTTGTTAAATGATCATAAATGCAATATGGTAGTAAATATTGGCATTTAAAGAGACGAGCATAAAGTTATGTTAGCACATATGATTATGTTAAAATGAATGTATGGTTATATGAGAAGACAATATTTGAAACCATCGTATAAGAAGAATAGAAGAATAGTACGTGTGAGACCCATTGAAGAGAAAACCATAAAAAATCATTTGATGTGGTTCGGACATGTATAAAGAAGGTTGTTAGAGGATAGATTAGAAAGAATAGAGTTCTTTGAGAAGGGGTAAAGGAAAACTAGAGAGAATATTTAATGAAATTATTGAATGAGACATTTAGTTAACAGTCTATCTATATATTTGGTTGTTGATCGAGTTTAATGATACTATGTGATTCATGTAGCCGACGCACTTAGTGGGGGTAATACTTGTTATTGTTATTGTTGTAAGTATGTAACTAGGTGATGAATTAACTAAGCAACTGGGAAAAGACTTGAGTGAAGGCAAACTGAATCTAAATGATGATGATGATCCTTTTATGTTATCTTCCTTTTATTTGAGTATGGGATCAGTTAATGCAACAGTGCAAGTCCAGAACTCCAAATGAAAGATCACACTAAAAGTACCTATTGCATGAACACTAGTCGGGCCTCCAAATCTAGGTGTTATTTTTTACTCTGGGCTTTGTGTCTTACTATGGGCTAAGGAGAGTTTGGTGGATTTAGGCCCATTTCAGAGCTGCTTTTTGGGCCAGAATTTTGCTTTAGATTTAAATCAATTGGGCCTATAACATTTTTTCTTTTGTAAATTATTGACCAAACAGAGAGAGTAATGAGGGTAACTCAATTACTTATATAATCATATTTATAAGTTATTTCTATCATGTTTTAAGATTAAGAAAATCCTTAAATTTTATTAACCTTCATTAAATCCAATAAATTTTTAACTCTATATTTATTTAATATATACATTATACTATATGAGAATAAAGTCTACACAATGATAAATAAATGATAAATTTATACATTCATATAAAAATTTAATGACGTGACTTGTATATATGACCAAAAAAATCTCTTCTCTCTTTTCTATAAATAGGAATAGATGAGTACAACCAAGGAAATATTTTTTTTTTAGTTTTTGCAAACATATATGTAGTTATATAATATAATAACTCCAACAAACAAAATAATCTCCTTGATATGAACAGTGTGAGTGTTTCTCTGACTCAATGCAATAATCAATAGGATCCATGCTGTTTTTCTTTTTTAGCACTCCATCTCTGCTTCTTATTATAAAAGCGATTTGGAGATTTGATTTGGTATTATATGTAAGATCTTAAATTTATTTTATTTCCTAAATTTATATTTTTTTTTCAAAATGTCTCTATTAACAACATATATTAAGGAGTTTCTATCTAAAAATAGTTATGATAAAAAATTATATTTTAAAAAATCTAACATATATTTATTATAAATAACTAATATGTAATTTTTTTAACCTTCATAAACTAGTTAACTAGTTTTTATATTAAGAATGGAGCAATATAAGATTGAATCGGCATAATTTGAATTAGTTAAAGGTAAATTTGACTTCAAAACACTAGTTGGTATGTAAGAAAACGCCTTGGGGGGATGTGATGATGATAAAAATAACTTTAGATTTCAATAGTTATGGTGCTTGTTTGGAATTAGTGTGTTTGGATTAGTAGTGGTAAAAATAACTTTTATTTTATTTAATTTTTCTAAACTTAAGCTTGAATAAAAGTTATATAGTATATTGTGATTTGTATTTGAATTGACTTTTCATAGATAGGTTGCTTTTTTCCTCTCTCTCTATGTTTCTTCTCTTTCTCTCTCCATGATTGAATCAAAAGCATATAAAGCTTGGTAGCCTCGATGGGGTAAAAAGCAAGATTAGCTAATCGTTGTACCAAACATAATAGAAATGATAGTTGGGGGCACTTATAAACCACACCAAATACACGAATGATAATTTTAGTCTTTAAATATAACTTTTCAATAATGATTTAATGTATATAAGATAAGTATATAAAATTTTTTTTTTTCAATTTATATAAATAAATACTTTTAAAATATCCAATTAAAATCCCAAACAAACAGGCACATGATCCTCTACGTGGGTGGGGCTTGGAACGCAAAGCAAAACAACCCTCAAAAAAGTTTTTGGAAAAGAAGAAAACAGCAGACACGCCTGATGGGACTCGAACCCACAATCGTCTGATTAGAAGTCAGACGCCTTATCCATTAGGCCACAGGCGCCACTTGTTACGTGCGCTAGAGATTATATTTTTTTACTTAAATACTAAAATTTATCACAAAATTTCTTCCTCATGAGTGTTTTCTTTTCTTGGTCCATACATCCATACACCTTTTATCTTGGGGCACAGATCAAGGGAATGAAATAAATTTGTTAATTATTATCTCCAGTATTAAATATAAGATATAATTAATTTTTTTTAAGAGGTTAAGCAAGTTAAATAAGATATTTAATCATATTATATATTGTGTATAGTTAAATTATATATAAGTTTATAAATCAGAAAAATTAATTTAAAAAAATGATAAATATAAATTCTTTAAAATAATTTTATTTATTTATTTAATCTCTCTAAAAAAATCAATTGGGTGTTATATTTAAAACTTGAGTTAGTATAACAAATATAAGTTGATTTCCTTAAAATACCCATGTGCAACATTTTACATATCAATTCATAAATAGTTTTAAAACATAATAATATGAAAAATAAAATAAACTAAAATATTATATTTTGAATCAGATTCAATCTTTTATTTAGTTCTTATAATGGGCGGGGTGTAGTATTTACACCCAGCAACATAGGGCATGTCGAAGATGGCTTTTGACCCCTGCAAACTAACTTTCCCAACTGAAAATTATAAATTAATCTTAAAAGAATAGTGTAAACGTGAATGGAGTGTGTACAAATAAATGAAAAATAAAAAATAAAGAAGGAAAGAAGGAAGAAATGAGAAACATGAAAAGCAAAGTAATCACATTGTCCTCGCGCTTCAAGTCATGCTTCGTTTGGACATAATTATTTTGTTTGATTTCTTCACTCTTTTCCACCGGCTGCTTCCTCTTTTAGCGTCTTTACTTTTTTTGTTTCCTTTTTGTTTTTTCATACACATGGTATGTTACTCTACTATAACATGCTCCTTCTTTTTCAGGTTTTAAATAAAAGAGCAAGATAAATTATTTATTTTGATCCATATAACATTTCAATTCATTTTATTTTTTAACTTTATAATTTTTTCTTAAAGTATCTATATTGATTGCACATTTAAAGATGATTCATCAAATATAATTCTAATTTATATGATTAAATAAAGTATTTTAGAAAAAATTAACACACACATATAATGAATAACTAACTTAATTATTTTTTAATTTTTATTGATTAGCTATTTAGCTCTTACATTAAAGAGTAGAGGTAATATTTCTAATTGAGATGAGCTTAATATATAAATAGGAATTGAATTCTATACTCACTCATGCTAACTTGAATTTAGTTTCGCTTATTTTTACTTATAAACTTAACTTTGGCCTGGAAAATTAATTTGAATTTTTTTTTTTCAAAAAATTATGCATATTTTTAAAACGATTTACTATTAATCTCTTTTTTAAGAAACATACTCAACATAATATTGGTTATTGTGTTGGAAAAAATAATATTGGTTATTGTATTGTGTCTTTGAGCAGTCAATAACACTATCACAGTCAATAACAGTAAATAATATTGGAGTGTATTGAATAATAATAAAAATCTCATTTGTTTTTATTGGCCTAGAAAGCCGTTTATTTTGAAATGGTTTTGATTATACCATAAATTTACTATAAATACTCAATAACACTATCACAGATAAACTCAAGTGTTTAGGCACTTTAAATGTTATTTTTTTTGGGCAGTGAGGCACTTCAAATGTTATCAGTCATATATTATACTCAAAATTTTATTTGAGAATATTGAAACTAAAGAAACTACAATATGTTTAATTTTAAAATATTAATCAATGGATCAAGAATCCTACCAAGCTTAATTCGTTTTTTTCTGGGGCAAAGATTAAAACCATTAAATCATAATAACTGCTCAAGTGGCCCCAAATCTCTACAAGTATTAAGACCTCGTTTGATCATCAAATCATCAAAAAGTATGTTCATTTTATTTTCGTGATATATATATTATATCCTCAAAAAAGTATGTTAAATTGAAAGGAAAATTATAAAGAAGGATCTAAAGGAAAAGATATTTATTGAAAATAACCATAAAAAATATAATTATTTAGAAGGACCAAATACAAAAATATAAAATATAAAATATAAAATACTCCTAACGAAATCTTTTACATTCCCTTTCACATTCTCTGTCATATTCTATTTTTAAAACTAATATAAAATTCTAAATTTCACTAAATTGAACAAAAGTTTTCTAAATTTTCATTTTTCACAACTTGCATAGATATCTATGAAAAAAATTACACATTCTTCAATTTTGTCAAAATTATAATTTTTTAAAAATAAACAAAAAATTTAATTTAAAATAAAAAATATATAATTTTAATAAAACTCAAGATCTTTTATAATTTATTATATATGTTAAACCAAGAAAATTTATATTATTTATTTTTATTTTAGAATAAATTTATGTGAGTTAAAAAATTCATTTAATGCTAATAAAAATTTTAAAAAAAATCTAAATAATCTATTATATCATGAAAGAATATGAAATGAGTTTTTTTTTTTTAATAACAAGAGCATAATTGATATCAACATATTATCGGCAACTTGATGATATATTGATTATATAAATATGAAACTTAGTGAAAAATAAAAATTAAAAAAGTATGAGCTTAACCATTGTAATTAAATAATATATTGAAAATTAAAAAAAAAAAAGATACGATCATGTCACATATGAATGATAAGCAATTTTAGTTTTAATGGTAATTATTTTTTAATTATAAATACAAAATATAATATAGGATGTTTGGTTAAGGATAATTTAGTAATTTTAAATTTATATTATTATATTTGGTATTTCTAAGTAATTTTAATTTTGATGGTCCTTTAGAATGAATATTATTTTCTCTAGATCCTTTATTTTAATTTTCCCTAAATTGAATTTTAATTGAGGGTTATTAACAACTATGATCCAACAGTGATATAGATGGAATTACTATTAAAGACTTTTGTTTTTTTAAAAATAAATGTATAACTTTTCATCCAACACTCTTTAAGATTATAATATAACGGATAATATCCTTAAAGAAAGGATCAATTTGAGGATCTAAATCTGGATTAGATAGAATCATTCAATTTGTTTTTAAATCAGCACAAAATTTGAAAACAAAAATAAAATCAATTCTTCATAAATTTTGAAATTAGTCTAATAGATTAGGACAAAATGGTTGAAGTAGAGTGACTAGTATTATTTGTCTTTCAACAAAAAAAAAAAAAAAAAAGAGTCACTATTATTTGTTGACTATTTCTTCCGATGTTTGCGTAAAAGACTTGACCCTTTAACTTCATTTCCATTGGTTATCGCATCAGTCGTCTCTTGGAAAACTCGACGAGACAAGCACGCAATTTTAATAAAAAGTCAGGGGTACAATTGGTAATTGACTCCCCCACACACTTGGACTTGTTATTTGTTTATTAACTTCTTCGATTGGGTGTCATCACGCGGCAAATAATCAACGCCTAATATTTGATTTTTAAAGGACGGTCCGTATACTTTGTTTATTTTTCCATGGGTCCCCCTCTTTGATTTCCACAGCATTTGCTCCCATGAGCCACCGCTTATGACTGAAATATTAGTACCACACACTAACAACCACGCTGAGCACGTGTGGTTAAATCAGGGTTTTGGAATCTGGACCGGATCGATTCAGAAATCGGCGACCTGATGGCTAAATCGGGATGGTTTGATGACTGGTCCGGTTTGGTATTTTTATTTTTTTAAAAATCATTTTTTAAAAATTTTTCTGTAGAATTTTATATAAATAAGTCTAAAATATTTAATTTCTCACTGGTTTGATCCCGGTTTAGTTTCAATTTAACTCCAATCCAACCTACTGACTCTTGATCCAGTATTCCGACCAGTTCAATGACCGATCTGAGTTTCAAAACCTTGGGTTGAATTTCATGTATCAGAATTATAAATAATTCTGATGCATTCTATTGATTAAGATATTTTGTTGATATAATCAATTAATCTAATGTAATTCTGATTATAACATGTTACAACAAATTAGGTAATCTTCATTGCATAATTTTGAGTTGTTAACTCTAAAAAATTGATATCATTTTAACATATTTTCACCCTATTTTACTAACTTTTGAAAATGATATTGCGCCCTTTATAGATTTGCATAAAGAAAAATATGGGTAGGCATATTTATTCTTAACCAACTAGCTTGTTTTTGTCTTAATCCTTGTCAGAATAATATTATTATGCTACTTGTGACAACTCATATGCTTGCCGTTAAGCTAAACAACAAACATGAGACTTTTGATAGTGCAATCCAAATTCAAGCTTATATAACGAATGAATGTATGGACATTTATACTTTATGTGAATCAACATGTAGGCATTTATACAATTTCTTCTTTTCCTAAAAGAGTTAAAAATATTATTTTTCATTTATTTTTTTAAGATAAAATATAAATTTCATTTCACCAGTTTTTCTAGATAAGATTATTTTTCATTTATTTTTTCTAGATAAAATATATATTTCTTTCTACAATTACATTTCATTAGTTTTTTTTTATCAATTCACTGCATCTAATACATAAAAATGCCATTACTATGGATTTAGATATTTATAAAGTTTAATATATAACAATTACAGCTAATAAACGTCAGATATGTCGATCTTGAGATCACGTAATGATATATAACACTTAAATGTAATGATTAATCATGCGCACCGTCATGTCTTGCAAACCGGAATTCTCAAAAACACAAAAATAACGATTGTAACTAATAACCGTCATTTATTTAGTGACAAAAATGACAGTTCTAAATAAATAACTGTCATATAACACTTACAAACAATTTGTCTTCTAAAACTTATATCAGTGAAGACAAAGCATAATAATTTTCAAAAACAACCATTATCTAACTCTTTCATAACCATTTGTAACATTCAGACATTCAATGTCATAACTTACAACCCTCCGTAATTTCGTTAAACCTTCATAAGTCATAATTCATAACCCTTATATATTAATGAGGTAGCCAATGAAATTGTTATATTGCACAATTTGTCATTTCTTATTCTATCTCATAGTAAGTTTTCTCTCCTCCTCCTTAATTTGCTTTTTGGACCTCATTTATGATAACAAGAATCTTCCCCAGTGCTTTTTTTTTTCTTGCGTCATCTTGTCATTTGGTGCAAAAGATGGATTAGCAGAGGAGGCGACATAGTTAAGATCCTTAATACAAATAATAACGATCATTAAGTACAATATATAATTTAATAGAAGATCATGCAAATAGATAATAGTTCTAAGTTAATAAATGTTAAGTTGATAATGAATTTAAAAAAATTGTCAAATACATAATGGTTATTAAGAATTAACTGTCACCATTTATAAAATATAATATTGAAAGACACGACGACTTGATAATCTACGAAACCCTTTCTATATAAATGTCCAAAAACTGAATTCCACTTCTATACTTTCATTTCAACTTCTCAAAGCCAACTTCTGTTTCAACAAAACATCATTGACAAACGAAAGAGAACTTTTTATTCATCATCTGCCAAAAAAACCGAAAGATGAACTCCCTCAACCAACAAGCATTAAAGGTCTCGTTTAAGCAAACTATGAGCTCCATCATATGGTACAAGTTTATATGCGAGAGTAAGGATGTATGGACTAATGTTTGAAGAAATTTACCTCTTGTGTTTGCCTTTTGAAGGAGAAGGTGGATAAGTTACTAGAGAAGGAAAAATATGATGATGCATCATATTCTTAAAACATCTCCATAACTTGTTATATTTAGTTTGTTTATTTACTGTCTTTCTTTCTTTCTTTTTGTAAAATGGTGCTTGTATAATCAACCACTAAATTTTTTTTAAAATATATATATACGTTATGGTTATTAAGTAACCACTATCACTTATTATATTACCATGTAAATATATAACGGTTGTACTTTGTAACCATCATATATTGTTTCATAAGATAGACTGTTTTTATGGTAAAACTGTCATGAAACGTTAGATGAACAAACAAACGATTTATCTTCCAACTTCATATCAGCAAAATATTATAACAATTTTTCTTTGAACAACTATCAACTAAATAGTTCCAACCTTTCCCTTTCCCTACACTCATTATGAGAATACTCTTTGCTTTTTCGTTCTTCGATGATCAACATGAGAACCAATTACCTTTTCGTTACCCACTATTGTGTTCCAACATGTACAATGATGGCTTCAATCTGTCATTTCCAATCTATATAAACTCTTTATTTCCTTATGTTTATCGTACTATTTCTTCTTTGTCCTCCTCTATTTTTTCAATTGCAAAGATGAAACGTCATGTTGAAGACTTACTAGAAAATCCACGGCGTCATCATCTTCCTCCACAATGCGTTGACCATGCTGTGAGGAGGTTGGCCGGATATTTGTCGAGTATGAACATGAAGGCAAATCTTATTCTTAATGAGTATGAGATTGGCCACTATGATCCTGACATACTCTCAGATGACCCAGGCCACTCCTCTAATGACGAGTAGCATGATGATGTGAGGTTTACTACGAATTTGCAGAACTTTTGATTCATTCAAATTCAAGAAAACAAAAGTTTTTAAATTTGCAGTAAACCTCAAATCATCTATTAGGCAACTAGTCATCAGATCGAGGGTGATATTTTTTTTGTTTTATTTTTATAAAATATAAAAATGTAATTATTTAGGAACTAGCTGCCCAATTTTTTTAAAAAATAATAACAACAACATACTTTACGGTTATTAACTAATAATAGTGATGTGTGTGTGTGCGCGCGCGTTAAAAGAATAACAAAACTCACGGTTGTTGACAAAGAATCGTAATAAATATAATCAAATAAATAACAGTTTTATCGATGCAACCGTTATATAAAGTTTTAGGAAGACAACCCAAAAAATCATACATTTCATCTTCTATTTAAGCATATGAAAATGAATGCACTCGACACTTAATATGTTCGAACGGAACTCGCCAACATCGTAAGCCTACTACTCCTATTTTCTTTTCTGGATGTCAAGAGTCATTTTTAGTTGAACCCCACCATAAAAAACCTTCGTCATACTTCTCAATGATATTCGTGCTAGTGAATACTTTCACACTTGTTTCAACGACTACGAGCGAGTTGCTTTCTCTTGCCTTAACTCATATTTTCGTCATTCATAAGCCCTAGCTAAGTTGCATTCCTTGGTTCCCTGTTCTCCTTATTCGATTGAGATGCCTTTGTGAAGTAACAATGTGATAAATCATTTAAAGTAACATTAACTTGCTTTTGTAAAGTTATATTTTTTTGGAAAACTTATTATTACTTTTATCGAAGGTTCATTTCCTGTTATAGGAAGTTATCAACCCATTGCTTTGATTAAAGATTCCTACTCTAATTGATTTTTTTGATGTAACTTCTGGAGATATGATCTCTAAGAACATGCATGTCCTTTTTGGAATTATTTATGTCTCCGAAAGTTACTTCAAAAAGTTCAATAAGGATGTGATGAATAAACTAGTTCAGTTTTATCGATGAGAATCATATATGAACAAGGTCTGTGAATAAACTAGTTCAGATGTACTGAGAGTTATACACAAACAATTTCTATAAATAAATTAGTTTAGGTGACATATTGAATTACTTTTGTGAAGTTATATTTTTTTTTGAAAATCCCATATTGCTTTGACTGAATGTTTCTTTCCTGTTTCTTTATTGAGCAGGTGGTACCAAGTTAAAAGCTATGAAATTCAACATTGTGATCAATCCTAAACTCGTGCCCATTCCTATGGCCATTCCTTTAATACTTCTGGCTCTCGAGAGTCTCTTTGTAGGATACTTGGCCAAAGTGTGACCCGTTAGCCCATAAGTAAGTAATGTGACGAAGCGGCTGTTGATCACCCGACTATATATATATATATATATATATATATATATATATATATATATATATATTAGAATAGTACTTTTTACATCGAGTAGCCATGCAATTTGGATGTATCAAGATTTTCTAGGCTTTGTGCCTGTAATCAATCACACTCCTGATCTATATATATAATAATGTAAGTGTTTATCTATACATTATGTCTCTTCAGCAATTAAGCTTAGAAAGTAAAAGAAGATGAGGAAAAACAAATATCCCTATCAGAAACGGTGTAGGAATTATGCAAACCCTTGATCAAGGGTTTGCATAACCCCTGCGCCCATTCTAGTTGGGGTATATGTTCCCCCCCCCAAAGTCCATTTTGCTTTCTAGGGGTTAATTTCTGTGAAGAGACACAATTATATATAGGCGCAAATTATATTATCACTTATATATGTCAACAGTTGCCACTGATTCTCCATATAAAGCCTATAATGTCTTGATTAATGCCAAATTGCATAGTGACTCGATGTGGAAGGTACTACTATTCTATTATATATAGATAGGATGTCAACTAGCTCAGAAACTCTTACTTGAAAAGTCTTATATCTATATATCACGTTTATTATATAAAAACCGTCATGTATTATAAATGTTCACGGTTCTTATTTATAAACAGTTATTTATGTACTTAACGCATAACGGTTGTCTACATGAGACTGTTATTAATTTTTATTAAAAGTCATGGTTCATTTATACAATCAAATTTGTTTGGATTAACGATTGGAGCCTTTAAAAGTAACTTTTCAATCATGATTTACGGTACACAAGGTAAGTATGTGAGATGAGTGTTGTCTCGATTTATGTGTATAAGCACTTTTTGGCTTCTCAATTGCCCAACCAAACACACACTATATATGTTACTGGATAAATAATGGTTGTAAAATGAAACCGTTATGTATCATGCAAATATTACCATATATTATAACCGTTGTTTATATGTGCCCGTTAATTATTATCACAGTAAGTGATAGATCACAACCTCACCAAACCTCAATATATAAGGGTTGTTATATTATAACCGTTATAATAGACTCAAAGTAAATAATGATTTAGAACTGTAATGTATCTGCACTGAGTTTTTATAACACTCGCATATATGACGGTTTAAAACCGTGATGTATGGTAATTAATAACCATCATATATCACGATTTCTGTACTAATACATCCAAATGTTACTCTTTGATAAATATTTAGCAAGATGCTGTCAATACACACACCAAGATGCTTCACTCAAAATCATTTACTATGAAAACGTGTTTGGATTTGTAAACAAATTATTCACTTTAAGACCGAATTTCATTTACAAACTCAGTCTTAATCCTAAGTTTCACATGTGATTCACACACTCAAACCTTGCATTTACATCAATCATTCGCCCCTAACTTTCTTCTCTTCGATTGCTGAACATGGCAATGCTAACTCACTTCCTTTCTCTTGATTTGCGTTGTCCATTAAAACATAATAATTGCTATGAGTTTATTTTAATGCCAAATGAAATATTACTCTCTCTGTCCCTACATATAAAAGATTTTCAACCGAACCGTGAGATTTTAAAAAATAATTAAATGTAATAATTATGTTGAAAATTTATTCCCCCCCCCCAAAAAAAATGCCCCTATTCATGAATGGGTGAGAGAGAGAGTAATAATGAGAAAAATGATGAAAGAGAATATATGTAGCATAATAATTAATTGAGGGCAAAATGGAAAAATGCATTTATTATTGAGACAAATTCAAAATGGATCTTACATTTAGGGACAAGTTCATTAAAAAAAAGGCTCTTATATATATAAGGAATGAGGGGGTATAATCTTAGTAGGAGGAGTTTGTCCTCATTTACGTGGATAAAGTAAAAGGTAAAATTTAGTTTTACTTGTTGTTTGTTATGCTTGGTCGATTTCAGAAAATATCTTGTTAATAAACAAATGATTAGTTTTTCTTATGCTTTGTTGATTTCAGAAAATATCTCATTAGTTAACAGACGATTGGTTTTTCTTATTCCTATTTGCTCGAAAAACTGTTGTCATTAGACATTCTTTTCTTTTTTTTTTACTAAGCCCTTATATTACCATGAGAATGGATGTTAGGCTTTTAAGACATAATGTAGGATTGTAAATAGGCTTTTAGGGTTATATATAAATTTGGAGGTATAGACTTTAAAATATATTTAAAGGCCTACATTTTAAGTACGTCTTTAAACAGGCTTTAGACCTTTTGAAGGCCCATACTCAGGCCTAAAGAAAAGCCTACATATAGGCTTAGCCTCAAGCTTTAAATCTCTATTATAGGTCCAGACCTATTGCTTATTTCCCCTAGTAAGAAGGTAAGAAATAATGCTATATAAACCAAGGTTATTAAACACAGACCATCCATTGAAGCGATCGAGGTAGTGAGTCAAGGGTTAATGGGTCAGATTAGAGTCAAATCGAAACTAACTTGGGTCAGATTGGTGAGGAAATGAACTTAACCGATGCCAAAACGGGGTAGTTGCTAATTGCAATACTCAAGTTTTCAATTGTAACATCCCAAATTTTAATATTGAGGTTTAGAGTTAAGTAAGATTTAATTATTGATGAGATTGAGATATAAAGAGGTGAAATTTCAACGTTTGATACTTTGAAACATTAATGACAATGATTGAAAATTATATCTCTAGGCATTTCGAGGATCAAATGACAATATTTTTAAGTGATTTTTTTGCATTATAAAATATGCATCTTAAACTTCTTATATAGTCTTCATTTTTAATTTTTAAAAATATGTGAAATTAAATGAGTTTTTGAAGTTTTGAAACTCTGGATAAGTATTGAATCGGTTAGATGACATGTTAGCCTGCTTTGTGATCAAACCGATCCGGTCTAGTTTTAATAACTATGATATAAACAATCAAGTTTTTTTTCCCCAAAAACAAAAAAAAACTCGTTATTTTGGAGAAAAATTAGGGGCATTTTGATCAAAAATAGAAAAGTCAGGGTTATATTGGTAATTGAGCTACCTAACACAACATACTTGCTAAACCAAACCCTTGCTTCCACTGGCGGTCATCACGCGGCGATTATTCCATGTTATATTTGCCTTTTTCAACGCCTAATGTCTTATCTTGCAGAACAGTCCCTGTACTTTCTATATTTCTCCAAGGGCTCCACCATGGATTTTCATAATTTGCTTCCCTAACCCTACGCCTGTGCTTGAAGAATTTTGCCAAAGCACCCATTCTCTCAACTAAACTAAACTATTCCTCCAAAAAATAGTAATTGGTACTGTATTTGATATTTTAATTTTAAAATATTTTATAATAAATGATTTGTAAAAGTAAGCTTTTTCTTTATTTTATCATAAAGCTTAAACCTTACATTTTTTACCCCACATTTCACTTATATCTCCTACGGTCCTAGCTAAGATCCAAGGCTGCCTAACAACAACAAAAAAAGCTACCTAACATTAGATGGCTTGAAAGTAAATTTAAACCAACAACAACACACATTTTTTTGTAAGAATACAAGAAGGTATTTTTTTTCAAGTGAATTTCACTTAAACTAAAAATATTAAATTTCAATTAATTTTTTAATCGAATTTTTAAGTAAGCCAAAAATAATTTTTACCCTGATTTTTTAAAAATAATAACTAAAATGAAAATTAAAATAAAATTCAAACTTGAAGAAAAAGCATTTAGAGGATGATAAAAGGAAAGAAAACAGAGGAAGATATATAATTAAGAATAAAAGAAAAGGCATTTAGAGGATGCTAAAAGGAAAAGAAAAACAACAGAGGAAGAAATACAATTAAGGTAAAAAAGAAGGGCAAAAGTGCAAAACGCGGTTCCAAGAAAGAAGGGGGAAAACAGGAAAGAACAGCTATATAAACGGCCTCCCTCAGATAATAGCTCAATACAACTCAGGCTTTGTCTTCGTTGAATGGCTTTCTCCGTCTTCATTTGGGATATTTTCTAGCATAAATCCCTAATCCTTCCAAATTTTCCCTTCGACTTTCCTTTTCCTTCTTCTCTTCTTTTTCCGAGAAAATCCTGATTTTCTCGGAGATCGATTCGATTCGATTCATTCATTTTTGTTTCCTTTTTCATTCATCGGTCGATCAAGATGAGTATGGGAAAGTTCGTTGAGATGCTCGATCAAGGTGTTCGAATCGTCGCCAGATTTCATTCCAACTGTCCACAAACAGGTCGCAAGTACTACCATCCTCCCCCCGTTTCCGGCGACGCCGACTCCGACTCCGATCACCACCACCACGACGCCGGCTTCCACCTTTCCTCGTCGATGCAGATGCTCCATTGTGGCCCCAAGGCGGCTGCGGCGAGAAGTTTTGAGACCGTTGACGTAATTTTGTATTCTGTTTGATTGTTGGGAAGAAAATGATTGATTGATTGAAAAAAGAGGGAAAAGGTGTTGGATCTTGTTATGGTTAGAGATTTTCAATTATCAATCAGTTTCTTCATATGAGGCAAATAGGCGGCGTGTATATGCAATACACACAATATTATTCTTGATTCTTGAAGAAAATTTTGAATACCAATTCACCGAAACCCTAACTTTTTAGCGTGTATTACTGACTTTCATTTTCTTTCATCTGTTTTGTTAGAACTTGAAATCTTGAATATTATTTTTATAGTGCATATAAAAATGGCCTGATATTATTCCGGCAAGAAAAAAGGCATTAAATTTGTTACCCCTAATTTATTACTTATTTAGATGAGCTTTGGAAAGATTTATAAATATTTATATATATAAAGTGAGATATCATTTCTCTTACTTATCTCGTATACCATAAATTATATTATAAATTATAATTAAAAGACTTGTTTTAAGATTAACGAACACTGTCAGTTTGTATTGGCATATGTGTAGGTATTAATATTTTTTTAACAGGTATATTAACTTTTTTTATTTATCAAAAATAAAGGAGGAAAGGGAGGAGATCTATAGTATAAAATAAAAAGTGGGAAGGGAATTTAATTCAAAATCTCCCCCCCCCAAACCAAACACACCCTTATTCTTTAGGTTAGACTTCCCGTTTCTCTAAGACAAGAATTTCAATTTGATTGAGAAGTTTCTTTGCTCTCCAAAAAAAAAAAGGAAGAAGAAGAAGCAGAAAGAATAGAGAAAAAAAAAATGTTAGCCAGCCACACAAGGAAGGTATTTCCAAAGCTAAATTTGGAGTTCAAGCTTTGATATGAAAGGGGATTTCAGATTTGGATTGCAATGAACATTTGTTGGATTCTCAAATGGTATGACTCGCAAGAAAGGAATACAGGAAAGAAAACCTAGAATGACGTTTACTACATATAAAATTAGGGAATTTAGTGAGTTCTTTCTCTTGTCAACTCAAATTTAGGGATTAAAATAATAAAGATACAAAACAAAATATGCTAAAGAGAGATAATTATAAATTACAAAATATTTTAAAATATTGAGATATAAAATAAAATATTTTTAAAAATAAATATATTAAAAATAAAGATATGATCAAAATTAAATATTTTGAAATCTTATCATGTTGCATTCTTCTTAATCCCACTACTCTCCATGGTAAATCATTTATTTTTATATTTTATAATAAATTAACCCGTGGTAAATTATTTTTAGAAATTAGAATTTTTTTTTTATTTAATCAATAATACTTTTTTTTTACCATCTCGATTGTGACTGATCACATGGTTGGGAACCACAAATTCCAAATTTAAATAAACTTATTATTGGCATGTATATTTTATTTTTTAAATATAAAATATATATATTATCTATTATATACCATAAGGTATGAACTATAACGTTGCATCTCTCTTGACCCCACTGTTCTATGTGATAAATCATTTTAAAATTTAGAAGTTACTTTTATAATATTTTAAAAATTAAATTTTTGGGTTGCAACTAATTATTTATTTTTTATCCAATCTTTTAAAATATCATATATTCACAACTGCACAATGCATGAGGTTCTAAACTCATTTTATAAATAATAATAGACTATAAAAGAGTAAAAAGGGATAATGGCCTGGATGCTGGGCTATACCAGCCCGAGCCTGATAAAAATACGCCTAGCCTGGCTCTAAAAACAGCAGCTCAGAGTTTGTTTGGGTATCTCTAGGTTGGGTCAAATACTCAAATATGATATATATATATATATATATATATATAATATGATATATATATATATATATATATATATATATATATATATATATATATATATATATATATATATATTGTATTTACTTCATTATTTGATAAAACTCAACAAGTATTTACTTATGATTCAATTAGAATATATTGAAAAAATAATTTTATATTTATTCAACAAATATGCATATTTTTCATAAACATATTTAATTAGGAAACAAGTAAATTGAATTCTTGAGAAATAAATTATTACTAGTCTTTAATGGTAAAAAATATTTATTGAATCAATTTGTTTTATCAGCCCATGAATTGAATCTAAATATTAGAATTTAGAAATGAATATTATATAAAATATTTTTTTGATATATCAAAATATTTTTATTTTTGGTATTTGTCTGGATTTTTCATGTTTTCTCAATTTTAAGGGGAATTTTGGACATAGAAGCTCGCCCTATTCAACCTTAGTTAAAATTATTTGAGTTTTCATCGGGTAGGATTAGACATGCAGTGGCCCGGCCGTTCATCTTTTAAGTTGGGCATCCAATAAGGGTCTTGCCTGCCAAGCCCATGAACACTCCTAATTAGGAGTTAAAGATATTTTATATTGAAATAAATCTTTTAGTGTAGAATTTTTTTCCCTTTAAATGAAAATATTTTGTTAACAAAGAAAGATACAGTGATTAAAATTTAATTGAAAAAAAATTATTAATTAAGGAGTAAAAATTGCTGTCAACAATCTAATTTTTCGATGAATATTTATATTGATGAACCTTACATGTCCAATGTAATTTTTCCCTTTTCTGTAATATAAAATTTTCAACAGTGGCTTCCAAATATATATTTTTTATTTGTTGATGGAAGAATAGTCTTGCAATTTGCCAAATTATGTGGTAGAGAGAAGACAACTGGTAAACCTGGCAAACCTGGCTTGTGTGGTAATTTAGGCCATACGTCTAATATAAGAAGACAAGTTCTGAAAACTTGGAAGAGAAAAGGAGACATTTGGTATCATAATATTATACTCATATCATGTTCTTTGAATAATTTATTATTATATGTTATGATAATTAATTAAACAACACAAAGTTAGTCTGATGACGCAAGGCTTGCTAGGTCCATGACAATTGAATAAGTGAAAGATATTTGGATCCCAAATAAACCAAATCTAAGCTACATGCTTAATGCCCCTGTGGAACATGTTGTAGAACCTACCTCTAAGCTTAGAGATCTTAAAAGAAATGGAAATTTACAGTCAAGTCTTAGATAAAAAGGGAAAAAAAATTCTTAAAATCTCAAAATAAAAAAAGGTCATGAGAACTTGTTAATAAAGCTCCTGGACTTGTTAATGATCTGTTCTTGGAGTTGTCAATGAGACCATTTTTTTATTTTGAGATTTCAAAAGACCATTTTTTCATTTTATCTCTTGTTTAGAACCTGATTGTAATTTTTCCTAAAAGAAATGAGCTTGTTCATAAGGAGAAGGATACTGTTGGTAAACCATATTTCTAATGTCCCTTTGGTTCAAAGAATAGTAAGAACTCGTAATGAAATAATATTGTTTGGTATGTTATAAAAAATGGAATAAATTTATATTTTATGTAAAAAAATAAAATAAATGTGAAATGATCTTTTTAACTCTATCCATGTCAAAAATAAAAAATATAAATGTCCAATTGTTTATTTATGCGAACAAAGATATTCATATGATGATTGATGTAAATTGAAATCCGGGTTACCCAGTCAAATTTATGTAATATGGAGTAACTATTTTATTGAATTATTTTAGTATGTCAACTAAACACCCTAAATTGGCATAATAAACGAGAAGGACATAAATAACAATATTTTTTTAGGCAAAAGATGTTTAGGTAATTTGAGTTTTGGGAGATTAATTGGGACCAAGCCATACTTCTAGGCACAACACACTCAATATTAATCTTACAAATTTTTTTTTTTGGAACTAACCGATTATTTATTTGAAACCCATTAGATTTTATTAAAAAAAACAAAAAGATTCCAACTGGATATATCATATTGCTTAATTTAATTGGTATTTCCATTTTCGTTATTGTGCTAATTCTTTAGATTATGCTTTCCAATTTTTAAGAGAGAGGTTTGAATTTGATTGAGGCCCCTTCTTTCTTGAAAAGAAATATAGGAATAAATGTTATACAACCCCAAAAGGAATTGAAGGTATTTTTAAAATTAAAAAATGTGCACCTCAAGCTTTGGATTGAGAGGGGTTTTGGATTACAATGAACATTTGTTGGATTCCTAGTTCATAAATATCACAAACGCAAGAAAAGAAGCTAACAAAGGCCAATATGATTAATAAGGAGTTGACTCATAATTTATAAGACTATGAGTTTAAATCTCATTGCTAATATGAAAATTTTATTGATAAACAATTTATAAAAAATTTTATAAGTATTTTGAGTCTATAGGCATATTTTGACCCTGATAAGCTTTGTATATGCAATTCACTTAAATTTTCTGACGTTAACAAAAACTTGGAAGGATGCTTTGCCCCCATAAAAATAATAATTTATATATTTGATAATTGTAAGTAATAAATAATTCATTGTATGTAATACAATCCGTCAAACATAAAAATAATAATAAAAAAGATTTGAAAAAAAGGAAAATGGGTTATCGGTACAAACCAACTCTTTTGGATTTTTCTTTTAATTAATGAAATTAAGAGGGGGGGAAACAATATAATCGAAGATTAAAAGTAAAGATAATCTTATGTTTCTTATTTTTTCTAAAAGATGAAAGTTTTTTAACCAAAAAAATGCAAAGATTAAAATACGAACTAAAATTTGTAGTACAAGAATAAAATTGGATTTTTTTTTGTTTTTGTTTTGTGGCATACAATCTTATATTTATTTTTATAGTCCTCCCCATTATATATCGATTCATAATTGCATATCATTCAGTGTGATTCTTCCAAATTTTAACATAAATATTTTTATTTGATCATGGAGGAATATTCTTTCAATTTGCCAAATTGTGTGGTAACAGAAATGACTTGAAAAGCCAATCAAAGTTTATTTTGGCCCCAATGCATAAAAAAAGAGTGGTTCAGATAATATATTGAACGCAGCACTGGGAAGAGACAGGGCATTTGGCATATATACTCATATCACTATCACGTTCTTTTAATAATTTATTATGTTTTATAATATTTATTCTTTTTTGTTTAATTAACTTTTAGGATGAGAATAAGAAATTTTCAAGAGATAGGGAATTACACATTTATAGTATAAGAAAAATTTGTAAAATTATAAAAAAATTAATCTTTTAATTTTTCAACTTTTGATTCACTTATAACTTAGTCCCTTAATTATGATTCGGTCAAACTCAATCCCTTAACTTTTTACTTTTTATATTATTATCCTTGTTATCTATAAAATCATGTGGCACAAATTTCTTACACCTCAGCTTCCACATGTGTTGTTTTTTTTTCTTTTTATAAAATCTGAATAAAAAGAGGAAAGAAACTTGATGTAGACTAAATAGTCTCAAGTTTCAATTTTTTTTATAAATTATATTAAGAGAATTTTTTGGTATTTAGAACCAATGCGTTTGGAATTCAAATAAATTAATAATAACATAATATAGATAATTTTCTAAATAAGTAGTAATTACTCTAACATATCAAGACCAAGTGGATCAGCAAACTAACATTGTATTTCATAAATTTACCGGTTATTTAAGTGAGAAAATTGTTAACTTTATAAAAACAAATTAATAATTTAATCTTATGAAGATTGTTCTTATTTAAATTTGTTCTTAGAAAACTTTTTAAGTTTTTTTGAGCAAAAAGTACACTTTTTTAGTTAAGAAATAATAATAATAATAATAATAATAATAATAATAATAATAATAATATATTATTATTATTATTATTATTATTATTATTATTATTATTATTATTATTTTAGTTTATTTCATTCCTCTGTTTTTAAGAAAATTGAATCATTAAAATTTAATATAAATAAATTTTGTTCAAAGTTAGTCCAAACTCAACATCATTCTTCAATCAAAGAATAAAGATATTCGCGACCCTTTTGTGGGCGAAAAATATGATCCGCATAAAAAGATTGAGCGGACAGCGTTAACAATAAAGTTATTACATGCACATAATCAGGAAAATTTCAACAAAGGACGTTTATGGACAAATATTTAATACGTGCAAGTTAATTCTGAAAAAGTGAAGAAAATCTTATTAAAAATTTTATCGGTGAGAAAGATTTAATAATTTTTTATATACAAAAAGTATAGATACTTAATAAATTTTGTGTGCACAATACAAATACTCCAATTTAAATCCTCGTAAATAAAATTTTCAATCAGAGATTTTTTTTCTCAATTTTCTTGAGTTAAAGGTGAGTTCTATGATAAAGATTGAAAAGAATAACAACTTTAAATGTACCTCTCCCAAATAATAAATATAGTTATTGGGTCCTTTGACCCCTTTTATAAAAAAGATAATTTTTTTTTATAAAACTCGAAAGGAAATGATACTACCCAGTACCAGCTAATCCATCCATCCCTGTTAGCTCTCCCAGATTTTATATCTTCGATCTTATTATGAAGCATGTCAAATGGTCAATTGACTATCAAAACACAAGGAGGATATGATAATAATAATACTACTACTAGAATAATAAATACTTCTTTACAATAAATTATATACATGTTTTAGCTTAAAGATTGGATATTTATCATTTTTTTAATCGAAGAATTTAATAGCAAAGACATGAGAAACTATATGAGATTGAAACAAACAGTGAAATTACTGAGGGTTTGAAGGTCGACAACATGATTAAAGCATAAAGAGACGGAATGCGAGTTGGTCACAGGTCAGTAACCCTAAACAACGTGAAGAGACTACAAACAAACGTTAACACTTCAGCAAAGACTATTATCATGATGTGTATTACTTACAACTCTATCTGCTAGAGTTATTTCTACTCCTCAAGGGCTTGCTGCAGCATCAATTCAATTGTCTGAAAGAGGCTTCCTTGCCAGGAAGAAATACATTGGTGTAAAGATCTCTCTCCTGAGAAAAAGACACATTCATTCAAGTTAAGTTTCTGATAAAGTTTTTCATGCGCTCAAATAATAAAATTCAGTTTTGGCCAAAGGGGGGAAATCAGAAATGTCACCTAGGAACTTTTTAAATTGACTGTCTAAATTTTCTACATTTTATGTTTGTACTGTTTTTAATCCATATTATGGTTCTTTTAAAAACGAAACATCAAAATGTCTAAAAGAAAGGGGAAAGAAGACCATCCATATCAAAATCTGAATGGTATAGATCTGTTGAAATATAATAATACAAGACAGCCGTCCCGATATTTGAGAATGTGCTTCTGTATTCTAGAACTAGAGAATCCATGTCAATTGACCTGTTAACTTCTCCTGTCTTTAATATAAAATATATTTGAAGATTTGATTTTAATCCTAAATATAAGATATGGTTTTTATATTTATCAATTATTTCCTAATTTATCACTATTAATGCTCATTCAACAATAATCAAAGAGGAAAGGGAGGGAAGGAATTAAGGAAGTTAAGTAGGATGTTTTAGAAAATACACGTCATAACAACTAACTTAACTAACTTCTTTAATTTAATTAAATTAGGTAAATATATTTTATATTAAGGGCCGGAGGAGTATTTTTCAAATTCTAAAGCTTGATAAAAGGTAGAACACGTGGCTAAGTGCAGCATGATTACTTCAGCTCAAATTATTTCTTCTAGCTCAATTCCAACTCATTTAAAACAAAAATCCATTACGGGCCCGTTTGGTATAAAATGAGGATGGAAAAGAGAATTGGAATAGGAAAGCTCTTTTCTACAAGGATGGGTAGCTGCCATTTCAAAAAAGGTATAAAAATATTTTCCCTTCCTCGTCCTTTTCCTTTCATCAAATCGATCTTTTTATATCAAACGCAGTCTAAGTTAATAGTGGCACAGAAATGTCACCGATAAATTGAAAAGAAACACTTACTTTCCACCCTCAACAAGTCCCTCTGCAGCCTTTTCCAAAAATTGTTGAACCCTGAGACTTCCCTTTGGTGCTAATCCAATAGACTCGAGTGCCTTGACCTACAAATAAATTCAAAGCCAACCAACCAATACAAAGATTTTGAATATTGGCATAGCAGAGAGATATTCAGGAAGCTCTGGTTGATAAAAAGATACTAACTAAATCAATAGGGTAAGTAACAAAGATAACATACTTACATGTAAGAGAGAGTATATGTACCTTATAGTAACATGCAGACATTTTATAGAATAACACTAAGCAAAGAGACATATACAGAAAAGATGCTTATATGAAAATAAATTAAGCCACAGTGATCAGTAGGCAGTAGGCATTACCATGTTTCTAGTGAAAAGTCGGCCGATGGATGTCAGACGGAAGCTACTCATTGAGAAGTGACTTGTATCTAAAGGCAAGTACCAAGGAACAGGAGAATCCGCCGCAAGATCTTTCTCCCAGATGACCTTTGTTTTTAAAAAGGAACGAACATCCCACTCAGCCAACTAGATTGTTCATCTTATAAAAGTTCAAACAAAAAGCTTAAAGAGTTAAAGGTAATAGGTTGGTTTTCACCTCAAACCCTGCTTGCTTTAGAGCTTCAAGACACTTTGAGGTCAATCTAATGTCGGGAAGCCCATCACCAAGCTCAACTTCCGCCTGTACTAATGAATTTTGTTTTCAGTATTTGAAACCTAGAGAATGAATAGGTAATTGCAAATAAAATCTTTCAGTTCTCCAGTATCATACCTTTATTTTCTGGTGTTCTTGGTTACTGGGATCAAAGGCATCAGTCATGCACCACTCGTATGCAGCAAAATATTGGCCTGGCTTCAACACTCTATATATCTCTTTATAACATCCATACTGACCATATCAGAAAAAAGAGAGACGAGTGTTTAAAATAAAAACAAAAGAAAGGACATAAAAGATGAAAGTGTGTTGAATACGATTAACTGCCCCATACAGCGTCCGGAGCATGGCAAGTGGCTTCAATTGCATATACTGCATCAAAAGAATTGTCCGGGAATGGCATTTTCATGAAGTCGGCCTGCATTATCAAAATATATCACTATATTGGGGTGTCCAATTTAGCACAATTGACTGGAATATAAGAGTGGATTTTTGAAACATCAACCTTGACAAAATTGCAAGTCTTATCCACTCCGGTTTTGCGATTGAGTTCCTGTCAGACAATGGTGTAAGAATGTATATACTAATATTCATTATTAAGTACAAGTACAGTCTGGAAATCTGCATTATTCCTTTATGAACAAGGGATATCACATTGTCAAACAAGTACCATAAGATTGTCAAGGATATATACTTAATGCTTTATCAGTAAATCAATTTAAACTGAAACATGGGAGACAAGACAACGTAATAAACTAATGATGATAATTTGTAACAAGCTAAACAACTAGATTCAAGGATAGAACAAAAGGGTCAAAATTGAATTGCATACCTTTCCTCTAGTTATTTGGTACTCATTGTTGTTCAATCCAGTAACTGATGTCATACTGTAGAAATAGAGAAAAAAATGTGACGGCAATTTCACCCACGAAAAGGGAAGACAAATTAAGCAGTACAGAGTAAAATTCCCGTTCCTTTACATCATTTCACATTTGCACCTCCCCCACTAGTATAAACTATCTCTATCACTTGAGAGATTCCATAGAAGGAATATGAATTTGGATACTTTTTTTCATATAAATTCTTTATCATATATTCTTTTGACTTTTCCTGTAAACATGAAGCAAATTATATAGAGCCTATTGAATATAATCCCGTTATACCCCGAAAGACAAGCTGAAGAGGGGAGAATAACAGAGTGAAACCCAATTATGAAAGCCGAATATGGAATAACAGTCAAATGAAAAATACAGAATTTCGGGAAACCTGAAACGAGAAATTTCTCTCAAAGGTCCCCCAATTCCACATCCGACATCCAAAACCTGAAACCCAAAAAAAGGCTCCAAGGTTATTTTTTTAATGAAAAATGTAAAATAAAATTTCGTGCAGGTTTTGTATTTTGGCCAACAAGTTATTTGACAATCAAATGACAAATGTGGATTTTTGCTCACAAGTGAGTGCTTTTACAGCTTCACTTTAAATCTTTAGGATTTTTAAAAAAAATTCACGTCATATTATCGTTTATTGACCTTATAGCAAAGATATCAGAAACAATACGCGAGTGTAATCCAAAACAGTAAACCGTATGCAAGTTATGAACACCTTCTGTCCAGGCTTCAAGCCAAGTTGTAAAGCAAGAAAGTGCTCGTGTCGCTTGATGCTTTCTTGGAGAGATTCTCCTTTCCATCTTGATAACCAAAATGGTAGCAGTATGAATGAGTAAAAAAAACAAAACGAAAGAAAATTAAGCTGTACAATCTGTCCAAGAATGAAGCAAAGGACACCTGTGTGCAAAGTGGAAGGATTCCCCCCAGCCAAATTCATAAAAGCTGGTAACAAGATCGTAATATTTATTAACCTGTGAGGCACATGGAGATCTTATTTTAGAAATTGCATAAACAACATTATGACAATATTAAGGAAAAACATAATACTGAAATGTAAAACCCAGAAGTTTATCCTATTAGAGATGTCAATAAAGCTTAATGGTAATTCAACTTGAAAATGTGATAAGATAGTTGGGTGCTGCATGACAAAACCAGCAAGGAAATCTCAAAAGTATGCATGAACAGTTCCACCAGCTTGGGGAAGAAGGGGATGACTCGAATCCTTTAGACATATTTATATATTTGTCAAAGTGCACTCTAGAATCAGATAAAGTTTGACACAAAGGTTTGCTTAGGATATAGAAAAAACTTCAAAATGTTGATAGCTGAATACGAGTATTTTCAAGTTCTCACCATATCAGTGTAGTTAGCTTTTCTCTCTTCCAAATCACCTCCATAAGAAACATGGTACTTCTCATACCTGAAACATAACTTTGAAACTTCAGACCGTAGAAAGCAGCAGCTAAAGTAACAACAAAATCTCAGGTATTTTAACACAACACTTTTATTTACTTATATGCATACACAAACCAGTAAAACTTTAGGCTACCAGCATCTCGATTTACAACTCAACAACTAGAAGAGGGAAAAATGAACAGAACATCTGTTTTCGAAGGGATGAAATCGTAACCGCTGCAGTCTGAACTTTTACAATATTTTTAAACTTTTAGAAATAAAGAGGGAGAAGTAAAAGAACTTTGATAATAGGATAATATGGAAGTTTGGCCCAGCTAAAACAAATAGCTTCGAACCGTCCGAAGGTTTCGCAGTAGTACAGTTTAATTATCCCACTATTGTTTATCACTTTTTTTTTCTTTTTTTTTTGTAGTTGGTCAAGTAGCGTAGGGACCACCTAGTGCAAAATTTAATTATCCTACTTCTCCGTCTGCTTGTTAACAGTCAACGAAATTCCTAGGGATCGAGCCACAATAAATAGTCCTAACGAAATTCCCAAGTCCTAGCAAGAATTCGGACTAGTGAGAGTGCACCTACCAGGCTACCACATACAAAAAGTTCACCTCTACCATTAGACCAACCCCTCTGGGTTTCGTCAAACCTTTTTAAATGACTAGGGTTAAATCAATCTCACAGTGCTATAGGGTTTCCCGTTCGAGACTTGGTATGGTTAATACTACTTCCTCTGGTCCTTCAAATCAATCTCACAGTGTGGAACTTTGGAACCACTATTCAACCTAACTCGGGCCAAATCACCCGATTCATTCTAATTCCCAATTTCCCCAGCGGCTTGCCAAAGCGTAATCCCAAAAACCTATTGACTAGCAGGTGTAGTTGTGTGAAGGCAAAAATTCGGTACACTATCACGCAAGGAGCAAAAAGATTCGTTAAAATAGGCTTCAAGTAGTGAAGTTTACCTATATAGAGTTTCACAGAACGTATGGCATTCAACATTTCGCTCAGAAGAAAAAAAAATGGAGCAAGACTTCAATTCCACAGGAAGAATCATCAGGCATGTAAGATTAATGCATTAAACAGGATGCATAGACAGACAACCAGTCGTTTTCCACAAATACAATCAACGCATTACGCATCAATGACATATCGTATCAAGACCAGCATAATAGGGAGGGTTCCGCACATTCGATATTTCTAAGATAATAAACGAAAACACAATTGCCACAGTTTTTCTCCCTGGACAGTTACTGTCATCAATATAAGACGAGGTTGAAGTCAAACCTACTCTGCAAATCAGATAGAAGACGAGATTCTCCTCGAAGATACATATTAAAACATCATTACATAAAAACAAGAAACGCCATAGTAAGAAGAAAAACAGAGACTCGCAGTTTCAAATCAGAAAAAAAAATAGAGGATATAACATATACTTGTCAACAGCAGACAGAACTTCAGCTTTCTCAATCTTTCCTCCAACACCAGACGCCAGATCCAACGCGCCAGCTTTGGCCATTTTCAGCAGATTTCAGAACGAACTTGCAAAGATCTAACCAATAAACAAAACAACAAAAAACAAAACAGCTATAACAACGAATCAGAATCATCAATACAGCGAATCGAACCACAAAAAAAAAAACACAACATAAAATAAAACCAAGAAAACTGTAAAGGCATGTGCAGACGCAGAATGCATCGAAAACAAATTTGAGAAATGAGTGAAGAATGAAAAGCATGACGAAGCTGGCGAAAAATGAAGTAAACCTATGGAAGAAAAAAAATCTTCGCCGTCAAGGAATTACGAGGAGAAAAAGATCGAAAAGATGAAGGAAGCTAGTAAAGAAGAAGGAAAATTGGTAGTATAAAGGAGGAATCAGGAATGGAAAGGAAGGCGAACTAACATTGTGCCAGCGAGAGACAGTTAGGTTGCGATGGACCAACGCGAGCTTTGAGGGGAAACCACCTCTTCCTATACCGTGTGAGGAGGGAGGAGTGACAGTGGGGTTCGCGTGACTGGTGTTGAAATATTGCAGAAAATAAGCGAATCTTCAAAAAAAAAAAAAAAAAACGACCAGATGACCTGTCAATTTTGTCCGTTCAGTCGGTATTAAATAATTTGTTTTAACAATAATTTAGAACCTCAGTGCTTCAAATCACGCCTTCAGAATAATTAACATGGAAAACAACATGAAAGGAATTTTAAAATTGAAAATAATTTACAACTTATTTTTTTAAGAAATGCTTGATTTAAGATTTTATAACTTTAAGATTTTTCTTATTTTCCCTAATTATTATATGGGTATTTAACTATTTATAGTTTTTTTTACTAACTATTTATAGTTTCATTTGTTGTAGTGGTTTTTTTAATTTTTATCATGTCAGATATTTTATCAAGTACATACAGGTTTTTTTTTCGTTTTTTTTTCTTTTTAACAATCATTTGAAACTACCCTAACCTAATTAAAAAACAACTAAAATTATAATGACATGATAAAAATAAAAAAAACTACATCTCCTATTTAAAAACATCTAACAAAATCCTGATAAAAATAAAAACACAACGGATATGGCTTCTCTTATTTTCTTTTTATATTTGCTCCCATTCTTTATTCCCTTCAAAACCATTAGTTCAAGATTTAATGGTATACAATTAGTATTTTATAAGAAAAAATATTATTACGATAGAGAGAATGAAATATTAAATATGAACCATTAGGTCTTGATTCAAGAGCCATTAAGTAGGTAAAAGATGAGAGAGAACGAGAAAAGAAAATGAGAGAAACCAAGTCCAAAAACACACACTATGTGGGATCAACCAATGTGGGTCGCAATAATTAGATCTTTAGATAAGTTACTAACCAAAATATCACACTATATTACCTCATTGAATGTTCAATTCATTTTTGTATTTTTTATATTACATCCAAATATCTAGTTCGAGGTTCGTAGTTCCCCTTTTCAACATAGGTATTTCCTTTGAGATTCGAACTCAAAACCCAAAAGGATTTATTAAGTCTTTACACCGCTAAAACAACTCTATGTTGGTGAGTGTTCACTTCATTCTTCTTCTATCCCTTTTCAAATGACTCTATATTGCTTGATCGACCCTCTTTATCACTACATTCAATGACATTTTTTGAATTTATCCAAATCACCTCTAACAAATTTCTATTATTTTCTCTTAAATGGATGTCACTCTTACTCATTTGTGTATGTGATAATTATAAATATCATCTTTTCTTATATGACCACACGCTTATTGCGGCAGCATCAATTTAGCTACCTCTATTTTATGTATATGTTGTCTCTATAAAACCTAACATTCACTAGCATTACTCTCTTATAGCAGTTGAGACTTAATTAAAAATTAGTTGAAGTTAAATGAAACTATAAATTAATTATCCCTACTTTTTTCACCAGCAAGATTGAAAATATAATGATAAAATAAACCCCGCCAACTCATATTCAAATCTTCCTTTTGAATGAAGAACAAGTAAATGGAGTGATGGTAAAAAAAACAAAAGAATTAAAGTTGAAATCTTTCTAAAGTATTTATGCGAGTACAATTGTATTTTAAAAATATTTTAATGGATAATTTTCTCCCCAGCATATTTTATTTTGGTGAAATTTATATTTAAACATATCATGTAGTCATGTAGAACCCCACACATTGCCGCCTAATTATGATCAAGCGTGAGCCAAGTCATTTTTTTTTATTAATACCTCATCCGATTCTTTTTTTTTTTTGGTAAAATACTTCATCCAATTTTTAATATAAAATGTATTTGAGGAATTGATCTTAGTGTTAAATATAAGACATGATTTTTATATTTATCATTTTTTATTAATTTATCCCTATTAATATTCCCTCAACAATAATGAAGGAGGAGAAGGAATGATGAAATTAAAGAAAATAATTAGCATGTTTTGAAAAATATATCTCATATTAACTAAACCAATTAACTTCATTAATATAATTTAATTAGATAAATATGTAATATATTAATGACAAAAGGGAGTATTATTTTTCACTTTTTTTGACATTTTTCAAAAACATCCCATATCACCTTCCTTTCTTAATATAACGGCCCGTTTGGTACGCTGAAATTGCAGAGATGGAAATGGAATTGTGTCTCAATTCTATGAGGAGGTGTGTTTGGTACGATGAAATTGGCTCTCAATTCCAATTCCATGTGGAAGCCAAATAAGCCAATTCCACCAAAATGAATTTCATCTCAAAAGCTAAGATTTCTAATTCCACCTTCATATTTCCATCAATTACCCTCTTCCCTCCGATAACAACAGCGACCTCTCCTCACTCCGACGACAACTGTAACATCCTTAGTTTTATTTCTACAATATAATTATAATTTAAAAATAATTATTTAAAAAATAGAAAAAAATGAAATTAATAGGTAGTTTTTGAAATAAAAAGAGAAGAGGATATAAAAAAATTATTATTAAAAAATAATAATAAAAAAAATAAAAAAAATGGTTTGGATGTTTGAGGTGTTGGTTAGGTTTTTTTATAAGAGCATATTAGTAATTTCTCATTTTAAATACAAATATTAAATAAAAATAATATTTGAATTCCATGTATATACCAAATACAATTTTAAATCTCATTTCTATATCCATATCCATATCCATCAAAATCAATTACAGTGTACCAAACGGGCCCAAGTTCCCCGTCCAACTCATCAAAGCTTCTTGTAACATTTTTATTTTTTTTATCAAACAGTTTAGGTGAATTAGGTCATGGGGGCTCACTAGGACCAAGACAATGCATTGAGGTTTAAAAAATACTTACAGAGATACTTACAGATTGCCACTACTAAGATCTTAATATTAGTAAGATTTAAACCTATAAGCTTATAAGAATGAATTAACCCCTAACAAATTGGATAAACTTTTATTGGTAACATCTTCCTTATTTCATTACAAGTTTTTATTTAAGAGACGAAATGTGACTTGGGTGCTTTTGAAAAGCAGAAAAAGTTAAAAATCATAATAACAAAATGATTTAAGTGAGTGTTTGTTAAGTTCTAAAATCATAGTTTTAAAAGCCTATTTCCGTAAATCAAAATAAAACTCTTCTTACATATTTACCTGATAAATCGTAAAAACTATTATCTAAAGGTTAATATAAACAAACACTAGTTCTCACTGGATCATTTCTTGGCATTAATGTGTGGGTTCATGTACGTGCTTAACACTGTTCAACATTTTCATGCGTGATAATTAAAATATATTAAGAGCAAAACTCCGCTTTAAAAAACTTAAACATTACTGTTGCATGTGTATGAAATTAATCTATATGGGGAGATTTGAACTTTAACTCAAAACATAAAAGAAAAAGAGTGAACTACCATATAAATAAAACATAATAAATGAATAAAATATGTGTTTATTTATAATAGTGATTAGAGTTTTTAAACGTATTTCTAAATTATAATTTATGAAATATAAGATAAATAATATACAAAAATAATTATCTTAATTTATATACATAAATACTTATAAATTAAGCGAACACTAAAAATAACAAGCTATATAAAAATGAGTGGGCTGGAGTTTATAACGTGTTCTTTTTTGATCCAGCTGGCTTCGTAAGATTGAGAGCTACAGCTACCTATCCATAGTGACATTTTTTTTTTACTGCCACAAGATAAATACATGATTATTAAAACTCCTATTTGGGTTATGTCTATTGTCTATTCATTATGTCTCGCTGCTAAATATATGTGGGGCCCAAGGAGGACACGTGGCTTGTGATCAATCAAGGAGTGGTAGAGCTGGGAATCAGGGCCGGCCCGCAGGGCCTGAACATATTTACACAAAATTTAACTACATGTCTACACGCCTCATGCAATAAAATAAATACTGTTATTAATTCATATTCAAAGGTAAAAAATAGTATCCACAAATAATTCACAATCCACACAAAAGTATAAGAATGCAAGAAGTTAAATACTCTAAACAACATGAGTATGACGACTATCATTTTCATCTTCTTCACCACTATCATCAATTTTAAGAAAATTTGATTGTGCTTCAGTTTGAGTAGTAGGCTCTACTTGAGGGTAAAAATATCAAGAATTTCTTCTCCCAAATCATGAATATATTCATAATCTTTATCTACAACAAAGAATAATCTAAAATGACAAATAACTCTATAAAAAACATAAAATACAAATAAATTAGTAAATTACCATCATATGTGAAACTTTAGAGTAAATAAGAAATATCTAACGTATTTTTCTTATAAAATAAGAAATATCTTTTATAAATTTTTTATGATTCTTAATACAAAATATTCTTATGAAACTTAATTTTAAAAAAGATAATAATAACTAAATATTTTCAACATCATTAACAAAATATAAATGATCAATAATATTATTATCATATAAATAATTTTAAAAAATAAAAAGTATATCAAGGCCTAAAGGGCCGGCCCTTTTAGGCCCTCGGCCCTACAGGGCTGGCCCTTTTAGGCCCGCGTTCACTTTTTAGAAAAAATTCTCATACCCAGCCCTTGAAAATTCAGGGCCTAAACGGGCCGGCCCGACGAGCTCGGCTCGTTTTCCCAGCTCTAAGGAGTGGGGTGCCTCTGCTTGCTTGCTGTTAAATACTTTATTCAATACATGACTGCCCATATATTAATACGTTTGGATAACCTCTATAAGTGTTTTTTAATTGTGATTTATAGAATATAAGATAATTTTTATGGTCTACGGAATAAATATATGGAAGAAGTTTATCTTAATTTACATAAATTAGGCTTATACATAAACCCGATTTAAACCAAACAAACTTATAACCGAATGAGAAAGGATTACCAACAATGTGAAGCCAAGGCCATATATGAGGAGAGTGTGTTAGTGAGTGGTGGGGATGATTTGTGTGGGTTTTCTCACTCAGATCTGGCTTGTCTACTTTACGTTCCCCATTTGCCGCCCTCGGTTACCTCGGAATGATGTCGTTTTTGTTACTTCAAATGAGATCTCCGCCCTTCATTTCTTTTTAATCGCGGTCGTTGATTTTGAGGGAGGTTTGCTCTTCGCTGGCAAAAACACATCCGCTAGATCTAATTGAACAACCAAAGCAACTCCAGAGTTTTGATCTTTTCTGAAATCTTCCTCTCTCTTCAATTGAAGAGGAAGAGTGTATCTTCTCTTGCCAATTGACGAGGAAGAAGATATTGTCTCACATCAACATGTTCCTCTCTCTCTCTGATTAAACATGGGGTATATCGAAACATTGGGTTCTTCCTGAATGAGGTTACTAGGTTCATGCCATTGTTAGAGATCTAGGTTTATTTTCTTCTTTTTCTGCATATTATTTCTAACTCAATCTTTCTTTCCTTTGCTTGTTTTATGTTATGCCTTCTGAGTTTTGAACTAGCTACCTCTAGAAAAATGATTTTTTTTTTAGAAGGGTGGGTGTATAAAAAATGAGGTAAAGGAGGGGCAACGAATATGAAAGGTAAAAGAAACAAGCCATGTTCTTATCACCTATAAAAATATTAGTTAATTTGAGAAAAAAATTAGTGATTTAGTTTTTCAATTTTTAACTTAATTGTGATTTAATTTCTCAAGTTTAACTTATTACTTCTCAGTCCATAAAGATGGATTCGTTTACCAATTCAATCCCTCTATCTTGAGTTACAATGTAAACTTTACTAATTGTTGCTTGCTTCCTTATTTGTACCACATAGATTGAGTTTGATAGACAATGTAGGAATAGTGTAAAAAAAAACACACACACACACAAACAACTTAAAGGGAAGGAGAACCCTCTCCACTTCCCTATTTTACCCCTCCACTCTACCACTTCTTAATTTACATCATTAAGGGTGTGTAGGCTTGTTTAGTTTGAATCTGACTTATATATAAGCCCGATTCGCATAAATCGAGATAAACCGCATCCACATATTTACTTTGTAGATCGTAAAAGCTACCTCATAGACCATAAAAACTATTTCGTATTTCATAAATCATGATTGAAAATCACTTATAAAGACTATCTAAATACTATAAGAATGCAGTGTGGGCATTAAAACACACAGTCAAACTAAAAAAGCACAGTGAGAATTGTGAGTACTATTTGGAAAGGCGATAGTTATATTTTGCTTTTGACATAAAAGCCACGGAAATGCTGAAGAGCATCCTATTTTTGGAATAGCGATTTGAAGTTTCATAAGTGATTTTCAATCATGATTTACGGTCTACGAGGTAATTTTTACAGTCTATGAGGTAGCTTTTACGGTCTACGAGGTAAATATGTGGATGATATTTATCTCGATTTACATGAATCGGGCTTATATAATAAACCCAATTAACTTAAGTGAATCCAAACAAGCTATTGGAAAATGGCCATGGCCCCATATCATGCCTCCTCCGCTGTCCTACCACCCCATCATGTCTCCACCCTTTTATCTTAGAGTGTGTTTGTATACAGTTTTTGAAAATATTTTTTTAAAAAAAATAAAAAAATTGATTTTTTTAATAGATTGTGAAAGTACTAGATTATAGAAAAAAAATGATTTTGATAAAATGAAAGTGTTTGTGTATTGAGTTGAAAATGACTTTTTTTAGTGGTCAAATTACCAAAAAAGACATTAACTTTTATGATAATTACATATAAAGGATAGATTTATATTTTATGTATTATTGGACATAAAATTCAACAATAAAAACTAAAAACTCTTTAAATTGGTCCAAAAAATTTTAAATTGTGACAAATATATAAAATAAAATAACACACACACACACACACACATATATTGTACGATGAAAGTTCGTAATTCAATAGTTACTATTTAAAATTAATACAAGGAGCAGTTCTTTTGGTGCAATTAATACAATACCTTTCTCCTTTGAATATTATCTTTCTTTCACTAATAAGTGATACATTGGTACTAACAACATTTCTAGAAACCTCAAAATCATCATGGAAGGGATACATTAACATTTAATAGTTTGTCAATAATTCAGTGCGTCATAATAGAGATAAAGTTATAGTTCACTGAGTAAAATAATAAAGTACATCAAAACAGTGAAAACAGTACATGACTAATGTTCTTGCGTGTAATATCATATTTGATCTCTTATAGAATCACAAAGAGAAGCCATGCTTGACAAAGATGTGATTGATGAAGGTACTGTTGATGCTTGTGCAGCGTCGTCATCATCGTCACCACACACAATATCCTCTTAGTTATGGTGTTGGAAGTCAGGATCATAAATAGACGTTATTCTAATGAAATTGTATATAACCATTGTGCCACAGATAATTTTAACCTGTGTCGGGAGCTTGTAACTATGCATGTCCTTTAAAATTGCGAACTTGTTCTTCCAAACTCCAAACGTTCTTTCAATGGTGCACCTAAGACTTGAATGCAAGTAATTAAAGGTCTTATTTGCATTTTCAAGCCTAGATGACCTATGAAAGTCAGGGAGATGGTAAAGCTCGCTTCTGTAAGTGCCAAGGTACCCAGTCAAGGTTGGGGTAGCTGGCATCCATCAAATAATATTTATTTGTTCAAATAGTAAGGTTAATGTGAATACAAGTATTTGAAGTTAACAGTAATGAATTTGTATGAATTACAAGCATACCTATAGGTGGAAGTGGAAAATTCATCGCCGTTGTTGTCACTGCATGATCAAATAAGCGAACATCATGTGTCGAACCTTCCTAACCAGCAAGTACAAAGGTGAAACACATGTCCCAGTCACAAACTGCCATCACATTTTGCGAGGAAAATCCTTTTCTGTTTATATATTTTGTTTTCTCCCTTGCTTTGACCTTGCATGGGATGTGTGTACCATCAATTCTCTGATAGCATTTTTTAAAAAAGGCCTATACATATTGCTGAGGCGTATCTTTGAGTGAATGCTCTCAAATTTATCATCTAAGGGTTTGATGTTGCCTATTGCAAGACGTCAACATGCATTTAACATAGAATGCATTGCCCTGTGAATGGTCTTGCCAAAGTGCTGGAATCTTTCTTGTTGCAGGCTACTCGACAATGCAAGCCAAACAGTGTTCAAGAAAATTGCATCCATTTCATGAATACACACATTTCGAAATTCTCTCAAACCATGTCGTTGCAATTTACAACAAAGCTCATGAAATACATTAAGTTCCATTCTAAACATATCGTAACAACGGCTAGAATTACTGCGTAAGATATCACGGACCCATGCAGCACCTGTGAACTCACTGGTATGTCGTAGTTGTTTACACAAATAAATGCAAGAATATGCACCAACAAGTGCGACAACTATCCGGACTCTTTGCATTTACCGCTTCCTACGCTCAGTGAGTAGTGAGATTATCGGGTCCATACCTGTTTATTTTTGTGAACATAAACATTAGTCATTATAAGTTAATCATAATTGTGAATCACCGGGATATCAATATCAGCAACATCATTAGTATTTTCTATAGAAGTCACCGGATAAAAAGTCCACAAGTACGAAAGAGAAAAAGGACAAAGTAGAGAGAGGAATCGGACCTGATCTGAACTTGGCGACGGAGAAGACGAGATGCCGAACATAGACGAAGCTGACGTCTTCTTAGTTTTGATCTGACCTTGGCCTCAGGGAAGACAAGATGCCAAACACAGAAGGAACTAACGACTTCTTCGTTTTGATTTGACCTTGGCCACGAGGAAGACGAGAAAGGGAACACAGGTTGTGGGCGAGAGCTGGAGATGGACGAGAGCTGAAGCTTGTAACGAGAGTTGGAGATTTGTGAGACGAGACACGGAGAAGAGACAATGGAAAGGGAATAATACACAGTGAACGTTGAGTAGAGGAGAGAGGGACATTAATAATTACTCTCAACGGTAACAAAAAAATAGTGCAATCCAATGCTGAAATAGGTGTCGAATAGATTGTCGAAAACCATGGTTTTAATTGCTCAAACCATGGTTTTAGCTTTAAACGGGATAATAAAAAAAAATCTGGTGTTTGGATGTTTTTTTCGCCTAAACCATGGTTTGCTTTTAGCATCCAAATACACTATTATTCTATTTTCTTTTTATGGTTCTTTTGTCTTATTCTAACTAAGGAGTCCTGTTGGTGTAAAAATACAAGAGATATATAATTTTTTTTTTCAGAACATATATTGTTAAACTTTAGGTTACTAAAAAATATTTGTTGGTAAAAAAATTAATTCTAATTTTAGTAATATAATATTATTGAGTTAAAAACAACTTAAGATTCTTGTTATTTGTAAATTATACAAATTTTTATCTATTGAACAATCTCTAATTAAGTGTTTCTTAGTATTTACAAATTTTTTCTCAATAATATATCAATTATCAAATTATATACATATAATATAAACTCATGTCATTTTCTGTAATTTTTCATCTAAACTTACTTTTCAGATAATCATCCAAACAAGTTTTAGTTTGGAAAAAAAACCACTTCTACTACCGTCAATCCAAATATAAATTACATTTACAATATAACTTTTATCTAATCTTAAGTTTGGAAAAGCCAGATTGAAAAAAAAAACACTTCTACTATTTCTAATCCAAACAAGTCATAAATCAACTTTGAATTGTTGCAATTTAATGAGAATTTTATTAAAAAATTATTATATATATTATCAAATAAAAAAAATATTAAAAAAACAACCATTAAAATTTGATCTAAATCGTTTAATAATGGATACTTTCAATTAAAATAGGGAGAATGACTTGAAAAGTATCTCGGGGAAAATTAATTATCAAATGCTATCACACGTGCAAACAATCTTTCGTCGTGTGTAACAAATCTTCCGTTATGTGCAACTAATCTTTCGTGTGTGTATAAATCAAGGAACAAAAAATCGGACCGGGTAATGAACCGGTCACAGCACAGGTTCAAGGGTCAATGGTTCACCGGGGTCGGATCGGTCATATTAAAATATTACAATTTATTGGTGACAATATATATATATATATATATATATATATATATATATATATATATATATATATTAAAATTTCTATAGATAAAAATAAAGATCTTTAGACAAAAAATGCTTAAAATCTATTAGTATTAGTTATGATGCCTATATTTATACAATGATATATCATTTCCTATAAATAATTAATTATTATATCCCCTCAAAATCTTCTTTTTGTTAGATTTGTTCTCTCTTTACTTACTTTTTTCTTCATATTGGTCTTCAAACTTTCATTTTTTCCTCAAAAATAGCATGACATAGTAGTTAGAGAAATAAAAAAAAATGTAATTCTTTAAAAAAGAAGAAGGTAAAAACCGGTTGATTGGTCGAATTACCAGTTTTACTGGTTTTGTCTGGTTCATCGATCTAACTCATCAACCGAACCGGACCACCGACCGATCCGGATTTTCATTCAATGGTATAAATCTTCCCTATGAACGTGTAAACATCTTCCGGTTGTATGTAAAATATCTTCCGTCGTGTGCAGCAGATTTTCTATGGTAGCATTGGTAATTAATTTACCCTTAAAGTATTTTAAAGCAATTCTCCCATTAAAATATTATATGCCAATAAGCTCAACTATTTTTTTCAAAATCTTTTATGGGATATTGATTCACAGCTGTATAAAATTGACCTAACAAAGAAGATAATAAAGTAATGAGAAAATGGAGAGTAAGACATCACGTAGACCAAGCATCTTCAATGGCACTTGGATTCACCTCCTCTTCTAAATCCATTCAACAAGTCAAACTCGTTTCGGTGCCTATCCTGATAGCTCGTTCTATCTGAATTGTTTAAATAGAATTTGGATAGTTTATATTTAGATTTTTTATTCGTTAAGAGATTTTTTATTATTTTAAATTATGTATCTATTAAAATATTTTAAAAATAAAAAAAATTAAATTTGAACACCTCATATCTCATCTAAATTGCCCAGGAGAAGCTCTACCTAAGGACGAGCAGGAAGCTCGTTCCGCATTGAACACGCTCCATTACTCACAATGGTGAACAGTCTCTTGATCCACCAATTAGCCAATTGATTTTGAAGACCCACATATGCCGTGATACACATGCTGAATCTAGTCATCAACCACCAGTCCCCTACCCCCCAACTAACTAGATCCCAACAAAATCAAACCGAATCTTTACCACCATGCATTAGTTATTTACAATAATATTACGGATAAGACATTTAATATATTTTAATTTTTTTTATTTTTATCTTTCTTAAAAAATGTGTTTAATTACATTAAAAATGTCATTTAAGAGGAAGGAGGGATATAATAAGTAAGTAAAATTGGAAAGTAAGTATTAATCAAATAAATAAAACAGAAAAAAAATAATTAAGTAAATTAAAAGTGACTTATATTTTATACCATACATTCCTTCTAAAATTGTCCCATATTGTGAATTGGAGGGAGTATTCATATTCACAATAGTGATACATCACCATTTAATAACTCATTCCACACAATACTTTTATAATCGCTACCAACTTTAATAAATTTTTGGGTGTAAGTGAATTATATCAATTCATTTTCTTTTCCGTCTGAAAGGTATAACAACTCATCAAGTATTTAGAACAATGCCATTCATATTTATAATATATTTAACGTGTAGATTTAACAATAAATTATTTTCTTATATACACTTAGGTTAACGGTGTTGTTATATATGTTACTAAAAAAATTGATTATGTCTATTTTTATATTTAAAATATTTAATTATATTATATGCACTTATAAAAGAAATAATTTGTTGCTAGATTTACACATATACCCTTCACAATAATATGTTAACATTTAACAACTAATTTTGGCGACACTTTTACAATTCCGCAATAAACTTGAATTATCTCATTAGGCATTTACAACGCTATTCATATTCACAATAATATATTAGGGAGAATGCTAAAAAAATACCATTTAAATTTTAAAATTCCGTTAACAAGTTCGGTAATGAGATTAATAAGAATGGTAATGCAATTAACAAATCATTTTATTGTTAAATCATTTATTTAGGATTTTGAAGTTTAAATGGCATTTTTTTGGAATTCTCCCAATATATTACTAGGGTGGACATCCGGGGGGGTTGATGGAAGTGACTTTCTTATTAAAAAAAAATTAGGAGTAATTATGTAAAAGCACAACATTCACAAATATCAAATTACTTCAAGACGATGAATTTGGGATTTGTTGACCGATTTGAGCATTTTAAAATTTAAATAGATTTAGATAGGATTATATTAATATACATTTTTTTGGCCAGATTTTATTAATATACATACATACATATAAATCATTATATCATATAAATCGAGTTACATTATTCATAAGTAATGCGATTTCTTTTAAGCTCCATGAAACTTTTTCATCCTTTTAATTTTTTTTTTACACACATATATATTATTTTATTATCTCTCGTGCACATCACGAGGAAGAAAAAAAGTAATTAGATATGAAGAGGATATATTTTTACAAAAAGAGAGAGAGAGAGAAGGGAACTATTAATTAAAGTTCCGGCTAGAGGAAATTCTTTTGGGCTTCATAATCAAACTAGGCCTGGGCCTAAAAAGAAAGTTTTCTAAACCAAGACAGACTTGGGCCCAATCTGTTATTTTTATTTTATTTGCCTGAGCAGAAGACCCAGTTTTCAGTGAAAATATCATTTCCTAGCTAATAAACATGTATTCTTTTTTGTACCAAAAAAAAAAAAAAAAACATGTATTCTTTTCATTTGGACGGTCGCCCCTATCTTAATCCTGACAGTATTTAAAAGATTAATTATCGGACTCACTCAGCTGTATACTTTGCATAGCAAAAAAAAAAAAAAAAAAAAAAAAAAATCTTTTGATTATAATTAGTGTTGGAGAGTTTCTCAAATATTATTGTTTTCACCATTACATTTCCAAATATCAAGACTTCACAAAAAGGGGGAAAATCCCTCTATGAGATTTTAAAGTTTCAAATCAATGATTTCTTATTAAAATGAGTTGTAAATTTTTTTATTCAGTGTAATGCCTTGTCAATGGTAAGAAACAAATCCGCTTTGAGATTTTAAAACGATGTGGGTCTTTTTCTTGGATCTTCCCTTGAATATGATTTGATAATTGATATTGGAAGAACCAAGACCAAGACTTTGGAGCGTTAAAACTCAATACAGTGGTTTTAAAATTTGAGAAGATTTTAGCACACTTCGGCTAATGTCAACATGAACAATTTACTTTGGCTGTTGGCCAAAAAAAAAAAAATTACTTTTGGAAAAAAAGGGAAGGAAAAAAAAAATATAAGTAGGTCTCACATAAAGAAATTAATTACTTCTACATGTAAATACGAGTGTAATATAAACCCTAATTTTTTCCTCTCATATATTTGAGTGTCACAGAGGACATTCAACAAACACCTTGCGTCCACCCTTTCTCAGCACAAAATCGCAACCCCCCAAGAGAAAATCAACACAAGACCAATCAAAGAAGAATAAAGATCGATTGAAGGCCCACCTAGACTTTATCATCTGGCTTTGATTCTTCCGCCGAAGGGAATGTGTCCAACATTGTCGAACCAAGCGACGAGTCATGGTTTTGTTGTTTTTGTTGTTGAAGTTCAGCGTTCATGGCGTTCTCAAGGTCCCTCAGTCTCGTCCTCATAACACTGGTGATCAAAACTGCCAATGAAACGAGCAATAAAATTTTTTTAAAATCGAACAGAGATTTGACTAATCATAATGAGAGAAAGAAAAATCGAAAGGTAAGGTGAAGAATTAGAGAGGTTTACTAGCGGCGGTTCCGATGGTCCAAATCCATAGGATCCTCAGTCCAGGGCTCTTCTCTTTGGGCATTATAGATGAAGATCGATCGAAGATAGGTTTGCAAATTGGAGTGAGAAGCTAATGATTGTCGTGCCTGTAAATGCGAATTTGTGTGTGGAATAAGCGAAAATGAAGAAATTTTACAGAAGTAGAGAGAGGAAATGGGAGTGATAAAGAAGAAGAAGAAGATAATACCTCATACACCAAATCGAGAAGAGATCGGGATGTGAAGGCTGGGCGCATTAGCTAATGTTCAGTTCAGTGAGGGCGAGCGACTGATCCCATCACGCCATAACGGAGTGTGATTTCCTTTTGCTATGTCTTTTTGCAATTTTTTCTCCCATATTTCATTGTTACAGTGTAATCCCTATCATTTTAATTTAATTAAAATTCAGTCCTTAAATTTTAATTTATTACCGTTCAGTCTTTGTTAGTGTTAGGGCTGTAAAATGGGTTGAATGGGCTGCGGTGCATTTATTTCTTAATGGGCACAGCTAGCTCGTGCCCATCAAATGCTTATTAAAACGCATGTTAAATGAGTTGGGTTAAATTTATGTGGGTTTGGATGGGCATAGATACTGATAGTACATTTTTCTTAAAATTTTTTTAATATGCAGCTACACTTCTACTTCATTGTTGACGCTAATTTTTTAATATAAATTATAAAAAAAACTAATAATAAAACACTATAATCCTCATCATTCCTGATTGAAACTACACATGAAATGAACTCCTTCAATTTGGGAGGATTTGTGTGTAGCCAATTTTAAGTAAATAGAGACCTTCTAAATTATCTAATACTCAACCTTCAGTATTAAAAGCGAATTCTGAAGACACCGTGGAGACTAATGTAGCCAACAAATCACGTGTAATCAAATTTATATTTTTATACTTGGAAGTATGCACTTTCCTCTTTCCACCATGCAAAAAGGGCAAATTTTGGTTCACAATATTCAATTAAATTGACTTAAAGATATTCATCTACTTCTAAAAGTTGCTTAGCCCTCTAAGTCATAGTCTTTGCACTAACTAAAAACTTCTTAAATGTGATCAATGACTAACAAGGAAATTTCAGTTTTAACCTTCGGAACTAAAACATTGCTAGCATAAACACTATCATCCACTTGCTCTAATGCTGACTTAGTCTAAGATTAAGAAGCTTCATTACAAGTAAAGAAGCTTTATTACAAGTAAAGAAGCTATCATATATATAAGCGATGCAAGATGTCCATAATATCTTCAACTTAACTTCACACTGTATTGCATAAGGAAAAATTACTTTCAAAACAACTTTAACTTCACCTTATATATAATATAATATATTTATATTTAAGGGTTAATGTGTTAAAATAACCTTCAACTTTTATTAAAAGTGAAAAAGTAACCATAAACTTTTTTTTTTGGAGTAAAAGTAACTATAAACTTTTAAAAATTGGGCGAAGTTGTTAAACCCAATTAATTTACATCAATTACAATGGGAAAAATTAATCTTTTGACCCTTAAAGTTTTGACTCACTTATAATTTAGTCCATAAACTTTTGACTCGCTTGCAACTCAGTCTCTAATACTTATAAGTCATCCTATGTGGCAAAAAAAATGTTAAAATACTATTAAAGATTGCTTAGGTGGATTTTACATAAATTAAAAAATAAAAAATAGCATCCCCGTCCCGGTCCCCATCCCTACTAACTCGCATCCCCCTCCGCCTTTGTTTTTCAAAAACCTCACTAGGCAAAATCCCCAAATAAAGTTTGAAAATAGAGATTCGTCACCCAAAGTTGAGTCCCCAAAGTTGTAAATTGCAGGAAACACACAAGTTTTAGGGCCATAGTCACCACCATACACTCCACATGCCAAACCCATAACTAAAGACCTAATAATATTAATATTGTGCTACTATTCATGGTTGGCTCCTCCTTCTTATGAATTGGCCGTGGATCAATGAATGTGTTTATATAAGAAAAACTCAGAAGAGATCAGTGCTCAATGCTAACGTAAATTTTTTTTTACCAGTAAAATTTTCAGCAAGGTTCGATCTCATTCCTTGACAGAGGAGAACAAAAATGGGACTGCACATTTTAGTGTTGACTCAAAAATACCTTTTTCTTGAATATTGTTTGTTTGATCAGATAGACATGTGACGTAAATTTTCAAAATTAGATGATACTGTGAACAATTCTTAATTTGAATAAATCTGTGTTATTTTTTTAAAGAAAGACATTTTAAGCTCAATAATTATAACAAAATTCCTAATTAAAGTTTGAAAATATATAACAAAATAGGGATTTGTCACCCAGCGAGGTTTCTGGAAAACAGAGGTGGAGGGAGATGCAAGTTGGTAGGGACGAGGACGTTGTTTTTTTTATTTTTTAATTTATGTAAAATCCACCTAAGTGATTTTTAAGAGTATTTTAACATGTTTTTGCCTTATAGGATGACTCAGAAACATCAGGGACTAAGTTGCAAATGATTCAAAAGTTCAGGAACTAATTATAAGTGAGTTAAAACTTTAAAGGCTAAAAAATTAATTTTCCCATTGTAACAACTGGAAGTTAGTTGGATTTAACGATTTTGCCCTAATTTTGAAAGTTTATGGTTATTTTTGCACTTTTGATAAAAGTTGAATGTTATTATAGCGCCTTAACCCCATGTTTAAGTATATATTTTATCTCACATATATGAGATATAATAAAATTAATAATTTAATATGGGCTCTTTTGCCAAATATAGATATAGATAATACATTATAACCAACACACACACATATATAAGGCTGGGCATAAATATATATACTTAAATATATATATTTTATACACACACATATAAGGGCGGGCATGGGCAGCTTATGGGTGTGCCTGTAGCCCCTTCTGTTTATCACACAAGCACGCCCATTATGGGCCTTTCTTGGGAGGGCTGAAAGAGTAATTTTTCATTGGGTATGGGGAAGATATCTATGGGGAATAAGGTGTGTTTGATGCTATCAATTGGGTGCTAGTCAAAGAGATCATCATAGGCGATATGGCTAACTCGAGTGCTTGTAACTTTTATATCCGATATTTCTTTTAATGTGAATGAATACTTAGCTACTTATAGCATTTATATATACTAATTTGCTTGTTTTATATGCAAGGTATCTTTATAAGGAGCATGTAGCCCGTAATGGCTTACAAGGCACATTCTTATTCCTCAACCCCTATCTCTATTCAGGAATGTTGGACGCAAGCAATAAGCCATATTTTATGGAGAGAAAAGTGATGGAACTGGCGCATATATTCATTAAATGGGAACCAAAGAAGAATGACAGTTTTTTCTTACTGTCGTATTGCCAAGGGTACGTTCCTGTTCATTAAATTGGATGCTCATTATGTTTTTTTTTCTTAGTTTTGTTCTCATTATGTTTAATGTACTTATGGGTCACTGGATGCTTATCGTGCTAAATCCCTTCAAGCAAATGATTTGGTACTTTGACTCGGCTCATAGGAATGCGGACAATCGATTACAGATTGTCAAAGTTTTCAATAAGTAAGTTAATGAATTTAAATTTAATATTTTAATTTCTTATTGTCATGTCAAAGTTTATTATGAATTTGATGCTTTAATTTCTTATTGTGTATATCTTGTCAAATTTGTTTACTATTACGCCACGGACAAAGGCCTCGGCTGCCATTTGTTAAAACACAAAGGCATTGCCCCTTGTTTACTATTGTGTTTATTCCTTGATTTGAATTATTTCTCATAACATCATAAGCATTTCTATCACCTCTTGGACATCTTCATGAAAATTAATAAAATTCGGCAACTTGAATTTATTTATTTTCTCTAATTTTTTTCTATTTTATTAGTAATTCTGCATCAATATTTACTTATTCAGTTTGTTTGCTTTATAGACATTAATATTGTATATGTTGCTTATGTCATAATTATAATATAAATGTGGGTGTGTTAAATGAAATGAGTTCCACATTGTTTGGGAGTGAGTGAGTCAAAGTGTATAAAAAAAATAACATGTGATCTTGGACAAATAAATAGGCTAAAAGAGGAGTAGGCTCGCACACATTGGGCCATATGGAAATCCGGAAATTTCTCCTATGAGCGAGTCAAATGCGGATTAGGCACCTGCACCTTATACAAGAGGTTTTGCAAAAATATAGAAATAATTTTTGGAATAAAAGTACTTACTGGAAAATATGTTTTGCTAACCTTAATTATGGAATTTGGACGTTGATGGAGGTTTTAAAATCATAAGCTGATTTTGTGGATCAAAATTTTATTGCTTTGATGGGTATTGAATGTTGTGCTTGTTTTAAATGGAATATTATATTTGAACGTTGGAAAGATAATAGACTTAAAAGCTCTGATTGCCAAAAGCGTTTTAAACAATTGCTTCAATAGGTGTAATGTGTTTTTATTATATCAAACATGTCTGCATGGATTACATGATAAAGTTTTCTTAGCCAACGTTGAAAAACGGTCCATTTAAATAGCCTTCATCCTCCAACGTTTAGAAATTGACATCGTTACATAAACTAATTTATATCACTTTAATGTGATGTTTTTTTTGAAATAAACGTGTAGTTGGTGTTGCCTATAAAAGGAGCTTCAATAAGAGGTTCTAATCATCTTGCTCTAGAGCCTTCGAGCTTTCTCATCCTCCTCTGAAATCCTATTTACCTATTGCTAACTGAGTTCTATTATATTTCATTGTTCTGCTCACCTTGTTTTGTAGGAAGAATCCGTTTTATCCTGGGGAATGCTGCTTCCTATCAGCCAGTGGTTGTGGAATAGCTCTTAAGGATAGCATCCTTGGATGTGACTCGGGTTACACAGTGTATTTGTAGGAACTACGCTGACAATCTTTAGAGCTATTATGGCTTCTGTTTCTCCTGCTAGTATTGGAGCTAGTGCTAGAGCCAACAATGCTGTTGCTTTTGAAGCTAACAACGCTGGTACGGGTTCTAACCTGATGGTAGTACCTATGCCAAGACAATTTCCAAACGTTTCTATGATAGAGCAGTTTGAAGGGAAGAACTTCAGATGCTGGCAAGAACGTGTCTATACTATTCTTGACATGTATGGAATTGTTGATGCACTTACACAACCTGCACGATCTCTAGAAAGGATGCTTGGGCATATGCTAACAAGGTTTGCAGACACACTCTCATTACTAATTTATCTAACGATTTTTCTGTTGTGTACCATGTCTATAAAGAAGCAAATAAGATATGGGGATCACTTATTCTCAAGTATACTGCTGAGAATGTTGGAAAGTAAAAGTTTGTCATAGGAAACTTTTATAAGTGGGAGAGGACAAATGACAAAGACATCAAGCTCCACATCAATGAGTACTATAAGCTGAATGAGGAGCTTCAAGCTGAGAAGATCAATTTGCCAGATAAGTTCATAGCTAGTGTACTGATCGAGAAGCTTCCAGATTCATGGAATAACTACAAGCAACAACTGAAACATAAACAGAAACAATTGTCTCTGAATGATCTAATCATTCATATCATTTTTGAAGATACCAACTGAAAGGCGATACAAGTTGCAAAGGGAAAAGAAATGGCTGCTAAAGCAAACCTAGTTGAGGAAAAGCCGCACAACAAGAGGTACAACTCCAAAAACAAAAAGAATAAAAATAAAAAACCTTACTATAAGCCCAAGGATACTAACCCCAAGAAGAAGATGGGCAGTTGTTTTTTCTATGGAAAACCAGATCATTATGCAGCGCAGTGGAGGAAAAGGGTTAAGGGAGATAACTCTCAAAGGGGTAGAAATCCTCCTAAGCCAAATGTGAATTTGGTTAAAGGAGATGATAGCAATGATGAAGAAATCATTGTTGATGTGGTGTCACAAGCCCTTCTTGTCTCTGATGTGAAGAAATGGGTGGTAGACTTAGAAGCTACCAGGTACATTTGTGTAAACAAAGAGATATTTACCTCCTTTGAAGAAGGGGAAGACCATATTTATCTGGTTAACTCCTGAACTGCTAAGGTTCAAGGAAAAGGGAAAGTGGTATTGAAGCTTACATATGGAAAGACCTTGGCACTGAATGACATGTTGTATGTACCTGAAGTTAGAGCCAACTTAGTCTCTGTAGCGCTACTTAGGAAAGCTGGGGTTAGGGTGTGTTTTGAGTCTGACCAGATTTTCATGACCAAGAACAATGTTCTTATTGGGAAGGGCTATTGTAATAAGGGATTGTTTGTTCTGAGTATTGCTTAAATGAATGAGAATGCATCTTCTTCTGCTTACTTGGTTGATTCTTTTGGTATGTGGCATGCTAGATTATGACATGTTCATAATTCTTATATTAAAAGAATGTAAAATCTTGGGCTAATTTCTGAAACTAAAAATGATTTATAGAAGTGTGAAGTTTGTGCAGAAACTAAGCAAGCTAAAAAACCGCATTTTTCTACTCAAAGAGAAATTGAGTTGTTAGCTTTACTTCATATTGATTTGGGAGATTTAAAACAAATTGAGACCAGATGTAGTAAAATGTATTATATTACTTTTATTGACGATTTTTCAAAATACACCAAAGTATATTTGATGAGAAATAAAGATATTTATGAAGTAACTCCTCCTTATTCACTTAAAAAGAAGGGATATAGGAGGAGGATATTTCTTATTAAATAATTTTTGCGAAAAAGAAGGGATAATTTATGAAGTAACTCCTCCTTATTCACTTAAATCTAATGGTGTTGCAGAAAGAAAAAAATAAAACTTTAAAAGAAATGATGAATGTTTTACTTGTAAGTTCTGCAGCACCTAATAACTTGTGGGGTGAAGCCTTGTTATCTGCTTATTTTTTACAAAACATAATACCCAACAGGAAAACTAAAAAGACACCTTATGAGTTATGGAAAGGTTTTATGCCTAACCTTCAATATTTGAAAGTGTGGGGGTGTCTTGCTAAAGTTTTACTACTTGATGTTAAAAAGAGGAAAATTGGTTCTAAAACTTCTCATTGCATGTTTATTGGATATGCTCAACAAAGTGCTGCTTCTCGTTTTTTGGTTTTGAAAGGCGATGTTTTAGATTATAGCACAATTGTTGAAACAAAAGATGTAGAGTTTTTTGAATGTATATTTGCTTTGAAGGTTGAGCATATTCCTAAAAGAGTTAAAAATTCTTCTACTTGTTCTGAATGAAATTCAAAAATAAGTTTTGGTTGAAGATTTAAGGAGAAGTAAAAGACAGAGAAAACAAACATCTTTAGGAGATGATTTTTATACTTGGTACAAGATGAACCCAAAAATATTTATGAAGCTATTTCTTCTCCGGATGAATCCTTTTGGAAAGAAACAATAAAAGCTGAAATTGATTCTTTAAATCAAAATAAAACGTGGGTTTTGGTAGCTTGCCACCAGGAGCAAAGCCTATTGGTTGTAAATGGGTTTTTAGGAAAAAAAATTTTCTTGATGGAACTATTGATAAATACAAGGCTAGGTTGATAGGCAAAAGATATACTCAAAAAGAAAATGTTGACTATTTTGGTACATTTTCTCCTGTAACTAAGATTTCTTCTATTAGAATCCTAATTTCCTTAGCTTCTATTCATAAACTTTTCATTTATCAAATGGATGTTAAAATAGCTTTTTTAAATGGTGATTTATAAGAGGAGATTTATATGATGCAACCTGAAGGCTGTATTGTTCCTAGGCAAGAAAACAAAGTTTATAAACTTGTTAAATCTTTATATGGTTTGAAACAAGCACATAAACAATGGCATGAAAAATTGGATCAAGTTTTGTTAAGTAGTGGTTTCTCTACTGTTGAGGTAGAAAGATGTATTTATACAAAACTTGTAAATGGTGATTTTATGATTATTTGTTTGTATGTGGATGATATGCTTATCTTTGATATTAGCATGGGTGTTGTGCTTGAGACAAAACATTTTCTGTCTTCTAATTTTGATATGAAATATTTGGGTGAAGCAAAAGTGATTTTAGGTATAAAGATCATAAGGAATGATAATGACATCATACTTTCTCAAGAACATTATGTTGAGAAAATTCTGAGAAAGTTTAAACCGTTTGATGAGTCTCCTATGAATACTCCTTACGATTCTAATATGTATTGAAAGAAAAATAGAGGAGATCCAATCGCTTAATTTAAATATGCACAGATTATTGGGAGTTTGTTGCATTTAATGAACTATACCAGGCCAGGCATAATATATGCTGTGTGTAGATTGAGTATATATACTTATTGTACATGCAATGAACATTGGAAGGCTCTGGTAAGGGTATTGAGATACCTGAGAGGTACCATGAATTATGGTATTCATTATAGTAGATTTCCCATTGTATGGATGGTGGCTATGTTTTCACTCTTGGTGGTGGTGCTATAACGTGGAAGTCAGCCAAACAAACTATCTTAACTAGTTCCTCAAGGGATTCTGAGTTTATTGCTATGAAGTTGGCTAGTACTAAGGCTGAGTGGCTAAGAAACTTCTTGGCAGATATCCCACTAGGTTGAAAAACTAACACCATCAGTGTCTTTAAATTGTGATAGCCAATCTGCGATAGCTATAGCTAAGAATAAAACCTTTAATGGTAAGAGTAGACATATTCGGTTGAGACATAATATTATAAGGCAGCTGCTAAAAGATAATGTAATCTCAATCGATTATGTAAGGTCAACAGGGAACCTTGTGATCCATTTACAAAACCCCTGGGAAGGAAACAAATCTTTGATTCATCGAGGGGAATAAGACTTAAGCCAATATGAAATTAACAACAATGGCAACACAACCTCTGTGATTGGTGATCCCATAGAGGAGGTTCAATGGGTAAGAACAAGTCGCGTGTTAATTCTGCTAGCACTAAAGTAATTTATTAGTCCCTTCCTATGATGCCGAGAAAGTGTTAGAATGCATTTTGGTGAGTATAATTTGAGAAGGAAAAAATAATATGAATTCCTTATTTACAGGAATCAATCCTTGATTATGTGACATATTATTCTAACAAATCATTCCCTGATTATGCAAGATATTATTCTAACACTCCCCCTCAAGCTGAAGCATATATATTGATTATTCCCAACTTGTTACAAAGATACTCAACTCGTGTCCCATTTAAGGCTTTTGTCAGAAGATCTGCCAGCTGTTCGTTTGATCGCATATGCCTTATAGATACAACATTCTCTTTGATCTTGTCACGAATAAAGTGACAGTCGATTTCAATATGCTTCATACTCTCATAGAACACAGAGTTTGATACTACATGAAATGCTGCTTTATTGTCATACCAAAGTTTCACAAGTAATGTCGTGGCAATGTTAATTTCCTTCATGAGTCGAAATACCCACACAATTTTTTGTATTGATTGTGATATGGCTCTGTATTATGCTTTTGTACTTGATTTTGACACAACACCTTACTTCTTACTTCTCCAAGATATCAAGTTTCCACCAACAAACACACAGTAACCCATAGTGGACCATTTTGTGTTCTTAGATCCTACATGATCCGCATCATAGAAGCACTCGACTTTAGTGTGCCCATAATCTGTATAGAGAATACCACGACCTGAGAAACCTTTTAAATAGTGCAAGATATGCTCTAAGGCTTCCTACTATGCTATTGTTGAGGATGCCATAAATTGGCTAAGTACACTGACCCAGAAGGTTATATCAGGACGAGTTACTGTTAGATAATTTAGCTTCCCAATGAGCCTTCTATATCTCTCAGGAGATACAAATGGCTTCAGTTTCTCTAGATCAATCTTCTTCTTTAAGTCATCAGGAAGTTCATCAAACATACTATCATTAAGATCCAGGAATGAATTCGGAATCATGGGAATGCTACTTGGTGCAACTCTAAGTTTTCCAGTCTCCTTTAAGAGATTGATAACATATTTCCTCTGAATTAAAAGGATTCCCTTCTTGCTTCTTAAAACCTCAATACCAAGAAAGTACTTTAATGGTCTCAAGTCTTTTGTCTGGAAGTGGGAGTTAAGGAAGACTGTAAGTTCTAAGATTCCAGAGATGTTACTCCTAGCAATCACAATATCATCAATATACACTACTGAAAGAATCATGCCTGTATCGGACTGCTAGTAGAACATAGAGTGATCACACTTTCTTTGGCTTAACCTAAACTTCTTGACCATACCATAAAATCTATCGAACCAGGCATGAGGACTTTGCTTCAGACCATACAACGAATTTCGAAGGTAGCACACTTTCCTATGCTTCCCCTGAGCAACGAACCCAAGTGGTTGCTCCATATAAACTTCCTCAAGGAGGTCACCATTCAAGAAGGCATTTTTAACATCCAACTGATGTAAATCCCAATAATAGGTGGCATCCAGAGAGACAAGAAGACGAACTAAAGTGAGCTTAGCCATAGGTGAAAAAGTCTCGGAATAATTAATTCCATAAGTTTAGGCATACCCTTTGACAACAAATCAAGCATTCAACCGTTCCAAGGAACTATCATCCTTAGTCTTAACAACAAACACTCATTTACATCCAATAGCTTTCTTCCCATAAGGTAGATCAACAAAAGTCCAGTACCAACTTTTTCAAGGGCCATCATTTCCTTTTCCATCGCTACACACCAACTAGGGTAAGTCAAGGCTTGGTGATGGGTGGTAGGGGTGGAGATGGACTCAAGGGTGGCTACAAGGGAAGAGGAACCAGGGGACAAATGCTGGTAGGACATAAAGGAAGAGATAGGATGGTACAATCAACATATCGTTTATGAGGGCAGTGAGGACGGGTACCTTTTCAGAGGGCAATAAGCAGGTCATCAGATGGGTTAACGGCAGAATCAAGTACAATTGGGTTAGGGATAGGAATGGCAGGCTCTGAGGGATCAGGATCAGAAACTAGGGAGTTATAAATAGAATCCATCGGTGAAGTAGTCACTTGCAAAGGTAGAACACGGGCAACATCAGCATCATCGATGATATCAGGTTCCAGAACAACAGTCTGTACTAGTGAGATAGGGACACGATATACCAGGACATCATCAGGCAATATGGAAGACATGAAGAAAGGAGAAGACTCATGAAAGGTCATATCAGTGGACACAAGATAGTGATGAAGGTCAGGAGAGTAATACCGATAACCTTTCTGAACTTGAGAATAACCAAGAAAGACACACCTCAAGGACTTGGGATTGAGTTTACTGACACTTAGACTGATATCTCGAACAAAGCAGACATAGCCAAAATTTTTTGGATCAACAAGAAATAATTTAGTGGTGGGAAACAGAACGGAATATGGAGGATCCCCATTAAGGATAGCCGAAGGCATGCAATTAATGAGGAAGCAAGCAGTAGACACGACATCAGCCTAAAAGAATTTAGGGACACAGGAGTGAAACATGAGAGCTCGGGCAGTTTCTAAGAGATGACGATTCTTTCTTTCAGCAACACCATTTTGAGAAGGTATATCAACATAGGATTATTGGTTAAGAATGCCATGAATATGCATATAATCAGTGAATGGGGCGGAAAAATATTCTTTTGCATTATCACTTTGAGGAAATTTCATAGGAGTATTAAATTAGGTGTGAATTTCAGCACATAAATTATGAAAATTAGTAAACAATTATGTACCTTGTTTCATTAAGTAAAGCCAGGTGGTTTGGAAAAAATCATCAACAAAAGTGACAAAATATCGGTAACCGGTTTGAGACAAAACTGAACAAGAACCCCAAGCATCATAATGAACTAACTCAAATGGGGACACAACCCATTTATTGACTCGAGGTGCCAAATGAACACAATGGTGTTTTGCAAACTGACATGACTCACAATCTAAAGCAGATACAGAAGAAAACTGAGGATACAACGTTTTGAAGGATGAAAGGGACACATGACCTAGACCACAATGGACTTCAAAGGGAGACGACCCACCAGAACAAGTAACCGAATACAGCACCCAATCATCGAGGATGTAATGCCCACCAGATTCATAGCCTCTACCAATAATCTACTTTGTTGAAAGATTCTGAATTAAATAATGGTCAGAGAATAGTGAGATAAAACAGTTCAAATAACGAGTTAGTTTGCTGGAGACAGAAGATTAAATGTAAGGTAGAGAACATTAAGAACATAAGATAGCAAAATGGATGTAGTTGGTTTAATAGTGCTTGATCCAAGTACACAAACCGGGGAACCATTGGCGACGAATATAGAGGATGGGTTGGCATAGGGGGTATACGATGAAAATAAATGATGGTTACCTGCCATGTGATCGGTAGCACCGGAATCATTGACCCACTTTGTGGAAGTAGTGTCAAGGCCAGAAAGCAAAGTACCTGTAGCTAGAGCCCCTTACAGATGATGGACCAGAATCAGACTGATCATTTGTCTGGGCAATATGAGCAAGACCACGTTGTTGATCACGCTGCTATTTATTCTATAATTTATGATAATTTTTCTTAATAATACCAGGTTCCTTGCAATAATTGCAGATAAAACTGCCAGAGGCATGTTTGGAGTACTAGTGCCCTGTTTGGACCCATAATTCTTGTTGTCAAAGGAACCACGCCCAGTCAAAATATTCTCATTCAGATCAATAGACAAGAGAACCAAACTATCAGCACGAAGCACCCGTGATAACATATCTTTAAGAGATGTAAGCTTTTAACTAGACAAAATTTGAGAGTGAATAGTCTCATAAGAGGAGTTAAGAGCTTCAAGAAAATTGATGATAGCCTGAAGTTTCAAATTCTTGATATGGGTTAGAAGATCCGCCTGCGAAGACATGAGTACTTTTATCTCTTCATACAACCACTTGAACTCCAAGAAGAAATCCTTCAAAGGATGACCTTGCTGTTGAGAGCGATAGAAGCCTTTACACACTTCGTGAATCCAAGTAATATTCCCTTTACTAGAGAACAAAAACTCAAGATATCTCATAAGTTCTTTTACAGTGTTGCAGTGACTAAATGAAGACAGAATTTGTGGTTCAATAGAGTTTCGAAGTTGTAACAAAATTCTAGCATATGCTCTATTCCAAGCCAAAAGTTTTGTGTCATCACCAGAAAGGGGGTCCTCAGTTAAATAAGCTTCCTTCTCAATACCCAAAATATAAACCTTAACAGTTTTATTCCAATCACTATAGTTTGTCCAGTTTAATGGTGAAGTAGTAATCTTAGCAGACATAGGCAACATATAATAGTTCTTCGCTTCAGCAATGGACAATTAACCAATAAGCGAACAACAAACAATTCCAATGAAATCCCGAAGTACCATAAACAGAGCAAACAAGGACCTCTAGATCCTCTAACCAAATAACAACAACTACCAAAGGTAAACACCCTCAAACAGAAGCAAGACCCAAGAAATGAAGTAGAAACCACTAATCGTACTGTGTTGAATAGTGCTAGAATGAATAGTACCGCATAGTCTGATGAACAATGCAAAATAGTGCTGATGAACAATGCGAAAATAGTGCCTGATGAACAGTACGAACAGTCGAAAAAACAATTTTAGAGAGAACAAGGCTTTGGTACCATGTAATCTGAGAAGGAAAAAATAATCTGAATTCCTTATTTACAGGAATCAATCCTTGATTATGCGGAATATTATTCTAACAAATTAATCCCTGCTTATGCGGGATATTATTCTAACAGTGAGGATGAGCAAAGCTCTTAATGATTTCATAATCTTATGGGATGGTGTGCTTATTGCAAGTATATTTTATGAAATCACCTCTACGAATGTGGAGTGGGGCTGCTCCTATGAGATCGTGGCAAAATCTCTAGAGATTTTGTTATGCACCAGGCTCACGCATGGCCGTCTTAACGTGCAAAACCGCGTTAACAACAAAATGTGGAGGTATAATCTGACTCTTAATGCCTCTAGTACACGCTTAAGAGTTGTTTGTTTTAAGTTCATAGAACCACCAGCACCTTTGTGTACTAAGTGTTATCGGTCTAGGTCTGGTTTTAAGTTCATAGGGCCATCAGACACAATGGTTATATCTGTGTGTGCAACTCAGCTAATGGCGTTCCTTTTGACACACGTGGGGGATTGTTGGAATTATATTATAAATGTGGGTATGTCAAATGGAATGAATCCCACATTGTTTGGGAGTAAGTGAGTCCAAGTGTATATAAAAAAAATAACATGTGAGCTTGGACAAATAAATGGGCTAAAAAAGGAGTAGACTCGCGTGCATTGGGCCACATGGAAATCCGGTAATTTCCCATATGACCGAGTCAAATGTGGATTAGGCACCTACACCTTATACAAGAGGTTTTGCAAAAATATAAAAATACTTTTTAGAATAAAAGTACTCATTGGAAAATATGTTTTGCCAACCTCAATTATGGAATCTGGACATTGATGGAGGTTTTAAAATCATAAGTTGATTTTGTAGATCAAAATTTTATTACTTTGATGGGTATTGAATGGTGTGCTTGTTTTAAATGGAATATTATATTCGAACGTTGGAAAGATAATAGACTTAAAAGCTCTTATTGTCAAAAGCGTTTTAAACAATTGCTTCAATAGGTGTAATAGGTTTTTATTATATCAAATATGTCTGCATGTATTACATGATAAAGTTTTCTTAGCCAACGTTCAGAAACGGTCCATTTAAATAGCCTTCATGCTCCAAAATCTAGAAATTGACATCAACGTTACATAATTTGATTTATATCACTTTCATGTGATGTTTTTTGACATAAACGTGTAGTTGGTGTTGCCTATAAAAGGAGCTTTAATGAGAGGTTCTAATCATCTTGCTCTAAAGCCTTTGAGCTTTCTCATCCTCCTCTGAAATCCTCTTTGCCTAATGCTAATTAAATTTTATTATATTTCGTTGTTATGCTCACCTTGTTTTATAGGAAGAATCCGTTTTATCCTGAAGAATGTTGCTTCCTATCAGCCAGTAGTTACAGAATAGATCTTAAAGACAACGTCATTAAATGTGACTCGGATTATATCGAGTTTATTTGTAGGAACTATGCCAACAGCTTACAATCTGTGCAGCTGTTTTGATGCATATGATGTGTTAGGTAAGGTCATAGGCGGCGGCTCCAATTAAGATATAGATATGTGCGCGTGGGCGCGCTGTTTTTTTTTTTTTTTAAACTTTAGTGGGGGGTTGACTGCAGATGAGAAAAAAATGTGTGATGATATTATAAATATTATTTCGAAATTGGTTTGTTTTAAAATGGACCGCTGTGACTAATTTGTCATGAGAATGATTTCACAATCTTATATGCATGTTTTAGTTGTTTTTTTGTTTCCCGCTAGCCTGTGTTAGTTGTTATACAAAGTACAAACAATACTTATAAATTATGAAAATTTATTTAGAATATTTTCGGCTTACCGGCTATTTGTTTTGTTTGAATAAGTTAGAATGATTAATTATGAAAATTGAAGTCATTTCATTCAAATTTTAATTCAACTCTGAAAGCTACGATAAAATAAAACACAAAAAAAAATATGAATGAAGATTTAACATCTACCTTTAATATGAAAAAAGAAAGCCCTTAGATTAGACAAAGTGGATATTCTGGGCAAAAAAAATGACAAAGTGGATATTAAATTAATCATTTGGTAAATATTATGATGGACTTTGATCATAACAAATTAATCATCCTGTGCATCGCACCGGAGAGAGAGAGATGTAGTTAATTATGATAACAGTACATGGAATCTGTACATTCTTAATTAGGGTAAATACAACAGTAAGGTAAATTTTCACTGCTTCCTCTCCGTACCAGTTTTTGTGTGTGTGACACTGTGTAAGCTAAAACTTTTAAGCTGAGAGACTCCACAGAAAGCTAGGGATCAAAAAGAGCAAAAAGTCAAAGAAGAAACACAAGCTATTATTATTATTCTTCTTCTGTTGATGAGCTGTTTCAGTGTTTTGAAAAGCATGGGCAACACAGTTTATAAATATCAGTTCCATAATCCGCTTTTGCCTCAAATAATAAAACTTAGAAGACCCCATTTGGGGAAAAATATTAGTTACATCTGCAATCTACTTTATTTCTTATTTTCTTTAAACAAAATATTTCCATATAAGTCAAGTCTGAAGAAGATCCAGCCACCCATAATGATACGATATACTATATATTATAGTTTATATTTTTGCCCACAAACACATGCTAAATTTCTAGCAGTCCTGCAATTACTCTAAATAATTTCCAAAAGTCGATCATCATATATATATATATAAGGTTTCCAACAGCCTAATACTAATTAACACTACAAACACAGATTTTATGCCCAATAATTACTTGGATTCCATATCAAAACTTCAGCAGCAGATGCAGATAATTGGCTTAGAAAATAATATATAGATCCAATGCATACTAGAAACAATGGGATTGTGAATGATTATTTTAGATTAGTCGCTTCAATTCCCCCGGAAATTTGAAGGCTTTAATTTCATCCCAACTTCCTGTCACTATTTTAACAAAGGTTTCCGCAAACATGGAAGTAGTTGTAGATTCTATCATGCCGAGCAAGTTAGTTCAGAGAGTCACTCTCCATCACCCACACTTTTAAGGATCGAACCTCTAACTAAATGCTTAAAAACTCAACCAAGTGCCGATTATATACTAGCAGGCCTATTTAGGTAAAGTCTAACATATTTTCACTCTTAGGTTTGTTAAACTTAAAAGATCATGAGCTTTGGAATCCGGGAATCCATAATGATGAGAGGATGTGAGCATACACTCAAGAACAAAAACGATTTGGCTCTTCATGACATTGTTAAGTGAGGTAGTTTTTGCCTTAATTTTCTTATTTTTAAATCAGGAACACAACTTATTTAATACTAATTAATTAAGTTCCTACAGGAGCTCATTTTGCGCTTAACATTTTGATCAATATTATAATTTAATTGTCTAGATTGATTTTGAATGGTTTAGATTTAATTTAATTTTTATATTTTAAATAACCTTTTATTTTAATATATAATTTTAAATATAGATAATAGTATAAATATCACTCATAAAAGATAAATTTATCATTTAAACAAACTACATATTAAAACTTTTACATTTTAGCCATTCATATTAGATGTGAATAGCTTAAATTAATCTCATCACAATGATATGATAAGTATGGAATAAAAACCAAAGATTTCATAGCCATTTGTCCATTTTGTGAGGTACGAGTGTCTAATAATAGGAAAGTTTGGGAGAAGGATTAAGAAAAAATAATTTTTATTGTGGAGGACCATAAAACTTGTAACCATTTAGAAGTATCAAATAATAAAATATAAATTTAAAGACTAAAATGCCCATAACTACACCTCCTATATTCCCTCTAACTGCATACCTAGTATCCAACTGTTAGTGCTTTTTCTCATTCCTCAACCCCCATTAATCGAATACATGCTGCAATTGAAAAACCCAGCCTAAATTATTATTAATTAAGATATTTGTTGAGACCAAAGACCAAAGAAGAACACACTTTTCATATATATTTTTTTTGGACAAACACTTTTCATAGATTCAGAAATCAAAATATGTGTCTATCCCTTTTTCCTACTTTTTTTTTACTTTTTGATGGTCTCTTCAGAATTTGTGAGTTCTTGTTATCTGATTCACTAGCAGCAGAAACAGCATAATTATTTGCTCTTGAATTTGTTTGTGTTTCTCTCCTCATCTCCTTATCTTTCTATTATTGTTATGATCCGAAATATCTTTTGGCAAAGAAGGTTTTGAAGATCTTATAAAATAATCTTATTAATAATTGCAAATTCTGAGTACAAATGGAAAAAATTATATAAGCAAAGGGGAAGCCATATTCTGGATATGCCATATACTTCACCACCATTGATAATATTGTAACAAAGAAAAAACGGTTCATAGCAGAATTAAAAAAAAATGCTACTAAAGAATTTTTTATAAATAATATAAAAAATATTAATATTATAGGTAGTGTCACGTTCCTTAATAAAATTTAACTATGTGAGCTCCAATGGTAAATTTATGGAAAAGCAGAGTCAGGATCAAAAAGGGAAAAATTGCAATCGAAAATTCATATAGCGGACCGAAGGACTCTTTCTAATTTTTATTTTTTGGGAGTGAGGAAACTTATTAACAGTTGAATGCTTGATATGGAGATAAAGAGACTATAGGAGGTGCAGTTATGGGCATTTTAGTCTTTTTAAATTTATATTTTATTATTTAATCCTTCTAAATAATTACAAGTTTTATAGTCCTCTACAATAAATATTAATTTTCATTGCCCTTTTTTCCTAATTTTCCCTCTAATAATTTTATGTGGAACTATTTTTTCTTGAAAAATCCATGTTTAGAAAATGTTGCAATTTTTATTTAAACTTTTATAGATAAGGAATATACAAATTTATAGTTTTTTGAATAAAAACTGACCATTTATAAAAAATATTTCTAGTATTATCTAAAAATAAAAATAAGAAGGAAAAGTGTTTGTGAAATTACCAATATAATATATATAGGAATATTGTAAAATTTTAAAATTAATAAATTCACAAACATTTTTTTTAAATGAAGATACACAAAACTTTAATAAGTTTAAATAAATGGGTTGCCAGAGGCCACTCTCCCTCTTCCCTCTCACGGGTTTGACCCGAACCTTGTACTCACCAAAAACCAAAAAAGAAGAAGAAGCCGCATCTAGTATGATTTATGAAACGTGTAATTTTTTTCATAAATTTTATAATTCATTTTGTTTTATATATTTTATATTTATTATATTAATTAATTTTAACACTAATAAGATAAATTAAGAACCTCATATTAAGGGAGAAAAGCAAATAAGTATTCCTTACAATTTTCCATAGCAACGGCTTAATTCTAGGAGGAAGATGAGATTGCCAAACCATCTCACTTACCATACAAATTAACCAAATTAGAAGCCTGGTTTGTTAAAGATCGCAACTTCTTGTACCCATCTCTTATCGTATATACTACAGATTAATTACCAAACCACCTTAGTGTATCATGAACTTCAAACAAATGAAGAGGATGCAACACAAATTGTTGGATGACCTGCCTGGGATATTTTCCAACATGTGGTTACATCCTCAAGGAAATAGATCTTTCATTGTGTTGATTCCCAAGTGTAATAGTCCAAGTTCCTTCAAAGATTTTTGGCCAATTAGTTTATGCAATGTTATTTACAAACTGCTTTCCAAAATTTTGTGCAATAGATTAAAGGCAGTGCTGGATGAGCTAATTACTCCTATTCAAAATGGCCTTCTTGAAGGGGAGGCTCATTACAAAATTTTGACATCGGAATGTATGTCTAAAATCCACAAGACACAAAAAGGAAATGATGGGTAGTGTGCTATCAAGCTTGACATTGCCAAGGCATATGACAAGGTATCTTGGCCTTTTTTTTTACAGAGAGTTGTAGAGAAAATAAATTTTCCTCATTTGGATGATTCAATTGATTATGTAGTGCATCACAACTATATCTTGGCCTTCTGTTTCTTACCGTATGAAGCAAAAATTGTCTGACCTTTTGGAAGTCAAGTTTCATTTCTCGCCTGGGGAAGTATTTCGGTACCTAAATTGATGATCCACCTTTAGAAAAAAGAAAGTTTGAGGAAGTGTTGGAAAAGATTGACAAGAGATTGCCAGGATGGAAGGGTCATTTGCTTTCCCAATCAAGCAGGCTGGTATTGATTAAAAATTCCTTATCTTCCCTTATGATCTACCCCTTTTTGACTATGAAACTCTCCAGGCACTTATGTCATCAGATAGCCATGAAAATGGCCAATTTGTTTTGGGGTTATTCTTCTACTTCTAACAGAATCGATTGCTTGAGATGGGAGGAAGTGTGTCTTCCAATAAATAGAGGCGGGCTGCAAATAATACAGCTTGAACCTTTTAATTATGCTCTTCTGGCTAAGCACATTTGGAGGGTTATTGATGCGATCCAGAATCAATAAGTTGTCTCTTCAGATTCAAGTGATGACTCTTCAACTTCAAACTATCATTTTCAAATTCCAGCTGGTCCAATCACAATAGCACAAGCTAAAATATTTAAGGAAATATTGATTAGGCTGATTCAAGAGGCTAATGCAAATCAGATGGCAATTGAATCAACAATTATGGATAAAGATGTTGGAAACGTCATTAATTTCATATAGGCTGCAGATGGAGATACTAATCAAGTTTTGGGCTTGGAGACTTCAAAACAAAGAGCTTGGACCTAATACTATACATGGGAGGACTCATTTGGGCCTAAATAAGCACATTTTGGGACTTCAATGCTGATTATATTTTGTGACTTTTATTTGTGCTAAAATTATTAGATAATGGGCCTATTTGACTTTTGGGTTTCTTAATTAATTAATTATATTAGGTTAGTTTCTATTTTCTAGGATGCATTTAATGCAATTAGGGTTTCTGAATATTTCTCTTTAAATACATTGTAACCCTTCATTTGGAGGAGATTAAAGACTTGGAGACTTGATTATTGAATGAAAGGTTGCACTTTTCTGCACCTCGTTTCTTGGGAGTGGATTCTCTCTAGGGTTCTTCTTAGAATTAACAGACTTATCAAGGCTTGATCAACCTTGTGGTGTCTTCCAACACTTCGGGTCCTTGTTCTTTCGTGTTCAAGGGTTCAAGTGGATCGTCGATTTGTGTTTAGCGTTCTTGGGGTGCGTATATTCAAATTGGTTGTGAGTTTGTGGGGTCTTCCCTTATGGGTTTGCACCATCTCCATAATCAATCTTCTTTGCTTAGTAAAATCCTGATTGACAAATACATGGATAGTGATCACAAGCATAGTTTCAAACTATGTTATAACAAGTGTTTTCTTTGGAGACATATTGTTAAAGAGGAAAAGGTGGTTTTAGGCCATCTTACATGACAGGTTTGGAGATGGGTCTATCATTTCACTTAGTAGTTGCCTTTGGTAGCCTTTGTGACAGTCTAGTTGGTCATGTCCCTCACTGAAGGATGCTGACCTTATATTGTGCTCAAAGGGAAAATGGAACTATCGGTTATTGTTTTTTCTTTATCCCAAGTAGGTTGTCCAACAATTTCCATTGCATCCTCTTCCTTTGTCTCATGCTCATGATATGGTAAGATGGTGTGGTAATCAGCCTGGAGTAAATACGATAAGAGATGGGTCCAAGATGTTGCAAATCTTTAACAAGCCAGGCTTCTGATTTAGTTTGTATGGTAAGTGCGATGGTTTGGCAATCTTGTCTTCCTCCTAGAATTTAGTTGTTGCTATGAAAAATTGTAAGGGATATTTTGCCTACCTCTAAATTCCTAAAGAATAGGCACCTGTCTTCTATTGAGGTATGTTATTTCTGTGCATCTAATGATGAATCTTTTGAGTATTTATTTCTTTATTGTCCTTTCTCTCCTACTTGCTTGTTTGGTTGTTCCTTGGGTTTTAGGATAGATTTCCCTAACTGAAGCCTTTGATATGGTGGTTAATGATCTGGATGCGGAACTACAAGGATTAAAACAATGTCACTACCTTTATTCCTTTTCAGATGTTAGAATCTTTGCGGTTTGTAAGAAATAAAAGTTGTCATGCAAGTGCCCATTTTACACCACAACAAGTAATATGGTTGGTACAAGCAAGATCAATTACTTATATACATCAATCGTTAGGCAACAAGTAATGTCCCTTGCTAGTACGAAGAATAAAGAATTATGTGGGAGAACTCGTTAGAGAATGGTCCCGACTCAAAATTGTCAATGGTAAATATTCTTTACACTCTCCCGAGCCCCTGGTTGAAGACGAAATATTAATATGTCTGTACCTTATCAGCTTTCTATCTTGTGTAGTATGTCTGCCAATTGTTACAAACCTTTATAAGTTATGTTTTTATTTAGTAATATATGATTATATGTTTCGTCGGGGAAAAAAAAGTGAGGGCAGATTTGAACTTCAACGGCATGTTCTAATATTTTTATAAGATTTTCTTAGATTACGTAACATTGTGACATGTGAGAGGATTCTCAACCTTAATACCAATATGACACTAGAATATTGACATATAATATTTCTTATTTTTGATGCATTAGCATGTATTTATTGAAAAAGATAAAAAAAGAAGAAGAAGAAGAAGCTAAATTTGTCATTCTAATAATATAATAAGGGGGAACTTGGGAATGATTTTACCGATGAGAATGATTTAAATGTAAATTAATACAAAACATTTAATAATTTAATTTTAACGATATCTTGCATTATTTAGGATTTATTTTTCAGACTCCATATCAATACTCGTAAAATCATGTGTAGATTAAGATTAAATAAGTTCTTTATTCTTGTTCCCCTCATAGTCAATAATCTTGTAATCTAATATACATGAGAACTCTTTTGTGGTTGGGAAATCCCTTGTTCCCCCCCCCCCAAATAAAAGAAGAGTGAATAATAATAATAATAATAATAATAATAATAATAATAATAATAATAATAAAGGGTGTGATGATAATGCGACATCAAAAGTTCCAATCTCACCCACCAACCGACCCACTCATATAATTAATATTAGTTTCTAATTAAAGGAGTTCAATATAGTTTTTTTATGCAACATTTGGTGCACTACTATTTCCATGAGTTTCTTATAATTTATACATCTTTAAAATTGAAGTAGCCATTATAAGTTATATAGCATTGCCCTGAAAATTGAAATGATGGAGCTGAATCATTTTATAACGTAGCCTTCCTCTTTCCGATACTTAAATTTCATAAGGTTAATTTTATATCATATGTTAAATCCTATTTTAAAATTACTTCATATATATAAAGAAATTAAAGAACATCTTTTAAAATAAACAAGTTTCAATTAAATTGAGTGATTAATAGCTTGTTTGGAATAGCGATTGAGATCTTTAAAAGCAACTTTTCAATCGTGATTTACGATATACGAAGTAAGTATGTGATATGAGTAGTCTCAACTTATGTGTATAAACATTTTTAGAATCTTCAATCGAGATCCCAAACATATTATAAGACTATTATCTTGAGCATTATATTGGAGGAACCTGTTATAATTGAAGTTTTCATATTTGCCATCAAGATTCCCATATTTATAATTATGTGAATTGATATTTACAACTTATTCTTTAGCAAATATTTTTAAGATTTAACAATCATCTTCCCTTTATCTTAACTTTTTTTTTTCATCAAGGATTTCCTCTTTAAAGCACAAGGACCTTTATCTTAACTTTAATTACATATTAAGAAACTAAAATATCGTTTCGTAGCCATCTTCATTCTGGGATCTATATATAGCAAAACCATGCACATATAGAATAAATAAAGAGAATTGTACCAAAAAGAAATAAATAAAGAGAAGCTGTACAAATATTCAAAGATAAGCATTGTTCATGAACATTATTGGTCCTTTTGAAGCAAGATTATTTAGTATGATAACAGTACATGTAGAATCTATACATTCTTAAATACAACAATATGGTTAATTTTCAGTTTTTCACTGCTTAGCTTCCTCTTCGTACCTGTTTTTGTGTGTGTGTGTGATTGTGTAGACTAAAACTTATAAGCTGAGAGACTCACAACAGAAAGCTAGGGATCAAAAAGAGCAAAAAGTCAAAGAAGAAACACAAGCTATTATTCTTCTTCTTCTGTTGATGAGCAGTTTCAGTGTTTTGAAAAGCATGGGCAACACAGTTTATAAATATCAGTTCCATAATAATCCTGCTTTTGCCTCAAATAAGAAAACTTAGAAGACCCCATTTGGGGGAAAATATTAGTTACATCTGCAATCTACTTCGTTTCTTATTTTCTTTAAACAAAATATTGCCACATATGTCAAGTCTGAAGAAGATCCAGCCACCCATAATGATACGATAGACTATATATTATAGTTTATATTTTTCCCCACAAACACATGCCAAATTTCTAGCAGTCCTGCAATTACGCTAAATAATTTCCGAAAGTCAATCATCATATATATATATAAGGTTTCTGAATTAAATTAATGGAGAATATTGTTTGATAAGATCAGATATTTAGAGATAAGGAAATCTATACTATGATATACAGCCACATGCACACTCAAGTACTGACTGTGAGGCAGAAGATTCACAACTAGCAAAATTTCTTGTCTCAGAGTCTTGTCGAACTAGATGCACTGCAAATTGTTAGCTTTTCTTTCCATTTTTTTCAGTTTAAGAAAATAACAAATATAAGAAGAAGAAGAAGAAGAAGATAACCTGACTCAGGCTTCTCCCTCAGCCCTCTTCACAGGATGTTTACATATATACAGATAAATAATTAAAGCTTTTAAATTGTCCAATAGGAGCTTCTTTTTGTTCAGATCAGAGAGAAAGAAAGAATGATAAGGAAAAAAATAATTAGGACATCATGAAGTCATAAAGATGCATATAACTCTTTGTTTTTCTTTCCATTAATTCTTCTCCTATTTAGGAAACAACGAGAGAACCAGAAGAGAAGGAGGAGGAGGATATAAAAAAAACCCAGGCTTAGGTATTTCTAGGTACTTCATAATCATCCCTTCCATCTTCATTTACAAGATTATATACTAATAATAATAATATATAAAACTAATCATGAGAGCAAAGAAGGAATATAATACACCTTCTGAATATATAAAACCTACCCCTACCTTCTTTAAGAAGAGCTCCCATTCTTTTTCCTAAAACCCTTCTTTTAGAAACTCCAATACTTTGATGATGATGATCTCTTCCTATGAACTCCATCCTCCTAGCTAGCTAGCTAGCACCTTGATCTGATCCCTTCTTTTAATTTCTCTTTGCTTTCTGATCAAACACTTTATACACAGTACTATTAGGGCTTTTTTTCCCTTCCCTTTTCTTATTTGAAAGGAGAAATCAAGCTAAATGGGTTTTTTTTTTTGAGGTGATGATTGATTGAAGTGCATGAAAAGGGAGAGAAGGGAAGGAAGGTGTTATATAGTGGAGGGAGAGAAAGAAGAGGTTTGTGGTGGTCCTATGGTGATGGTCATCTTTGGTCGCTAATAAAGGAACCAAAGGTGGGTCTTGTGGTGGATCATATGATATGTCCCAGTAGACTCACCAAGCATATAGCTTACACTTTGGGTCCCAAACTTCACTGGCAGAGAAACAATTATATAAAAACTAGAAAGGAATGTTCAAAGCCATACAAAACACACACTTCATAAAGCAGCTCCTTTATAATTTCTTCTGCTTCTTTTTTCCTTTAATTATAATATTCCAAGAGAATGAAAATTTTCAGGTCCATATAAAAAAATAATAATAATTGGGCTTTTGAAGGGGAAACTTTCATAACCTCACATATATTTGTGATTGTAGTAGGTGCAGTAATTAATAATGAATAGCATGGTGAAAAGTGAAAAGTGAAATAACATTCTAATAAAGTAGTAATAATAAGTGGAGAAGTATAATAACTTCACGTTTCGTCCTTAAAATGGATATTCTAATTGACAATCTTAAATGTTTAATCTTGCTGAAAATATACGTATAGATTATATTGTAAGAAAACATCATTTTTATGATGTTAATTTTTATGACACAAGCACACATAATTATAATATGCTTTTCATTTTAGATTTTTTTCCTCACGATGTAGCAAACAGTAGGTTAAAAAGTAAAGGCGAAAAAAATAAGAGTTAAAAAGAATGCAAGCTAAACTCAAGGCATTAACACAATCTAATAGTTAGATTAATGAATTCCATTTCTGGAGGCTCGGGTTTATTTATTTTATGCTTGTTAAATTCATATTATAAGTCTTTTTTTAAGAAAATTTTATATTGGATTTTTAAGATGCTGAGTCTTTTATATATTTATTTATTGAAACTCATTAACTCAACTATCCCTCATGCCATCTACTGATGTTGGGTTGATTCTATGTCTTATCGTGTTTATTCATAAAGTTTCTAATGTGATTTTCATAGTTCACTTGCACATCCAAAGTTTTTCATCAGTTGAAAAATCATATCCCACATAAAGCATTTCGTAAAACCATTATTATAATAGGAGTATTATATAACACAGTTATGGGAACAATGATTATTATAATCATGAAAGGGTATTTATCTTCTAAGCAACTGGGCATTAAAAAAGGCCACCGAATTTATCAGATAATTAGTAATCTATTATATGAGACTACCTACTACTTCTGTAATCCTATATAAGGTAGAGAGAGAAGAAAATTTTTGATCCTATCTATAAGGTAAATAAAAAGTTTTCATATAAATATGTAATTTTACCTTTCAATTTATTATTATGTTGACTTTATTCTCAAAAAATATAACATATATGGCGATGGAGCAAAAATACCCATGATGATTTACAAAAGGAGCATCAAGCACCATGAAAAAAATTTTGGTTCAAAAATACCTATGTACATTACAAAATGGTTTAAAAATATCACCATCATTAAATCCTGTAATGCCGTTAAATATTTTTCATGAGTAATAGAGCAAAAATGCCCATGATCATAAGCAAAATGAGCAACATGCACCATGGAAATTTTTTTTGTTTAAAAATACCTATGTACATTACTATCCATCCGGCTCGGGCTAGTGATATATCCTAAAATTCTAAATTGATAATTCCATTGATTTATTACTCATTCAAAATTCGTTCTAAACTCATTTTTTAAGTTATCTCAACTTAAAATTGTTAATTGACCAAAATACCCCTGAGGACCCGGTCTAAGCCCCTTTGTACCCGGTCTAACTGTACTTTACCAAAAATTATGACCTGGGCTAATCTTATACAATTTCGCGTGTAGAATCTAATTTTGACCTAAGATTTGTCAAAATCATGCTCAACTTATAAAAATATCCCTAGTAGCCATTATGTTAGGGTTTTAGGGGTAAAATTGTCATTTCATTCCGTAAAGCCTTCATACTTCATAATTCATATGTTTCCTACACAATTTTCTATTATAAACTCAATGGAATCATAAAAAAAACCAAAATCAAGTCCAATTTTACCCCTAAAACCATAACATAATGGCTACTAGGGGTATTTTTATAATTTGAGCATGATTTTGACAAATCTGATGTCAAAGTTGGATTCTACACGTGAAATTGTGTAAGATTAGCTCAGGTAATAATTTTTGGTAAAGTACAGTTAGACCGAGTACAAAAGGGCCGAGTCCTCAGGGGTATTTTGATCAATTAGCAATTTTAAGTTGAGATAACTTAAAAAATGAGTTTAGAACAAATTTTGAATGAGTAATAAATCAATGGAATCATCAATTTGGAATTTTATGATATATCACTAGCCCGAGCCGGATGGATAGTAATGTACATATGTATTTGTAAACAAAAAAAAAATCCATGGTGCCTGTTGTTCCTTTTACTTATGATCATGGGCATTTTTGCTCCATTGCCTATGAAAAATATTTAACGGCGTTACAGGATTTAACAGTTGTGGTACTTTTGAACCTTTTTGTAATGTACATATGCATTTTTGAACCAAAAATTTTTTTATGGTGCTGGATACTCCTTTTGCAAATCATCATGGGTATTTTTGCCCATTTACCCTAATATATATTTTAATTGAGAATAAAGTTAGAAGGTTTTAAATTTTAAGATAAAGTTAATAAAATTTAAAGTTTTTCATGATAATGTAAAACATACAGGAAGTACAGATTACGGATTAGAGGAGTATCTTCCATTGCTACAATCACATTTTATTTCATTATGTTACTTTATAAAATGGTGAAATAGAATACTGACACTTGTAAATCTTTTATGATAATCAAATATAGTTTTTATCCCGAAATGGCCTGGCCAAAAAAATAATAATAATAGACTTAGTGGTTAGTGGCTGAGGATTATTAATTCCTAGTGGCTAGAAATTCAGAAGAAATAAAGATGTTTTCAACACTTTCGGCATTTGATGTAATAGAGGGCTATCTAGTTATCCAATAAAAAACAACGAATAAACGTATTTTAAGCTGGTGAATTTATCAAGCCGTTCAATGATAAAGAGCAGTTTCAACCGCTACTTTGTTTCTGATCCCTCTTTCAAAACATTAATACAAGGTTTAAGGGTAAATATAATAGAGGGAAATCATGAATGTCATATTAATTGTTAATGCATGGAAGTCATCATGAATGTTACTCTTTTAGTTTTGAATATAAGATAAAATTAACTTTTTTAGAGAGATTAAGTACTTGTTTGGGATCTCTAAAAGTATTTATTCACGTAAGTCGAGACAAAATTCCTCTCACATATTTATCTTGTATACAGTAAATCAAGATTAAAAAAATGCTTTTGAAGGCTCCAATCATTATTTCAAACAAGCACTAAGGAAGTTAATTAAATTACTTTTCATTTTTTCTCCAAACTATTTTACCTAACCTATAAACTGATATATATAATCTAAGGATACATAACATATGATATGATTGAATAACTTATTTAATTTCCTTAATCTCTTCAAAAAAAGTCAACTCTATCTTATATTTAGGACCGGATAGAATATATTAATTGTTAATGCATAGAAGTCACATTAGCCAAACATATATGCAACTATGCAAGCAGTAAAACAAGAGACTAAATATTCATTTAATTCAGTTACAACGTTATTTTCCAGCCAAAAGTTAGTCTCTGTATTGCATTTTAAAATAGTTGAATTATTTAAAACTTATCATTATTGTGAATTGTCATGGATTTTACATATTGTAATAATGATAATGATATTGATAATAATTTAATATGATTGACTCACTAACAAAATTGTATATTCCTTTTTTTATTAGATTTTTAATGACATTGGGAAAAATGCTACGATTTTATTCAAACTTTTGAATGTTAAATAAGAAACAAAAATCAATTATTACTGAACCATGAAAATAAAATTTAAATAAACTGAAATATCGAATATCATGTACTTATGTTTAGAATCTTCCGACTCGTGACAAATAATTATCAAGAATAACTTTTCCTGAAGGTATCGAATCCTGGAGATACTTGAACGAAAGACTTGTTTATTTCAGATAATGACTAGCTAATGATGAATTAGAAGCTTCATATATTTTTTTAGCTTTAATTAGAAGCTTCATATGAATCCATCATAATTATGTTTATTTTGGCCTGAATATATGAATCAACTACAATGTACTAAATCTCTTTTATATAAAAAAAACACAATTAAATTTATTACTATAGAGGCATAAAGAAAATTAAATTATCACATCATTGTATCACATATTGTGTTAGTGCTCGTGCACATCCCAAACTAATAGAATTATTTGTTGTATTTATAAATTATTATGTAAGTATTGTTTTTCTCCTATTAAGTTCAGATATATGGCTGATATATATGAAAGGGGGACAAGTGATGGAAGGAAGCATAAAAATATGGGAGGATAGGAGAGACAGAATATTATAAAACTCACCTACTCGTGGTTCAAAATTCAAACCTCCTTTATTTCCTATGGTCACCTGCAAATAAAAAAGAAAAGGACCCCAGCTGATCTAGTTGGCACAAATTAAATATATAAGACATCGCTGTACGGTTCCAAATCCATCTCTGCACGTGATGTTCACGTGAAAGGCACGATCACTGTCTATGACACAGAAGACAACCTTTGTTTATTATCATTGAATCTGAATTCATTTTTAATCACCAGAATTCTTAACTATATGCAATATGTCAGTTTAAGTTTACAATAAAATTTTAATAGGATTCACTGACCAAGCACAAAAATTTAAAAAAAGAAAAAAAAATTGCTGAAAAATCCCCCTATTGCAAATTTACTATTAAAGTTACCTAAATATCTAAGTTCTTGAGCGATTATAACTTATCTTTAATTGCATGTAATATATATCTTTAATTATATACAAATATCTTCTATATTGTATATAATTGAACATGGGTTGCACACATTTGTAAAAGAGTTGCCCTGCCAAGGATAAGTTGCACCCGAATTCTTAAATAAATTTCATATACATTTGGACAATACATTTTGTAATTGGTGGAATTAGAGCAGTTTTTTCAACCAAATAAAAAATCCTAAATTACCCTCAATAATTAAGAGTGTTTGAAGTAAGATCAGTAATTAAATGCATGTAAAAAATAATTCTTATAATTTTTATCATTAATTACTCTATTGCCTTTTTTATTTTGGAAGAATAAAACTCATTATTATATAATATTGTTTTCTGCTGTTATGATTGCATTTCTAGTTTAAATTTTGTAAACCACACGCTACTTAACTTGGCTGTGAGGGAGCTTCATGTTGTTTTCCTTCTTTTGGGTTCCAGGCTTTGCTTTAGAAGCAACCATTTCTGCATTAGTATCTTGTAGGGCTGCCGTGTGATCACTTTACAATGATTTGGGATGGAATTGACAAATATGGCATCTTGTATTCTTACCCCTTTTTCGCTGGCCAAAAAAAAAATATATATTCTTATCCCTTTTTCTCTTGCAATCACTGTACAGATTGAAGCCATATTTTTATTCTAGTCCAGAACAAGAATGACACAGACCGACCATTCACATCATTGTCTCTTGCCCTGTTCCTGCAATAGTTTAAATGAATTAGCAGCATGGCCTTGAAAGACATGTTTGACAATAAAATACAATCAAATAAAAAAATAATTTCATACATAAAGAGTTTTTTTTATCTGAATATAAAAATAAATCAATTCTAAATGATGCTAAACATTTGCAATAAAAATATTATATATAGTGTATATAGTGCAATCAAAGGAGGCTTATTATTATTTCATTCCTTCCACGCCAGGCAAAAATCAATTGCTCAATTATAGTTTACCTACCAACAATGTAAGTTTATCTCAATTAAAGTAGCAAAATCACTTCAGCAAACATTCAAACCAGCACTAATCAATTGTCCTAATAGTGACTCACCATGCAAAAACTCAATGGTGGAGTTTCCCAAATAGATCTTTTTAAACTCACTTCAACCGAAGTGAAAAGAAAGGAAAAAGAGTAAAATGCCATTTTTGTAGAACTCACAAATAAGAAAATTAAACTGACCGCTTCATCTCTTTCCCACTTCTAACTTCAGTTGAAATATACTCTAGAAAATCTGCATTGGTGGGATATAAGCAGTTGAATACTTTAATAATTGGAAGAGACATAGCAATCATACAAAATTACAAATGAACTCCAAGTAATTAAAATAAAACAAATAGAGACATTACAACTATACAAGTTTACAATACAATAGGAATTCAATTGACTAAATTTTTTACTTGTTCCAGGCCAGCTCAAGCGACTAAATCATTCAATTTAAAAAGTTAAAACCCATTCCTGAGTAACAAGCTTGAATGTACAAGATTAATGGAGGTGTATGCTAAGCTTACTCAAGTTCTATAACCTAACAAATGCAGCCTAGGCTAATTGTTTAGTGATTTTGATTTATAGATTTATCATTCATCAATAACCTTAATCGTTATAAAAAGCTGAAAAACCCTGTTCCTCCTAGGCCCTGGAGCAATATTACCAATGGACCCCCAAACTAGAATGGATAGTGACACAACAATCACATATAGTCTCTGCAATAAAATGGGTAAAAAAAACAAAGTAGCTTAAGGGGATGGTACCGGGTCCCCACCCATGCAACTTAAATGACCAAGTTGAGAGCCAGAATAAATATTAAGCGTAAGTCTCTTTCCAAGTACGAACAAAGCCAAATAGTTTATGCAGAAAGCACCAAATCGACAGATTTATTGTATCAACCAACCAAATTATGAAAAGGCATGAAATAAAGTCTCGGGAGTCTGAAGTTTGACCTCCACCTCTGGACACATTCCTGAAAACATTGTATCCAGGCGCCAACTGTATCCAAACAGGAAAAGCTGCATCATTGCAAGAAGCTTGTTGCCAGGAAAGCTCCCACTCTGTGAGGAACAGGGAATTCAACCAAAAAAATATATTTGACCAACACAGTTGCAGTTACTTTAACCTGCCAACTTTTACAGAGCAACAGTTATAGATTCATTATATTGCAAGTTTTTGGGGATCATAACTTAGTTTTGCTCCAAATACATACATGCAGCAAGCAACCATTTCTTGCCAGTCACGAATCTTTTTATATATCCCAAAAGAGGTCAATAGCTTGGTCACATGGATGAAAATGACACGTCACGTCGCTAAATTTTGTTGAACCAGACGGACAACTACTTGAGTCATATCAGTCATTCAAGGAAAGTATAAGAACTAAAACACAATGACCACTAGAAAGATCTATGAAGACCTGCGTGACAGTATTAACGTCTGAAACTAAAGATCTATGAATCAAAAGTTTCGAGGAAAGCTTTTACAGTATATCATCATTGGTCCCAATAGCTGAAAGCAGTGTATTCTTCAAATCATTTATGTCCTTGAGCAATTTCTCATTCTCCCAGTTCTTCCTCTGTATCTCAACTTCAAACGCTGCGGGAAGGGGAAGAAAAGGTTGCATTACATCACTGTACATTCAGGAGAGGAGACTAGAGCATGGGAAGTTATATCTAACACTCATCTTATACTCAAGAAATTGAATTCTACAACTGAGCATAAACGTTTAGATAAAATATGAATATGAACATCCATAGTAATTAAGTTTGTCCAATTTCTGCAGGAAAAGGTGACCTACTTTAAGATGCTACATTGGTACCACGTCACTTACTCCAGCAACCTGCCATGCAGGCAGACTTGTGCCACAATAATTAAATCCTTGTTAGTTAATAAAAACTAAATTTTCACCTTGGACCATGATAAATACCTGTAGTTGTAGCATTAAAGTTTGAATTTTTTTTCATTAAGGATGTAAGATAAATTTATACATATTTTGATATCACATATTAGACTAGCTTCCTCAAGTCTTTTGGAGAGTCGTGCATATATTTCCATATAACTTGATATTTATATCATCCACTTAGGCCAAAAAAATTGGAGAGTAAAAGCTACTGTTAAGCTGTTATGAACTTGCAGTCCATCTCTCAAGATAAAAAGAAGGAAAAGTCGTGCAATAACACTCATCTTATACTCAAGAAATTGAATTCCGCAACTGAGCATAAACGTCTAGATAAAATATGAATACGAACATCCATAGTAATTAAGTTTGTCCGATTTCTGCAGGAAAAGGTGGCCTACTTTAAGATGCTACATTGGTACCACGTCACTTACTCCAGCAACCTGCCATGCAGGCAGACTTGTGCCACAATAATTAAATCCTTGTTAGTTAATAAAAACTAAATTTTCACCTTGGACCATGATAAATGCCTGTAGTTGTAGTATTAAAGTTTGAATTTTTTTTCATCAAGGATCTAAGATAAATTTATACATATTTTGATATCACATATTAGACTAGCTTCCTAAAGTCTTTTGGAGAGTCGTGCATGTATTTCTATATAACTTGATATTTATATCATCCACTTAGGCCAAAAAAATTGGAGAGTAAAAGCTACTGTTAAGCTGTTATGAACTTGCAGTCCATCTCTCAAGATAAAAGGAAGGAAAAGCTGTGCAATATTACTCTTGTCCTGTTCTCCTGGAGGTCAATATCTGTCTTTTGATTACTTACAGATGACATCATCAAGTACTCCACATTAAAGAACACTATTAACCAAATAAATATAAAGTAATCATGACAAAATCACTTGAACCGAAGTAAGAACACAAATAAAAAGCAAAAAGAATGCCCAGAAAGGCCTGTGTGTAAAATATAGTTCAAATATTAGTCCAGGAAATGATTCCAGACACACAAACAATCAAATACAGGCGTCAAAGGAGAGAATTAATGGTTATGAACTACTTCTTGTAACTCTGACGTCAACAATTACATAGCAAGTTGATAGAGATAAAAGGAAAATAATATCACCTGAGTTGGAATTATTAAGATCTTTGAGAATTTCCTCCACAAACGCCAATACTGAATTTTTTAAAGCATTGTGTTTTTTATCCATAAGCTGAATTTCATTTTCAAGGGAAACTTTATCCGACAACAATGTTTTTACTTTACAATTTTCTCTCCCGTCAATATCAGCCTGAAATCCTAGGCACACGGTTGTAAAATTTTCCCTGCACAGAAACTAATCACTCAGTCATCAATATCTAAAAAGCCATGCAGCATAAGACTATTCCAACTTAACAAGTTACATATATTATATGAAACCAGGAAAGTTCCATTAGTAATAGGGAACATTACAAAGATATAATCACATTAGAGGTGTTCCACGAGCCCAGGAAACAGTTGATTTAGGGAAAAATAAGCTGAGAACCAAAATGGAATTTTGGAAAAAATGAACTTAGCCTGAAATAGGCTGAATAGGTTTTTATCGCTTTTTCTTTCTGGAAATTTCAATATTCCTCAAAGCATCATGGAGTAATTGATATTATGCACAAAGCCAACTTTCAGCTCCAATGTTAATTCAAAACTGGCATTTTACGCAACATAATAGCTGACATTGTCTTCATTTTTTTTTTTAACCTCAATTCCACCTTCTTCTGACATTTAAGAAATTGCAGAAATTTCAAAACCCGTAACAAAGCAGAATTCAATATTAACATCTACAAATATGAAGAATTGTTTTAACTCTGTCATCGCTCAATTTCTTTCCCATCTCAGCCTGCTTCATTTTGGACAAAATAGCATAATTTTTAAAGACAGCCATCTCAGCCTGCTTCTTTAAAGGGAGATACAGACATCCATGTGTCACAATTTCAGCCTTTGCTGAAAGAGTCAGAAAATACTCAAATGGGAAGCCCAAAACAAAATAAGAGATCAATATTTGCCTCTTGCAATATGAGGAGTTTTCAATACCTCTTTTCAGTAATTCTTTTTACAATCTCAGCCCGCTTCATTTCAAGACAACATAGCTCCTTCTCCATAGAACTTACAGAGGCCTTCAACTTGTCTAAAAGTTATTAGGAAAATGAAAACGGAAAATTTGAATACCTCACAAAGAACAAGAAAACTGGAACAGTAAAGATAAAATTACTATCCAATTGCTGGTACAGAAAAGCGACACTCAGTTAAATTTTGATTCCAGCTTATAAGACTCATTACATAAATATATACAAGGGCTTTTAGAATTTGGCACATGAGTTTTCTTTGTCATGCATTCTTGCATATCAAGAAAAACATCGTACAGACGCAAAATAAAACTTGAAACCAGAAAAATTTATGGAAGCAGCAAATAGATTGGATATCTGAGAAGGAACGATCCACTTTCATCATAAGTATGCACATATTGCTCAGTCTTCATGCAAGTCTTTAAGGCACATTTGAATCGGGCAACTTGAATATGCATAGCAAATTGCATTTTCATGAGAAACTATATTTGATATCTTTAATATAAAATCAGGTTGCTTGCTAAGTCTCAAATTCAAATAGAAAACATTTCTTCTTCCTACGTTTCTTTGGCTTGCCCTGGATACTAAGAACATGCCAGGAACAGAAAAAACAAATAGCGCAAAGGGCGCCTTAGTTTGGCGTCCTAGTAAGTATCAAGCAAACAGCCAGAGGATTTGTGCTGTATCAAATTTTTCCAACAAGAAAAAATACCGAACCTTGATTCCAATTGGACGTGGCTCCAGACCATGAAAATTTAACAAAACTCTTTAATAACAATTTCTATTCATGGTTCTCAAGTTCACTGTTTATTATACCCAGTCTCATATTAATTGACAATTACTGTGTTAGATCACAGGATACTCCTGCCCAATATTGAAAGAAAGCGCAAATATGTGTGTGTGTGTGTGTGTGTGTGTAGTTCCTTATTTAACTCCAAACGAAACATATTAATTGACATAAGTTATTGATGCATTACTTTTTGTTGCGTCCTATATTGATTCTGTTAAATTTGTCGGATGAACTTGATTATTAAATGTGTTTAGTGGACCGTGTATTTTTTAAGTTTTTATCTTTTGATTTGCATCTCTATGACATTTCAATCACTGAAAGGGCGGTCTTTATGTATGAGAAATGGTAATTATTGAAACTTTACTAAAGCATTATAAGGTTTCAGTAGTTTTATGCCTATCGCAGATTCACTGGGTTTTATGTATTTATAAATATTTTTCGTCATAAGAAAAAATATCCTACCCTTTCTCAACCTTGGCAACCTAGTTAAGATAAAAATATCACTTCATCTGCTTCATATATTGCAGGATTACCAACACAACTCCTCTATTTGAAATCTAAAATCAATGTACTCTTTTTATGTGTTTTTTTTAAAAAAATTTGTCAGTTCAACAAATAGGATATTTTTTTTAGCTCCCGAATTGAATAAATTCCAAATCACAGGCAAGAAAGATAAAGCATCCTGAGAAAATGAAGTATAACATTTAATTGAACCACTGATTCATTTCGGTTCAACACCCCCCGGGGATTCGTTGGTCAGCGAGATATGAGTTACGACGTATGACCATTTCGTGCATGAGATCAGTATTGTTAAATTAGGTATTGAGTAAAATGACTATCGAAGACAGTATAATTCAATTCAAAATGTGCCGCCGAAAATATTTGATTCGCCTGTTTTGAGTTCTTTTCCCCTAAATCACTTTTCGTTCAAGCAAAACAAACTGATAGAATTTAAAAACAGACTCTAACACAGCGCATTCCATCATTCAAATGAAATTATCAATATCAACATCTAGTAACAAATAAGCGGGACTGAGATTACCAGCAACGGTGGCATATCCAACAGTCTCGAACTGCAGCATGTAAATTGTTTTCATCAACTCTGCTTCTCTTGCCACAAAATCGCCCTCAATTTCCTCACATTTCACGATTCCTGATTCTATCTCTCGCGTGACCTGTATTGTAGCCTCGATTTCTTCATTAACCTGATTCTCAAAGGGAAATCGTTGAACAACGAATTAATTAATAGAGCCCTAGCTTTTGCATCAAGAAACGAAGCGATCGAAATGGATGAAGAAGAGCAGAAGAACCTGATCCAGCATGTTCTTTAGAGATGAAATGTGAGAAAGAATTGTTCCCGAATCCTCCATCGCTCGTTTCTTTTGCTCTGTATTTGTTTCAAGCATAGAGAAGCTAATGCAATGCTATATGGCCATTTGTAGGCAACGCTTGCGCCAAATTCTATTTTTCCCGCTCTCACCTTACTTGTAAAAATCAGATGAGTGATCGTATGAATTTTATTGAATATTATATATATTATTTAAATTACACAATATTTTAGCTAAAATTTTATTCAAATCAATACATAAATGAAATTTTTTACATAATTATAATTCCTAATTATCTAAAAAAATGAGAAAATACAATTTTTAAATTAAGTTTTATGAGTTACATTGTCATGCTTGTTTTATATTTACGAAGACTCCGTCTCCACCGGTAAAAAAAAAACCCCAAATTAACAATATACTTTGATATTTACCAAATTAACTAGTATACTAATCTTGAATGAAAAATATGTTGAATAAACAAAATGGTCGATTAGATATTTTGAATGAATGAACAAAATACTAAAGGGATGCTAAACACTTCCATGTAAGGTGTACACGCGGCATCTGCTGGACTCCCCTCAAGCCTCAAAGATGCTATATCACATCCCACAACTTCTCCACAAAGCCACCCACTCAGGTGGTCGTCGTCATCATATGTCGTCATGAGCCTCATGCATACGGGTGTCAACCACACATCCCCAATGAGTAGTTTCAGCTTCGCCGACTTCTACGAGTCGTGGCTCGACCACCTCTAACACCTCCTTCACCAGCTATCCACTGCCACGCACCCGCCCAGCATGACGGAGGAAAACCACAAGCTCCTCATCCTCATGGACAAGGTGATGACCCACTAGAAGACTATCATAATGGCAATTGTCGAGGGTGGATGGCTCAAAAATGCTCTATCACTGTGTAGACACTCTCAACTTGTGAAGATGCCACTGTGAACGCTCACCACGTGGAGAAAAACCAAGAAGCTGGGCTTCTGGAAGAAGCCACGTTGGCTGCTAAAGCGCAGTGGGTTGCAACATGAACCCAAACGGGTTCATGCACCACCACTATGCTTTTTTTAAAATAAAAAAAAATGCGCATTTTTCGGCCTCTCACCGTGAACCCAAACAAGCTCTCATTGTAACTGGTGTTAGCAAACAAACAAACAAATAAGGTCAAAATAATTAAATATACGTTTAGTTGTCCCTATAATTACTTCAAATTTCAGTTTAGTCTCTTAATTTTATATGGTAAATTTTTAGTCATTTAATCTTAATACCATTAGCTTCACCTAATGGAAAATCCTAACTCGTCAAACTTAAATGACAATTGTGTATTAAAAGTTGACGAATCATGCTTGTATTTTAATTTTTTAGTATAATATTTTTATATTTTATATCGTGTAAATAAAAAAATTAAAATGGAAAAAAGCTCCATCTTTGTGAATACTCCATCCATTCCTTTTTATAAGACATCAACAACCGTAGATTAAAAAGTTAGTTAAAATTAGTTAAGGACGATGAAAATATAAAAAAAAATGTAACCCATTTTCCAAAAGCACCCTTATTTATAAAGAATATGGTTGAGTGGATGGGAGAGAGAATGAATAGAAAAAGTGATGAGAGAGAATGAGTGTGATAAAGCAAGGAATAAAAAACCGGACCGGTCAATGAACCGGTCACAGCACTGGTTTAAGGGTTAATGGTTCAACTGGGGTCGGACCGGTGGTCGAACCGGTGGTCAACTGGTCATATTAAAATATTATAATTTATTAGTGGTAATATATATATTAATATATTTTTAAATTTCCATAGATTAAAATAAAGATCTTTAGGTAAAAAATGCTTAAAATATATTAGTATTAGTTATGATGCCTATATTTATATAATGACATCTCCTTTCCTATAATTAATTAATTATTATATCCTCTCAAAATCATTTTTTTTAGATTTATTCTTTTTTTACTTACTTTTCTCTTCATCTTGGTCTTCAAACTTTCATTTTTCCCTAAAAAATAATGCCCAATAGTAGATAGAAGAATAAAAAAATGTATTTTATTAAAAAAAAAAGGCAAACCGGTCAAACCGGTTGAACCACAGGTTTTACCGGTTTCAACCGGTTTGAACCGGTTTTTGCCATGAACCAGCCGGTCCGGTCCGGTTTTTTTTTTCAATGTGATAAAGTGAGAAGAAAGACATATAATTAATTAAGGATAAAAATATATATTAAATATTTAGGCATATCTAAATAGTATCTTATAAAAAGAAACATACACATTCAAATAATGATATCTTATAAAAAGGATTGAAGAAATATTTTGTTAACAATTAATTGAACACTGGTCATTTAAGTTTACTAGCCTGAAATTTTTTGTTGGATGAAACTAATAGTGTTAAGATTGTATGACTAAAAATACACTTTATAATTGTTGAGAACTAAAATGAAATTTGATGTAAACATGTAGAAATAAATGCATACTTTATGTTACCATAAAACTCAATTTACTCAATAATATTATATCCTGATGTCATTAATTTTATAAATTAAAATTAGAAGGTTACATAACAAACTTGACTTAGGAATTATTCTCAGTCGACTGTCAGATTTTGGAAGGTCACTATTAAATCCCCACACCTATATATGTATAAAGAAGGCAATATTTTCAATACTTTTTGGCAAATTATAGATAGTAAATGTCAAATCCTCAATTGGAATTGGGCAATTTGTTTATCTTAAAATTAAATTAAATTGCTCTAATATCATTTCCCTGGTAGAAAAATAAAATATTGGGCTAAAGTATACTTTTGGTCCTTTATATTTTATCTAAGGGTTCATTTTAGTCACTTAAATTTATAAAGTATAAGTTTATAAAAGTTAACATCGATAATGTTACTAAAAGAAAATGCTACTAGACAAAGTTAAGTAGTAATTGTACAATACTGATGTAGCAAGCTAACCACGTGCAGCACAACACTTCATTTAATTTTAATCATGTATGACATTACTTAATTTATATTATTTTTTTGAATAAGAATCTAATTCAAATAAATTATTTTAAGGATAAATATAACTTTTGGTTCCTGAAGTTTGGCCCGATTTTGGTTTTGGTCCCTCAAGTTTACTCCGTTTATTACCTTAGTCCCTCAAGTTTGAAATTGGTGTTTTTGGTCCCTCAAATTTACTCCGTTTATAATTGTTGATCCCTGAAGTTTGAAAAGGACTTAGTGGTGCTTTTGATAGCTTTAATTCATCCGACATGACGCTAATACCATTAAAATAGATTATGTGCCATGCCTTTTAGGACAGTTGATATAGCAAATATATTATATTATGCCGGAAAAAAAGGGGCATCAAAACGAAACGCACAAGCCTAAAAGGCATGAAACATCAGCTATTTCTGGCTCGTGCGTTTCGTTTTGATGCCCTTTTTTTCCTTTTTTTCAGGCACAATATAATATATACATCAGCTGTCCTAAAAGGCATGACACATAATCTATTTTAACAGTGTTAGCGTCATATCAAAAGAATTAACGCCGTAAAAGGCGCCATAAGGTAATTAAACTCAGACCTATCACTGAATCGGCTAAAGTACTGTGTCAAGGGTCAATGGGTCAGACCGGAGTCAAACCTTAGCTAAATTGGGACCAAAATGGTTAGAAAGTGAAGATTTAAGAGTTATTAATATGAAATTATAAAAAAAATAGATTTTTTTAAAAAAAGATGAACCAGGTTGATTCTTAGACCGGACCAGTTTGTCGGTTTTCGGGCTGAACTGATCGGTCTAGTCTAGGTTTCATAACATGATCATCAAGTCCCTTTCAAACTTGAGGGACTAATAGTTATTAACAGAGAAAACTTGAGAGACCAAAACCACCGATTTCAAACTTGAAGGATTAACTGTGATAAACGGAGGAAACTTAAGAAATCAAAACAACCGATTTTAAATTTAAGGTATTAAAACTAAAATCGAACCAAACTTCAGGAACTAAAAGTTATATTTATCCTTATTTTAATCAATTTCTTCATCTGTATCCTCTCTTCTTTATTGTCAAACTCAAGCCTTCTAGTGCGAAAACAACCTTCTTCATCTCCATGAAGAAATATATTCCATAACTTAGCTATTAGGAAATTTTAAGTGACATTGAATCGAATTCCTCATTTTACTTTATTATATTATATATATATATATATATATATATATATATATATATATATATATTATTAATGACACTAAATTGTTTAAATTGATGAAAATGATTAATTTTGGCAATTTTCACATACTAGGAAATTTGAAAAAATTATTTTCACGAGTTATTTAATTGTCTAAAATTTAGAAAAATTGACTTTAGACAATTATTTAACAATTAAAAAAATTTGAAATGAATTTTGAGTTGAAAAGTTCCAAAATTAATTTTTAAACAATTTTGAGTACATAAAACAGAGGGAGGGTTTTAATTAATTATTTATCGAGTTTATTAAATTAATTAATCTCTCCATTAGGAGGTGCTTATTTTGATTAAATGCGTTAAAATGATATTTGTGATTTGTAGGCTACTTTTTCCAAGGAATAGCCACGGCATCCTTTAGTTTTGCATGCAACATAATCACATATGAAACTTATAAAATATCATATTGTAATCAAATATAGAATTATAATTGATCTTGACCCATAGGTAGATGGTTATGATTATATATTTAATTAGGGTGGGATGGTTTGGTCTTATATTTTCTAAGTTGCCCACAGGTATTAGGAAATGTAAATTATACACTCTAGACCTACCAATTTGAGATAAATACATGAAATGTTAGGTTATTTACCCACATGTAGAATTTAGTGATACGTATTTATACATATTACATGTTTCCATTAGTGCATAACATGTATTCAAAAGTCACATAATTCATGATTGTCTTAAAATTTATCTTGCGAGCTAACTTAGATTTCTAAATTGCAACACCTACTACTTTCCCTAACCTATTTGCTGAAAATACCAGCAAAATTGTGCTAGATGGTACCAAGTACCCTGAATGGAGGAAGGAAATAACTTTGCAGATTGATATGATGAACATGCACTTTGTTATGGGGAAACCTAGACCTCCCAAACCGACTGACAGGTCAACTAAAGATGAAATTGACTATCAAGAGCGCTGGGAGCACTACAACCGCATGTGCTTGTCTTATATCAAGACTAGGATTCAAAGAAGCATTCAGGGAGTGTGATTCCCAAATGTGAAACTGCTAAGGAGTTCCTGGAAGCTGTTGACAAACAGTTCAAGCTAACTGACAAGCAGATGGGTGGTTCCATCATGTCAGAGCTGTGTGCAATAAAGCTAACAGGTACGGATGTAGTCAGGCAACACATCATGAGGATGAGAGACTTGTCCTCTAAGCTGAGAGCCTTTGACATGGAACCAACAGAGCAAGTCTTGGTGCATCTGGTATACTCTACTCCCTTCCTTCTCAGTATGACGCCTTCAAAGTCTCCTATAACACACATAGGGAGATATGGACAATTGATGAACTGTTGTCCATATGTGTTCAAGAGGAAACATTTAGCTGAGAGTTCTAATAGGACTGGTGCCAGAGGCTAGAAGGATAAGCAGAAAAAGAAGAGAAAAATTCATGTTGTGCCATCCATTAAGAAAGCTGAGATTTGCTTCTTCTGCAAGAAGAAAGGGCACATAAAGGATAAGTGCTTGAAGATGAAGGCATGGTTAGAGCGTAAATGTATATATTATTCAGGTTTAGCTTTAAAATCTCATCATATTAGTGTTAGTAGTAATACTTGGAGTATCGATATAGGTTCAATGATCCATATTTCTACTACCATGCAAAGGTTTTTAAACACTAGGCCTCCACTTCCCAATGAAGATGGAGTCCTTTTAGGAAGTGGAAAAGGAGATACGGTCAAAGTAATTAGAACATTTAGAATCATTTTCCTAAATAAAACCGTACTGAATCTTTGCAATTGTTTTTTCATTCCTAGTTATAGGAGAAATTTGATTTCTATGTCGAAACTTATTCCTTTGAACTATGGTATCTATTTGCAAAAGGATTTAATGTATTTCAGTAAAGACCTTGTTCTAATTGCAAAAGTTATTATGATTGATTATTTATTTAAAATAATCCCTGAACGACCCCAAGTTTTTTCTGTTACACATGGTATTAGACAAAATATCATTGATGAGAATTCTATTGACCTGTGGCATAGGAGATTAGGACATGTCTCCGTGGACAGGATCAAAAGGTTAACTAAAGGCGTAATCCTTCCATCTTTAGACTATTTAGAATTTGATACATGTATGGACTGTATAAAGGGAAAGCAGACCAATAAGTCACAAAAGGAAGTTAAGAGAAGTTCTAACTTACTTGAAATTATACATATTGATATTTGTTATCCTGATTTACCCGCAAACAGTCAAAAATATTTCATCACCTTTATTGATGATTACTCGTGATACACGTATATCTATTTACTGGATAATAAAAATGAGGTACTAAATGCCTTTAAGGAATATAAAGCTGAAGTAAAAAAACAAATTGAAAAACCAATCAAGATCGTGAGATCTGATAGAAGTGGTAGTATTACGGTAAGTACACTACTGAAGGACAAGCGCTAGATCCTTTTGTATATTTTCTTTGAGAGCATGGGATAGTTGCCCAATACACCATACCTGGTTCACCAGACATGAATGGTGTTGCAGAAAGAAGAAATAGGACCTTGCTGAACATGGTTATGAGCATGATGAATGTCTCTAAACTTCCAACATCCTTGTGGAAGGAGGCACTCAAGGAAACTGTGTATATACTAAACAGGGTTTCGACAAAGGTAATGCCAAAAACACCATTTGAATCTGAAAATAATGGAAACCTAGTTTAAGACACCTTAGGATATGGGGCTGTCCTGTGGAAGTAAGAGTTTACAATCCACAAGAAAAGAAACTAGATCTTAAAACCATTAGAGCTTACTTTGTAGTCTATCTATATATTACTAAAGGTTATAGGTTATATTGTCCTCTACCTTCTGCAAGTTTCATAGAATCTAGGAATGCTGTTTTTCTTGAGAATGATGTGATTAGTAGGAGTGATCAAAAAAACGATGATCATATAGAAGTAACCCTTGATTTGAGTAATGGAGGATTTGTTCATATTTATCCACCTCCCACACATGAAGAATAGAGACAAGTTGTGGTGGAGAATGTCTCGGATGAACAACCCGAACCAACTCAAGAGGTTGAATTAAGAAGATCAACTAGAGAAAGAAGACCATCATTACCTAGTGACTATGTGGTGTACTCTGCTAAGATTGGTTGTGATATTAGCATTGAAAATGATCCATTGACGTTTACTCAGGTTGTGAAGAGTGAAAACTCTAAGTTGTGGCATGATGTTATGACTGATGAAATGAATTCCATAGCAAACAATGGTGTATGGGATCTTGTGGAGTTACCGAGTGGGTCTAAAACCATTGGTTGTAAATGGGTTTACAAACCCAAAAGAGACTCACAAAGTAATATTAATCGATATAAGGCGAGGTTGGTTGCCAAGGGCTTCACACAGGTGGAAGGGGTCAACTACAGGGAAACATTTTCCCTTGTATCAACGAAAGACTCTTTCCGCATAATCATAGTATTGGTTTCCCATTTTGATCTAGAGTTACACTAAATGGATGTTAGGACTGCTTTCCTCAATAGGGTTCTTAAGGAATTCGTTGCAAATGATAAGGAACATTTGGTATACAAATTAAAGAAATCAATCTATGACTTAAAGAAAGCCTCATCGCAGTGGTACTTAAAGTTCCATGAAATAATCAAATCATTTGGTTTTGATGAGAACATCATGGATGAATGCATATACCACAACGTTAGTGGGAGCAAGATCATATTTCTAATTTTCTATGTTGATGACATATTACTTACAACCAGTGATCTAGGACTATTATGTGAAGTGAAATAGTTCTTGTGCAAAAATTTTGATATGGAGGATATGGGTGAGGCATCCTATGTCATCAAGATCCATAGGGATAAAGGTCAAGGCATTTTAGGGTTGTCTTAACAAACCTATATCAACAAAGTTCTTGAACAATTCAGGATGCAGAACTACTCATCTAACGTAGCTACTCTTGAGAAAGGGGACAAGTTTAGTCTAAATCAATGTCCCAAAAATGAGCTTGAAAGAAAGCAAATGGAAAGGGTCTCATATGCATCAGCAGTGGGAAGCTTGATGTATGTATAGGTCTGCATAAGACCTAACATAGCTTTCGTTGTTGGCATGTTGGGAAGGTACCAAAGTGATCCAAGGGAAGAACGTTAGGCAGCTGCAAATAAAGTATTTAGATACCTACAAGGTATTAAACACTACATGCTCACATACAGAAGAACAAAAAACCTAGAAGTGGTTGGTTACTCGGACTCTGATCTAGGAGGATGTTTGGACATAAACAAGTTTACTACTGATTACATATTCCTACCAGCAAATGGAGCTATATCATGGAAAAGTACAAAACAAACACTTACATCTCCCTTTACTTATGATGATGAGTACATAGTGTATTTTGATGGAAGTTCACAAGCAATCTGGATAAGGAATTTCATTATATTGGTAGCTTTAATATTGTAGATTCAATCTCTAGGCCAATCAAGATGTATTGTGATAACACAACAATAATGGCCATTGCAAATAACAAAAGGAGTGGTAGTCGAAGCCGATGGGTTGAACTGAAATTCCTAAGTTTAATAGAGAGAATTGCAGATGGTGAAATTTTGGTTGATCATATCAATACAATGGACATGCTAGATAATCATTTGACTAAGAGATTGAAACTGAATACGTTTGTGTTACACGTCCCTCAAATGGGGGCTAGACTGTCTAAAATAGAGCATACGAGAAAAACCTAATTGCTTTTAGAGGTTCCTTGACTCGCGACGGCTCTCACACTAGTTGCTATCACTGTGCCTTGTAGTCGTCAGAAAAGTGACATGACAACCTTCTGACATTATTCTGTTTTGCAGTTCTATCTCTGGTACTCGTGAACTCCTTTTGATCAGATATTAGCTATGGCAAGAGGTATTTTTTGAAGTCTTTTGCTATAATTGTAGAATATTTTATGCTAATTTATGATATGACTAGTAAAACATGATTTATTCTAACAGAATATTCTATTCTTATTTATTAATGCAATTTTTTCTATCATCGGCTATGGTGCAGCTTAAGTATTAACCTTCCTCACACCTTGACAATACACCAAAATCAGTTGTAAATAACTAAATTGAAAATCAAATAAAATCAAATCTTAAAATTAATAAGGCTGTGCAGATAATTATAAACTAATCAATTTTATATCCCTTAAATTTATTTTTTTATGCATATAATTCTCTCAAATTTAAAGTTATATGCAGATAATTTCATTAAATTTTAAACCGTTTACACATAAATAATAAATAAAAATATTAGCATGAGATTTATATGCATGAATGATAAAATTCAGGAAAATTTATTGTAAAATTTTAAAGATTTAAAAAATTATTTAGGTGTATCACATGAAATTTAGATTTTTTTTTGTGTAATTTAAGTGACTAAAAGACAATTTCCAGAGTGTAGTCAATGTTAGGTTAGTTTTTCATTGATGGGGTCAGCGATTAATGGCAGAGAAAGTTTGAGGGTGACCAGCAAGGCCACTCCAAACTAGTAAACTCCACGCTAAAATTGACACATCGTTATATTAAAACTAATAATATTAATATTGAGATGGAAAGTGGTATAAAGCCCGTTATTTTTTTTTTTTTTGTCTCGAGTTTAATTTGTAGAGAAGTTATTTATATTTAGAAGGACATCCATGAGTCCAATATCTAATGATAATATAAAAAAAAAACAATAAACCAAGAATTCTCTTCCTCAAGCCATTTGTTGGGGGGCTATGAATTATTGTATTTTACGAGAGTAGCCAGCTATTTTTTTTAATAGTTACATTGGTTTGGTTTTACTTATATTCAAACTATTTTCAAAATAAAAAAATTTTCACTGGTGCTTCTACTAACAAAATTTAGTTTTATTTAATAAAAAATTAACTCATAATTTATAAGATTGTGAGTTCAAATCCTACTGCTAAAATAAAGGACTTGATGATGAGTCATTTATAAATTATAAATAGTATTTCTTTAAGCATTATGAGCCTGGAGGCGTAGCGTATCATAACCCTAATAAGATATTAGAATCCAATTCACATATATAATTTTTGATGTATAAGAAAACAATCTCACAGGTGCTTTTAACGCAGGACAATGGACAAATAACTCCATTTTTTTTATTTCTTAGGATAATTAATCTATAGATTCTTATAGTTTCAATCAATTTTTAATTAGGTCCTTATAATTATTATTTTTTTATCAGATCCTTATTATTTCATCAGATTTTTAATTATGTACATGTAGATTTATTTAAATTTAAATTTATTAATTTAATTGAAATTTCAATAAATGAATAATATTAAAATATAATTTATGCATATTAAATTTAAAATAATTATTATATAATTCAAAAAATAATTAATAATTAATAATTAATTATTTATTAATTATAACTATATATATTTTTTGAGAAATTTATTATAATAATTAAAATTTTAATATTCCTCATGATTTATTAATTAAATATATCTTTATATTATTTATTTTTAAATTTTAATTTATTTTTATAATTATAAAATCTGAATTATAATAATATTTTTCTAAAAAATAGAATAGAACTATATTTAATTAATAGGGGATTACTAATTTATTGTATTAATTATTTTTTAATTATGTAGTTATTAATTGAAACTTATTATTTGAAAATTATATTTAAATATTATTAATTTATTTAAATTTAATTTAAATTAATAAATTAAAATCCAAAAAATATACAAGGACCTGTTAAAAATTTGGTGAAACAATAAGGACTTGATAAAAATAAGAAAAATATATAAGGGCCTAATTAAAATAGGTTAAAGTTTAAGGACCTGATAAATGAAAAAAAAACTATTTTAACATGATTAAAAATTAGTTAAAACTATAAGGATCTACATATTAATTATCCTTTTTTTTATAAACATATATATTCTTCTGTTTGAAACACTATCCAATATTAAATGTTACTTTGATTCACTATATTGGAAAGGATTGGCCTAAATTCATCTTATAAAAAGAGATTCACTTTTTTTTTTTGGACATGGACACTATCGTAAGGAATCTTCCAAAAAACACGTGAACTTGTTTGATTAATTTTTTACAATAATATTCTCTTTATTAATATGCATATGAAGGGAAAAATTTTTATTAATTGTTATTAAGATAAAAATTAAGGAAGGAAAAACTTTCAAAAATAATTAAATTATTTATTTTTTTTAAGTTTTCCTATTTAGTATTCACTACTCTTTTTTTTTTTTTTTTCCAATCTTCTCTTCATCCTAACATAGCCTGAAGTTACTCACAATTGCAGTTATATATATAAACCAATATCGCACATGTGCCATTGAGCTGTTTTGTCTTTCCCCCTCAAGACATATGGTGTTGGGGGAGGCTTGTGAACAGTGTCTTATGAGCCAAGCCACATGTTTGCGTGGACTAAGTAAGAATATTTTATATCGATGATTTGGTTGACTTACATCCAAATAATTTTTAAAAGAAGCAAATTTTCATCATTAATGGGTCTTAAAGATTCGCTTCAAAGCACAGTAATAAGTTCTCACGTCTGTAAACGAATTTAACCTGATCATTATCATGTTTAAATCATATTTTTATCAATAAGATTAAAATTTTTGTTGTTATTTTTTATTGTTTTTTTTGTTTGATATGGCTATCTGAATAAACAAATATGACTATTGTTGGATTGGATTGGATGTATGTTTTTGGAACCAATTTTGATGCCAATCTTTTAGATAAATACCATGAGATTGTCTCATCTGGATAGTCAAATAAGACTTAGACGGGCTAGATTTAATATTTTTTACTTTGTATTTTTTAAAAAATTATTTTAATGGGTATATAATTTTAAAAAAAAATAACATCTTAACTAACTTTTAAAAAAATGATTTTTATATAAAATTATTAATTAAAAATATTAAATCTATATCATACAAATATTATCTAAATGGTCTATATGAGACAAGTTCATGATTTTTATCTAAAAGATTGCACCAAAGCTAGTTCCAATTTTTTTAAGAGTGTTCTTTCTGCATTTACACTTATTCAAACTCGAGTTCTAGTAAATCTGCATTTACATGTACTCGAACTCGAGTCTATATCTTTTATAATACTCATAGTAACACCGTTAAAACCCGTTCCTAGGGCGATCATTTTTTGAAAAAATATTTATGTTTATATTAACTCCATTAGTGTATTTTGTTTACTTTGACACCAATAAATATTAATATCCATATTTATAACTTTCTTTTGACTATCATAATTATTGATCTTTCCCTTTTTATAATTCAATATCAATATTTTATATTTTATATCCATAAATTATTAATTGTCCCCTATAGGTTAAGGAGTTATCATAATCATAATTCAAACTAAATCTGCAAGAAGCTTAATTTCCAAGAAATATAGTTGGCTCTATGATTATAGTAATGCTTATATATATTAACATCGTTAATGTATCCCATTTTGTGTTTTTCATTCCTCATTGTCCGTAATCTCAATTCTTCATTCACAATATCATAGCAGGTTGCCCTTATGAACTCATTAAAGATATTGACGACCATAAGGATAACTGGGCTATCGTTGCTCAAGTTGTCAAGAAGTGGACGATGACTAAAAAAATGTCATCTCTTAATATATGAAAAGTCGGCAAGATTTTGGCCGAGGAGGTTTGTAGCTCATGCCTATTTGATTATTGAGTTTTGAGTTTTATGTGCTCTCTGTGTTATGACAATTGTATTCTTAATGTAGGGGCTATATGATTGGTTATTGTTAGACTTAGAGTCAAGCGGAGCAACATCAAATATACATCCAGTAGTGTGATGTTTTGCAATTTTCTAAGGAGAGATGGTTTACATAGGTAAGAAAAGGATTTAGTTGATAGTAGCACATATTGTGATTGAGTATTTGATTATATATTCTTCTGTTTGCCTTTCCATTTATTTCTTCAGTCTTTTTTTCTAGCCTTCCAAAGTAGAAACACATTCCTCAAGTTCCTTGACGACATTGATGTCTATAGAAAAAGTTCAAAATGATTATCACATTCTAATAGTTCAGTCGTTAGGATCTTCAATCACTCCTTCAAAGAAAAAGAAGAGAGATGACACTCCATTGGCTAATAATAGAGATGTGGGACTGTTTAATACGTGCACCCCTAACTTCAAGGCCAGCAAAGCAATAAGCAAGAACAAAAAAAATAGAAAAATGAATTTCCATGTATTTTAGAATTTTTGGCCACTTATGAATATCTTTTAGTCAGAATATGTACACAGAGCTAATCATGTACAAACTAATAATCAGCACCGTATCTATTTAATTAAACAATATGTATGCTAAAATCATAACAACCCCTTAATTACTTTCTTAGGTGAGATCAACAATTTATTTTCAAATCATTAAGAAATCTTGACAACTCTGAATTATAATAACTCTTTTGAGTCTTGTATTATGGGGATTAAAATTGGGAAAATCCTATTGAAAGTCATTTGAAATACTGAAATTCTAAACTTGGCTTCTAAATTTAACATATTCTTAGTTAGGCCAAATAGCTTAATTCATGATTTTATAATTGAATAATTTTACCTATATACCCTTTTATTCTTTCTGTCTCATTCAGTCATTCTTCTCCATCCGCCTTCTCTCCTCTTCCCCTTCAAATTCCATTATGATCTCATTGTATCTCCGATTCAAATTTTAATTTTGTTGTATTTTAGAGATTTGAAATCAGTGTGTCATTTTATATATCTTACTATCCGTTTAAAATCGAAACGACCGAGCCTAAGAGAAAAGGCCGAATTTAATTAATTGAAGTCAAACAGATGATCATTCATTTATGTTTGTGTTCGATAATGCAGACGGGTCCCTACGTCAGTACAAGAAGTCGCAACCACATTTCACTTCCACTCCTTGACCCGTTAGCAATGAAGCCATTTTTTTTAATGAATCAAAATCCCATTACTGGGAATTTCAATGAAGCTCACATATTGATCATAACTCTATCTACCTTTTCTTCACATAAGTCGATAAATTCATTCACTTACAAGAAATTGTGGTTTCAATGCTTTTATTATTGAGCACCTCTTTCATAGCGACGTGAAATCAAGAAGACATGGAATGGGTTTAAAGAAAAAGTATGATGAACAAAAGACATAAGGCAGGGTGGAGCACAAAAAATTGAATGAGAGAGAAATGGAGGAGGGGATGAGGTTGATGGGCACAAGATTGGAGGTACAAGAAAAAGAGAGCAAGCAATAGAGTGGTAAAATAGGACATATAATTTTAAAATTTTGAATTGGGTTCCTTCACGTGAATTAGAATTTGCCATATTTAGATATCTAATTCAGCATTTGAATATTTTAAAAGGTTTTTAATAAGACTTTCCCATTAAAATTTTTATTCTTTTAAAATCACTCTAATATTTAATTAGAGTCTTAATTATGTTAAATTAAAGGAACTTCACAATGCCAATAAAATCTACCTATAAAGTAATATATCACTTCTCCATCTAATAAGAAGCAACATATCCTAAATTAGTTTAAGACACGGTGTTGAAACAAGTTATAATTTTGAATATAAATTGTTATTTAGCTTTAGCGATTTGATTGAGAAATAATAGTAATAAAAAAAAGATCATATTCACAATATTAAATTGTTGCAGAGGAGGATTTTTATTCGCTAAAATCAATATTTACATTTTAAGCCCCTTATAAAGCATGATCACCCCAAATTATAATGACTCCTTGCTTTATGGAGATATAAACTTTTATCTTTTATATTTGTGGATAAAATCCCATTTAAATATATTTCCAGTTCTAAGAGAAAATTTAACTACTTTGGCGATTTCATTGAGAAATAAAAGTAACAAGGAGGAGTGAAAAAGGATCATATTAATAATATTAAATTATATGTTGATTTAGTCTAATAGATTCTTTCTTACAAATTAAGTAGAGAAAAGAGATTCACATATGATTAAATGGATTTATAATAACTCCCTAATCTTTAATTTGTGAGGATTAAAACTTTTTTCTATTATATTTTATTGGAAAATACACATTTGAATATATTTTTTTGGTCAAATACACATTTATAATTTAACATAGAATCCCTTATTTCATTACCTTTAGCAATTGGATTAAGAAATAATAGTACCGTAGAGAAATAAAAAAAGATCCAATTGACAATATTAAATTGCTTGTTGCATTAATCAAAACTAAACTAAGCTCATAGAGAGAAAAATATTTTGACCAATTATTTTTTGAGTGGAATCAATATTTTAATTTTAAATTTCTTAGAAATCTTGACAACTCTCAACTGTACTAACTCCTTCATCCTTTATTTATGGGAATTAAAACTTTTGTCTATTAGAATTTTTGGTCAAATATATATTTAAATATTTTTTTTTTTGTAAGATACACATCTAAGTTTAAATAGATGATTATAAAATAATTACATGATTTATTATTATTACAAGTAAATACTGCTTATCGTGCATACAATAAAAAAAATTGCCCACAAAAAAAGACTAAGAGCCTGTTTAGTTCAACCCCATTACATACCTGCAATGATAATCATGAGTGTATTACTAAGAGAAAAGTGTTTAGTTGTTCTTTAATATGGTAATAGGGTTTACCATGGTAATAATGATTAGCAAAAAGTTGGTAATCCTCATTCATACTTCCCCTATGAATACTCATCACCATCCTATCATATGGTTAAAACAATCCAATTTACCCTCTAGTCTCATTTGTCTTTGTATCACTTGTCTCATTTCACTCACCACGTCATAACCGTTGCCACTCCTGCCTCATCTTCCATCGCCACTGTCCCCCCACCGCCGTCACCTCTACCATTGCCATCGTCGCTGGCATGACAACTGCCACCATCACCACTATCTCCTCCTCTACCATTGTCACTGTCACCACTTGCAACCTCCACTACTACCTCCTCTTCCTCCTTCGCTACCTCCCGCGACACTTCCACCATTGTTGTTGCCACCACTATGATAGCTGCCGCCATTGCTACTACCTCCTCCTCTATTGTTGTCGCTTGCACTACTTGTCATTGCCACTACCGCCATCGCCACACCACTGTTACTGTTGCTTCCACTACCACAACCAACGCCATCGAATGATCCTCTACAAGGTAGCGTGACCGTTATGATGAGTTAGCGCGATGACTCTTAACTATTTTTTCTACAAAGATTATATTAAAGATAAAATAAACTTTGTATGATCTTTTAATTTTAAATAATTATTTAAATTAATAACTTATTGCACCTACCTTAAAAATCAAATCAAACACTAACTCTGCAATTAATATTGTATTACATTACTATTTCATCACATTACAATACACTTCAAGGTGCAATCCGATCGAACCAAACAGGCCATAAATTACATAATAAATATTACATACCTCATAAAGCAATGCTTAAAATCAATATTATGGAAAAAAATGCTTTGACTCAATAAACTATCTTTTGTGCATGTAGAAGCTTCTGACACTCAAAATACTATATAAGAATTGAATACCTAAAATATTTTTTCACTTTTTATCTTAAATATTTTTCTTTTATTTGCTAGTTTATCTTAAATATTTTTGGAAAAATGACACCAAGTTCCCAATTAAAGAAAATAATATCAGAAAAGTTTCATAATTTGTCAATAATAATTTTTTCACTTGTCAATTGTTGCTCTTCCACTTATCATTAATAAGTTATGGGACTTTTCTGGATTATTTTTATTATTAGAACTTTGGTATCATTTTCCCAATATTTTTCATCTCATCCAGTTTATTCATTTTTATTGTATAGAGACGATCGCAAGGGGAAAAATTATAATAAGGTCCAAAACAAGAAGAGACGTGAAGAAATGGTCCCTTAAATCATAAAATGCAAAAAATGGTCTAATTGACAACTCTATATGCTAGTCATTGACAACTTAATAGGCCTTCATTGACAATTCTTAAGACATTTTTTCATTTTGCAATTTCAAGGGATCATTCTTCATTTATCTTCTTGTTTAGGACTTTATTGTAATTTTTTCAAAAAAAACACAATGAGTCTCTTTAACCACGTCTGACTCCATTTCTATATGGGATTCGTTACTCTATTTGATTTATAGTCGTTATCATTATTTGTTATTATTATTAAAAATATAATTAAATATTATTTAAATTTTAAAATTTTAAATTGATTCGGTTGATACTTAATAGTAAAAAAATATAATAATTGATAATTTAAATTTTTAAAAAATTATTTATTTAAAATTTTAAAATTCAACTGTATTAAATATTTATATAGGATCCTCTAAATACTCTCAGTTCCGTACCGTTTGAAAATTGTTGTTTGCGAATCGCGATTTGATTTGACATTCAGAGAAGAATCATTCGCATGAGTTCCCACGGCTCCTCCACCCTCCTCTTCGAGTCGTCGAGGTGCTTTCTCTGTAATACAAACTCTCGTGGTGATCCTCTTCTCGTTCCCGCTTCATCTTTCTCCTCGTTTCCCTCCAAACGGTGTCGAATTCTGTGCCAGAAGATGTCCTCCGTCTCTCAAACCTCCTTCCCTACCTTCACCACTGTCAGCATACCTTTCTCGGAGCTCAAAGTAATTCCTCTATCTCGCTCTCTCTTTTTTCATTGTGTTCACTATTCGATGGGTACCTTGTGATTAGTGAGTGAACTAATTCTGAAATTGATTTCAAATTACCTCCATGCAAATAGCGGTTGTTTGAATGTGTTTGTTTGTGGGCTTGCTATGGTGGTTATTGAAGTATTGATCCTTAGTTTTGTGCAACCCTGAAGATATTCTCGATACAATTGTGTTGCTCAGAGTGTACTGCGACTGGTGTTTTTCATTTTTGATTGGTTCGTTTCGATTTGCTGTGGCAGGATAAGAACTCTGACTTGTCGATGAAGATTGAAGAAGGGTTTGGGCCCAGTGGACTAGGAATTATATCGGTCACAGATGTACGTGCAAAGTTGCTTTTTATATCTTCTATTCATAAGCCTGTTTCCAGCCTTGATAAACTACAACATTTTTTGGTTTTGGAGGGGTTGAAGAGTTTGATTCAGGCAGCTTTATATAGTTCATTGTGTTGCTTTGCACGTAAATTGGCATTGAATTTTTGGGGCATTGTGTTCCCAACTGCAACAATATATTTTTGCTTTACTTCTAAGGAATCCGTCCACTTGTATCACTTGGGTTAGGCTAGCCAGTGTTATTACCCTTATGGGATACCATTAAGATCTGAGATAATAACTAATCCTTGAGGCTCTCCCACCTAATCTGATAGATTGATATTCTTTTAGGTTGGGCCTCTCCTATTGGCTTAAGTTGCGAGATGTTGACCTTCAAAGGGGTATGCAATATTATGTCCTATCTTGCTTAACCTTTGAGACCAAGGATGGTACTCGAGCCTTGATGCTCTCAGACAATAGATGATATCAACAGAGGGTTAAGTTGTCAAGCATGCACCAATCAACTGCAAGAACTTGGAATAGTAGCTGGTATTGTACTTAGACAAGTTAGTGTTCTCTTAGTCTAGTTTGGGAAATCGAAAGTGAAAAGAAAGAAAATAGAGGAAATGACAAATGAGTAATGTAAGAATGGGCGCGCATTGTGTCTAAAATCATAATGCGTTATCCTTTGTGAAGTTTTTTTTTCCTGCTTGACTTCTAAATCAATCTGTATAAAATATGATTTAGATAATTATGCTGGAACTGGATATTTTGTTTGCTGGCTGAACTATACTTTATGTTCTCATAACCTTTAATTGATTTCAGGTCCCTGGATACTCTTCATTACGTACTGATCTTTTGCATCTTGCCCCCAGGCAAGTGCTTCAAAATAGTACTTCAACTATCATTGTAGATGTGTTAGTTTAGCATCGAAGATGATTAATAGAAGCATGCTATTCTGCTAATGAGAAGTTTTCTATACGTTCTGTCAGATTGGCTGGTCTCCCTGAAAAGGTGAAGGAGGAACTTGAGGATCCTCATAGTAGGTAACTTCATCTGTTATTAGAAGTTTTTACCTTTTGCTTTTCACTTTTTATGATATGTTCTACTTTGTCACACTTATATATCACTATCGTCCGCCATCAGCCTAATACCTTTACTTCTAGATATCTGACTGAGGAAAATAACCCTTTTTTTCTTAATTTTTCCTTCTACCCGCCATGAATTTGCAGGTACAATTTTGGCTGGAGTCATGGGAAAGAGAAACTGGAATCTGGGAAGCCTGGTAAATTTTTTCATCTATAAGATATAATAAACTCTATTTGCAAATTCATACGAGCTTTGAGCCTTTGAAGTCTTATGCTTCAAAATGATTTGTGAGTTGTGGTCAAAGGAGAACTAATGGACCTATGTTTTCTATTTATCTGTGAGAAATATAAACTAGTGTAAATTTGAAGTTTAATTTGCGATAAAAATATCTGCATAAAAACATAAATAATTTGAATATACCCCTAGGCTATATTATATTCTTCTGGGAGATGTTTGATGAGGTGGAAACAACCAATGCTTTTCATGTTTTGTCACATGTGCGCACAAACCTACATTCTTATCCATATGCATCCTTTCATATGCATTGGATCAAAGGAAATTGAATAAAAGTTACAAAGTTCTTTTCTGTTTGTTGGTGTAATTTTACCATTGTACATGGAAAATGGGCATTGCTTCTGCCCCAGAAAGGTTGAAATTTTATCCAAGCCTCTGATGACTGAACAAAAACTTTGTGCAAGGTGAAGTTGGGATTACATGGTCTTATACAACAGAAAAGCACACTGAGTTCTTGCTGGGTTAATCTGTGATCTAAGATAAGAAAATGTTGAAGGCAGCTGTGGTTGATGATTAGATGCCATGCTTTATTCAGCATGAGCTAACCCCCATATATGGCTTTGAATAAGGATTCAAAATGAATCAAATGATATGTGTTTTAACATGGCTGTAATATGTTCTAAAAGTGCTATCTGACATCAACGTTAAAGATATATTATTACACCTATATGGGTATTTAACTTTCTACCACAAGACTTGTGTTATTTGTGGTTAACACTATTTATGAATGTAAGTCTACCTTTTTCATAAATGAATGTAATCCAATTATATGATCTCTTTCGAACATTATACTACCTGTACCTTTGAAAAGTGTAATTGTTAGTATTTGGTTGCGCACACAATTTTATGAGAAAATTAATTAATTATCTCCATTTTTTTCTTGAATGAGGTTTCTTTTTATCTTTATCTACTTTTTTTTTCTCCCCCAACTGCAGATCTATTAAAAGGTTCTTTCTATGCAAATCCTATACTAGATAGGCCTACAACAGAGGAATCATTGATACAACGGTAAAAGCAAATAAAAACACAGTTTTGCTTTACTGTATTCTCAACTATTCGAATGAGTGATTATTTTTCTCTAAGAAATACCCTTAACACAATATGTTACATAATTATGTCAGGTTATCATCTGAGTCATTAAGTTCTGTTTTCTTATCACTTCAGGAAAAGCCTCTTTTATCTTTTCATGACCTAAATGGGAAGTGCTTTCAAATCTGTAGCTTCTGAGCATATGTATCACCTCGGCTTTTGCTTGTTCTGTAGGTATCCATCACACTGTGGATCAAACATATGGCCCAGCAATGCATTACCGGAACTTGAAGTGGGTATGTCCTCAACCAATTTTGCATGTACATCAGTTTTCTATTGAGTGTTGCCGGAAGTATTTCCCATTATATTATTTGAATGATCATGTAATCGATGATTGTAGACCATAAGTTGTTTCTCTGGATTTTCCTTGTGTATGTGCATGCAACACTATTGCCGTTTGCTTACGTACGTCTTTATCCATTTTTGTGGCTCTTTCTAGCAGATAGCCTGACACTTTTCTTCATGCTACTGTATATTTTCGGCTGCAGTTTATTATGGAGCAACCCCTTCATTTCCTTGTCTTCTTGGATTACTGGATCTTACATTTGAATTTGGTTAAGAGCATGTTATTCTTATGTTTGTCTTGAAAATTACTATAATCTGAGATAGTTACAACGAAGTGCTTTCTTTTTGTGATCTTTATGTTTTGCCATATTGTTACATGATTACTCAATCAATGTTCACTTGTTCCGACTGTGTAGCTTTTAAAGCACTGGGGAAGCTGATGTTTGATGTTGGGCTGATGTTGGCGTATCACTGTGATCAATACGGTAATACAATTAGTTGTATATGTTCTTGTAGAATCACGCTGAAAGCACAATCACGCCGAAAGGGAGAAGAAAAGTCAAGATCCATAATTAGCGGAAAGTTTGTCTAGGATGTACAGTGTGTAGCACTCATCTGTATATATGTGTGTGTAGATTCATGAATATGTAAGAAATTAGCAAGGCACAAAAAACCGGACCAGCAATGAACAGGTCACAGCACTGGTTCAAGGGTCAATGGTTCAACCGGGGTCAGATCGGTGGTCGAACCAGTCATATTAAAATATTACAATTTATTAGTGACAATATATATATTAATATGTTTTTAAATTTCTATAGATAAAAATAAAGATCTTTAGACCAAAAATGCTTAAAATCTATTAGTATTAGTTATGGTGCCTATATTTATGTAATGACATCTCCTTTCCTATAATTAATTAATTATTATATCCTTTCAAAATCTTTTTTTTTTAGATTTGTTCTTTCTTTACCTACTTTTCTCTTCATCTTGGTCTTCAAACTTTCATTTTTTCCTAAAAAATAATGCAAAATAGTAGTTAGAGGAATAAAAAAATGCATTTAAAAAAAAAGGCAAACCGGGTGGACCGGTCGAACCACCGGTTTTGACCGGTTCGAACCGGTTCACAAGTTTATTTTATCAACCGGACCGGATCACCGGCCGGTCACTGGTCGGACCGGTTGAACCGGCCGGTCCGGTTTTTTTTCCAGTGGAAATTAGAATCATTCTCTTGTCTAATTTTTCTTCATGGTATCAAAGCGTTGAAGAAAATTACCAGAGATTTTTTTTTCTTGTCAAGCGTCTGTAACTCCCATTTCTGTCGAGTTCAGACTCTCAATTGACAACATCACCACCGTAACGTCAAGAACCCAGAAAGTTGGTTATCCGAACTAGGAGCAGAGTGTTGAGCGACGGGTAGCCATAAAGCACCTCCGTTGTTCTTCTTCTCTGATTGATAGTTCAAAACCAAAGCTTGGCAGAGATCAACATACCATCTCTCTCTCGAGTCTCATTGCTTGTCGGACTTCAAATACTCCACCATACGCTCCGCCATTTTTTCCGTCTCACGACCGGTGCTGATTCGGTGGAGGAGATATCCAGCGGCTACATCAACCCAGCTGTGACCTTTGGAACTTTCATCAAGTTGTTGCGAGGTATCGTCTACTGGACCGCTCAACTTCTCGGTTCGATCGTTGCCATGCGCTCCTCCACTCCGTCACCATCAGACAAATCACAGCCAACCGTTAGATCTCTGTTTATCATCACCACCTTCTTCCTCCGCCTTGTTGAAGGTTTAAGCTTCACAGAGTAGTCGGCGGCACTCAAAGAAGCGGGTCTCTGACATACTCGAGCCCGTGGTGGTGGACGACCAAAGCAACAGCGGCGCTGGCACTGTTTCTTCCTGCCTCTAATCTCTTGCTCCATTATTTCTCGGCATCTCTCGGGAAATCAGGTTAGAGACGCCCACGTGAGAAAATAAGGGAGCTCAATTATTTAATTCATTAGGAGGATCAACTTGTCATTCTTCAAATTCGAAGGACCAAACGGGTATTTTTGAATTTCGAGGACTAATCTGTCATTCTTCAAATTCGAAGGACTAAACTGGTATTTCTAAAAGTTGAAGAACTAATCTGTCATTTTCTTTTGAGCCAGTTCGATCACCCTATATAATTCCATCAATATGTCTACAATTTCTGATGCTTCTTCTTTGTCACGATCCGGTTCAAATGACATCTCTACTGTGCTTCTTGTCTCTGAGAAACTTATAAGTGACACTTATCGGGAATTGTCTCAATCTATGATTCTTGCCCTTGATGGAAGGGATAAACTTGAATATATAACCGGAGAAGCTAAAAGGCCCCCACATCGGAAACCAAGGAGTTCCGCAAATGGAAGTCTGAAAATGCATTGGTATCTTCTTGGCTAGTCAATGCAATGTCATCCTCTATCAAGAAGAGCTTCATGTATCTTCCTTCAGCTCAGGAAATTCGGGAAGCCCTTCGTGAGATATACAGTCCTGTGGGAAATAGGTCCCATTTATTTGATGTTAAGAAGAAGTTATGGCAGTTGAAACAAGACCACATGCCACTTGATGATTATTACCTAGAAAAATTAGCACTTTGGCAAGAGTTTGATGCTCTCAAAAATAAAACTTATCATTGTGGGGCTGATGCTAAAGAAGATCGCAAAGAGAAAGAAGAAGAAAGAGTATATGAGTTGTTGGCTGGTCTTAATGTGATTTAAGACGATGTTCGGGCTCGGATTCTCAGCCAGGAACCCTTACCATCTGTCCGTGAAGTCTATACTATTTTGCGCAAATCAATGCTTCACAATTCTAATAATTCTACCACTTCTACACCTCCTGAGGCCTCAGCACTTGCTGCTCGATTTGTGGAATCAAAGGGTTCTAGATGTCGCTCATTCTGTGATCATTGTAAGAAACAGGGGCACACAAAAGATACCTGTTGGGTTCTTCATGGTAAACCTGTTGATTGGAAGCCTAAAAAAGGCAAAGGGAGAGGTTACGTAGCTGAAGCTTCTAAGGAATCATCTCAAAATAACCAGCTAAACAAAATAATGGAGATGTTAGCCACACTACAGACTACGAAACAACCTACTGCCACAGTAGTCAGAAGAGGTAATTTCTTTTAAGCCTTAGCTGTGATAAAAGAACTATGTGCAGGAAATTGTTGGATTGTTGACTTAGGAGCCTCAGATCATATGACTGATAACAAGACACTCTTTTCAACCTATACTCCTATCACCAAGGGAATGACTAAGTGGATTGCTGATAACTCTGAATCTGTTGTATTTGGAATTGGTTCTGTCAAAATCTCTATTGCACTTACTCTTCACTCTGTTTTACATGTCCCACAGTTGAAGTGTAATTTATTATCAGTAAGCAAATTAGCTAATGATGAACGGTGTCAGGCTAATTTTTTTGCTACTTACTGTCTTTTTCAGGATCTGCTGACGGGGACGATGATTGGGAGTGCGAAAGAGCTTGATGGTCTTTATTACCTTGAAAGTCATGGTCATATGATCAACTCTTGCAATACAATGTCTCTCCCTAGGACTAGTGATTTGGAATTATGGCACAAACGTTTAGGTCATCCAAATTTTAATTACATGTCACAAATGTTCCCATCTCTTGTTTCTAGTAAAATTGCCTCTGATTTTCATTGTGATTCATGTGAAAAGGCCAAACATCATCGCACTTCATTTCCAAAAATCCCATACCAAGCATCAAAACCTTTTACCACAATTCACAGTGACTTATAGGGACCATCATGCAAACCTAACAGATTGAAATCCAAATGGTTCATCACATTTATCGATGACCATACACGTGTCAGTTGGATCTACCTGTTGAAGGATAAAACAGAGGTGTATCAAACATTCCTTACCTTCCATAAAATAATCCAAACCCAATTTCAATCCCAAATTCAAATCCTTCACACTGATAACGGAACTGAATACTTTAATCAGGCTCTATCCACCATCCTAACTGAAAATTGCATTATTCACAAAAGTACTTGCCCTAATGCACCCCGGCAAAATGGCATTGCTGAACGGAAAAATTGCCATATCCTTGAGACTGCCAGAGCCATCATGTTTAGTAGTAATGTCCCTAAATACCATTGTGGGATGATGTTGTTCTTACTGCTACATTCCTCATTAACTGAATGCCAAGCCGCCCACTGTCTTATAGAACACTACTTCAAATCCTACACAAGTACTATAACCTCCCATATCTTGAAAACACTCTGCCACTTTGGGTATTTGGATGCACATCTTATGTTCACTTCTATCACATTAACAAACTTGATCCTAAGGCCCTTCGGTGTATCTTCCTTGGCTACTCTAATTCCTAGAAAGGGTACAAGTGCTATGACCCGGTCTCCAAACGTCTGTTTGTGACATGTGATGTCACCTTTCATGAAACTACTCCCTATTATGCCATGTTTGCAATTCAGGGGGAGAGAGATAGTAGTGAATTCCAGCCAAAAGAAGATGACCAAACAGTCACCATTTGTACTCCTATCATTCAAACAGAAACTAATCCTGAAACTATCACTGATACCCCTGATAATGCGCTAATTCAAGGGGGAGACACAAAGAGGTGGGGTAATATCTACATACGACGACACAAAAGAGGTAATGAGCCACAGGCTCTAAGCACTCACTAAGAGTTAGAGCTGAAGGCAGGTCAAGAAGAAACAGTGGTAATAGAAAATTCTGACCCGGATCTTCCCATTGCAGTAAGGAAAAATCCTAGAGTGCCAAAATCATACACCCGATATCCTATTGAGAAGTTCGTTTCTTGTAAAGCCATTTCATCTAAATACAAGGCATTTGTCTCTCATCTTGACAGCATCAGGGTACCAGACACAATTGACGAGGCCATGGCTATACTTGAATGGAGGCAAGCTGTCTTAGAGGAGATGGAAGCTCTTAAGCGTAATAAGACATGGGATGTAATGGATCTACCAAGAGGAAAGAAGCCTGTTTGGTGTAAATGGGTCTTCACTCCAAAGTACAAAGCAGACGGAACTCTTGAGAAATATAAAACAAGACTGGTTGCAAAAGGCTTCACGCAAGTATATGGGGAGGATTATACTGAAACATTTGCACCAGTAGCCAAGCTAAATACAATTAAAATCCTCTTATCTATTGCAGTTAATCTAGATTGGGATCTGCACCAACTCGATGTAAAAAATGCCTTCCTTAATGGAGAACTCAAAGAAGAGGTATATATGAAATTACCTCCCGGGTTCTCGGGAAGAAAGCTAATCAAGTTTGCAAGCTTAAGAGGTCATTATATGGATTAAAGCAATCTCTACGTGCTTGGTTTGAGCGATTCACTGGGTTCTTAAGAGACATGGCTACACCTAGGGGCAGAGCGATCATTCCTTGTTCTTTAAGCATCATAAGGGTAAGATGGCTGTTCTAGCTGTATATGTTGATGATATAATCCTTACTGGAGATGATGAGGTAGAAATCAATTAAATCAAGGGAGCTCTTACATGAGAATTCCAAATCAAAGATCTTGGAGAGATGAAGTACTTTCTTGGGATGGAAGTTGCTTGATCAAAGGGAAAAATCTATATTTCCTAAAGGAAATATGTATTAGACCTTCTAAAGGAAACAAGGATGACAGGTTGCAGACTTAGCGACACACCTATACGGGTTGATAAAATAGTTAAAGAAGCAGATCTCGGAAAGGCTGTGGATATGGGGAACTATCAACAGATGGTAGGCAAACTGATATACCTGTCTCATACCAGACCAGACATTGCATTTGTTGTAAGTATGGTTAGTCAGCATTCCAAAGATCCTAAACAGAAACATTTGAATGAAGTCTATAGGATTCTTTGCTATTTAAAGGGATCTCCAGGATGTGGCTTATTGTTTAAGAAAACTAACAACAGAATTGTAGAGTTATTCACAGATGCTGATTGGGCAGGTGATCGAGATGATAGGAAATCCACATCTGGATATTGCACATATGTGTGGGGTAATCTAGTCACATGGAGAAGTAAAAAACAAAGTGTAGTTGCAAGAAGAAGTGCTGAAGCTGAATACAGGGCTGTTGCATTGGAGATCTGTGAAGGTATTTGGATAAAGCATGTTCTTGAAGACTTGAAAAAGTCTATGATTCTACCAATTAAGGTCTATTGTGATAACATGGCTGTAATTAATATTACCCATAATTCAGTTCAACACGATAGAACCAAACATGTCGAGATAGACAGACATTTTATAAGGGAAAAAGTTGATGAAGGCATCATTGATCTAAGGTATATGCCCCCTAGAGAACAGACCTCAGATATCCTCACTAAAGGATTGTCCAAGGACGGATTTGAGTATCTGATTGGCAAGTTGAACTTCATTGATATCTGCAGTCCAACTTGAGGGGGAGTGTAGAATCACGCCGAAAGCACAATCACAACAATCACATCACAATCACGCCGAAAGGGAGAAGAAAAGTCAAGATCCATAATTAGCGGAAAGTTTGTCTAGGATGTACAGTGTGTAGCACTCATCTGTATATATGTGTGTGTAGATTCGTGAATATGTAAGAAATTAGAATCATTCTCTTGTCTAATTTTTCTTCAGTTCTTCTTCAGAAAAATACTCTACCAATGGCCTCTTAGAGCCCCAAGCTTTCTATTTCTGTGCACGTTGAAATCAAGTAAAGATCTATTCACACACAGCATCTCGAATAATATGTGAAATAGTTTATATGTTCTAGGAGGATTTCCTAAAAATGGATTTTTGGCTGATTTTTCTTCCCCTTTAACTTACCATGCTAAGCTGGGAATTGATCTTGAGTTCTAAGATCGGCCAAGTAAAAGATGTTAGCCAAATGCCCTTATCAGGTTAAGGATGTGACTTGTGTGGATCATTTGTGAGTGTGCGCGCTTAATCTTAGCGGATGCTGCTGATATGGAAATTATAACTGCTTCCTTTTGTTCCTGAAATAGGTCTTTTGACCATTTTATATATTTACCCTCATTTTTGCCGGGGCAATGATTTTCTGTTACATTCAATTTGCTTGTCAGTATCTAAAGGGATGAAAAAGCACCAGGATGAAGGTCTGGAGCCAATACTTTGCCACTCCCGTTGTCATAAAGGGCGTTTACTTTATTATTTTCCTGCAAAACAGGGGTAATTTTGATATTATTCTTTTGCTCATTCAAAATCTTCCATGTTAATATCTGATGAAAGCAGTAAGCTGAAGCTGAAGTTTGATATTTTTTTTTTCCACGAATATATATGAATAGAGCTGAAGACATGAACAAAATAGTGACTTGAGAGATAACATGAAATTTAGAGTCCTTTGTTCATTCATTCATTCATTTAACTTTTCAAAGGTGCGATGCAAAACCATTTTACTTGCTAAATTTTATTACCCCAAATTTCATGGTCTAGAGGACACCGTAGTGAATCATTAAGAACTCAAAACTTTTGTTCATACTCTTGACATTCATTTGTTTTGTCGTTTACTTTTGGCTCAACAGCTTATCCTTTTTTGACTTTGCTTGTTTTTTGCCAAATTTTTCAACTCCTTTTGAAACCCTGATTTGATAATATTGGAAGAAAAATCACATTTTCAGTCAATGGATAAAAGCACAACATTTCTTCATAAGGACGTTATCTTCTAAATATTTCTTCTAGTTCTGTTTGTGGACCCGAGTATTTCAGGTTTGAGCAGAACTTTCATGATAAAGTACAAATTGTACTTTAGAGAATACAGTATTTCTAAAGTTGAATTTAATTAATCTCGTCTTTAGCTACACTATATAGTTTATAAGTTTATGTATGCGTAACAATATTAAAAAGTTATGAATGACTCTTGCTTTAACAGTGCTCGGGATGGGAGTTCCATGTCTGATTGGTGTGGTTGGCACACAGACCATGGTTCACTAACAGGTGACCATCTTATGTTTTTGGTCAGGGAGGTTTTATTCTAGTGTGGTTTTGTTGAAAAACTTGTTCTTCATGTGTCATCTTTTTTCCATTTTCTATTTAAATTTTAATTTGCAGGTCTGACTTGTGGTATGTTTAAGAGAAATGGCGTGGAAGTGCCTTGCCCTGATGGTGCTGCTGGCTTATATATTCGAACACGAAGTGACCAAGTTGTGAAAGTATGTCATTCCTTTCCTTTATTTGAAGTAACACAAGATACAATTCGTAAGAAATTATCATCATCAAAACCTACAATTACTTCTTGGTCCATTTCTCTTTGAGCATAAGAGTGTTCAAATATTCTTTAATGGATCCACAGATAATGTTGATTCTCCAAAAGTCAAAACTGTGCTATTTATTTCTATATCAGAAAATATGTTGAAATAAAAGGGTAAAATTCACACATCTGTAATGTCAAATAACATCAATCCATAATTTTTTTGATAAGACCATATCTTTTATTGAAGAAGGGTAGAAAGACAAATGACTGCAATTTGGTCAAATAAACTTGCACTTCACAGTCTCTTCCCTTTGTATTTAGGATGAACAAGATGAAAGCATGTATAACAGACACACTACTCTGAGTAGAAATGACGGTTGCATTTAAAGTGTGAAAGCATCTGTCCAATAATTTTTGACTTTTTTCTTTTTAACAAAAAAATGTTGGCAGTTTTTGTTTTGGTTTTAAGTGCAAATGTATATTCAACTGAAAACTGAATGAAACTTCCTTGGTTACTTTTCATAAACTTGGCTTATGAAGCTTAGAATTATTATGCTTCAATACATTGTATGTACTCATTTCATGTTTTACCCATTAGGTTGTGTTTGGAAAAGATGATATAGCTTACCAAATTGGTGAAACCACTGAAATATTATCTGGAGGATATCTTTGTGCAACACCTCACTGTGTTCAGGTAAACTCTAAGCCTCAGAATCGCTTTGTTGTTATTTTTAAGCATACCATGTGTTCTGGTAATCTTACAATATCAAACTATGTTTTATACGTTCCTTTTTCGTTTCTTTATATTGTACGGATTTGGTTTCATTTTCTCCATGCTAACTGTTGATTACAAACCAGCATCGTTTCCCCCCCTCCCCCTAAGCTTTTCATTTTGTACATTTAGTGTTCTTGTGGACCGGTTATCACTCACATTTGTCAATTTTTGCTATCATGTGCTTAATGTACAAATGCTTTCTGGGGTCTTTCAATTGAAAGCTCATCTTTCTTTTTTCTCCATCAACTTTCTGGGATGGTGATGGTTTGAATATGAGATGTTCTGGCTAAGCCAACTTAGAAGATAAACATGGATATTTGGCATGCTACGGTTTGATCATAAGATGATTTTAAGTAATTTTGTGATATATAAGGTGGATAATAAATGAAAATTTTCCTTCATGTTCCGCATGTCCTTGGTATCTAGTACCTTGATGTGTCTCTTGAGTTGTAGCGTATCAGATCTAGATTCAGTTTCTAATGGCATCTAATCTTGTTAAATATGAATTTTCTGATACTTTTAGGCTCCTAAGGGAGAGGAGGCTTCTGGTATTGAACGTTCAACATTTGCCTTCTTCATGCAACCTGACTGGTATGCATAATCAGATACTAAAGTTATCTTTTTAGACTTGAGTTTACATGCTGAATTCTGTGCTGCTTGAATGTTTGGCAAACTTGAGGTTAACTATGAATCCTGGCTTACTCAACATTTTTGCTTTTCAGGGATGAAAAACTCAATTTTCCCGAGGATGTTCATATTCATAAAGAGGTATGAATTTTGAAGTCTTGACCCTCACCTTGGGAATGACCATATCATTGATTAAACCTTAAAAGCTAGACTTTCATGTCTAGAGCTCAGTTTAAGACAATGAAATGCTTCATTCAGGGAATGCAACTGTCTACTTATAATATTTTCAGTGCCACCAAATATATTTAGGATCTCCCTAATTTCATAAGTTAGGGAAAGGTCAGACAAGGAGTGTTTTCATCTAATTTATATATATATATATATATATATATATATATATATCAGCCATAGGCCACTTCAGCTAAGAGAGCTTATGCCATCAAGTCCCATAAATAGTTTATTATGACGTCTAACATGCTCTATTAAGCAAAAATCTATTGGACTTGAAGCAAGGACAAAGGATTAGTCTATTCTATGGTATGCTAAAACTTAATTTGAAGCAAGAGAATTAACACTGATGGAACACTATACAACTTGGTCATAAAGGTTGTAATGCCATGTTAAAGTACAACTCAAACGGCTAAACAATTAAATGTAGAGCCATGAATAGTTTATTATATTCTCTCACAAAACCCATATGACCCATTTGGCTTTTCTTTTAGTAAGTTGATCAGATTCTGAACCTGGTAGTGTTCACTTTATCCATAATTCTATAAAGAAAATATTGTACAATATATCTTTCAAATCTAGATCACCAAGCCTCAACCTTCGGTCTTCTGTATATAAACTTAATATGCTGGATTTCTAGAGGCTAAATTATGCTTATTCTTTCTTTCTATTTTGCAGCTTATACCATCAAACGCTTCCCTTACTTTTGGAGAGTATTCAGAGATGCTGATAGACAAATATTACCACCAAAAGAAGTAATGTTAACCATTTTGCCCATTGATGTCTAATTATGAATTGAACTCCTTGCCTTTGTAGATTTTCCCTTAGTCTCCCCTTTAGCTACTAGTTGTTCTGGTTCTCTAGTCTAGGTAAAATAAGTGCTTCTGCGATATATTAGACAAGATTTCTCCCTCCATATTTACCTTATACAGCGCAAAACCATTTATAATAAGGTGATCCAAACAAATATATCTGTAAAGTTGTAAGTAGTTGAGTCATAAACATTATTAGCTCATTTCAAATTTCATGCAAGTACATTATATTCACTTTATAATTGTATAAAATATTTAGAATTTGTGATGACAAAGCATTATTAAGTTATAAGATTATAGATGATGAGCGGATTTGAGGAAAATATATAAAACTCAGTTCCTAAATAACTTTTACTTTCTTGGGAAATCTCAACCCAATTTCATTTGGAAATATCTAAAGTGTTTATATAGAGTTGCTTATCATAAGTATGCTCATGTAAGTCGAAATAAAACTCCTCACTTACTTACTTCATATGCTTATGAATACTGTAATAATCATTCCAAATAATCCATATAGTTAGTTACACATAATAAATATATGATTCTCTAATAAAAAGTGAGTTGTATCTTAGTAAATAATATCCCATGTTTGTCTCTAAAAATCAAGCAATCTCATATTTCATACTATTAATTAAAAAAAATCAAATAAAAATCATACATTAAAAATCACCATTGGCTTGGCTCCTCAAACACAATGTGGAAAAGAAGTTCACAAAGTGGTTAGTGGGACACGTCCTGTCACAGTGAGTGGGGAGTTCTGTTCATACACGTGAATAGGAGACAATCTGAGTGACATCTTACACCCTACATGTTTCAATTCAGCTCATAAACAAAATGGTCCGCATTACCTTGGTAGATAGGCGTTACTTCACAAGCTTGTTATTAGGTCTCATCAACGTGTCTTCGTTAAGTTGATGTGTTTCATGTGCATGTTGCTTCACCTTTCTTATCTGTGATCTTATTGGAAGCTTTTATCTTCCATCAGTCATTATCACTTGAATAACTACCAATGAATCTGTATAAACCAATACCCTATGATTAAAGCAGATAAAACTGCACAAGTAGACGCCATGTGATCCACTTCTTATACCATATTATGTCCTAAATATAACCTACAGTTAATTTTTTTTAAAAGATTAAAGAAGTTAATTAAATTATTTTAAAGTATTTATATTTATCATTTTTTCTAAACTAATTTGTCTAATTTATAAACTAATATGTAATTTAATCATACACAACATATGATATGATTAAGTAATTTATTTAGCTTCTTTAATTTCTAAAAAAAAATTAATTGTATCTTATATTGAAAACCATAGGACTGTATCTTATATTTAAGACCATAGGTTTAATTTCTCAAAAAAAAAGTTAATTATATCTTATATTTAAGACTATAAGGTTTGTGTGTGTGTGTGTGTTTAAGAGAGAGAGAGAGGTTCTATTATTATCAAGTCAATTGAGGGCAACTAACTCCAAACATCATACTCAAACATTCAAACCTCTTCTCATTAAATGCCTATTTGGATTAATAGTGTAAGCTGCCTTCCTGACGTGATTTACTATATACAAGATAAATATATTAAAAGAATTTTATCTCAACTTGTATGAACGTATTTTTTAAATATTAACTCAAACAAACACTAAAACTAACACATGTTCATAAAGAAAGACGAGTAACAATTTTTCCTTCGCACTTCTAATTAGACTGTCACATACTGCACTATACTGATTGTTAACCAATCGTGGGCATCCAACCAAATTCATTTAAGTATTTTTTTAAAAAAAAAATCCAATCTCCTTTTTTTGTTTTTTGAAAAATGAAATCCTATCTCTTTCTCTCAACTCAAAAATTTGCCAAACCAAAAAAGTTTTATTTGGAAAAACAAATTGAGGAGAAGCAGGAAAATGGGACCCTTTATTATTTACCCTTTTTTGTGTGATTTGGAGACAACATTTGACTACTCATAAGTCATAACTGATAACTACTCAACCCGTCATGCCTCTCCTCCTTGTCCACTTGATTGGTTGCTCCGTTTCTTTAGGACTTTGTTTGTTTGGTCGGTTTATCTTCTAACTTCTGAATATGTAGTGCCCGCACATCAATTTCCATGTAGCTTTATATGATATTCAGGATTTTTAAAAAAAAAAAATCATACAACAGAACTGTCTTATAGTATTTTATTTTACCAACAACTGACTTTTTAAATATATCATTAGCTAAAAAGTCTTTTTAATACTCCTTTCGGAGTTCCAGTCCTTAATATATGATATATTAGAGAGTTGATCTAGATTCTAAATATAAGACATACTTTTTATATATGTCAATATTTCTTAATTTACCATTTTCAACAATAATTAAGAAGGAGAGGGAGTGATGAAATTAAAAAAGATAATTAGGATGTTTAACCGCTGAACCAAACATCATCTATGTGAAAATGAGTTTTGTCTCGACTTATATGAAAATCACTTATATAATAATTAACTGCTCATCCAAACATCCTTTATAGGTTTTCACTTGTTTTCTTTTGTTATATAATAATCTAATTGGGATATATTTGAATATTGTTGGAGTAATTAAAGATAAAGTTAAGCTGCAAATTTGTCTTGAAAATTTTCGTTGGAGAGTAATGTTGTTCCAAAAGATTTTTTTAGATTCAATATTACCCTGAAAGTTTTAAAATATAGCAATATTACTCCTATACCATTAAATTAACATTCACAATTAAAAATTATCATTGACCATTAACTTTTTTATAATAAATAAGAATATTATTTTATTTTAATATTTCTGAGACCATATTCAACCTCAAAACTTTTAAAAAAATATTACTTCTCAGTCAAAGTTTTTAAAACAAATTTGTACGGTGAGATAACTCTCCCAAAAACTTTTCCATTATGCACTCAAACTCAAACTCAAACTCAACACGTGGTATTTAAGCTGTCAAAATCTCCTCACTAAAACCAAGCACATGGGTAGATATAAGATCTCCTCACTTATTAGGTATCATCAACGTGTCTTCATTAAGTTGATGTGTTTCATGCGCATATTGCTTCACCTTTCTTATCTGTGATCTTATTGGAAGCTTTTATCTTCCATCAGTCATTATCACTTGAATAGCTTCCAATGAATCTGTATAAACCAAGACCCAATCAACAAGGCAAATAAATCTGCACAAGTAGGGGCCCAGTGATCCAACTTCTTATACCACATCAAATAATAAATATAAGATACTGTTAATTTTTTTTTAGAGATTAAAGAAATTAATTAAATTATTTTAAAGTGTTTATATTTATCATTTTTTTTATAAACTAATTTGTTTGACTTATAAAATGATATATAATTTAATCATACATAACATATGATATGATTAAGTAACTTATTTAGTTTCCTTAATTTATCTAAAAAAAGAAGTTAATTATATCTTATATTTATGATTAGAGGTAATATGGTGTGTGTGTGTGGCTATCTAATTAGGCCACATTCGATTATTATCAGAAGGTAACTATTTTAAAGGCATTTTCTATATTCATACGGACTTAAACTCAAAACCTCATATTTAAACTTTCAAAGCTTGTTCATTAAAACTAAGAGGCTGTTTGGAATAGCTTATGAAAATTTTATAAGTGCTTATGAATTGTAATTTACGGTCTACGAGGTAGCTTTTACGGTCTACGAGGTGCTTTTACGGTCTACGAAGTGCTTTTACAGTCTACGAGATAAATATGTGGAGGAGATTTATCTCGATTTACGTGAATCGGGCTTATATGATAAGCCCGATTCAAAAAAGCTATCACAAACAGCCCCTAACACATGTTGATAAAGAAAGCCCAGTAACAATTTTTTCCTTCACATTTCTAATTAGACCGTCACATGCTGCACTATACTGATTGTGGACCGACCCGTGGGCATCCAACCAACTTTATTTAAAGTATTTAAGAAAAATCCAATCTCCCCTTTTTTTTAAAAAAAAATGAAATCCTATCTCTTTCACTCTTCACTCAACTAAAAAATTTGCCAAACCAAAAAAAATTTTATTTGGAAAAACAAATTGAGGAGAAGCAGGAAAATGGGACCCTTTATTATTTACCCTTTTTTGTGTGATTTGGAGACAACATTTGACTACTCATAACTCAACCCGTCAGGCCTCTCCTCCTTGTCCACTTGGTGGGTTGCTCCGTTTCATTAGGACTTTCTTTGTTTGGTCGGTTTATACTTTATATTCTAACTTCTGAATATGTAGTGCCCTCACATCAATTTCCATGTATTTTTATATGATATTCAGGATTTTTTTTAAAAAAAAATCATACCACAGAACTGTCTTATATTATTTTATTTTACCAACAACTAACTTTTTAAATATATCATTAGCTAGAAAATCTTGTTTAATACTCCTCGTGCCCTTAATATATAAGATATATTGGAGAGTTGATCTATATTCTAAATATAATACATACATTTTATATCTATCAATATTTTTTTAATTTATCTTTTTGATGCTTCCACAACAATAATTAATGAGGAGAGGAAGTGATGAAATTAAATAAGATGGTTATGGTATTTTAAAAAATTCATGTCATATTAACTAACTTCATCAATCTAATCATACTAGATAAATATGTCTTATATTAAAAATTAGAAAGGATAATTTTATTTTGTCTTCCTTTACCTTTTTGCCCGGAGTCATTTATCCTACACTCCTCTAACTAACACCTCTGTTAGCTTTTTTGGGCCTGTTTGTGTTAGTGGTGGAGAAATAGCTTTTTTTTTTTCAATTTGACTTTTGCAGAAGTCATATTGTAAATGTGATTTGTGTTGGGATTAGTGGTGACATAAGTGACTTTTTTTTTAATCTTGAACCTGTTTGGATTAGCGTTTGAAAAGTCCGTTTAGATGAAAAATAACTGAAAAGAGCATAAACCTTATTGAATACTACACACACAAACATATATTGTTTGTATATATTATTGTAATTGATGTGAAAAAATATAAATAAAATTTTTAAAAAATAAAATTATATTGTTATAATTGGCATGAAAAAATTAAAATATAATTGCTAGAGAAGAGAATGAAGAGAGCGAAGCTGACCGTTGGGAGAAGCTGGGTGTGGCAGGTGGAGAAGCTGGCATAAAGGGCTTCTATTAGAAGCAGCGGTGGGGACAAAAGTACAGTGAAGTTGATTGTGGGCCCAAACACTGAAGATTGCCATCCACTAGGCTTTTTTGTTGAACCGTGTGTTGGGGTGTTTCAACCGTGTTTACAAATAGACCCTTTATAATTCATGTTTGTATCACCTGAAAATGATTCTCTATTATCTTGTAATTGATCCATGACACATCAATCATCTCTCGTATTATGAATTCTATTTTCTCTTATATAATCATACATTCATCTCAATGTTTGGATGAGCTGCAGCTTATTTTATAAGTGTTTTTCACGTAATTCAAAACAAAACTTATCTCACATACTTACTTTATATATCGTAAATCACAATTGAAAAACACTTTTGAAGGTTCTAATCGCTATTCCAAACATCCACATATTTGCTGCCTCATTTTTTTTTATTCTTTTTAAGGGAGTGTTTGGATTAGCTTCTAAAAATATATTGTGGAAAACAAAAATCGATTAATGGAATATATTGTCAAAAGTTGTTCTTCCAAGCAAAAGCAAGGTTCGGGTTTTCAAAACCATGATTTCACGAGTTAAAATTTATTCCTAGTAATCAAAATTTTAGGATAAATTTACACCTTAAACCTATCTATTTTTATATCACAAATAGCGTGTATGTGTCAAAGAAGGCGATTCTCACATAATTAAGCCATAATCAAATTCTTAGACAATAAGCGAGTGTTTGGAAAAACCGCGGTTTTAAAAACCCTTTTCCACAAATCAAGACAAAACTTATCTTATATATTTATCTCGTAAATCGTAAAAACTATTTTTAAAAATTAATCTAAACACACACTAAATCACTTAGCATGGTGACATACACATAAAGGCTAAAAAAAATTCAAAATTACGGTGTTGTTAATCAAGAGTCCGGTGTTGTTATTAGTCCTGAAACTTGTGAATTTCAAATTTATCCTTGGAGTTGTTAATGGAGAAAGTAGTGTTGTTAATCAAGAGCCCGGTATTGTTATTCCAAACTCAGGGAGGGAGAGCTAAAGGGCAAAATTGTCTTTTTATCAAAATTTCTAAATCCTAGATTCCTCGTCCGTAAAATTCGATGTATTGATTTGGAATTTCCATTTTTGATTGCATTTTTCTAGAATTTTCTCTTTTTATTTTATGATTATATTAATTATTTTTAAATTAATTTATTTTAATTTTAAAATGATATATAAAAATATTTTTTAAAAAATAATATAATATATATTATAATTAAATAATTTTTAAAATTTTCTCTAAATTAAATAAAAATATCTTATTTTATAAATGGAGGTAGTAATGGTCTATTTGAATTTGTTTGATTTTTTTTTTTTCGATACATTGAATGTGTTTGATGTGACGCCATTCAAAAGGTAAGATTCTTTGATGAAATCCTTTAACAAACTTATGTGATTTGACTTTGCTTTTATATGATTTGACTTTAATTTAGTTTTTTTTTTTGGCACAAATTTTAGTTCTGTTTTAAATGAACAAAATTTATTCCACATTTGGGGAACAAGACTCATGACAAAAATTATTTTCTAACCCATCAGGTATTAAAAAAATTATGTTCTAACTAAAATTAAACATAAATTATGATAATATACCTTTATTTCAATTGAAATTAAATTAAGTTAAGGAATTAACGTTATATAACATATAATTTATGCATTAAGACATGCTGCATAAAACATGCGGATCAAATATTTCTTAACAAAAAATATTTTTAAGTAAACTAAACTAAGAACATATTTGAACAAATTATAGGTGATTAGTCATGCTATTTTTCAATTATATTTTGATTATATTAAATGTATATGAAACTTTATTGCCTCACGAACAATGATCAATAAAATTTTTTTATGTTCATATTATTTTTTCATTATTAAAAATTTTAAATATATTTCATTGATGTTTATATATTAAAAACTGAGTATCATCTTAAAATTTTTTAAAGGTAAAAATGAATCTTTTAACTTCACATAGTATTTCACTTTAATTCTTTAATTTGGTAAACTATCTTTTCATTCATTTAACCCTTTTCGTTAATAAAAAATATTGAAATTGAAATTGTAAATATTGAAAAAATATCATCAATAGGTTGAGTTTAATTTTTTAAAAATAATAATTGATGCAAAAAAAAAAGATAAAAAGATGTTAAGGTTAAAGGATTGAAAATATACTAAATAAAATTAAAGGACTAATCTGAAAGCTTGGATAAAATTAGAGTATAAAATATATACTTTTATTTTTGTTAAATTATTATCTATTTTATATATGATCAGGGAGAAAATATATAAATTAATTATCATTTTTGAATAACTAATTAATATTTATCCTGATACAGTACCAAAAAAGAAGAGGTGATAATGATCATTGATATTTGATTCACAAATACTTTAGAAGAAACAAATCACACGGTTTGCATGTCAGAATGGGAAGGTAGGAAGAAGCTACCTATAAGCCTATAACGCTATTTGTTTGTTTTGGATAGCAATTTTCAATCATAATTTATAAGATATGAGGTAAATATATAAAATAAATTTTATTTTAATTTAAATAAAAAATATTTATAAAATAAAAATAAATTATCCCATACACACACTTAGCTTCAAATTGCATGGATTGGCCTTTACGTAAGCCGTTGGGACCACACTACGTGGATTATTAAATTCGTCCACCTAATTTAAAAGCAAATATTACATTTATATGCCCTAAACTTATTAAAATTCTAATCGGTTGGCCAAAAAATTATTAAGAATTATGATGGAAAACTTTATAGTCATAATCAACTTTATTTAAAAATTAAATGACTAGAGACAAAATTCACTGTGATATTTTAAGCAATTTAATTTTTAAGTTTTAAGAAAATTATTATAAACATGATTTTAAACTATACTTTCCAAAAAAAAATAATATGAGCAATTTTTTAAGATTTTATAATGAAACATTGTTTGATAGTGTTATTGAGAAAAGAATTCTTTTTTCGTCGCGTTGAAATATAAAATAAAAATATTTATCTTCATCAACTTTTTTCAGTCTATCATGTATTTAAGTTTATAAATCATTGAGAAAATTGGAATCCCTCATGTAAATTTTATTCATAAGAATAACTCCAATCAAAAGGTTAGTATGTTAGTATTGTAAAGAATACTATCATACTCGAAGGGTGTCACATTATTTAAATTCTATTTAATGAAAATACGATAACTTAAATCATTTAATAATAACTGATTGATTATTTATATAAAAAAATTAATGTTTAATTTGTTTTCAAGAAAAATAAATATCTTAATTTGAAAAAACTAAAACAAAATGACCATTTTATATTTTTCTTACAAAAATAAAATTTAAAAATTTTCATATGAGTTATCAGTAAATTAGAATTAAAATGATTTGGGTTAGTATATTTTTATTGGATCTAAGTTTAGATGATGTGACACTATTAGAGTATATAAATATTTATTAGTATTCTATGTATACAAAATTTACAAAGTAGGAGTTTTATGAATAAAAATTTATCAACATAAAAACCAATAAGATTTTTAATGAAATATTTTTTCAAAACCCTTTATCATATAAATCTTTCTTATCAAATAAAAAAAATACTAAAGGTGTTAGATTACTAGAGTTCAGTGACGGGAAAAAAAGGCCACACGAGGTCCTAAAAAGCCAATAAGTATTTTTACTCTAATCTTAACAACAATAACTACACGAATAGACTTTTAAGAAAAATAAGTAAGTAGGGCCCACCGAACATCTGACGCATATAGGGGTGTCCTCCGGGTGTTCTCGAGATAGGACGGGATTGGGAAATCCTATTCCCGATCCCGAGAAGGGTTCGAGAATGATTTTCATTCTCGATCCCGATTCTTTTTTAAACAAAAAAAAAATTCCTATATTGAGTTTTTTTGTTGTGTTTTCTTTAGCCTAGGACAAATATATAATTTGTCTAATATCATATTGTATCAAATTTGTCCAATACAAATATATAATTATTCCAATATATACTTAAAATTGTCGATTCAGTTAAAAAAACCACAAGGATAAGAATAAAAAATTAGAATTATTTAATAAATAATAAATAAAATTAACTAAATAAACTAAAAGAATAGATATTACCTTGAGGGTGTTAAGGATTTTCACATTCTCTTTACATTTGGTTTTTCCTTCTTAAATATATTTTTTAAAATGTATATATTTTTGGGATTAGGAAATCCCATTCCCGATCCTGAAAAAATTTTCCTGATCCCAAATTTTTCCCGTCCCAAAAATTCCCGTCCTGATTTATTCAGGATCGGGACAAGAAAATGTTGCACACCCTAGACGCATATAAACATATGCCCACGCTTGCCCGTCACACTTGTGGCGATGATTTGACCCTTAGGGGCTGTTTGTTATAGCTTTTTTGGATCGGGCTTATTATATAAGCCCGATTCACGTAAATCGAGACAAATCTCCTCCACATATTTATCTCGTAGACCATGAAAGCACTTCGTAGACCGTAAAAGCACATCGTAGACCGTAAAAGCTACCTCGTAGACTGTAAAAGTTACCTCGTAGACCGTAAATTATAATTCATAAGTACTTATAAAATTTTCATAAGCTATTCCAAACAGCCTCTTATTGTTTCTCCTAATCCTCTCGTTCTCCTTACTCTCTCTCTCTCTCTCTCTCATTTGCCAAGATAAAAGTTCTCCACCAGAGCTAAGCAGATCGATTATGAACATAGTAAAACCTTACGAGACAGACTCTATCATTACCTTCTCTGATGGGTGAGAAGCTAACAAAGACTGCCTTCTCCAACCGCTAAGGATTTGGCAGAATTGGGGAATATAATATACAGTCCAGATTATAATAAAACGGGTGGAGGAGATGCACTTTTAATAGCTGTATGATCTGTCTATTTCTGATCGATTAGATCTATTGGACGGGTAGGATTAAGAGATTCTGAGGGATGCTGAGGAATAAGATACTGAGAGAAACCGAACTCGTTGTGGCCATGGCTATCTCTCACTTCACTTCAAAGCCCCAATTCTCTTGCCATCGTTCTAAACGGGAATCTCGTCGGAGCCTCCGTAAGCGGTGTTTTCAGATAGTCAAGTAGCAGAAGACGCTCTTCTACATCCTTGGCCACTGTATCACTATACTCCTTTATTGGCACGACCATACGATTTTTGATTATTAGAGAGAGAGAGTTACCTTTTGGATTGCGATTCAGCTTCACAACAATTGGAAGAGTTTCATTTATCGGTCAATTTCGATGTTTCAATAACAGTGGATCTCAATTCGCGCAATTTGTTGATTGCCGGAAAGAGGAATTGCAACGAGGCGGCGAAGATTCTAGAAGCATCTCGCACTTGACATGATACATTTTTTATTGTATATAAACCGTATTTGTATCATGTCCTATCAAATCGCTCCTAAGGACGAGAGTGAAAGAAGAAATAGAACAAGACAGAGATGACAAAGAAGAAGATCTCTTTAACAAAATCATAATATCTAAACCGTATATGTAAGATACTGAGGTAGTGAAACGCTGTCATTGATATCAAAGCCATTATAAGGGGTGAGGTTCTAAGAACCACCCCCCTTATCACTAAGATTGTTGAAGAATCTCCATAAGAAAATCTCAAAGAAACAAGAGCACCCACAAACATACACGGTGAAGGAGAAAATGATGTCCCCACCATCAACTGCACAAACATACACTTTGTATTCAATGATTCATCGCCACCAATAAAAGTCACAATAGTCTTATGAAATATGTAACCACTATGATGTAAGACTATAGTCATAAAACCCCAACCCCAAAAAAACATGTATCAAAGTCATTATGTTAGGATTGCTGCCGTCAAAACCTTCAAATTTGCTCATTGCCATACAAACAAGCAACACCACAATTAAAAGTCTAAAGAAACATACATATAAATAGAGATCAGTACAAATTATAGACGTCTCTTTTCTTAAAAGGGAGTCGTGGAGGAAGAAGTGGTGAACGATGCTCACCTAATAATGAGAAAAAGACTCCCACCATTTAAGAAAACTCAAAAGAGGGGGGAAGCTCACCCAAAGCTAATCATAGAAGATTGCTTAGGTCTTATAGGCTGAGTAAAAATGAATAAGAGAAATATAAAAAACCTTTTATGGATACACATCAAGGTGTTGTACCAAGCAAGGGATACACGTCAAACAAAAGGTACAACCAATTAGAGAAAAGTGAGGGTGGAGAGATTCGAGTCTTGAAAATGCAATTGTATTAAATAAAGGGTGAAGGGACAAAAATGCCCATATACTTTTATAAAAAGAGCATCCGGCACCCAATACTTCTACTTGAAGCATAAATACCCACGTACTTTTTTTTGTGGGAGCAAAAATAACCCAACCGTTAAGTGAGGCTAACTCTAGTTACTTTTAAAATCAGTGGGCCCCACAATTTTATTTTAATGACTATTTAAAATCAGAACACCGCCACTCCTCATTACCTTACATCCACCGCCGTCGCACCTCACCATTGTCCACCGTCCACCATCACTTTCGGTTCTCTCTCACCTTCAACCACCTCTGTTTTGGTTGACTAATTGGGAAAGGAGTAGAACCGAGAGAGAGATAGAGGACAAGCATCATCATCATCGACGATTCTTTCTCTGTTCTCCGTCACTCTCCTCATCACCTTCCATCACCGTCATCTCACCATCACTGTCACCTTTTCATCATTCCAGGTTCAAAGAGCAGAGAGAAAAGCCATGGGTAAAGCTGGGGAAGTCGCAGAACAGAGAGGGAAGAGTTTCAGTTGCCGAAAGCCTCATTTTCGCAAGACACCGTCATCATCGCCACTCCTCATCACCTTGCATCCACCGCCGTCACACCTCTCCATCGTCCACCATCACTTCTGGTTCTCTCTCACCTTCAACCACCTTTGTTTTGGTTGTCTAATTGGGAAAGGAGAAAAACCGAGAGAGAGAGAGAGGACAAGCATCATCATCATTGGCGTTATTCTTTTTCTATTCTCCGTCACCATCCAGTTTAGATCATCCACTACCATCATTCATCATCTAACTTCCCATCTGTCGTCCTTCACCGACTACCCAGAGCAGAGACTGAGAAGCTCGGATAGAAACTGAACCATGTGCGCAAGTATGGGATTCAGAACTGGTAGGAATGTTTATGGAACAAGATCAGTCGAGCTTCTAATGGAGGATTCACGGAGAAGGAAAGCTTTCTCTGCTAAAGTCTTCTTTCTCAGATACTCACGTCTCGGCTTGGGAGCTTTCTCAGATAAAGTCTTCTTTCTTTGGTTCTTTAAGAGAGATCAAAAAGGGAGAAAGAAAGCTCGGAAGGAAAATTTGTGTGATGATTTTACAAAAGAAATTATAGCCTACTAAAGGGAGAAGCAAAGCTTGCGTCTCGGACGAGGAAGGAAGGGTGAGGTGAGAGAGACAATGTTTTCTTTTTAAATAGTCATTAAAATAAAATTGTGGGACCCATTGATTTTAAAAGTAACCTGAGTTAGCCTCACTTAACGGTTGGGCTATTTTTGCTCTCACCAAAAAGAATACGTGGGTATTTATGCTCCCAGTAGAAATATTTGGTGCTGGGTGCTCTTTTTATAAAAACACATAGGCATTTTTGCCCCTTCACCCTTAAATAAATAAATAATAAGTGGTAGAACTTTAACATCCTATATGGTTTTCAACGTAAAAATCAAAGCAAACAGTAAGTTGGCCCAAGTAGTTAATTCATGCTTAACAATACCATAATACTAATCGATCAAGTGATTGTTTGGACCGTAAAAGCACTTTTTAAAATATTTTTTTTAAATTGAAATAAAACTTCTCTCATATATTTATCTCGTAAATCATAAAAACACTTCTCCTCAAACAATCAGGGACCAACTAAGGTTGAAATTTAATACCATGGTGACTCTACCCAATACGATTTGAATTAGTTTGTTCATGTTAAATCCTCATGTTGAAGTGGAGAATGGAACTGGCTTCCCTCCGCTACTAGTTCCATCCGTTGCCATCCTTTAACTATACCGTTTTTGTGTAGTTATAGGTGTAAAATGATAGGGATGATTTTTTTTTTTTAAAAAATGTGTCTAGTATTTTGAAGTATTTTTCTGGTTGTATCTGGTACCTTAAAATATTTTTTAAGTAGCATGCAGTATCCTAAAATAATTTTTAGTGCTTTTAACCCCTTAAAATATTTTTTTAGTTGTACCCAGTGTGTTAGTAGACTGATTGCAATTTTATCCTTAATGTATTTTTTCAACTCCAAAAATTATTTTAAAATATTTTTTGGTGCTTTTAATTCTTTAAAATATTTTTTCAGTTGTATCCAGTGTATTAGGAGACTAAAATCCTGTGTCTTAGGAGACTAACTACAATTTTACCGTTAATGTATTCTTCTTAGTAGTAACGAACATCCAAAACTTAGGATATTGATTTATTGATCTCCACACACTCTAAAATATTTTTCCAGTAGCACATAATATTTTAAAGTAATTTTTGGAGTTAAAAAAATAATTAAGGATAAAATTGCAATCAGTTTGGTAAGACACTGGATACAACTAAAAAAATATTTTAAAATGTTAAAAGCAAAAAAAAATTATTTTAAGATGTTAAAAGCAAAAAAAAATATTTTAGGATACTACATACTATTTAAAAAATATTTTAAGATCATAGATACTTTCAGAAAAATAACTCAAAATACTAAACATCATTTTTTTAAAAAAATTCAGCCCCACCATTTTACACCAAAAACTACACTAAAATGATGTAGTTTTAAGAAAAAGATGACAGTAGATGGAACTGACAACGGAGGGAAGCGAGTTCCACGGAGTATGCCTATGATGCTAGGTGAGTAGGTGGTCCAATCATTTAAAAGAAAAAGAAAGGTCGGGGAAAAAATATCTACGAACTTTTTTAAAAAGTGCACCTATCATCATTAAATTTAAGGTTAAGGGGCAAAAATGCCCATAATCTTTTATCAGAAGAGCACCTGCCACCATATATATTTTTTAGGTGCAAAAATACCTATTAAAATTACAAAAGGTGGCAAAAATACCACCTTCGTTTGTTTAGGCAACGTTGACTGTTAGAAAGAAATTCCGAGCTAAAAGTGGTGATTTGGATGCTGAGGTGGAAGTAGAAATTTCCTCCCTGGAGAAATTGAGAGTGAACCACATGACTAATTGGGTATATTGGAGGTTTTATGGGGCACTGCCCATAGTATTCGCCGCTAGTGCAGAAGATCATGAAGGGTGGAGAAGAAAGAAAATATTCACAGCTAAACCAAACCACTTGTATTCTTGGAGGAGGAGGAAGAGGAGAAGAAGGATATGTGTGTGCGTGCTATCTGATATGGCAGCATCTTCATGGGCGTTGCTGTTAGAATAAGAGGAGATCATAGTCCGATGAATCAACAGTAACATTCATCAACTCAAATTTCATCAACAACCGCAGCTGTACCACTCTAAAAGAAGAGAAACTAACTAGGAACATCAAGCAAGTATCCAATACTTTCATCAAATTTCCATATCAACCATACTCATTCAAGATCGAATCATGTTTGCTCTGTTGAAGCTTAGTCCTGCGACGAAGCTATCCTCTCGTTCTAGAAATTCTTTCAAGGTCCCACCTCCTGTGGGCGTCGCCGTTGAAATCTGCATTTTCACTGTTGTGTGCCATTGTCTACTGAAGCTAGCGTAGAGATCTACGTCTTTCATGGATCTTGGCTTCCTCTTATAAATCTTGTTTTGCCGAAGCTAGGAGGAGGAAGGGAAAAGAACATTGAGATGGATGGCGATTTACTCATTTTTGGTTTTTTATTCCATGGGTCTTCAAAACTCATTGGGATCTTGGCATCTTGCACGCCATCAGGTAGGATCAAATGGGAGGAGTAAGAGAAAACAATGGGAGGAAGAGAGAAAGAGACTGTGTGTATTGGATAATTAAAATAACATTGGTGAGTGGATTGGATTGACACTGTACAAGCTAAAAATAACGGCAGTTAGCTCAAATAAACGGAGAAGGTATTTTTGCAATATTTTGTAATATTGATAGGCACTTTTACACCTAAAAAATATATATGGTGTCAGGTGCTCTTTTGAGAAAAGTTCATAGACATTTTTACCCCTTAACCCTTAAATTTATAATCACTTTTGTAAAAAAAAATATATATGATCATGGGCACATCAGTGAGTATTTTTTTCCTATTAACCTAAATAAGAGGTTGTTTGGCATTGCTTTGATGAATCGGGCTTATTATATAAGTCCGATTCACGTAAATCGAGTTAAATCTCCTTCACATATTTATCTCGTAGACCGTAAAAGCACCTCGTAGACCGTAAAAGTTACTTTGTATTCCGTGAATCACAATTTATAAGTACTTATGGAGCTTTCATAAGCCCATAAGCCCATAAGCTTATGGGCTTATTCATTTCAATTGGGACTTTGAAATGAAAATTAAATGCTTGAAAATGACACATCAAAATTGGGCATATTCATTTCAATTGGGACTTTGAAATGAAAAAGGAAAGCCCATAAGCCCATAAGCCCATAAGCAAGCTCACTGCTCTAGATCGTGTAGGTTTAGAGTGAATCCGGCTACCATCATTTTTTCTTGTTTTTCGTCCTTTTCTTAATTTAATTAAATTGTTAGAGTAAGATTTTAAATGATTCAGATTTAATATATTTTTATCATAAAAAGAAGTCTGCACCGTTTCTAGATTGAAAAGAAGAAAAAAAAAAGGGAGCCGATCCGGTTAGAGCAGGCATCTACATTGTTTCGATTCTGCCAGAAGACACTCGCTCGCTTGCTCCGTAGCACAAGTCGAGAGAGAGACTGAGAGAAAGCTTCAAGCTTCAATGGCCGCCAAGCGTGCTTTGCAGCCTCTATTGAAATGTTTGAGGGTGCCGGTTCAGCCTCTAAGTCAAAATATCTTCTCGATTTCCCCTCACTTGTTTCGACGCTTTTCCACGGAGGAGGTTAGAGGATGCTTTCTCGATAAGTCGGAGGTCACCGATCGCGTCATCTCCGTCGTCAGAAACTTCAAGAAAGTTAGTCCTTCCAAGGTATGATGGTCTTGCAGTCATACTTGACTTATGTAGGCTGTTTGGCACTAGGGAAATGGATGACGGAATCTGTTTTACTTTGTTTTTCTTTGATTCTTTTGAAAAATAAAGTTGGTGTGTGGTTGAAACCGAGATTATTCTCGCCATTTATCAAAGCCCTCAAGATTTCTGATAGATACTTCATGAGACTTAATGGGAGCCTTGATTTGCTTCTGAGTGAGGTTGTTCAAAAGGTGGTTGCAAAAGGGGGAAAATGATTCAACCAAGTAGTCCTCGAATTGTCTAGCTCGCTTTTACTAGTTGTTCGATATTATCTTAGCTAATGTTTTCTTGTCGAACATGAAAGTGGTTCTTACATTAGATTATGCGGCTGCCTTTTCTTAGTTGACCTAAATGTATATAAGACATGCCCTGTATGTTGGGAAATTTTATCTTGGAAGTTAAGTCTCATACCTTGCAATTGGGTAGTCTTTCTTTCTTTTTAATTGGCAATGTTGGCAAACAAACCTATCTTTCACAATGTTGGAAAATATCTGAGACTTAATTGGATGGTATTTTTGGGCTTAAGTCTGACTCCTTGATTTAGAGAATGAAGATGGTGGTAGAAGCTAGATTATACTGCGTAATAGCTCCTAGAATGCTGGCTAAATTTTCACAATTCCACCTGTGAGAAAATTATTGGTAGGCAACTTATTATCCAATAAGGTTAAGGAGATCAAACACTAGTAATTACAGAGTTTAGAATTTTGAGATGATTTGTGTGCAGGTTATTATTTGTCAAGATTGTAATTTTGATCACTTACTTGGAATGCAACTCCCATGTCAATTTGGGTTGCACCTACTTTTCATGGAAATTTTATTTTTATAAAGCCTAGCAGTTCAGGACAATGGATAATTCTATGAAGACAGAGTTTGTTTCTCAAGTTTTGGAATGTAGGAATTTGAAGGTCATATGGTTACTGGATTTTAAATTCATGTTATACGTACTTGATGGTCCTTTTTATGATGAATTGTGGACTTTAAGTTATGCATTATTGGTCCTAATGAACAACATCAGTTTCATACTAGTTGGGGCCAAGTATTTGATTTGAGTTGCATTCAAATAGATATGCTCTCTGGTACATGGCATTGAATTTGAGAAATGTACCACTCTGGTTATGACTTGTGATTTGTGAATACTGTGGCTGGCTACAAGTTTTTTTTTATTTTTAAACTGTATATTGATATCAATATATTAATGGCTGTTTTTCACATTGTTCTTGTTTTATCAATCAGTATAGAATACTAGTATAAAAGATGTACAGAGAGCTGTATTGCATTTGCCAACAAGCTTTGAAAAGTTTAATTCCTATCAGGCTTTGTGCAAATTCTATCTTGTTTTTCTTAATTTGACATTTCAATCTTGATTTTGGATCTGTTATAGAACGTTTCTTCCTTTTTTTCATACTGAGTAGTTTAATCTCCAAATCTGTTTTCTCTTCAATTTTTCCCTTGTATTTTGAAATTGGGACATGGAAATTTATGAGACTTTTTGTTATGCTCTATGAATGCATATAGCCATATATTCCAGGCGTTAAAAAATCTGTAATCTTCTGCCAATTGATAATTTCAACAGCGGCTTATCATCTTCCCATATGCTTGCAGGACTCTAGGAATTATGCCACTGCATCAGGGAAAAGGGAGGAAAAAGTAAAGGTACCTGAATATATTGGTCTACAGCATGTTCACTGACACACTTGCATTATGTGAAGGGAATTTTATGGGTGTTGTTGATTATATATCTAATTGTCTGCTTTCTTATGAGTATACATATACTGTGATTACGAAGAGAACTAGAGAAAAATTAAAAAGAAGATTGTTCTATCAACTGAAAATAAATGCTAGGAATTCAATATATCTTGTGTTTCCCTTCACATGTCCGTGTTATGGTCTTCCTGGTATTAATTTACTTCTTTTATGTTTTGTCGCTTCTCGATTGCTTTGTAGGTGCCACTGGCCTTGTTTGGAGGTGCAGGAAATTATGCCTCTGCTTTGTATATTGCTGCAGTGAAAGCTAATTCACTGGAAAAGGTTGAGTCTGAGGTTCTTGACCTTGTTGAGGCAATAAAGAAGAGTCCTAAATTTGCACAGTTTACGAAGGACTTGTCTGTGCCTAAAGATACCAGAATTAAGGCCATCCAGGAAATTTCTAAGGAAGCTAAATTTTCAGATATTACGACAAACTTCCTTGGTATTATAAGCTTCCCTTTCTTTATTCCATTGACAAAGTTATTGCTCTGTTAACAGCTAAAATGAATATTGAAATATCTTGTATCTTGGTTTGAATGGCATGTAATTTAGATGTCCTAGCTTGTTGTGGATCTGTTATGGTATTCAGACCTGAATGAGAGAGAAAGAGATGAATAGAGAGAGAGAGAGAGAGAGAGAGAGGTTTAGAGGAAGAAAGAGAGAGAGATGAGAGGAATTCTGAATAATTACTTTGCATTAATAATTGAATCAGGTTCAAAACTGATTTACAAATGAGTAGTGGGGTATTTGTAATACTCATACCTCACTTATGTCCTCCTCCTAACGGCTAGCTTTCTAATGGCCATATTAGAATAACCATCTAACTAACTAATGTAATTAACATTGACTTCCAATTCTTATTTCTATTCCATAACAGGATCTTTATAGCATCAGTGAAAAATCCTTACAGATCAATGAAAAAGGTGATTCTTTGTGATAAGTCAATGCTGATCATGCATCTGAACAACACAATGTTGAGATTTATGGGATTTGTAAAGCTGTTTTTTGGTCATTATTTTTAGAAGAAAATAAAGTAAAACTATGTTTGCATTGCTGCTTTCACAGGCTTAGTAAAATCCAATATTTCACATGTTTAAACCATAATATTTGAAATCAAACTGAATTTGTGTGAGCCCTACTTGATTCATTTACCATTTGTCTTAAATTGATTATCACTGGTTGGAAATTCTTTGTTCTGTTTTATCGGAGCATAAGACTTAGGTATAGTTCCATAGGTGTCTACTATTTGGTTCTCATATAGCAATTTGGCTTGTGGAAGGACTTTTTTGAAAGACCCAACCATATGATGTTTACCTGCAAAATTACGAGTGTGTCATTTAATTTCTGGAGAGCTTGCTAAGAAACACTTAGAACTGTACCCAAGTTTTGTCATTTATTTAATGAGTCAATGGGCCAACACTAGTATTATTTCTCGTTTTTTTTGCGATATCACTTGAATGCTTTTATTATTTATTTTTTTATTTACTTTTTTGCAAAATTTGCTAGAACCTGGAAGTATGGTGCTTATCTCAAAGAATGCATGTAATGTGCAAGTCGTAATGTTGAACAATGTAGAGTTTGGATCTTTTATTAACTTATAGGCATGGTGCAATTGAATCTGCTTATATTTCATTGTCTCTAGTTTCTTGACATATTATTTTGCTTGCTTCCCTTTTATTTTTGTTAACTATCTGCTTGAATATTTGATTCTTTTGGTTCATCCAGATATTTGTATTCTTTCATGCTATGTAACCTGATCATGCAGGGAACTCCATTGTACTTCATTATTTTTATCCTTTACTAATATTAATATGCGACCTGCCTTAGCATGTCAACCACTGGCATTATTTTGGTTTGATTTTTTTGCTAGCCAGAACTCTATACCATAGAAACATAGTGGGTCCTTTCCTTTATCTTCCATCGTGTCCTTAATTGCAGTTACATTCAATGCAATTGACCTTCTACTACTCAAATAAAAATTGGTAAAAAGAAATATAAATTGTGATGGAAAGTGACACTGAAATATTTTCCTTTCATACGCGAGAAGCATACCCTGAGTAAGAGACAACTTTTAGCAGTCAAAACTCCAAGTAAAACAATAAATATGTAATGAAACCAGAATATTAAGTCAAAGTTAGCGTCTGAGAGGCTAGATTAGCACTCTCCCATGAAACAACCCAACCTGCATATAGCCTTCAATGGTCAGCTTCTGACCCTTTAGCTCCTCAACCCAGTTAATTAACTCCTTGAGTTTCCCATTCTGCTTCACGACCTTCATCTCCTCTTTTAGTTTCAAATTCCTTTAGCCTCCTATTTTTATTCTCTGTCTGTCCATCTTAGGTACACAATCATCCTTATGGTGTATCTATCCCTGATTCCCATGCCTATACCATCTAGAATGTACCAGGGACTTGTCACTCTTTCTTTACAACACCCAATGAGCTTGAACATTTGATTATAATTATTCATTCTACAATTTCAATATTTCTTGTATGTCAGTCATTCTTAATTTATGTTCCCTTCTACACACCTCATTAACACTCTAGAAAACGAGGTTTATCTACAATTAGATATTTTATATATTTTAGATCTGAGATTTGACTTGGTAAAAATCATGAGTTAGTTGTACAACTACGTATCATAATACTATTAATGAAACATTCATTTAGGGTAATCATCCTTATTCATTAAACCTTTGAATATTAAGGTAAAGGCTCACTTACATTACAAGTTGTATTGTCAGTAAACAGTATTGTCAATGGTGGCTGCCATGATCTCCATGGTGGTCTGAACACATCTGTCATAAAACCTCCAAAGTAAGGTGCCTTTATGGAGCTTGCTTTGGTGTCCACCACTGGAAATGACTGATAGACTGCAATATTTTTTTGGCTTCCTCCAGCATATGTGTTCCTCAGGGCGTAAGCCTTTCTTTCAGTTTGAAAGCACTCCAGAACATCCCCTCATCTGTAATGCGCAACCGTGCAGCTTGGGCTTTTAACCCTTGAGTCTCTGCCTCCCTGAAATAAAATTATCGCAGGCCTTTTTTCTTGTGCTGTTTCTGCTGAAAGTTTGGAACCTGTTTTACTTTTTGTGTGCTTTAATGTGTTGGAAGAATCATTTGATGCATGCATGGGATTTGACATACAAATATTTCATCATAGGATGATGTGCATTGACCAAAATTATTGAGATGAATACCATCTTTATTTTGAATGCCTAATTAGGATAATCAAATGAAAATGAAGCTTTCAGTCAAATTGATGTTCCTTGCATTTGAAAATTATATTGTGTTCTGAAATTTATATGATATTCAGTAAATATGAAATACATAAATGATGCTAACTAACAACTTACGTTAAAATAACAAGTTTTTTTTGCATTATTTTTCTGCTGATATTGATTTATGGGTTTGTCTCTGAAAGTTATCGTGGCTGAGAATGGGAGGCTGAGAAACTTAGATAGCATAGCAAAGAAGTTTAAGGACCTGACAATGGCACATAAGGGAGAAGTGAGAGCTATTGTGACCACTGTTATTGTAAGTAACGCTTGTTTGATTTTTTACTTGAGGAAAAAATTACTGCAACATATTTGTTACTTTGTTTTGAATTCCATTCTTTTGTTAAAAGGATGACCAGAATTTTGTGATGCTCATGAACATTAGTAGACTTGGATATTTGTTGCCGATGTGCGCTATAAACAAATACAAGGAGAGGAATTGTTCAGTTTTCATTTTTTTGGGGATCATAAATACCTCAAACATCTTTTGTCCCTTGTCTTTTAATTTAAAAATTCAATATAGTAAAACTTTGAACTGCACTACCTATATTGTTTGCACGGCCATTGTGTCACTGTTATATTCTTTTAAAGAAAAGTATTTCATTAAATCAATATATTTGCAGTGTGTCCATCTGGTGCATCTATATATTTGCGCATGAAGGAAATTTTTTGAATTCTACTTCATGCTTTATAGCCTTCTATTATAGGCTGCCTAAATGTGTTAACTTTTCAGTGCTTAGTTAGCCTCTGCATTTGATTCTGTTGTTTTAGGATGAGGTTATGTTGTGAAACAATTGGGAAGTAATTGCATTGTCTAATTTTCGTGCGTTGGACCAGCCACTCCCCCCTCACGAAGAGAAGCAACTGAAAGAGATCCTTCAGGAGATCATAGGTGCAGGGAAGAAGGTTCTTATTGAAGAGAAGGTATTGTGTCATTATCTTTCTTCTTGTTATGTCTTCCTGTCGCACGCACGCATACAAACAATGCCTTCTTAGGTCATTATCATGATTCTTGTTTTTGGTCTTTCAGATTGATCCCAGCATCCTTGGTGGTTTAGTGGTAGAATTTAACCAGAAGGTCCTAGATGCTTCGATTAAGACTAGGGCTAACCAGATGGAGCGGTTCCTCCGAGAGCCCTTAACTCTCGGCGACATCTAGATGGAAACATGTTCCTGTTTGACATTTACTTTCATCTGCAACAATTTCCCTGAACGGTTCAAGGAAGAGATGAAGTAATCTTAATTGCTTTTATATATTTCTCAGATCTTGTATTTGTGGGATGCAATGCAATCTTTTTGCAAATAAAAGCTACCATTTGTATGGGATTGAGAATCTTTTTGATTTGGCCCTTGAGTTATTAATTTGTTCAAATTACTTCTGTAACATCATCCAAGTCGTAAGCACATCAGTTTTTAAATAAATATACGATGCCCCTCTTGCTAGTTCACTGTGCTTGTTTCATTTTTTTTTGGATTGCTTATTTTTGGTCCTGAAACTAGGTTTGCTTGTTTATTCTCCTCAACTTGTCCTATGAACGGATAGGATTTAAAGTAGTTCTTTAAATGCAGCTTAGGCAATCAGAAGTAATATTACTGTTTTTTTTTTAAAATTAAAGAGGCAAATATTAACATTGACAGTTTGGGAGTTATAAGTGGGTTTGAACTTTTGACTTGTCCGGAAGTTCACATGCCACTAAGCTTCAAGGTTATTGGTTTGGAAGTAACTATATGTACTAATGAAAAAAGCTTGAGCAGGAGGTTTTGAGTTCAAATTCGTGTGAATGTAATAAACTTATGAAAGAGTTATCTCTAGAAGCAGTGTATATCATCATTGGTCCCAATAGCTGAAAGCAGTGTATTCTTCAAATCATTTATGTCCTTGAGCAATTTCTCATTCTCCCAGTTCTTCCTCTGTATCTCAACTTCAAACGCTGCGGGAAGGGGAAGAAAAGGTTGCAATACATCACTGTACATTCAGGAGAGGAGACTAGAGCATGGGAAGTTATATCTAACACTCATCTTATACTCAAGAAATTGAATTCCACAACTGAGCATAAACGTTTAGATAAAATATGAATACGAACATCCATAGTAATTAAGTTTGTCCAATTTCTGCAGGAAAAGGTGACCTACTTTAAGATGCTACATTGGTACCACGTCACTTACTCCAGCAACCTGCCATGCAGGCAGACTTGTGCCACAATAATTAAATCCTTGTTAGTTAATAAAAACTAAATTTTCACCTTGGACCATGATAAATACCTGTAGTTGTAGCATTAAAGTTTGAATTTTTTTTCATTAAGGATGTAAGATAAATTTATACATATTTTGATAAAGTCTTTTGGAGAGTCGTACATATATTTCTATATAACTTGATATTTATATCATCCACTTAGGCCAAAAAAATTGGAGAGTAAAAGCTACTGTTAAGCTGTTATGAACTTGCAGTCCATCTCTCAAGATAAAAGGAAGGAAAAGCTGTGCAATATTACTCTTGTCCTGTTCTCCTGGAGGTCAGTATCTGTCTTTTGATTACTTACAGATGACATCATCAAGTACTCCACATTAAAGAACACTATTAACCAAATAAATATAAAGTAATCATGACAAAATCACTTGAACCGAAATAAGAACACAAATAAAAAGCAAAAAGAATTCCCAGAAAGGCCTGTGTGTAAAATATAGTTCAAATATTAGTCCAGGAAATGATTCCAGACACAAACAATCAAATACAGGCGTCAAAGGAGAGAATTAATGGTTATGAACTACTTCTTGTAACTCTGACGTCAACAATTACATAGCAAGTTGATAGAGATAAAATGAAAATAATATCACCTGAGTTGGAATTATTAAGATCTTTGAGAATTTCCTCCACAAACGCCAATACTGAATTTTTTAAAACATTGTGTTTTTTATCCATAAGCTGAATTTCACTTTCAAGGGAAACTTTCTCCGATAACAATGTTTTTACTTCACAATTTTCTCTCCCGTCAATATCAGACTGAAATCCTAGGCACACGGTTGTAAAATTTTCCCTGCACATAAACTAATCACTCGGTCATCAATATCTAAAAAGCAATGCAGCATAAGACTATTCCAACTCAACAAGTTGTATATATTATATGAAACCAGGAAAATTCCATTAGTAATAGGGAACATCACAAAGATATTGTCACATTAGAGGTGTTCCACGAGCCCAAGAAACACTTGATTTAGGGAAAAATAAGCTGAGAACCAAAATGGAATTTTGGAAAAAATTAACTTGGCCTGAAATAGGCAGAATAAGTTTTTATCGCTTTTTCTTTCTGGAAATTTCAATATTCCTCAAAGCATCATGGAGTAATTGATATTATGCACATCGCCAACTTTCAGCTCCAATGTTAATTCAAAACTGGCATTTTACGCAACATAATAGCTGACATTGTCTTCATTTTTTTTTAACCTTAATTCCACCTTCTTCTGACATTTAAGAAATTGCAGAAATTTCAAAACCCGTAACAAAGCAGAATTCAATATCAACATCTACAAATATGAAGAATTGTTTTAACTCTGTCATCGCTCAATTTCTTTCCCATCTCAGCCTGCTTCATTTTGGACAAAATAGCATAATTTTTAAAGACAGCCATCTCAGCCTGCTTCTTTAAAGGGAGATACAGACATCCATGTGTCACAATTTCAGCCTTTGCTGAAAGAGTCAGAAAATACCCAAATGGGAAGCCCAAAACAAAATAAGAGATCAATATTTGCCTCTTGCAATATGAGGAGTTTTCAATACCTCTTTTCAGTAATTCTTTTCACAATCTCAGCCCGCTTCATTTCAAGACAACATAGCTCCTTCTCCATAGAACTTACAGAGGCCTTCAACTTGTCTAAGAGTTATTAGGAAAATGAAAACGGAAAATTTGAATACCTCACAAAGAACAAGAAAACTGGAACAGTAACGATAAAATTACTATCCAATTGCTGGTAAAGAAAAGCGACACTCAGTTAAATTTTGATTCCAGCTTATAAGACTCATTACATAAATATATACAAGGGCTTTTAGAATCTGGCACATGAGTTTTCTTTGTCATGCATTCTTGCATGTCAAGAAAAACATCGTACAGACGCAAAATAAAACTTGACACCAGAAAAATTTATGGAAGCAGCAAATAGATTGGATATCTGAGAAGGAACGATCCACTTTCATCATAAGTATGCACATATTGCTCAGTCTTCATGCAAGTCTTTAAGGCACATTTGAATCGGGCAACTTGAATATGCATAGCAAATTGTATTTTCATGAGAAACTATATTTGATATCTTTAATATAAAATCAGGTTGCTTGCTAAGTCTCAAATTCAAATAGAAAACATTTCTTCTTCCTACGTTTCTTTGGCTTGCCCTGGATACTAAGAACATGCCAGGAACAGAAAAAACAAATAGCGCAAAGGGCGCCTTGGTTTGGCGTCCTAGCAAGTATCAAGCAAACAGCCAGTGGATTTGTGCTATATCAAATTTTTCCAACAAGAAAAAATACTGAACCTTGATTCCAATTGGACGTGGCTCCAGACCATGAAAATTTAACAAACCTCTTTAAAAACAATTTCTATTCATGGTTCTCAAGTTCACTGCTTATTATACCCAATCTCATATTAATTGACTATCACTGGGTTAGATCACAGGATACTCCTGCCCAATATTGAAAGAAAGCGCGAATATATGTGTGTGTGTGTGTGTAGTTCCTTATTTAACTCCAAACGAAACATATTAATTGACATAAGTTATTGATGCATTACTTTTGGTTGCGTCCTATATTGATTTTTAAATTTGTCGGATGAACTTGATTATTAAATGTGTTTAGTGGACCGTGTATTTTTTAAGTTTTTATCTTTTGATTTGCATTTCTATGACATTTCAATCACTGAAAGGGCGGTCTTTATGTATGAGAAATGGTAATTATTGAAACTTTACTAAAGCATGATAAGGTTTCAGTAGTTTTATGCCTATCGCAGATTCGCTGGGTTTTATGTATTTATAAATATTTTTCGTCATAAGAAAAAATATCCTACCCTTTCTCAACCTTGGCAACCTAGTTATGATAAAAATATCACTTCATCTGCTTCATATATTGCGGGATTACCAACACAACTCCTCTATTTGAAATCTAAAATCAATGTACTCTTTTCATGTATTTTTTTTAAAAAAATTTGTCAGTTCAACAAATAGGACATTTTTTTTAGCTCCCGAATTGAATAAATTCCAAATCACAGGCAAGAAAGATAAAGCATCCTGAGAAAATGAAGTATAACATTTAATTGAACCACTGATTCGTTTCGGTTCAACACCCCCCGGGGATTCGTTGGTCAGCGAGATATGAGTTACGACTTATGACCATTTCGTGCATGAGACCAGTATTGTTAAATTAGGTATTGAGTAAAATAACTATCGAAGACGGTATAATTCAATTCAAAATGTGCCGCCGAAAATATTTGATTCGCCTGTTTTGAGTTCTTTCCCCCTAACTCACATTTCGTTCAAGCAAAACAAACTGATAGAATTTAAAAACAGACTCTAACACAGCGCATTCCATCATTCAAATGAAATTATGAACATCAACATCCAGTAACAAATAAGCAGGACTGAGATTACCAGCAACGGTGGCATATCCAACAGTCTCGAACTGCAGCATGTAAATTGTTTTCATCAACTCTGCTTCTCTTGCCGCAAAACCGCTCTCAATTTCCTCACATTTCACGATTCCTGATTCTATCTCTCGCGTGACCTGTATTGTAGCCTCGATTTCTTCATTAACCTGATTCTCAAAAGGAAATCGTTGAACAACGAATCAATTAATAGAACCCTATCTTTTGCATCAAGAAACGAAGCGATCGAAATGGATGAAGAAGAGCAGAAGAACCTGATCGAGCATGTCCTTTAGAGATGAAATGTGAGAAAGAATTGTTCCCGAATCCTCCATAGCTCATTTCTTTTGCTCTGTATTTGTTTCAAGCAGAGAGAAGCTAATGTAATGCTACATGGCCATTTGTAGGCAATGCTTGCGCCAAATTCTATTTTTCCCGCGCTTCAAATTGGCGTGACGCCGTCACCGACTCACTGTAACTGGTGTTAGAAAACAAACAAACAAATAAGGTCAAAATAATAAAATAAGGAAAATTTCAGAAAAATACAGTCAAAATTAGGAAAAGATAAAAATGTGTGATGAATTTGTGAAATCCCAAATCAGTTCAACCGTAGGAATATGAGTTTTGAAATTTTGAGACAATGACAAAAATGCCCTTAGTTTAGTTTGAAAAGAGAGGAGGGAAAAAAATAGAGGGAAGGCCGAAATGGCAATTCAGAAATGACAAACCTAGGGGAAAGGGGTGATGGGTTAGGTGTGGCGATTGGAAGGGAACGACGGTCTCTTGACAGAGCTCAACGGCGTGCTGTGGTCTCTTGGAAGTAGGTAACTGAGAAACGATAAACATAGGAGGGGAAGGGGGCGAAGGGCTCGGCTTAGCAATTTGATACTTAGCTGACAGTCGCTTGTCCAAGGTTCGGTGGTGTTGTTTCAATATGTTCCCATGTTTTCATTTTCTAAAGTTTGATCGTCTTGCTTGCATAAAATTGATTCCCAAGGTTGAAAAATACAGGTGAAACTTGAGTTAAATGTAATGCAACTTGATATTCCATCTGAGTGTGCTCTAGGTTTGTTGTGGTTGAGCTAAAAGTTTTAGGTTCATGAATAGTTAAGAATGTTGCTGAAGAGAGAAAATGTTTGCTTTATTTTATATCTTTGTCTTACCGGCTTTTCGAATTGATGAATCATATGCATTTTGTAAGTAGTTTGAGATTATGCATTTGGGCCATTTTACCTTGAATAGATGTTTCCCTCTCTCTTGTTATCTATCTATTCCCTTCTCTGTTATGTTTGTTCATCTGCTATTGGGTGTGTGGATATGAACCAACGGAGCATTGAGCATATTGTTGAATGGGGTTTTTTGGCCTTATACTATTTCTGATCAATTACTGATCTTGGCTATTGCTTGTCTGCTTAACCATGAAGTAAGTTGCTTGTATTCTTGATTTTGGTGGGAAAATATTTTAGAAGTAACACATAAGTGGTGTGCCTTTCTTATTTAACAACTTCATATAGAAGGGAGCCAAATTTACAAGTTCGGGTGGTGATTAATTACACCTCTCACTTTATTAAGAACACCATATTCTTCATTAATGACTTTACTTCTTTGATTAACATCTTTGTAAGAACAAATCAAGAAAGTCACAAGTTGGATGTCCAAAAACAAGACCTCTTTCTTTATTAACAACACCATATTCTTCATTAATGACTTTACTTCCTTGATCAACATCTTTGTAGGAACAAATTGTGAAAATCATAAGTTGGATGCCAAAAAAAAAAAAGACTTCTCCCTTTATTAACAACACCGGATTCTTCATTAACGACTTCACTTTCTTGATTAGCGTCTTCGTAGGAACAAATTGGGACAGTCACAAGTTGGATGTCTAAAAACAAGATCTCTCCCTTTATTATCAATATCAGATTCTTCATTAACAACTTTACTTCCTTGATTAACATCTTCGTAAGAACAAATTAGGGTAGTCACAAGTTGGATGCCCAAAAACAAGGCCTCTACCTTTATTAACAACACAATATTCAGTATTAACAACTTCACATCCTTGTTTAACATCTTCGTAGGAAAAAAATTAGGAAAGTGACAAGTTGAATGCCCAAAAGCAACACCTCTCACTTTAGTATCAACACAAGATTCTTTATTAACGACTTTACTTCCTTGTTTAACATCTACGTAGGAAAAAAATTGGGAAAGTGATAAGTTGGATGCCTAATAACAACACATGTCTCTATATTAACAACATAGTATTCAACATTAACAACATGGAAGCCTAGCTTTCACATCTTCCTATCAGACAGACAATCAAAGACAGGCCCAGCGAAAAGTGTCAAAATAAGAAGTTGTAGGGCTAATAATAACACATGTCTCTATATTAATAACACAATATTCAACAATAACGACATGATTTTCTGCTTTAATAACTGGCTATATTTATCAAATGTTGTTTGATGACAATCTGCATAATTATATTTACCAATAACCTGAAACCAAAAAAAGTGTGACACTAACTCTTTTACACATTCACATATTTAATGACAATGGAACATTAACACTGTAGTAGTACATAATGTTTCCTCGTCACTAACATTGCATTACAGTTCAACTTCGGCATTGGTGTAGGTGTACTCTCTACTCCACATAGTAGCCTATTACATCCTCTACCAATTTCAGTCGTCATACAAGCAACAACACATTCATAATATAAAGGTTCATAATCATTTTCCGCAATGCTTGGACGCATGGTAGATCTTTGTTATGAGAGTTCCAACAAATTTTCAACCCTGCAGTGAATTTTAACTTATATTACTTAATAACCAACAACACTTTAACAAATAACAATTATGATATCTAAAAAATTTTCACTTACATTTCTGGGTCAACAGATACTCGGATACATTATCATTCCCTTTTGGTGCTATATACGCATGCCCACTCCTGTCATTATAGTCAAAAAGGTTTTCAACTTCACCATTATCATTTAAATCTATTAGTGTCTTCTCATTAAAGCTCACTGTATATTTCATCTCACACATGTTACAATCAATACCAAGCCATGATGATATCATCAACCTCAAATATGTCAGTGTTATCACCTGTTTTAGCCACTTCGCCTTTTCAAAACCACTATTATATTGAATTTTACCTTCATCATTACACACCAATTTCTCTCCAACATGGAAATAACAAAATAGTTCTAACTCCTTCATCCTTTATTTATGGCAATTAAAACTTTTGTCTATTAGAATTTTTGGTCAAATACATATTTAAATATTTTTTTGGGAAAATGGCTGTGAGGTAATTAATAGCAAAAAAGTGTCATTTCATATTTCCATGTATGAATTCCCAAAGCAAAAAGACCATTATACCCCCAATAAAGAAAAGAAAGAAAAACCCATAGAAGGAGTAACTCCCACAGTCCCATATTTCGGTGATTAACGAGAAAGAGAAAAACACCACGAGAAAGAGAAAGCACAGGAGGAAGTCGACGTTGGTTCAGGAACAAGGTTGAAGAGTTTAAATTTGGTGATGACATTCTTGCAAAAGGTTAGAGCTTATGTCGTTGTTATGGAGTTTTATAGTCACTGAACAGTGAAATAAAGAATTTCTGTTTTTTTTTGTTTTGTATTGGTTGATTAAAGGTTTGAGCTTTGGGTCAATAATGGACTATGTGGTAGGAGATAGATTAGTAATGCTAAGGTTTTGCTGAAAATATGATCTTGATCATTGAAGTTGTGGTTTTAACATGGTTGGGTTATGAGAATGTTAATGTGCTCTGTTTTTGTAGTTGGTTACAGAGGGATTGAGCTATTTATAGTTGGAATAGTTGAATATGGTGGGGGTTGATTAATGAGAAAACTCTAAAATGATAATAAAATATTGTTGTTAATACGTGCAGTTGTAGTTGTAAATATAGATGTTGTAGTTGTTACTATAGAACCTGTGATCTGTTTCAGGGAAATGTAACAGAGGGATTGTTATGGTTTTAGGATATGTAAAAGAGAAATTGATCAGTTTTAAGTGGGATTGAATGAATGTGATTGTAATTTGTGTGATAATAAAATTGTGAGTTGATATAAAATTACTGTTGTTAATATTAGCTTTCGTAGTTGTTAATATTGGTGATGCAATTGTTAATACGCAGGTTGTGTTTCAATATGTCATGAAAGATGGGAAGTAGTTCGGGGAAGAATCTATTCTGTTTCTTTCATGTTGGGGGAAGTTTTTAAATGGTGGAGAAGATGAAATGAAATATGTTAGGGGTTTGGTAAGAACAAGATGCATAAAGGAAGGCACAACGTATGAGGAGTTTTGTTAAATCGTATCATCTATAATTGGAACAGAAAGTAATGATTTTTGTCTGAAATTCAAAGTTTCCATTGATACATAAACTTTTGTGGAGCTTGTAGATAATGAAGGGGTGAATCATTTAATAAAGTTTAATGAAGATTATGGGCATGTGTACGTTGAAGAGGATGGCCATAATGACAATAAAAAACAAACAACAAATGATGACATGGAAGAACAAGAAGTGTGAGTAGTCTTAAGAAAAGGAATTTTTTGCTAGATAAGTTGTGAATGATAGCTCATACATTGTCATTAGTAGCTCTCTAACTTGTTACTTCTTGCAGGATTGATCAATTGTTTAGAGGTGCGAGTCGATTGTCTATGTCTCCACCTCCTTCATTAAATGAAAGTCAAGAGGTCCCATCCTTGGCATGCTGCACTCAACTGGTGCCAACACAGAGACCGAAAATGAATCATGGGAAATGGAAGGATTTGATTATTGGAGAAGGATATATTTTTGTGAATGATGTGACCCTTCGGCAAACGTTATACAAATACAACATTTCGCATAAGTTTTCATACCAATTTTTGAAGAACAATCAACAAAAAATAATTGTGAAGTGCAAGGTTGATGGTTGTCCTTGGTACATGAGAGCATATTCATCAGGAGAACATCAAGATACGGAGTTTCTAATAATCAGAACGTATAAAAGTGAACACATCCACCATGCACAGGAAAACCTAATTGTTTGTCATCCACCCAGGGCTAATTTGACATCATCAATTGTAGTGGATGGTTTGAGGAGTAATATTGACAAGAGTGCTAATGAAATTCAAGCAAATTTTTATAGAGAGTATAGGGTGTGAATGGACTACACTCAAGCATACAGGGCGAAAGAAAGAGCATTGAAGCAAATACATGGTCGAGTAGAGGACTCTTACATGGTAATTCCTTGGATATGTGAGAGACTCATAGAAAGTGATCTTGACACTGTTGCAAAATAGGAAGGGTCATCTAATAATAGATTTGAGAGGGTATTCATTGCTTACGATTGCTCGGTTAAAGGGTTTAGGGATGGTTTTCGTCCCATACTATATATAGATGGATGTCATCTTAGCGGACCTTATAAGAGGACAATGTTGTTAGCTTGTGCATACGATGCAGACACTCTGGGGAATAGTAAGGGGATTGCACTCAATCTCCTTGATGCAATTGCATATGCACGGTTGGATGAGGACTTTACTAATACAATGGGGAAGTTAATATTGTTCAATCCACAATTGGCACAATGGGTCAAGACTAATGGAGATGTTGACCGATGGGCTCTTATCAAGTTTCCTTTCAAGAGGTAGGATAACATAACCACTAATCTTGCGAAGTCCTTCAATGCATGGATGTTGAAAGAGAGGAAACACACCGTTTGTGTTTTAATTCATAAGCATAGAGAGAAATTGGCATGGAAATTGGTTGTAAGCAAGATGACAATGGCCAATTGGAAAAATGATGTGGACCTAATATCGAAGAGAAAGTAATGCAGCAAGTTAAATTTGATGAAAATATGTATGCACAATATTATAGAAACTATCAGTTTTCAGTGCAAACTAAATGTAGTGATGCCATAATTTATGTCAATGTAGATCTTAGTGCCAAAACATGCACGTGTTTAACATGACAAATGAGTGGAGTACCTTGTGTACATGCATGTACAGCTATTAAACTACTTAATGGAAATGTATACACATTTGTAGACGACTACCTGAAACTACCTGCGTAGGAGAAAATATATGCAAACACCATGAGGCCAATTGCAACACAAGATTACCTACGTGCTAATAATCCCACGGTCACCCATATATTGACACAGACATTCTTGGACCCTTTAATAACTACAAGGTCCGCAGGGAGACCCAAAAGAAAAAGAAAGGAGTCTCAGTTTAAAAACAAAAAGCTTTATCATTGTGGGAGATGCCATGAGGCTGGATACACAGTGAAGACTTGCAAAAACCCAAATCCAAGCTACAAACAAGTTGTAGCTACTTGTACATGATTTTGATAGTCACTTTTCAGTGATGATGTGTATATAGACAATCAATTAGTGACTTCTTGTAACCCCTTTTAGTTTTTGGATGAGTCCAGAAGTTGGTGTACTTAGTTACAAATGATATGATATTAAGTTAAATGAGTAGGTGGGAAAAAAGGTCACTTAGTCATACAACTTAATATTTTAATCTACTGATATATTGTACTGATACTACTATTACAATTGCTGCACTTATTATAATTGATGCATTTAGTTGTGAAACCATGCTGAGTATGTCCATAATTATGTTGTTAACAAGACTGAACTAATTGTGAAAATATGCATTATAACTTGTCAAAATATGCATCAGTTTCTGTCAAAATAGCCACAATCAGTTGTTTAAAAAGTTGGCAGAACAAGGTGTTGAAATGCTGATACGATTTTGTGGTAGTTGGCACTTGTGATCATTAAAATCTTCATCATCATTAACACTTAAGTTGTTAATGTGGCTGAACAACTTGTCAAAATATGCACAACCTGTTATAAAGAACAAAACCATATATTCTCACATGGTTGATTTCATGTCAGCTTAGGCAGTGGACCAAGAAGCATGACCAGGTTGTAAATATGGCTAATGAAGTTATTAAAACCTACTAAAGAAGTTGTGGAAAACGTACTAAACATTTCTGACTTGTTAATGTCAGCTTGGGACTGTGGGAGAAAACTAATCAGCTTATGGAAAACCTAGTTCATATCAGCTTAGTCAATGGGCCAAGAATACTGATATAGTTGTAAATGTAGCTAACAAAGTTGTTAAACCATACTGAAGAAGTTGTAAAAACAAAACGAATTTTCTTGGTCATGACAACTTAGGAAGTGGGCGAAGAAGCATGATAAGGTTGTAAATAAGGGTAAACAAGTTGTTAAAACCTGCTGAACAAGTTGGAAACACACCAAATCGTATTTTCTGACTTGGTTCATGTCATCTTAGTCAGTAGCCCATAGAGACTGATCATGTTGTAAATAAGGGTAACAAAGTTGTTAAAAACTACTAAACACGTTGTAAAGGCACCAAATCACATTTTCTGACTTGGTTCATGTCATCTTAGCCATTTGCCCATGGAGACTGAGAATGTTGTAAATATAGTTAAACAAGTTGTTAAAACGTAATCAAAAAGTTGTAAACACACCAAAAGCCATTTTTGAATTGGTTCATGTCATCTTAGCCATTTGCCCATAGAGACTGAGAAGGTTGTAAATATAGCTAAACAAGTTGTTAAAACGTACTCAACAAGTTGTAAACACACCAAAAGCCATTTTTGAATTGGTACATGTCATCTTAGCCATTTGCCCATGGAGACTGAGAAGGTAGTAAATATAGCTAAACCAGTTGTTAAAACGTAATCAAAAAGTTGTAAACACACCAAAAGTCATTTATGAATTGGTTCATGCCATCTTAGCCTATGAATACTGAGAAGGTTGTAAATATAGCTAAACAAGTTATTAAAACGTACTCAACAAGTTGTAAACACACCAAAAGCCATTTCTGAATTGGTTCATGTCATGCTAGCCCATGGAGACTAAGAAGATTGTAAATATTGCTGAGGAAGTTGTTAAAACTAACCCAACAAGTTGTAAACACACCAATAGCCATTTCTGAATTGGTTCGTGTCATCTTAGCCAGTAGCCCGTAGAGACTGATCATGTTGTAACTATGACTATCGAAGTTGTTAAAACCTACTCAATAAGTTGTAAACAACAAAAATGCCATTTTCTAACAAGTTGTAAACGTAACTAGCCATATTGTGAAACAAGCTGATGAAGTTATTAAAAGGACTTATGGAGATGTTAAACATATGATAAGCTATGTCGACTATTAGAACTTTCAACATTTAAAATGCAGCTTTTTGCATGGATATCCACTTGGCAAAAAAGACTAAAGAGGTTGTTAACTAGGCAGTCATTGAATTTCAAATACCTCATAGAATTAGAATTTAGTGATAAATATAACTCATACTGTTGACAATATGACTGACTCACTTGTCAAACTTAGCAGAATATGTTGTCAAAAACCATATACACAGGACATTGTCATAACAAGCATTTCCTTCAAAATAACGTAGAGTTGACAAATTACATTTTAACATAACAGGAAGGCTTGGGTATCAAATAACTTAACAAAACTACTCTTATGTCTCTTTTTTCCTCTTGCTTTGTTGGCTGCCAGCTATAATTGATAGCACCTTATGCGCATGTTTGTTCCTCTTATGTGTCACAAGCCACCATAAGCAGTCCACCTTCGTCTGCCAGATTTCATCGTGGGATAACTTAGGCATGGTATACCCCTGCTTGTCATGTGCAGACTCGTCTCATCCGTGTAACCATGATAGCACATGGGCACCACAAGAATCCCTGCAAACAAATTTCACGTGCATAATACTCAACTTCTAAAACATAACCAATACATAGCACCTAAACAAACATCAAAGTCATAACATAAAAAGACTGAACAAATATTCACGTATCACATTGCATATGCACTTTTGTCCAGGAAATTTGCTTAGGTGTTTCTGTTCATTTGGCAAATAGTTCGGGATTAACTCTTCGAACTATGTCAAGGATGTAATCTCTCTACATGAACAAAAAACGTACGTAATCAAACAAAACTTCAATGACAACTTGACAACAGTCTTTTACAACTACATATGTGCAATTCACAACACAAAGCATATATTCAAGTAGTAGTGCTTACACACTGGCTTGCCAATCTTTCCTTCCTGCGAAACTCTTCTTGTTGCTTTCGACTCAAGCTCTTCTTGCCTTTATTTTCCTCCTCAACCCCTTTCAATACATCTTGCTTCTTCTGCAGCCTTTCATATGTCAGGTGGTCTACCAATGAGTCGAGGACATAGAAATGCATTGTCTTCGTCTCTAAAACATAACAAAACCAGTGATCGAGGCGCAAGGTAGGGGCAAAAATGAAATCGAAATCACTAATGTTATATCCAATATGTTAGGGTAGGATCTCTACTTTATGTGCTTCCCAAGACCACTTCTTCGGATCAGAAGACATTTTTTCCATCAACTCTGAAGAAAATATATGTCTCCCCACGCGGCTAGAATGATGTGATTTATCCCCCATCAACGTCTTGGCTACCATTGATATGAACTGTGCACAATTACGTTAATGTCAGAAACTAACAGAAATAGCATAACAAAGTATGAGTTATATTAAACATGTGCCTTACCCTATTATTTATCCATCCCCTTTGACGTAGACAATATAGTTTACCTCGGGTGACAAAATAATCATACATATCTACAAACTCCCTAATAACAAAACAAGTATAGCAAGTCAGTTTTCATGCAGGAATTTGCTTATAGGAAGAACAAGTTTAATGACTTACTCCTCGGCCTCCTCTTTACTACATGTTGATGTGCACAACTTATATAAAGCTTCCTTGTCTTTGTCATCTTTTGGTCTTTTCTTACCCATGGTTGTCACCCACGGGGAGACAATTGTTGGTTTTTAACCCTTGTAGATTTCCTCAATTGTAATTCTTCCCCTCCTTTTGGTTCAAATGCAGCAGACTCATCTTTGTCCTCACCTTTATTTCATTCAGTTTCCCCCCCAAATCCTGTGGTTCTTCTTCCACTTCGTCTTCCCTATTAACTACACCTTCAGCCTTCCTCCTACCCACTGTTGCATTATCTTCTTCTAACCCTTCATCTTCATTTGTTGACCCAACTTCATGATCTTCTTCTTTTTCTGAGTCTGACCCCTCATCTTCACTTGATGATGAAGGTTGTTCATCTTCCCCTTTATCAGTTTTCACCCCCCAAACAACCTTGACTGAAGGGACACGAGTTCCTCTTGAGCTATACACATAACTCTTGACATCAATCTGTCATATGTGGCTCTTATTTCTTGCAAATTATAAAGAAAAAATTGATCACTGAATAAATTGGATATAATGTGAGGCTCGCAACCAAATTTAACGCTTACCGGGTGAGTTAACACCGCTTTTAAATCCAAATTAGAAGAGGGAGGCACAGCTATACTAACGACAGAATGTATCATCTCTTGATTGCTTTCCTTCTCTATTTGCACTCTACTCTTCACATTATTATCATTCTAATATGCAATCGCATCCTCTACTGTGTAGGCTTGTAGTGGGTTGAGGGGAAAATGTTTCAAGCAATAAATCTGCACAAAAAATTAAATAACAACTTATCAGCAGGAAGTTACAACATGCAATGCAGTATTTTACAACTCAGTATACAATGGCAACTTAGGTTACATGAATAACACTTGCACTTACCATCAGAAAATATATACAACCTCCTATATTGATTGTTCCAGAAGCTTTCCCTTTTCTGACTTTGTTCTTGTACTGTGCAATTGAATTGGATAGTTCATTCAACTACTCATTAAAAGCTCCTTTTGTTGCCACCATCACCTTTAGCACTTGGTCACTTACTTTAATACCCAGTCTGGGACATAAGAGGGTTCTCAATACATACATAACAAAGAGGAATTCAAAATATGGATCATCCTGTCTCTCAATTAGCCATTTTGCTATCGTCTTGTACGGCACTGTCCCATACAATGAGTTCATTGCCTTAAATGCTCTATCTTCCTTCTTCACCTTCTTGTAAATGTCCCCCCTTCATAAGGTAAGCCCATAAAATCTTTTACATCTTCTCGACGTATGTGAAGCGACCTCCCTCAAATCGAAACATTGTTTGTCAGCGGATCAAATGCAACCATAAATTTACCACATAAATCTTAGGGAATTTGAGAGCAGCATATATTAACCAGCTTATCAAATCCTATTTTTTTAAGTCGGTCCATCCTATCTTGTCTATTCTTTAAACTTTTGCAGACTTCCATGAACTGCTTAGGGGCACACTGAGTCAAGAATGGAAGCACATATTTTGTCCCTTTTGCATTAGTTCTTAATTCCTTCGCCTTCTTCCTATATTTCTCCTTCTCATCATCTTTTAAAGCATTCCAACCTTGTTTCAGCGACTTACTCTCCTCTATGAATGACTTTATCTCCTCATTATTATTATTCTTCTTCTCATAATAATCTTGAGTGAACAATGTATACTTGGACACCTTTGGCTGCCTCTCTCCCTCCTTCTCTATTCTTTTTCTATTCTCCACCATTTTGTTTTTAACCTGTAACTTACTAACTAGTTCATAATTTTTTTTACAGTTCAGAGTCCAAATAATCCAAATTTCAACAGTTTAGAGACCAAATTTTTTTACCTTCATAATCTCAAGAATTACAATTTAAAACCTTTATACACATTAATAAATGCATTACACACAAAGGCATATAAGTCAATGTAAGGATAAGCAAAGAATAGATATCTCACCACAGGTAGTCTAGCTGCAAAGTATTTTATATAGTCCCATCCAATATTCTTAACAATAGTCTAAAACATAAAGAGATGACAGCTTTTGTTCAGTAGGAACCTAGAAAATCATTAACGAAAGTAGATGCAACATGAGTTTCTATGTATGACATAAATCAAAGTAGAAAAACGACAACTCAGACACATGTAAATAAGGGAAATATTTGGACCAGCCAATCATTAACCACATGGAAGTTGGTAGCAAATTACATCAAAGTATATTAGAGTCTTAAAGTTGATGTTGTTTAAGACTCTTAATTATCATTTATCAATATCTTAGAGCATATCTTATAGTCAATGCATAGCTTCATAATATTATAAATAAAGAAGGCAAGTGGCTCTGCAACAATGTGTGTGAGAGCTTATTGTGTACAAACCTCTTTATTCATAGTATATATTATTGTTACCCTGAACTTTACAATTAATATCACAATAAGGTTATATTAGAAAGAGGGTTCCTATAGGAGAACTGATAAGTACGAAACACTATTATATCCCCACTGCTGGTAGTTAAGAAAAATAGGATACTGTTCAGAAAAATAGCGTACTAATGGTCACTTGTAGTGTCAAAACTTCCTTTTGGAAGTTAAGTTGCCAAACTTATAAACATGCCAACAAACGCTTAGGCGCCAAGTTGCCAAACTTGTAAACTATCGTTCTTGTATGTTATGACCTTAAAGTTGCAGAGTGTAATCAATCAATCGACCAAATGAAAACGAGGGAAAAGAACAGTTACAACAATATCACATATTTAAGAGTTATTAGGAGTACCCAATACTACCCAAACAAAATGTGAATAATAAATACATTTCAAATTGATTAAACAAAGGGGGAAAACCTAATTTCAGAACAATGGCATGAGAAGGGAGAAAAAAAAAATACTAAAAATTACTATCATGCATCAGTCCGTACTTAAACTTTTACTGACTAAAGACGACGACCGACAGCGGTTACCCTTACGGAGGAGAAATGGTCGAACAATGCACTATAGGGCTTTGCAGGAGCAACAACTGCTGCACTTTCGGACAAGCAAAGGCGGCTACTCTTTAGATGAGCGACGGCGGCTGCACTTTCCTACGATCGACGGCCAAACCAGTCACTGTTGCCTTTGGAAGAGCGACGGACGAGAGCAGAGGCAGGCATAAGCAAGCTGAAGCTTTTTCCAATGTTTTTGAATTTCACAACACTGCTGCTTTTCGTTTAAACAATGGGAGCATAATGGTCTCTTTTGCTTTGAGAATTAATGTCAGAAGGGACTTTTCTGAAAGAGCAATTCTTAGGATTTTTTTGTTATTAATTGGATTCTTTGAGATTTAAGAGTCACTTTCCCTTTTTTTTTTTTTGTAACATACACATCTAAGTTTAAACAAATGATTATAAAATAATTACATGATTTATTATTATTATAAATAAATACTGCTTATTGTGCATACAATAAAAAAAATTGCCCACCAATAAAGACTAAGAGCCTGTTTGGTTCAACCTAATTACATATCTGCAATGATAATCATGATTGCATTACTAAAAGAAAAGTGTTTAGTTGCTCTTTAGCATGGTAATAGGGTTTACCATGGTAATGATGATTGCCAAAAAGTTGGTAATCCTCATTCATACTTCTTCTATGAATACTCATTACCATTCTATTATATGGTTAAAAAAATTCCAATTTACCCTCTAGTCTCATTTGTTTTTATATCACTTATCTCATTTCACCCGCCACGTCACAACCGCTACCCCTATTGCATCATCTTCCATCGCCGCCATCCCCCCACCGCTGCCACATCTACCGTTGTCGTTGTCGCTAGCATGACAATTGCCACCATCACTACTACCTCCTCCTCTATAGTTGTCGCTGTCACCACTTGCAATTGCCAACATTACCTCCTCTCCCTCCTCCGCCACCTCCCCTTGCCTCCGACACTTCTACCATTGCTGCTACCACTACTATGACAGTTGTCATAATTGCTACTACCTCCTCCTTTACCATTGTCGTTGTTACAATTTGATATCGCCACCACTAACTTCTCCTCTTCTATTGTCGTCGCCGCCACCTCTGTCATTGTCATTGCCTCCTCCTCCACCATTATCACTGTCACCACATATCATTGCCACCGTTACCTTATCCTCTTCCATTGTTGTCGCTGCCACCCCCATCGCCACCACCTTTGCTATTGTCGCTGTCGCGCGCTATGATAGCCGCCACTACCTCCTCCTCATCCGCCTCCTATGCTGATATTACCTCCTCCTATATTGTTGTCACTTTCACTACTTGTCATTGCTACTGTCGCTACCGCCACACACTTGTTACTGTTGCTTCCACCACCACAAACAACACCATTAGACAATCCTCCGTAAGGTAGCAAGATGGTTATAATGAGTTAGTGCGATGGCCCTTAACTATGTTTTCTATAAAGATTATGTTAAGGTTAAAAAAGACTTTGAGTGATATTTTAATTTTAAATAATTATTTAAAATAATAACTCATTACCCCTACCTTAAAAATCAAATTCAACACCAGCTCTGTAATTAATATTGCATTGTATTATTATTGCATCATATTACATTGCACTTCAACGTACAATGCGAACAAGCCAAACATGCCCTAAATTACATAATAAATATTACATACCTCATAAAGCAATGCTTAAAATCAATATTATGAGGAAAAATGCTTTGAATCAATGAACTATCTTTTTGTGCATATAGAAGCTTCTGCAACTCAAAATACTATATAAGAACTTCCGGTGATACTTGTTGTAGTATATATTGAGTGGATTTTGAATACCTAAAAGATTTTTTCACTTTTTATCTTAAATATTTTTCTTTTATTTGCTAGTTTTTCTTAAATATTTTTAGAAAAATGACATCAAGGTCCCAATTAAAGAAAATAATATCAGAAAATTCTCATAACTTATCAATAATAATTTTTTCACTTGTCAATTGTTGCTCTTCCACTTGTCATTAATAAATTATGAGATTTTTCTAATATTATTTTTTTATTGGAACTTTGGTATCATTTTCCTAATATTTTTCATCTCATCCAGTTTATTCAATATTATTGTATAGAGAGGATATTTAGCCACGTCAGACGCCATTGCTATCTCGGGTTCGTTACTCTATTTGATTCATAGTGACCATTATCATTATTATTATTATTTTGGCCAGGTTCATAATCATTATAAATAAGAAAAATGACACTTAAATATTTATTTAAATTTTAAAATTCCAAATTAATTCTTTTGATAATAAAAGTAAAAAAGTATAACATTTGATAACCTAAATTTTTAAAAATTACTTATTTAAAATTTTAAAATTAAAGTGTTATTTAAGTCGATACTTATAAAAACTGTCAATTGCGTGCCGTTTGAAAATTATTGTTCATGATTACTCTCGTGGTGATCCTCTTCTCGTTCCCGCTTCATCTTTCTCCTCGTTTCCCTCCAAACGGTATCGAATTCTGTGCCAGAAGATGTCCTCCGTCTCTCAAACCTCCTTCCCTACCTTCACCATTGTCCATACCTATCTCGGAGCCAAAGTAATTCCTCTATCTCGCTCTCTCTTTTTTCATTGTGTTTACTATTCAATGGGTACTTTGTGATTAGTGAGTGAACTAATTCTGAAATTGATTTCAAATTACCTACATGCAAATAGTAGTTGTTTGAATGTGTTTGTTTGTGGGCATGCTATGGTGGTTATTGAAGTATTGATCCTTAGTTTTGTGCAACCCTGAAGATATTCTCGATGCAATTGTGTTGCTCAGAGTGTACTGCGACTGGTGTTTTTTATGTTTGATTTGGTTCGTTTTGATTTGCTGTGGAAGGATAAGAACTTTGACTTGTCGATGAAGATTGAAGAAGGGTTTGGGCCCAATGGACTAGGAATTCTATCGGTCACAGATGTACGTGCAAAGTTGCTTTTTATATCTTCTATTCATAAGCCTGTTTCCAGCCTTGATAAACTACAACATTTTTTTGGTTTTGGATGGGTTGAAGAGTTTGATTCAGGCAGCTTTATATAGTTCATTGTGTTGCTTTGCACATAAATTGGCATTGAATTTTTGGGGCATTGTGTTCCCAACTGCAACAATATATTTTCGCTTTACTTCTAAGGAATCTGTCCACTTGTATCACTTGGGTTAGGCTAGCCAGTGTTATTACCCTTATGGGGTACCATTAAGATCTGAGATAATAACTAATCCTTGAGGCTCTCCCACCTAATCTGATAGATTGATATTCTTTTAGGTTGGGGCTCTCCTCTTGGCTTAAGTTGCGAGATGTTGACCTTCAAAGGGGTATGCAATATTATGTCCTATCTTGCTTAACCTTTGAAACCAAGGATGGTACTCGAGCCTTGATGCTCTCAGACATAGTCTTTGGGTCGGGATCCCTTTAGTCATAACAATAGATGATATCAACAGAGGGTGAAGTCGTCAAGCATGCACCAATCAACTGCAAGAACTTGGAATAGTAGCTGGTATTGTACTTAGACATGTTAGTGTTCTCTTAGGCTAGTTTGGGAAATTGAAAGTGAAGAGAAAGAAAATAGAGGAAATGACAAATGAGTAATGTAAGAATGGGTGCATTGTGTCTAAAATCATAATGCATTATCTTTTGTGATGTTTTTTTTTTTTTTCTGTTTGACTTCTAAATCAATCTGTATAAAATATGATTTAGATAATTATGCTGGAACTGGATATTTTGTTTGCTGGCTGAACTATACTTTATGTCCTCATAACCCTTTAATTGATTTCGGGTCCCTGGATACTCTTCATTACGTACTGATCTTTTTCATCTTGCCCCCAGGTAAGTGCTTCAAAATAGTACTTCAACTATCATTGTAGATGTGTTAGTTTAGCATCGAAGATGATTAATAGAAGCAGGCTATTCTGTTAATGAGAAGTTTTCTATACGTTCTGTCAGATTGGCTGGTCTCCCTGAAAAGGTGAAGGAGGAACTTGAGGATCCTCATAGTAGGTAACTTCCTCTGTTATTAGAAGTTTTTACCTTTTGATTTTCACTTTTTATGATATGCTCTACTTAGTCACACTTATATATCACTATCGTCCGCCATCAGCCTAATACCTTTACTTCTAGATATCTGACTGAGGAAAATAACCCTTTTTTCTTTCTTTTTCCTTCTACCCCCCATGAATTTGCAGGTACAATTTTGGCTGGAGTCATGGGAAAGAGAAACTGGAATCTGGGAGGCCTGGTAAATTTTTTCATCTTTAAGATATAATAAACTCTATTTGCAATTCAAACGAGCTCTGAGCCTTTGAAGTCTTATGCTTCAAAATGACTTGTGAGTTGTGGTCAAAGGAGAACTAATGGACCTGTATGTTCTATTTATCTGTGAGAAATATAAACTAGTGTAAATTTGAAGTTTAATTTGCAATAAAAATATCTGCATAAAAACAAATAATTTGAATATACCACTAGGCTATATTATATTCTTCTGGGCGTTGTTTGATGAGGTGAAAACAACTAATGCTTTTCATGTTTTGTCACATGTGCGCACAAACTTACATTCTGATCCACATGCATCCTTTCATATGCATTGGATCGAAGGAAATTCTTAGCTTATTGAAAGTAGAATAAAAGTTACAAAGCTCTTTTCTGTTTGTTGGTGTACTTTTACCATTGTACATAGAAAATGGGCATTGCTTCTGCCCCAGAAAGGTTGAAATTTTATCCAAGCCTCTGATGACTGAACAAAAAAACTTTCTGTAAGGTGAAGTTGGGATTACATGGTCTTATACAACAGAGAAGCACACTGAGTTCCTGCTGGGTTAATCTGTGATCTAAGATAAGAAAATGTTAAAGGCAGCTGTGGTTGATGATTAGAGGCCATGCTTTATTCAGCATGAGATAACCCCCATATATGGCTTTGAATAAGGATTCAAAATGAATCAAATGATATGTATTTTAACATGGCTGTAATATGTTCTAAAAGTGACTATCTGACATCGACGTTAAAGATATATTATTACACCTATATGGGTATTTAACTTTCTCCCACAAGACTAGTGTTATTTCCAGTTAACACTATTTATGAATGTAAGTCTACCTTTTTCATAAATGAATGTAATCCAATTATATGATCTCTTTCGAACATTATGCTATCTGTATCTTTGAAAAGTGTAATTGCTAGTATTTGGTTGCACACACAATTTTATGAGAAAATTAATTAATTATCTCCATTTTTTGCTTGAATGAGGTTTTTTTTTTTCATCTTTATCTACTTTTGTTTCTCCCCCAACTGCAGATCTATTAAAAGGTTCTTTCTATGCAAATCCTATACTAGATAGGCCTACAACAGAAGAATCTTTGATACAACGATAAAAGCAAATAAAAACAGAGTTTTGCTTTACTGTATTCTCAACTTTTGGAATGAGTGATTATTTTTCTCTAAGAAATACCCTCAACACAATATGTTACATAATTATGTCAGGTTATCATCTGAGTCATTAAGTTCTGTTTTCTTATCACTTCAGTAAACGCCTCTTTTATCTTTTCATGACCTAAATGGGAAGTGCTTTCAAATCTGTAGCTTCTGAGCATATGTATCACCTCGGCTTTTGCTTGTTCTGTAGGTATCCACCACACTGTGGATCAAAAATATGGCCCAGCAATGCATTACCGGAACTTGAAGTGGGTATGTCCTCAACCAATTTTGCATGTACGTCAGTTTTCTATTGAGTGTTGCTGGAAGTATTTCCCATTATATTATTTGAATGATCGTGTAATCGATTATTGTAGACCATAAGTTGTTTCTCTGGATTTGCCTTGTGTATGTACGTGCAGCACTATTGCTGTTTGCTTACGTACGTCTTTATCCATTTTTATGGTTCTTTCTAGCAGATAGCCTGACACTTTTCTTCATGCTACTATATATTTTCCGCTTGAGTTTATTATGGAGCAACCCCTTCATTTCCTTGTGCTCCTGGATTACTGGATCTTACATTTGAATTTGGTTAAGAGCATGTTATTCTTATGTTTGTCTTGAAAATTACTATAATCTGAGATAGTTACAACGAAGTGTTTTCTTTTTGTGATCTTTATGTTTTTCCATATTGTTACATGATTATTCAATCAATGTTCACTTGTTCCGACTGTGTAGCAAGCACTGGGGGAGCTGATGTTGGCATATCTGTGATCAATTATAAACTCGAGTTTCACTTTCACCAGAATTTGAGTTTTGCTCCCAAACTTGAGTTCTTCCTGTGTTGCTTGCTTCTGAATGTTTCTCTGGATAAAACTTGCGAAAGTTAAAATACAAACTCGAGTTTCTTTATGACTAGAACTCGAGTTTTGCTACCAAACTCGAGTTCTCTAGGAACTTTATGTTTCTGATTAAATCTTTGGATGACCACTTGCGGAAGTTAAAATACAAACTCGAATTTCTTTATAATCAAACCAAACTCGAATTCTCCAGGAACTTTATGTTTTTTATTAAATCACTGGATGAACATTTGCGGAAGTTCAAAAGTATATTCAAGTTTCTTTCTTACAAAAACTCGAGTTCTTCAGGAGTTGTAAGATTTTGAACAAGTTTATGGATAAAACTTGCGGGAGTGCAAATGTAGACTACTATAAAAACAAGGATTAGTGGCGCACCTTTTGTGGCACTTCTTTACAGCTTCTTCCACATTTTTTAAAATTTTTTTTTAAAAAAAAAACACTTTAGGTGGCATCTTCTTGGTGATTTCAAGGAAGCGCCACCTAAAGTGTTTTTTTTTTAATTAAAAATTAAAACAGCAGCTGTAGCGCTTGTTCAAGAAAGTGTCACAGTTGTTACGCACTTTGTGTGGTACTTAGCTTAGCAAGTGCCACCCAAAGTATTATTTTTTTAAAAAAAAAAAGTTCAAACACTTCTCTCTCCTACAATTTGCAGTCTTCACTCTTCATCCAACATGTGTCATCACCCTTATCCTCTTAGATCTCACATTTCCTCATTCTCCTCTTTTTATCACTCATCACCGTCCCAGTTTGATCTACATTTCCCCCATTTCTTTGTTCCATCACTTCTCACATTTTCTCCTCCTCCTCTTTTAATTTTCGCGACACTCCTTCCTAATTTCTTTTGTCTCATATTGCACCAAACTGACCTACTCTTTTTTCCTCTTGGTCTCATTTCATCCTCCTTATAATTTCATTTCATCCTGTAAGTCGTACCCACTCATTTTTTTTCCATTTTTTTAATATTTTGAAGTTATATACAACACATTGTCTTGTTAACCATTTTTTTTAAATATGCATCTATGCAACTTTTTCTTTCTCTTTTTCCTTTATTAATTTTTTTTCAGGTGTTGTGTTTGAGGTTTTAGCACACTCTATTCAAGCTTTTTCTATATTGTAAGTTTTTTTAAATTTTTGAGTTTACAAATATAATTTTATTAGTAGTTAATTGTTTAATATGCTCAATATCTTTTATATTTAATTTATTATGAAATCTAAAAAAATTATTCTCATTTTTATATGCCAAAAAATAAATGAGATAAAATTAAATGTTATTATATATAGGTTGTATGTGAAAATATGTAGTAGTTATACTTTTTTGTTGTTGTAGTAATTGTTAACATTGATGAGTTGCATAGATAAAATAATTATTTATTTTTAACATTTTATTTTACTTAGCAGTTATTTTGTTAATTAGTTATGTGTTAATTTATATCATTTTGGAGTTATTTGATTGTGGTTTGCTTTTCTTCATTTTGTTATAGAGATATAGAAATGTGTTTAAAGTGTGTTATTAACTATAATTATATGGTTTTAAAAAAATACAAAAAAATTATTTTTTAAAAAAAATGGTCCAAGGTAGGAAGAACTTCCTCAAGGAAGCGCCACCCTAAGTAGTATTTAAATAAAAAAAAATATACATGTTGTGGCGCTTGTCAAGGGCCACAGATAATATTAAAATTAGCGTCACAACTATGTTTATTTATAGTAGTGAGACTTGAGTTCAACTTGGTCCACAACTCGAGTTTTGTCTCAAAACTCTAGTTCTTGTGATATTTTCAGTTTTTGGCACAGTTTCTGTGTAAAACTTGCGAGAGTTAATTTCCTAATTCGAGTTCACTTCTGTTCATTGAAAACTTGAGTTCTTTTCCTAGTCTTCATAACTTCATAACTCTCGAGCATAAACTCTCAGAGCAAACTTTCAAGACTCGAGTGCATCTATTTGAGATCACTTCCTGCAATGTTCATAACTCGAGTGTTAGCTAAAACTTGCAAGAGTTATATTGAAACTTACATACCAAACTTGAGTTCTTCAACCAAACTCAAGTTCTTCATGAATCAGAACTTGAGTTTGTCACCAAAACTCTAGTGCATCAGGTAAATTACAAAATATGCAACTTTTGATTTGTGAAATGCTTTTAGTGACCAATGAAACTCAATGTTCTTAATTAAACTTTGTCATTCTTTTGCAAAACAATTCAGTATTATTTGTTATCATCAAAACATGGATTCTAACATTCTTCCCATTTTTGATGATGATGACAGAACCTTAGTGTTGGATTTGAAAACTTTTTGAATTGTTTACTGATGAATTAAAGTTTTAAATACATAAACATAAAGTGATATAAGAATTGTTTTGGATTCATTTAGGGAATGCAACTGTCTACTCATAATATTCTCAGTGCCACCAAATATATTTAGGATCTCCCTAATTTCATAAGTTAGGGGAAGGTCCGACAGGGAGCGTTTTCATCTAATTTTTACACACACACACACATATCAGCCATAGGCCACTTCAGCTAAGAGAGCTTATGCCATCAAGTCCCATAAATAGTTTATTATGACCTCTAACTGCTCTATTAGGCAAAAATCCATTGGACTTGAAGCAAGGACAAAGGATTAGTCTATTCTATGGTATGCTAAAACTTAATTTGAAGCAAGAGAATTAAAGTCTGATGGAACACTATACAACTTGGTCATAAAGGTTGTAATACCATGTTAAAGTACAACTCAAACGGCTAAACAATTAAATGTAGAGCCATGAATAGTTTATTATATTCTCTCACAAAACCCATATGACCAATTTGGCTTTTCTTTAGTAAGTTGATCAAATTCTGAACCTGGAAGTGTTCACTTTATGCATAATACTTCTATAAAGAAAATATTGTACAATATATCTTTCAAATCCAGATCACCAAGCCTCAACCTTCTGTCTTCTGTATATAAATTTAATATGCTGGATTTCTAGAGGCTAAATCATGCTTATTCTTTCTTTCTATTTTGCAGCTTATACCATTAAACGCTTCCCTTACTTTTGGAGAGTATTCAGAGATGCTGATTGACAAATATTACCACCCAAACAAGTAATGTTAACCATTTTGCCTATTGATGTCTAATTATGAATTGAACTCCTTACCTTTGTAGATTTTCCCTTGGTTTCCCATTTAGCTACTAGTTGTTCTGGTTCTCTAGTCAAGGTAAAATAAGTGCTTGTGTGATTTATTAGACAAGATTTCTCTCCAATATTTATCTTATACAACGTAAAACCATTTAAAATAAGGTGATCCAAACAAGTGTATCTGTAAAGTTGTAAGTAGTTAAGTCATGAACATTATTAGCTCATTTCAAATTTCATGCTAGTGCATTATATTCATTATAATTGTATAAAATATTTAGAATTTGTGATGACAAAGCATTATTAAGTTATAAGATTATAGATGATGAGCAGATTTAGGAAAATATATAAAACTCAGTTCCTAAATAACTTTTGCTTTCTTGGGAAATCTCAACCCAATTTCATTTGGAAATATCTATAGTATTTATTTGGAGTTGTTTATATAAGTATATTCACATAAGTCAAAACAAAATTCCTCATTTATTTACTTCATATGCTTCTAAATGTTGTAATGGTCATTCCAAACAAGCCATATGGTTAGTTACATGTAATAAATATATGATTCTCTAATAAAAAGTGAGTTGCATCTTAATACATAATATCCCAGGTTTGTCTCTAAAAATCAAGCAATCTCATATTTCATACTATTAATTAAAAAAAATCAAATAAAAATCATACATTAAAAATCACCATTGGCTTGGCTCCTCAATCACCATGTGTAAAAGACGTCCACAAAGTGGTTAGTGGGGCACGTCCTGTCACAGTGAGTGGGGAGTTCTGTACATACACGTGAATAGGAGACAGTCTCAGTGACATCTTACACCCTACATGCACAGGTTAGGTTCTTGTTGGATGTATTGTCATTTTTTTTTTCGTCCCTTCCATGTTCCAATTCAGCTAATAAATAAAAAAGAAAATTATATTGAGGTCTTAAATCAGAAAAAAAAAATGAAGAAATAGTCCTTTAAAATCACAAAATAAAAAAATGGTCCTAAGAAGTTGTCAGTGGAGGCCCCTCAAGTTATTAATAACCAGCACCTAGAGTTATCAACGGGACCAATTTTTCATTTTACGATTTCAAGGAACCATTTATTCATTTCCCTTCTTGCTTGGGACCTCAATATAATTTTCCCTAAATAAAATGGGTCCGCGTTAGCTGTTCAGCGTATCTATAAACTTGGAAAATCATCATGCAAAACGAAATGATGTCATCTTACAAGATGAGTTAAACACATCTGATGACTTTATTTGGGTGTTTGGAATAACGATTGGAATCTTCAAAAATGATTTTCAATCGTAATTTACGATATACGAGGTAAGTATATGAAAATGTTTGGAAACTCTGTTTTCAATCGGGCTTATTTATAAGCCCGATTTACTTAAATCTCCACCACATATTTACCTCGTAGACCGTAAAAGTTATTTCGTATTTAGTGAATCACGATTTATAAGCACTTATGGAGCTTCCTTAAGCTAATCCAAACGAGCTATAAGTGTGATTGTGTATTGTGATTTATGTTTGGATTGAAAAATGTATAAGTGCTTTTTGAAAAGTAAAACTTGTTTGGATATCAAATTGCATAAGTGCTTTTGTAGTTTAAGGAAAAAAATTTATGGTTCGGAACAACTAGCGAAACGTAATATAAATAATGTTGGGCTGATATACATCAATTTTGACAGAAAATAGAACATAATGAATACAATCATATATTCTTCAAAATTTTGTCCCTACTCATGTCCCAAATGTCATAAATTGCAGTTGTAGATGTCCCAAAATTATTGCTTGACGAAGCATCATCCTCTACAGTTGTATCTGCATCATGCCCCACATTCCCGTTGTCAGCTTGGTCAAAGTGAACATCACCTGGAGAATTTTTGCGAATAAAGTTGTGTATTGTCATTGTTGTGCAAACTAAGCGGACCTGCGTGTCGTAGATATATTTTCGCATTTTTTCCAAAATAGCGAATCTACTCTTCCAGACTTCGAAAGTCCTTTCTATTGTTGACATCAGACTAGAGTGGAAGAAATTGAAGGTCTCATTGTCATGTTGAAATACAGATTGACTCCTAAACTCAGGCACGTGATAACGCTCACGTCTGTAGAGACCAAGATACCCTTCTCGCATTGGATACCCAGCGTCAACCATATAATATTTTCCTACCAAAACCATAATTAATTGTAAAAATGTGAGATTATTGAAAGTAAATAACGAAAAAATATGAGTTCGTTGTTACCATATATTACCTGGAGGTGGATGAGGGAAATTCATAGCGGGATTTGAGATACCATATTGAAACACACAAGCGTCATGTGCAGATCCTTCCCAGCCCCCTAACATGAATGTGAAACACATATCCCAATCACATATTGTCATCACATTATGTGTTGGATAACCCTTTCTACTAATATACATATCCCGCTCGGAACCAGTGATGGCACACCTTATGTGAGTTTCATCTATGACTCCTATGGCATCCTTAAAGTATGGGTTAAATCGTTGATCGCCAGAGATACGTGGGTGGCATTCACGAAATTGAGGATCGATAGGTTTGATATTTTCCTCAGCCAAATGCAAGCAAGCATTAAGAACTATGTGCAATAAGCGACTCACAGTTTCCCCTAAATGGTGGAAGAGTTCTTGCACTACCCTATTCCCCCATTCCGTGTCCAACTGTTACCAAAAATATGGCAACCATTCCTTCGACATCGACGTGCTTTGAATTTTGTAGGCCATGTTCTGTTAACTTAGTGCACAAGAGATAAAACACATGTTTGTCAACTCTGAACATCTCATGACAATGTCCAGTTGTGTCTACCAAAATCTCCTGCACTCATAAATGCCCGATGCGTTGACTTGTTCTACAAGGTTGTTTGCAAATAAAAGGAACACAATACAGACACAACAATGAGGTAAGTTCTGCGCACTCCGTTAACTCTTCGTCCAAGAGGGCTAGCAAGCGAGAGTCATCATCATCATCTTCTATCCGATTTACCTTAAAAAGGTCTAACATGTGCATGTGCAAAATTTAGGCAGGACAAAACATATTTCCACAAAATAAAAGGCATACATTAACTTCTAAATTTAACATATTGTCAATGATACGGCATCCAACAAGTTGTTCATACAAGTTTCTAATTAAACAAACAAACATAAACCATTTAACATCTAATACTCCTAAAAATAGCTATCCGAAGTAACGTGAGACGGTAAACCGCAACCAGTCCACTAACAACTCCTTCTTCTCATGAAACAACGAAGCAAACGTGTCTCATTTACTCTTGCTATCTGAAAGAAGCTTGATGTACTGAATTCGGAACTCAGGATTTGCATTAACTTGCTCTAGAGATAGGAGGTCCATAATGACACTATCAACGCTCCGTTGCTGGATGTCGCCGAAAGCAGCAGCTCTATCCCTCGTAATATCTACTATGATACTAACTGCATCTATAATCCGAGTCGTTGCTAGCGCTTTCAGCTTCTTCCTCTGCGTGTGACAATCAACCCTCTTCCTCTTGCCGGTGCTTCCTGAGTCGATGGGACCAGATGCACCAATCTGGGATGCAACCCCCATGCCGGCCATGTCGTCTGTCACTTCGGTGCCTGATGTCGGTTGCTGACTGAAAGAGTCGTCCTCGCTATCCCTGGACCCTTCATGTTTGTCCATTGACAGGCGGTACACATCTTCCTCCTCAATGGCATCCTTCTGTGTGTGCCAGAATAATGGACAATAACTTCTATCTCCAGTAGCATACGCATCTCTGTATATGATCCTCAGTTCTGTCTCCCACTTCAGCGACACTTTACAAAACTTCATATAAGCTGAATTATCCTACAGTAAAATAAGTAAACAAAACCTTAACAAAAATAAGCAAAAACGACACTTGCTTTACTTGTTCTATGAGGTTGTTAAACGAACCTAACTTACCTGACATTTCTTTCGCCACCATTGAGACGTTGCATCGATGGTCCCCGTTTGAGGATCTCTTCCCATGCTGGTCTCGTTAAGCAACATGTCCCATATCTTTAGATCCTTTCAGAGGATATCAAATCTGGTTTTAAGTATTTTTCTATCATATCCGTGGTCTGTTCTCGCATTGAACGTTGCCAAAATAGCTTCCCATCCCTTCTTTGAGAACGACAACCCGCGCCATTCTTTTGCATATATTTGGTCAAGCATGACATGTATAAATATCTCAATGGTTTCATCGTCCCATGCCGCTTTGTCAGTCATATTTCTATGGAAAAATTTGAAGGATAATTAACCATAACTTTGTAGGAATGATGAACACAAACTACCTTAATATTGTTATGTGAACTATGTTTTAGGCGTGGAGGAAACCTAATTACGTCTATGTAATAAAATATCTTGCGCGGTATCATAAACACAAACTTGTACATTCTTTTTCTATGTAACTAAAACATCTAAAGAAATGAAAGAGTGCTTAAATAGAGAATAATGAAACCTGAAAATAACAACGTTAAGGTGACTATGAAATGCCTTCCATAGAAACAACCAACAATACAGTAATTGAACAACACACTAACTTTTAGGCATACGAGAAATCTAATTGTTGCTATCTAATTTAAATATACTAGTGGATTTGGACACGTGATCTCTCACTTGTCTACAAAACTGCTTTGATAACCGAAGGTACCAAGTCCATTAACTCCTCTATCACATATCAGCTCTCATAAAGCCCCACTCTTCCCTAGCCCTCTATTTCTCCAAATTAAAATGTTAATAGCATCAGTGCAACCAATTTTTTCCATACAATCACACTAAATGCACGCACACGGTTTTATGGTAACTCTTCCCTCTACCCAATAAACAAGAAAAAAAACTCAAGCTATTTGCTCCTCGTTTCCTAAGAACATTGAAATATGCAGATTTTTGTTATGGAAGTGATCAAATTTAATTGCATGAGCATGTAATTTATTTGTTTTTCCAGTGGACAGGTGTTGTAATTTAATTTGTGAGGCCTTTTTTATCTCATGGAATCCTATTCTTTGATTTCTATCTCAAATTTTCATATATGCATGCATGTAATGGAATTTCAGCCACAGTCCTTTTTAAGCAGCCTACATTTAACTACTAATCATGAGCATGCAAAACATATGTCACAAACAGGTCACTTCGCAGAAGCATGATCAAGAACAAGTAGAGGCCTAACCCAAAACTTATAAGAACATTAAACAATCTATAAAAATAGCAATGCCCCTGCGGAAAAATTTTCAGTAGTAGTATTACTACAACTATTAAGGACATGACAGTTATAATAATAATGAATGCATCAAGCAAGGCCATCTGATTACAGCAAGAAAAAAAAGATGGGGTGCTGGGGGTGTCAGATTTGTTAGATATGATTAGTTTTGATGATGCCAAATATAGATGTCAAATATTAAGAGAGTAAAAGTTTACATAATATACTTGTCTCTTACCTTGACTAACTACTATTTAATATTACATATCTTGTAGATTAGTCAAACAATGAAAGAAAGAGGTATAGGTATATTTAATATTTAATATACTTGTCTCTTACCTTGACTAACTACTATTTAATATACTTGGTCATTATAGATAGATTTTCTACTCTTTTGATCCAACTTACATAGATTGCATGAAAACCTTATCAATGGCATATTTTCAACATAAAATGTATTTACAAGTTGGCATTGATCATTGGAAAACATCATTCTTAATTGATATTATTTGCTAATTACCCTTTATGACTCAATTGCATGAATTTACTTATTGGATAAAATTATACGTTTCTCATTGTTAGTTAATGATACTCTTAGCTCCATTATCATATGATTTAATTGTATAAGAGCATAAGAGTTGTTATATCTAATATTGTGGACCCAAGAGAAGTTGGGTACCAAAGAGGGAGCATGTACTTATACTTTTGTAGGTGTTGATAAAACAGCTCTACTTCCGGATACAAAGATTAGAGGATAACAGAGGAGGCATGATTGGCAGTATTATAGTGTGAACAAAAACAAAATCTGTGCAAGTGATAGAGTAAAGGTTAAGGCACCCAGAGATGATGAATCCAACTCCTCAAATAAGGGAGTATGTGCAAACCAGAATTTCCAAATAGTATTTGACAAAAGGCGTATGCTAAGAGGATAAATGAATATGAAGCCTTTCTCCAAGTTCATCTTGTTGCTTCTACTCTTAAGTGTTCCATAGAGATCACACACTCAGATTCCTTCAGTACTGATCAAGTTACTAGACGATGATTGACAATAGTGCATCAATAAGAGGATCATAACTCAAGTAATTACGACATTACTTGAGTGAAGTATTGTATTCCTTCTTAAATCCAAATCATCTGAGTTGCATCACTTGAGCAAGCACTAAAGTGATGATCGAGTGATATTGGGATATAATTATTAAAATCCCTGAATAGCATCATCATTTTCAAAATTTGATTTCTCACTTGATTTTCACACTCAAAGGTTTCAATGGTTTTCCAAATCCATAAGAGTTTTTAAATGTATTTCTCATGATAAGTTTCAAGACCATGCATACATTAAGGGGGAGCTTCACATTCACATGTGTTATATCTTAAAAGCTTATCTCCTTTATTTTTTTTAAAAAAATTTATCATTATAGTAGACTCATCTACATACACCCTCCATTGATTAGTTTTGATAATGAGATACTTATACATTTTCTTTTCTTCATCCTAATTTGCATATATTTTATAGAAAGAAAATTGTTAATACTTGATTGCACTAACCATTCTTCTCGCAAGAATGCGTTTTAGTTATAATAGGAGAATTCGCTTTATACAAGATCACCCCTCAATATACTAAAAGGGAGAATACATCGATCTTGATGACATATGCTTTAACGATGAATTAAGGGAACTATATTGGCTACAACATTCAAAGCAACAAATTCTTATGCCAATACAAAGTAGCATCAAGCATACTATGAACAGAAGTCTGACACAATAAGAGCTTCCTAGAGATAATATGAATACACATCAGAGTTGCACAGTAAAAGTGTGATGGACTGGACTTCATGGATCTATCATCAACTGGCCAAATTCAAATGAGCATTTCTAAACCCTCTCTCTCTTTATGTTTTATGAATACCTTGCATATCTTTTATCATGAAAGCTTTCTTGAAACACATTTTTTCATTTGTATCACATTCAAATAGCATTACTTACAAAAAGGGGAGAGCAAATTGTTTATTTTGATTAATGGAGAAAATGACATTTCAAATATATTTTCATAATTGCTTCTCCATGAAACTTTCTTCTTTATACTTCAAACTTTTTGCTAATGTCAAATAGGGGGAGAGAAATGAAAAATATGTTGCATTCAATTTGTCTATTCACATTCAAACATATTTTTCTTTAAGGATTTTCCATCATCAAAAAGAGGGAGAATGTTAGATATGATTAGTTTTGATGATGCCAAATATAGATGTCAAATATTAAGAGAGCAAAAGTTTGCATAATATACTTGTCTCTTACCTTAACTAACTACTATTTAATATTACATATCTTGTAGATTAGTCAAACAATGAAAGAAAGAGGTTGAGGAATGAAGAGCTTGAAGAATTAATGGGAATATCAAGATTCAAGCTTCTAGAAGAAATACCGGATGTTTCTATGCTCATAAGGGAATTAAGAAGTTACTGTAGCAGCTACTGTTTGTCACTGTAGCATTGTCACTGTAGCAATACGATTACTGTAGTATCGAGTGATTTTCATAATGACTCGAGTGATTCTGGAAATAGTAAAAATCACTTGAGTGATTCACTAATTCACTAGAGTGATGTTCAGCGTTTCATGCTCTGTTGTTCGTTCAGCTGAGCGAGGCCTGATTATTTAATCATATCTCTCAAAATAAAACTTCGATTGAGACCAAACCAGTTGCATATGAAAATAGACTCCCAATGCGTCATTTTGACATCAGAAGTAACATCAAAGGATCTCAGATGAAGGAGATATAAGTGTTAGAATTTTGCCTTCATATCAGCGTCACTTTCTGGAACAGATTTTGTATTTTGGCCATAACTCTCAAACTACAGATCCGATTGAGCTGAAACCGGTGCCATATGAAACTAGACTTCAAGAGCTTTCCATTGATATATAATACAGAAATTTTGGAGTTATATTTGAGGAGTTATGTCATCTGGAAATTTATCTCTGTTTGCTGAAGAACTAGAAACGCGACAAAGAGATAAAGTGATCTGAACAACAGATCACTTGAGTGATTTTTAGTAATCACTCGAGTGATATGCCAGAAATTTTAGATCACTCGAGTGATTCCAGAATTCACTCGAGTGATATGGCTTATTCCGCAGATCACTTCCAGTGGCGCCAGAATCACTACAAGAATTTTTCACTGTTTGCAATTTCACTTCCAGTGATACCGAAATCACTCGAGTGATATGAGATTTTTCAGAATCACTTCCAATGTGAGCCAAATCACAGCAAGAAAAAAATCACTGTTCTGAATTTCACTTCCAGTGATCTCCAAATCACTCGAGTGATATCTCAGTTTTGCCAAATCACTTCCAGTGCGTCTGAAATCACCGGAAGAAAAATACACTGTTTTGGAAATCACTTCCAGTGATGCCAAATTCACTCGAGTGATATATGAAATTTTTCATATCACTTCCAGTGGTTGCTGAATCACTTCCGATGAATATTAAAATTCCTCAGATCACCTCCAGTGCCGTAACTGATCATTTCTAGAGAATACCAACATACACCAGATCACTGCCAATGAACTGATATGTCATTTTCTCAGTTTCACTTCCAGTCTCAGATCACTTCCAGTCAAGTATCATCCAGTCAATGATATGCTTACTCTTACAAAGCTACTGCCAGTGAAATGCTTCTGTAAATCACTTCCAGAAATATGACAGAAACAAGGAAACAACTCAAATGATTTCATGGTACACTCGAGGGATGCTGATCATTGCTAGTGGAATATTGCTTTGTCAAGATCACTGCCAATGGAATATTATTTTATCAAAATCACCTCCAGAAGATGTCTGAACATTCCAAGTGATGTACACCGAGTTGAAGAATTTACTCGAAGGATTTCATGGTGTACTCAGCTGATGTAGATCACTTCCGGTGAAGTAGTTATCCACTCGAGTGATCTTTAAAATATTCTCTAACGGCTATTTTCTGTCAGCGCATTACAGGTATTCCACTACAGTTCATATGGGAAGTAACCGACCAATATTTAACGATGACGAATCATGGGCAATATCAATATCTAACAGACGAGTCAATGAAACGTGCAAACAACTGAAGCATCTGTCAGACCAATGGGCAAACTGTAAGAAACGCTGAAGCATATGTCAGAGCACGATCAACGGGAAAATATTTAAAAACACTCAACGACCATACAAAGCAATGGGACTCCAACCGAAAATGAAGTAGTGTCTGTCTAATCATCAGATGGGATTACAACAGGAAAATATCCGAATGGGCTCAACGGTCAAATGAATCAACAGACTCTAACGGATGGATGTTTACAACGGTCATCTTCCACAACTCAGCTATAAATAGAAGAGGATTCAAATACAAAAGAACGAACAATACGATGAGAACATGAACATGCTGATATCCTAAGTCTTCAGCCTCCGACCACTCTTTGCTCTACTTCGTCTTCTATATTATGTATATTTGAGAGAGTGAGAATATTTTATATTGTACTTCAGTGAACATTTATACACTCTGTGAGAGAGCTTGTAAACACTTCATCTGTATTTCAGAAGTGTTCTCAAGGTAGAGGGACCTTGAGTGGATTGATTACCTTACAGGGAACAGTGTTGTTGGGGATCAGAGGTGCTTTATGAGAGAACTCTACCACGGGCAACAATGTTGTTGGGGATCAGATGCCTGAATCAATGCTCGACCGATCATGGTTGTAGAGAGAGCGTGAGAGATTCGCACGGAAGGCTGCACCGAAACAGGGAAACCACATGGCTACACTTATTGCCGAGTAACGATCAAAAAACAGAGAATCCAAAGCTGAAGCTTCCATGTGATTACACAGTGGAGTAACTTGGTTCATAAGCCCAATCGGTCAGAGATGAAGCCAAACACAAAAAAAAATCCCGACATAGGGAAGAAGAGAACAGATTGCAGTAGCCGGAGATTTGGATGGCAGTTGAGACTGAAACACGCATCTGAGGAGCTGCAAACGGTGGAGGTTATGGCCAGTAAACGACCTCTACGGCATCGATAGCTAGTACACGGAGTGCCTGAGACGGGGACCACCGCGGAGCTGAAAGGAGGACGCTGGTGGATGTGAGAGGACCAGAGCAACCAACCCGGGAACGGGAGGAGACTGATCAATGCTTACTCGTCGAACCTAAGACGCACAAAACATGAAGGAGAGGAGATTGATGAGAGCCAAAAATGAAGATGGACAGCAGCTTTATGAGATCTGGAGAGCGGTGTGGTTGGGGGGCAGATGGCTGAATCAATGCAGGGGTAGTAGCTTGGTGGAGAGATTCGCACGGACTCCTCCATCTTCACAGAGAATCACACGGATTAAAGTTGAAAGGGAACATGAAAAGCACATGCACTAACGGTTAAAAAGGGTCAAAGAATCCAATGAACTATCGGGCTTTTCAAATAAGGTACAGTTCATAAGCCCTTCTAGACCTCAACCTATCCAAACACAAGGAAAAAAAAAATTCACGATTCTTAAGCGCTTCAATAGATCAATCGGGCTTAAATGGAATTTAACAGCTGAACCAAACATCCTCTATGTGAAAGGAGTTTTGTCTCGACTTATGTGAAAATCACTTATATAATAATTCACGCTCATCCAAACATCCTTTATAGGTTTTCACTTGTTTTCTTTTGTTGTATAATAATCTGATTGGGATATATTTGAATATTGTTGGAGTAATTAAAGATAAAGTTAAGCTGCAAATTTGTCTTGAAAATTTTCACTGAGAGTAATGTTGTTCCAAAAGATTTTTTAGATTCAATATTACCCTGAAAGTTTTAAAATATAGCAATATTACTCGTATACCATTAAATTAACATTCACAATTAAAAATTGTCATTGACCATTAACTTTTTTATGGTAAGAGAGAACATTATTTCATTTTAATATTTCTAAGACCATATTCAACCTCAAAACTTTTAAAGAAATATTACTTCTCAGTCAAAGTTTTTAAAACAAATTTGTACGGTGAGATAACTCTCCCAAAAACTTTTCCATTATGCACTCACACTCAAACTCAAACTCAAACTCAACACGTGGTATTTAAGCTGTCAAAATCTCCTCACTAAAACCAAGCACATTGGTAGATAGGTGTTACTTCACAAGCTTGTTATTAGGTCTCATCAACGTGTCTTCGTTAAGTTGATGTGTTTCATGTGCATATTGCTTCACCTTTCTTATCTGTGATCTTATTGGAAGCTTTTATCTTCCATCAGTCATTATCACTTGAATAACTACCAATGAATCTGTATAAACCAATACCCTATGATTAAAGCAGATAAAACTGCACAAGTAGACGCCATGTGATCCACTTCTTATACCCCATTATGTCCTAAATATAAATCACAGTTAATTTTTTTTAAAAGAATAAAAAAATTAATTAAATTATTTTAAAATATTTATATTTATCATTTTTTTAAACTAATTTATCTGACTTATAAACTGATATGTAATTTAATCATACACAATATATGATATGATTAAGTAACTTATTTAGCTTTCTTAATTTCTCCAAAAAAAAGTTAATTATATTTTATATTTAAGACTATAGGACTGTATCTTATATTTAAGATCATAGGTAGTGTGTGTGTACTTTAAAGTATTTGTATTCATCATTTTTTTAAACTAATTTGTCTAACTTATAAACTGATATGTAATTTAATCATATACAACATATGATATGATTAAATAACTTATTTAACTTCTTTAATTTCTCAAAAAAAATTAATTTTATCTTTTATTTAAAACCATAGGACTGTATCTTATATTTAAGACCATAGGTTTAATTTCTAAAAAAAAAGTTAATTATATCTTATATTTAAGACCATAGATTTTGTGTGTGTGTGTGTGTAAGAGAGAGAGAGAGAGAGAGAGAGAGAGAGAGAGAGAGAGAGTGTGGTTCGATTATTATCAAGTTAATTGAGGGCAACTAACTCAAGACCTCGTACTCAAACGTTCAAACCTCTTTTCATTAAATGCCTATTTTGATTAATAGTGGAAATTGTTTTCCTGATGTGATTTATGATATATAAAATACATATGTTAAAAGAATTTTATCTCAACTTATATGAACGTACTTTTTAAACATTAACTCAAACAAACACTAAAATTAACACATGTTCATAAAGAAAGGTGAGTAACAATTTTTCCTTCGCATTTCTAATTAGACCGTCGCATACTGCACTATACTGATTGTTGACCGATCCGTGGGCATCCAACCAAATTTATTTAAGTATTTTAAAAAAAATCCAATCTCCTTTTTTTGTTTTTTGAAAAATGAAATCCTACCTCTTTCTCTCAACTCAAAAATTTGCCAAACCAAAAAGTTTTATTTGGAAAAACAAATTGAGGAGAAGCAGGAAAATGGGACCCTTTATTATTTACCCTTTTTTGTGTGATTTGGAGACAACATTTGACTACTCATAAGTCATAACTGATAACTACTCAACCCGTCATGCCTGCCTCTCCTCCTTGTCCACTTGATTGGTTGCTCCGTTTCTTTAGGACTTTGTTTGTTTGGTCGGTTTATCTTCTAACTTCTGAATATGTAGTTTCTGTTTAAAAAAAAAAAAAAACTTCTGAATATGCAGTGCCCGCACATCAATTTCCATGTAGCTTTATATGATATTCAGGATTTTTAAAAAAAAAATCATACAATAGAACTGTCTTATAGTATTTTATTTTACCAACAACTGACTTTTTAAATATATCATTAGCTAAAAAGTCTTTTTAATACTCCTTCCAGAGTTCCAGTTCTTAATATATGATACATTAGAGAGTTGATCTAGATTCTAAATATAATACATACTTTTTATATATGTCAATATTTCTTAATTTATCATTTTTAACAATAATTAAGGAGGAGAGGGAGTGATGAAATTAAAGAAGATAATTATGATGTTTTAGAAAATTCATCTCATATTAACTAACTTAACTAACTTCTTTAATTTAATCATATTAGATAAATATATCTTATATAAAAAAATGAAAAGGATAATTTTATTTTGTCTTCATTTACCTTTTTTACCTGAGTCAAAATCATTTATTCTACACTCCTCCAACTAACACTTCTTTTAGCATTTTTACAGTTCTTGTCTAAATCACCTGAAAATGATTATCTATTATCTTGTCATTGCTAGATGACACATCAATCATCTCTCGTATTATGAATTCTATTTTCTCTTACATAATCATACATTTATTTCAACACTTATATTTGCTGCCTCAATTTTTTTTTCTTGTAAGGAAGTGTTTAGGTTAGCTTTTAGAAAAAATATGTCGTGGAAAACAAAAATTGATTAATGGAATATATTGTCAAAAATTGTTCTTCCAAACTCATGCCAAAATCAAGGTTCAGGTTTTCACAAATTTTGAGTTTTTTTCTAATCGTTTGGCCAGCATATAATTGAAACCTTGGTTGAAACTTGTCATTCTACTATATAAGTATATTTGAGATGGTTTTTGAACTTCTTAAAAAGTTCTTATTCACGTAAATTGAAATAAATCTCTTTTTATATACTTATTTCGTATATTGTAAATTATAATTAAAAAATTATTTTTAAAATTTTAATCAGTATTTTAAATAAACACATATTAATATTGATTATCAATATAATAGCATGTTATAGTGGTGTACGCGGCCCCACACACACAAATGACATATGAAAGCATGAAGAAATAGGGAGCAAGTCGGCAGAAGATAAGTAGATAGCTCAATCTTATCAGAAAAGCTAACATTTTTTTACACGTCGGCCATGAAAGCAAGGGGCCGCCGACGAATGAACCTACGCCCTAAGCATATAAATTATTTATTTAATATACTATTTATGTGTCTTGTTTTGTCAAAAATAAAAATAAAAGAAGAACTTGCTAAAAAGACAACAATGCCACGTGGCATGACCTAACCCCGGCAAGTATGAGCTATAAACCGCGGTGGTGGGGACTATTAATGTGTGCGTTGTTTGGGACTTGCATGTGAGTGCCGCTCTCCGAGTCCCTATCACGACAAGGCGTTAAGGTTTTTTTTTAGGAAACTGATAATAAGATCTCAAATAAAAATAAAAATAAAGGAATGATCATTTAAAATTACAGAATGAAAAAATGATTTTAAGGAATTGTCAATGGAAATCTCTCAAATTGTTAATGACCAGCATATAAAGTTGTTAAAGAAGGCTCCCTAAATTGTCAATAACAAGCACCAGGAGTTGTTAATGAGACCATTTTTTTATTTTACTATTTCAAAAAATTATTTTTTTATTTCTTTTTTTACTTGGGACTTTATTGTAATTTTTTATTTTTTTAATTACTTTTTTTTATGTTTTAAAATAATTGATTAAGGTTTAATTTTACCTTCAAAGTTCTTTTTTTCAAAGGAACGGTATATATTTGGAATTTTTTTTTCTAATCAATATCATCCTAATGTTAAAAGAGGAGCAATAATGTTATTGCTTCAGTTAAAAATGTTGTTAGTTTTTTGACTGATGATGTTAGTATTTTAACGGTTGGGTGATTTCACCCCTATTTTTACACCTCTAGGATAATATGGGTAAAAGAAATTTTCAAATGTGTGCTCAGCTCCTACACAAAATTTTTTGTGATAAACTTGAACCTTAATCATAAAATAATTGCAATCACAAATTTTATTTATAAATAATTCATATAATCATAATCTTATGTGAATATATATTAGGGTTAATGTGAAAATTTGTTTTAGAAATTTTTACTTAAGAACAGTGTTACTTTAGAAGCTTTTTTGAGTTCAATGTTACTCCATAAGTTTTGAAATAAAGCAATGTTACTCTATATTATTAAAAATGTTAATAGTTCATGTCAATTTTTTAATGACCAACATTAAATTTTTAATGGGATGGGGTAAACTTACTATTTTTTAAAACTTTCATGGGGATATTAAACCCAAAAATGTTTCTAGGACAACATTACTCTCGTGTAAAATTTTTTAGAGCAAATTTATACCTTAAACCTATCTATTTTTATATCACAAATATTATATATGTATGTTATAGAAGGCGATTCTCACCTAATTCAGCCATAATCAAATAATTAAACAATAAATCACTTAGCATCATGACATACACATAAAGGCTAAAAAAATGCAAAATTGAATGTAGACAAAGGAATAAAGGTACCACAACAAGAATAGATAACATACACGGCTCCTTTCCATGTAGTGTCGTTTTCATTATTCCACTGTCTTTTTGACCAACCTACTTTCTTTGTTGACCATATTTTCCTTCATTTTCTTTTTATGTCATGGCCCAAGCAAATTTCACTTCAACTTCTATTGTATGTAAAATTAATTTATTATTTTTTTGTCTAGTTGTAGTTAATTTTTAATTAGATATCTGTATTTTTTATTAAATACTTACATTTTCCCTAATTATATGCACTATTAATCTTTCTGCTCATAATCTATCAATTAAGACAGATGTAAATGCTTACTAAACAAATTGTACAAAATAAAAAGAGATTTTTAAAAATTAAAATGGTGGAGTAAATTTTTTTATTATCAACATAAAAATAAAAATTTATTACACATAAAATCTTCTCATTGCATCTATACATAATATGTAATTTGGTTAATTTTAATTTTATTTAAATTATCGCGGCAAAATTAATCCAGGTGCATATTGAGTGAAAGTCACACCATCAGCTGCTAACGTGGTTTCTCTTACAAATTAACAAATTATGGATATATAGAGTAATATATATAATTGATAAAAAGGACCTAATAAAAAAATAAAGTGAAATTATAGAGACTTGGATATTAATTTTTCCAAGTATTATTCTGTGCAATTTGGGAGATTTTGCTTCTGCCTGCGGCGCGCTTTGGGTTTTATTTTATGATAACTATTTTAAATTTTGAGGCAACTATGTCTAATGTATCTTTAATTCTATAAAAAAAATGTCTCTTTAATTCTAAAACCATATGACTTATAATTTGGGAGATTTTGCTTGTGCCGGCGGCATGCTTGAGTGTAATACATTATCTTGACCAAATTAGTAAAATAAGTTCAGTTTAATGCTATAATTTTGTCCGAACTGTAATACATTTTCATCCAAAAAAGAAAAATAGTTTGGAGAAATGTAACAAAATGAAAAGACCAAAATTATAAATAAGTAAGGATCCAGTTTTCTCGCTGCTTAGTGCTCTACTGTTTTGAGCAATAAATTTGGAAAATTCCGATTTCATCTAGAAGGTTTATAATTTTTATTTTATATTTGTTATAGATTTTTATTTTTACCAAGATTTACTGCTTAAGTACTAGCACAATGCAGTGGACCCGTCTCTGTACAGTTTTTCTTTAGGAGGCGTGCAAATTGGTTTTAAATATAAAATTATTTTTATTTTATTTATTAAAATTAAATTTATTTAACTTATAAACTGATATATAAAAATATTTTAAAAAATCATATAATATATATTATGATTAATTAATTTTTTTAATTTTTTAAATTAATTAAAAAAATCTTGTTTTATAAATATATGTCGTAATGTTGTATTTGAATTTATTTTATTTTTCTTATACATTGAATGTGTTTGATGTGACACCATTCAAAAGGTAAGCTCCTTTTCTCATGTATATGAAATCCTTCAACAAACTTATTTGATTTGACTTTGCTTTTACATGATTTGACTTTAATTTAGTTCCGTTTAAATGAACAAAATTTATTCCACATTTGGGAAACAAGACTCATGACAAAAAATATTTTCTAATCCATCATGTACTTAAAAAATTATTTTCTAACTAAAATTAAATATAAAACATGCGGATTAACGTTATATAACATATAATTTATGCATTAAGACATGCTGCATAAAACATGCGGATCAAATATTTTTTAACAAAAAATATTCTTAGGTAAACTAAACTAAGAACATATTTGAACAAATTATAGGTGATTAGTCATGCTATTTTTCAATTATATTATGATTATATTAAATTTATATTAAACTTTATTGCCTCACGAACAATGCTCAATAAAAATTTTTATGTTCATATTATTTTTTCATTATTAAAAATTTTAAATATATTTCATTGATATTTATATATTAAAAACTAAGTATCATCTTAAATTTTTTTAAAGGTAAAAATGAATCTTTTAACTTCACATAGTATTTCACTTTAATTCTTTAATTTGGTAAACTATCTTTTCATTCATTTAACCCTTTTCGTTAATAAAAAATATTGAATTAAAATTTTAAATATTGACAAAATATCCTCAATAGGTTGATTTTAATTTTTAAAAAATAATAATTGATGCAAAAAATATTGTGATAAAAGATGTTAAGGTTAAATGATTGAAAATATACTAAATAAAATTCAAGGACTAATCTAAAAGCTTGGATAAAATTAGATGATAAAATATATACTTTTATTTTCTTTAAATTATTATCTATTTTATATATGGTCTGGGAGAAAATATATAAATTAATTATCATTTTTTTAAGGGAGAATGTAAAAAAAAAACCATTTAAACTTCAAAATCTCGTTAACAAGTTCGTTAATGGGATTAACAAGAATGGTAATGTAATTAACAAATCATTTTATTATTAAATCACCTATTTGAGATTTTGAAGTTTAAATGGTATTGTTTTAAAATTCTTATTTTTTTAATAACTAATTAATATTTATCCTGATATAGTACCAAAAAATAAGAGGTCATAATGATTATTGATATTTGATTCACAAAAACTTTAGAAGAAACAAATCACACGGTTTGCATGTCAGAATAGGAAGGTAGGAAGAAGCTACCTACAAGCCTATAAGGCTATAACGTCAAATAAGGCATGGAGCTTCAAATTGCATGGATTGGCCTTTACGTAAGCAAGTGGGACCACACTACGTGGGTTATTAAATTCGTCCACCTAATTTAAAAGCAAATATTACATTTATTGGCCTAAACTTATTAAAATTCTAATCGGTTGGCCAAAAAATTATTAAGAATTATGATGGAAAACTTTATAATCATAATCAACTTTAATTAAAAATTAAGTGACTAGAGACAGAATTCACTGTGATATCTTAAGCAATTAAATTTTTTTTATAAGGGCAATTTAATTTTTAAGTTTTAAGAAAATTATTATAAACATGATTTTAAACTATACTTTCCAAAAACAAAATAATATGAGCAATTTATTAATATTTTATAATGAAACATGGTTTGATAGTGTTATTGAGAAAGCAATTATTTTTTAGTCACATAGAAATATAAAATAAAAATATTTATCATCATCAACTTTTTTTCAGCCTATCATGTCTTTAAGTCTATAAATCTTTAAGAAAATTGGAATCCCTCATACAAATTTTATTGATGAGAATAAATCTAATCAAAATGTTAGTATGTTAGTAATATTAATATTTTAGAAGAGTGTCATGTCATCTAATTTTAGTTTAATAAAAATACAATAACTTATATCGTTCTAATTTTAATTGACTGATTACTCATATAAAAGAATTCACATTTAATTTGTTTTCAAAAAAAAATAAATATCTTAATTTAAAAAACTAAAACAAAATGATCAATTTATATTTTTCTTAAAAAATAAAATTTAAATTTTTTCATATAAGTCATCATCAGTCAATTAAAATTAAAATAATTTAAGTTGTTCTATTTTTATTGGATTAAGTTTAAAATTTATCATCATATAAACCAATAATATTTTTAACGAAATATTTTTTCTTATATTTTTCTTAAATATTTTTTTATTTTAACTTTTTATGCAAAAAATAAATATTAAAAAAGTGAGAACCTTGTGTCTATATCTTTTTTATCAAACAAAAAAAATAGGTACTAAAGGTAATAGATTACAAGGGCTCAACGCCACACCACGAGGTCCTACAAAGCCAATAACTATTTTTACTTTAATCTTAACAGCAATAACTACACGAATAGACTTTAAGAAAATAAGTAAGTGGGGCCCACCGAACATACGACGCATTATAAATATATGCCCACGCTTGCCCGTTACACTTGTGGCGATAATCTGATCCTCACTATTCCTCCCTCATCCTCTCATTCTCCTCCTTCTCTCTCTCTCTCTTATTAGGTTGTGGCCATGGCTGTCTCTCACTTCACTTCAAAACCCCAATTCTCTCGCCGTCCTTCTGAACGGGAATCCCGTCGGAGCCTCCGTAAGCGGTGTTTTCGGATGGTCAAGCAGCAGAAGACGCGCTTCTACATCCTCGGCCGCTGTATCACCATGCTCCTTTGCTGGCACGACCATGCGATTTCCGATTAGAGAGAGAGTCGCCTTTCGGATTGCGATTCAGCTTCGCAACAATTGAAAGAGTTTCATTTCTCGGTCAATTTCGATGTTTCAACAACAGTGGATCTCGATTCGCGCAATTTGTTGATTGCCGGAAAGAGGAATTGCAACGAGGCGGCGAAGATTCTAGAAGCATCTCGCACAGGACATGATACAGTTTTGATTGTATATAAACCGTATATGTATCTTGTCCTATCAAATCGCTCCTAAGGACGAGAGTGAAAGAAGAAATAGAACAAGATGGAGACGACGAAGAAGAAGATCTTTGTGATGGCGGGCTCCTGCGAATGGGGTTCTCTGTACTATGAGGCTGAATTTAACAATTATTGAAGAACATGGGAAAGAAAAACAGAGTTCTTCAATATGATGGTGAAAGGGGCCAATCAGCTTGGAGAGCATATGAAAATAAAATATTGAAGTTGCTCCTTTGTTTTTACTGTTTTTGGCGAATTGAATTTGGCCCTTAATTAACTGATTTGAGAGTCAAATTTTGGGGGTTTTAAATTCATAGTGCCATCAATCTGTGATTAATGTAATTACCTGATCTTGTTTGAATGAAATCAGTTCAGTTGAGCAAAAAGTAGAGTGTCTCATTTTCTTTAATCATATTTTAGTTTGAGCAAAAGGTTAGAATGTAGAAAATAGTCTGAATCTGATGAACTAGGGTTTGGTTTTCTTGAGCATGCCTTAAAAAATCTCTTCCCCAGCTTAGAAACCATGATTGTTCATTTGTTTCAACAATGCAATCTGAATTTGTTTTCCTTGAACTTATTCATGATGATTTGAGATCTCACTGTTGAGATTCTCTGAATAAAATTACTGAGCATTGGCTGTACTTAGTTGTTAGCTTTGATTTGAGCATGTGATATAGTAATTGATGAGTTGATGTCTGTCCAAGTAGAGAGAGATCCATTACACCACCCTTTTCCCAGATGGGCTACACTGGTTTCATGCTCTCAAGTCTGACAAAACACGTGTTTTCCTGAAGGATTTGAGCTTGATCTCACATGGCATGCTGCCCATTATATCATCACTCACATACACAGCCAACTCAAGTTTTTTGCAAAAAATAGTGCGAAAAGGGATAACAAAAATCTTACTCAGACTATTTTTCATAGTTTCTGTTCATATGGTGGATTCATTCATGTAAACCAGAATGTTACATCTTTTATTGTGTCAAAGTGTCCTTAGAAAGAGTAAGAGTAGCGCCTATTGAAGAGAAATGGTCGAACATTGTTTGGAGTAATTTGGACATGTACAAAAAAGATCATTGGAGGCGTAGGAAGGAAGGGTAGATAGGCACTATGGTGTCCTCTAAAAATGGGTATAGGGAAACTGAAGAGAACACTCAATAAAATCATTGAATGAGACATTTTGATTAACAACGTGTCTAAAGATTTGGTTATTGACAGGGCACAATGTTGTCGTGTTATCGATATAGCGGACCCTATCTAGTAAGAATCATATGAATCTCATTCTTTTGTGTCCACTCTTCTTAGTTGATAATCATTTTTTAAAGGAAGATTAACTTGGTCGAATGGGAAAAGTTCAGAATGCCAGTGTAAAACTATTGACATACAAGAAAAATAAAAAAGAATTGATTGTTTCTGCAGTTTCCATCATCCCAACATCTGCATAAAAAAGTGTTTTTCTCACATATATTTCATTTATATAATACTAATGAAACTTGAAGTTTCAGAATCCTGTCCTGTCTATATGTTCAATTCAATCTTCAAATGATATGGCTCTTGAAATTAAATCCTATCTATCATATCATATGTCAAGTTGCTTTAGTAGCAGTGTACGTGTTTGCCCAGAATGCTCCAAAATCTAACATAAATTCCAGTTCAGCCTGAAATGTTCTGCTGCTCTGTTCCATTTTTCTTTTTTTTATATACATGTGTGTGTGTTTGATGCCATGTTACAGCAGCTGCATTGAATGTGATTCTGATCATGTGGGGTATTTGTCTGAAAATATGTATTATTGACCCTACTTTTGAGTCTGATACATAACTTTCCATGGATTCAATCACATTGCTTCTTACAGTAAATTACTTGTTCTCACATGGGTTATACTGAGGAGTTCATAAATGCAGTAAAATTCATTCTGCTACAAGCCTCCCGTATTGTTAATCTCATTCTGCTGCTTATAACCTCACTAAGTGCTTGTTTAGGAACTCAGTGGAGAAGTAACTTTTTTTTAATGGAGCTTTTGCAGAAGCCTGATTGAAAAAAAGTCAGATTGTATTGTAGATGTGATTTGTGTTTGGACTAGTGGTGGGCGAAGTGGCTTTTTTTTAAAGTTGAACCTGTTTGGATTAGCGTTTGAAAAGCCCGTTTAGATGAGAAATGACTGAAAATGGTATGAATCTTGTTGAATATTACATATATATTGTTTATATAAATATTGTTATAATTGATGTGGAAAAATGTTAAAAAAATTATAAAATAAAATAAGTTTAATTATTATTAAAAAAAAGGAAAATACATTGGACAGGCAGCGACACCTTACATATATAATACTTTTATCGGCAAGGCCATGACAAGTTCTTCTCCTCCAGAATTTAAAAATACAACTCTACCGTTTTTGCACAAACATGCCTCCCAGCCCTTTCAGCATATGGTGGCAGAACCCAATTTTTGATGGTGGCTGAAGCTAAGAAAATGAGCTTCTGAAAGAAGCTCCTTTTTTTCCAAAAGTTCAGTCTGAACTGAAATGATTCCAAATAGGTTCAAATGTGTCAAATAGACTTCTGGGCTCTAAATGGATTTTTTCCCACCAAATGTATTGCCAAACAGACCCTAAGTCCATTAGCTTATATGCTTGAGATTTACGGTAAAAAAACCTCAGTTTCTTCATTTTTTGGCATGGGACAGCAAGTTTATTGTTATACATTTTGTGTTTCCGAGTTATGAGACAACAAATGTTTACAAGAAAAGATGTGGGTAGCTCCGATGATGATACTAAGAAGGTCATTAGATGTTTCAGTAAAAATCAAATAATACAGAGTCTTCTGAAAATGGTAGAGACAAACCGATGAGAACACTCAAAGTAGTTATTGTGTTGTTAAGCAAGATCTTTTTATTAATAATTTATCCTAAAATTTAGTTGTAGATAGAGCATAGTAACACCGTACAATTTATATAGTTGGCACCACTTTTTTTTTTTGGGATAAAGATCAAAATGCATTAGTTATAAATATTTATACATCACTTTATAGCTAAAGTGACAAGGCTTGATGTTGTTTAGCATATATGATGAAGCAAGTAATGCGTTGCCTAAGTTGCAAGTTAATTACTAGTTGTTTGCTTAAATTAAATAATCTCTCTGATCTTAAATATGAGGTATGATTGACTGTTTTAAATATATTAAGGAAGTTAATTAAATTATTTTAAAATATTTATATTTAGCGTTTTTTTCCAAACTATTTTACCTAACATATAAACTAATATATAATCTAATGATGTATAACATATGATATATTTAAGTAACTCATTTAATTTTTTTATTCTCTCTCAAAAAAACTAACTTTATTTTATATTTAGGACTAATGAAAATATGTATTTTGCGGGATAGTTCAACATCCTACGCACATACGGACTAGTGAAGGCTCAGCTATGCCAGTCTGGTGAAAACATATTAGCGCATTAATTTAATTAATTCCTAATCCATAAGGTTGTAAGTGACCGACTTTAATTTGATGACTTGAGCTTGTTCTTTGAAACTTCTTGCATTATCTGGAATCTGAATCAATCATGTTGTTGCCCTTTTTAGCTTTTTTTTTTTTTTTGAAAAATTATTTGCTAAGGTTGGAAAGCATGCATGGATAGACTTTGGTCAAATAACATCTCCTTTTTTAAAAAAAAAACAATAAATAAATAGGTGGGTCAAATGCAATGAATTTTTAAAAATATCAACGCTATGGCCAGAACTTATAATAGACCCCATATAGTTTGCTATAAATCTTATATGTTATATGTTAATTATAATTACTAATTAAGACAATTTGATTGGGGTAACTTTCCTCTTATAACTTTTGACCAAATCCTCATATTTATTTTTTTTTTCATTCCAATTATTCTAGAATAATCTTGTATTTATTATAGCTGCCTCTTTTGCGCGTGTATACTAATTACTAAGGTATCAAATGTTTCTTGTTTTTCGAATATAACATGGACAGGTAAAAAAAGAAAGAAATAATATAACATGGATAAATTGGCAATGGAGGAGTAAAGTAGATAGTTACATGTACACACTCATATATATAAATAATAAAATACAAGTAAAAATAAACATGGGCTAATTAATTAGGATGGATGTATAATTTGATTATTTTTGAGTTGTTATAAGGTGTGGTTCAATCTTGTTAATTTTTTTTATACCAAAAAATTTAGAAAAGTTAGGTTTTGGGAGTTCACCAGGTCAGACATCTAAATTTTAAAAAAAAAACTTTGAAATACTTATAAATCAGTTATCTATCATCAAGATTTTTATATCAGTGAAATTTGAAACTATAACTTTATAGTTATAAGTTATTCATTTATCATTTGAACCAATTTTTATTGGTTAATATTATTTAGTTTTGAGGTATTCAAGTACGAAAATTGATATACATTTTTGGGGGGAACAAAGAATATTGGAAAGTTCCGAGATCCCATTAGGGCTGCTTAGTTATGAGTTAACTTTATGAGTTTTGTGATGATATATCGTAATGGTGCCATGTGAGAGAGGAAGAACGTGAAAAAATGTGAGGAGGTAATAAAATATAAGAGAAGTTCAGATGTGGAGCAACTACGGCAAGTGACCCCAACTTACACGCATTTTAAAATTCAATTATTTATTATTAATATCTTTCAAGTAAAACTTTAATTTTTTTATAAGAAAAATGGTTAAAAAAAATCCTCCATTATAGAAATTTTATTGTTTAAAGGTATTTAAAGCCTTGTGTCATTGGTGTAAGTCTCCTGTAATACCCACCTTTAACTATATGTAAAAAGATAGATTGCTTGATAGAAGAGAGAAGAGACAAAGGGGAAAAAAAAGGAGACATGATGAGATGAAAGAGATAAAGTATTTGTTTGGAAACGCAGTAGAAAAGTGGTTTTTTTTGTTAATGTGGTTTTTATAGAAATCAAATAGAAAAAAAAAGTTATATTGTTAATGTGATTTATGTTTGGATTGGCGGTGCAAGAAGTTGTTTTTTTTTAAAGCTGTGTGAGTGAGTTTATAAAAAAACTACTTTTTCACCTAAAGTCCATTAAACTCCAATAGATTCTCAAACACTCATAAGTAAGTCAAATGAGCTTATACATGGTAAATGAGTTTTTTTTTTATATTCTAAATGGGATCCCAAACAGACCTAAAAATGGATATAAATATTGAAAGAAAAAAAAGGAAGGAGAGAGAAATGTGGGATGATGATGAAAAATGTTTTTTTAATTATGTTATATTATATTCTTTTCTTTTGTTTGTAGGAGATTGAGAAGGTTTATTTTATTCATATTTATAAGGTAGGGATAGAACTTTTTCAGATAAATTTATAATTATACATTTATTTATCATAATATATTTGGCAATTTATTTGAGAAATAGCTGGGAAAAGTTGGAAAAAAATTTATTGACAATATTAAATCATTAACAATATTTAAATTTCTAGATTTGTTTGAGAAATAATAGGAAAAAACAAATGACATTAATTAGGAAAAAATTGTATATGTATTATTTAATTACATTCATGTTTTTTTTAATCATTTTTTATATAAACTTGCTTTTTAAATAATCATCCAATCGAGTTTCAGTTTGAAAACAAAAGTCACTTCTATCACTATCAATCCAAACATAAATGACATTTATAATCTGACATTTATTCTATTTTACTTTTGTAAAAATCATATTGTAAAAAAATCATTTCTATCACCGCTAGTCCAAACAGATTCTAAATAATAAGTTTTGTAATGAGGGCAACAAAAAATAAATGTTTAAATAATACATCAAGAGCTACCGATCCAAGAATGTATGGGCAACCTAGCCGTACTTTTTTTTTTTTTGCGCCAAATAACCTAACTGTTCATTTGCATTTTATTCTAAAGCTTTTTTTTTTTTGCCAATTATTCTAAAGCTTATTATATTAACATTATTGCTATAAAAATTAAAAAGTACGTCTAGCTCATTCCCATAATAGTCTTGGGGTCATAAGCTACCTTTGGATTTTCAACCATCATACCCTTTTTTTTCATAACTTATGTATACCTTTCACAAATTCAGATTCACTTGATATATACATTCACATCTCTTAAATTTAGGAGCTAGGTAACTAATTTATAAAAATTAAAACAATTAATTTAGTTAAAATTATCATTGAAACTGAATCTCACTATGCGTTACAGCTCTGCTTGAGTTGTAATTCAGTATTTATTAAAAAAAGAAGATATATCAGTATATCATGTGACCACATAGTGAGATTTAAGGTTAATATAGTTTTAAGGTATATCATGTAGAACTGAATCATCTTGAGCTTGATGTCCGTACATATGTAGAGGGTCCACTCCCAAAAAAAAAAACCAAAAAATGTTCATATGCTAAAGTCATTTTGACCACTAGTAGAATGGAGTTTTTTTTTTTTTTGTGTAAACAGGTCAGGCGGCCTGTCAAGGGCCTGCGGACCGGCCTGGCCTGTTAGGCTAATAGGTCAGGACAATGCCATATAAAAAGCCTGTTTGCATTAAAAGGTCAGGTCAAGGCCTACTGACAGGCCTGTCAGGCTGGCCTTGGCCTGTTAAGGTTTTTTTTTGTAAAAAAAAATAAATATTAGTGTAATAATTTTTTTTTGGTTAAAAATGAATTAAAGTCGAATGAAAGGCTTCGCAACAAGTACGGTTTAAAGAAGAAACAAAATATATAAATTTTCCGTTGTTAAAATAATGTTATTTCTTATATATATTATTTGTTAAACTGTGTTATGCTCTAATACTATATATTTTATTAATTTTTTTTCAAGGTCTTCGAAGGAGAAGAAGAAATCATATTGAAGATTTGTTGTGAAAATTGGAGAATTTGTATTGAAAATTATTATATTTTATTTGATTTCATATTTTATGATGTATTTTGGATAATTAATTTATGTATTGGGATAATTAATTTATGTAATTGGGCCTTTTTTTGCCTATTTGAAATAGACTAGTTTTTGGCTTGTGGCTTGTTAGCCTTTTAAAAAAAAAATTCAAGCTTCTTTAACAGGCCACAGGCCAGGCTCAGGCCTGAAAATATGCCTGTTATATGTCACAGGCCAGGCTCAGGCCATATAGTGCCTTAACAGGCCAGACCTGTTAAGGCACAAGCCTGGCCTGATCTGTTTCCACCCCTAATGAGAATCATAGATTAGTACTTAACAACAAATTACTATTTCAGGAATAATTTTGTAAATCCATATTCTAACTCAAATATTTTAATTTAAAAATATGGGTGTTACAATGTGATTGGTTGATCGGTGTGAATCACACGGTGTATTTTTATGTTAAATAAATTAATATTTTAATAATAGTTTTGTAAATTCATTTTTAACTGAATTCCTCTCATGGTATTTATAAATAATAAATCATTTTATAAAAATCAGGTACTTTTCCCCAATAATAATTAAATGCTAAATAGTTATGCAATTTTTTGCTGTAAAATATATATATATATATATATATATATATATATATATATATATATATATATATATTTCATTTGTTGAGTATTGGAATGTGCAACGGCAGCAACGCTCCTTCCTAAATCCTAACCAAAGTCTTGGTCCATAAAACTGGCAAGAAAAAGTCTTGGCCCATAAAAGGCCCAATTCTTTTCTAAAAAAAAAACAAATTCTACACTGATCACGACCGTTGGATGCCTCCCATCCCTACGCATTCAAAATGCAGAGTCCCGCTCAAATGTCAAATTCAAATTCAAACTTGTCAGAGGACATGACCGTTGGCCACTTCAGTTTAAACCCTCGCTAATATCCCATTTTCTCCGCCTTTACGGGGTTTTTGAATCTCGCTTGCTCTCTCCAAATCTTTCAGACACTTCCTCTGTGTCTGATTGACGCTCTTTGTTCAAATCTCAAACACCTTCATTCTGAATCAATCGCCAATGGAAGGGAAATCGAATCGCCCTTTGCAGTCAAGCAACAATGTCAACATCGGACCAACGGCCATGGCAGGCGCTGGGAAAACGATCGAGGAGATGTATCAGAAGAAGAGTCAGCTCGAGCACATCCTTCTCAGGCCTGATACCTACGTTGGTTCAATTGAGAAACACACTCAGACCCTCTGGGTTTACGAGAACGACGAGATGGTCAACCGCCCTGTGACCTACGTCCCGGGTCTATACAAGATCTTTGATGAGATCTTGGTGAACGCAGCCGATAACAAACAGAGGGATCCGTCGATGGATGCCCTCAAGGTTCTGATCGATGTTGAGCAGAACTTGATTAGCGTGTACAACAATGGGGACGGTGTTCCCGTGGAGATCCATCAGGAGGAGAAGGTGTATGTGCCCGAACTGATATTTGGACACTTGCTAACCAGCAGTAACTATGATGATAACGTGAAGAAGACAACTGGTGGTCGCAATGGGTATGGTGCGAAGCTTACCAATATATTCTCAACAGAGTTCGTGATCGAGACAGCTGATGGGAAGCGCCAGAGGAAGTACAAACAGGTATTGTGGATTTTTTTAAATCATTTCTTTGATAATTTGAAACTCTCAAAATTTTTACTATTTATGTTCTCACACACATCTCTTCTTGTTTAATATTTGAATTTTAACTTAAATCGTCTAATTTAATGTGTCTAATTTAATTAAATATCTCCAAAATTGAGCTAGATCGTCTTTCCTTGAACTGCATAGGTTCTTCAGTTGCGGGAGATTAGTTAAATCGAAACTTATGTTTCTTTTCTTTGATATAGTTAAACTTCACTGTGGAAGAACATTTCATGTTCTGCAGAGCTTTGTAATTCAGTTTTCAACCAACTTTTTCTCAGTGTTTTGTAATTTTTCTCTAAAAAATTATTAAACGCATTTTTATCTGTGAAAGGTATTTGTCAACAACATGGGGACGAAATCTGAACCGACCATAACCAAATGCAAAGAGGGTGAGAACTGGACCAAGGTTTCCTTCAAGCCTGACTTGGAGAAGTTCAAAATGAGCTATCTTGAAGAAGATGTTGTTGCTTTAATGAAGAAGCGGGTTATGGACTTAGCTGGCTGTCTTGGAAAGACCGTGAAGGTTGAACTTAACGGGCGCTTGATTCGATTGAAATCTTTCCGTGATTATGCTGATCTCTATCTGAAATCAGCTGAGAAATCCAGACCAGTACCCCTTCCAAGGTTCAACTTCTGAAGCACGGTTATTATTATGATCTTTTTCATTTCAACCATACTCATCTGTCTGTTTTTTATATTGTTAGGATACACGCAAAAATAGGTGAAAGGTGGCAAATCTGTGTGAGTTTGAGTGATGGACAATTTCAACAGGTAATTGGAGAACTTATCAAGTAAAAAACCATGTTATTTCATTGTTGTTGTTGTTAATTGTTAATGCCTTGTTTCGCTTGTATTTGGAATCTGAATTGGAATTCGAATTGGTTTTTCCAGGTCAGTTTTGTGAACTCTATTAATACAATCAAGGGTGGAACACATGTTGATTACATTACCAATCAAATCACAAATTATGTAATGAACAAAGTTAACAAGAAGAAAAAGGATGCCAACGTCAAAGCTCACAATGTGAAGAATCATTTATGGGTCTTTGTCAATGCTCTGATTGACAACCCCGCTTTTGATTCTCAAACTAAAGAAACTCTTACTACTCGCCAAAATAGTTTTGGTTCCAAATGTGATGTTCCAGAATCATTGCTGAAGGAAGGTTCGTCAAGACATAACTGTGTTATTTTTAATATCTTCAACTAGTTACAATTGCATATAGGTATATGGCACCAACTATTTTGAAGATATAACTAGTTGTTTTGCTGAAATAAATACCTGCAGTATCAAATTCTGGAATAGTGGACACCCTCTTATCATGGGCTGATTTCAAGCAAAGCAAAGATCTGAAGAAATCCGATGGAACTAAGACTCAGAGAGTTCGTGGGATTTTAAAGCTTGAGGATGCTAATGATGCTGGAGGAAGAAGTTCTGAGAAGTGTACATTGATATTGACAGAAGGAGACTCTGCCAAGGCTCTTGCTGTAAGTTTTTCCCCTAAAAACAATAGTACTAAATAAGTCGTTCTTTCAAGAATTCTCACCCATTTTAACTTGTATGAAGATGGCTGGGCTCTCTGTCGTGGGTCGTGACCATTATGGGGTTTTTCCATTAAGGGGCAAGTTGCTCAATGTACGAGAAGCAAGCAGCAAACAGATAATGGAGAATGAAGAAATTCAAAATATCAAGAAGATTCTTGGACTGCAGCAGAACAAGGAGTATAACAACGTTAAGTCATTGAGATATGGTCATTTGATGATCATGGCTGATCAGGTCAGTTACATTGGATTTTTTGTCTTTTGTTTTCTCTCTAGAAAACACAGAGTTTGGCTGGAAACAGGATAGCAAACGGTCTTGGTTCTTTTTGGGAGTTTGAGAACTTAATTTTATGGGCGCAGGATCACGATGGTTCCCATATCAAAGGGCTTCTGATCAACTTCATTCATTCTTTCTGGCCGTCATTGCTGAAAGTTCCATCTTTCATGGTTGAATTCACAACTCCAATTATAAGGGTTCGTATTCTAGTCAAACTAGCAGTACATATGTAAAATCGTAATAGGATCATTTTTTTTGGATTGATCAATTAATTTAAATTTATCAATTTTCCACAGGCTTTTCACTCGAATGGGGCAAAATTATCATTTTATTCCATGCCAGAGTTCGAATCATGGAAAGAAAACTTGGGAAATAATGCAACTGGGTGGAAGATAAAGTACTATAAGGTTTATTGTCTGATCCGATTTGAAAGCATGAAACTCCTATCTGTCTGAAATTCCTCTACCTGGTCTAGCTTTTGCTTGAGTGCGCACTGATATGCTTCTCCCCCTGTAGGGTTTGGGAACGAGTTCGCCCCAGGAAGGAAGAGAGTACTTCAGAGATCTTGAAAAGCACAGGAAAGACTTTGTCTGGGAAGATGACCAGGATGGGACTGCAATTGAGTTGGCATTTAGTAAGAAAAAAGCAGAAGATAGGAAGACCTGGATCCGTAACTTTGAGGTTTGATATAATTCGACTAATTAATTAATTTTGTCCACTGTATGATGCTCAACAGTAATTTCAACCTCCATTTGTTCTTGCAGCCTGGCACTCACCGCGATCATATGGCAAAATATATAAACTACAGAGACTTTGTCAACAAAGAGCTTATATTGTTCTCAAGGGCAGATCTTCAAAGGTCCATTCCTTCAATGGTTGATGGTCTCAAGCCTGGTCAGAGGAAGATTCTGTTTTGTTCGTTCAAGAAAAAGTTGTTCAAAGAAATAAAAGTTGGCCAGTTCATTGGTTATGTGTCAGAGCACTCAGCTTACCATCATGGTGAGCAAAGTCTTGCTACCACTATTATCGGAATGGCACAGGATTTTGTGGGCAGCAACAACATCAACCTTCTCAAACCAAACGGTCAATTTGGTACCCGGAACATGGTAAGACAAACAAGTCTGTCCTTGATATGCTAGAGCTATTGAGGCTTCTTTAGCTTCATATTTTTTATTTTGATGGTCACTTGCTTCTTACAGGGTGGCAAAGATCACGCAAGTGCAAGGTACATTTATACTGAACTTAGTCCTATTACTCGGTGTCTCTTCTCGGAGGATGATGATAAGCTCCTGGACTATCTTAATGAAGATGGGAAGTCAATTGAACCGAACTGGTATCATGCCCTCCTAATTTTTGCATTAAATCATTATCTTGGAATAAGGAGCCTGGTAACTAAATCATATCCCCGTTTAATGATTATACAGGTACATGCCAATAATACCAATGGTTCTTGTCAATGGTAGTGAAGGAATCGGCACCGGATGGAGTTCCTTCATTCCGAATTATAACCCAAGAGACATTATTGCTAATGTTAGGCGCTTGTTGAAAGGTGAGGAAGTTGTACCCATGGATCCATGGTACAAAGGGTTTAAAGGAGTCATTGAGAAAAGTGCTAAGGAAGGCGGGTACAACGTCAATGGTACGATAGAGGAAGTAGATGAACAAACCTTTACTTTCAGGATTACAGAATTGCCCATCCGAAGGTGGACTCAAGATTATAAGCAGTTCCTTGAATCTGTCACTGATGGAACACCTAATGCCAAGGATACGCTCATCGAGGTAAGCTAACATGATTATACTTAATTGTCCATATGTTAATGATTTATACAAGCATCCCATGCATAAGGCACAGACCTGACTCTCTTCTACAAGTGTCATGCCTCAATCCAGAAAAAAGCATGCGGACATATTCATAGTAATTTTGTTCGTCTGTCTTTTTCTTTTAATTCACAACAAATTTACCGTGTCTTGCAGGATTTCAGGCAAAATGGTGATGATGCTTCTGTAGATATAGAAATCAGGTTGAAGCATGACAAGGTAACGGCTATCATGCAGGATGGCCTGCAGAAGAAGTTCAAACTGACTAGTACTATCAGCACAAGCAACATGCACCTTTTTGATGCAGAGGGGAAGATTAAGAAATATGACACCCCAGAACAAAGTATGACACTAGGAGTATGGAACTATTTGTAATGTTATGCTTGTTGGTTCCTTGGTAGTAATTTTTCATGTGTTTGTTTATGCAGTTCTTGAGGAATTCTTTCCGCTGAGGCTGGAGTATTATGAGAGAAGAAAGGTAAATGATTATGATGGTCATAAGAATATATTTTCATGTCTTAGCATTAATTAGGGAAGAACTTATGAGCGATTTTGGTTGTCCATGCAGAAATATAAATTAGGCAATCTTGAACGGATTTTGTTGGTGTTGGACAATAAAGTCAGGTTCATCTTAGGGGTTGTGAGCGGAGAGATTGTTGTAAGCAACAGAAAGAAGGCTGATTTGTTGATGGAGCTGAAGCAGAAAGGTTTCACACCCATGCCAAAGAAAGGTAAATCAGCAGAACCACAAATTGCTGGGGCAAATGATGACAACTCAGAAGAGCAGGAGAATGACAGCTCTGGAGAGCAGGAAAGTGGTTCTAAGTCTGCTAGGAGTGAAGGAGCAAGTGCTGGTGACTATGATTATCTGTTGTCGATGTCAATAGGAACTTTGACCATTGAAAGTGTTCAAAAGCTACTAAATGAAAAGGATGAAAAGACTAGGGAGTATGAGATTTTGAAAGCAACACCACCAACGGATATGTGGTTTACGGATCTTGATGAGCTAGAGAAGAAACTTGATGTAGGAGACAATATCTGATCTCAGTATTATCTTTCTTATATTTGATTTTGTTAAGTTTCATTTTTTAATATGATTGTATTTTTCAGGATTTGGACAGAAAGGAGGCAGAGGAGGAGCAGAAGAGATCAAGTCAAGCAAATAAAAGGACTGGTCGGGCCATTGGCACAAAAGCTCCTGCTAAGCGGGGACCACGAAAGAACAACAAGGTCGTTGAGCCAGAGGCTGAATCCATGTCTACTTCAATGGAAGTTGGTAAGTTCAGATTGTTAGGATTATCTTGAATGTGTATTAGAATGCCATTGGTAGAAATTTAAAAGTTTAATGTTCATCTGGATTTCCTCTTCATTTGCATCACCAGAGAAACCGGCCGAGATTGCTAAACCAAAAGGAAGAGGAGCTACCAAGAAAGGCCCTACTAAGACTAAGAAGAAGGTATGTTAAGTTTTTTACCTCTTCATCCCATCTGTGCATATAAATGGCCTTGTGCGCTTAATCTGACCTGATACTTGTTATCAGGATGAGGATGATGAGGATGACGAAGAAGTGCTATCCCTTCAAGAACGGCTTGCGGCATATAACCTTGGACCATCTGACCTTGGACCATCTGGTAGTAGTAATTCTACAGGTATGTAAAATGTTCTCATTACAACTGCTTCTGTATAAATTATTGCTTATCCTGGTACATACTAACTTATTATATGCATTAAGCAGTTATGGAACCTGAAGAACCCCAAGTGCCTGCTGCTGGAAAGAAAGAAAATGGCAAAAGGGCTGCTGCAAAAAAGAAGTATTCAGCTATTACGGTTTTGGACAGCTCTGATAGTGAGAATGAAAATGTTGGTGGCGACGATGATGAAGATGATGATGAGTTTGAGTTACAACAGCAAACTGCCCCAGAACCAGAGAAAAAGAGGCGAGGCAGGAAACCTGCTGCTCAGAATGCCGCCGCCAAAAAGCCGCCTGCAGCCGCCACCAGGAAGAGAGGTGTAGCAGCCAACAAGAAAACTCAGATACTGGGTCAGAAATTTATTACTGAAATGTTGAAACCAGCAGCTAATGATGCCGCTAATGGTTCAGGGATTTCACCGGAGAAGAAAGTAAGGAAGATGAGAGCATCCCCATTTAACAAGAAAAGTGGCTCCATGCTGGCCAGGGTTTCAAACAAAGATGAAACTGAAAGTGAAGAACAGTCTGGTTCTGCTTCAACATCACCTGGTGTGGATGAGGTAGTTGAAGTTGCCCCAGCACCAAGAGCTAGGCCTCAAAGGGTTATTCGCAGGCCTCAAACATATGTGTTGAGTGAAACTGAAAGTGATAATGAACCTGATGACGATGAGGACGACGACGATGTTGAGGCTATAGAGGATTCTGACTTTGACGGAGATGAGAGTTCTTGAGCTTCTTGCTCAATTAAGCTAGCTGGTTGAAGACATTGTACTTAATACGCATGAGATTTGGCTATATCTTTTAACTCGTTGTGATTCCTTTCCTAGCTGTGTGTAGTTGATATTTAGGTCAAATTATCTCTCTGCAGAGCTTGAGTATATCATTCTTGACTTCAGCAGATTGGAAGAATACTCCAATTGCTAAGATTTGGTGCCAGAATATACACTTAGAATATGTAGTTATTTTGAAGAAAAGCTTTAGTTGGATCCAACAAATAAAAAATTATGAAAATCAATATAAACATGAGCGATTAATTCATTTAATTGAATTCTCAGTGCCTTGTGCATGGGCAAAAGTTGGCAAGCAACCTTCTTTCTTTCTGAAATAATGATAATAATAATAATAATAATAATAATGAGTCAACCATGATAATAATTCAATTAATAAAAAGTAAACCATCTAAATCAACTTCAAGCAATCCATCATGCGTCAACATCTCAAAGTGGCAAATATAAGAATGCAAGTTAAACCTAAAGTCTAAATCAAGACCTAACACCCAAATATATAAAAGGGTAAAGGTGCATTTAGCACCCTAATCTATTTTTGAAGATGTAATTAGCACCTTAAACTATTTTTTGAGATCTAATCAGCACCCTAAAATATTTAATGGTACAATCAGCACCTTAAACTATTTTTGGAGGTGTAATCAGTATATTTAAAATGAAGTAAATGCACCCATTCACTAACAAAATATTAACTCAAGGTTTGAGGTTTAAGATTGATGAAAGAGGAAAATAAAAAATTTGTCAGCAAACAAAGTTAATATTCTGTTAGTAAATGAGTGTAATTACTTCATTTTAAATACATTAGGGTACTGATTGCACCTTAAAAAATACTTTAGGGTGCTGATTGCACCTCTAAAAATAGATTGAGATGCTGGATGTACATTTACCCTATATAAAACTGAGATTTGAGATAAAGAACCGATAAGTTAGCATCAACATTTCTCTACCAAACGAGAGATGAAGCAGACGCAGAGAGTTTTATCATTGTATTTTTCATATTTTAGTTAAAGGGTGTCTAAGATTAAAGGCGAAATCAAACCCACAACCTTTCACTTAGAAGGAAACCCCCATGTCACTAGACTACAAGGTTCTTTAAAGTCTTTTCCATATATTAAAGATAGAAAATGTCCCAAAAGAACACAAATCCTAACTTTATTATGACTAGCACATTGCCAAACATGCAGAGGCTAGACACTAAATACCCGTTTGATTCTTGGAATTGGAAGTAATGGAATGGAATGGAATGATAATTACATAATTTGTTTGGTTTATCATTAAGGAAAGATGATGTATATACATAAAAACGTTTAGTTGAATTACATTAAATATGAGAATAATATAACAAATAACAAAATTATTCATTTCTACACATATAATAATTTACACGTTGGGTTCATGATAATTTTTTTAATTAAGTGCATACACGGTGGGTTCATAGTAATTTTTTAATATTTAATGGTGAAAATATTATACAGAGTATAAATTGGATTCAAGTTAAATTTTTAATATTTAATGATGGGAATATTATTTAATGAGATATTTTAAAAAAAAATTTAGCGGTGGAATATAATTTTTTAAAATTTTGGAATAAGGGAATATTTCTTAAATTTATATATCATTAATTATTTTTTTAATATTTAATGGTGGTAATTAAAATTATTTAATATTTAATCGTATTTATGGCTGGACACTTCTGTCAATTTAAAAAATTATAATGATAATAATATCATTTTCACTGGATTTCAAAATGTCTACATCATCATCCATCATTTCTATAAATGTAATCCTAATTACATCAAATGATGTAATCAATATTACAAAATGTAATACTCTTTATATTCCATAAGTCTAATCAAATGTTGTAATTGTGCTATTATATCATGATTACATGTAATATTCTCTCATGTAATCGAACCAAACAGGCTATAAGAAACTACCACCACCTATGTCCCCAATGCCACCGCCGGCCACCACGAGCAATTATTGGCAGTCTCCACCAGTCATCATTATCAGCTACCACCCATTATCACCAGCTGCCATTATCAATGTCCACCTGCTAGTCACCATTGGTCACCATCATCAACCTTCATAGTTGACCACCCGCCCCCATCGCCATTGCCAACGCCAACCACTGCCACCTCAGCATCCCCCATCAACCTTCAACCACCACCACAAGTCACCACCATCAATAGAGGAAGATAGTTAAGGTTTATCTGAATTAGCGTTTGAAAAACACGTTTACGTAAATTGAGATAAAGCTCCTCTCATATCTCGTACATCATTAATCACAACGTAAAAACAGTTTCTATTGCTAACCCAAACGGACACTTAGTAAGCAGTGTTGGGTGGAGACAGTCATCGGTGATGATCGGAGCCAGTGACGGCTTGTGACGGCTTGTGGAAAGCCTGTTGTCATAAGTTTTGCTTAAAAATAGGTTTTGTTTTAGTTCTAAAACCATTTGGTTCTTCTGTACCAACGGGTTCACGAACTAAAATTCAACCTGCTGAGCTGTCTACACTTATTCATAAATTATTTTAAATAGAAGGATACTTATACCTAATAACGTAGAAAAAAAAGATTTGTTTCTTCTATTTTAATTTAGAAAATAATTTTTAAAAACTGGTATGCAAAATACTTTTCAAAAATAAAAAATACGAGTAAAATCAAGCCCTAAAACTATTTAATAAAAGCATAACATGAAGGTCAATATTTGATTGCTTCAAAGATATTCTCAATACGATAAATTTATAGACTGACTTGTGAAATACTTGGAAACTATGAGAACATTTAAAATAACAGTTAGAACTTCCAATCATATTTTTCAATCATAATTTATGGTATATAAGGTAACTTTTACGGTCTACGAAATAAATATATAAAAAAATTTTATCTTAATTTATGTGAATCAAACATCCTTTATGGTTCACTTTTTACTTATATTACTTTCATTTATAGGAAGGATTAGACCGCATCACAGGCTCATATTTTCCAGAAGTAATGTACCCTTTATAAAAACACCAAGATAGATACAATCAGTACTAACCAAGTTCTCGAGGTTTTTGGGTCAGCCAGTACAACATGGCTTGTACAGCAAATACCTGCCGGGAAGTCTTCAATTTTAAGCATATATTTAAATTTCATAACCATGTAGCTTTCTGGAACATGACTGTTTTATAAGACTAATAGCTATTGTGATCTCTGCACATTCTGGTTAGCAGCATGAAACTAAAATGAACTACGGCAACAAATAGATACACCTAGAAATCAAGAACTACAGAAACTCACAATAAGATGATGAACTAAAACCTACAAATTTCAGAATCAAACATTTCATTTACCTGAGAACTACACTAAAAAAGAAAACTTCTTGATCAGCTTGTCACATGGCAAGACTCCTTTTGGTTGCTTCCATTTTCAAGAGCAGATCCTTAATGTCTGCTTCCATCCTCATTTTCATGTTGAAGTACTCCAGATGCGCTCTTTCCAACGCCTGGTGCTCTTCAAATTTTTGTTTACGCATTTCCTCAGTCTCTGCCAGTCGCAACTTTGAGAGTCGGCTGGCATACTCTTCTTCAATCTTCTCATTCTTTGCGAGGGCAATGCGTTTCAGGCCTTCAGCTTCTCTTCTGGCATCATCCGCACGTGTTTGAAACATCTTAGCCTCTGCCAGTTTAATTTTTATTATGCTCTCCAATTCATCAAAACAATAGTCCTTTTGGACATTCATCTGCAACTCTTGTGGCGGAGCCCGTTTATCATTCCGGTCATAGCTCAAAAGGATGTTTGCTGGCCGTTCTAACAGAGGCTTCTTTTCGGAATAGATTGATTTCATCCAGGCAGCCTCCTGACTGGGCTCGGCAACTGCATTCTTTTCTTTAATTTGCTCCTTCCCAGAAAAGTTCCGTGTCAAGGCTAATTTGGAAGAATCTCCATCTGCAATAACCACGATAAAAGTTACTCAGTTTCATGAAACTTTAGTTCTACAAATACTAGAGATGCTAGTGTAGCATAAATCACATATGACAAGTACGGCTGTGAATGGCTTTGAAGATAGTATCAGTAGAATAATTCCATATGATGCCAAACAAATACAAAATATTATAACTTACTGAAGCAATTCAGCCAGGAGTCCTGATTCTTTCAATTATATTTAATAAAAACTATGTTTAAGCTGTTTTAAAAATAGGCCACTGGGAAGACTAGTCAAGTCTAAGCTGTTCGGTTTGATGTACCCTAAAGTAAAGTTCAGGACTCACCACTCAGCAATGGAAACTTGTTTTTAAGAAGAAAAAAGGAAAAGATCAAAAGAGACAGTAAAATTATGAAAGAAAGGGTATATTTGGAATGCATTCTCCACAGGTCCTATATATAATGGATATTACTGTAGAGGAGAAGAGAGGTCTTTCATGATTAATTTAACATTCGTCATGGCCCAAATGAACGGAAGGCAACAAGCATTTTGAAATGTATTTTCCGAGAGCGTAGATAAACCAGTGCAGATAAACTAATACATCCAGTTTGTTTCTTATAAACCACAAAGATATACTTTCACTCCTACTTTAACAAAAAGAATTTCACTGGACAATTTTTTTTTCCCCTGTAGACAAAAAAGCACAGATTTATTTAACTGCTGTAAAAATAGAGAGCAAACGTTGAATCAAAAGAGACGGTAAAAAATATGTAATAGTTGAGACATCCAATACTTACCATTTAGGAAAGACATGATTTGGCTATAAACCTCTTGAAGGTTAGACTTATTTGCCAACCTAAGCAGCATTTGATCAGCCACCCCATGCAGCTGTCTCCCTCTCATGTCTTTGCTGGCAGAAAATATTCTCTTCACATATTCAAGCTCCTTGCAAAGAGCTTCCACCGACCAATCTTTTGCAAAATTTAGAAACACTTCCTTGACAAAACCAAACATCTCTGAAGGATGATCACAGGCAATACAATGAAATTGCATCTCAGATACCCCTTGTACCCCAGTAGTACTGTGTCCATTTCTAATATATGATTCACGTAATCCACATTCCGCATGGCACCAATGAAGGCAAACATCGCATCCAACCCAACTACAAGTATTTGATGCATTGTCAAACTTAGAACACACAAGACACATACATTCCCTGCAAAAGCCATTTTTCTGCGCACAAACTTTGCAATCACACTCATCCACAGGCAACTGACTTCGGCATAAGACATTCCTACACCTTAAGTTCAGAAAAATCTCAGCTAAATCAGCAGAGGAAATGCTGTTGTCTAACTGAATAAAATTAGTTAAACCCGTTCTCAAAGCAACCAAAATTTCCAATTGAACTCGGTGGGCCTTCAGCAAAACCTCCAGGGTTATATCAGACCTGTTCTGTAGAACTTTCTGAAAAGCAAGTATTTGCCCACGCTTATCTGCATTGAGCATAATCTCACGAATGCTCTCTTTCAAACATGATAAAGTCTGTCCATTCATTTCATGAAACTTTTTAGCCATAGCAGGCACTGGTTCAGAAACTATTTTTGCAATGATTGTCTCAACAAACTCAATTCCACCCATCTGAAATTGTTCTTGTTCCTTCTGGCTTGCACTCCTGTATAAACTACCATTACTCCTGTCTCTCTTTTCTCTTTTCTTGTCAAAACTATAATTTGATCCAATGTCATGAGAACCAACACTCTGAGAAGGAGATCTAACATCATCATTGCGCCTAGACTGTCCTGACAGTTGCTTGGGAAAACTCAATTGCCTGTCAAGTCCACTGGCCATTTTTGAGCTACCTTCTAGAACCCTAGAAGGCTGACCTTTCACAGCTTGACCATCCAATATGCCCCATGTTGCTTGAGACTGAGAAAAGCTGCCACTGCCATTAATCAAAGTTCCTTGACAGTAAGGAATTTCTTTCTGTTTGGGATCAGTCTGAGACATAACTTGCCAGCCTCCATGAGAAGCTTGATCTATTCCCTGAAATAATGGGCGACTATGAACAGATTGTTCATAATCGATTGAATTTTGTGTGAGAGAACAGCTTGGATTGTGATAAAAAGATTGAGAACCTGAGAAAGACATTGACGCAGTAAATCCTTCCGAGTTGGTATGAAATGTACTTAAAGACTGGACACTTCTAGCTTGACTGGGGGATCCAGGGGCTGGTGTAGTCTCATGAGCACCAATAGGTAATAAAACATTAGGCAAGCTAAGGGAAAGATCAAGCTCCTCCATTGAAAGACTTCCATCTTTATGTTTGCTGAGACTTGATTGGTCGGTTTTCTCTGCTTTCCGGACAGGAGATCTGGAAAACAACTCAAAGCCCCTTGTGCTTGGACCTTCCATGGCATCACCCGAGTATGCTGTGAGATCTCTGGGCCCTCTGTCATTCCACAAACCATCTTCAGAAGGATGAACAACATCAGTAGCGGTAACAGAAACACTTTTGCCTTTATCCTTCACGACGTTGGTCACAGTCTCCACATCTGTTTTAAGCACTTTATTTTCTGTTGAAACTTCCTTATGTAGCTCTGCCCTGGTTTCAATCTCTACCCCGTTGTCCTGCTTATGTTCTTCATGAATCAGTGGCTTCTCATGCTCCGCACCTTCCTTTGTTTCCCCCTTACATGTGGTTTCCACTTTTGAACTCTCTTCTGCCTTGTTATCATTATGAACAGAAGTTTCAATTTTATTTTTGGTATCATGCGCTTTATCAGTTGGATCATTCTGAACTTCTGGCAGCTTCTCATCTTGCTCCACTATCTGTTCTGCTGAATTTGCAACCTCTTCTGGTTTTCCCTCTTCTTTATTTAACGCTTCCCTTATTTCATGCGTGGTAGTATCTGTATCATTGAGCTGGCTTTCAGTCTGGATTTCCTTCCCATCAGCGTCCAAAGGAATAGAGGCCTGGTCTTCATTCTTAGGTGCAGCATCAGAAACTTTTTCTGGTTCTGTTTCAGGCATGGGTTCTGGCTCCAGTTCTCCTTCTTCCATTTCACTACTACTACGGCTCTCAACCTGTAATTCCTCAGTTTTCTTCACCTCAACACTCTTCGATTGCTCACTCTTTGATTGTTCACTCTCTGAATCCTTCGACCAAGATGGAGACTTTGACTTCGACTTTGCATCTCTTGACCCTCTCGAAGAAGACCTCATCCTAGACTGCCCACTCATCTTGGAATGCTCACTCTCTGAATCTTTTGACCATGTCGGGGATTTTACATCCCTCAAAGTCTTCGGAGACCGCACTACTCTATCTTCCAGTCCAACCCTGCTACCCCTGCCACTATCATCAAAATCCTTTAACCCACCACCAAATCTCCGCCACGAAGACACACTACCTTCCCGCCGAGACCGGTCCCTCTCAGACCGAAAGCCCTTCGGAAAATCCCTCCTAGATCCACAAAAACTCTCCGACCTCTGCATCAAACCCCTATCCCCTCCAGCTCCGTATCCTCTATTATCTCCAGTGTCCCTGTAACGATCAAACCCCTTTCTGCGATCAAAACTATCAAAATCATGGTCTGATCGCTTACGAACCAAGCGGGAGCCTTCCCGATCCTCATCCATCGTTCGATCCCTGTCATACCGAGACGCCGAAGACGATGAGGAAAGCAATCCCTTCCGCACATTATCAGGTTTGTAGTAAAAGGTTCGGTGTGAAGAAGACGAGGATCGGTTCAGATTCGAATCCTTGCAGCCATTCTTGTCTCCGTACGAATGGAGATCCTCACTAGACCGCAACCTCTTCATATCCAGAAAACTCCCCAAAACAAATAACAGCCACAAGAAAATACAACGGCCCCCTAATCAGTTATCAACCAACGAGACAAATATATGCTTATATAAGACAATAAGCTGGAGGACTCCAAAAGATATCTCTGAGCTCATCGCACGGCAGCAAAAAATAGCGAAGAGAATACCTAGGGTTTCATGAACCCTATCTCTGTAACAAGGTCGGAAATGGAAGTGCAGAGAAGGAAAAACTAAGGCGGAAAGAGAAAATACCGACAAGAGAAGCAGCGGTGATTGATAGGAGGAGGTAACGGCGACGGTTGTCCGGCGAAAGGGATGGGAAGATTAGGGCAGAGGAGGGGGATGCGTTCGAAAGAAGAAAAATGGAGAAGGAAGTTGAAAAAAGTACAGAGATTTTATCTCAGTCAACGCAGTTTAACCAATCAGAGAGGGGAGAGAGAAGAATTGGACTTGGATACGCAAAGTGCGAAGGACGTATTGTGTGTGACTTCGTGAAGACGAGAAAGTAAAAAGCCAAAGGGGTGGGCGCATTGCGCGTAGTAAGCGCACGATAGAAAATTTTTTCCTAATAGAATAAAAAACAGTAAAACACCCTCTCCCCCCCCCCTCTCTCTCTCTCGGCGCACGATAGAGAAATTTTTCCTAATAGAATAAAAAACACTCCCTCTCTCTCTGTCTCACAATTTTCTTACCACCAAATACTCAATACAATAATATTTTTTTCATATTAAATATAAAATAAAATTAATTTTTTTTAGAGTATTGAAAAGACTTATTAAATTATTTTAAAATATTTATATTTATTATTTTTTTAAAAATTATTATTTTTAATTATAAACTGATATATAATCTAATAATACATAATATATTATATGATTAAATAATTTATTTAAATTTTTTAAAATAAATTAACTATATTTTATATTTAAAATCAAGGGAATAAAAAAAGTTTGGATGTTATCACATTGAGTGAAAAAAAAAAAGGATTTGATTCATGCATTGCACCTCCGATTTCATGTTACTATGCTATAAAACTATAAGTTTAAAGTACTTTTTTCAGATTTTAATATAAGAACCTGTTAATTTTTTTAAAAGAGATTAAAAAATTAATTAAATTAAAATAAAATATTTATATTTATTATTTTTAAAAAACCCAATTTATTTAAATAATAAATAATTCAAAATTTTAAAATCAAAATGAAAATAATAATAAATTATTAAATACTTTTTTATTTGAATTTAATAAATAAGAAATTGAATATATTAATATTTATATTCTAAATAGATTTGTATATTTTATTTCTAAATAAATAGAATTCTAAATAGATGATATATAATCCAATAATATATAATATACCTTAGTAATTTATTTAATTTTATTAATCCTTGAGTTCAATAATATCAACTGATAGGATGGAATACCTTTGTTATCATCAATAATCAATAAACATGATAAATTTAAGTTATCAAGTACTTTTAGTATTGGATATATAAAAATTTATTTAAAAAATATTTTTAAATGCAGGATAAATCACAAATTTAAGATATTCAATGCTACTATGAATGTCACCTATCCCTTTTTCTTTTTTCCCCCTTCACCTCCTCCCTATTTTACATCTTCACCTTCCCACTTTACATCTCATTCCTTTGGTTTTTTCTTTATAAATATTTTTTTATTTTTTTATTTTTTTAATGGGGTCAAAATGTCAAATGCTTATCCCCAAGAAGTGGGTATTATTTTTAGACTAAATTACAATTTTTTTCTAATCTTCAAGGGGCATGTAGATATCTTCCAAAATCTTTAAACCTCTGCAGTAAATACCTCTAAACTTTTACATTTATGCACTCTTATACCATTAGTTTTGTTTATTGTTTATATGTAAATGACATAAAGTTTAAAAAAATTATGTGCATATGACTCAAAATTTGAGGTGATATATGCATACAAAAATAAAATTTAAGAGATATAAAATTAGTAGTTTGGGGTTATGTTCATGGATTTAAAAGTTGTTTAGTAAAATAAGTGTTCGTAAAAATTAGCAATTCCCAAAAATTAATGAAATAATTGTTTGTAGTGAAATCTAAAGTGTCAATTTAAGACAAGATTATGGGTTCCAACTTTGTAAAAAAATATCAAATCTCCATTTTAATATAACAATATGCAAATATAATTCAACAATATTATACAAATACTAAATAATCATATAAAAATAATTTTTCCTCTCATAATGAATCCAAATCTATGTTGGTCAATAGAAAGAGAGATGCCCGAAGAGTGGGAGCCACGTGAAGCCCTCAATCATGGACTCCATTAAACAATTCACCAACGAAAGCATATTAAGTATTTAGTTAAATACTGTGGGAAAAAATGTCTATTTAGATAATAAGAAAAATATCAGATCCTTATTAAGTGCTAATCACATCAATGATCACTGTAATGAAACAAGGACCATGTGTTTATTTTAAATTTATCTATTAAAAACTATTTAAAGACAATAAAAAAATAACTTAGATATGGACCATCCAAAATCAATTTAATTTGTTCAAATTAAGATAAACACTCCCCACTCATCTTTCTGTTTTATGAGCATCGAACGAACATTCAAATAATTGTGGGTTTAGTTTACCACTTACTTGACGATTAGCTTTTAGATTCTTTACACTTGTGCTTTTATAAAATAACCAAATACTTCTTTCATTCCTTGATATAAGATACAACTAATTTTCTTAAAGAAATTAACAATGATAAATAAATTATTTAAAAATATTTATATTTAGGGTTAATATAATCTTTAGTCGTTTAAATTTACCCACATTTTGATTTTAGGTTTTTAAGTTTTAAACTATAGGTTTTAATCCCTCTAGGGCCAACATGGTTCAAGTTTTTATTGAGTTATAAAGATCAATGTTTTATACAAAATAAAAGTTGAAGGACCAAAATATATGATTTAAAATTTGAAGGAACAAAACCAAAATAAGGGCCAACTTCAGGGAATAAAGATTATGTTAACCCTTATATTTATCATTTTTCTTTAAACTAATTTACCTGACTTATAAACTGATATATAATCTAATGATACACAACATATTCGATAATTAAGAGGCTTTTTGGTATGAGCGATTTGGAGGGGAAGAGAGTGGAGAGAAAATTTTTATGACTTAAATTTTTAAAAAAATTTGGAGAAGTAGGGTTGATAATTTTTCTTACTCTTTTATTTTGTATTTTATCTTTATTAAAATTTTACAACCCTACTTTTTCAAATTTTTAAAATCAAACTCATAAAAATTTTCCCTCTTCTCCCTTCCTCTCCATTTTCCTCCTGCTAAACAGATCCTAAATAATTTATTTAACTTTTTTAATCTCTCTAAAAAATCAATTAGATCATATATTAAAAAAGAGATGAAATATATCATTAGTTTACAAGAAAGTAGAAATACATACCACTAACTACATATAGGATATTGTAGCACACACCAAACACAAACTTAAAATAAAGTTTATAAAGAAGAGTTTATACAAATATACAATTATAAACAACTACCTAGAAGGATAAGTTTTGACATTCGTGACTAACTAATGTGATAAGAGATGAAGAGTGGATTAACCTCAAGAAAAATGTTAGGGCTCCAACTCTCATAATACACCCAAAAAAGTTGGCACAACTTTATTTAGAAGTATGTTAAGTTGGAATTTTATTTGCAATATATATTGTCCTTTCATAACTTATTATTAACAAAATTCAAAATTTACACGCATGAGAGTATAATTCAATATTTTTTTTTCAAAATCCTCATAGAATCTATTGGCCTTACTTAAATGAATTAGAGAAAGGGACATTACTAAATTGAGGATGAGATCCGATCTTCAAGTTTATTTTTTCTTATTCATAAGTAAACACTTTTTTCTCTTCTTGTTTGTGGTCTCTAATATTAAGTTGAAATCTTTTTAGGGCTCAAACACACCACGGTCTTGCCATTTTTGAGAAGGTATTTAGTATCTTATTACAGCTATCCCATTGGTGTCCTTTGACTATTTTTAATTAATAATGCATCTAATACTTAATGTGAGAGTTACGTTATTTACCTAACTTGATTATTATTTATTTAGGGAAGTTAGTTAATATAATATTTTTTTCTTAAAACACCCGAATCATCTTCATTAATTCATTTATTTCATCTTTTACTTAATTATTATTGAGGAAGCATTAATAGAGGCATATTAGAAAAATATTAATAAATATAATAAAGAGTTAAAATACAAATTTGTTCTTGAAGTTTTCGTGGAAGAACAATGTTACTCTGAAATTGTTTTAGGTTTAATATTGTCTCGAAAGTGTTAAAATTGAACAATATTCTTTAGTTAACGTCAATTTTTTAATAGTCAACATTAGTTTTTTAACAGTATAAAGTAATATTCCTACGTTTTAAAACTTCTGGAGTGACATTAAACCTAAGAAAATTTTTAGAGCAACATTGCTCCTTAGTAAAAATTTGCAGGATAAATTTATACATTATTAACCCTATAAAAAAATAAATTTTATATGTATGAATAAAATAAATTTTTTAATTAGTTCATACATTAAAAGACTGGAAGAAGTGCATGAGGTAGTAGCTATTAAGATACACAATTGGCTAAAGTGCCCATTCTGGACAGTTTTGAGCCGTGCCCTTGCTGGGCCTTGAGGAAGTACCTCATTTGCACATAATAAATAATTTTCTTGTTATTTTTGTTTTTATGCAAACAGATATATTTTGCCTCTCTCTCTCTCTGTTTTTTTTTTCTTAAATTAATTGAGACGGTTTTTCTAAACCATGTTTTAATATGGTTTAATTTGGAACATGACAGCCTGTGGATTCCTCCACGAGATGGCGGATCTACTACAAAGGATATACTTAGATATGCCAAATTGTTAATCACATGACACCGTGCTTATTTTAAAATATTCCCTATTTTAAGTATATAAGAGTTAGTAGAAAAATATTTTTTATCCTAAATTTTAACTCAAATTAACTTTGCCCCTCAAAATTGTAACTTTTTTTTTCCCATAATCTCTCTACTATACTAAGAAGATTTTTCATTAATGAAATATTTTTCAATGTAAATAATTAAAAGAGCATTTTGAAAAAGCTAGCCTATATTTTTGTTAAATAATTAATTTAACTAATTTGATAATCCTTACATGTTAATTATCTTGAAGTATGTTAGACCACGTTTGTGTTTCCGCCAAAATGTTAACATTTAATGCGAAAAATATGTTTCATGCAAAATTTTGTCCGGCTGTTTGGTACACTGGAATTGGAGAGGATGGAAATGGAATTGGGTTTCAATTCCATCAGAGGGTTTTGTTTGGTACAATGGAATTGGCTCTCAATTCCAATTCCATGTGGAAGCTAAATAAGTCAATTCCACCAAAATGAATTACATCCCAAAAAACTAAGATTTGTAATTTCACCTCCACAATTTAATTAATTACCTCCTCCCTTCGATAACAATGACAACCTCTTTTCACTCTAACGACAACTGTAGCATCCTTATTTTTATTTATAGGATATAATTATAATTTAGAATTAATTATTTATAAAAAATGAAAAAAATGAAATTAGTAGGTAATTTTTGAAATAAAAAGAAGGGGGATCTGGTTAAAATATATTAAAAAAATTAGAAAAAATTATTATTAAAAAAATTAATTATAATAATAATAATAAAATAGTTTGGATGTTTGAGGTACTTGTTAGGTTTTTTTTGGATGAAGGCATATTAATTATTTCATATTTAAAATATAAATATTAAATAAAAATAATGTCTGAATTCCATGTACATACCAAATACACTTTAAAACCATATTTCCAATTCCATTTCCATATCCATATCCATATCCATTTCCATTTCCATATCAATATCCATATCCATCAAAATCTATTCAAGCATACCAAACGGGCCCTTAATGGATATGAAAAATCTTACTTTCTCATATCCTAAATATAAAATTCATTTTATTTTTTTTAGAAAAATTAAATAAATTACTTTAAAATTTTTATATTTATCATTTTTTTCTAAATTAATTTGTTTGACTTATAAACTAATAATAATAATAATACACAATATATCATATAATAAAATAATTTATTTAACATTTTTAATCTCTAAAAAAAAATTAACCACACTCATATTGAGATCGGAAAAGAGTATAAACAACTAGAACATGTGTGACATTTTTCACCAGAGTGTTAAGCAAGAATACATATCAATGGAGGCTAAATACAAGTATTTTTTTTAATCATGATACTGAATGTTTGTTTGGGATAGTTTTTAGAACCCCCAAAAGTGATTATGTACGTAAGTCGAAATAAAAATTTTATCATATACTTACCTCATATACCATAAATCACGTTGAATATTTTTAAAGGCTCTAATCAGTATTTCAAACAAATACTGAATAAGATATGAAGAGAGGTTAAGCGTTTCAATCTCTTTTTATGTTTTATCGAATATTCATCCATTTTGAAGGTGTTACTCTTTATCTACTGCTATTATTTTTCTTAAAAAAAATATTTTAGATAAAGTAATTATATTTTTAACAAGTGAAATTTTTTATTTTCCTCATTTTAATATGTGTATTGACTTTCTTTCTCTTTCCAACAAATATAATCACCATTTAAATTGTCGTAACTATTTAATTGTATTAAATTGAATATATATTTTTTTAGGGAAAATAAATAAATAAAAATTATTCTTCCGCACTCTAATTTCTTATGTACCTGATAAACAATTTGCTTTTAGTTTCAATAGTTAAATTTTAGTTTTCTGCTAATGTTTTTTTGGCATAGTACCATGCAAGCTGCCCAATAGGTTACGGGTTTAATTTTTCTTACAACCTTAATCATTAATATTTTAATATTTATCTTATAATTGAAAAAAAAATTTACTTTCTTCAATTATTCTAAAATTGCAAAGGTGGCTTTCGGGTTACCAATAAAGAAGAAATGGCTTATTTGTTGTTTTAAAGGCCAAAACAAATAAATCGGAGGAGTTCAAGAGGTGTGGGTCAAATCAACTTGCTACTTTATTGTGTGTCTGGCTCAATTCTATTTAACTTCACATTCAAGCAAGTACTGAGTTAACTCATGGTGTGTTTGAAATAGTTTTTATTAGTTTATAAGTATTTTTTATATAAATTGAGATAAAATTCTTTTTACATACTTATCTTACATACCTTAAATTATAATTAAAAATTTAATTTTAAAGGTTTTAATCGCTATCTAAAACAAGCTATCAATCTTTTTAATTCATAAAGTACTCCCTCCATCATTTTGTATAAGCTATGACTCCTTTGATTCTAAATATAATACCTATTTAATTAATTTGTGGATAAAAATAAAATTAAATAAATTACTTAATTATAGTATATGTGACCTGATCTCTTTGAAATACTTTTACACATCATTAGATTATATATAATTTTATAAGTTAGATAAATTAGTTGAGAGAAAAAAGATAAATATAAGATATAAAATAAAAAATATCTTATATTTAGAATCAAAATTCATTAATATACTAAATCTTATATTTAAGACAGAAGGGACTTAAGGGAATGTACAAAATAAAATCTAGCATATAAAGGATTAAAGTGATTTTTCTCCCTTAAAATGAAACCTCCTATATAAAAGATAGAAGGGTTATTTGTAAATTATTTTAAAAGATTTACAACTATTTACCAATGTTTTAAAAGCCGGACCGGACGTTGAGTCGGAAAGGTAAGCGGGTCATGGTTCAACTGGTTGAAACGGTTGAACCGTTTAGTTGGACCGGTGATATAATAATTAAATTTAAAATTTTGTGTGTGTGTGTTACAATTAATTTTTAGTCTAATTTCACAAGAAGTTAATAAAGTCACAAAATACCATTTAAAGAAAAATATTAAGTCAATCATCAACCTAACAAAATATACTAACAATAATGATTTTATGACTTGTCAAATATTGATGGCTCTTAATTGATTTAAGCATAAGTTTCTTGAAATGTATTTAGATCATACCAATCTGATCCTATTTATAAGTCCTTTTTTTTATCAAAAAAGTTGGTTCTATTTATAAGTTAAATTTCAGTGTAATAAATGATATTATGACAATTTTACCCATATTTATTGTACAAATAAATTAATTAATTAAAGATAGATAGAGAAAACAGAGTTAAAAAGTACTTATTCATAAATGAGGGCATACTTATAAATTTACCCTATAATTATTGAGTTAACTATATCTCCTTGGTATGTGAGATTTAGTTAAAATTTCATCATTAGCTTGAGGATAAACCTTATTGGCTTTTTTTTCAAAAGTATTTTTATAAAATAGTTTGTAACAAACCAAATTATTAAAATTAGTAATATATAATATAAATAAAATAAAGCAACATGTCTAAAATTTATATGCCATTTTTTAATTTTTTTTGCAGCATCAATTTTTTTTAAAAAAATTTGCAAAAATTTTTTCCCCCTCATTTTTTATTGGACCGGACGATTTTTGAAAAACCGGTCCGGTTTCCGGCTCAAAAACGGCTCCCTCAGAAAAACGGTCTAACGTATATATCCGGTCCGCCTCAATGACCGGCCGACGGTTTAACCGATCCGACTGTTCGGTGCAGTCTGGTTCTCTAAACAATGATATTTACAACTATCCAACCAATTGATGTGGTGGCGTATTTGATTTGAAGGCAAAAATTATACTTTTAGTTGAAGTTAATTTTCTCAAGCAAAAAAAAAAAGTTAATTTTAAAATGTTATAATATATTTGATTTTTTAACTATTTTAATAATATTTCTTAATTGATATTAATTACTTGAGTTATATACGTTCAGTCCTAATTATAAGTTAGGACTTTTTGGGTCAAACCATGTTGTGAAAGAAATATTGTATAAAAATATTGTATATTTAAAGAGGAAAAGTTTTTTTTAGGTTTAATGTCGTTCAAAAAATTTTAAAACGTAGCAATGCTGTCTTATACCATTAAAAAATTAATATTGATAGTTAACTTTTTTAACGGTAAGAGTCAATATTGCTTCATTTTAAAAATTTTAATATTAAGCATGTGTGGAAACTCAATGCATAATCGGGCTTATTTTATAAGCCCGATTTACGTAAATTGAGATAAATCTCATCCACATATTTACCTCGTAGACCGTAAAAACAACCTTGTAAATCATAAAAGTTACTTCGTATTCCGTGAATCACGATTTACAAGCACTTATGGAGCTTCCATAAGCTAATACAAACGAGCTAATTAAATCTAAAATTTTTTTTAAGGTAATGTTGATGCTTAACTCAAATTTTTTAGAATAAATAATTAAATATACACTTTAACCCATTTAAGAGTGATGTTAGTACGCCAATATGTACAAGGAAAATATAATAATCTAATAAACTATAATAAAAAAATAATAAATATAGAGATACATACAAATCAAAGCATATGTACAAAAATTTTAGATCAGATCAATAAAACATATCAAATACCAACACCCCTTTCAACTTAGGATGATTTGATAAAAAATAGTTTAAGTTTGTCTGTTAAAAATTAGAAGTAACCAGGATTAAAAGATTTTGTAAACAAATCAGCCGGTTACTACTTCCTTCAAATGGTGGACAAGTCTGATGCTCTCATTTATTTTTTCTATTGGTTTGAAAATTTAAGCTTAAGAAAAACATTTTGTATTTGTTTTAAAATATGAGTCATTTTCTCTATGTTTAACCCAATTAATTATATATTTATCTCATCTATTTTTTCCACTCATACTCTCTCTATCTTATTCTTCCTCTTCATATATTCTAGTACATTATATAATTTATTATCTTTGATTAATTTTAACCTCAATTAATTGTATATTTATCTCATCTATTTTTTCCACTCATACTCTCTCTATCTTATTCTTCCTCTTCATATATTCTAGTACATTATATAATTTATTGTCTTTGATTAATTTTAAGCAACCTTTATTTCTAATAGTATGTTTGGAATAGTGATTAAAAGCTTTATAAATATTTTTTAATCATAATTCATAAAATATAAAATAATTTTTATAATCTACGAAATAATTTTTACAGTTTATAAGATAAATATACGAAAAAATTTTATATCATACTTATATGACTGCATAAGCCATACCAACAAACCTTTTTAAGTTTATACTGCAGAAGAGACCCTAAATAGGATTACAAGTATTGAAATGGGTCCCATGTCATTTCATTGAGGCCAGAGATGGGTCTCATGGGTAAAATGGGAATTGGGTATTTAATGATTTGACTGAAAATATTAAGAATTATGACAGCTGCACCTGCAAGGAAAGCAGATGAGGTAGGACAGTGACACGTGTCTGAAAGGGAACGATTAAATGAAAAAGCTGTCTTTCTTTGACTCTTTCGCTGACTTTTACGTCACATTCTTATTTGTTACTCTTTCCAAGTTGACGCTCTTTTCAACACTTCTGGATTTTATCCCCTGCGGCCACTTCCTTGTACTCCCCTGCCTTACGACAACGTCCTAAAGCTAAAATATGTAATTCGAAGGAGCACTCCTTCATTTGACATATTTAAATGGGTTAAAATGGTAATTTTGGTTAAGAAGTATCAATTATTTAAAAATATTTGTTGGAGTAGCGTCATTTCTTATGCCCCGTTTGGTATTTAGAGAATTATATGTGTAAATAGAAGTAGAACTAAAAGTGAAAATAGAGATAGAAGTACGGTTTAAAAGTGTATTTTGTATAACGGTGGAAGTGTAATATAATTTTTAATCGAAACATATATTTATAATATAAAAATATTAAAATACCCTATAAGAGAGAGATTTGTTTATAAATTAATTATAACTCTCCCCCCTCAATATAACTCTTGGTGTGTGTGTGATAATTAATTATAAATAATGTATATTAAATAAACGTAAAATAGAAAAAAGAAACTTACATTTTTAAATACAAAATGAAAGTTGCTTATAAAAATGATCAGTCCTATAAGAGATAAAATTGCTTATAAATATGACCAAAGGGAGTAAAAGAATATAACGATAATGAATTCTTACTTCCATAGAAGTGATATGAGTTTCATGAGTCTACCCAAGGAACTCACTTCCATAATTTTTTGTAGAGGTGACTTCTATGAGGAAGTTAGATCCATGGTACCAAACATACAAAATGGTGGAAGTCACTTCCACTTCCACTTCCACTTTTCCACCATGAGTTCCTCCCTACCAAACGAGGCATTAAGGTTTAAAATGATCAAACTTACCAACATAAAATTGGTCTAACAATATAAAGTTCTGTTATATTCTTTTGAATTTTGAGCTTGAGTTTTAAAGGAGACACTTGTATTAGGAGAGGTATCCATAAGTCTTGAACTGGATACCAAATGATATTAAAAACAAAATCAAACTTATTGCAAACCACCCAAGATTAAGTTAGATTAAAGTTGAAATTAATTTTAGGTCATACTGCAATTTTGACAAGGTTAATGTATGTCCAATTTTGTTTTAAAAGTTGTCTTAAAAGAGCAATATTGTTCCAAAAGTGTTTTTAGAAATAATGTCACCTGAAAGTTCTTAAATCATAGTAATTTCGTCATGGTTGTTATTTAGGTTAAATTTAATCGTTAATTGACTTAATATGCTTATCAACCTAAACTAATGATTAATTAGCAATGTCACAAATTATATTTATCTTGATTTACTAACTAAGCACTAGTTAATTAAAACATATCTAAGTCTCATCAATAGTAAATGTCAAAACATAAAGCCCATTGATTGATTAGAATGCCTTTAATCTATGGGCCTGAAAATTTTTAATAAAGATAAGATATAAAATAAAAAAATTAATTTAATAACTTTTAATCCCACTTCTTTAACATTTTTAAATCCAATTCATAACCAAACACCCCCCCCCCCAAAAAAAACATTTCTCTTCTATATCCCTTGTATCAAACAGCCTTTAGAATGTGATTTACATAACCACGTTGAGACCCATACTTATGTAGGATAGAGATGTGCGACATGACCATGGAAAAGCGGAGTTGCATCACACGTGCAAAGACATTATTCGGTATGCTGATAACATGGCACAAAAATTACATAATGAGTCATAAAAATGTTGTTGGCAAAAGAGAGAGAGAGAGTCATAAAAATGTTACTAGTTTCATATGAAAGACTTAAACTCATGCTTTACATCATATATCATAAACAAGCATACATAATCTTACAACTACAACGAAAGACTTCTAAATACCTCTTGTCATTGCTAACTTTTGATCTGGAGAAAAGTCCACGAGTACGGGAGATGGAACTGCAAAACAGAAGGGCGTCAGAAGGTTGTCAAGTCACTCTTCTGACTGACTGCAAGGCACAATGATGGCAACTGGGTGGGAGCCGTCGCCATTCAGGGAACCTCAAAGAGCTGCTAAGGTTTTCACTCGTACGCTCAATTTCACTGACGGCTAAAAACTTAATTGTAATATTTCACCATCAGAAATAATACATTAATAACCAGTCAGTCATTACCTTAATCCTGTAGTTGGGCCTGGATATGACTAACGGGCCACACTCTTGATATTTTAATTAAACTTAATTAATTAATAAATAACTAATAAATTATATTATAATAATTAAAATATCTCACAACATACTCTAAATGGTTGTTTATAAATGTATTTGGAGATAAACACAACATTTGCTAGATTTTGTTGTCTCCTTGAAGGCGCTCCTAAAGCTAGTAATAGGACAATCCGTTAAGGGTTAACAGTTTGACAGATTGAGTTGAAAAGACCCGTATAAAAGTGGGTTACTATTTAACCAACCCAACCTGTCAATTTGTTTTAAAATTTTTTTGCATATTACTTTTCATATATTTTTAAATAATATGATGATATTTATCTAATTATCTATTATACTATTATCTAATATTAAAGTCGGGAAATTGGGTCGAGCCCATCAAGAGTTGGGCTTATGAAGTGCTTGTTTGGAATAGCAATTGAAGTCTTCAAAAATAGCTTTTCAATAATGATTTATGATATATGAGGTGAGTATATGAGATAAGTATTATTTCGACTTACGGTATAAGTACTTTTTGAATCATCAATCGTGATCTCAAACATGCCTTTAGAACCCTAGAAGAGCTGGGGCCTAAAAGAGCCAACCTTATTGAATTATGAGCTTGAAAGGGCCATTTAAGCCTGCTTCTTTTTTTTAAATAAATAAATTGACCTTTATTTTATCTCCTTCAAACATCAAACTTCCCTTACCAAACCAAAACAAACTCTGAGGGCCTACTTGGTTCGGCGGAGGGGAGGGGATGAGAGTAGAGGGATTTTAATATTACCTTGTTTAGATTGATTAGAGGGAAGTGGAGTGGAATGATTTTAATGTTACCTTATTTTGTTCAAGAAAGGAGGGGAGAGAAATTATTTTCATATGGACAATTTTACCCTTATGTTATAAGTGATTTTATCCAAATTCTATTAAATGTATAATAAATTTTTATGTCCTAAAATAAATTTTCCGACAAAGTTATCTTTTCATAAACTTCTATTGGTTTTTCTTACTACATAAATGATGTTCTCTTGAGACAATTGGAAAATTTGCATGTTCGTGAGTTGCTTTCTAATATTATAATTGATGAAGCTCACTGTGTGAGCCAACGAAGCATGATTTTAGACCATATTATTAGGTTATAGCTTTTGTGCTTTTCTAATGAGAATAAAAATTAGCAAAGAAAATGTTAGGTTATCATAAAAATAGTAAGGATATTTTAATTTAATAACACATAAAATTTTAGCCTCCCTACATTTTTCCAATTTGAGGGAGGATTTTAAGGAGAGGGACCAGGAAATTTCACATCCTAAATTTTTTCTCCTATTCCCCTCACCTTAAACCAAACAGAGCCTCAGCCTCCCTCTCATCCATTCGTCCTCTCGTCTTCGACCTTCATCTCTTGACTCTCAACACTCACAAATCTACGCTCTCGACCTCTTGTCTTCGTCTCTCGAGTCTTCGGTCTCACACTCTCGCCGTCGCCTCTTAGATTAGCCTCTCGGTTCTCATTCACTCTCATTCGGTGTCTCGCCATCGGCGTCTGCGACTCTGTTGCTTCGGCTCTTTGCTTCTGTGACTTTACGTCTCTGTAACTTCGGTGCTCTGCTTCTGCGACTGTACGACTCTATGACTCTGCTTCTACGACTCTATGTTCTGAGTCCATCTTACTTTGTCTCACTCTCAGGGCGCCCGGCAAAGTTTCGAGCCTCCGATCTCCGTCTTGCTCTATCTCACTCTTAGGTATGATAATCTATTATCTATTAATCTTCTGATCTATTACCGTCGTTTGATCTATTAATCTTTTGATCCCCTCCTTGCTCAATCGCTCTCATCTATTTATCTATGACTTTATTTAATCTTCTTGTTCTATTATCTATCAATCTTCTAATTTTGTACTCTTTCCTTAGATCCTTGGGAAATTTCTAATAAGATAAGTAGAAATTTCATTCATCTTTAGCATTTCAAATATAGGAAAAGTGCATTCCTAGTGTTTCCTTTCCTTTCAGAGAAAGACAGATTTTGTTTTCACTGAGTTTGATTCTAATAAACTTATTGGCACTGTCCTTGATGGCCTGGATCATTTGCTTTTTATATTAAAGTGTATGCATCATTTAGGTGAAATGAATAAGAGGATACTATAGAAAGAAATTCCGTAGCTAGATTGTTTCATTATCCTGTTAGATATGATTAGTTTTGATGATGACAAATATAGATGTCAAATATTAAGCATAAGAAGCTTGCATAGTATTAGTTTTGATGATGACAAATATAGATGTCAAATATTAAGCATAAGAAGCTTGTATAGTATAATTTTCTAATACATTGACTAACTATTTGATGTTGCATATATTGTAGATTAGTCAAGCAATGGAAGAAAGAAATTGAGGAATAAGGAACTTGCAAGAATTAATGAAAAATATGAAGATTCAAGTTTTTATGGGTACTGTAGCAGTTACTGTTTGTCACTGTAGCATTACGGGTACTGTAGCAACTGGCACTGTTTGGCACTGTAGCATCGAGTGATTTAATGAATCACTCGAGTGATTTGCTGAATCACTCGAGTGATTCTGAAAAAAACGCAATCACTCGAGTGATTCAGCAAATCACTCGAGTGATGTGCAGCATTTCAGAGTCTGTTCTTCGTCCAACTGAGCGAGGTCTGGTTATTTGATCATATCTCTCACAATACAACTCCAAATGAGACGAAACCAATTGCATATAAAACTAGACTCCCAATGCGTCATTTTGACACCAGAACGAACATCAAAGGAGCTCATATGAGGGAGATATCAGTGTTCTAATTTGACCTTCATGTCAGCGTCACTTTCTGGAACAGTCTTAGTATTTTGGCTATAACTCTCAAACCACTTATCCTATTGAGCTGAAACCGGTTCCATATGAAATTATACTTCCAGGGCTTTCGATTGATATATAATACAGCATTTTTGGAGTCATATTCGAAGAGTTATGACATCTGGAAGTTGACCTATGTTTACTGAAGAACTGGAAACGGATCACTCGAGTGATTTCAGCATTCACTCGAGTGATATGGCATTTCACTGGAAGTGATCGTAAAATCACTGCAAGAAAAATTCACTGTTTCAGATTTCACTTCCAGTGATCTCCAAATCACTCGAGTGATATCTCAAAATTTCCAAATCACTTCCAGTGATCTCCAAATCACTTCCAGTGATATCTCAATTTTTCCATTTCACTTCCAGTGATTCTGAATCACTCGAGTGATGCGACAAATCACTTCCAGTGATTGAGAATTCACTTCAAGAAAAATACACTGTTTTGAAAATCACTTCCAGTGAATTCCAAATCACTCGAGTGATGCGCCAAGTTTTCCAAATCACTTCCAGTGATCTTGAATCACTCGAGTGAAGCTTGTAAAGTTGCAAATCACTTCCAGTGGATTCAAAATCACTGCAAGAATATTTCACTGTTTACCAAATCACTTCCAGTGATCTTGAATCACTCGAGTGATATTTGAAAAGTTGCAAATCACTTCCAGTGAATTGGAAATCACTCCAAGAAGAAATCACTATTTCTAAAATCACTTCCAGTGATTCCAAATTCACTCGAGTGAAATATGGAATTTTCAATATCACTTCCAGTGAACCAGCAATCACTGTCAGAAGTTTTCAAAGTTTTCAAAATCACTCCCAATGACATTATATTCACTTCCAGTGATATTGCACTTGCTCATATAATGATCTATTTTTCCAGTATACACTTTCCTACATACACTATGATCCATTTTCTATTACCTTCATAAACAATAACTGATTTTGCTAGTGAAATTCTATTATTACTGATTTCTCCAAATTGCTATCAAAATCATATGGTATATCATTTTACTACTCAGTTGCGAAAACAAGATCACTCCCAATGGTCTTATTACTGTTTTTCAGAAAACGCTTCCAGTGAATCATATAAGTCTGTTGAGATACAAATATTTTCTAACGGTTATATTCAAAGTGTATTACAACTGTACTCCACCAACACGCACATGACAAGTAACTGAACTCTCCATTCAAACGACAACTATTCGTGGGCGGCAGAAAAATTCATAAGTAACGGAAGACAAATACTATTACATCTGTCAGACTAATGGGCAAACTGTAAGAAACGCTGAAGCATGTGTCAGGGCACGATCAACGGGAAAATATTTAAATACACTCAACGACCGTGCAAAGCAATGGGACTCCAACCGAAAATGATATAGTGACTGTCTAAGCATCAGATGGGATTATAACAGAAGAATATTCGAATGGGCTCAACGGTCAAATGAATCAACAGACTCTAACGGATATCTTCCACAACTCAGCTATAAATAGGAGAAGATTCAAACACAGAAAAGTAAGCAATACGATGAGAACATGAACATGCTGATATTCTAAGTCTTCTACCTCCGACCACTCTTTGCTCTATTTCATCTTCTATATTATGTATATTTGAGAGAGTGAATATTTGTATTGTACCTCAGTGAGTATCCTATCTACTCTGTGAGAGAGTTTGTAAATCCTTACAAATATATTTCTGTATTGAACTCAAGGTAGAGGGACCTTGAGAGGGTTGATTACCTTACAGTGGAAGTTGTAGAGTGAATCGCCAGTAAGAGTTTCTATCCATAAGACATACAAGGTGCAAGCAGTAGAGAACGTTGCTGCTCGTAAGACTTACAGTGGTGTAAGCAGGAGAGAACGTTGCTGCTCATAAGACTTGCACGGGTAAGCAAGAGAGAAAGGTCTTTGGGATTGCTTTGCTCGACTTGCTGTAAGAAGGAGTAAACCTTACAGTGTGTAAGGGGGAGTAACTCTTGTGAATTTGTAAAGGCTTTTCTTGTGCCCGGTTAAACAAGAAGATAGTGGATTGAAAATCTCAGGAGGAGCCTGGGGACTGGACGTAGGTCATCGTGGATTGGACCGAACCAGGATAAATCACAGTTTGTATATTCTCTTCCCTAAGCTTCTACATTTCCAGCATATATGATTTACATATCAGCTTATGTTTCTATACTTCCACATGTATTGATTTGATAAGTTGCGAAAAGATTTTAAAAGATCATACTTTCTTATCACACACCCAATTCACCCCCCTCTTGGGTGTCAGCCAGTTCTAACATATCCTACTGTCTGTATAATTTAAGTTAGTAGAACGGATATATAGAATAACTTAAATGGTTAACATAACCTTTCAATTTATAATTAAATGGTACTGGTTAATCTTGTTTGCTTTTGTGCTTTTGTTTGGTATTGGTTAACATAAATGAATCCTGATGTGAGGCTTATGACTAGACAAATAATAGTGGCCGTTGTGAGATTCTACTGCCAACAAAAGGAGAATTTGAAAAAAAAATTGAAGAAAAGTATAGGTAGAATATGTTTGACATGTGACTGTTTGATTACTGTGACTTCTGAAGGATATATATGTTTGACAACTCATTTTGTAGATGAAAATTATACACTAAATAGTAAGATACTTGCTTTTTGTAAGATGGTGCCACCACATTTTAGATTTGAGTTATCTAGGAAGGTGTATGATTGCTTGAAAGAATGGGGCATTCATGATAAAGTGTCTCAATTATTCTAGACAATGCATCTGCAAATGACAACATGCAAAACTTATTGAAAGAGAGGCTACTTATGTTAGACAAATTCAGCTTGGTCTCTAATGGATAATTCTTTCATGTGAGGTGTTGTGCTCACATTCTTAATCTAATAGCTCAAGAGGGCATAAAAGTAGCAGCTCTTGCTTTTGCATAAGATTAGAGAGAGTATTTAATATATGAAGGCATTGAGGCAAGGGTGATTCTTTTTAAACAATGTATAGAGGAAGTTGGTGGCATTGACGCTTCAATGGGCTTGCGATTAGATGTGCCCACTAGATGGAACTCTATTTACGCAATGCTTGAGAGTGGACTTAAATATCATCATGCTTTTGAAAAGTTGTCGTTAGATGATAAAAATTACAAGTTTGGTCTAGTACATGATGAGTCGACTAGAGTAGAGGCAATGCGCAATTTCTTGAGGTCATTTGAAAAGATTACAAGGTTGATTTTTCGATCGTCATATCTGACTTCAAATTCTTATTTTATGCAAATTTCAAAAATTGAGATGTTGCTTGAAGCAAATATGACAAGCCTTGACCCTATGGTTTAAGAGATGTTTATACCAATGAAAGAGAATTTTGAGAAATATAGGTATAATTATAATGTCATTCTTGCACTTACAATTATGTTTGATCCATGATGGAGCCTCAACATAATAAAATATTGCAATGAAAGGATTGACCCAATCACTTCCTATGAGAATGTTGCCATTGTAAGGAGTAAGCTGGATGAATATTCGAAGAGATCTCTTCCAAATGCTAGAGTTGCAAGTGCATCAATTGCTAGATCTTCAACAATTACAACTCATTCTTCTTACACCTCTAGTGTTGCCAAAATTTCCTTTGATGATGCATTTGATGTAAGTTTAAATTTTTTTTGTCAACTAAACTTGTTTTTTTATCCCGTTTGTACTTGTTATTTAATTGAATGTTTTATAATGGAACATGATTATCAAAATATTTATGCAAATATGGATCATTCTTCTCTGAGTAAGTCTGAACTAGAAATATATTTAGAAGAACCAATACTAAAGCCCGAAAATTGGAAAGATTGGAATGTCTTGAATTGGTGGAAGAATAATCAACATTGATTCCCAATTCTTTCAAGGATAGCAGCTGATATCCTTAGCATTCCAATTACTACAATAGCCAGTGAATCAACTTTCAATATTGGTTCGCGTGTTTTAATAAAGTATAGGGGTTCCATTCTTCCAGCTAATGTTCAAGCTCTTATTTGTACCCTCAACTAGTTGCATAGATTCAAATATGACGATGATTTAGTAATTTATATATATATATATTGTTAGAGTTATTTTATTTACATTTTAAATTACATTTGATGGTGATTTATTATTTGTTGTAGATAATGCATATGATAATGGAGAAGAAATGAGAAGACTAGATATTTTTGCCTTTAAAGTTGAATATGAGCTTACTCATAATGAAGCACAATCAAATGTCAATCAAATGCCATTGATGATGGTCTTAGAAAAGCAAATGATAATGTTGTTCATATTGTTTAGTGTTTAATTTATGATTATAACTTTATCTATTTATCAATGTTGTGTACATTAGTTTTTGACTTTTTGGACTTAATGTTTGTGTTTTGTTAAACATATCATGTTTGATGTTTTAACTTAGTTTTGATAATATTTATGTTTTCAATTAGATATTTTAGTCTTCAAGTATATAAGCAGTGAAAAGACGATAAACAACCTTGAAGCCCACTGGCCGGCTCATGGACCTTAATTAAATGGGTTGGGCCTCATAAATGCGCCAGCTCGTTTAGACTTGAGCCCATGACGGGGCAACCTGTTTTCCTAGCTCTACCTATAATGAAATAAAATATCCTTTTTTCACAAACCGAAGTTATGAAAGTAAATTATAAAAAATTAAATGTTTGTTGGGTCTTAATTTTTAGAATTTCATAATGTTAAAAAATAATAATAATTACGGGCTAGCCCACAGGTTGGCGGATCAGCCCGTCATAGGTATAGGTTATGAGGGTTTGGGAAAAAAAACCCACATCAAAATGGTTAAGTTTTTCACAAATCAACTCGTCAGATTTTTACGGATTGGCGGGTTTGGCTCGTATTATCGATTCTACCTATCCATATATTATCAAACTTTGCCTATTGTTCTATTTCAATAAAAATGATTTTTGATTATTTATTGAAATAATGTCATCTCTTAAAATTTAAAAGCGTCAGGAAGTTTGAATGGTAGCAGAGTAATATGAATGCTCTCTTATATTATAAGTGGGAGTTATGAGTTTGAAGAAACAACTCAGCACCAGGGTTACTCGGATTTCTCTCTGATCTCAGTCTCCTTGTGTCCAAAACCAAGTTGAAGAAGATGGTAAAGGTCCCCTCAAAAGAAGACAATAAATCAGGTGCTGATGGTGGCTGGTCTCCTCTGATTTTCTGGTGCCCCTTTCTCCATTCTTTGCAGTGATGAAAATCGCCGAAAAAGAGCACAACTTACCCTCCAGTCTTTGTTCTCGCTCTGATTCTTCCGATGAAGAAGGAGCTTCCACAGTGTTCGGTGGCTCCTTACTCTTCCTCTATTCCAGACGAAACACCAGTGCCGTGTCTCTCTCTCGGCAATGATGATGGTTAGTAAACAATGAATGGTGGCCTTTTCCCTTCCTTTCTCACTCTCCCTCTGCTGCAGATCGATGAACGATAAAATGGGTGACGATAATGAATAGTAAAATGGAGGGGGAAATTCATACAGTGTGGGACCCACATACATTAAAAAAAACAACATTTACATCAAGTTAACGGTTGTGATAAAATTGTCTAATTTTATAGAGTTTATATGTATTTTAGCACTAATGAAAACTTAATGGTCCTAGATGCTCTTAGCATAAAATTGTATTGTTAAAATTACATATTTACCCTATTTTAAATTATTTATTAAAATAATATCATCTCTTAAAATTTAAAAGTGTCAAAGTTTTAATAGTTTGTAGCGGAGTAATATAAATGCTCTCTTACATTATAAGTGGGGGTTGTGAGTTTCATCCAACCTGTAATCTTAAACCCTAAATGCATACCCTCTAATACGAAAAGGTGTCAAAGTCAATGCAATTCACAAATAACATTTAGATAAACGGATAAAAACATTGGTAATTAATTCTAAATTGACTTTAGATTAAAGAACACTTTAGAATTTTGATAATGTGGAGCAATTGTTTTTTTTTTCGAAATACGTGGTATCGCCTTTAATATACTACATATTTGCCAATTAACCATTCATCAATCTAAAAAATGTTTGCAACTTAAACTAATAATTAATTAACAATGTCATATTTTATACATGTTTATTAGGCATTGGTTTATTAAAAGATATCTAAGCCTATATTAATTGTCATTACCAAAAGTTCTTAAGCTGAGGATTTATTGGTTAAAAAAATTAGGAAAATTAATTTTTTTTGGTTCTATAACTTTTAAATCACATATAACTCAGTCCTTCAATTATAACTCAATCTAACTCAGTCTATGAATTTTTAATTCTATCCCTCATCTTTTCATTTTTTATATTATAATCGTGTCATCTATGACTTATTTTTGAGTCATCCTATGTGACAATAATCCTTCCAAATCAGCATTCCATGTAACAAAACAAAGGAGGAGGGATTGGAGAGAGAGCATGGACGAAAAAAAGCACACCGACGGCACCGTCTTCATCACGGGCTTGAATGTGGCAGGAGAGAAGTTTGAAAACCAGTAGTGATAAAATGTTGAAGAATCAAAGATTAATTTTCTCAAAACGTTAATTTGTGAGTTTGCTTCTCTCCATTGCTCCTACACTGAGATGAAACGGCACCGTTTCTTTACTATTTTAGTTGGTTTATTTTTTCATCAAATTACCTTTCCTTTTGTGATGCCTCTTCAGCTCAAATGTTTCTCCTTCTAGAAGCTTTTGGAGTGAAGTATTTCTTAGTCTTTTTCTTATTGTCATTATATTTTTAGATCTGTTTCAATTAGCGTTAGAAAAACACTTTAACGCAAATCGATATAGAATTTTTCTTACATACCTATTTCATACACTATAAATTATATTAAAAAAGTAAATTTTAGTACCAATTCAAACAGACACTAAGTTGCGTATAGGAAAACAACAATCAATTATAAAGGGCAAACTTTATATTGCATATTAACATCATACAATATAAAATCATTTATAAAATAAGTTGACCTAAACATCCATCTCACATATTTAATGTCTCTTATGCAAGGCAAAATGATTTGATTTATCTTGACCAACTTCTCAAAAAATTACAAGTCAAACTAATTTAGATCGGGTCATGGTAGGATCCATATGAATGACAAACCTACTATTTAGTCTATTGCATTCTCAAATATGACCTTTAGTTGAAATAACTCCTATCAATTTATCCAAACCCTTTAATTTATTTTGTTGATACAGAAACAAGTGAGGTTAGTGGCTATTCTCTCTCCTGAGAGGATGGTCAAGTGATGTTTTTAATTCTTTCTATTTCTTTTTAGGCATTTACAACTTCAAAAAAGATAGATGCAATAGAATATGATTTTACAAGAAGGACTCAAACCCAAAATCTTATTCTTAAATGGTCATAGTCACTTCTCTCACAAAAAAATGGTCATAGTCATTTCTAATTTTCTATTAATCTATTGGGACCAATAATTATTGGTGTTATGTAATTTCTTTCATCTTCTTCATCATTATCATTTGACATGTTTTTATCAATTTATCAGTTCATAGTCTAGATGTGATGTGGGTCTTATAAAAAAATAATTCAGAAAATAGAGTGCGCTTAAAACTTGTTCTAAATTCGGTACTTTATATCAATCGGTGAGAAAGTTGAAACGATGAGAATTTATTTCACACATTTTTTTTAAAAATATTTTATAAATAAAACATAAAATTATAATTGACTTCATTTTATCCATTATATAATAAGTTTTGAATAATAAACCAAATAATATCATCCCCAAACTAAACTTCATGTAATAAACTAAAACATGAATATAGAAAATATTTTTAGGAGAGTTACTTTTAATTAGGTAAGAAATTGCTCAAATCTAAGTGCCTGTTTAGATTAGTGGTAGAAACTGCTTTTCCGACGTGATTTATAGTATACAAGTTAAGTATGTAAGAGAAGTTTTGTCTTGACTTACATTAAAAATATTTTTTAAACATTAATTCAAACAGATTCTAAATCAATCAGGCAGTTATTAAAAAAATAAAACATGAATTACCCCATTTTAAGTGTTATTTCATTGATTGCACCAATGATAATTCTATCGCGTTGACAAAATTATAATGCGGGTTTGAGATCGGTTGAAACAAAAATAAAAAAAGCCAATTGAATGAAAATAAAAAATAAAAAGGTGTTAAGTAATATTTTCATCTCATACGCCAAACACAACCAAACGTGTACGTACTCCGCAGTTCACACAAGACTTCCTTCCTGCGTCCCTTATCCATTAAGCCCTTTGAAGAAAATATCTTCTGATTCTTAACAAACAGTCACAATCACATGCCATCTTTCTCCATTTCTTCTTCCTCACTAATAATCATTCATTCAAAACCCAAATTCTCTCTTAATTTCTTCTTCTTCTTAAGCTGAAAGTTGAAGCTTTTTTCCTGTGCATCCATGGCAGCTCTTCCTGTGGGTTATTACTGTCAAACCAGAACAGGGCCCAATACTGAAATCAGAAACAGAAAGAGCCCCAAGATTCCGATTCTACAATCCTGCCAAAGCAGAGGACCTGTGAATGAATCAAATGCTCAACAAGGGAAAAAAGGAGAGATCAATGGAGGGAAATTAGGGTTTCTGAAACTGTTGAACAGTTTTGAGAAACTTGGGAAGAAGGTGAAGCAGAATCTGAGCCCACAGCAGAAGGGTGATTGGAAAGACTTGTTGCTTATGAGTTTATCTTTTGCTGTTTATGTTTATATATCCCAGAAGCTTGTCTGTGCTTATTGTGCTTGGACTTCTATGCCTAAACAACCATGGTAGTTTTATTTGTTGCTTCTTTATCTTCTTCATAGCTCATTTTTCAATCCCAGAAAGGAAGTCAATAAACAAGACCTTACTTTACTTATTCCCTTTTACTGCTTTATTTGTTGCGGTTTCAACCCTTTAACAGCTCTGATCGCCTACAAAGCTTAATCTGAATCAGTTGTGTGTGTGGGTGTTTTGGCCAGACAGTTATGTGTCACCCGCACACAAAATGATATAGTGTATATATTTTTTAATCTAATATGAGACATTTATTTAATTTTAATAGATTAAAAAAGTTAGTTAATATGATATTTATTTTTTAAAATATTTTAATTATTTTCTTTAATTTCACCATTCTTTATCTTTCTTGATTATTATTGAGAAAACATTAATAGTGATAAATTAGAAAAAGATTAATAAATATTTAAAGTCAAGATTAACTCCCTAAATATATCCAATATTTAAAACTGATGAAGGCCAGGGTAATAAAGGGGGTTAGTTAAAATATTTGGTTGTTAGCAGTTATGTGTGTCACACACAAAATGAATCTAATGGAATAAGACCACTTATTGTATTAGTCAAGAATCTTCCAATGGCCAAACTTTACGGTTACTTGAATTCTATTTCTGTTCTATTCCTTCTCCATCTATTCATTAACTTTGGAATCTCACAACTCAGATATAATATCTTTTAAGTTTTGAATGTCTTGTAAAAAGTTAAAAGGAGTAAAAGAGGAGAAGTGAAAATTGCTGGTTTTTACAAGAAAACTACTGAGGATACTCTCATAGGTCAAGAAAAGAATCTCACTTTACTTAGAAGAGTAAAAAGGTGGCCTGAAGAGTAAAGCACGAAACCAAACTAGATGTGTAGTGTGACAAAAGGATCATAAATAGGAGGCATTGTATATTATATATTTTATAAATTATTTGAAGGGTAAAAGGTACCCTTAAGGGCATCTATGAGTAAAGAACTACTCAAAATAACAGCAATTTAAACCAAGACTTTAGCAATTGAAGAGACAAACTCCAAACAATAGTTTGATTGGATTTCATCAAAGATTCATGTTCATACATTCTATCACTCCAACACTCATAACTTACAAATTGAATTTTGAAAGCACTCTAAACAAACATGACTTTCCTATCCAGAAGACTTGAAAACTCCTCAATAATTTACCACTTGCACAAGGCATGGACTCTAGAGAATCAACTCAAGCCATTGGATTCACCATTCTTCAGTTTATTCAACAGCTTTTGATTAGTCAGATTTTTGCCTTTCACGCTTGAAGAGCATAATGAGGCGATGAAATACCGCCACCAACCACTGCCAAATAAGAATCAGAAAATTCCTTTGCTGGGGTTTTGGTTCAGGCCTCGGTCCAAACATTCCTTTATATATCTCTTTTTGCTTTTGATAAAGAGCCTTGTCGTGTTCGGCAAGCAATCGCAATTCTTTTGCTATTGCTTTATCTTCTGGGGCATACTTCTTTGCTTTCAGAAAATCCTCCCTGGCAGCATCCGTTTGACCTAGTGCTGCCCTAGCCTTGCCTCGTCTAAATAACGCCTTCACATTGTTTTCATCCTCACTCAACACCTGCATGGTCAATTGTATAATCAAACAAAATTCATTGAACCATGACTTTCACATAAATGTGTGTGTGTGTGTGTGTAATATGCAAAGTGAGAAATCCTTCCTTTGGGCAGGGTTGTTAAATTCAATTAGCATCAAAATACACTTTCCCAAAGAAACTATCGCAAACTTCTGGCTTTATCTAAATTCAACTGGCTTCATCAAAACTGAACTCATGTAAGACCAGTCAAACTAAGATATAGCCACTGCTGCATATTTGTGAAAAGAGCTTTGTACAAATAACACCACTCATGCTACATTGCAGCCAAAACTATCCTTGGTGTGACAGTATTTATATGTTTTAACTGATTGAGAAAATCCGACAAGAAAAGCTTACCACTAAAGGAAAGCCTTAACGAGCCCTAATAAGGGATGATGATGAAGGATATAGCCCTAATAAGGAATGAAAAATAATGAAAACAATGGATTGAAAACAGTTAACTTTTCCTCCATCAAGGTACTGTTTTGCCATCGTCAACATAATCAGAGCATCATCATGCTTTTTATGGTCACATTCCAATCAAAGCCCACAACATGTGAAATGGACTGAAATATAATGTCAATTGAAATCCCAAGCAAATAGCATTGTATACAAGCACAAAATAAACATTTGTCCTCCAAGAACAAAATAAACATGTGTCAGAAGAAAGGCAAGAAAAAACAACTTGAAAACTTGGTCTATTATGCACCTGTATTATCATATACTTACAAGGCTACATTGTCCTATGGCTTCATCATAACGGTTCTGCTTAATCAAACATGCAGCCATGTTAAGGTGGCAAGGATTCTTTACAGCCAAAGCCATATCCCTATACTTCCCAAACAACTGGAACATGAAGTCATCTCCCATATATGCTATGGCCTAACAAGAACCAAAGCAGTCAAAATAATTGATCCAATATAGCAGAAAAGAAAGAAAATGATGCTGAAGTGCAAAGGAAGTGTGTGCAACCATTTCATACTGTTGCATAGCCTCCTCCAATTTCTCCTCTTTAAATAAAGCATTTCCATCCATCTTTCTACGGTCTGCCGCACCGATCCTTTCCTCAACAGTCATATCACTGCGAGGTTTTCCCTGCAAAGTTACAAGCTATTAGCATCTGATTAAGTAGAATGCCATATGATAATTCTAAGGCAACTTACTTCTTTTGTTTCATCAAAGCCTATGAGCTCAACTTCATAAACTAAATCTGCCATAGGTGGAACATTTGGAAAAGAGAAGTTGCCTTCCTTCCCATATCCTAATTCCCAACCCACACGCAGTAAGGCACGCTCTCCAGCTTTCATGCTGGTCACACCAATAGCCAAGCCAGTCATTTCTTTCTTCTCTGTTTCACAGCAATACCATCAAATTTAATAGCATGTTAGTATATTATTGCACTTGGAAACTAGAGACTGCCAATAAAATATCACACAAACATTAGGAAGCAATTAGAGAGAACTTTTTTTTAGGCTAGAGGAGAGAGCAAAGGGTGAGTGTGGAAAGGAAGAGGGAGCAAAGTCCGGCTTTGTAGTCATGTGACATTAGCACCTTATGCCCTTAATGGAGGTTTCAAAAGCAGCAAAACATTAGTACTTTCAGAACTTTCATGCATCAAGTCTCTCCCAAATAGCACAAACTACAATATTTTGGAAGTACACAAATCATTCCATCATTTAGGGCTACTTATTCTCATTTCTCAATATGCATAAATACCAGAAGATGACCATCACATAACCAGTAAGTTACCAATACAGAAGAGAAATTAAAATATAGACATCAATATAAGTGCAATCTCACACAGCCAAAATATACATAAGTCTAGATACATGTATGATGTTGACCAGCGGAGAAAGTCCATAGGTTTAATGTTGATCAAGAAGATACCTTTTCCTAATATCATTTCAATGAGTCGTTGCTCATCCCATGTGTCTTCAAACTTGTGCTGTGTGCTTTCAGTCCATGCCCTGTAATGAACTACCATCGCATGCCATCTAGTTTAGAGTCATGAATTTGAAAAACAGGAAAAGACAAGCCTATTGAAGAAACAGACGTTAAGGGGTGAATAGGAATAAATACAAGAGGACAATACAATCAATGTCATTCCACCCGTCCTCATTTCTAATCCTTATCTAGACTATGCAAATAATTATTTTTAATGGTAAAGCAACACTTGATGTCCAAATATGTTATATTTTGATACTACTGTGATGGCTATGTTGCTGTGTAGGTAGATATGATCAATGTATAGTATGAATATGACATCATACAATCTTACCATAATTTTGCACAGGAATTCTAGTATACAACCCCTAAAATACATTAACACTCAACCACATACTATATGTAGTGAAAGCTGACTTAGCTGTTGAATGGGTTCTTCCTAAATGGTGTATCACAACAAAAACTTCAGAGTTCAGAGAATCCAACCTCTATCTACCATATATTAGCCTCACCCTAACTGTTCACTTAACCAATAAAATGAGATATAAGCAATCAGATAACATAAAAAAGTTCATCCACAATATAGTGTAAAATTAATTGCACTAGGATAAATTTTAAAAAGACTTTAGATACACGCATTGACATCTTTAAAAGAATCAAGTTTCACAAACAATGAAAGCATCTAATACCATGAACTAGATACATGATGCCAAAACAGAAATATAAGCACAGCCGGTGATGAAACAACATGATTATATTGATCACTATGCTCCTATATTACTCAAGAAATGAATAATGGATATTTCAAACTATGGAATGAACAAGTATACTAGTGTAGAACAACAATCAAGCTGCGGTACTTACAAAAGCATGTTGAATATTTGGTAGGCTTCTGACCATGACCTTCCTTAATTATTTGTTTTGTAACATTCTCGTGGAGTACTTCAACCTCTGAGTCAACTTTAGGAGGATTACTCACATCTTGTGGAGTTTCCCCTTTAACAAATGCAGAACTTTCAGTAATTATTTCATCTTGATCTTCTCCACCTGCAAAGAATAACAATAGAAATGAATTATGGATCTCCTTTAGAACATTCCCTTACAAGACTTATATATTAAGTTAGCCATAAGTATCATTAAAGAAAGACCCTATTACATCCCTCATCGTTCCCGTCATTTTGCTTATAGTAACAACACCCTACACATGGACTAATGGGGTAACATCGTCGGCTAGACTAATAGAAGAGATCATCTAAATTCTCAAACTAGTTTTTTTAAATGTGCGGTAAAGATACAACCATCAGTAGCAGATGACATGTAGAGGGGAAGACTAGTATTTAACGAGGAAAAAGATGTCATCCTAGAACATTACACTTTTACCATACTAAACACAGGAAACGTCAAAGCATCAAACTACACAACCCCCCCCCCCAAAAAAAGAAAAGAGAAAAAGGAGTGCATGAGTATGAACAACATAAGATAATTTAGAGTAAATGTGACAGTATAGAGGCAGGAATTAAAGAAAAGCATTAAGACGTGAAAAGTCAATGGCCACAATTCAGAAAACTCCTAACTTGAATGTGAGAAAATGCACGCAGATCATAAATCAAAGGATAATCAAGCTATGAGCAGCAGGCAGAAACTGGTAAATCGAAACGCATAAGCAAAGAATGTTGTGATCAACAACTGAAAATGAGGAAAAAGAATACCCAGTGGTTGAGTTTGAGGCTCCTGAACTTCCTCCATTCAGTAAAATCCTAAGGGCCAAAAGGATTTCAGAGTCTGTTGAATCCTGTATATCAAAGAAAAAACCAGTCGGCAAATCAATTTGAAGAAAAGACATTGGGAAGGCACTTCAATGCAAGCGTTCGGATTCTAGAACCCATTCTTCAGCAAAACTTTGTTACGGTCAGGCAAGCACAGGAAATTTGGAAGCAAAATTAAAAACTGTTTGAATCAAAACTGATTGCGAATTGCTTTCACCTACACAGAGGAGTGTGATCTCAGGCAGCGAACTGTTTTCGTTATCCGCCACAGAAGCTGCGAGCCAAAGCCTACAATTTTCAACGATCTAAGAAGATTCTAGAGAGAGAGCGAGAGAGCGAGCCTCCAAGGGGATAGTGAGTAGTGACACAGGAGAGATACTCACATGCTCCCTAGAGTGCCACCTCATGTAAACTCTCACCAATTAAAAATCGACACCTCAGCAAATTTTAGTCCTACCTGTCAACACCTATTTTTCTTTCTATTTAGAATATAATTGGAAATTCGGAATGATGTTTGAGACTTGAGAGTCATGTTATAGTGTAAAAGGAATCATCAATTCGAAGAGAGGAAGAAGATTTGGCTGCTGCTGGACTTTAGTCTTTTATTCATTTGGCAGCGAATTAAATCTGGAAGGGACTGGAATCATGGGGATGGAAATAGCCGCCATTATAAGCCCCTTATGGGTGATCGGAAGGAGGAGACTGGAGACGCCGCAGCCGCCGCCGTCGTGGGTGGAGAAAGAGGAGAGACTAGAAAAGCCGAGAAAAAGAGGTGAATGCCAGACTGATAGGGGCGGCAGCGTTGCTTGGGAAAAGTGAGGACGGAAGCGGGACTGGGATGGCCCGTCGGCACACTCAATGGATGTCATATGACGGTTGACCTTTTTTTTAAATTTTATATTTTTTATAAAATAATTATTTTAAGATAAAGATAATCATCATTTTTTTTATTTACTAGATTAAAGATTTCCCATTAAAATTTAAAAGACAAAAGATTCTCATCTCTTTTAATAATATATTTCCCAAAATTTAAACTTGTTTTTTCTTTTCACTAATTCTTTTCTAAAAATTATCATTTTAAAAAATCTCATCTGAACAACTTAGAACTTAGTGTGTATTTGGATTAACTTTTAAGAATAGCTTTTACGATTTACGAAGTAAATTTATGAAAAGAATTTTATCTCGATTTACATAAACCATGATTTGAAGAATTTTCAAACAAACACTTAAATTCACTTAGCTCCCCGTGCCAAGGAAAATGCTTAACAAGGAAATTAGACCCTTTAACCAACGGGGAACTAGTTTAGCTACCCTATTTGGAAGTCAATATCTCAAGTGTATGTAATTTTATTATCTGAGAGAGTGATTTTATGTTTATTACCTTTTTAGAAATATCTGAAGATTTTTAAGATAATTTGAATTATCTTAAGGATCTGTTAAATGTATTCATAGTTTATCTTACTTCAAATTATGATATTATTGTATTATTTTATATATATGAGATGTTAAATAAGGATATTAAGAGTATTGTTGACATCTTATCATTTACCCTATCCGACTTTATTTATAATCAATTTTCTTCTTGATTGTGTAAATCAAACTGGTAGTTAAAAGTAACAAATGTGTTAAAAATATTATATTTTTTTTCATATATACCCCTATTTATAAAAACAAAAAAAATATATAAAAAATATGAGAGATAATAAAATATGTTTTATTCATGTTTCGTTGACTTCATTCACTTGATAAATTTTCAGTTTTCTTTCTCTTTCCTAAATATATAACACTTGATATATGTAATAATTAATTATAAATAATACATATTTAATAAAAATAAAATAATAAAAAAACTTACACGAAAGTTGTTTATAAAAAAGACTAACTTCTTAAAAGAAAAAATTACTTATAAATAAGACAAGAGGAAGTATAATTTTTTTTAATCTTAAGAAATCTTTTTATTCAAAAATCAAGCTCCTGTATTTAGTTATTTTCAAATGATGAATGAGAAATTTTTCTGAGTATTTACTTTTATATTATTTATAGAATAGTTCTAAGTAGCAAGAGTGTTTTTCTTTTGGGTGAAAAGTAGCAAGAGTTTAATGATCAAATTGGGGAGTTTTATTAGTATCTAGAAACAAATTTATTTTTATTACTCTATATTTTGTAGACTTCTTTGAATATTTAAAAATTTAATTAAATTTTTTATTACAGGTATTATTGCGATCCTACCTCGACATTCAATAAGATACAATCCAATAAATAATTATTTTTAGTATATTGATTATCAGCTAACTGACGAAAGATTAGAATTGTAGTTATCAATTAAACAATTTAAAATTATAATAAGTAAATAAGTACTTATAAGTATTCAATATTTTTCCGCCAATTTGAAGATTTAATAATTAAGAAAAAGTATTTAAAACTTATATTGTGGATATGAAGACTACCTAATAAAAAAACCATACAAATCAGAAAGCTATTGCAAATCCAACCAAAACCATGCCAAATTGTAACATGAATAATAATTTCATGTACATGCTTCCAATTGGAAAACTTTGACAGATCAAAACTAATGCTTTAAAACTTAGTTACAAAAACAAAATAAGGATAAAATTGATCAACCAAAGCTTGAAATGTTGTTCAAGTCAGGTTTCATATGTGTTGAAATGGTTTTGGCAAAGCAAGAAATTACCCATTTCCACCAAAAGTCCAAAGCCTTACAATTGGTTCTGGTGGTTTAAACTCTAAACCATGAAACTAAAAACACATCTTAAATTGTGGGAAATAGAAGCAACCTAATATTGGAATAACCGGTTAGATTTTTGATTTAGGGATATAAATGGATTCTTTTGTGCTCATTATCAGAGAAGCTACAGGGTTACTTCTACATTCATCTTAGCATGTCATATTCCTTTGGGATTTTAACAGTTGGAATTTTGAAGAACTGGCAGAGTTGTTGAGTTTGTAATGTGGAATCCAGATGTAGCTCAAATAACAATAAGCAACAATGGCATGTTATTGGGCAACGATGGACACCTTCAAGAGAAGTTCATCAGATAAATGGGAATCCCATTCACCTGACCCTTTCTCTATATTTCATTTTCCAGACATGTAACAGTCCCTACCAGAATAACAAGATATAGTAGGCACCTGACTATGTCTGGATCACAACAAAAAAATTGACTTCAGAAGCATAGTGCCATACTTAACTGATCAAATGTCAGAAGAAAAAGAAAACAAAGCCTAAACAACCAACATAACAGAACATTCATTGATCAAGATATCACTATCTCAGAGTAATGCACAGCATAATAATATTTAAAATTAACACAAGAACGGGGGATTTGTGATGGTTAAGTCCAGATGCAGCTCAAATAACAAGAAATGCAGAGATGCATATTTTTTGAGATAAATGAGAACCTCATTGATCAGAATCCTTCTCTAGATTTTGTTTCCCTGACTTGTAACAGTACCTACCAGACTCACAATGAAGGTAGACCACCTGACTTAAATTCTGGTTGATAACAAATATCATTATAACCAGAAAAATAAGGTGCCATAACTGACTGATCAAGTGGCTTCAAAACCCCAGAAACAAACAGTTCAAAACAGAAACAAGCATCAAGAAAAAGAAGAACCAAATGAAATGTTACCGATCAAGAAAAACAGGCTTTCTTCAGCAATCGTAAGGAACAAAAAAAAGAAAAGAAAGAAAAGAACCAAATGAAACTGCATCTGAATCAGACGATTGAAGAAAAAAGAGAAGCTCAGAAAGGTTATGCACAAGGAAATAATAAATATCACTCCAAGACCATAATATCAAGAGGCGGCCGAAGAACCAGAGGTGGGGGAGTACTGAACTAAAAAACCCTAACGGCGAGGGACGATGTGGAGGTACCATATATTTATAGAAAAGGATTGTTCATGGCAAAAAAAAGAAAGGATTGTTGATGCGGGGACACAGAAGAGAATTAAAAATAGCCTCGCTTGTTGTTTTATAATAATTTGATCCTCTTCCGTCATTAAATATAAACTTGATTTCTGAGAAGAAATCCGTGGTAAAATATGAATTTGATTTTAATTTTATCTCAATATTTAATATATTTTTTAATTTTATCATTGTTGATTATATATATTTACCTTTACTTTTTTACATATTTTTTACTTGTAACTAAATTGTATTAATTAGATACTGCAATTTATGAAGGAGAGAGAAAGAATGATTATTTCTCCTAATTTATTTTTGTAATATAGAGTATACTTATTCTTTCCTCTTTAACATACTCTTTTTCATTAGGTATGTTTGGAAACTTCATATATAATCGGGCTTATTTTATAAGCCCGATTTACGTAAATCGAGATAAATCTCCTCCACATATTTACCTCGTAGATCGTAAAAGCAATCTCGTAAACCGTAAAAGTTACTTCGTATTCTGTGAATCATGATTTATAAACACTTATGGAGCTTCTATAAGCTAATCCAAACGAGCTAATTACTTTTTCCCAATACATTCTCCCATCCTCTTCATACATTAGGGTATAATTAATATATATATATATATATATATATATATATATATATATATATATATATATTAATTACTGACATATTTATTATGTTTAACTACTTTTAATTACTTACTTAATAAACAAAAAATGATTAAATCAAACTTACATTTAGAGTCGGAGGGAGTGTTATTTGCTAAATTTTTGCTTTCTGGGCGTAGTTTTCTTTTTGGATAATGCAATATTTTTAAAAAGCCGACTAGCCATTTAACCAATTAAAACATTATGCCAACATAGATTGGTAAAAAATATTTACTTATAATCATAAGGTTGTGAATTTGAATTCTATTAATGCAAAGACCTTATTGGTGGGCGATATGTAAGTACCTATATGAGCGATTTTAGAGCCCAGATGTATGCTCTGGCCCAGATGAACTCCAAAATCCAACTTATCTAAACTTTTAATGTACCAAAAAAATTAAAATATTATGATGTCCCATTTGGGTTGTTTAAACAATTAATATGTTTTTATCATTTTTGTCTCTAATTAATTCTATTATCTCTTCTCAATTGTTTTCATATTATATTCTCTTTCATATTTTCTCTTATCACAATTTTTTTATTTCTCTCTCTTACTTGTCTCCTTATAAATAAAGGTATACTTAAAAAAAAAAAAAAAAAGGTCATTCCCTACACATAATTCGGTTCTCATGCTTTTATTGAAAGTCCGGGAGCAAGTATGCTTTATTTTTTATGAATTTGTGATTGATATTATTCAAGAATGATGTCTTCTAATTAGAGAAAGATGTTGGTTCAATGATTCCCTTGTTGGCAACATAAAAAAAAATATAGAAAGATGTTGAGAAAAACGATAAAGCATTAGGTACTTTTTGGAGGCATATTAATTATTAAAGCTAAATTCAAAAGATTAAATCTAAACAAAAATATAGATAAATAATAAAAAATACAAAGATAAATTATTTATTCTCTACTAGTTTAGTTTCAGCGGCTATTTCCGATTGGACCAAGAGCCGTTCCCAAGTCCAATCAACATTTAACACCAAAGTCCAAAGATATAATAATGGGGAAAATAATTCAAGTGGTATGGTTTCATTGGAACAATAGATATAATGGACCAACAGATACTGTGTGGATCACTAATTCCATCAACAACAAATAAATTTTAAAAAATAGCACAACATAATTTTTAGAAAAAGTGTGTTTGAAATTAATATTTAAAACAATATAATAGAGATAAAGTGATTAAAAAAAAGTGGTCAAATACAATCTTGAAATAATCGTGACTTATCCATATTTTCCATTTTCTTGCCTATTTCTTCTCACCCTCTAGAAATCCTCCAACTGACGATTGTTCTCCTCACAGTACTCCTCAACTGTCTCCTAAAACAATGCTATTATCAATGATGGCCACTCGCTCTAGCAAAAGCTTTGACACAAAAAAATAGGAAAAAAAAAATTAAAAGAACTTGTTTAGAATTAATCCTAACTAAAACAACAACAAAATGAGAGTGAAGAGAGAGAAATAATTTGGAGATTTAGCATTCAGAGAAGAAAGAAACAGAGCAAGCTAGTGCGGATCAAACCAAGAGAGATGTCTAGTCATAACACGAATAGTAATTTCAAGTTTGCATTAGACCCTTGTTCTGAGAAAATGGGCTCACTCATGTTTTCAGTAGGAAAAAACTTTGCCATCTTTATGGGGATGGTAGTTGTTTGCAATGGCGTACATTACCTGCTCAGGCCTTATTCACAACCACGCATTACTTCTGACATACTTGTAAGCTTCTGACAATTTTTTTAATAATTGTTGGAGGGTTAACACCATTATTAGTCCTTGATAGAATTTTTGTTTTGGTCTCTATGCATAAACTCAAATCAAGTCCTTACGAAATTATATGAACTAAAACCAATGATTTGAAACTACGAAGACAAAAACTAAAATTCGATCAAATTGTAAGGACTAACAATAATGATATTAATCTATTATTGGAAATAAAAGAGATTGAATGCTTCTAATGTTGTTCTCATTCCTGCAGGTAGGACTAATTGTGGGGAACATAGGCCTTCTACGTCTTGAATATGAACAATTCAACAAGACCTTTGGATTTATCATTGATATAGGAATGATGTGTTACATGTTTGCTTTAGGGATAGAAATGGATCCTTTCGTGCTCATCAAGAAACCTACAAGAGATGCTCAAGTTACTTATGCAGGGATAATCTCTACATTCATCATATCAGCTGTTACAACTTCATTTCTTCACTATTTTCCCAGCCAACACAGAATAGGATTCACACTTTCTTTCTCCATGATTCTTTCCAGCACAGCCTCGCCGGTGTTGACCCGTATGCTGACTAGCCTCAAAATAGGCAAATCCGATATAGGAAAGCTTGTCATCGCAGCAGGGATGCACTCAGATTTCATATGCTCTTTGCTCATTTCAATTGGCTACATTGCTATACCAATGCACAATTACTGCCTTGACTTGCCAGAAAAGAATCACATCAGAAGGATCATTGCCACAAGTTGTGCACTTTTAGTACAGGTACTTTTCACATCTTTGGTTTCACCCTGGTTTATGAATTGGGTTAATAATGAAAACCCAGAAGGGAAACCCATGAAGGGTTCACATTTGGTACTTTCTATAGCCTTCATGGTCTTAATAGTTGCCATAACTCCCCTTTATGGTTATAATGCAATTCTAAGTGCATTCATCGCTGGGATATGTTTGCCTAGAGAAGGAAGAGTTTCTAAATGGGTTATTGGCAAAATCAACTATTTGTTGACCACTATTTTCTTTCCCATATTTTTCCTGTGGATGGGATATGCAGCTGATATAAGAAAGTTTGAGCCTGGAAAGTTGGAAACATGGGCAAGACTATTGTTGCTTATTGGGACAGTTATAGTTAGTAAAGTTGCAGGAATACTTCTTTTAGGAGTAATAGTGGGATTCAATTGGCATGATTCAGTTGCAATTGGGTTGCTTCTCACCATCAAGGGCCATTTTCATATCTATTTGGCCATCAAAGCAGTAAGTCAATTTTGATTTCATGGCTTCTTTCCTCATTTTCTCAATTTCTAAAGGCTAAAGAGTTGCAAAAGGTAGTCTCTATGACTGTAATTTGTAAATTGGTATTTCCAGCATTTTTTATTGACATAAATATACATATACTTTAGATTGAGATCCTTTGAAGTTTATAATATAAACTTGAGAAGGGAAAATAATCACATTTAAACTGTTACTAGGACTGATGGAGTAAGTCTTGAGTCTCAGACAGTAATAGCTACAACATATATGTGGGTTTAAAAATAGGATCTGCATGCTGAGATTGGTATTATTATATGGATTATTAGACTTAACATGCGTCCAAATAGTGAGAGAGGCATGGATATGCAGCTTCTGAGATTAAACCAAGAGGAATCAAATCGAAGTCCCTATGATAGAATATGTCATATCTAATTTGGCCAAAAAAAGAAAAAAAAAAAGTCAACTAAATCTTTCCTACTTTGCATACTCATTCCATTCATTTTGATAATTTAAGATTTGAGCATTTGCATCTGTTGATCTTTCCAAGACATCCTTAATATGAAGTATCTACCTGCTTCTTCACTACTTTTAGTATCATTTGAGTCCTCAAGAGTTTAATTTTCTCTCTCCTCAAATGATTCCATGGTATTTTTTGGACCAGATTTTAAGGTTCCAATTTACAGAATTTAGTATCTCATCATAGCTAAAGAGACATTTTAACAAGCAGATACCATGCATCAAGTAGCCACGTCAATTTTCCATGAAGTTTAAATCACAAACAGAAGAAATATATATATAACCACTTATCATTGAATTACTCTTGCTCTTATGCAATCAGATGCAATGCGGAATCAGTACATCCACCGGCATAGTGATGATAGTTGTTATATTCCTCACAATTTTGCCATCCCCAGCAGTTGTGGCACAAATCATCACACGTGCAAAGAAAAGGGCACCTACCCGTAAAATGGCCCTTCAATTGCTTGATCCAATGAGAGAATTAAGGATACTTTTGTGTGTCCATGGACCCCAACATGTTCAATCAGCTATTAACTTGATGGAGATCACAAGAGGGACAGCAGATCCTGGAATCCTCGTATATGTCACAGACATAATAGAACTAACAGAGGGAATAGCAACTACAATAGAGGAAGTTCAAGGAGCAGACACCTTGATTGTGAAGGACAAAGGTGTGGTGGAAATGAGAGACAAGGTGACACAATTGTTCCAAGCTTATGTAGAAGAAGATGGTGATGGGGTAACACTTCGAAGAACCTTGGCTCTCTCAACTTTCAACAATATGGCCCAAGATATCGCCAATTTAGCAGAGGATTTGATGATTTCCCTCATCATAATACCATTTCACAGGAGCCAGCGTGAAAATGGAACATTGGATCCAGGCAATCCAGGGTTCAGATATGTGAATAAAAAGGTAATGTCATCAAAACCAAGCTTTATATGCTTGATAATATTTGACTAGGCACATATTTTCATGCATTACCTGGGGTCTGAAAAATGTTTTATGCTATTCATGACACATAGAGAATGAGTCTTGGCATAGCGGTAAGGTTGCTGCCATGTGACCTAGAGGTCACGGGTTCAAATCCTGAAAATAGCTTCTCTACTTGCAGGGGTAAGGCTGCATACATCTATCCCTCCCCATACCCCATTTGGTAGGAGCCTTGTGTATTGGGCTGCCCTTTTTCTATTCATGACATATGAATAACACAACTAGTTATATACAAATATATACGCATGTGGATTGATTGAGACAAGTCTACCACTTGTCTCCAACATAATACTTGACATTTATAAACCAGTTTCTTTTACTGTTACTATGTTTGTATCATGTCTGTTAGTTTTTCTTGGTTTATATCTAAGAATTTGAAGAACCTGACATAGATGTTCTTTACTACATATAGTTCAAATAATTAAAGATGGCATATGGAGAACAAATTTGTTAGGATTTTGATAAGCAAATAGACAGATTCTTACCAGTTTCTTCTTCAAACAGAAAAAGAATAAATATTTAGTTTTTGTTTTTGGCCAAAAGAAATTTTTAGTTCAAGTTAAATCATTTCCAGGAAAATCCATCAAGAGTTTGTTAAACTGGTAGAATCAATACAAAAGGTCTTTGGGTCTCTTTTTCCCCCAAATGTTTTTTACACAAGAAGAAATTTCTCACTCTCTACATATCTATCTTATATGATTGCTATTTTGTGGAACAGTTATTGTCAAATGCTCCATGTTCTATGGGGATTCTAGTGGATAGAGGCATTGGATCCATTGAGAAGATCTCAAGATCTAGCGTATCAATACATGTGGCAGTCATCTTCGTTGGAGGACAAGATGATAGAGAAGCTCTTGCCTATGCTACTAGGGTATCAAAGCATCCAGGAGTAAAACTCACAGTGATAAGGTTTCTGGTAGATACTGGTTCAGATGTCTTGATATATGCAGGCCATAAGGTCCCTTCAGTGAAAGAGGAGGAGGAAATCCGACTAGATGATGAATACTTCGCGCAATTCTATGAAAGACAAGTCGTTGGCGGTCGGATTTTGTACACGGAAAAGCATCTTGCAAACTCAGCAGAGACCTTCTCTACACTAAGGGAATTGGAAGGGAAATATTCACTTGTGATTGTAGGGAGAGGAGGAGGAGTGAACTCTATATTAACAAAAGGGATGAATGACTGGCAGCAATGCCCAGAATTAGGACCAATTGGGGATGTTCTGTCAGGACCAGAATTCTCAACGAACATCTCTGTGTTGATAATCCAGCAACACAAACTTAGAGGAGAAATAGAAGGGCTTGATGAAGACTTTTCTATAATGTAGTAGAAACTTTGACTGCATGTAGTGCATAAGTTGGCTATACAAGTGAGTTAAATGAAAAATCACCTGGTGTTTTAGATGGTGGAGTGTACTTGCACATCCATTTTGATCATTTTTTATTGGCTCCTTAGCTAGTTGTACACTATATGGCTCATGAGTAAGTTGTCATGTAGATGTGTCAGAGATGTATAGACATTGTAGAAGGAGATACTAATTGTACTAAGAAGGAAGATGATTGCTTGAGCTGAAGAGTGTAAAGACGATGTAAAATTTGAAAGAAGATCAGATCAGTATCCTAATGTTACAATAGTTAGTTTGAATACTCCCACCGGACCTCTTTGTAAGAGACAAATGAGACCTTTTTTGGGGCTAAATATAATATGTCCCTTGCATTGTTTGAAAATTTTCTGCTTTAAAATAAGTAGTACTCCAACTAACAAGCCTTTAGGTATGATTTAATAATTTGTCTAAACTAAATCAAATCAAAACCTATGAACACGTCAGAGCTAGCCTACTAAATCAATTATATCTTTTTTAATTTTTTGTGGTGAATGAGAATCATACCCTTAAAGTCCAACTTCTTATTACATATAACGAGCATGTCCATCCCGTGCGTTGCACGGACTGTTCGTGAGTTGCACGGACTGTTCGTGCTTTATGCATATTATTACTATCAAACTTTGCTAAGTAACATTTTTCCTTCCCAAATCTTATACATCTGTACAGCAAAATAATTCGCATATACATATACATTTGCGTGTTATCATCATTACATCGCATGCACTTGTTCACCACTAAATATTATAAAGTAAGAAATGACTTTGAAAGTCAATACACTTATAACTAACAAAAGTATGATTACACGTCTATATTTCTAAACACTTCCTTGTACACAACATTCTTTGTCGTTTTATTTGACCTAGAGTCTTCTGTTCCCACCACAATCTTAAGTCCATCCATACTTCTTACTCTCGAGAGGGCAACATATAGTTGGCCGTGAGTGAAAATTGGTTTTGAGAGATACAATCCAACATGACGTAAAGATTGTCCTTGACTTTTGTTGATTGTCATAGCAAATGAAAGTGTAATTGGGAATTACCTTCGTTGCATGCGAAATGGCCATCTAGATTCAGAAGGATTCATGTCCATTCTATGTATCAAGACCTTGTCATTTGGCTTTGAACCATGTAATATGATTGCCTCAATAACCTTCTTCCCTACCATAGTTACTCGAAGGCGGGTTCCATTGCACAATCCAGATGCCTGATTAATGTTTCTTAATAACATGATGGGTGCACCAACTTTCAAGATAAGCTTATGAGGGGGCAAACCATAAGAAGTTACTGTTTGTGTTTTGTCGGCTTATGCGTCAAACATTGTTGAAGAGGATCAAAGAACTAAGCAAAAGATGGATTATAATGGTGGGTATAGTACAAGGATGGTCTTAAGCACAAGGGGTACTTTTCTTTAATTTATGCTAATATAAGGCCAGAAAAATCAGTTGCATAGGTGAAAGACGGGTTTTTGGACTAAACCGGCAATTTAGGAATTGAGGGTACTGTTCTATAATTTACTGATTCATGGAAAAAGTCCATATAGTCAATAAAAATTTATGGAAAAAATAATGACTTCAAAAAAACAACGTAGGAATAAGATTGAAAAAAACTAAGAGGACTGAGAAAAGAGTAGTATAACAATAATTGTTTCAAATTTGTCCAAACTACTTTTTCTTCAGTAAGTGCATGTGAGAGAGTGAAGGTACATGTTATTTGCCCAAAAGAGTGGAAATAATTACTTTAAAAAGACAGCATGAGAATAAGAGCGTTCCTACATGATGGAGCATCGAAGTTTTAATGGAAAAAAATGTGATTGGATAATTTTTATAGTCAACAAAGTCAATTTGAGATTTTAAACTTTTAGTGATAAATTTCCCAAGCAAAACAATTGGGATGGGTAAACTTAGGTGAAGAAAAGTAGGTAAAAATAAAAGTCCAAGAATTCTAAAAACATATCGATAATGCTCATTTAGAATTTAGAAGTTAAGATGAAAAGAAATCATACAATTAATAAGATGCGTCTCAAGAGTTAAGAATAACTCTTTACACACCCTATGCATCTAATAGTTTTACTATCTAATAGATAAATTAAGGCCTTTTTTTTTACAACCGAAGAGTTGTATCTGGATCTTGCTTCTGTAGAGTGTTATCTAGATCCTGCTTCTGAAAGTTATCTAAAGATTGCCCACCTATTTGCCTGACTAATAGATCCGGTTTAGGTGCATAGGTTTGCAATTGATCAATCAGCTGGTCAGCAGTTGGCGCATAAATTATGGTCTGGCGAGTTGCTTAGGGTATGAATCTTGTTTCCACAACACGATAAAAAAAAGACAATAGATCATCATAAAAACCATTAACATTTAACAATCCTAATGGCTTTTTGTGAAAGTTTAGTTTAGCCCAATAAGCAACGCTAGAAATCCCATCCAACGTTTCTAAACCACCGGGTATAACGATAGAAGCGTCAGCAGCATAGAACATACGTCATATTCGTTCAGGTAAGCTTGAAACATGTAACTCTTGTCCTAAGAAAAAGAAGTGATCTTCCAATTCCTTCACCCTTACACTCAAACCCTTACTACCGTTAATGGTTGCAGGAATAGCTACATATCCCCTTAGGCCTTGAATTCTTCCCCCGTATATAAAGTTAATCTTTCTAGCAGCTAATGCATTTCCAAGGTCTCTTGCTGCAGGTACAAATTGTTCATCCTTTTCTGAATCAGTTTCACCAAAAATGCAGATAGATTTAAATCTACTTTTTAGGGTGATACCCTTTCTCTCTTTTTTTCTGTTAGACATTTTTGCGTTTAGAAGTGGAAAAGTGCATATTTATACTACTAACACAAAAACTTGAAGATCATGCAAATCATGGTTTTTTTCAAATAAATTTGAAATGAAATGGCTGACAACATCTATCTCTCTTTGCCAATTTTAAATGATGAAAACTTACATCATGACGTGTGGAAGTGTAAATGCCATGTTTTGTGGCTTTAGGACCATTCCCATGACTTCATCATGACGAGTCCCACTTTCTCTCTCTTTTCAGTCTCTGCTTTCGTTTAGTCAAAAAAACTTCATAAGAAAGTAATATATATATATATATATATATTGAATGATTACTAATTTTATAAAATCCCCTGAACTTTGAATAGTTGTAGATAAGTTACTAAACTTTGATTATTTACAAATAACCCCCGACATTTCAAAATTTAAATTTAATTTTTATAAAATGTTAATTTATAATATTAAATCACATATCATTACTTTCTATCATTTAAATAAAATTATTAAAGTTTTTACTACTATTTATTAATTGAAATAGTTATTTTGTATGACAAAAGCTAGAAGAATAATACTTAAAAAATGTAAAATAAACGTTGAACCTCTAATTAAAAAAGTGCATTAAAGTTTGGCTTGCATTCATAATTAATTTCACAATTGGTAGGTTTTAAAGCAAGTGATATGTACATTATAAAATAAACGTTGAATTAAATAAAGAAATAAAGAGGAAAATTAAAGTAGAATAATGATTACAGGACACCAAATGAAAGTTGAAGCAAGTGATATATACAATATAATAAAGGGTAAAGATTTTTGAGTAATAATAAAATGTTGATATGAATGATAATGAATGCCAACTATATATTGATTGTGGCATGTAGTGTTAGGGGTTAGACAAGACAAATGTCGGCAAAGTGGTTTTGTGTTATTTTAATATTTGGATATGAGACCAAATGTCCCTAAACTAAAGTGGGAAAGTTTTGAAAAAATCTTGTAAAATAGGTGTACATATGCTTTGAAACACGTGGTTTAAGCTTAGAAAAAAATCTATGATTTCTTGGTTTGTGTGATAACTAAATATTTTTAAGTAATATTTAATATATGAAAAACACAACACGCCTAAACATATTTTGATAAAATATTTCTCTTCAGTATAGATATATGTGTCAGACACAAATGCCAGATATGTAAAGTGCTACAATATAATAAAGTGTGAAGATTTTTTTTAGTAATATTTAATCAAAGAAAAAGACAATATGACTGAACATATCTTAAGGAAATATTAGCTTCATGATTTTGAACTATAGAATAATTAGAAATTTTAATTTCTTTGTAACAAACTAAAAAACTTATAAAAGCAAACAAAAAATTATGATATTTTTTTTTGTCCAAGTCAAAAGCAAACAAAAATATCAAATGTAAATTGTAAGAAAATAATTGCAATAATTGATATTGGCAACCCATTAATATTGTTGAACACTATGAGAGCAACATTTTGTCCATAATAATTGATGTTAGAGGACTTTTGTCAAAAGCATACTTTAGCTTTCACATTCTTAATCTCATAATGATTAAACAAAGAAGACATATATCACGCGTTAGACAATATGATGACGTAGGCATAGGATTTTGAAAAGATACATCTTGACTCATCACACGTTATCATGTGAGACGGCCAGGTATGAATTCCCATATTCTCATAATAAAATTACTACTATTTCGCTAGCAAAATAATTATTTACGTATATATAAATACTCACAATAACAAATAAAGAATAAAATATTACATTCATATGAAAAAATTTGATGTCATTACTTATCATTATAACAAAATAAAATAATCTATGCCTTATAAATTGGATTAGAGGAGTAAATAATAATAATAATAATCCTTAATTTCTAATATAAAAGTTACAATACCATAAATTATAAATTATAATATCTATAATAATTTTACTTTTTTCCATATATATATATATATATATATATATATATATATATATATATATATATATAAAAGGCATATTAATGCTAGCTTTTGCTTTTGTTCTTTTCTATTATCCTTTACTAAATTTCATTTTCTTATATTTTACCTTCAATTTATGCAAATAAATCATTTTGTTTTATTTTATAAGTTTGGCTTATTCGATACTTTTGCTTTTAAGAAACTAATGCTCCTCCTTCTTTCTTTTTAGCTTATTTTTATTTGCTTGTCAAATTTGTGTTGTATTTATATTTAGGTAACTACTGTGAATTATATAGTTTAGAGTGTCTACATCATGGTGTTAATTGATGACTCCCCATTTTTAATAGAATTTAAAATATATTTTGGTATATTTAGGGAGACATTAGTGCTAAATTAAAGGGATTTATTTGAGATTTTGATAAGATATCAATTTGGCACATTATTTAAAGGATCTTATTGTAAATGTCATGCTTTATACCGCAAGTTAGCAAATGCTTTATATCACAGCCTGTCAAAGTTAAATTAATTACAAAAGACAAACATGTAGATATTCAATTTACATAGGATAAAACAGCAAGGTGACATTTCCCCCTCTTTTTGAGGTAAGGATGATGACCAATATTTAAAGTATCACGAAAGCCATCACACCAATTTATTTCATGCACATGGTATTGTGTAAGAATTGGGTTTTAAAAGCTGCCAAAGGACACACCTAAACATCATTAAATGAGCCAAATACCGTTAGATATAGATAAAAGATAATCCATGCATTTGAAGGATCTTACATAGATTATCAGATCACTTGGCAAAGTTGAGAAGCCTATATTAATTAAACTTTTTTATTATCGACATAATGCTTTTTGAATAGAAATGCTAATTAAACTTTTTTATTATCTACATAATGCTTATCATGTTTAATTATAATTTTTGTTTTGCACAATTTTTTCTATTGGAGATAATTAATTTTCACAATAGAGAAAATATTGGATTCTCTATGCACTGTCCCAAGCATTTTTTTATCCCTAAAATAACTTTTTAGAAAGGACTCACATCGTGCAATATTGTAATTCTTAGAAGACAAAAATGCAATCAAGTGTATGGTTTGTGGTTCCCCAAATGATAATGAGAGAAGTAATGTTCACGTGATCGCAAAGACTTTACTGGCAAAGTATGAGCAGAAATGGTTGCTACTTTTGCTGAAAGTTAGTGAAGAGGTAACCTATGGAATTACTTTTTTCACTATAATTTTCTCATTTTTTTCTTGAACGTAAGACATTAGTTAAATTTTTTTTTCATAATTTAAAGTAGGTAATAAAAACCTCAATTGCTTTTTTACAGTGTTGCATTATCACCTCTATTACTTTACTTCATTATCATATCAAATTAATTTGTCAGTAGGTAATTATTATGCGTAATGAGAGTTATCTCTGAAAGTGTTTCGTGCACGCATCTTTTAATTTTTTTTATTGACCGTCAAACACTACCCTATATGCTGTCATTTGTTAAAAGTTGCAAGTATAATTTAATAAAGCATCAATAGCTCTTTTTCACCAAGTGGAATCCAAAGAAAATTTTTAAAAACCACTTGATCGTAAAAGCAAACCGTTTTATTTATAAGAGCTTAATAACAAAATTACACAGTTTAATAAAGCAGTTAAAGTTAGTAAACAATAATAAGATGAAACAAAAACATAAAATTAATAAAATGAGTCTCAATAGTTAAGAATAACTCTTTACTCTGCCATCTTTACACACCTTATGGATCTAATGGTTTTACTAACTAACTATCTAATGGAGAAATTAGACTTTTTTTTTACAACCAAAGAGTGGTATCTGGGTTCTGTTAAAGAGTGGCATCTGGATTCAGCTTCTATGAATCTCAGATTTGCTTCTGATCCAATTTTCTTATAAGCTAGCAAACAGGATCTCCTAATGTCATATCTTCAAGACAATAGCGTTCTTTTTCTTTATTGAATAACTTCATTAAATCAAGAAGAATACCATGAACTTCACCACTAGGATGCGTCTCAAGAGTTTGCATAATATCATCCTGTGACTCCTTACTCAGTCCATCCTTTATGAATTGAATCTTATCTTCTCGATTTATAGAAACCATACATTTATTCCGACAATTTTTATCACATGTCCACCTTGCACATTTATGGCAGACCTTCATCCTTTGAGATCTTCTCTTTTTAGAGTAAGAACTTCTTCTCATTCCTGGCATAGGTTTAATAAATGATTCATGAATCTCACACGCTAGATGTACCTTAGCTTCAATAATCCAGCGTATATCCTCAGGAAGGCCTAAACGTTTGAATGTCTTCATTCTTTCAAGTCGATAGATATAAATCTTTCTGAGAACATCTTTGGGAAGAGTTGGGAACTTGTTTTTAAGCTTTGCAAGAAATTCCTCCATGAAAATGATGAAAAGTAAAATGTGTAACGTAATGTAGTGTGCTTCAGTGAGTAGGAAAGAAAGAGTAATGAGCAAGGAAACAAATTTTAGGTTGGCTCCTTATTTATTTGCAATGTCCATCTCTCTCTACCAAAGGCAAATTATGAAAATTTACATCATGACATGTGGGAATGTAATTGCCATGTTTTGTGGCTTTATGACCATCCTTATGTTTTTTAGTTAATTCAATTTCAAATACTGGTCAAAAAAAGAAAATTCTCTAATGTGATAATTAATCATCTGATCCATATTGTCATAGCCAAAGAATTTATAAAATCAAAGTACGTTACAAAATGTAATTAATTGACTTAGTGAGTAAATGATAAAAATATATATGATAAGTTCTTATTTTTAATCTATTTGAGATATATTTTGTTCTAATTGTGAAATTATCAATCCAATCCATCCCTTAAATATTTTTCGCCAAAGAATATATAAAATCAAAGTACTTTACAAAATGTAATTAATTGACTTAGTGAGTAAATGATAAAAATATATATGATAAATTCCAATTTTTAATCCATTTGAGATATATTTTGTTCTAATTGTGGAGTTATCAATCCAATCCATCCCTTAGATATTTTTCCACATTTGGACATCCCTAATTGGCTGCATATCCACGCCAGCTTTCACACATTCTCTAGATTTTTCCAACCTCAACTTTATCCAATGTTTGAATTAGATTTTTTAAAAGTTATTTCACCTATGAAAGATGTTTGAATTAGTAAAAATATTTTTCCTTGAATTAGAACATCACAGAGAATCCAATGTTTAGGGATGAGAACTATTTATGTAATATTTTAGGGATGAAAAGACTTTATGCATTGGTTATTCATGCTTGAATTAAAAGATAATAGAGAATCCAATGTCTTTTCTATTGTGAGGATTAATCATCTACTCCATATTGTCATGACCAAAGAATTTAGAAATTGAAAGGAATAAACAAAATGTAATTAATTGACTTAGTGAGTCAATGATAAAAATATATATGATAACTCCCCATTTTTAATATATTTGAAATATATTTTGATATAATTATGGATATATCAATGCTAATTCTTGCAGATATAATTATAAATATTTTACTTTAAATTAAAAGCTAATTAAAAAAATTAAATAATGAAAATTGGAAAAAAGATCAGAGAAAAAATTAGTTGTTATTATTATGGTTAACATTAAATTTCATCTTCTTCTAAGATTATATTCAGATCAGGTTGCCATAGATTTTGCATAAGAGGCAAGAAAAATCAGTTCCAGAGGTGAAAGACGGTGATTTTCGGATTTTTGGACCAAACTGGAAAAAGGTGAAATTCGGGGTACTTTTCTGTAATTAATGCTGATATGAGGTCATAAAATCATTGCCATAGGTGAGACCGGGATTTCCGGATTTGTGGACTAAATTGGTAATTTAGAAATTTGGGGTTTTTTCTATAATTTACACTGATGTGTTCTTCATTGAAAGAAAAGGCTAATATTACAGAAAAATACGCTTACTTTTGGAAAAATTTCCATATAGCCACATATTGATTTTTTTTCCAACTTAGTCCTTGTGCATGATTACTTTTTGGCCCTTCACCTCCAACTTTCCAAAATATTGTATAATTCAAATCAATATGTTATACCACCTCTATTAAAAATAAACCCAATAATATATCAGTATTAATATTATCTAAAAATTTATCATTATTTCTTTATTATAAAAAATAATCATGTCTTCTTAAGTTAATAATTTACTAATTATTAATAGAGTTATTTATGCAGTTTTGGAATTTTTTTTATTAGATTTTATTATTATAAAAATAGTCTTAGACTTGCAAATCCTATTAATTACAAATTTTCAATGAAAAAGTGAATTATCACTACAAAAGAGGACATCTTCGGCTGCAACGGCTGGCCTGGAGCCTGAGGGTGGATTTAGCTTATAAATAGTAACATCTGTGAGTGTAAAAAAGAAGAATATCTAATGATATATTGATCAAACATATGTGAAAATCCAATGCTCCAAAAACTCAAGGGTTTGTTTGCAAGGCTCGTCTATGGAATTATTTAGAGAGAATCTTATTCCTACCCTAAAGCATGTCATCATTCTCATCAACTTCATCGGGTAGAAACGGAACATTGCAATCCATCAGGGTAGAATAGAACATCCGACAGAGATAGTATGAGTTCAAAGGAATTTAGCCCGACCTGGAAATTGCAATGAACAAAGTGCGAATACGGAGTACGTCAAGGTTATTACCATCGTCCGAATCAAAGCTATCTCGGAGATATCTTCAGATTGGTCACTCTGGTTCTGCATTTCAAATTTCAAGCAACAGATTCAATAAAAATTGTCAATCAGAAGGGGAGGAGATACTCTTCACAATTGCATCATGGTAAGGAGTTACAAATTGGAAAACCTCAATTATTTTACTCGGCAGGTTAAGATCGGCTCTGTACCAGGTTCTTCCAGGATCGTTAAGCGTTGAATGCTTCAAGGGGAATTTCTTCTCCCCTCTGCGTTCTAAGCTCTCTGCAAACTCCATTACTGCAGACATTTTCTTCTTTATCGTCTTCTTTTGCCTTGTTCTCCTCAAGCTCCATTCTAAGCTCTCGTGATGGCATAAGTTCAGAACAGTATTTTTGTATAATTAGGAAAAATTACTAACTATTTCCAATTCCGTTATAAGCTCCCGTGAAAGACATTTTGCATATATGAAGATTAGGGTCCTCAGGAACAATGGATTACTTGTTTTTTCTGTAAACTTATTGTCGTTCCGTGTATAATAGCTGAGCTGATAGTTATAATTCATGGGTTATACTTACGTTGGGCACTTATATTGGATGAGAGATATCCGTAAGGTAGTTATTTTTTTGATGTGATACTCACTATCTTTTCAAAGACCTAGTGGATGAAGCTAGGTCTCTTATTTATAAGGAGTGGCAAGTGAGGTTTATTAATGTTCCTAGAGAGGATCTTACTAAAGACAAAACTTGCTCATAGTATGTCAGGGAATTTTTGTCTCTTTGATCATCCTCCATCTTTAAAACAAGAGACAATGAATGATGAAAGATGGTAGGTTAATGTAATTTTATTGTATTCAAGGTTGATATCCAGTTTCCCATTCAAAAAAGATAGGGTGCAGGTACTTATATATTATAAACAATCTTTTTTTATTATAAATAATTAATATCTATAATACTCGTTATCAGTTATAACACTGTTAAATTTTGTTTTATTTTCAAATAACACTGTCAATTTCGTTACACTGTTTTGTTTTTATATTTCTCTATAATTGAATTTTATGTTATCTTAATAAATCAAGGAATTAACATTATTTAAAATTTGTTATAAAAATGTTGATAATAAGAGAGTAGAAGAGAGAAATTCTAGAGAGATAAATTAAAGAGATATTCTCATTCATTTGTACACCTGAATACAGCACCCAGGGTCCCTATTTATAGAAAAATTTCAATGCTACAGTATCCATGCTACAGTAAAATCCATGCTGCTACAGTAACTGTCCTCGTGTGCTACAGTAAATCCCGTGAAGCTACAATGATGAACAATACCGTACAGTATTTTGCTACAGTGATGAACAATGATACACATTATTTTTCATCTTATAAATCATGCTGATTGGGAGAGTAAATTATCATGGATATGAACTAATAGACATCCACATAATTGATATTCATAACACTCCCCCTTGGATGTCCATTTTGAATGTGCTTCGTTAAAAACTTTAACTAGGAAAAACCCAGTAGGATAAAAACCTAGCCAAAGAAAAGAGTACATCATTCATTGATACATTGTCCAGTGCTGCCTCATTAAAAACCTTTCTAGGAAAACCTAGTGGGAAAAAACCTAGATAAGAGAAAAAGAGTACAACGTGTATCGACTCCCCCTCTTGACAACATCAGTTGATATCTCTTAATCTCCGAAGGCCAATGTCATAGACAAGTTTTTCAAAGATTGTACTTGGAAGTGACTTTGTGAATAAATCTACTAGATTTTCACATAAACAAATTTGCTGGACATCTATTTCACCATCCTTTTGAAGGTCATGAGTAAAGAAGAATTTTGGTGAAATATGATTCGTTCTGTCTCCCTTGATATAGCCTTCTTTAAGTTGATTAATGCATGCAGTATTATCTTCATATACAACTGTTGGTGCCATTTTACCTAAAGATAAATAACAATTTGTTCGTATATGATGTATTACTGATCTCAACCACACACATTCTCGACTTGCTTCATGTATTGCTAGAATTTCTGCATGGTTTGATGATGTGGCTGATATAGTCTGTTTCATTGATCGCTATGAAATAGTTGTACCTCCACATGTGAACATATAGCCTGTTTGTGATTTACCATCATGTGGATCGGATAAAAATCCAGCATATGCATAACCTACCAGTTCATGCTTAGATACGTTTGAGTAGTATAACCCCATATCCATAGTGCTTCTTAGATAACGAAAAATATGTTTTACTCCATTCCAATGTCTTCGTGTTGGTGAAGAACTATATCTTGCTAATAAATTAATAACAAATGATATATCAGGACGTGTATGATTAGCAAGATACATTAGTGCTCCAATGGCACTAATGTATGGTACTTCTGGACCAATTAGTTCTTCATCACCTTCTTCACTCATTATCCGAGGTCGAAATAGATCTTTATCCGGCTCCAAAGACCTTACAATCATTGGGGTACATAATTGGTGAGATTTATCCATATAAATCTCTTTAGGACCTTTCTTGTATAAGTTTCTTGATATACAAAGATCTCATTTTTAAGATACTCAATCTGTAATCCAAGACATAATTTTATTCTTCCCAAATCCTTCATCTCAAATTCTTTCTTCAAACAATGAATTGCCTTTTGGAGCTCTTCAGGAGTTCCAATATTGTTGATATCATCAACATAAACACCAATTATAGCAAATTCACTATTAGATCTTTTTATAAAATGCATAGGCATATTGGATCATTTTTGAATCATTCTTTCAACAGATATTTATTAAGACGATTATACCACATGCGCCCTGATTGCTTCAGGCCATACAAGGACTTATTTAACTTAATTGAATATTGTTCTCGAAAACTTGAATTAGATACTTCTGGCACCTTAAGTCCTTCGAGGACTTTCATATAAATATTATTATCAAGTGACCCATATAAATAGGCAGTCACGACATCCATTAGATGCAAATCAAGCCCTTCTTTTACTGCTAGGCTAATTAAATAACGAAAAGTAGTCGTATCCACTATAGGTGAATACGTTTCTTCAACATCAATGCCAGGTCTTTGTGTAAAGCCTTGGGCTACAAGACGTGCCTTATATCTTGTTATTTCGCCCTTTTCATTTCTTTTTCGTACAAAGACTCATTTGCATCCAACTGGTTTTACATCTTCAGGTGTAAGGACTACATGTCCTAGTACTTTTCGTTTTTCCAATGATTTTAATTCTGCATTAATGACATCTTTCCATAGGAGCCAATCTTTTCTTTGTTGGCACTCGCTAATGGATTTTGGCTCGTGATCCTCATTATTATTCATTACATCATTTGCTACATGATAAGCAAATGTGTCGTCAGCGTTGACATCATTTCGATCCCATCGGATTCCATTCACAACATAATTTATTGAGATCTCATTATTTTCACATATATCAGGTACCTAGGACTACAACATTCTCTTCTAGAGATATCTCTACTGAAGATAATAACTCTTCAGGAGATGGCTCTTCTAGAGCTATTAACTTTTATTGATTATCCTCAATTTGACCATCTATATTCTTTGCTCCTTTTCTTTTTTGAGGATTTCTATCTTTGGAACCGATGGTCTGCCACGCTTCAAGCGTGCTTTAGATTCATTCATAGTAGATTGTCCTTCAGGGACATTAATTTTAACAGGAGCATTAGCAGCTGGTATATGTGACTTTGTCACTTTCTTTAGGTCAATAAATGCTTCTGGCATTTGATTAGCTAAATTTTGTAAATGAATTATCTTTTGAACTTCCAGTTCACACTGATTTGTACGAGGATCAAAATGAGCCAATGATAATTCATTCCAGCTAATTTTTTTATCCAACTGCTTGTTTTCTCCCCTTAATGTTGGGAAAAGTGATTCATCAAAATGACAATTGGCAAATCGTGTCGTAAATAAATCTCCCGTAGATAGTTCTAAATATTTTATGATTGAAGGAGATTCATACCCAACATATATTCTCATCCTTCTTTGAGGACCCATTTTAGTGCGTTGTGGTGATGCTACTGGCACATATACCGCACACCCAAAAGTCCTTATATGAGAAATATTAGGTTCCTGACCAAAAACCATTTGTAAGGGGGAAATCTTTAAGTAACTTGTTGACCTGATGTGAATTAACATTGATGCATGCAAAATGACATGGCCCCAAACAGAAATTGGGAGATTAGATTTCATAAGTAAAGGTCTTGCAATTAGTTGCAACCTTTTAATCAATGATTCTGCAAGTCCATTTTGTGTATGAACATGAGCTACAGGATGTTCAACATCAATTCCAAGGGACATACAATATTCATTAAAAGCTTTTGAAGTAAATTTGTCAGCATTATCAAGACGTATTTTCTTGATAGGATAATCAGGGTAATGTGCTCTTAATCTAATCAATTGAGCAAGTAATCTCGCAAACGCCAGGTTGTGAGAAGATAATAAACACACATGTGACCATTTAGTTGATGCATCAATTAAAACCATATAATATCTAAATGGTCCACATGATGGGTGTATTGGCCCACAAATATCTCCCTGTATCCGTTTTAGAAATGTGAGAGACTCACTTTCTACTTTGCTTGGTGATGGGCGAATAATTAATTTTCCCTTGGAACATGCAGCACATGAGAAATCATGGGATTGTGGTATTTGTTTACACTTCAGGGTATGTTCACATGAATTCTCAATTATTTGTTGCATCATAATTGAACCGGGATGGCCTGACCGATCATGCCAAATATTAAATTCATTTGTAAACTTCTGGTTTACATTGGCAGACTTCTGGTTTGTATTGGTGAACTTCTGGTTCTCAATAACATATGTTTCAATTGTATTTATAAATGTATAATACAAATCAGAAGAAAAAGTAGGAAAATTTTCTAATATGTATTTTCTGCCATCAACAATTTTTGTCATAATAAGATATTCCTGATTATTTTTAGTTATTGTTTCTACATGATATCGATTTCTGCGGATATCTTTGAAACTCAACAAGTTTCTTCCAGACTTGGTAGAATAAATTGCATTATCAATACATAATTTTGTTCCTTCAGGTAACAAAATATTAGCTCTTCCGGAGCCTTCAATCAAATTTATACTACCAGATATAGTCTGAACATTGGCTTTTTGCATTACCAAGTAAGAAAAATATTTATTATTTCTGAATATAGTATTGGTTGTTGCAGAATCAACGAGACATAAATCTTCAGGATTGATGCCAATAGGATCCATTCTTCATTAAATAAAACATAAAAAATAATTAAAATAAATACATTCAATAAAAGTAACATAAAAGTTCAAATAGATAAATAATTATGCTAAGAAATTAGCAACATCCAAATAAGTAAAATCCATGTCTCCATGCTTAGAATTCTCAGCTTGATTCACATGATTTACTTCAGTTGTTGATCCTTTACCATTATTTTTTATTGATTCTTGGTAAAGTTCAACTAGGTGTCTTGGTGTACGACAGGTACGAGACCAATGACCCTTGTCACCACAACGATAACATGGATTTTCAATATTTTTATTTGCCCACTATTTTCCCTTTTATGGTTCTTATTATTATTTCCCCACTTCTGGTAGGAACTTGAACCACCACGACCTCGACCACGACCACGGATGTAACCACATCCATATCCACGTCCACGTCCACAAACAGATTCATTGGTTACTACATTCGCTTCTGGGAATGGAGTAGAGCCAGTTGGACGAGATTCATGGTTTTTTAATAAAAGCTCATTATTCTGTTCAGCTACAAGGAAGCAAGAAATGAATTCTATATATTTCTTGAATCCTTTTTCTCGATATTGCTGCTGCAGGAGCAAATTTGATGCATGAAATGTAGAGAATGTTTTTTCAAGCATATCATTATCAGTAACATTTTCTCCACATAATTTTAATTGAGAAGTTATTTTGAACATGGCCGAGTTATATTCACTTACAGATTTAAAATCTTGCAACCTCAAATGTATCCAGTCATAACGAGCTTTTGGGAGGATAACTATCTTCAGGTGATCATACCTATCTTTCAGATTGTTTCAAAGAACAAGTGGGTCTTTCACTGTTAAATATTCAATTTTCAAACTTTCATGTAAATGGTGACGTAGAAAGATCATGGATTTTGCTTTATTCTGATTGATTCCTGATTCCCTTCTTTTATTGTGTTTTCCAGACCATGAGCATTTAGGTGGATTTCCGTATCCAGCATCCAAGATAAATAATTTTTTCCTATAATATCCAAAGCCACAAATTCAAGTTTTGCAAGATTTGACATGGTTCTCACTATTTAAAGAAGTAAACAAGAATAATTAAAATATGTAAAGACAAGAAATAAATTAATAAAGCAAGGTAAGAAAATTGAAAATTTTATGGCTTTGGGCCATTCAGTTCTTATGGCTTCAGGCCAATTAATCTCATGGTAAGGAATTAAATATATACGGCATCTGATCTTTTATCTTCATGATAAATAAAAGTTATACATAGCTTCTGACTGTGATATATATATAGCTTCTAGCCATATAATAAGGAATCATATAGATATGGCTTCTGACCATATAATAAAAATTCAAATAATATGACTTCTGGTCATATAATTTTAGGAATTGGATGTGGATAGCTTCTGGTCATAATCATAATAATAATATAAATGAACTTATAATGATATATATAAGATATAATAATAATAGTGATCTTCAATCCTAGCCATGGAACCCGATGTTTACAACAATCGGTAAAGATATATTTCTTAATTCCATATAGTGGCTCAGATTATCCCAGATCTATTAAATAAAGATATTATAAAATAAAGTATAAATTATCAAAGAAATTATAAGAATATCATACATTTGGCAGAGCTTTGTGCTGATAATGTGTTATAAAAATGTTGATAATAAGAGAGTAGAAAAGAGAAATTCTAGAGAGATAAATTAAAGAGATATTCTCATTCACTTGTACACCTGAATACAGCACCCAGTGTCCCTATTTATAGAAAAATTTCAATGCTACAATACCCATGCTACAGTAAAAATATGTGCTGCTACAGTAACTGTCCTCGTGTGCTATAGTGAATCCCGTGAAGCTACAGTGATGAACAGTACCGTACAGTATTTGCTACAGCGATACACAGTATTTTTCATCTTATAGATCATACTGATTGGGAGAGTAAATTATCCTGGATATGAACTAATGGACATCCACATAATTGATATTCATAACAAAATTATATTTTTTTACAAAAAAAAATTATAAATACTAGGGATTTAGTTTGGATCCATTAATCAATAAATATAATTTATTGATGATTACTTTCTAATTTCTTTTTTATAGTCCTTTATAATTGATTTTTGTATCTCCATATCAATCAATAAAAATAATTTATTAATGATCATTTTCTATTTTTTTGCTGAAAAATATAATAAATATTAGGGGATTCAGTTTAGTAATAAATACCAGGAGATTCATTTTGAATCTATTAATCAATAAATATAATTTATTGATGATTATTTTTAAATTTTTTATTTTTTTATATTCCTAATTTGATTCTAATTTGTTTGGATTATGTTTCTACATTGTGATTCGTTATATGCATTTGAACTTGAATGCAAAAATATTAATTTAAAATTAAAGAATTGCAAAGTCTATAAAATTCACTTTATCTTTTAATGTTGTATGCTTTTTGAAAAATATGAGTGAGCACAATAAAATAAAATAAAAATATATACAAGTACCCACACCTATAACCGACTTCTTATAACCTAATTAAGATATCATATAGATATAAACTCCTCTTCAATGGCACCAATTCTCTCTGTTTTTTTTTTTTTAAAGAAATGGAGGGTGAATTAGAGCCATAATTAGCATGAACTACGCCTTTCAAAAATCTGTTTGAGACAATAATCGAACAAGATAATTATGAATCATGATAAACAAGATTATGAGTCAAACATAAACTAATTGCTGGTAAAATACTTCTTAAGTCTTTCTTAGAAGATTCAAATAACCCAATTGCTTGATAATTGAGATATATATATATATATATATATATATATATATATATATATATATATATATAAGAAATGTACTTTTTGTCTAAATATACTCTTAGTAATAAGAGACTAAGAGGGTAAGTGAGACAAATAAGTAAGCAAAAAAGAAGAAGAAGAAAAAAGAGAATGTATAAAATTAATTAAGAATAAAATTTTAAAAATACATTTAACGTTCAAACAACCTCAAACTATATACCCAACAAATTCAAAATTTGAATCTTGTAAGGAGGACAGGAGGAAGTACCGCATTATAATTCCAATATTTTAAAATATTATAATTATAATGAAGTAAATAGTTGGTGCGTGATTGAGTTCAAAATATATTTTTTCACCCGACATTTGGTTATAATGTTAGTAGCACACTAGCACCTTTTGGAAAAATTGCGAGTATTTTTGCATTTTTAATAAAAATATATATTGAAAAAATAACAAACACTCTTAGAATACTTAAGGAAATGACGTTTTTACTTCATTTTCAAAACTGATAATATAAGACTTAATTGATTTTTTTAGAGAGATTGATAAAACTAATTAAATTACTTTAAAGTAGTTATATTTATCGTTTTTTCCTCAAACAAATTTGTTTGACTTATAAATTGATATATAATTTAATCTTACAATATATATCATATGATTAAATAACTTATTTAGCCTCTTTAATCTCCCTAAAAAATTTAACTAAGTTTTATATTTAAAACCAAGATAGTAATATGTTATTGTGATTCAAGTCATCTATATATATATCCTAGTCATCCGCCCCATCCTCCTTGCCATCATTCACCTTATTGTTGTTGAACACACAATAGTCCATAGAAATACTTACATACTCCCAAAAAATGCGATAACTCATTTTTTTTTCAATCTTACATGTCAAACGAGTCATGAAAAAATTTAAATTTTATAATTTAAAAAACACATAAACTTCTTAATTTAAAAAACAAAAAACACAATTTTCTCTTATCATCCCTAAAATCATAAAATTAAAATTTCTCCAGATAATACATCTGTCATGTAAAATTAAAATAAAATATGATGTCACATTTTAATTAGTCAGAATACAGATGAAGAATACAGATAAAGTGACGCTTGTATGTAAGTATCTCTCTCATGGTCAAACCCAACACCCCTATCCTATCCTAGTACATCTCATTATCCTCATCTAATCATACAAGTCTTGATCCAACTCTATCTTAATCACCATCTTTGTCATATGCCCGGTCAGAATCCTTATCCTAGCCATCGTCCTTGTAATCAGTCACGTCAAATAAACATCTCTTGTAATATACTGAGTGATCAATATGAGAAGTTGGTATATTAGTCCTTATGTTCGGTTTTCAAATATTTAGCAAATTGACTGGCCACAAAAAGAAAAGAAAACAAAAACAAAATTCAAATGTCCATGCACTAAACAGATTTTGAGGGAACTTTATGAAACACCTACCACCCACTACTTGGGGAGAGTACAAACTGAAGCAGTTCAGTTTTCAAATAGTAACATCTCAGCTCACTAAGCCTGTGGTACACAATACAACTAGCAACTTAAGCCATAACTCTGACACTCCATCTTCATTCTACAGAATCATCCCAAAAAAACAAAAAGCTTCATTCTACAGCAATGGTGACCTATACATCAGATGTAGAAACTACTTCCTGAAATAAGATACATGTGGGGGAAAAAATGAGACAACTCTAACCCTGGATGAAATTTTGCAGTTTTCGAAAGACCTTAGTTGAAGCAGCTTTGTTTCTTCATGGAAAACTGAATTAGTTCCAGAAGAAAATGGCTTCAGCCAAAAATCAGCAGCACATCTTAGCACTGAATGGCAAGGATTACAAAATAGTAACTAGAGGCCCCCCATAGAGATAAGGAGCTGTCTCTTCAAATCAAAAGTATGGACAGTCTCCACGTGAAAGAATAACCAATAATGAAATGGTTGATCGATTCAAGCTTTTGATCTCTTTTGCTTATGAGGAATAAAACGGACTCCTTGCTTCCGGAGCTCCAAGGTCTTCACCTTACCATCCTCTAAGGTAACAGATATCTTTGAAGTTCCGTCAATTACACTGGTGACCGATCCCTTGTGCCTGGATAAAAAGAGAAAAACCATGTTGACTGTAATGCACATCATACTTTTGGAATAATTTTTGTTCATACAAGCAAGACAAATGTCTCCCAGAAAAGAATTCTACTGACTGAATCATTACAGGCGGCAAGCATATCAAACTTTCATCTTTTTGCTTCTTTTACATCTAGAAACTCATTTGCTAAGAGGACAAAAAGGGCAATTGAAAAATGCAGTGGAAAACAGATCTTTACAATTTGGACAGAAAAAAAAGTACACCAAAGCCAAACGGACAACTCAAATTTGGAAATCAAAGGATTGAGTAAATAGAAGACAAGCATGAAAAGAAAAAGGGATATGATCCACACATCAAGTCAACAACTCAAATTTTTTTCACAAAAGACAGCACATCCATGCACCCGGAGTTCTTGTAAGATATTGAAGCTTCCTAGGAGAAACCAATGAATCAGTGGTAATAACAATACTCAAAGAATGCCAAATCAACTACCAAATATTATTTTTCTTTTCTTTTTTTTTGGCCTGAATTTCCAGATATTATTGATGCATACCAAAGGATAGAGAAGAAACTAACCAAGAATTGTCAGATGCCTGATGAACTTCAACTCTCTTTCCAATGGCATCTTTGCCCAATTTCATCAATATCCAATTAGCCTCCATGAATTCCTCCATTGGACCATCTTGATGCGATTGTGCTACATCTTCATCTTCATTGTTCGACACTTTCTCCATGAAAGGTGAAGGCCTCTTCCTTTTTGACCTCTGCCCTTTGATTGTAATCTTCTCATCCTCACGATACAGAGAATTTTGACTTTCAATGCTAGGTTTCTTAAATTTCAATCTCAATAAAGGTTTGGGGTCTTTTGGCAAAGAATGTGATGGTGTATGGTTAGCATTGTCATCTGTCTCATCATATGCATCAGACCTGCCTTCTGACTGCTTCCCCATAAGCATCCTCTCCCCTTGTGACATAGTTTGTACAGCTCTGTCTTGACCAGTCGTTCTCTCAGTGCGGCGCTTCCCGAACAAGATAAGAGGTCGCTCTATGGGAATAGATTCGCTCCCATCAGCAACATTGCTCCTAACAGAGGCTGAGTTCAATTCAGAAACTTCTGGCTTAATTTTTGCAGGCTTTATCAAATTTCTTTCTCTTTCTGAAACCTTTAAATCTTTTGATTGGCGAGATTCAACTTTGTTTCCTGCAAGTCCCATGAACTTAAGTTATTATTTATCGTAGGAAACTAAAGTAAAATGAAATAAATCTCCAAATGCTAACCCATGGTATAACAGAATGTTCTACCTAAAATGTGATGCAGAAATAACCCCCAAAATATTTGTAACCAAACCCTACCTTTACCATCAGCATTTCTAGCTGTGCCATCATGTCTGTCTAACATAAACTTGTCTCCTTTCCCTGATTGGCTAATATCTTCATTGCCTGATATAAAATTGGAACCAAAAAACATTACAAAAAAAAAACACAGGAGGAAAAGGCTATCTAATGATCCAACAAAATACATTAGGACTCGTTTAAAATGAAATTACAAGCATACATGCATATGGGAGGCAGATCTTAAATAAGAAATTGACCATAACCCACTTTCGTTAACACTCTCCTGAAATCTCCAGTTCTTAAATTAGTAGGGAACAAAAAACTTCAGAGAGATGCATACCATTAGTGCTAACAAGATCTTGATCTTTTTGGCAACTTGAAGTATCAGACCGTGGAGAATTGGTCATGTTAATTTTCCGAGCCCCAAAATTTATAACCAACTTCTTTCCCCTCACATTCTGATTCTTATCACCACTTTTTCCAGCCTCCTCTTCACTATCAAGAGTTTGAGCCTTACTACTCTTTATTCGAACAACTCTCGGTTTTCTCTCCTCATCACTGATCATGACCTCATCTACAAACTTCTGTTTCAAAATCCCTGGCTGATTAGCATTCCCTTCAGTTTGACTCAGGCTTCCACCAGCAGGTGAAGAATAAACATCAGCAACTTCATGTCTGTGGGATTGGATATCATCATCCAAGCTATGCACAGATTTGACATCACTATGTCCTTCCAAACTTGGATCAGTTTTACCAGTTTGATAGTCCTTTTTCTTGGCAGACTTTTTACTTGAACATTTCTTTGCATAATCTTTTGTCTTCTTTGGTGAGTGATCAGAGAAATTCTTCAGAGAGAACTTAAAAGATCGAACAGATTCACTCTTTGCTTTTACAGGCTCACTGTCCTCATCATCTGAATAAGGTGAAATAGAAAATATTTCTTCTTGAGTTGGTAAACCAGCTGCAGCCCTCAAGCTGGCAATTAAATCTCTGTCAGTAATATCTCTTCTCTTCCAAAGTTCTTTAACAGCATCCTCAAGATCCTTGACCTGCAATATACACGCAAACTATGAATATTCCATTGCAATGAGTTCCTTTCACAAAAGGCAGTAAAGGAGACCTAGTCAAGGCATACCACATACCTGATAACACTCCCCACGACACGTGGGACATTTATACTGTAGATTCCCATCCACTTGAAATTGAAGATATTTTTCATCACTGCAAAAATTTTCTATAAATAAGCAGTCTCGAGAAACCCATTGAATTACAAAGACAAAAAAGATGGTGCTTTGCAAAAATTGGCAGAATACTGACTACTCGAGACCAGATGCTGGGTAAAAACAGAGAATTCAAAGTAGCTGCAAACACTGAACAATCTGTGCCTCAGAAGAGAAAGCTCAAAACTTCCTATCTATAACAATAATAATAACAATTTCCTTTTATACGTTGACTTCTCAATGACCTTCAAATACAAGGTTGCACACTGAAAATTAAATTACTAATCCACTCACTACCACGAAATATCAGGACCTACAAGGATGAAAACTATCAAGCTACAGCATACTATAACATTATTGCTAGCATTTTGACACGAATAAATGTGACAAACTACTTTTCATTTTAAATTAAAAGTAAATAAAATATTCTAAAGTAACCACTGCCTGTGGACAGAGGCATGTATCAACCCAAAAACAAAACACAACAGCCTATCAATCAAGATATATATCTAGAACAGCAAATATAACACAGCAAAATCAGACGATCTTCACAACCTTTGAGGTTAGTATGGGTAACCTAACCTTATATTATCACACTGGCAGTGCACCCAACGCTGGCAAATATCACAGCAAACCATTGGTGTTGATTCTGAATCTCTATAGACCTACAAATAACCCAAAGAAATCAGTCTACTTTCTTATTTCTTTACGGACCCTATACTTATTCTTGTGTCTATAACTATCACAATCTGCATCAAAGTCAAAAGCAATCCCTAATAGATATCAAAACAACAAACAAACAAGAGCTTTAATCCCACTAAGTGGAATCAGCTACATGGATCAAATGCTGCTATTGAGCTTGGTCAAAAACTAAATCAAAAGGAAGCCAAAAAACTAAAAACAGAAATATTTAGTTGTGCATGCACAAATTCAAAAAGGTTAATATCTGAATATAAACTGCTTCATACACTTCAACTGCAATACAATTCAAGGATAAACGAGGATCTATAACCTATAGCCAAGTTCAAGAATCCTATAAATTAAATGAGAACCCAGCAGATAAGTCCCTTACATAAGTAAACCAAAATAATGTCAACGAAATTCCTGTTAAAACTGTTATAGGTACTTACCCCACGGTAATTTTGAACGGGTTATTTACCCAATGAAATTAACATTATAATTCGAGAATCAATTGGACCAAATAATTCATTTATGGAACTTTATACATCATACAGTATCACCGAAGTCCTGAGACTTATTGATGATACATAATCAAATGGCCTCTTTGCATGATCATAGTTTAAGATTTTGAGAAGTGATCCAATCACCTAGGGACTGAAGGTAAATTTGACTCAGAACTCAAGTTCTGACTCCTATTTCCTTGAAAAATAGCAAGACCAACGATCAATACCTTCAGACAAACAGGACAATAGTTTCCTTTGACAAACAATCTTCCACATGCATCACAGCAGGTGTATCCCAGAAACCACCTAAAAATCAAAAAACAATATGGTAAGTAAACAAGCAGGATCTGCAGGGAAAAATCACTGACTACGCAACAGGATAAAAACGTAATGGATGGATAGAAAGAAAGAGAAGGGAAAATATAGAGAACTTTAGGGAGAAGAATGAAAAATACTCAAGATTTATTCAATTTTTTAAAAGGCCAAAAACGAGCCAATTAACCATAGGGCTACTTATAGAGCCCTCGTCCTAATCCTAGTTAATCCAAACTACTCAAATTCTAAAAGATAAAGATAAAATAATCTTTATTCCAATAAAAGATAAATCCGAATTCAAAATAAAATAAAATCTAAAAGGCAATCCAAAAAATCTAGATATCCTAATTTACATGAAACAAAATAATCCGTATACACTAATAAAATAATCTTAACCCTATTTAAGTTTACCATCAGATCTTCCACAAGTTGAGAGTTTTTTAATATCAATTTGGCTTAATTACAGTCCTTGGTATCCATGAGTTTAAAAGGATACTTTTTTCTATTTATTTACCTTTTTTGTTTAGTTATCCTATTTAACCTCCTAATGTATAAATTTTATAGGACGTCAATTATGAGGCCTAAGTCGCAAATAGCGTAAACTACGTCAACAGATACGTTCATCAGTTTCCAAAGTATTATACACTAAAATGTAGCTTGCGTATATACACAAAGGTTGACAAAAGTAATGGCCTATCTCAAATGGTAAATTAGTCAATTAGTCATGACAAAAGAATTAAATCATAAGAACGAATGTTTGGAATGCCATAAGGGAAGTTTAAAACAAAGGCATATAGATACCTCACACTTAGACCATTTCCAGGAACATTGGAACCACAGCTGTGGCACCTTGTATGTTTTGAGCACAAATAAGGCCCAGAACTAACATTCTGCATCATTCATAAGCACAAATTAAATGATATGAAATAAATATTGAGATCATTGGTGATAAGTGATGAAGACTCTACCTTGTGAGGAGGATGTAGACAATAACAATGATAAGCACCATCACACCTTTTACAAAACATGAACTTACTTGGATCTCCTGTCCTTCTACAGGCCTGGTAGAAACAGATAGATCATAAAACTGACACTAAAAAAAATGCAACATGCATGCACTGGCTGCCTAACTTCTAAGAATCAACAATATTCAATTAATCGTAGAAGACCTGCAACCACTCAAAATGAAGAAGGCAGTAATTGATATAATTCTCTATGCAACTTCAAAGGCAGGAACATGAGAGTAGCCATAAACCCTTTAAACTAGCACAATAACAGGATGTGGCAAAAAGAGGGAACTCCAACCCCACCAACCCACTACAACAATGAGTCCTAACTAAACTTGCTGTCTGATCAAGTTTTTCCCTGATGGAATCACTACATTGCTGAGTATAAAATCATTCATGGCTAAAAATTTAATCAATGTCTAGTACTGCAGTGTATAGTAATTGCAAATTGTAAATTAATATTAAAGAATAATCCATAACAAACTTATCCAAAGATGCATTAGTATGTGCGCCACCAAGCCAATATAAAATATAACTCACTATATAGAAAAACAGATCTCCTAATTCAACTACATTGATGGAGAAAATGCATACCTCTAGTTTTTGTTTACAATAAACATTCAAATTTCACCTCCCCTCTGATAGTTAAATAAAAAACTTAAAAACCTGAGCTGCAAACTCAGGCCGTTTAAAATGCACAAATCACTTCACTCTAACAACAAGAACAAGAATCCTTATCCCACTAGATGGGGTTGGAAACATAGGTTAAATCTAACAAGGATTAAATATTCAACTTGATGTCAATGGAGGTCAAACATGATTTCATTCCATCCAGGGTAATGTGAAAACATTACATCAAAACATTAACAAATCCATATTGAGAGGAAAAACATCAATATGAAAGCAATCAATCATTTTTTTCCCTGCAAATTTGAAAACAAACAAGTCTCTGATTCAAAATAACAAAAAAAAAAAAAAGACAAGCTCATCAGTATTGCACATCACGAGTTACCTCACACATTCGGCAAGCACGACAAGTCCATGAACTCCAATGAAATAAATCTACAATAAAGATCCAGAGAATGAGAATCTACAGTGGATACTTGGTAAATGGTAATAAATGAAAGCTGGACCATGTCTGGATATGGGCAGATATATCTTCTTACCTCTATGTTGAGCCCAACTTCTTAAGCAGTTCCGATGGTACTTCTTACCACAACTTTTGCATGAAAGCATTTTTTTAGCTCTTTCGCTTCCTTCATCTTCAACACGATTGCACATTCGGCAAAAGACTTTGACGTTCAAATTACCATGCTCTTCCCCAGCAAGACTTCCTGATGCATCCTATTTATATATATAATCACATTGATTAAAGAGAAGAAAGTATTCCATATGCTATCATCCATGCAAGTTTGATTGCACTCATTAAAAATTCAACACAAATTTGTGACTTAACTTATAAGCAGTCTCATAAAATTGTATGCAAAATCAGTTATTCCACCATTTTGAAATCAAAAGGGGCAGAAACAATACTATTAATATCAGATAGTGACGTTAAATTTCCATTCTTCAACTTCACATTTAGCAGGATACAGTCAATGCAAAAAAACAGTATCAAGCTTTTCCCCCTCTTTAGCATGTTGAGGACCAAAGCAAACAGGAAGAAATTTAATAGACCAGATTAGAACACCTCCTCTGCCACACCCACCCTTATTAAAAAATGTAATTTAGTTAAAAAATTATCGGATATTGGATTGTACAGCATTAAAATTAAATTTAGCAAAAATTATAGAACCTTTCACCCATGTGTATAATTCTCCAGTAAGCTCCCGTCAGTCACGATTTGAGTGAAAAGGAAATCAGATTAGTCAGAACACGTGGGATACAGAAAAGACTATCAAATTTCAATTTTAGCCAGCCGAATTTCACAAAAACGTACGCACAGCTATAACATCAACGAATCCAAATACTAACGAAAACATCAACCAAGAAATTGTCCCCAAAACCTCACCACCGCATCCGCGGACTCAATCTGACGGGCGTACTCCTCGGCAGCAATCATCGCGGCAGCCCCCTTCCGCTGCAACGCAACCCTTTTGGCCTTAGTTGACACTGCCTCGTCCACCTCATCAACAGCAGGGACCCCATCAGCCACCACCGTTGACTGCAACTGCCGCTGAGGTGGTGGCGGCGGCGGCGGCACAACCTTAGGGACGGCGACTTGCACGGTCTGTTCCCTTTCTGGAGCCCTAATTCCCAAAGGGTCCTTGAGAAACTCATCGATTCTTGCCACATCGTCCAAGAACTCATGCTTAGCCTTCGATGTATGGAGGGCGCGAGGAAACCCTAGCGAGCAGAAGCAGATTCGGCGACTGAAAACACCCAAATAAAACAGAAAAATGGAAACTTCGTGAGATGGAAATGAAAAAGGGGAAGAGGGAGATAAAGAGCAAGAGTTTATATTATAGAGAAGGCGCGAGAAGAGAAGAGAAGTAACCATGTAATTGGGCAAGCAACGTGAAATGCCATATTGAGGGATTTAGATTTGAATTTTGATGTTTAGGGGATCGTCCCCTAAAATTACTTCGTCTTAATAATTTTTTTAAAAAGCAATAAAAATAAAATATAAAAGAAGTTTATATGAGACGGGACGAGGGAAGAGTGGCCGCTGTGAGCGTCTGAAGGCGAAGGAGGGAAAAGGGACAAAGCGATTATGGTAGATAAAGATCTCAATCACAATAGGCGCGAAGTCTATTCTGACATGGGCTTTATGATGCCCACAACTGAAAGCCCAACTCTAACGTTAGGCCCAATTTTAAACAAAGGTCAGGCCCATATTCTTTAACAAATTTCTACTTTCAGGACCTTGCCAGAAAAATTAAGGCCCAATTGATTTTATATTTTGATGGTGGTTCAAGCCTCGGCTTGCCAACTTGTATGCCAAAATAAAAAGTTACTATTTTGATAGTTGTTATTAAATAATTTTGCTTTTTTCTTTCTTTTTTTTAAATTAACAATGAAGATATCATTTTATATACTTAAGATTAAATTATTCTTTTTTACTTATTTCCCTTCATTTTATGTGTACTAAATAACTTGATGCTATTTGATTGGATGAGTTTAAACCATATTTTGTTGGAATTAATGAAAAGTAAGGAAGAATGTTGTAACACCTTAATTTCAAATATAAGATTAATCAATAGTATGTAAAATTAACTTTAATGAGTTGGTCTGGAAAAGTTTGGACCTTCATAGGTCAAAAAGGGGATAAATTTGAAACAAAAATGTATTATGGAACCTAAATTTAGTTTGTGTTTAATAACCTTTTGAAAACGCGTTTATAAAAAAATTATGGTTTTGGCCCAAATTTACTAAACACTTGAAAAAAATTTATAAGCTATTTTCGCTCCAAAATCATAGTTTGCCTACCCAAACCATGATTTGCTCACAATCTAATATTTCATCACTTTTGAACAATTTTTTGCCTATACATGGTGGGCTCCATACCAACTTTTATCATTTATCCTTTATGTCGGTGTATATGTGGCGTTTTTTTTTTAGTTTTTACTTTTTAGATTACGATTCCAAATTCTCTTTCTCTCATATGTTCTTTTTTTTTAGAATTTTAAAATTTTAATGATTTTTTATATCCTTAATATAAGACTTATTTATCTAATTTGATTATAATAAAAAAATTAGTTAAGTTAATTAATATCATATATAGATAAATTTATTTTATTTTTTGTATTTATTAAAAAATTAGTTAAGTTAATTAACATTTATTTGTACCAGACACCACTCAAAAAAAACTTCGTTATTAAATTTGCACCTTAACCCTTATATAATACATAAAATATAATATTATCTTTTATATGTAATTATCACAAAAGTTAATGTCTTTTTTGATAATTTGACCACTAAGAAAAGTCATTATTAACCCAATATCTAAGCACACTCATTTTATTAAAATCAATTTTTTCATATAATATATTCTTCTTATAATCTATTAAAAAATTATTTTTTTACTTTTTTTCCTAAAAATTATTCTCAAAAACTATATCTAAATAATTAGGCCCACACGACCTACCCTACAATAACTTCCAGCAATAACTTGAGTGTGATAATAGAAGGCAAAATTATGGGAAAACTAATATTTTAATCCTTAAATTTTGTTAGGTAAGGGAAAAAAAAGTCCTTGAATTTTGGATTTACTTATGATTCGGCCTATGAGTTTTGACGCAGTATAATTCAGTCGCTCAACTTTTAACTCACTTGAAACTCGATCCCTCAACATTTAATTTATTTAAAATTATCTCTAACCTTTCTATCACCTCTAACTCATAATGACTCAGCACAGCACTGTGTTATCTTGCGTGGCCTCCAACTTAGCCCCACATAGTTTTACGAAAATAAAAATAAAAGTGAGACTGATATGAGCTTAGCTTCCTTCACAGCCATATTCAAGCTGCAAGTGGAATTAGGGAAGACACAATGAGCGGGCACCTTCAACGTAGCAACATCAAGCGGCAATTTGAAGACCCAGATCATCTTCTTGAATGTCTACTTCCACTATGAAGGGGTTGCTCACTGTGTCTTCCACGATTCTACTTACAGACACGAATAGGGAGGTGAAGGAAGCTCAGCTTAATATAAAATATATATAACTTTTTTTTTAATTATTTTTTGCCAAAGAGGTTGACAACTAAATTTTAGGGATTAAGAAAATTAGTTGTTACTGATTTCTAAAAAAATGATGTTGATTTTTCTAAAATACCACATTTAATTATCATTTGCATTGGAACTACCATAAATGTCCGTTGGTTCACGGAATTGGAAGTAATGTAATGGAATGATGATTATATAATTTGTTTGGTTCAACATTAGAGAAAGATGATACATATGTATAAAAACGTTTGGTTGGATTACATTGAGCATAAGAATATATGGGAATAATATAGTAAAGGATAAAATTACCACTTTCTACATGTATAATAATGTACATGTTAGGTTCATGATAATTTTTTTCATTTCGTGCAGTGCACACGCTGGGTTCATAATAATTTTTTAATATTTAATGGTAGAAATATTATGTAGTGTATAGGTTGGATTCATGTTAATTTTTTAATATTTAATTATGGGAGTATTATTTAATGAGATATTTTAATATTTTTTAACGATGAAATATAATTTTTTAAATTTTTGAGTGAGGGGATATTTCTTAAATTTCTATATTATTAATTATTTTTTTAACATATAATGGTGATAATTAAAATTATTTAATATTTAACCACATTTATAGGTGAGCACTTTGGTCAATTTAAAAATTTATAATGACAATAGTGTTATTTTCACTGGATTATAGGATGTTTGCATCCTCATTCATTCGTCATAGTAGTATAATCCTGATTACATCAAATAATATAATTAGAATTATAAAATGTAATCATTTTTACATTATATAAACCTAACCAAATGTTGTAATCGCGCTATTACATCAAGATTACATGTAATACTCTCTTATGTAATCGAATCAAACAGGCTATAAATTTCTTACTATATGCAATCAATAGGAATAGTTAGGAGAAAAATTATAAATTTAAGAGACTGTTGCAAATATTATATGGTGCGAATGTCCATAAACTATTCAACTTTTGGCCTTTCATATATCCTTCATTGCATAACCTCTCACTCTTGGGATTTTATGTGTTCAATGCTATAAACCTATAACTTCCCCAATGAATGGTTTGTGGGAGTTTTTCATGATTAATACCATCATATGATCATCTTTATTTCCTTGTACCCATATGTATAGAATTCAATGGTTAAAGACTATAAATAGAGGTCATGTATAATATATTGGCACTAACAATGAAGTGAATGAGAGCTCTTCCATATTTCTCTTCCAACTTTCTCTCAATATTCTCTATCTCCCTCATGTCAATCTCTTTTACTTTTCTTATTTCCATAACACGTTATCAGCACAAGTTCATTTAGAAGGCCTATGGTCTAGTTTTATATTTCTTATACTCTCTAAATTTTTCATTTCCATATTATATTTTATGATTTTTTATTCTCTATATTATTTTATCTTTCTAGTTTATATTATCGATCTATTGTTCTATATTATTTTTATTATTTTTCTTTTATCTGGAATAATCTAAGCCATTATATGGAATTAAAGAGACTCTTTTACCGATTGTTTTATACATCGGGTTACATGGCTAAGATTGGATATTGTTGTTACTTTATTATCCTTCGCAAGTTTTTTTTAACTTTTGTTTATCATTTCTGTGGAGTTTCTTTTTATGTAAAATTTATATTTCTCTATTTTTTATATTCTTGTATTTCTTACAATTTTTTATTGTTATATTATTTTATTTCATTTTATTTATGTTTCATTTGTTTATTTACTTATTTAATATTTATATATTTTTTATTTTATTTACATTTTATGTTATATATTATTGTTTATGTTTCTTCATTTTATGTTATTTATTTCATCTTGTTTTATTGTTACTTTATTTACATTTCATTTATTTATATTAATATATTATTGTATCATTATGTCAATATTTTATTTTCATTTGTTTATTATTACGTTAATATATAATAGTATTATATATATGACCATATAATATGATCTATATGATCATGAGCTTATCTATTGCTTATATTTGATTATAAATTTTGATTTTCTTAATTTATTTTGTAGTATTTTAATTTTATCAAAATGTCAGAAGTCATAATATTCTTAATTTCATGATCAGATGACCATAATTTATATCACTTTTATAATAGTTCTTATATGAAGAACACTATTGGTTTCATTAAATGGCATAATTGACAATAAATACTTTGGCATTTTGATGATCTAATTGTTACAAATATCAAAATACTAAAGGCTAAATGTTCAAATATCAAACTAAAAATCCAGGTCAAGGAAAAAATATCAAACTAAAAAAAAAATTAGCTTTGCAAGATTTTTGTTATGGTCTTTAAGACCCATATTTAGAAAAATTGATTATGTGCTATTGAAAGCAAACAACATGCATATAAAAGTGAAAATGAACATAATTACATTGCATTTGTGGAATTTATAATTGAAAGCCAAAAATATTTTTTTCTTGACTATTGAACTACAGTCTTGGAAATAATAACATTTCTAAGATCATTAAAATTATGAGCAAATGTTATACTATGACTAGAAGTCATGTGGATAAAAAATGGTATAATATGACTAGAAATCATATAGACTAATATGTATCAATTTATTGAAAGTAAAGATCAAAATGGTTGTGAAGCCAAAAAGACAATGAAATATTGTTAAAAATATCAAAAGTAGTTATGATGCTTAAAGCAAAAATTATGGAGAAAGATGACCAACTTGTAAAGCCAAAAAGAAATAATTGTAAGCCTTGAAGGCTATATGATTTTGATTTTGATTAGTGTTTAGATTTAAATTTAAATTTAAATTTATTGTGATTAATTTGTGAGAGAAATTATTATTTGATATTGCAATATTGATAATTGTTCATGAGTAATCTATAAAATCAAATAGACAAAAAAAGTAATTATTGGTCATTTTAAAATTTTAATATAGTGCCAATTTATTTACAAATTTAAACATTATTAGTAATTATTGATACTTTGATTTCATAGCCTTTTAAAATTCTACCTCATGTTTATTATCACTATGCCATATAACTCCCAATTGAAATGGTTTCTAGTATTTATTCATATAACCTTCAATTATAGAATTAAGTTGTTTAATTCTTTTCTTTATCTCTAATTATACAATTTATTTATAACTTTAAATATATGGAGTATGTGAATATTATCTATACATGAATGGAGTTTACCACATCAAACCTACCTCTATTTTCTTCTTGGGACTTGTATTTCTCAGTTGCACCATAGATTTCCCAACAAACACTTAACTCATATACCTCAACATCAAGGTACTTTATTTCATTATTAGTTATACTTTTCATTTTAGCTATGTCTACTATTTCTTTTCTCCTCTTGAGCATGTACAAATACTCTGTAATTTGTATTTTATGTTGGTATTAATAAGTTATTATCTTCTCTCCTAATTTATTGTATTGTCATTTCTTCTACCTTTTAGCATTCTCATATGATATGTGCAAGTTTCATCATTAATCATGATATAATATATAATATGATGATATATATTGGAATCAAATTAGTTTTATCTGATATTTGTTAAAAAAATCATATATCATATTTGAATTTAAGAGAATGAGAATTTATTTAATTTTATGAGAAAATTCATTCTCCTAATTTTATGATTTGTTAGACAAAACCATTTTTTGTAATGTGCATAAACTATATATACGGTGCAAGTCAAATTTATGGATGATCAAATAGTAGGGAATATTTGAAAAAAAGACTATGTATATCATAATTATTCATTATTTTATATTATAATACATTTATCTTTACATTTCTCTCAAATTAATTTTAACCCCTAAACATCACAAATCATTGCAATAAGATCTTTATATATCTTGATTATGGATCTCCTCATATTTCTTTATGTAGTAAAAAGTTGTAAACATTTCATACTTTGAGTATGCATCAAAAGATGCAAATTGAAACATATTATTATTAATGAGTAATGAAGTTATATAAAAATGTGATAATATATGTTAGATCCTGAAGAACATACATATAACAAAATCGATAAAATTCTTAAAGAACTAACATAGATTTCTTTTAATTATATGGGAGGAAGAAGAATTGATTATGAAAAGTTATAACCCGTAGATTTATATCAGAGTTTCACTTTGTTAAAGGGTCTAAGTGATAGCCCAATGGACTAAAATTCATGATTGTATATGAGGTATGAAGTACTTGAGCTTTCAAGTGAAGATAGACTATTGACTTACTATATTCTAATTTGTCTTTGAAATATAGAAATAAAAAATGTGTATTTATATGATTCACACTTGAGGGGGAGATTTTAGCAAACTTGCACAACTGAGAAGATGGCTGGAGAGGTGAACAGTGGCGTGGATGAACGAGGACTGGGAGGTCATGGGTCCAAAGAAGAGGCTGATTTGTTAGCGCGTAGTAGAAAGAAGGTCCGAATAAGGACAAAGGACAATGGTGCAATGGAGGATCATACTGCTGATACATCGCTTGAAAATCCTATCTCTTATAGAGACAAAGTCCTGAACAAGACTAAACAGGCTTTTGACAAGGGAAGCTCTATGATGGAAGCTGCATGGAAGGAATATATTGATGGGTTGAAAGGATTCTTTTCTAGCACTGAAACTATCTCGGAATCCCCTAGGATGCACACAAAAGATGGATGACGTCGAGATTGTTCCCCTTCACTTAAAGTTACTCAAGAGGAGTATGAAGCCTAATGTACACCATGGAGGAGGTCTTTGATAATTAAACCACTGTGTATTAACATTCTATTGTTCCGGATGCGACAAAAGCTAGAAACGCTATGGAAGTTTGAGACTCCCTTCAAGCTTCTAGATCTAGAAAATGGATATTTTATAGCGTCCTTTATGTCAGATGAGGATCTGAATTTTATTTATCAGGAGGGCCCTTAGATGGTTGTTGATCATTACTTGCTTGTTTAGCGGTGGAGACTAAACTTTTACCCATAGAATAAATGGAACCAGCGGAAAGTGGCAGCGTGGGTTCATATTCGAACAGTTCCAGTTGAGTTTTATAATTATGAAACATTGTTTCATCTAGGTGGTATGATCGGCAGAACTCTGAAGGTCGACTTGGCTACGTCCTTAAGCTTGCGGGGAAGGTTTGCTCGAGTTTGTGTTGAAATTGATTTGCAATTAGAATTGCTCCCTTCTTTGCAGATCTTTGGTCTGAAGTTTGTTCTTGAATATGAAGGCTTACATTTGGTATGTTTCAAGTATGGTATTTATGGTTATCGCCAAGAGGAGTGCACGTCTGTGCCGTGTGAGCATATCGGCCTTTCTCAGAACACATAGCAGGCGTTTGAATCTACAATAGATAGCGACGGTCATGCATGCAGTAGGAGAACGAATACTGTTGCACCAGAGATTGCAGTGGCTGGGTTAGAGCAGGATAGGTCAAAGTCTGACCTCTTGAAACGTCCATGAGGGGAGTGTGAGTCAGAAATGCAGACGAGGCTAATCGGAGATAGCTCTACGACATTGGAGGCGAAGTTTGGCTTGGAGAATATTTATAGGCAGCAAATTTGGAAACGTTTTCCTAGGTCCGACGTTCAAGGAGCGAAATCAGCTCCTATCATTAATAAAGATAAAACAACTGCATTCATGAATAAGGATAAGTCAGCCGCTAATGAAGGATTCGAGTGTTATCGCCAAGATATCAGGAGCGTAGGTGATAAGAAAGGGGTAGAATGTCAATATGGGTCCCGTAGATTTAATGCCAATGTATTCAATAAGAATAATGAGGCGAAATTTTCTCCAGAGTTGGAAATTGGTGAAAATGCTTCCAAGACCAATGATAATTTCGCGAAAGGAAAGGAGGGTGTCCATAAGGTTGGACGGAGCTTTGGAAAAATACTCAACTCATAAAAGGCTTGGGTCCCTAATGGGCCTAAGCTAAATCAATTGAGCCACAAGGGAGTTAAAGGGAAAACAAAACGTAATAGGCTGATTATAAATAATGGTCATGTTCAGCAAGTTTCCATTCTTAAGTCCCCACTAAATATTTCTATGAATAATCCTTTTACGGTTTTGAATGACCCGGATATGCTGCATATTAAGGAGTATGTTTAGGCCATGCAAACTGAACAAGATGTTCCTATTGCTTCTGTTATGGTGGGGCCCTCTTTTGCAAGTCAAAATGTGGAAGTAGCTCATGGGTCTAATATGATGCAAGAGAAGGAAGTTGTGCGTGAAGTTTCAGATGAGTCTAAGAGCCATGAGGCTCAGCCTCTTCTCACTAGTTGTCCATTAATTACCTTTTTTGGAATCTCAGCCTCTTCTCACTAGTTGTCCATTAATTACCTTTTTTGGAATAGTAGAGGTAATGGGGGTAAGGTTTTTCCTGGTTTAATTCGGGAACTATCCAAGAAACATAATCTTGATTTCCTTGCTATTCTAGAAACACGTAGTAGTAGAGAGAAGGCTAGAAAAATTGCTATGAACCTGGGGTTTAATAATTTCACAGTGGTCGATGCCTAAGGATACAGTGGGGGTCTATGGGTTCTTTGGAAAAATAATAATTGGAAGTTTGAAATTGTAGGTACTCATGATCAATTTATTCATGTAAGTCTTGATATGGGAAATAAGACTTGTTTTATTACAGTTGTATGTGGGAGTCCTAATCCCATAAAATGTCGTGTGTTGTGGTCAATCCTTCAAGGTATGAGTAGTTTAATCTCAGGACCGTGGTGTATTGGTGGTGACTTCAATGGGACCCTTTACATGCATGATCGTCGTTCTAGTCGAGGAGTTGGTAATAGTATTGACAGGGATATGATTAAGGGTGTATAGGTTATGGGGTTGTCAGATTTGGGATCCCAAGGTCCTTATTTCACATAGAAGAGGGATAGTAATAAAAGCAGATTGGATAGAGTACTGATTAATTCTGCCTTCTTTCAGGCTTTCCCGCAGGCTTCGGTGATACATTTGCCTTTTTTAAATTTGATCATCACCCCCTACTCCTTTGCATGTTTGAAGCACAAGGTAGGCATGTGTACCGTGAATTCCCCTTCCGTTTTATGTCATCCTGGATACTCCATGATAAATTTGGCGACTTTATGAAAACTACCTGGCACGAGGAGGGGTACTTACTTGATAACATCTCACATCTTATGTCTGATGTCAAAGCTTAGAGTCATGATGTTTTTGGACATATGGGCCGCTGTCGACGATACCTCCTAAATAGATTGGAGGGGTTGAATAATACTTCTCGTACAATGAAGGTATTAAGAGCATTGCTTTAAATTATTATACTAACCTCTTTTGTAATGTTGAGCCTAGGTTGTCTGCTATAAGATGGATATCCTGCGATTGATGAAGAACTTCTAGACTTCATGGCTCGAGAGGTTACAGACGAGGAGATTAAACAAACTATTTTTAGTATGGGTGCACTTAAATCTCTAGGTCCTGATGGTCTAAATGCTCTCTTCTTCTAGAGCCAATGGAATCATGTTGGCAAATCTATGTGTAATTTCATTCAAGAGGCATTCAGGGACCCATCCCTTATCGATGATATTAATAGAACTCTTATTGTCTTTATTCCCAAGAAAGACCAGCCATAATGGATTCAGGACTTTCACCCAATTAGCTTATGTAATGTTGTTTATAAAGCTATTACAAAAATTGTGGCAAATCGAATAAAGGTTATTCTTCCGGATATTATCTCTCTCAAGCAATATGGATTCATGCCAAGAAGACTAGGATCGAATAATATAATCATTGCTCAGGAGGTTATTCATTCAATGCGTAATATGCATAAAAAAAAGGGATTCATGTCCATCAAAATTGATCTTAAGAAAGCCTATGATAGACTTAACTAGGGATTCATTATGGATTGTCTTGAGGAGATGCACTTAACTTCTTATCTCCTTAGGGTGGTCCGTCGATGTATATCTTCTGTGGCTATGCAAATTTTTGGGAAGGTAGTAAAACTCAAGAGTTTTTCCCCTCGTGTGGCGTGCGGCAAGGTGATCCTATTTCTCCTTACCTTTTCGTTATTTGTATTGAGAAATTGGCTCACATGATTTAGGAAGAGCTTCATAGTGGGAAATGGAAACCTATTTATATTAGGAAAGATGGGCCCTCTATTTCTCATCTTTTCTTTGCTGACGATTTAATCTTATTTGCTGAGGCATCTATGGAGCAAGTTGAGGTAGTGAAAGATTGCCTTGACAAATTTTGTAGTGTTTCGGGACAAAAAGTGCGTCTATCTAAGACTCGGGTGTTTTTCTCCAAGAATATGAATCATAATAGACGGACTCAACTCAACAACACTTTGGGTTTTGCTAATACACCAGATCTTGGGAAATATTTGGGAGCACCATTGCATCATGATAGAGTCAGGGGTGATACTTACTAGTACGTAGTTGACAAGGTGAAATCAAGATTGAGTAACTGGAAGGCTCATGCTATTTCTTTAGCAAGACGTCATACTCTTATTTCCTCAGTGGTGCAGTCTATTCCGTTATATCTAATGTAAACATGTCTACTTCCTATTGCTATTTGTGAGGAAATTGACAAAAACACCGGTGGCTTTCTCTAGGCTTATACTTTTAAGCAAAGGAAGATGCATTTAGTAGCATGGTATACGGTATGTCAAGAAAAGAGACAAGGGAGACTTGGAATGCGAAATTCCTGACTCCAAAATAAAGCGTTCATGATCAAAGCCGGGTGGGGTGTAATAAAGAATCCTGAGTCTCTTTAGGTACGAGTTGTTTGAAACAAATATCACTGTGGAGAGGATCTTTTGCCTAATATTAATACTAGGCATTTTGGGTCTCGGTTGTGGGTGGGTATTCGGGACAACTGGAGTAAGGTACTGGAAGGAGCAGAACAAGTAAGGAAGCCTAATGGAGATGAAGTAATAAGATGGAAGTTAAAGAAACATGGTAACTTTTCTCTTAAATCTTCTTATAATATGTTATAGGGTAACGGCCCTATTGAGTCTCAAATATGGAGTAAAGTATGGAAGTTGGTTGTTCCTCAAAGATATAGGACTTTTATATGGTTAACTCTTCACAACAAGAACCTAACCAATGATGAATTGAGGAGGCGGGGTATCTCTATCTCAGATGCATGTGTTTAGTGTAACTATAATAGTGAGTCTTGTTTGCATGTGTTACGGGATTGCCTAAAGGTTGGAAGCTATGGGAATCTATTTTAAGGCCTGGTGCTAAGCATAATTTCTTCCACTGTAGTCTTTGGGAATGGTGTACCATGAATCTCTCTAAGAATATGGGCCTTGGTAAGGAATCATGGAAGGAATTTTTGTATTGATTTGTTGGCTCTTGTGGAGACATCGCAATGATTATATTTTTAACCAAAACGTCTCTACGGCTGGCAATGTTATCGGGAGAGCTAAGGCTACTCTTTTAAGTTACATGGCAGCCAGGGTAAGGATGCAAAATTCACGAATTCAAGGCACAAAAGGCATTACAGACCCTATTCATAATTTAGTGGAGGAGGGCTCTGTTTGTGTCCTTGTTGATGGAGCGTATTCCTTCGCTCACAGGCTAGTAGCTTGTGGGGGGTTATCAAGGACCAGGAGGGTAGGGCAATTGAGTCCTTTATGTTCCATGCGGGATGAGGGGATCCCCTGAGTGCAAAGTTGTGGGCATGCCTTATGGGATTACGAAGAGCTTGGGACCACGGGTTTCATAAGATAATAATCAAGAGTTGTTGTTCTTAAGCAGTTGAGTTGATTCGTCAGGGTTCTGCTGAGCTTCATGATAATAAGAGTATTATTGTTGAAATAAACAGTATGTTGCAGCGAGAATGGATTGTGAAGATTGTCTCATACGATCGAATAGTGACTCGGGAGGCTGATGGTCTGGCGAAAGGGGCTCTAGCTTGTCCTCCTGGACTTCATTTTGTATTGCCTGCAAGTGATTTCCCTAGTGCCTATCCAGTAGAGTAGAAATTTTTTTTGTTTTTCCATTGTATCAAAAAAAATATTGAAAAGTTATACTCATATAATTCCACAAAGCCTAATTAATTTCCTAAAAATAGATGTTAGATTAAGATTTTATATCAATATGATGTGAAAGTTGTAAAGTTTAATGTTGGTAAAGAAACATGATATAGTAAACCAGAAGTTTATTGATCCAATCAAATTTATTGTTGGCATGACTTATTTGATCATCAGAGTTATATATATGATGCAAAAAATTATAAAATATTATGTATTGACATCCATTGAAGAACCAGAAGATTCTTCATGAATAGCCAATATATTATATAATTCAAGAATTATGATGTGATGTATGTTCTAAAAAAAATTGATTATGAGAGTATCATTGTTTATGATTTGTAATGGATCTCCAAATTTCTGGAAATAAATCAAACTAAAATATATGGGCATATTCAAATAGCATGTAAATCATATAAATGTTCAATAATTTGATAGATGCATCTATAAGATAGTTACATGTGATATTACTATTAGTTTGCAACCTGAAGTTTGCAAGAATGTTAAAAATGCTTGAATAAATTATCATGTTAAGCGTAATTTTCAGATTATATGATTCATTCATTGAAGCCTTTATAAATAGTTAGATTAATACTTATGAGAACAAAATTTCTACTTCAGTGTTGGCAACAAATTCTCTCGATAAAATTGGATTTTCGTCAAGAGTCAGGTATATTCTATTTTAAAAAGTTTGAATATGCATTCTTACTGATCCACCACAATACACATAGATATTTAAAGGAAATTGAGATAAATGTTCGGTAAGAACTTCCTTCTTCTTGTTTGTATCTAAATGAAACAAAAGAATATTTCTAATGGAAACCAATAGATTTAGGAGACTTGTCCTACATGATTAGTCGATTGTCATTTGACAAAGTTTTCCTAACATGAGGGGGAGAAATTGAATAGCTGGAAAAGAAAACAAAAGGAATGCATTATTACTATCAAGTATAGATCCAAAAAAATATAACAATATGAACCAGAAGTTCATTAAGTTTTGCATTCATGAAATATTGCATAAAATCTGCCAGATGTAATTACGTACTTAAATGATAATTACGAAATCTCATATTCCAGGTGAAAATGCTCTAATAAGCATAAATAAAAGTTAGACATGCCCGAAGCATAAGAGAATAGTTAATTCCAAAAGAAAAGACAAATGAGCAAATAATTAAGATGGTCATATTAAGGAGGCAGATACTCTAGAAGAGGTCAAGACATAGCTAATTGCAAAAATACCTCAAAAGAGGTTTAGGTACCTGAAAGTAATAAAGAGATCTCAATAAATTATGTCATAACAAGAAAAATGGAACTAAAAAGATAAAGTTGTCGGCAACAGTTTTAGTAACAATATCACATGATTAAATGAGAATCTTATATATAAATATGTCTGTAGTAAAAAAAAAGTGATTGGCTAACTGAAAAAGGGGACAAGAAGCAATGAAGAAAGTCTTTCAATACTTGAAATTTATGGATTTGTAGTCTAAAACATTTGAAATATAAATTTATTTGTGATATATGAATATTCATGTGAAAATAAAGATTTTCACAAGGTCTAATGATGATTATGATGAGGTATACCATTTAATGGTAGATACAATAATTGTTGCAAATATTATTAGCCTGGAAATATATGCAAACGAAATAATGTGTCTATTAGATATCATTATATATAGCATATGTATATGGATAGTGAATATTACATGAGAATTCTTGAAAGGATCCAAAATGTTGAAAGGATGTCTACGAAAAGTATTCAGTATATAAAATGTTACATGGATTAAAATGATTTGAGTATATATATAATTGATTAAAAGATATATTGAAAAATGAATAATTTTACATATCAAGTTATTGGAATCCTTAATGATTTCAAAATCATATTGCTATGATGATTTTGTTTGCAAAAATTTATTGAATTCAATGGTCTATAAGTGTTGCATATTTATGAATATTTACATCATGCTAATATTGTAGTTATTATGTTCTTTCTAGTAAATACAAGATGTTGCAAGTACACTATGAATACTATGAAACTGAGATTTTGTGTGATAGTCTTATGAAACTATTCTATAAGTACATTTTGTTCATGCTAAATTGAATATGTAGATAGAATATATATCATGGTGATTTTGAGGATAATTTTCTTTTATTATTTCCACAATACATAGAGATAAGTGGAGAATATATTGATATTTAACATATACAGAAGATATGGTAGAGAATTATGTTTCAGCATATGTTTTGATGACAATGCATTATGCATAGTTTAGATAAAAAAAGACATCAATTGTTTAAAAAATCATTGATGATAGTTGCAATTGAGAAATAAGTATATTGTCTTGAAATATGACAATTTAATCACAATGAGTGATGTTGCTATCAGGGGGGATAAAAGTCATGTTGTATTATTTTCCTTAACCAAGGTTTTATCCCACTGGGTTTTTCTAGTAAGGTTTTAATGAGGCAATTTCAATATGTATTGTGTACTCTTTTTCCTTCACTAGGTTTTTGTCCCATCGGGTTTTTCCTAGTAACTAGTAAGGTTTTAATGAGGTACAATATTTATTTATGGACATCTAAGGGAGAGTGTTGCAAATATTATATGATGTGGATGTCCATAAACTATCGAACTCTTGGCCTTTCATATGTCCTTCACTCCATAACCTCTCACTTTTAGGATTTCATACGTGTTCAATGTTATAAACTTATAACTTCCCCAATGAATGGTTTGTAGGAGTTTCTTATGATTAATAACATTATGCTCATCTTTATTTTCTTGTAACCATATGTATAGAATTCAATGGTTAGAGGCCTATAAATAGAGGTCATGTACAATGTATTGGTACTAACAATGAAGTGAATGAGAGCTCCTCCATATTTCTCTATCTTCCTCATGTCAATCTCTTATACTTTTCTTATTTTCATAACAGAGACAAAATGAATGGAGATATTACATTAAGACCACAATAAACTCTCTAACTAACTTATATATTTATAGTAGTAGGGAGTATCAATCTTAATTGGCATCAAAATATATTTCCATCTCAAGCTATAAGCTCTCTAGCATTCACAAATATGCAATCCATTATGAGTTTGTTCATTCACTGGCAATAATCATCACATATCTCTCGATCATATCCAACGTTAGCAGTTGCAAGAATACAAGTTCCATCTGACACTAGCAATACAACATCAATAAAGTTCAAGCAAAATTGATTTTGGTTCCAAGCCAATACAACCAAAAATAATTCCTGGGAGTGAATCCTTTTGACAATACTCGCTATACACTAAATAGTGAAATCCCTGAGATTTACATATTAAAATTATAGCGAGTATAGTTTTAATAGGTCATGTTCACTTCAAGACTCAATATATACTCGTTCTAATTAAAGTATAGTGTTTTTTAGAAGAAATTTTTGATCCATAATATAAGTCACATAGAAAGTTATTAATTATTATTTTCCAATTCAACCCATATTTATTATATACATTGTATATAAAAAAAACAGAAAGAAGGGAGTAAGACAAATTTGAATAGGGACAAAGTTGATGTTTTTTTTTTCTAATTTAAGACATACTTAAAGAGTTAACCATTTTTTCTATGGCAAAAAAACCGTTCTTCCTTAGTTCTAGGGGGTGGTTGGACATTATTCATATTTTGTATGGGACGAGTAATAGAGGAGAGGTTGTTTCCAAAATTTAAATTCGTGACTTCTTAATTATGACAATAACATTTACCGTTGTTTTAAGGCTTACTCTTCAATGTTCCAATAAGATTGTCAAAAAGTAAAATTGCAAACTTGTCCATGATATTATTATTTTTTAAAAATAATGATAATAAAAACATAATCAATATTGTAGAAACCAAGTAGACTCGATTAACATCATACCCATGTTCCAATAAAAACATAATCACATTGATATGTACAAAAGTTAGCTCCATTTGCTTGCATCTATTAAGTCCAATTGTCCAATTAAATCGTGCCATGCAAACTCTTCTAATAATAAAAATTTACATTGATAAAATTTCCAAATTCTATTGGACTATTATTAATAATAAAAATCATACATGACAAGGTTTGATTGGGAAATTGGACCTAAAAATATAAGCAAATGGACCTAAAGATTTGTCCAGTAGATATATTCACATCCACTTTTCTTTTGCAGTGTCAACATGTGATCAAGTGCTTCCCCAATTAGCAGAAATGCAAATTCAAGTTGGCCCTCCAAATTAATGCGTATCTGAGCACCAATAGATTCATACTCCCAAAATGTAATACTATTTCCAGTGCTCAATACAAGAGTCGGTTAACATTTTTTAAAAAATATTAAGGAAGTCAAATAAATCATTTAATTATAATAAATGATATGTATCATTAGATTATATATTAGTTTATAAGTCAAGCAAATTAATCTGGAAAAAAACGACAAATATAAATATTTTAATGTTACTTATTTAACTTTCTTAATCTTTCTAAAAAAAAGTCAACTAACTCTTATATTAAAGACCTGAAGGAGTATATTGTAAACTCTAGTAGAAAATGGAAAAAAGATATATATCTTGATCAAATAATGCAGTTATTTGGGGTAAAGCTCCTATACCTCTAGGATCTAATAATAAACAATAATGGTGTGATTATATATTTTTTTCCAGTGAATCAACAAGCATGATTATACAGGTGGGGGTGGAAGGTCTAGTAAAAGCCAAAAACCCACACAATCTTCTGAGTCCAAGTCTTCTTGGATGGCAAGGAAGTGCAAGCCTCCACAAGATTTCTTGGCTGCTTCCCAGGCTTCAGCTTCACTGGTTGTCACAGGAGTTTTCTTATATGTGGCATATAAGTAGCGAGTAGAAATTCCGACCGACAGAATCAGACAAGCCCGACCAGCGTCTACCTCAATCGAACTCACTTCCAATCCATTCATCCAACCTGTGGCAGCACAGGTTGATGATTCTTTAAATTGTAACAATTGTGTAAGGATTAAGGAATGCCAGTAATGAGAGTGTGCAAGAAGAAAGTACAAGCTTTCCGAAATTAAGATTGCCCAAGTTCTCCTGTATTATCACATGTAAACAACTAGGAACGCTGTGTGTTTGATTTTACGTTGAAAAACGTTAGAACCATGGTTTTCTAACGTGAAACCAAGCATACCCTGAATGGTTTTTGATACATGAAATAATAGGTATGTAAAGCAGATAAGAGCAAAGAATAGATGAAAAGTATCAATTGAGCACATAAGTAAATAGTAACGATGAAGAATAGCCACTAGCAAATACTCTCTCTGGTCCTTAATATAAGACATATTTACCTAATTTGATTAGACTAAGAAAATAAGTTAAGTTAGTTAATATAACATGTATTTTCTAAATCACCTTAACCATCTTCCTTAATTCCCTCCTTGTCTCCTCCCCCCCCCCTATTATGGTTGAAGGAACATCAATAAGGATAAATTAGAAAAAGATTGACAAATATAAAAACTATATCTTATATTTAGGACCAAGATCAACTCCCCAGATATGTCTTATATTAAGAACCGAAGGAGTAATAATAGTAATAATAAAAAGACAGAATAGATGCAGCATATTTCATTTTTCTTACATGAGAAATAGGTTCCATTTCCATTAGCATAGTTTTACAGTGATCTGCTATCCTTAGACTATAAAGGAAAATTCATGCATAAGTTTGTCTTTTGGCAATTCAATAAGTTTGAGGCAGCTATCCATTTTTGTTGCAAGAAATTTTAATAAAACTATTCACAGGTTCTTACTTTCTAGTTCAATTAAATCCTTGTCAACTCCTGTTACTTCAATAACAATCAAGTTACAATTTTCTAAGTATGGTGGCTAGTATAATTTATGATTGAACTCTTTATAGGTATAGTAGCCCTTGAAAGATATTTACAGTGAAATAACAGAGTTGAGCAATGCCATAGTTTTATCCAATTAATTTATTTGCTAGCCATTTTTTTCTTAATTCTTACATGTCAGTTGGCAGAACTGGAACCATACTATGCAAGAAGAAGAATGTCAAGTCATTGAGAAACTCAAGTCAAATATACAGCTTCTGGCTTAGAAAGGAATTTGTATAGTACCTGCTAATGGCTTTGCACGAGAAGATGTAACAGCCAATCCTGGAATCAATGTCTTGTCATCCATTTCAATACCCAATAAATCCAGATCCAGCCCGGCTCCAAAAACAAAATTTTCCTCTAAGGATGACACCTCCTTTCGAACAGCTTAAAAATAAGTCACTGTCAGTTAGAGAGCAATAATAGTCTTGGAAGTAGTTCAAGTATTCAAACATGTCGAACTTAAGTATGTGGCAATGCGTCAAATTTAAACTACTGTCCTAGAAGTATGGAGTTTGATACTGGACGGAGATGAAAAACTAGGATATAGCTTCTGCCTCTGTACCTGAATAAGGCAATTGGACAAATGCCCATCTTTCCCCAAAAAGATTTTCTGGAAGTTCCATGGGAAAAGGATTATCTAGTGCCAGAAGAGGCTTTGATCCCTTTTGAAATCCAGGATGACGTGTATATACAGTTTCATAACGCTCCTCAAGCCATAGAAGTAACGATAGGCACTGAAACAGTTGAGATGAACCGCATAAAATTATATGCTGAACCACTTCTGACAAGGATATGATGTTTGAACAGAGTGTTACCGTATAAATATCATATGCATCAAATGGCACTGCTGTTTCCTCATTTTACACAAATAAGTAGAAGAATCATTTCAACCCAGAAATCAAGATGCACCATAAATTTGGGAACACTAGCATAAAGATATTAGTTCCTTTTTTTTTTTTTTTTTGTGAACTACATTAGTTTAGGAAAAAGAAAAGTAAATAAGGGAGTTCTTAAACCTGTCAACAGTTCCAGAAAAGATATAACACGCATAACGATCTTATTCATCCTTAACACTTTCTATTTTTTACCCCAAAGAAAAGTGCTTCAAGATTCCTGTTGCAACATTCAGAAATCAGCCGCTGTCAAATTCTCATTGCTCCATGATTAAATTTAAGATGCTTGAAATGGAATCTCTGTGAGTGTTTGGAATAGCAATTGAAGTTTTCAAAAGCAGCTTTTTAATTGTAATTTATAGAATACGAAGTAAGTATGTGAGAGAAGTGTTGTCTCGACTTATGTACATAAGCACTTATAGCCCTTCTAAAAAAGCTAAACCTATCTAGCTAAATACGCCAAACTAAAATGGTGATTGTGATGGTTCTGTTTGACACAACACATGGAATTTCTAATCTAGAAATTAACAAGTTCGACTGTATGTTGGCATGGTTTACAATTATTTGGATCACATCAAGTAAAAATTAGATGGATCCAAATATAAAACTACTAGTTTCAAAAAGAAATGTATATTTTTATCACTTGCTCTCATTGTTGTCTCTACAACACGCAAAAATTAATCAATATTGTGTGTGTGTGAAGCATTTGAGCTGAGAATAGAATTGAGTGGCATTTTAACATGCTTTAACTTAATTGATATTAAGTTCCAAATTTTGTTATTGATTTCCCTTGCAATTGGTGAGATACAGACTTTTCTGCATTCTGCAGTATTTGACTACAGCATTTGAATGTTTATGCCTATGACTTAAAATTGTTAAGTTTGTTAACAACACTCAAGTAATTAAATCCAATGCATACTAAAAGTACATCCCTCACAAGTTATTAAAAGTACACAAACATCTTCCATGTTCCTATAGGTGCGAAATCCATTATCAGCACCTTCACCTAAGTGGCAAGTTGAACTTTTCATTCAAGCTTTAACAGACGATCAGATTTCAGATCATGTAGGTTTCAAGTTAGATACGTTGTCTATCTATCATCCAAAAAAGAAAAAAAAAATCAGGTTTTGAGCCTCAGTAATAATAATGAGATCTTACCCACCCGCTTACTAGGAATAGGTGTTATTCCAAGCTCCTTGCATGCTTTTGTAACTATTGTTTGCATCTGTGACCTACAAAGCAACAAAAAGTTGACGTTACCTTTCTTTACTCTAAAGATTTACCCATACAATATATATAAATTAGTAATAACCATATATATGTGTGTGTGTGTGTGTAGGTATTACTACTTCTGGTCGATATAAAAGCTAATTGACTAATTTGTTTAGAATTCATTATGACTGGCTCTGATAGAAACTCTTTAACATATACAATCAATAGAGATATTTTAGAAAGAAACTATAAATTTAGGAGATAAAATGATTTTAGGTCTTATATTTAGGGCCAAATTTAATCCCCAATGAGCTCTTATATTAAAGGACAGAAAGAAAGTAGTAGGTGCTTCCAGCAACTGGTGCTCTTAGTTTTCTACTCATCTTAGCCAAGTCTTTGGAGGTTAAACAAAGCATATTTTACAATATACACAAAGTTCCAAGAAAATTGCATAATACGCAGAAATACCTGAAGAAGCGGATTTTTTCAGGTAAGGGAACGCCCAACTCCTCACAAATAGTAACAACAGCATCCTTCAAAGTGATACTGTTGATTACATTATTTGGAAAATACTTAGTGTACTGCAGAGCGAGCGCATTGTCACACACAAGTAGCTCCCACACCTTCTTGCCTCTCACGTCAAGAATAGGTCTAGAACAAAAATCCAATTCCCACTCTGTTATACTCTCCGGCTCAGTTTCCGGGTCGAGAAAGCTCAATTCCACGGTCGGGTCGTCTTCTTCTAGGTCATCGAGAACCCCTTCTTCTTCTTCTTCTTTCTGAGTCGAAACCGAGCTCTCAGAGACTGAATTAGGTCGAAAATGGCGCAGATTAGGGTGGGTTCTAGTGTTATAAGAGGGGATAATACATGGGATTCTGGAGGGTTTTGATGGTGAATTCAGAATAGAGATGGAATTGCGATGTTTGAAGGCTGAAGTGGTTCTGATTCTGGTGGGGTTAAAGCTCACAGTAGCCATGGCTGCTTCTATCGGTTGCTGATGCGAAGTAATAGCGAGGCTGAGGAAGGTAGTAGCAGAGAGAGATATCCTCTACCACATGTTTCCGTTACCGATAACGAGCCATTGGAATATACTGCGTCATGGAATACCGTTTTTTTATCTTATAATGGACTCAAAAACAAACCACATTAGTTGTTTTTTTCCATATAGTGTCATATGATGGTTTTCGTACACATATCGGTTTAATCATTAAATGCAACCTTTTTTTTTGGGCGGAATTCGAACATTGTTCAACATATTAAAAAATAAAAAAAAAATTAGTCTCTTGTGCTAGACTCAATCTTATTAATAATTTTATAAAAACTTGATTTGATGCCAAAAACCAAAACTTATATGATTCTTGTACTTTTAACGGCTAGTTTTAATTTTAGTCATTGTACATTTAATGAATTTTGATTTTAACCCTTATAGTTAATAAAATTAACTAAAAACTAACACTGTTAAACTCAAATAAAGCCTTATGAAATCAAAAACCATGATGTAAAACTATATAGATTAAAATTAAAATTTGATCAAGAACAATAGTATAAACCATGCATAGCCAATGTCCAAATATAAATCTTCTTTTCACAGGGACTAAATGAATGAGTGTGGACTAAGTGCCTGTTTGGGAACTCGGTAGAGAAGTGGCTTTTTTTTTTTAATGGAGCTTTTACAAAAGCCCATTTGAAAAAAATTCAGGTTGTAAATGTGATTTGTGTTTGGATTGGCGGTGGGAGAAGTGGCTTTTTTTTAAGGAACCTGTTTGGATTAGCGTTTGAAAAGCCCGTTTGGACAAGAAATGACTGAAAAGGGCATGAACCTTATTCAATACTAAGTATATATTGTTTGTATAAATATTATTATAATTGATGTTAAAAATATAAATAAAATTTTTTAAAATAAAAAATTTAAATAATTATTGAAAAAAGAAAAATACACTGAAGCACTTAATTTAAAAAGAATACATATATATTTCAATCAGAATCTTATACATTAAGTGAATCATAATTGGATCATCTACCCCTATCAAGTTCGTCTACCCCTAACAAATTTGTCTCTGATCATGTCACGAACATGATTCATATGTGATGAAGATAAGGATGATTTTTTTCTTAAAAAAAACAGAAGAAAAAAAATTACATTTAATTCCTAAAAGTTAAAATTAATTACAGTTACATCCCAAAAAATTTTGTCAGATCATAAGTTACAAATATGAGTTTCTATTGCAACTAAAACTCTCATGTTTGTAACTCATTTTTAACAAAAAATATTTCATACTTAATACTTATCTTTTTAATATCATTTTTTCTAAAATAAAAAGTAATACAAATTATAAAAAGTGATGAGAATTTGGAACCAAAAGCTATATGTGGTAGCTTTTGAAAAAAAACTACTTTTTAAGCTAAAGCCCATTAACATTTAATGGGTTTCCAAATACTAAACTTTTACCCAAATGAATTTATAGGTCTCAAATGAACTTTTTTTAATCCCGAATGGGATTCTAAACAGACCATAAAACAAAATAGAAAACACGTAAGAAAAGCCACAAAACAAAGAAAAACTAAGTTAAAAGTACTGAAAATTTTTTTAAAAATGTAATGGGCCCTTTAGACCCGACCTGTTACACTGTTATTATACAGTTATATTTTTTTTTCTTTACAACTATTTTGCATCTGGTAATAACTTTTTTTGATTTGTCCAAAAAAGAACTTTTTTTGAAATATAAATTTATGGCATTCCTTGAAAACTAGAGAAAGAAAACAAGGATTAAGTTTAGTCGGGAACCAAAAGATACTTATTCTTAATAAAGTGAATCATTGAAAGTCTTGTACCAAAATTTTCATGAATTGCAGGATGAGTTAACCAATCCGCCTAAAATAGACAACATATATAAAAGAAGTAAAATCAGGAATTTTAAAATTTTTAATAATATTAGAAGGAAGAAAGTAGATTTTAAAATTTTTAATGATATTAATAATAAGAGTTTGTTATAAAATAAATAATATATAAAAATCCACATGTTTTGATTTGATTAGAATAAGCACATTATTGTTATTATTTTTTTTTGGTGTAAAGAATAAGCACACTATTTATATAAGGCTAGGTATATAAGGTTTTCCCTATCTAAAATACAAGTCATTGTATGTCTGAAATAATCATTTTCTTTATCACACTTATTAGTCCTAAGTGCGTAAACATAATGTTTAAATTATTCTCAATAAAAAAATAATTTTTAAATTTTGTAGAATGATGAAGGTAAAAAAAATTATGTAGAACAATTACAATTCAGAATTTCAAATGAATTTTCTCCCTCTTTTGAGTCATTGAGAAAAATTTTAAATTTGAGTACTAGAAACTTAATTTATCCATTCAACATTGGAAACTTAATTTTCTTTCAATGAATTTTGAACTAAGGATTTAATTATTGCAATGTAATATTTAGTTTTATAGTTTTATTTTTTGAAGGCAAAAAAAATTTTTATATTTTTATTTTCAATAGACAAGTTGGTGTGTATAAAATTACCATAAGTTCTTAATATTGTGATTCGGCGACGACGTGATCATTAAAAAAAAATAGCAAATTAAATTGTACTGCTTGGGTTATGAGTCCACTAATTTACATGATAGGCTTGCTAAAAATTGCCACTAATTATTTTTTGTTTAATTTTTTTTCCAGATAATTTTTGTTTAATTAAACTATTTTTTATAAGGTTTAATTAAATTATATTAAATGGTCAAAGTAATGTCAAAGGTTGGATATCTTTTTTTTTTTTTTGCCGGTAGTCAAAGGTTGGATATCTATTCTATTACTGGGTGTGCCATATGGGTCTATCCTGTAATAACAAATGGCTATTGTGAGATAAGGCTAGGGATAAGGGGAATTCTCAGTAGTATATATGCACACTCCACATATATATTTGTTTAATCAACTACTTGTCAAACAAAATATTTTTTAAATCAATTAAAATACGTTTGATGTGATTGAAGCTGCTATTTTTTATGTGAATTTATAAATAATATGACATCAACTGCAATTACTTTTTTTAGGTTGGATATTCAAAATTTCAATAACCAATTAATAGTGTTTTAAAAATTGAATTAACGAACTCAATTTATGTCTGATTATTGGAGTAGTCCTATGTAGTATAATTCAAAAAAGAAAAATATTTGTAAAATTCAATGTGATGTGGGGTTTGACAACACAAAAAAGATAGTTATGCTTCATGGAAACGCTGCCATTATTTTAAATTAGAGCAGCAATGCATTTTCTTATGAAGTCATGATATCATCCTTGAAGGAATACAAATGAAATTGATTATAATACGTTGATTTTATCATGATAAGTGTAACAGTCAAAGAACACATCATACAATGTATCAAAAAAAGAAAAGAAAAAATAACCCATCATACAAAGTATGATAATGGGCTCAACCAATATTGCAGCCATTAGGCATTATAAATGGTTTATACTTGTTAATTTAATTATAACATTATGTATAGGGTTGATTGATCATTTAATATCATGAGTTCAATGCTTACCCATAATTTATGCGAATATGCTCCACAATTTTTATTAGATTACAATATGTATTACTAAGTGATTTTTCTTGAAATAATGGTAATTTAAGAATGTCGGGCCTTTATTCCCCTTAATATGTGGGCTAACTTTTAAGTTATTAAACGTTTTATATTTCATAAGATATATATTATATATAAACATATAAATAGATGTTATTATATTAATGGCAAAAAAAAAGATGTTATTATAAAATTTTAGTCAATTTATTAAAAAATATCACAACAACGAAATTAGTTGTCTATAACATCAAATTTATATATATCCCCTTGTATTGTTATCATATAACAATTAACCCATAATTTCCAAGTCTTCTGCCTCTTCCTCACGCTCCTTCGCATGAGTTGGTTTTAGGCTATGTATTGGGCTTTCATCCTGGCCCAATTCTTTAGTGATCATTATAGCAAGTAGGTGTCTAAGTTAGACCCGTTTGGTATGAGGAAAATTTGAAGAGAGAAAGAAACTTAAATGAAGGGAAGATTGTGAGGAGTAAGAGAAGATTGATTAAGAAAAAATGAGTTATTTGGTATGACAGAAAATTGGGGTTTGAAACTTGGGAAAGAAAAAGGAAATACTCATTTAATCCTCAAAATGAATTAATAATTGTCTATTAATCAAATTTATATTTCAATTCATAAATTTAATAATTAGTACTACAATAATTTTAAAAATAAATAAAATGAATAAAATAAAAATTATAATTTAAATAAATAAATATAAATATTTTAAAAAAATAATGGTAGATATTAAATGAATACAAAATTAAATAAAATAAAAACCAAATAATATAAATAATAACATGAAGAAGTTAAGAAACTGAATCAAATTATTTTTATTCTGACACTCATGACTATATGTAACAACTATATTAACAATAATAAAATAAATAGTTAAATTAAATTGTAACTTGCCAAGAATTTAACTGACGTACATCTCATGGCTTCAACTACTCAAATTAATCTCAAAGATTTCTCTCCCATATTCTCTTCTAGCGATTCTCTATCCACGTTGTAGCTGCTTCTCAAAGATTTTAAATAATTAAATAAATATGAATATTCAATATAAATATAAAAATAGCTACATATATTAAATAATTAAAAATGAGTTTATCACAAAGATATTTCTCTCATATTCTTGTGCCGTAACTCCATCCTTCAAATTCAAAAGCCCACTTTGAAACTACTTCCACGGATATCATCTCAAATTAACACCATTATGCAAGTTTGAAATTGAAAGATTACATGTTATTAAGATATTTAATGATTAAATAAATTAAATAAATAATATGAATAATAATATGAATATTGTGTTTTGTTAAGATATTGAATCAAATTTATTTTATTTATCAATAAAATTGGAATTTTTTTTATAGAATGAAATTCGAATTTGAATTTATTCAGGTTGTTCAAATTTAAATTTGTTGAGAAAATTTGAATGTGATAATCAAATTATATTTGACTCTGTTTTAAGGGTTTTAAAACAGAGTAAGCTTTCATCCTCTCTCATCTTATTGTCATAAGTAGAGCCGGTAATATGGGTTGGGACCGCGGGCCAAGCCCGCCTAACCCGATAATATGGGCTGTTTGGGTTTAATAAAATTGGGATAATTTGATAGCGGTTCTTTTGGGTTTGAACCCATATGGTTCTAACCCGTGATGGGTTGGATCACCGGATTGGCGGGTTGGTCCATATTTTTTTTTTTATATAATCACTAAGAATCTAAGAGGCAATGTAAGATGCAAGAGTTGAAAGATGGTTAGGTCCAAATTGGCATTGCAACCCAATTTCCTCTCCTGTCACTCTCAAGTGCTCTACTTTCCACTGACTCCATGCCTCACTCGATCTCATATGGACGCTCCCCACTCCTGTGCTCTAGCTGCTCTACTGCTCTATGCCTGTGTGTGCTCTAACAAGTTAAGGGTTTTTAATAATTAATTTGTTTCCAGAAACAAGAACTGACAATTTAATTTAATTTCATCTTTTCGATTATGCGGTATAATTAATTTGGTGAATACTATCTCTTTTTTCATGATCATCAGTTATGTTTTGTGTAAAAAAAATAATTTTAGTTATATTATGTAAAAAAAATTAGAAAAAATATGGGTTGACCCGCTCAACTTGTCAACCCACTGGTTATGGGTTGGGTTGGTAAAATGTCAACTCATATTGATACGGTCATTTTAGGACCGAATCCATATGGTCCCAATCTATGGCAGGTTAGCCCGAACGCGCCGGGTTAGACCATATTACCACCTCTAGTCACAAGTGTAGGTATAAGTCTCTTTTTGCCTCTATGGATGCCAAGGTTGACATGGTGTGGGATTTGGAGTAGCCAGTCGTAACTCCTCATTTCTCTTTATTCTTCCTCCTCACAACGGTATGTGATGTTTTCAAATACTCCCACGTTCTGCTTTCCTAGCCTTTCTTTAATATCGATATAAAAAATCCAACTCCTACTAACCTTTCTTAACTGCTCCTGAAAATCCGCAAATTCTCAAATTTGCATCTTTCAAGGAAGACGTTATATCAACGATTGTAACAAGGAAACAAAATATGGCATAGTCGAAATATAATATATTTCTCTTCTCTAATTATGTTTTTCCTTTCTGGAAATCTCTTTTGCTTAACTGAGCCAGAGACATCAGAGTTGCGTTTGCTAGCTCCGTTGCACTCAAGTCCACCATCGTAGTCACAGGTGTGCACCGAGGAACTATTTTTAAAGGGCAAATATGTTTAACAGTTTTACTGTTCATATAGGGACATATTTTCATCAATTTTAGTGGGATCTCATCTTCCCACCTTTAAAAGAACTTAAATTCCCGAAAGATTAAACGAAAATTAGGTTCCAAACAAGAAAACTTCCCTTCCCATCTCTTTCGTATACCAAACGGGCCCTACAGTTGTTGAAAATTTTGAGTTGGGTGTATCTAATAAAACTCTTGTATTTCTGAAGATGAACCCTATTGACAACATTTTGTTTTGAAAAGATGTCCGCAAACTTCAATTTTATGAGGGGGTTTTGTCTTATTATTTAATGTATTTTTTTAAATTTTATTATTAATTAATTCAATGTCTCTTTCTTTACTTATTTCCCACTCATTCTCTCTTATCTCTTTTTTCATGCATTCTCTTTCTCACTCACCCTTCTTATAAATAAGGTTATTTTAGGAATACAAAATTTAGTTATTTAAATCTTATATTTAAAATAGAGGGAGTATTTAAAAGCAATAGGAATGCCAGATATGTTGTTCGCTTTTCTCACTGTAGACTTATGCTCATATTTTAAGTTTGGATCATATCACCAACCTCCCCTCTAACACTTGAGAAATTATTGTGTAAATTTGGTTTGCTATCATTTTTTTGTCTAATAAATTAAAATACAATAATTCAACTAATATTAATCTTAGTTGATTACTCATGTAATTCACATTTTTATTTTTCTTAAAGAAATAAATCCCTTAATTAAGATTTTTCAAGAAATAAAATAGTAAATCTTATGAAATCTTTTAAATTTATTAATATACCAGCTAATATTTAAGAGTTACTAAATTAACTTATAAGTTATTGTATTTTAATTGGTTAAACCACAGATAACATGGAATATGTTTGAATTTATAATGGTAAAAGTGACTTTTTTCAATCACTTTTATAAATATAAGATAAGATAAAAATGAGAGAGTGTAAGATTAATATTAGAAACATTCCTTGATACACTGTCTTCAGGTTACGTTGTGGTCTTTGTGGAGACAGAGGAATGAATGCACGCCTCTTTAGATATGATTGAAGGATGAACAGGACAGCGAGGTTCCTACTGCTGAGTTAGGCAACAGGGATACTGATGGACTATGATAAGGTTGTTGTTTTTTATTTTTAGTGGCCAGCATGTGCTAGAGTGCTGCTACTAGTGAATATCTTTATTTAGAGGTGGTAACATGGTCCAGCTCACTGGGTTTGGGTTAACCCGCTGTGGGTTGAGACTATATGGGTTGGGCCTAAAAGAACCGCATTAATATGAGTTGTCATTTAGCCAACCCAACCCATAACCACTGGGTTGATAGGTTGGCCCGCCTAACCCATATTATTTTTTTTAAAATTTTTTTAACACAATATACTAAAAATTATTTTTTCTACAAACATAAACCATAAAGAGATTAAAAATTCATTAAAAATTAAACATTAATCACAAGTCCACACATAACAAAAAAACATAAATCGAAAAGCTATCAATATTTTAGTATACTAAATTAAAAAAAACATAAATCCAAGGGAGGAGGAGTATACTAAATTACGAATACCACGTCTTAACTCTCAAAGACTCAAACTAAGCAACTGGCAGCAAGTCACAACCTCAAAAAAATCAATGGAATAGACAATAATGAATGACCCAAAAGACTACGCAAATTGGATTGGGTATTGTTTGCCTTTGGCCCTTCACCCAATCTCCCTTGTCCAATAGACACTAGACAACATTAAAAAAAAAAATATGGGACAACCCACTAACCCGGTGGTCCAACCCGTCATGGGTTGGGACCATATGGGTTTGGGCCCAAAAGAACCGCTCCCAAATAGTCCCAATTTTTCAAAACCCAAACCGTTTATATTTGCGGGTTGGGCGGGCTCGGCCCGTGGTCCCAACCCATATTACCACCTCTACCTTCATTGACGTTAAAAAAAAAGTCAGATAATATAATTTATTTTATATTTGGATGACCAATAGTAAAGGTGGCTATTTTAAACTAAAACATGAAAAATGATTGAACATGATATGAATTTTATTAAATAATACATATATACATATGTGTGTGTATATGTATACACACATATTATAATAATTTTAAGAGAAAAATTAAAATAATTCATTTATTATTAAAGTTTTGAAAATATTAAAACACTTAATTAAATATATTTAATGAATAAAAATTTATATAAATTAGAAATAATATAAATGCAAAATTTTGTAACAAAATCATATTACTTTGGCTTGCGAGAGAAGAGATAGCGACATTTGTGTGAGAGAAAAAAATCAAGGGTAAATAATTGTTAGTAAAAAATATTAAAATTATTAAATGTCCTAATGATCATAAGTCAAAGCAATATAAATATCTTTGCCCCTTGTTTAAAGTTTTAAAGCAGCTTTTATCTCATAAGTCAAATGAATTAAAAGTTAATCCAACCATGTCAAGTTTTTCTAAAAGCACTTAAAGGCATGTTTTAATAGGTTAAGCTCATTTAATCGTGGATCTAAACACACTAACGACAAACTAGAGATTCAAACAAGAATTTCTCCTAATACTTACTTGGTTGGCTATTCTGTGGCTTTGGTTGGCATTATTGTGCTAGTTTGGAATAGTGATTGGAGCCTTCAAAAACAGTTTTTCAATTGTTGTTTATGGTATACGAGGTAAATATGTGAAATAAGTTTTTTATCTCGATTTACGTGAAAAACACTTATAAACTCTTCAAGTGCCAATCCAACCAAAATCGCCAACCAAGTAATTTTTGTATGAACCTAGTTTGCGAGTGTGTTTTAGATCCATGGTTGAATGTGCGTAACCTATTAAATGCTTGTTTGAAATAGCGATTGGAGTATTTAAAAATAAATTTTTAATTGTGATTTACAGTATACAAGGTAAGTATATGAGATGGGTGTTATCTCGACTTATATTATCTTTAAGTGCTTTTAGAAAAACTTGAGATGCTTTGATTAACTTTTAGGTCATTTGGTTTATGAGCCAAAAGCTGCTTTAAAAGCTTAGCAGGGCGGAGGTGTTGGTGTTTATGTTCCTTAGGCTTATGCCCATTATAATATGTAATTTTTATTTTTCTCAATCAGCCAAAATTCTTTTTTTTTTTTTTAAAAAAAAAGGAGGTGAGTTCAAAGTTCAGACAGACTAGAGTTATTCAATTTGCAAAGACGGACATCCAGCTCAAATAATTAGCTAAAAACCCAAGAAAAAGAGGATAAACCAAATAATCCTCTTGACGTTCTTCCGTGTAAAAATTTTACTCAAACACTAAAATGAACCTAACGTAATGTTGTATGTAATCAGATTTTGGGACATATATGATTTTATGATCCCCTCTTTGGTTATGTGATTACAAATGTAACAATCAGAATATTGTTTCTTTTTTGACATAGGAGTAATAAATAACTAATTTAATTAATATTCTAATTCATATATGAATTGATTAATCATCTCTTATATGTATAATAACTAAGGGAATATTTACTTTTTTTTCCTTGGTGAGAATGGGTATATATGTTTATTTTGCCATAAGTTTAAATTCAAAGCTTAGATTTTATTTTGATTAGTTTATATAAAAGTTGGGAGATGGGTGTTTCCATTGATTTCCCTCTTCATTTATTCTCTATTGAGAGTATCTACTATTAGATCAATTTTAATAGTTGAGATTTAATAATATGTAAAGAATATCATTATAATAAATCTCATATGATAAATCTTAATCATTGAAAGTCGATCTCATAATAAATACCCTCAGTGGAGAGTAAATGGATAGGAAAATCAATAGAGACATCCCTAACAACTAATCTTGTACCACCAAAAAATTATCTGTTAAAGAAGTAACAACTAATAAGGTTGTTGCTCTACATGGTATATAGTGTTCATAATTATATTTACTTACAATATTTTTATTAATCAGAATTGCCAATTTTCATTTTATCCTTTATTTATAATTTGTTCCTTTCTAATATTGGCACCAAGCAAACTTGTCATGTAGCCGCTGTGTGTCCGCCACCACAAAACAAAATCAGAGTGCAAATTCATGTGTGGATACCGATGGACCATAAGTTGGCAAAAATGACAGAATATTTAAGTAGAATGACATATAAGGACCCTGACTATAAGTTAAAATGATAGGAAGGAAAAAAAAAAACCTTAAAAACTAAGGGTTTTTTTATTTCCTATTCCTGAAACAGTCTTTTGTTTTTTTAAATAAAAATAAAAGCTTGTTTGATAAAATGTTTCACAAAACAAGATAAATAGATATACATTTTTTAAAACAAAATATATATTTTTTACGTTCTAATATGTAAAATCGTTTTTTATCCAAATTGGGTTAAGAAGTGGAGAACAACTCATTTTTTATTAGGAAAATTGTTTAAAAATCTCTTATTAAAAAATTATTTATCAAATGAGATATTCCCATACAAACAATCTTTTCATGTGCAAAAAAATCTTTCCTTATATTCAAAAAATCTCCCTTATATTTAATATATCTTCTCTATATATATACAAACAATCTTCCCTTATATATATATAAAAAAAATATTTCCTAAATTCTATTTAATAAATAATTCTCCCTTCTTTATTTAGTCGCTTGACCATTTGACTTCTCACCTTGGAACTTAAACTTGTTAGAGTTTTACTCTCCAGTCTTAATCTTTTCAAATGTACCTTTTTAGAATAATCACATAAACAGAATTTTTGTCCCCCACCTCCCCCCCCCAAAAAAAAAAAGTTTCGAAAAATAACTTTATAAATCTATTCTAATAGCATAAAAATAAGAAACATAATAAAATAAGGCACTCCCTTTAGAAACTAAGAAATTAACATATCATTTTTTTTAATTTTTAATATGTTTTAATTTATTTTACATGTTCTTTTCATGTTATAGTTGAAAACTACTGTTCCTTTCTAAAATGTTTAAACTTAGGATTTTTAATTATAATTAAATATTTTTAGGGCTAAATATTATTTTTAAAGTTAAAATACCTAAAAATCTCTTAAACTTTGTGTGGATTGCATATAATCTTCCTAACCTTTAAAATTTTAAATTAAGAATTATAATGTTTTATATTTTGACTACGAACTCTCCGCTGTTAAAATTACCGTTAAAGTTAATCGTTTTTGCCTTGCCAAAAATTGTATATTTTTTATGATATACCATATCATCTAATATTTGATATGTAATTTAAATAAAATACTTAAAAAAATGTAAAATATTTTTAATGGCAGAAGAGTTAATAGCCAAAACATGTTTGCTAAAAAATAATCAAAACATGAAATATCAAGATTTTTTATTTAAACTTTTAAATATTAGTGAGGAGATGCACAACTCACATAAAATTTAGGGAAAATGACTTTTAAGTCTTAAGGGATCAAAATAATAACAATAAAGTCTCAATGTAAATTGCCATAATAGAAAAGTCCCCAGGGACTTTTTTGTTATGAATTTCCTTAGTGTAAAGACCATTATACCCATAAAGAATAAAATAAGAAAACTTTGCTCTCCATCTTCCTGTTTCCCATCCGACATCAATTGAAGTTGGGGTTCTTGTCTGAGAGTTGACTCATCTTCTTACTTCCTTTGACAATATATTTTGATAGCAGCATGGGCGAGTTTTTCCACTTTCCCTGACATTACTGATGAATTCCTCTCTATCAACATCAGCTTAACTCGCCAAAACCACCATCAAGTTCTTTGGAGATGCCACCGTCACCGACACTGTGACCATCAATAGTAGAAAAAAATGAGAGGGAGACACCAAGATAATGATGGCGTAGTTTAAAGACGGATCTCTTTAGTTTATTAGAGTGATTGTGGGTGAGATAAGAGATAATAATATAGAGATGCTATGAGTATTTAGGGTCAAATCTGAAAGACGAATTTTGAGGATTTCTTCTTTGAGATTGGGCGTGGGTTAAAGGTTGGAAAGAAAAACGCAAACTTCGAGCTGATTGTGGAACTCTATTTTATGATATTGTTGTTGTAATGTCATTGTTCTCTGTTTTTTGACCAAAAAATGTTGTTTTTCTCAAATTCTTCTATGGTTCGATTATAATGCTTTCAATTTACTTTAATAGATTCAACCAGGAGAACCAATTAGTAATAGTTTCCTTACGAACTAAATGGCATTACAGTACCTATTCTTAATTTCTGCAACCATGGCCATGAAAGCCTACTCAACATTGGTGGCATTTTTAGCGCTAGTTTCCATAAAGGGGATACCAGTTTCATCTACAAATGCCTGAAAACAAAAGAAGCTAAAGGAGATGCCATGAAGCTGGACACATGGTGAAGACTAACAAAAATCCACCCTACTTAAGTCCATCAAGACTAATACTTAAGTTGTTAATGTGGTTGAAGAACTTGTCAAAATATACTGAACAAGTTGTAAAAAAAACAAAATTACATTTTTCTGACAGTTCATGTTAGCTTGTTCAGTATCCCACGAAGACTGATGAGATTGTAGATATGACAAATGAAGTTGTTAAAACCTAGTTAACAAGTTGTTAAGAACAAAATCAAATTTTATGACTTGGTTCATGTCAGCTTAGCCAGTAGCCTATAAAGACTAATGAGGTTGTAAATATGACTAATAAAGTTATTAAAACGTATTGAACAAGTTGTAAAAAAACAAAATCACATTTTTTGACTTGGTTTATGTCAGCTTAGCCAGTATCACATGAGGAATGATAAGGTTGTAAATATGGCTAATGAAGTTGTTAAAACATACTGAACAAGTTGTAAAAAAACAAAATCACATTTTTTGACTTGGTTTATGTCAGCTTAGCCAGTATCACACGAGGAATGATAAGGTTGTAAATATGGCTAATGAAGTTGTTAAAACGTACTGAACAAGTTGTAAATACACCAAATCACATTTTCTAAGTTAGTTCATGTTAGCTTAGCCAATAGCCCATAAAGAATGATCAGGTTGTAAATATGGCTAAAGAAATTGTTAAACCTACTAAACAAGTTGTAAATAGATCAAATCACATTTTCTGACTTAGTTCATGTCAGCTTAGCCAATACATAAAGACTTATCAGGTTGTAAATATGGCTAAAGAAGTTGTTAAACCCTACTGAACAAGTTATAAATACACTAAATCACATTTTCTGACTTGGTTTATATTAGCTAGCTAGTAGCCCATAAAAACTGATCAAGTTGTAAATATAGCTAACAAAGTTGTTAAAACCTACTCAATAAGTTGTAAATACATCAAATCACATTTTTTGACTTAGTTTATATCATTTTAGCCAGTAGCCCATAAAGACTGAAGGGATTGTAAATATGGCTAAAGAAGTTGTTAACCCTATTGAACAAGTTGTAAATACACCAAATCACATTTTCTAACTTGGTTTATATTGGCTAGCCAGTATCCCATAAAAACTGGTCAAGTTGTAAATATGACTAACAAAGTTGTTAAAACCTACTCAACAAATTGTAAACAAGTAAAAGACAATTCTAACTTGCTTCATGTCATCTTAGCCACTGGGCAAAGCAAACTGATTATATTGTAAATATAGCTAATGAAGTTGTTAAAACTTACTCAACAAGTTGTAAAAAACAAAAAAAAAAACATTTCTGACCTACTTTATGTTATCTTTGCCATTGGGCAAAGTAAACTGATCATGTTGTAAATATGGCTAACGAAGTTGTTAAAACCTACTCAACAAGTAATCCATAATTGTGGATGATTTAAAAGATATGGGTTAAAGTAAAATTTGATAAATGTGTAAAGAATTAACAATCTAGCATAAATTGTGGATGATTGCAGATGATTTTCATTGTTATATACAATATCTTTTTTGATCTATCTCCTGCACATTAATGCAAGTTTATGGATGCATATAGAGCTCATGATATAATGAAGAGTACTTAGATGAAGAAGTTTCTAAAATATCACTTTCCTTTCAACCTGGTCCTCCAATTGTAAAGCCTCACAAGTTGGTCTCATAAAAAAGTTTTTCCCAATCAAAATGATTCTTCACTTAAGCAAACTTGCTCTGTAGGCATGAACTGTGTGGCTTAGTTCTTTGGCTACTTGCTAAGCATTTTTTTTGATGTGTATTAGGCATATAACTAGCTTACTTCCTTGTAATTGAGTGCTATGTGATGATTTATTACTTCCTGTATTGTTTAACACACTCATGTGCCCAGTGCATTCACATAGAAAAATTACATGGTTTGGCATTATGTATAAATATATTAATAAAAATGACCCGTGATTCTGCTTATATTTTCTTCCCTTGCTATTAGAATGGTGCCTCCCCCTCTTCTAATATGTTTATTTTCTTGGGTTGGGGGTAATATTTTGATGTAGTACCCCAGAAAACAAGTTTAGTAAGCTCATTTGGAAATAAGACTATTTACAACTTGTTCAGTAGGTTTTAATAACTTTATTAGCCATATTTACAACCTACTTAGTCTTCGTGGGTTACTGGATAAGTTAAGATGAACCAAGTCAGAAAATATGATTAGGTATATTTACAACTTGTTAAGTAGGTTTTAACAACTTCATTAGTCATATTTACAACATGATCAGTCTTCATGGGCTACTTGCTATGCTAAGATGAACCAAGTTAGAAAATGTGATTTGGTACATTTACAACTTGTTCAGTAGGTTTTAATAACTTCATTAGTCATATTTACAACCTAATCAATCTTGGTGGGCTACTGCTAAGTTGAGATGAACCAAGTCAAAAAATATAATTTGGTGAATTTACAACTTGTTCAATATGTTTTAATTACTTCATTAGCCATAGTTACAACAGGATCAGTCTTCCTGGGCTATTGACTAAGCTGATATGAACCAAGTTAGAAAATATGATTTGGTGTATTTACAATTTGTTTAGTAAATTTTAACAACTCTGTTAGTCATATTTACAAGTTGTTTAGTTTTCTTGAACAAGGATCAGAAGCAGAGTAGCTTCCCAGCAGCAGCTCCAGGCTTCCCAACAGTAGCTCCAGCATCTGCATTGCAGATGACATCTCGGTGCTTTGATTACCACTATGAGATTTACCATTGCTACTCATTTTAAAGAAAACAAACTAATGCAAAATTTTTCTAATCAATGAAATGAAGTAAATCCATTGCTACTGTCTCAAACCGAAATCGAATTCTCATAGAAGATCTTTAGAATGGCTATTTTTATACCAATCCTGCAATTACTAAGCTATTGAATACCCCAGAAGATGGGCTATTGAATTTGTTGTTAACTTCTTCGAAGGATTTGATGAAGCGGTGAATTCGTTTAAGAAAGATGTGGGCGTGAACCGACTTAGAATGGAAAAAAACCTAAGAAATTTCTAGGAATTTTGACTGATGAATGTTTGCGTTCTTCTTCTCTCTATTCTTCTAGGAATTTGTATTTATTCTTCTGATGTTCCTTCATTTTCTCTGTGTTTGTGTTTTCCTCCATTTCTCTTTCAATGCGTTTCTGCCATTTCTCTCTTTGTGCTTTTTTTCTTTCCTTTCCTTGAGGACAAGATGGTCTTTTCATATAGGGAATTAATCACACAAAAGTCCCTAGGGACTTTTTTGAGTTGGGAATCCTATTTGGGACTTTAATGCCATTTTTTTGTTCACTTGGGACCTATGAGCTATTTTCCCTAAAATTTAGGATTTTTTTTGTGTATTTTAGCTTTGTTTTTTTTAAAAAAATTTGAGACATGAACAGAGTACCCAAGGACCCATATATGTCATTTTATCCATCATACTCACGCTGATAAAGCTAACAAAAGTTGACCTTCGTTTCGCGGATCAGCTCCGAAATTCTGTGAACGCCGAGATCCGGCGCGAAGGTCGAGGAAGAATCGGACTCTTGTCGCTGTTCCCTTTATCCAAGTAAATCTTAGAATGCTCTTTGGTTTAATCTTATGGGAAGTGTTCTACAAATATTTTGCTCGCTTATTTACTGTTTGATATAATGCCTCAAGTGCTTACTTTCTCGAAAAAAAATATTTATGGTTTATAAGTGGTTCTGCTCATTTGAAACTTGTTACCTTACTAGTAATTGAATCTTCGGTTTTTTCGCCATACTTGGAGACTGCAAGCATTTTTCTTTAAATTCAATTTGTAGGTGGTGTGTGTTGTATTGTATGCTGTTACAACTTTACATGTAATCTTCCACAAGGTCATGCTGGTGGGGTTTTGTGATGTAAATTTTGTTCGCATATACTTGCACGGTTATAGCTATTGTTATGTTGCAGTGTAAGAAATGGTTTTATTTGATGGATAGGTGCCTGAAGGAGCAGCCTATGGTTTGCTAAAAGGAATGATGAAGTTTGCAGGATATTCCCTGGCAGTTTCATCTACTCCTATAAGTTCTAATATCATTAAAAACCGTTGCAGATTTTCAGTAGGTACATCTCGTTGGAAATTCCGCAGGTCAAGGTTCTTTTCTTCTTATACACAGAACGAACAGTCACATGGTAAATCAGTGATGGTTGCCAAGTACTACCTTCCTCCTTGGTTTAGGTTTGTATGTGTGTTTCTGTTTTATCTTTTTCCCATCTGCATGTGCTTATTTATTGATTTTATCTACCTGCTCTGGTCTTTTTCAGTGTTGCCCCAATGATGGACTGGACAGACCATCACTATAGGACTCTTGCACGCCTCATATCAAAACGGGCTTGGTTGTACACTGAAATGCTTGCAGCTGAAACAATTGTTTATCAGAATGGCAACCTGGTAAACTTTTAAATAGCAGTGTACTTATTCATACTCAACAAGAGAGAGAGAGGGGAATTGGGTAGCATTACATGAAAGGATTCTTTTACGTTATTGCAGTTTTTGTAGTGTCCCCTGAGTTTTCAATGTTATAATGTATGCTATGTACAAATTGACTCTTTGTAGATAAGTCAGTTATTCATCTCTTAGCCTTTGTGAGTGCATAAGAGCACAAATAAATGGGATTGGTATTGACACCATCATTTCTGGTTAATTCGATGGTTCAAAATCATTTATTATTTTGTTTTGTCTATTCTGCTCAGGACAGATTCTTGGCATATTCTTCAGATCAACATCCTATTGTGCTTCAAATTGGAGGGAGTAATTTGGAAAATTTGGCAAGAGCAACTGAACTTGCAAATGCTTACAACTATGATGAGATCAATTTTAAGTTCGTACACTTTCTGTAACCTAACCTTTATTTTGAAAGTTTCATGTGCTTATCTTTGACTGAGACACTTTATCATGTCAGTTGTGGATGCCCTAGTCCAAGAGTTGCTGGGCATGGGTGCTTTGGTGTGCGTCTTATGCTTGATCCAAAGGTTAGGAATCCACCTAAATGCATGATCTGAAAACGGATTAAGTATCTCTAAATTTCCTTTGAACATGTGCATTAATGTAGACATTTATTGTGTACAAGGAAAGTTTGTTGCTGAGGCCATGTCTATCATTGCTGCCAACACAAATGTGCCTGTCAGTGTCAAATGTCGAATAGGCGTTGATGATCATGATTCTTACAATGAGCTGTGTAAGGTCCTTCTCTGAGCATTCTGTCAAGTTGAAGACAGGAAAATTATGATTTTATGAATGGGATTCATTTTCCTCTTCAAAAAATGTATCTCAAAATAGCATTGTAGATAGTTAAGCAGATTTATGTTATTATGGTTGCAATGTCTCTCTTATTTTGCTAACATTTGCTGTGCTTAAAGAATATCTTATATTTATAATTGATTCAAAAAGGTATCTAGTTGATTTATTACATGATGGGTACTGATTTCAGTATCCCATTGTTGATGGTGTGCTATTTTGAAATAGAAATTATGAAAGTTCATGGAATCCAGAAGCCAATTAGTTACTTGCTGATATGCGACAAGAATATATAAGGACTGCAATCAGTATTCTTACACTAAGAATGGGAGGTTACATATGAAAATGATTTTTCTTTTAGTAGAAAAGGGGTGTAACAGAGGGTGAGCCTTGGAGTAACAGTAAATGTTGCTTCCATGTGATGAAGAGGTCATAGTTTCAAATCTTGGAAATAACCTCTCTGCTTGCGGGGCTAAGGCTGTGTACCTCTGCCAGAACCCATTTGGTAGGAGTCTTATGTACTGGGCTGTCATTTTTCAGCAAAGGGATGTAACAATAAAAAGTTAAAAAAAAAAAATTGATTTAGAATGACATATGAATAGAAGATAGAAATATTATAAACAACAAGTCTTTCTGATGGAGGTTTTAGAGATTGTTGTTTTGTTAATATTCATTATACATGCAGTGTCCATTTGCTTTTCTCTTAGATATCAAGGTTCTTCCATTGAAGAAAAATAGCTGGAGTAGGACCTTAAGTTGGAGAGTCATTTAGTCTCTCTTATCCTTAGTTCAGCATTTTAGTTGTACTTGTAGTTCTAGTTTGATAGCTCTTTATTGGGGCATCTAATACTGAACATAAATGTAAAATATACAAAGCATAGGGTGCTGTACTGCTTGCAAACTTGTCTAGGGCTCCAAGCTTTTGCACAGGCCTACTTTAGTTATAAGCTCAAACAGGTTCTAGTTGAGCATTTCCTCTGTAATTTTTCTTTCCTTGTCTCTTGGCTGGTTATATTATCTTTCTGGGTTCATTTTCTTCAGCATGATGAAAGCTTTTGTAATGGTATTGTCTTGTCTTAAACCTTAATCTATGCCTATTTAACATTGTCATTTATGTGAATTAGAATGGGTTGTCTTACATTCTAATTTCTTTTAGGATATTAGGCTATTATTTTTGGGATTGAATACTGAACTTGCTGGCATCACTATTATTGCCCATCAGGTGATTTCATATACAAGGTTTCTTCCATGTCACCCGTTAAGCATTTCATAATACACTCAAGAAAGGCACTGCTTAATGGCATTAGCCCTGCTGAAAATCGGAGTATCCCCCCTTTGAAGTATGATATTTTAAAATTTGATTTTTGTAGTCATATTGTATTGTATATAATATTGCAAATGATTTCTCATTTTCTATGCAGATATGAATATTTTTATGGTCTATTACGTGACTTTCCTGACTTAACATTCACCATAAATGGTGGCATTACTAGTGTTGATGAGGTGAGTTGTGGTCATTGTGATAAGTCTTTTGTCAACCTGCATTTTCATAAATGAACCTCCAACACCCCCCAAAAAAAAAAAGAAAAAAATAATAATGGAGGCTCCTTTATTTTATGTCTAAAATTTCAGACTGCTTATTCGTTGTTTATGTGAATCAAAATCATTAAATTCTGTTTGTGTTATTTTAACAGTGGATATTTACTGTCTGTATAACTGTATGTACGAATTTTGCTGTTTTTTAATAGTGAGTTCGCTTCGGGCCAAAAGAAAAAGCAGAATTAGCTATATAGATGTAGCATGTGCCTACTTATGAAGCTTTCTGAGTTTTCCTTTGGGTCTGTGCCATTGGGCAGGAGTAGGGGTTGGTTTCTTTTTCCACTTTGGTTCTTGTATTTCCCTTGTTATTGATTGGGTGTTTAGGTGTGACTGATTGAGAAGAATTCTTCCAAAATTCTACTCTGAGCTGGCCACTTTTCTAAAGTCATCCTAGTTGTATTGGTGTGACTGCTTTCAGTTCAAGTAACTATAATGCCGGATAATTTCTCCAACCTCTGAAATTTACAGTTATTTTTGGTACTGATAATCTCTTACGAGGTTTGAAAAATCAATTGATTCCTTGATTAATATTTTAGTTGATAAAATTCTTGGTTCTGGTGTATACTTTAGAATTTAGATGCTCATTTCCTGCCAAAGTAAATTACTGTTTGATTAATGCACTTCTGAATTATTTGTGGTCAATGTATAATCATTTTTATATTGTTGGGAGGAGTTGATCACATGGCATGGTCCACGTCTTGATTGTCAATTTTAAGGTGATCCAAGCCCAAAGTTTGATAAAAGTATAGATGAAGTGAGCCACTAGGTGTGATCATGGCGTGGGGCTTGTATAGTTAGCAAGATATTTTAGATTTAAATCCTTACTCTATCATGTGTCTGCCTAATTTTATTTTATTATTTTCTTAAAAAAAAAAAAAAAAACAGCGAGAGAGAGAGACCTGAAGCCTGGTTCACGATAATATGTCATTTGGGGCTTAACTAGAAGGTCCCTCTGAATTTAACTTGGAACTATCAACTTATGAAAGCTAACTTTTCTCGTGTTTGTCATGATATAAACATTCTTCTCTGTGACGTTGCTCTGTTGTTTTCATGCTTAAATTTCAAGTCAAAAGGTGCCACACATATGTTGATATTTCTGATGTTAATGTTGTTTAATCCAAAGTCCCTTTATCTCCTTTCTGGTTTTGAGTTAACTTGGTGTTTATGTAGAAGTAATGAATGTATAGGCATTATCTTGGATTGGAACTGCTCTTCCATTATTGACACATTTATTTGGTCCTGTGATTGTTGCCTGATCTTGTAGGTCAATGAAGCTCGAAGAGCTGGAGCTCATGGTGTTATGATTGGACGTGCAGCATACAATAAGTATATAAAGTGTTTGATACAAGATTTTTAACTTGTTTGACGTTCAACTTCTAAAGATGTTTTTTTGTTTACAAATGTCAGGAGTCTGCCCTTTAAACAACTGAAACTGAAATTTCTCTTACCATGTTTGCTGCATGCATGCATGCATACCATATGTATATTCTCATTAAAAGAAATCTAAGGTTAAAGTGAGAAAATATTGTGTCTACCTTAATATCTCAAATGATGTAAGGAAAATAATTTCACATTGTTTAACCTTTGCAAGTAGATATACGTTTTTTTTTAAAATATTTTTTTGGGATTATACATTTACATTTTGGGTGATAGTCATTACTGATTGTTCATATTTTCACTGTTTTATTATATTCTTAATGTTGGCTATATATATTGATACAATTATTGATCATGTCAACAGCCCTTGGCAAATTTTGGGACATGTTGATACAGAAATTTATGGTGAACCAAGCAGTGGTCTTACACGTCGGCAGGTTCAGTTATTGAATTTTGGATTTGGATGGATTCATCCACACAATTGTTGAATTAATCTCTTAGCTAATTAGAGTTCATTTTTTCCCCATAATAAAGGTCCTTGAGAAATATCAAGTGTATGGGGACTCAGTGTTGGGAATGTATGGGCGTAAGCCAAATGTTCGAGATATAATGAAGGTAAGGTTAAATATAATCCTTAGATTTCAGTTGTTATCCTAATTTTACCACTGTACTTTTGCTACTCATGGAAGTTCCTGGGTAGCATGTTATATATTACAGAGATCATTAGTGATATTTAACTGTTTATCTCCAATATACTAGTTGCTTCTATCAGATAATATCATCTTTTACTTTGATGCAGCCCTTGCTTAATTTTTTCCACTCAGAGCCTGGGAATGGACTTTGGAAGCGCAAAGCAGATGCTGCATTCCAAAATTGCACAGTATGGTTTCTACAACAAAGTCTAATTAGCCAAAATTTGTTTTCAGCTTCTTAATTTTATTTTATTCTAATATGTTTGCTTGACTTTAAAAATTCACTTTAACTTTTCCTTTTCTCTACTGTTAACATCATTGACAGAAAGTGCATACATAGCACCGACGTAATTGATAGTAAACATTGATTATTCGTTACCAAATTTGCATCCCCAAACAAAATGCACCATGTCGAAGGGAGAGAAATAATATCTGAATCATCTACCTAATATCTAAAGGAACCTAGGATCTTTTCACATCCTTCATCCTGCTTTCATTCTGTTCTTCTGAACATTCCTCTTTCTATAGAAAAGATGGGACAAGGAGAGAGAGAGGGAGAGAGTATCCCTTGAACTACTTGATTAGTGCAGAGAACGAGTGATTACAATAGAAATATCTGTATTATGATTAGGGGTGTCCACGTATTAAAATGCACACAGAATAGCTATATTTTAGAGATACTGTATTGAGGGTGACTCTAACGGTAAGGTTGTTACCATGTGATCTAGAGGTCACGGATTCAAATTCTGGAAACAATCTTTTCCCTTGTAGAAATAAGGCCACGTATATCTATCTTTTCTCAAACCCCAAATGGCGGAAGCTTTGTTCACTAAGCTGCCTTTATTACTGCAATTATGTAGTTTGTAAGCCCTATTTTGGCAAAATAAAAAATAAAAAAATTGTATATCAAGATATCACTTTGTTAAATGTGAATGTGCCTGTGCTCCAGTTATTCCTTCAAATGCTGAAAATAATGAACTTTTCTTTGATCCATGCAGACAATCAAATCATTTTTAGACGAAACCCTTGTAGCAATTCCTGACTCAGTCTTGGATTCACCTATTGGGGAGCCACAACCTGGTCGCACAGGTCTTTTTGCAAACATAGAAAGTACATTGCCTCCTCCGTACACAAGAACAAGAGAAGAAGATGCTATATATGCTTGAGTTTTACATGTATTCTTCTATATCGAGGTCTTAAGTATAGCTATCTTGTTATTCCCTTATATTTAATTGGTCATATGTATTCTTCAAATCCATTTTTTGGGGAGAGAAAGTGGTGGGTCTAGGGTATTTCTATACGTTAATATATTAGTGCTTTAGTTTAGCTGCATGTTGTAAGCGATTGACTTTTGGAATTATAATTTATTCATTGTAGAGACCATAAGCAAAAGGTGGAATTCGCCAGGATGTGTGGTGGTTGATTTTGCTGCTATCTTTGTATTTAAGGAAAAGCGAAAAATTTATTTGTAAGTTGTTACTTGGTTGGTCCACTTTGTTGGTGTTTTCTTTTTTTTTTAAAATATTTAATTTACGTGGCAGATTTTTTTTTGGTTTGTATTTTTTATTTATAAAAAATAATTTCCTTTATTACTTGAAAAATATATTTATGGAAACCTAAGTAATTTTTAATTTGGCATATTTTTTTTATAAAAAGATATATATAAGATGAAAAGATATTACAGAACAGAGTGTACGTAAGCGCGCGCGCACATTGAATCATCTCCAAACTTACAAGAGCAGGAGCTAAGCATTAACATCCAACCATCGAAGAAGAGACACTCTGAGATCATATATTTATAAAGACACAGTGTGTTACAATATAATATACCTGACATAACCTAGGAACTAGCCATTCCCAAACCAATGACCCATAATGGGCCGGAATACAAGCCAATACAATAAGTCTAACACTATTCCTAACACCCCCTTCAAGTTAGGGACTATATAAATTCATAGTTTCCAACTTGCCAATGAACATATAATGATCATCACTTCCAAGTGACTTTGTAAGCACATCTGCCAACTGATTCTTAGAGGGTACATGTTGTAGATCTATAACACCTTGTTGCAATTTTTCTTGTATGATGTGCTTTATGCGATTATAGAATACGGGGTTAGAAGCTATATAGATTGCTGCCTTATTGTCATAATGAATCACAACTAGTTCTAATCCCACCACCTCAAGGTATTTCAACATTCGAGTGAGCCAGACTATTTCTGAAACAGCTGTACCAAGAGCTCTATACTCTGTTTCAGGTGATGACTTAGAAACTATATGTTGTTCTTTGATTTCCAACACACCAACGATTCTCCCAACTTGATTGCGTACCTGGTCACTGTGTGTTGTTTCTTTGTGTCATGACAAGCTGCCCAATTTGAGTCCACAAAGCACTGCATAGTATTTTGCTTGACTGAAGAGAGAAGGATACCGAGTCTTGGTTTACCTTTGAGATATTGCACGACGCGAACAACAGCTGTCATATGAGATTTCCTTGGAGCACTTATGTATTAGCTCAATGTCTGCACAACATAACTAATATTAGGCCTATCAAATGTCAACATATGGCCGGGTTGTGCATGAGAGGATCCACTAGAATTTTGTGCTTTTGTTTCTTACACCTCCTTTTATTCGACTTGATGCTACCTTGCCCATCAACACTCAATTTGGTAGTGCGTTCCGTAGGCGTTGATAATGGCTTAGCTCCAGTTAGCCCTATGTCACCAATAAGTGTTGAAAATTATGTCCTAAAGCTTAATCATTGTACTTTAAACATTGTTATTTAATGAATTTCTCCATTTTGTTATCATATTATTTGCATGTTCATTGAGATAACTATATCCTTAGATAAATCATAATGATTGTCCTAAACGTCCCTAGTCGGTCATCTATACTGGAGCAAAGATGACATAAGACTAGTATGACTTTGAAAAGGTATGGAGATAAGAATCAAAATTTTAGGCACTGTAAGAGTACAAGGTGCTGGATCGACCCGCTATGAGAAAGTTGCAATGATCTAGTCATGAGCTTGTCTCATGTATAACCATGTCACTATGCCATTTGACCTGAGATCATAATGAATTCTTACATGAAAGTCACTCAGCTTTGACTGTAACGACCCTTTCTCACAAACAACAATTATCCACATTTATACAAAATCAGTGATAATAATTTTTTTTTTTCAATACATATCAAAGTTCAATCCAATACATATCAGAGTTTAGTACACAAACTCGCCCACAAACTCTTCCACAACATATCGGAGTTTAGGGCACAAACTCGCCCACAAACTCACTGCAGATAAATTTATTATTCTGATATCACATCACAATTAACCCATGGGTCACAAAAAGATTTCCAACACAATTATCCAAATAGTAAATGTGGCATTTTAAAAACATGTGGGTCCTATAATGGCAATATAGAAATTAAAACAACACCAATACCAAAAGAGGCCTACAAGATTCTCAACGTCTATGCCTCTGGTTGCTTCCCTTGGCCTCTATCCAGATTAGAGGTATCGCCTGAAAAATTATTTATAATGACGGGGTGAGACATAAAGTCTCAGTAACCAAAGTAAATTTATAAAATATGCAGGAAAAGATTGTAAGTCAGAGAAGCAGGTTTAACTGACATAATAATAGTAATAATAATATTCTCATAATTTAACATTTAACATGATATAATCAATAAATAAAACCATCCCCACTCATCCATCCTGCTCCTCCTTATCTCCTCTGGACTGGTACAGCCTATCAGTGCTAGTATACCCGGCCAAAGGTTAGCTAGTCACATCAAGAATACTGCCCCCTCCCATGCCACCACCGATATACCGTAACAGGGAGGTGTCCGCCCAAACACTCAGCTCCAAAATCCGGGCAAGGATTGAGAGAGCCGATGGGCACACAATTCACCATATCTCTTCCACACAACCCAACATATCCCGTAATATAAAAATAATAAATTAATACAGCTTTCAAAAACAATTACAAGAATTCTAAATTCTTATACAACATTCCATCTCAAAACAACATATCCACCATAACAGTAACAATTCAATAATAATTTCCACTTATATATGTAAATTAGAAAATACACTGCTTCACTGAAATAAATTCATATTCAAACATGAATATAATCTTGCAAAGCACATACAAGTAATATAGATAAAAGTAAGGTTTATAAAATACCTTACATTCCAAAACAATCATATAAAATAAATTAACCCCAGTTACCTCGATTCCAAGCTTAATCTTAATTTGAATAGTAAAACCCGTGCAATCACCGATCACAAGAAAAATCTACATTATTAATGTAGATACCAATTAACCAAAAATAACAATAAAATAATTAATTACATAATTTAATTCCTACAACCCAATTTTCTCTACAACTATTATCCTCATTATTTCCAATTTCCTTAAAAGAAATCCTTAAATAACCTTTAATATACCCATAATTACAAATCTCCAATACCGACTTCCTAAATAATCAAATCTCTCTTTCATAATTTATATGGATATAATATAATTATTAAACAATTCCTCAAATATCCACATAATTAAAATCATACCAAATTATAATTCAAATATTAAGTCCTAATTTATATTTTTCACATAGCTCAGATCTAACAAAAATAAACCGATTAAAACCTCAATAATACCTCCAATAATCCAAATAAAATATTTAAACTAATTTTTATCGGTAAAAACACCCTATAGGGATTAATTTAAACCCTATTTATAAAAGAAATTAATTATAAAATCACATGACCACTAAATAATAAATCTAAACCGATTAAAATAAACTATTAATTATTCTCTACATTTCTACAGTCTTATATTGATAAAACTCAAAACTTGCCTAAAATCATATCCCCAAAATATTCTCTAACTAGCATAAAATTACTATCATATGAAAGAGAAAATTATTTAGAACATTTTTCATAAAAGAAACTTTATGATTAGAAGAGAGTTTGTGTACCTTATTGATCTCCGAAGAACCGAAAATACCCCAATCAGAACCTCACTCTCTCTTCTTTTCCTGAAACACTTCACTTACGTGAAGTGTTTAGCTGAGGGGGTATTTATAATACCCCCTCCCCTTTTTGCTTTGGCGCCTCAGGCGCCAAAGCAATCTAAATTTTTTTTTTTATTAATATAAGATAAGGGGGGTTCACCTCCCCCTTATCATTCAAGTTGGTAGGCGCCGAAAGGCGCCTACCAACTTTGACAAATTTTTTTATATATTATAATTTAATATTATTATATTATTATATAATATAATATTATTTTATTATATTATTATTTTATAATTACAATTTAATTTTTTTTTTTTTTTTTATAGAATGTCACAATTCTCCTCACCTAAATAGAATTTTGTCCCCAAAATTCCTAACACGCATAAATGTTAAAATAAAAATTTTCACAACACAATTGACACTCCAATCACAATAAAACACAAGTTATCAACACAAAATTTAATCATAATATTACATATTCGATTGTAACACAACACATCACAACCATAAATATTAATATTACTAAAATATAAAAACATACTTAAGTAAATAAGCTCGGAAAATCACGTCGCATCCGCTCTTCGGTTTCCCATGTGGCATCTCCGGGAGACATACCCTTCCAGAAAACTTTTAGGAGTCGAATGGTTCTAGTCCGCAGCTGCTTGTCTTTCACATCTAATATCCTCTCTGGCTCAGACATATAGGTTAAATTCTCCCTCAACTCAATCTCTTCAGGTGCAATCACATGAGAAGGATCTGGATGATATTTCTTAAGTTGTGACACATGGAACACATTGTGAATACCCGACAAGTGTGGAGGTAATGCAATTTGATAAGCAACTGGGCCAATTCGTTCTAGAATTTCGTACGGTCCAATGAATCGGGGAGTCAACTTCTTGGCTTTAATAGATCTACCAATGCCAGTCACTGGAGTAACTTTAAGAAAAACATGATCACCAACTCCAAACTCTAAAGGTCTACGCCGCCTATCCGCATAGCTCTTTTGTCTGCTCTGAGCGGTCAACAACTTTTGGCGAATCATCTCAATTTTCTTCGTAGTTTCATCTACTAAATCCGGTCCAATCACAGTTCTTTCGCTTAACTCAGTCCAACAGAGAGGCGATCTACACTTTCTGCCATATAATGCCTCAAAAGGCGCCATCTGAATACTTGAGTGATAACTGTTATTGTAAGCGAATTCTGTCAAAGGCAAATGATGATCCCAACTACCAGGTAACTCAATGGCACAAGCCCTCAACATATCCTCAAGGGTTTGAATTGTTCTCTCTGTTTGTCCATCGGTCTGTGGGTGATAAGCCGTACTATAATTCAACCTAGTTCCCATAGCCTCCTGTAATGCCTTCCAAAAGTTTGATGTGAATCTCGGATCACGATCTGACACAATCTCTGTAGGCACACCGTGCAACCTAACAATCCAATCCACATACAATTGAGCTAATCTCTCCAGGCTATAACCAATATGGATCGGTAGAAAATGGGCCGATTTCGTTAATCTGTCCACAATGACCCATATGGCGTTATGATGTGCTGCAGTCTCAGGCAATCCCACGATGAAATCCATAGAAATGTTGTCCCACTTCCATTGAGGAATCTTTAAAGGTTGAAGTAGCCCTGGAGGTTTTTGATGCTCAATCTTCACCTTTTGACAAGTCAAACACTTCAGCACGAAGGTTGTCACGTCACGTTTCATCTTAGGCCACCAATATCCTTGCTTTAAATCTCGATACATCTTAGTAATTCCAGGATGAATGGTATATTTACTCTGATGAGCCTCCTCCAGAATCTTTTTCTTAATTTCCTCATTGTCTGGAACACAAATCCGCTTCTTGTACCTCAATATATCTGTATCTCCAATATCATAATCAGGTACTTCACCATTTTCCAACTCCTTTCGGATCCGTAGCAATCGACTATCTTCTATTTGAGCCTTCTTTAAATCACTATAAAAATCAAAATTTCCAACTACTGTACTCAAAATCACTTCTGACCTTGGTTCCAGATAAACTTCTGATAATCTTTCCAGGAGGTTATGCTCAGTCACACACATATGAAACATGTGTATTGACTTCCGGCTTAAAGCGTCTGCAACTACATTTGCCTTCCCTGGATGATACTTTAACTCGTAGTCATAATCTTTCAAGAATTCCATCCATCTCCTCTGTCGGTTGTTCAACTCTTTTTGATCCACGAGATACTTCAATGTCTTATGGTCACTGAAGATCTCAAATTGGGACCCATACAGATAATGCCTCCAGATCTTTAAAGCAAAAACAACAGCTGCAAGCTCTAAATCATGCGTCGGGTATTTTTCTTCATGGGGTCTTAACTGACGAGATGCATAAGCCACCACTTTACCATCTTGCATAAGCACACATCCCAAACCTTTAAATGATGCATCTGTGTACACCGTGTATGGTCTGTGTGGATTAGGGATAGTGAGAACAGGTGCAGTTGTTAACCGAGTTTTTAGCTCCTGAAAAGCTGCCTCGCACTTCTCATCCCAAATAAATGGTTGTTCTTTCTTAGTCAATCTGGTGAGTGGCGTGGCAATCCGAGAAAATCCCTCTATAAAACGACGATAATAGCCAGCTAATCCCATAAAACTGCGCACCTCTGTCACAGTCTTAGGTGGTTCCCACTTCAACACAGCATCTACCTTGCTGGGGTCAACTGCTACTCCCTTTTCTGAAACTACATGACCCAAAAACTTAACCTCTTTTAACCAGAATTCACATTTACTCAACTTCGCATACAACTTATGCTCTCTCAAAATTTGTAGTACTATTCGAAGATGTTTCTGATGCTCATCTTCACTCTTTGAATAGATAAGAATGTCATCAATGAACACCACCACAAATTGATCTAAATATGGTCTGAAGATTCGATTCATGTAATCCATAAACACCGCTGGTGCATTTGTTACCCCAAAAGGCATAACAAGAAACTCATAATGACCATATCTAGTACGGAAGGCAGTCTTTGAAATATCTTCTGCTCGTACTCTCAACTGATGATATCCCGACCTCAGATCAATTTTTGAAAATACAGATGAACTTACGAGCTGATCTAACAAGTCATCTATCCTCGGCAATGGATACTTATTCTTAATAGTGACTTTATTTAGCTGCCGATAATCAATGCAAAGCCTCAAGGTGCCATCTTTCTTCTTCACGAACAAAACTGGTGCACCCCAGGGAGATACACTTGGACGGATAAAACCTTTTTCTAACAAATCTTCAATCTGCTTCTTCAATTCACCCAACTCCGAAGGTGACATCCGATAAGGAGCTTTAGAGATCGGCTCTGTCCCTGGTGCTAACTCAATGGCAAACTCGACTTCTCGTTCTGAAGGTAATCCGATCAACTCTTCAGGGAACACATCAGGAAACTCTTTTACCACTTCAATCTGGTCAATATTTTCCTGAGATTCTACCTGAACTGAGAAAAACACCACGAAAGCTTTACACCCTTTCCTTATACTTTTCTCCACCTGGGCCGCTGACAACATAATCGAGCCTTGGGGTATTTCTCTAATTACTGTGCAAGTATTAAATTGCACAGTTTTATTCTTACATTGTAAGGTTACATCATTAGATGATAACCAATCCATACCCACAATCACATCTATACCCCGCAAAGGTAGACAAATCAAATCAATGGTCGTTTCACGACCCTCACATACAAACAACAATTTCCTACACACCATAACAGTTTTCACACATGCACCAGCAGGGGTAGACACAAACAGATCATAAGGTAGATCACTCATAACAAGCTTTAATTTTTCCACACAATCATAGGAAATGAAAGAATGGGTAGCACCAGAATCATATATAACAGATAAAGGATGTCCTTGAAGAAGAACATTACCTCGGATCAGATTTGGGGCGATCCTCGCCTCCTCAGCAGTCAAAGCAAACACTCGCCCGGGCATCGATGGTCTAGATGCCTGATCCTCTTTCCTTCCTTTAAAGCAATATCTCGCAATATGACCCTTCTCCCCACAATTAAAACAAGTCAAACACTCGCCATAATGTATTCTTCCACAACGAGTACAAGGAAGACGCTGAGTCACGCTAGGACTTGATGCTGTTGATCTTTGCTGGAAGCCTTGATTCACCCTGGTATTGTTGCTCCTGCTCTGATTTGTAACAGGACGATTCCTCTGCTGGAAGCTTCCCTGCTGAAAACTCCTTCTGTTTCCAGATGCACCAGAACTTGAAGGATAATTCCTCTTATTAATTCCCCCAGATATTCCCATATGACTGTTAAATCGGCCTTGAAAATCCCTTCTCATAGATCTCTCGGCATCTCTATATCTTCTACAGACTTCTCGAATTTTGGCAATCAGCTCTTCGAGGGTAGTGATGTCATAAGTGCCCATCCTCGCTTTGACACTATCATTACATTTCTCGAACATCTGTCGGGCCAACCAATTGTTGTGAGCCTTGTTGGTTCTATCTAACTGTGATACATATTTGGCTAACCCCATAAATTTCGATATATAAGTGTTTTCATCCATCTCCCCTTGCCGAAGAATAAAGAACTCAGCTTCTTTTTGGTGCCTCATTGCAATGGGGAAATAATAATCGAAGAACATTCTTTTAAACTCATCCCACTTAAGTTCATGCCCATCAGCAGGCTTTACAGTGTTCCACCAATTCAACGCATCACCCTTTAATAGAGTTTTCGCAGCAATCACCTTTTGATATTTATCGCATCTAATTGATTCAAATAGCATTTCCAGCCTATCAATCCAACTCTCAGCTTCTGTTGGTGATCCTCCCGAGAATGTCTCAGGATGGAAACGATCTAAATGCTTCCACACTGTGAACATATCTGGAGCTCTAAATTGCTCTGCTGACCCATCCATCTCAGAGTATGTTGGATGCAGAACTAGCTTTTCAGAATGAACACTGTTTTGCTCCTCTGTTTCAGCATTCACCTCTTGAGTCTTATCCTTGTTTGCTCCGCTCGGTCCTTCATTATCCCTGCCTTCCTCAAGCCTTTTCAATCGTTCCTCTGTTGCAATGGTCCATCCATACAGATGTCGCAACATTTCAGCCTCAGATAAATTCTCATGGGGCCTATTAGGTCTCTGTTGGCCCTGTTGACTATTGTCACCGATGTCTGTATGTCCAGTATTCACCATCTCTCCCCACCTATGGGTAAAACCACCCAAAGATGGTAAATAAAAAATGAGAAACAGAACACAACATAAAAGGGAAGCAGGTGTGTAAAATCCTATATTGCCATACTCTAAATGTAATGCATGATAGGGCCAGGAAAATCGTAAACACATTGCTTTGATACCAAAAATGTAACGACCCTTTCTCACAAACAACAATTATCCACATTTATACAAAATCAGTGATAATAATTTTTTTTTTCAATACATATCAAAGTTCAATCCAATACATATCAGAGTTTAGTACACAAACTCGCCCACAAACTCTTCCACAACATATCGGAGTTTAGGGCACAAACTCGCCCACAAACTCACTGCAGATAAATTTATTATTCTGATATCACATCACAATTAACCCATGGGTCACAAAAAGATTTCCAACACAATTATCCAAATAGTAAATGTGGCATTTTAAAAACATGTGGGTCCTATAATGGCAATATAGAAATTAAAACAACACCAATACCAAAAGAGGCCTACAAGATTCTCAACGTCTATGCCTCTGGTTGCTTCCCTTGGCCTCTATCCAGATTAGAGGTATCGCCTGAAAAATTATTTATAATGACGGGGTGAGACATAAAGTCTCAGTAACCAAAGTAAATTTATAAAATATGCAGGAAAAGATTGTAAGTCAGAGAAGCAGGTTTAACTGACATAATAATAGTAATAATAATATTCTCATAATTTAACATTTAACATGATATAATCAATAAATAAAACCATCCCCACTCATCCATCCTGCTCCTCCTTATCTCCTCTGGACTGGTACAGCCTATCAGTGCTAGTATACCCGGCCAAAGGTTAGCTAGTCACATCAAGAATACTGCCCCCTCCCATGCCACCACCGATATACCGTAACAGGGAGGTGTCCGCCCAAACACTCAGCTCCAAAATCCGGGCAAGGATTGAGAGAGCCGATGGGCACACAATTCACCATATCTCTTCCACACAACCCAACATATCCCGTAATATAAAAATAATAAATTAATACAGCTTTCAAAAACAATTACAAGAATTCTAAATTCTTATACAACATTCCATCTCAAAACAACATATCCACCATAACAGTAACAATTCAATAATAATTTCCACTTATATATGTAAATTAGAAAATACACTGCTTCACTGAAATAAATTCATATTCAAACATGAATATAATCTTGCAAAGCACATACAAGTAATATAGATAAAAGTAAGGTTTATAAAATACCTTACATTCCAAAACAAGCATATAAAATAAATTAACCCCAGTTACCTCGATTCCAAGCTTAATCTTAATTTGAATAGTAAAACCCGTGCAATCACCGATCACAAGAAAAATCTACATTATTAATGTAGATACCAATTAACCAAAAATAACAATAAAATAATTAATTACATAATTTAATTCCTACAACCCAATTTTCTCTACAACTATTATCCTCATTATTTCCAATTTCCTTAAAAGAAATCCTTAAATAACCTTTAATATACCCATAATTACAAATCTCCAATACCGACTTCCTAAATAATCAAATCTCTCTTTCATAATTTATATGGATATAATATAATTATTAAACAATTCCTCAAATATCCACATAATTAAAATCATACCAAATTATAATTCAAATATTAAGTCCTAATTTATATTTTTCACATAGCTCAGATCTAACAAAAATAAACCGATTAAAACCTCAATAATACCTCCAATAATCCAAATAAAATATTTAAACTAATTTTTATCGGTAAAAACACCCTATAGGGATTAATTTAAACCCTATTTATAAAAGAAATTAATTATAAAATCACATGACCACTAAATAATAAATCTAAACCGATTAAAATAAACTATTAATTATTCTCTACATTTCTACAGTCTTATATTGATAAAACTCAAAACTTGCCTAAAATCATATCCCCAAAATATTCTCTAACTAGCATAAAATTACTATCATATGAAAGAGAAAATTATTTAGAACATTTTTCATAAAAGAAACTTTATGATTAGAAGAGAGTTTGTGTACCTTATTGATCTCCGAAGAACCGAAAATACCCCAATCAGAACCTCACTCTCTCTTCTTTTCCTGAAACACTTCACTTACGTGAAGTGTTTAGCTGAGGGGGTATTTATAATACCCCCTCCCCTTTTTGCTTTGGCGCCTCAGGCGCCAAAGCAATCTAAATTTTTTTTTTTATTAATATAAGATAAGGGGGGTTCACCTCCCCCTTATCATTCAAGTTGGTAGGCGCCGAAAGGCGCCTACCAACTTTGACAAATTTTTTTATATATTATAATTTAATATTATTATATTATTATATAATATAATATTATTTTATTATATTATTATTTTATAATTACAATTTAATTTTTTTTTTTTTTTTATAGAATGTCACATTGACCTAATCAAAAGTCACCTTTGATCGGGAGATGATAAAGGCTATGTTCGAGTTTGGTGGTTTTCATGCAGAGGAATGTGAATGGTCAAGATGTAATTTATCCCTCACATTAGTAGAGAGATATTACTGGGCCCCTCGATGAGTAAGTTTGAGAAATGTATGTCCATAGTACGATGGAAATGAGTTTCCTTTTCTATAGTCAAATTACTCAGGGATCGAGAAAGTAATGGTCAGGAATAGGAGGATGGCATTGTTTATGCCTCATCTTTGACCAAAATATCGTATGATAAAAAGGACGTGATATGATTGTATGATAGATTGTATCGGTTTATCGATCCTCATATGAATTGGGTAATCATAATGTCTTGTTAAATGCCGCTTACAACTTATGGGTTAGTATAGTCATTGGCCTAATGCCAACTTCATATGGGCCTATTGGGTCGCACACAAAAATAGCCCAACACGAGCTATAATGTCCAGATTCATTGAATCTAAGATATGTTCAGATTCAATGAATGTAATGATTAATCTAGGGTGGACGAATTTTATATACATACATATAAATATACATGTTGTGTGAATATTTACTTGATAAATATTTATGTGTGTGTGTGTAGGCTAAAGTATACATTTAGTCCTTTATGTGTACTCTAAGGTTTAATTTAGTCCCTTAAGTTTGTAAAGTATACTTTTAGTCCCTCAACCCTAACACTGTTAGTTTTATCTAACTGAAAATGCTGATTGTACAATTAAATAAAGTATTCTTAAATTTCAAAAATATAAAAAAGAAATTATTGTATGTTCCATATGACCAATTAAAATATATTAAAAATTAATTAATAACCAGAACAATCACCATATCTTCTTCCCACCAATATACACTCTTTACTCTCCTCTATTAACTAATGGCTTCTCCACTCCAATTTATCTTATGTCTTTTGTATCCTTTGGTTGACCAAGTCATGAGTTATATATCTTCAACACCTTCTGAAAATGAACATTCACACACCTTTGGATGTCCAATGGGTCCACCATCTTTAAAAAAGGAAAATAATATGGCAAGTTTGGTCTTCCAACATCTTCCATGACGTCCGACTTTACCTCTTTGAACTCATTCACTGTATCGAAGCAAACCAAATCCATAGAACAAATAGAGTTCGACAACAATTCACTATAATCATGAAAGCAGATTTTCTGATTTCTAACTACTTATCTAGTGAGGTTGCTTTAATGGATATAAAGCGAGAAACTCTTGCATTTTCTCCCTTCTGCATTTCTATATGGTTTCAATAATCTTACTGGAGAATAACAGATTATCGCATATTTTCTTCAAAAATCGCCAATGAGAAGAATAATGGATTAGAGGTGAAAAGATTGCCGACTACCAGGAGAAGAGTAAGAAAAAGGAGAGTAAGAAAAATGGAGGCGAGTGAGGAAGAAGATAAGGTGATTATTCTAGTTATTAAATTATTAATATTTTTTAATTGGTGAGTTGGAACATACAATAAATTTTTTTATATTTTTTTAAATTTAAGCATATTTTATTTAATTGCACAGTTAGCATTTTTTTGTTAGATGAAGCTAACAGTATTAGGGTTTAGGGACTAAAATTATATTTTATAAACTTAAGGGACTAAATTGAATCTTAGAGTAAACATAAATGACAAAATGTATACTTTAGCCTATATATATATTTGGAAAAGAAAATTAATAATATTATATATACATATATGTATTTTTGAAGCAATCACGCACTCCCGCACGCGAATATATCTATATGATAATATTATTATATTGTGTTAGTTTTAAATTTAGTTCTATTTGATAAATTAAATTTAATAACTAACATGATAAATATATAATATCTCGGATTTAATTTATAAAGATATATTAAATCTATTTTCATTGGCTCTTTATTCAGACTAAATAAATAGGTTAAATTAGAACTGTTGGATAGATTTAATTAAACCAGATTTATTTAATTTACTTATAAAAAAAATTAAGCGTTAATTGATATGATATAAATTTTGAAATTAATTAAGATTAATTTAAAAAAAGTCCAATATCCATTATAAAATAGAAAACTCTGATTAGTTATTTAAATTAGAGCTAGGGTATTCTACGAAAAAGAAAAAAAATAGACATAAAGCCATGAGAAAAGAAAACTCTAGAGGGATATTGGTGGCGTTAGCACGTTGTTCGTGTTGGATTCCTATTCGTGTGGATACCAGTAGAGAGAACTGATCCGAATTGTTAGCTCCTTGAGATCGAAATGAAAGACTGAACACATAAGAAATGTACGTTTTCTATTACTCGATTTAAACGTCATTGACAGATCCACAGTAGGGATTGAAATTTTTTTGGAATTTTAATTTTTCGCCATACCTACCAATCCTAACAATAAGATCTAATGTATATTTACGTTGGCTAAGGACAATTCCTTTATCGGATCTTGCTAGCTCAAACCCAAGAAAATATTGTAAATGCCCCAAGTCTTTAATTTTAAATAGCTGGTAAAGGTAAGCCTTAATTCGCACTATGCCTTTGATGTTATTTCTTACTTTGACTAAATCATCCACATAATTCAATAGTCATGCCATGGTTATCAAATTTAACAAATAGAGAGTAATCGTATTTACTTTGCCTAAACCCAACTTGAATTAAGGCGTTTGTAAGTTTAATATTCCATTGTCTAGATGCTTGTTTTAACCCATACAAGGATTTACATAGTTTACAAACTGTATTGTCACCATAATTATCAAATCCTTGCGGTATACCTCCTACTCAAATCCCCTTGCAAGAACGGATTGTTCACATCCATTTGAAATAGACGCCAACCATGTATTGCTGCAAGTGTGAGGATAGTTCTTACAGTCATCATCTTTACAATGGGGGAGAAGGTCTCAAAATAGTCAATGCCTTCTCATTGGTTGTAGCCTTTAGCTACCAATCTCGCCTTATAACTTTCAACATTACTGGCAGTGTCATATTTAATCTTAAAGACCCACTTACAACCTATGGCCCTTTTACCTTTTGGGAGTGACACAATGTCCCATGTGTGATTTTAATCTAGTGCCTTCATCTCTTCTTGCATGGCATCCATCTATTTAGGATCTTTAGACGCCTCATGAAAGCTACACGACTCAACAAGAGAATCAATAGATAACAAATAATTTTTATAATCTATAGAAACTTTAGCATAAGATATGTATTCATAGAGAGAATAATTGCAACCTATCTTAGTGGAGTTACCATTAACTACCTACCCAAGGCAAATGTAATCATTCATCCAAGATGGTGCTTGCTTGTCCCGAGTAGGTCTACCTTCCTTGTCTAAATAATGGTCAACATCAATAGGGGACTCATTCCCTGGTGAATCCGAATCATGAAGTTGTAGTACCTCCCCACGGTCTTAATGAATGGGATCATCTAAGGACTGAGTTGGCATATCAGGATTATTATACAAAAAGGTGATCAAAATAAATGGAAAAGAATGCAATAGAACTATTGTACTAGAATCTTTATAAGGAAACCGAGTTTCATAAAAAACAACGTCTATAATTGCTCAATATAGCTCCACATCACAATAGAGCATCCTGAGTCGCCACCATGCTACACCCTATGCTTATTGATAGTGCCCCAAACCTGAACCACCGCCACATCCTGGAGATATCCGAAACACCAAGAAGGTGAAGCTTGGAGAAAACCAAGGTAAAAACGATAACATGGAGGATGATTGCTCTCCTTATTTATCAGCTACTAAGTCGAATATCTCCACTACACAGTGGTTGAAAAATGTTCCAAAAACTCTAGAAGTCCTTCTGAATCAGCCTCCTATAATTGTTCACATGAATATTGACCAGCAGCAACCCAAATCATTTATTCCTTCATTCAAGGACAAACTTATGCAAGATGAAGTGGCTATCCCGGAAGAAGAAGACGAAGTAACCTTACAGCAAACAGATGTGATTATCAGAATGAATGGGAATATCCCTACCATTAACTTCTCTGACCATGTTCTGGACGTCCTCAACAAGAGGATGAGATTATCAGTAGTGATTAAGCTCCTCAGACGAAACATTGGCTATCGGCAGCTACGCACACAACTTCAAAATGCCTGGAAGCTGGTAGGGAAATTCAAGCTAACGGATCTCGACGAAGACTGCTTCTTGGTGAAATTCAAGGATGACATGGATTTTCAAAATGCACTCCTCAACGGTCCCTAGGTTATCTTTGGGCATTACCTTACAGTCCAACCTTGGTCTCCCTCCTTCAAGCCTCAGGAGCATGTCATAAATCATGTTATTGGTTGGGTTCGACTACTAAGGTTAGCAACTCGTTATTATCATAAGAACATCATATGCTCCATTGGGAGTCTTTTTGGAGAAGTAGTAAAAGTTAACTACAATACTGATTCAGGGGATAGGGGTAAGTTTGCTCGATTGGCAGTCATTATCGATCTCACCAAGCTACTTACCTCAAAGATTCAAGTTGATGAAGAAACCATTTACATGGAATATGAAGGACTCCCTAATATTTGCTTTCATTGTGGAAGATATGGGCATCTTTAAGAGTCTTGCCCAGAGAAAGGAACATTTGCCGGAGAAGCTCCGCTAGAAACCACCCATGCCCAATTAGCGCGTGAACAAAGCTCATCAGCAAAAGCGCGTGTATCTAAGCAATATGGTGAATGGATGCAGGTTCAACGAAAAAGCCGTACCTATGACAGAGGGGGAAGGAAAGAAGGCGCATATTGGGGTAGAAACGTTACCACCACGTCTAGGTATGACGTCTTGAACGGGGCTAATTCTTTGGAGGATGAAAGGAAGCTTGTATACGATCATGTCAAGAACTTCCCAAATGGAGAGACCACCATGGCAAAACGTAGAGGAAAGGAACCAAAAAGTGCCAAAAAAGTTGAATCTGTGAGTAGACAAAAGGCAACCACTGCAACCATAATTAATAATTATTGTATATTTAATTCCACTCCTTACAAAGCCATGAATGCCCCCACCAACTTGGATGAGAATTACAACACTGCCATCATAGTTTAAGATCAAAGGATCCAACCAAGAAAGCAAAGTACTCAGGCCTCCCCTCAAGAGTTGGGCCATCAACCACATAATCAAGCCCAATCACAATCAGGCCAAGTCACAATCTTGCCAAAACCACCATATCCATTATCAAGAATAAGGGGACTAAACTCTCCTTGGGTATTACCATTCACAATGTTGGAGCTAAGCCCAATGAGAGTGTGTCAGGCCAAGTCACAATCTTGCCAAAACCACCAGATCCACTACCAAAGAATAAGGGGACCAAACTCTCCTCGGGTATTACCATTCATAATGTTGGAGCTAAGCCCAATGAGAGTGTGTCTGGACCTTCTATCAAGATGATGAAAGAGATAGCCAGAGGAATGAAAAACGATTTCAAAGAACATGAAGCTGAAATATTGCTAAAGGGAGTTTATTTTAACTCTATTTCTCATAATTAATGTTTATTATGTCAATTATAACATGGAATTGCCAAGGATATTTTAATAAAAAGTTCCCTTCCATTGTTAAGTCTCTTGTAGCTAATCACAAACCTGAAATTTTTGTTATAGTGGAGCTAAGGATATCGGGAGCTAAAGCTGATAAAGTGATTAAAAGGCTAGGTTTCCAATATTCTCATCATGTTGAAGCATCAGGATTCTCTGGTGGTATTTGGGTGCTTTAGTCTTCCAAAGAGGAAATTAAAATCTAGGTGAACCATATCCAGATTATTCACGTGGAAGTTACTTACATAGAGTAAGGACTCAACTTTCTTTTCACGGTAGTATATGGTAGCCCCCAAGTAAGGCTTCAGAAATTCCTATGGCAAGATCTTACCACTTTAATGCTGGAATCAACTACTCCATGGCTACTTGTAGGTGATTTCAACGCTACTGTAAGTAGAGAAGAGCGAAAGAGGGGGTTCTAATTGTTAGATCCGGCTGACACCCAAGATGGGGGTGAATTGGGTGTAAAACTTTAAGAACTTTGAAAATATTTTCGCATATAAGTGAAAATAATAAGTAATAAAGTAATTAGGCATAAATCAACAGCTAGTCATTTAAGTAATGTATGCTGGAAATATAAGAGTTAAGGAAGAAAGGATGCAAACTGTGATTTATTCTAGTTCGGTCCAATCCTTGATGACCTACGTCCAGTCCCCAAGCTTCACTTGAGATTTTCAATCCACTATCTTCTTGTTTAAACCAGGCACAAGAGAAGCCTCTACAATCCCACTAGTTTAGCCGGGCACTTGTGAAGCTGTTTACAAATCTCTCACCGAGATACTCCCCCTTACTTACTGTAAGGACACAACGTTTATGATGAAGGGTTACAATTAATCTTCTCTATGAGAAGTAGATAAGATGAACACTGAAGTACATTACAAATAATCTCACTCTCTAAAGTAAATTGTGTAGTCACTGAGAAAACAGAGAGGAAATTAGAGAAACGTGAGAGTGTCAGCATTTTGACAGCGTGGGTGCAAGCTCTCAACTTCGAATTTGAATGCTTGTCAATTTATAGTTGTTGTAGCTTAGATGAACGTTGGAGATGTTGAAGTATCCGTTAGGCATGTTGGTCTTCCCATTGAGATTTTGTTGCTTTACAAAAATATGACCGTTGGAGATTCTGATACAATTTACTTTTTGTCTGTTGAGCTCTTAATCCAAGTTCAATCACCTATAATCCTCATGTAAACTTGATTAGTGATGATTAGGAATGTTTAGAAGCAACATAATCAATGTTTAAATGAATTTGTATGATTATAGAGAAATACGATACTGTGATTAAGAAAATCTGCTATCAGTATCACTCGAGTGCATGAGAAATAACTTGAGTGATCTTCTGTTAATATATACTGCACTCTTAGTTTTTCTGAAGGTGACTTGCTAAGTATTGCGAGTTGTAAGATATCACTCGAGTGGCATCTTATCACTCGAGTTGTCTTTACCTTTCACTTCCAGCACTGTCACGAGTCACTTGGGAAAAGCTTGTGAGTGATACATTCCACTTGAGTGATCACTTACTCACTCGAGTGGAAGTTCTTCATAACTTCCAGAGACCCCCGTGAGTGACTTTTGAAAACAGCAAGTGATCCCTTGTCACTCGAGTGGCTACTTACCCACTCTAGTGAATTCTTCTCAACTTTCAAAAACTTGGCGAGTGACTTGCTGTCTTCTACAAGTGAAGCCTTGTCACTCGAGTTGCCACTTATGCACTCAAGTGGTTTCTCAAATGAACTCTCATAAAATCTACGAGTGACTTGCAGCAGCCTTGCAAGTGACGCTGAATAGTTCTGAATCACCCGGTGGCATAAATCCTCACTCAAGTGATCTGCTTTCAACTCTCAAATCACCTTGCGAGTCACCTCCAAATTCCCACGAGTTAACACCATCACTCGAGTGTTTATTTATCAACTCGAGTGAACTTGCACAACCTTATATGATTGACTTGAAAAACTAAAGGTTAGGATAGTATCACTCATGTGTTCACTTCAAGTGATTTATATATTTTAGCTCCAAATATGGCAAATGACCCATAATCAAAAAGCTCTTATCATTTATATTCCAATCCAAAAAGAATCATCTCCAACTCAATTGTATGTTGCAAGTTATGATCAAAAGAGTGTAGATTGTGTATGTATTTTCGAGCTCCAACTTCCAGAAGACATAAATCTTTGAATATAACTCTAAAATTATAATATTATATATCAATGTAAATATATTTGAGTCTAGTTTCATATGTCCTGGTTTGAACTCATTTGGACTTGTAGTTTGAGAGACATGTCCAAAATACGAAACATGGTCTGGAAAGTGACGGTGATTTGAATGTCAACTTCAAAAATTCATATCTGCTTCATATGACCTCCTTTGATGTTGGTTCTAGTTTGAAAATGATGCATTGGAAGTCTAGTTTTACATGACACTATTTGCGTTTCAATTGGAGCTGTGGTTTAAGAGATATGATCAAATAATTGAAGCTCGCTCAAGCTAGACGAAGAACAGAGCTCATCAGAGTAGCTGAAACAATGAATTCACTCGAGTGATTGATGTTCCACTCGAGTGAATTTGAGTGAAAAGTGTTTTCACTCACATATATCACTTGAGTGGCATTTTAGAAGCTCGGGAGTGATCAACTGTAGCTCAAAAATCACTATTCTTTGCAAAAGCTTGAAATAGCTCATTTTAACTCCGAATTGAGCCATTCCAGCTTCCATTTGATCATAGAGACTTCCATTATCAAATATAATAACTTGAAAATTGATATTCCCAATATATCTTTCAAATTATTCTTTCTTCAGTCTCTTTCTTCTTGATGATCATTCTTCATATCCCAACCAGACAGCTTCTTTATTTTCTTGATCATCTTCAATCTTCTTCCTCTTCCTCTTAAATGATCCAACTTAATAACTTATTTCTTAAATTTCTTCTTAATCATTCTCCATAATTCAACTAGATATCTTCTAATATACATTAAATAAATCAGTTATTCAAGGTAGGAGATAAATATATTATGTAAACTTTTTGCTCTCAATATTTAATATCTATATTTGACATCATTAAAACTAATCATATCTAACACTAATTGGTTTAACCATAGGTGTAATTATTTCAAGTCATTTATTCATCATCATGGACTATTGGATATGGGCTCTAATGGCCTAAAATTCACATGAAGAAGGGGAACATTGTTTGTGCATCTAGACTGGGCCCTATGCAACACTTATTGGCTTGATAAGTTTAAAAATAATTGGGTGGATCACTTGCCCAAAATCCTATCTGATCATAGGCTAATTTTGATCCATTTGGGTTTCTGTAAAAAATCCAACTCTGCAAAGAAACCATTCAAGTTTTTGGCTTCATGGCTTACTCACTCGGGATTCACAGAACTCGTCCAGCAAACATGGAATAAAGAAAGAAATTTACTGTCTAATATTGAAACCTTTTCAGATGCAGCTCATAAATGGAATACTGAAGTTTTTGGGGGAATCGATAAAAGGAAAAAAAGAGTGTTATCTCACTTACATGGTATTCAGAAAAAGATTGACGACGGAGTCATTTCCACCTCCCTAAATGATATTGAGCAATCTCTCCAAGATGAATATGAGGAGATATGCTTTCAGGAAGAGCTCTTATGGATTCAGAAATCCACCTCTGATTGGATATGCTTAGGTGATCGGAATACATCGTTTTATCACACAAAGGCCATGATTAAGCTCAACAGGAATCATATATCGCAACTCAAATTGCCCGAAGGTGATTGGATCATTGATGAGGAGAAATTATCCAATTTGGCTCGTCAATTTTTTGTTGAGTTATATTCGTTAAGTGATTCAGGTCTCAACCCACCGTACATATGAGGATCATTTCCCTTGATCTCTGATTCACAACTTCTGTCACTTGAGCGAATGGTGACCTTGGAAGAAATTAAATAGGCTCTCTCAGAGATGAAACCCCTAGAATCACCTGGGATTGATGGTCTTCATGCCCTCTTTTTTCAAAGTCAGTGGAATATTGTTGGTTTGAGTATTCTTAATTATTTGCAGCAGGTTTGGTCAGGTGCCCCACTCAATCCTTCTCTCATCGCACGCTAATTGCATTAATTCCTAAGGTTAGTAAACCTAACCACATAAGTGAATTTCGGCCGATACGTTTGTGTTCAGTGATCTACAAACTCATAACAAAGGTCATTGCTAATAGAATCAGAGTAATTCTTCCTAACCTCATTGGACCCTATCAAACAAGCTTCATCTAAGGAAGCATAGTAGACAACATTATCATAGCTCAAGAAGCTATCCACTCTATTTAGCGTAAAATGCAATTTTATTGAAGATACCTTGCTAGATGTAGGTTTACCTGGTGGTATAATCAGAATAATTATGAACTACATCAGAACACCAAGCATGCAAGTGCTTTGGAATGGAACCCCTTCTGCTTCCTTCACTCCTATGAGAGGTATTAGACAAGGTGATACACTTTCTCTATGCATTTTTGTTCTCTATATGGAGCGATTATCACATGAAATTGCAGCAGCGGTTGATTCAGGAACATGAAAACCTATTAAAATGGAAAGGAAAGGAGTTTCGTTATCACCTCTATTTTTTGCCGATGAATTAATCATCTTTGGGCATATGTCAAATTCCCAAATTAATGTGATGAAAAGTGTTATTGATGAGTTTTGTTATTCTTCGGGACATAAAATTAGTCATTTAAAGACTAAAATTTACTTCTCAAGGAACATGGAAGCCTCGGTAAGAAGACCCATAAGTTCCAAGTTGGACTACCAACAGACCGAGTCTCTAAGCAAATACTTAGGAGTACCGCTGTTAAATGGTAGAGTCTCTACCTCCACCTATCAGTATATTCAAGAGCACCTTCAATCCAAACTGGCTGGTTAGAAGAGCATTTCACTATCTCTAGCGAGACAGATTACTCTTGCAAAGTCGGTTTTAACTTCAATACCCTTCTGCACTATGCAGAGCACCCTCCTCCCTTCTCACTGCTGCAATGAAATTGAGAAGACCATATAGAAGTTCATTTGGGGTCGCAATGGAGACCATATGGGGGTCAATCTGGTTAAATGAAGAGATTTATGTCAGCCAACAAAACATGGGGGTTGTGGTTTACTGAAAATAGGCTTCCAGAACAAGGCTTTTCTGAAGAAATTAATTTATAAAATGCATTCCCAACCTGATGCCCTTTGGGTAAGCATGTTGAAAGGGAAATATGCACTTAACAAGACCCTGCAAGGTACCCCAAAGGCAAATTCCTCATACTTCTGGAGAAGTCTTGCTAAACTTTGGGATGATGCCTCATTCCACATCAAATGGCAACCAGGAAATGGTAATAATCTTAAATTTTGGTCAGATTTTGTGAGTGATTATCGACCTCTTAAAATGTTTCTTATGCACCAATATCTGATTATGACTTACAAAAATCCATCTTTGACTATATGGATATGGAAGTCCACTGGAGGTGGAATTTATTTGCACATTTGTTACCTTTGAACGTGCTAAAAGATATCTCCTCTGTAGTTATATCCCCTGCCTTACCTGACCCGAAGTGTTCCTGAAATCTAACGACGTCTGGACAATTTTCTACAAAATCGGCTTATAATTCTTATGAGTCTTTGAACTGGGATGCACCTGACCCAAAGTGGTCTCGAGTTTAGAAATTACCAGTAGCACAAAGAATGAGGACTTTTCTCTAGTTACTGTTCAAGGGGAAACTTCTTACTAATGTTGAACGCCATAGAAGAGGAATGCATACTAATAGTCGGTGTAGCCTATGTCAGGGACATGATGAGAGTTTGGAGCATGTGTTCAAACATTGCACCTTGGCTGGTTCAGTTTGGAGGAAAATTCTTACATCAGACATGTGCACTGATTTCTTCAAAATGGACATAGCCACGTGGCTAGATCAAATGTTCCGACAACCTGAACTTGACACATCTTGGAAGGTATGACTTGGCATCTCTTGCTGGAAATTGTGGAGTGCCCGGAACCACAAAATTTGTAGACAAGAGTCAAATACTACATATGATATTTTAGGACAGATTAGATCAGTCATTGCTCATACTCTTAAAAGTTTTTCGATTATTAGCTTACATGTGTAGAGTCAGTAACGTCCTTTTTTGGTAGCTTTGTATTTTCTTCAATAGTTAGAACGAATAATAGCAGTGTACAGTTTCTTTTAAAGAAATGAAATATACCTTTTCATTCAAAAAAACAACGTCCATACTTACTATCATAGTTTTCTGAATCAAATTGTACAACAAATAACCCTTTTGATTGGGTAGATACCCCAAAAAGGCACATGCCTAAGAATGTGGTTAAACTTATCGGTATTGTGCTGGACAATCACAAAAACCAAGCACCCAAAGACTTTAACAGAGCATAAATTAAGTTGCTTACCATATAAAAGTTTAAAAGGTGTTTTGTAGTTTAAGGATTTGGGGGGTGTGTAATATCCTTATTTTTATTAGTTAGTTATAGTTTAGATTTTATTTAGTCAAAGAGTATAAAATAAATTAATAATTAATGAGAAGTATCAAGTTCTAAAAATTTATTCTAAAAAAACAAGTATACAAATGAAATACTACCTTAAACATAATTATTTTAAATATATGGGTATGTGTCTATAAACTTATCTTATTATTAGAAATTAATATAAAAAAAAGTGTTCTTTGAATTTTATGACCATTATTATCTTACTATTTTTTAAAAAATATTATGTTATTTAAAATAAAACCAAAACCCTAAATTCTCTCTTCTATAAATATATCATCTCTCTCTCAAAGAAGCTCACAGCGTCGCACCAACGTATCTTAGTGTGTGTTTGGAATTAGCTTTTGAGAATAACTTTTATGATTTATGAGGTAAGTATGTGAGATGAGTTTTATCTCGATTTACGCAAACCATGGTTTGAAACCATGGTTTTGAAGGCATGCAAACACACACACATGTGCTCTTCTTCTCTCCATTTTCTTGTTTATCGATCTGTGCTTGTCATGTGAGATTTCATTTTTTTTTCTTTTGTCCTTTCACATCACATCCACCTCCCTTTTCTTGTGTATGTGTTTTTCTTCTGAAATTTATTTTTCATGCCCTTTTATTTGTATTCAATTGAGGTGTGCTATGTGGATATATATGTATATATACTATTTGCATGTGTGTACTCACTCATATTTCTATTTAAAAAAAATCCACATTTATAACCTTGTGCACTCTTTTCATTTCCCAAGATTGCTATTGATTTTTTTTAACCTTCTGATATATATATATATGTATGTATATATGTATGTATGTAATATAATGTTAAAGATAGGACCCTCTATATATATATATTGTAGAGGGTTCTATCTTTAACGTTATATTACACACACACACACATACACACACACACACATATATATTTGAATTCTACCTACTTTGCCTACTGTGAACCATTTTTTTTTCTTTTTTTTCTTTTCCTGTTGTGTTTTTTGTTATTATATTTTTTTTAACACACACACTGATGTACACCAATTGAGAGACTTTGGACGTGCCTATAACAATGGCCCCCACCTTCACTTCTCTTTGTTTATCAATGCACAGTAGCCTCTCAAAAGGGTATATCACAGCTTCCTTGTCAATCCTTCTTTTTTTTCCCTTCCTTTCATACACCAATACCTCTTTTGAACTTACACAGCACTGCATATATGTCTCCTCACCCATTTGTAGTCACAGTTTTATTATGTAAAAATATATATAAATATTTATAATATCACATGAAATTAGATTTTGATCAAGAATTGAATTATGGAATATAGATTTAAGGCTCTATAATTGTTTTAGAGTAGGTTTAAAATATGCTTAGAGTATTTCTGAAGTAATGTTGAGTGATATATTGATAAATATTTATGGTTGTAGCTTTGTAAACTCTACTTGAGAGCTATGGAATATCTCTTGTGTGATTGCTTGTGAGCTAATTAGGAAGACAGGTAATTCTGAATATGCTTCCATATACTTGTGAATTGTGTATGATTGTGAATGACTATTTTTTTAAAAAAATGGACTAAATTATATGTGTGTGTGTGTGTGTGTGTGTTGTAAATTCTCAAATAAATAATGTTACAAGTAAATTTCTCTATAACTCATTTTTATTCACATATTTAATAATTTAATTGTAGTTAATGTATTGATGGATTATTATCTCCTTTTTAACATGTTTGAATATGTGATGATATTTTATATGAATGGAAGCATAATTTATTGTACTTTGTCTTTTCATTATATTATTGGTGATTAAAAATAACTGTCATGGCGGTTGCATTTGTGATAGGTTGGAGTAAGGAGGAATTTGTATGTTGAGATCTTTTACCACGTGGTATGACATCACTTGGTACACAATAGATGACACTTGTCAGGGCCCATTCTTCCATGTTTTCCTTTAGCCGGGATTGCATTGGAGCCGTGTGATATATGACACCTCCTTAGTTATGTTCTTTTAAGGAGGGGAGTCATAGTCCAGACTTAAGCTCTACACCTTTGGCTGGGTGTATCTTAAGAACTGGTGAGCTTGGGATAATCCAGTAAAATGGATGGGTTTCTGTTGGACATGTGTTAGCCTATGGCTCCAGTCAGCGGTATAAGGATGGACGGTGATATAAAGGAAGTTGCATCTTGCATAATTATATATTACATGTTGTGATGAAAATACATATTGACATAATGATGATTAAATTAGTAATTATCTTGTATGAGGATTATGGTACATACAAATATACACATAATCAGTTCCTTATTTTTATCATATGTGATTTGCTTGTGTATGGTAGAAATTTTCAGTAGTTACTGAGATGTGAAATCTCATCCCTTATATTAATATTTTTTAGGTGATTGTTCTAGTAGGAAGCAAGGGAATGCACCTACGGAGTGAGTCTTGATGGCTCCTTTGTGCTCCTTCAACATATGTTATGTCATTTTATTTGCCATGACCCTAAGAATTCCACATTTTATTTTAAATTTTCAAAATATTTTGAAAATTTGATTTAATATTGTGATGTGGGCTTTATTTGAACTGATTTTTGTCTTTTGATGATTTAGATGTTGAACATCCTTATTGGTGATATTTCAAATACTTTGGTTAAGTATTTTGTTATTAGGTTTGAGCTGTTACAAAATGCAATTAATCAGAAATGCTATAGTTTTGATGCTCTCCCCCTAAAATCGAACTGGCACATGAGAAGAAATAATAAGACTACGTGCCACATTCAAAAGATGTCTATGCTTTCTCTTCACCATACCATTTTGCTGTGGTGTATATGGGTAAGTAGTTTCATGAACAATCCCTTTGTCACTAAAATATTCCTTAAGCTTATTATTCATAAATTGCAGGCCATTATCACTTCAAAACCTTTTAATGTTTGGTAAAAAATGATTGTTAGCATATGCAATAAAAGTTTAGATATAAGTGGCACTATCATGTTTATTTTGCATAAAAAATATCCAAGTTCATTAAGGAAATCATCCACGATAGTAAGAAAATATCTATGACCCATGTATGTAGGCTCCTTATAGGGACCCCAAGTGTCAACATATATCAAATAAAAAATACAATGAGTAACAGATGAACTACATGGAAAAGGTAAATGAGTTTGCTGGGCATGAGAACAAAGACCACATCTAAGTTCAGTTGAGGGAACAATGTCTTTCTTTATGAAATCTAGATGTTGAAGAGTATCTAAGGGAGCATGACCCATCCTATGATACCACAACAAGGAAACCTCTTTGTTCGGTTGATTAGAATGTAAGTTCATAATTCCATCAGTTTGTATGGTCTTCTCAATTAAATACAATTCATTACATGTTTTACCAATCACTTGGGATTTCCCACTCGAAATCTCTTGCAAGATGTAAAATTATAGGTAAAATGATATAGTGCATTGTAACTGCCCAGTGAGCCTAGAGATTAAAATCAAGTTAAAACAACACTGAGCAGCATAATAAACATCATCCAGTACGATATTATCAAGAAGCTTTACTATCCCTTTATGTGTAATTGTAGGTTTGTCACAATTAGGCATTTTGATCTTCCTAAGTGGTCTAAGATAGGGAGTGATAGTATTTAACATATCAAGATTACTAACTACATGACATGTTGCCCAAAATCTAAAATTAAGTGAGATTTAGCTAGAGTAAAATGTAAAGCATTAATCAAACATGAGACACGTTCCTCAACATAGTCAGTAGCTCCAAAGGCAACCTTATCTGAATCCTTTTTTAGGAGTTTTAGGATTTGTTCATACTACTCCTAAGTCAATGTAGGGGATGAAGAAGTGGAGCTCGATGGAATTGGCTCACGTACAACTAGATTTACTCAATTCTCTTGATCCTTCCTTCCAAAATTAGGAGGGTAACCAATAAGGCGATAACAACTCTCACATTTGTGACCTTTCTTGTTGCAATGAGAACACACATCCTGGGAGCGTCATCTTCCTTTAGCTCGACCTTGTCTGCCCCCTCTTACTGGCATAGTGCTACCCTCAAAGGGGCTAAACAAAGTTTAGGAAGTAAGATTCTATTGCTCCTCATCTTGCACAATCATAGAATATGCTTGATTTATAGAAGGTAAGAGAGACATCATAAGTATTGGAGACCTTGCTTAATGATATGTATCGTTCAACCCTATGAGAAACTAGAAAAAACATTATTGTTGGCTTTTTTTTACATATTCTTAAGAAGTTCACACTTTCAAGATGGTAGTGGAACAAGTAGAGAATACTCATCCCATAATTCCTTGAGTTTGGTAAAGTAGGTAGCAACGGAGAAGTTATTTTGAGTAGTTGAAGCTATAGATATATGTAAAGAGTAAATTCTGGTCACATCGACTTTGTTAAAGCGTTCATACAAGTTGAGCCAAACGAGATGAGATGAATCATCAAAGACTATACCGTTTGCAATATCCTTACCTACAGATTAAATTAGCCAAGACAAGACCACAACATCTCACCTATCCCATAATGTTGTTTGGTCTTGTGCTTTGTCTCTAGTATAGGTTTCATCTATAAAGCCGACTTTGTTCTTTCCTCTAAGCGTAAGAAGCATAGCCCTATTCTAGACAACATAGTTGTTCAAACCTGTGAGAATTTAGGGAACCAGAGCCCCCAAATGAGCGTCTGAAGGGTGTAAATACAGGAGGTGATTCACATCAACTGAAGTTGTCTTTCCTAACTCCATGAAGGCTTGGACGAAATCAAGTAGAGTGTAAGTAGAAACAGAGAAATTTGACTCATTCGAACAAGGGATATGAACGCCGATCAAGAAGCAGTAGGAAGGACCCAAGTAAAAAATAGGAACAGGAGAAAATTTATCGAGATTAGAGAAAAAACAAACCCAGAAATCGCATCGTCAATATCCCTTGCCAGTCGTTTACTCAGAACGTCTCTGTGGCAAAGTTAAAATATTGTAATTTGGGCAACTTGTTCTAACGATGGTGGGACTTGAAGAAATGGTTAAATCTGTTGATAACCAACAATCAAAGCAGTGTGCAGTTTCGACCGATCTTTGCTTAGAAAAGATTGAAAATATCAAGCAAACTTGTTCATGAGTCGATGTACAACAAATCTACCAGGAAAGATTGTTAAGGATAGGTCGATCGTTCCTTTTCATTCCCCACTTTCACTAAGAACAATCGATCAAGGTCTGTTTGTAATCACGGTGAGGAAGCTAAACGCGCGACCAGGAAGTAGAAGCACGGTGGGGAGTGTTTGAATTCACAGTAGGATTGGCTGGACTTATTTATTCACCGTGGCTTAAATGAAAAAGCCCGAATCAGTAGCTTTTTTCCCTCTTCCCCCCACGGTCACACTCTCACGGTAAAGAAGACCGTTGCAACTCCTTCTCCATCTCTCTTCTCTCTTCTCCAGCTCTCTTCTCTCATAACTGCCAGTAGTCTTCACAGGCTGTAGGTGTGACGGTGGCTTCTTAGTTGGTCACCGATGAGAAGCTTGGTGGTGGTTTTCCACAGTAGCTGAGCCTCATCGTGTCTTCTTCCTTGTGGCCATTAGCGAGATTTTTGGCAGCTCCTGTAGGCGTGAGTGGTGAGTATGTGTGAAGCTCCTTGCATGTTGGCGTTTTTCCGTTTGTAAGTGACACTCTGTTTTTCCTCCGGTGGGTGTTGCTCGGCTATTCCCTTCCCCTGTGGCCTACGTTGCACTGTGTCACCGGTGCCATTGTTACTATAGCAATCTAAATGGGATTTGCTTGCGTGTGCTTGGAAGTTTTCAATTAACTATTGCGTATGCATTATCTATCCTATGTATTATAATCCTACGAAAACAAAGCTATCCAACACTACTCACCGGACCAGACAGTAGAGGATCACCGGAAAGCCACTGATTCAGTTAAGGGTATTTACAACTTGAGTCCACACATGCTGACATTGAATTCACAAGGATTTTGGTTTTTGATTTTTACATGCTTTTGACATAGAAAATGGTTGGAAGATTAGTAGAAAGAAAAAAGTGAACAATGCTTAGCCCTGTGTGTCCTGGAAGCATAACAAAAATGGCTTTTCTTTTTGTATTGTTAGGGGAAAAATACTTACGTAATTTCTTAAACATTTATTTGAGTGATATATATATATATATTCAAGACTGTATTATTCATAAGTGACTATATATTTATCTGAAACTCGACATAAAACATGAGCCTAATAAAATATACTTTATCCCAGTTTCAATAATTGAAATTTTTTTATTTTATAAAATTTTATTTACATTTTTTCATATCAATTATATATATATGTAGTATTCAATAAGGTTCATGCCATTTTCAGTCATTTTTCACCTAAACAGGCTTTTCAAACGCTAAACCAAACAGGTTCAAGGTTAAAAAAAAGCCACTTTTGCCACCGCCAATCTAAACACAAATCACATTTACAATCTGATTTTTTTTCAATCTCACTTCTGTAAAAGTTAGATTGAAAAAAAGCAATTTCTCCACCGCTAATCCAAACAGGCACAAAGAGGCTCAGATGTATGACAATCATACACACAATGATTTTAAGGTTGGCAAATCGCAAGGTATCATGATTTAGTGTATGTTTGGATTAGCAGTGGAGAAGTAGCTTTTTTTCAATCTGACTTTTGCAGAAGTCAGATTAAAAAAAGTCAGATTGTAAATGTGATTTGTGTTTGGATTGGCGATTACATAAGTGACTTTTTTTTCTAACATTGAATCTGTTTGGACTAGCGTTTGAAAATTCCGTTTAGATAGAAAATGACTGAAAAAGACATGAACCTTATTAAATACTACATATATCTGTTTGTATATATTGTGAGAATTGAAGTGAAAAATTAAAATTAAAATTTGATAAAATAAAAAAATTCAATTATTATTAAAATTTGTTAATTATTCATGTAAATAATCTCTTAAACTTTTAATGTTACTTTGTGCTTTAATCTTGCATTATAGGTGCTTAATAAGAAATTTGAAATTTTGGAGGGTCAAATTAATATTTTGTGGGCTAGAGAAAATTACATAAAAGTTTCTTAGAAATTATAAGTGAATGGAGAAAAGGGACAGGGGAAATCATAGAAAAGGACCCATATGTTTTGGAAACTTCAATTATGCCTCAAAAGTATTTCAGAAATTTTCACTTTAATCCCTAATCGAGAACTTTTGAATTTTGCAGAGAAGTCCCTGATCAAATCCTGACCAAAGCTTTTTCTTCTATATTCAAAACAATACCAGAGCCAAAATCATATTTAACATCTAAGCAAACTTAGCTTTAATGTTCAAAACCAATGACTAAAACTCCAATGCCATCACTAAATCAAGGAAAAAGCAAACAAGAGGTATCAGAATACCTTGCAAGCAACAAAAGTGAGAAAGAACAGGAACACGAGGTAAGAGAAATAGAAGCAACGATGAATCCGACTACAGAAGGCATAACAACAACGCCCGTGAGAGACTCAAAAGGTTCAGATAACAGCCAGGAGGAGACATAATAGAAGAGTAAGAAGGGCAAGGTTGCTTGTGATGGTAAAGACAAAGGAGAAGGTCACGCGAAACTATGCGACGGTCGTAGGCCAGGTTCATACGGTGTCGGAGGGAGTGAAGAGTTAACAACAGAACCGGGGTTGGGGAGATTGAAGGGATGGGGGCGAGCTACAACTGAGAATAGAGAAGCAACGACAAGCCAAGGTATGGAGAGGACTTCAACGGTGAGAGTTTACTGCCAAGGTGAACGACGCTGGTTGTTGGTGGAGGAAGAAGTGAGGACGCGACAAGGTGTGGTGGTTTGCTGGAGAAGAGAGTGAAGAGAGCGAAGTTGACTGTTGGGAGAAGCTGGCTACGGCAGGTAGAGAAGCTGGGACATAGAGCTTCTATTAGAAGAAGTGGTGGGGAAAAAAGCACAGTGAAGCTAACTGTAAACCCAAACACTGAAGATTTCCATCCATTAGGCTTTTTTGTTGGACCATGCATTTGGGTGTTGCCATCGTGTTTGCAAACAGACCCTTAGGTTTTGTTTGGTTTAGCGAAAGTGAGGTTAAATGAGATTTATTAAAATTAGGTTAGGGAAGGTTATAGCTTTGTTTGATTCAAGAAGAGGGGATGAGAGGTTTGATTTTTTTTTGTTCAAAAGGGTAGGTGAGAAGAGTTAATTATAAGTGGATAAATACACCATATTCTCTTTATTTATATATTTTCCTTCTTATTTTACAATTTTTTATTAAAATTATCATTTTTTAAATTATTAATATAATTCTAACTTAGTCATCATGACAAGCAGAAGTGGAACAAATTTAATAAACCAACTTAAATTGGGAATCATAGTCATAACCAAATTTATTGCTTCCATTTTTTATAGAAGAAAAATTATTGCTCCAATTTTTTGCATTCTGAGATATTGGGTAATAGAAAATAATTACCTTAATCGGGCTCGGATCTGCAAGTACATGGCAAGTAGCAACGAAGGAGAGGACAGAGGTGCCAATGAAGGAGCTGAGAGCGGTAGCCCCACTGGATAGTCTGACGATGACGCTGGAGGATGAGAGGAGAGAAGTGGACAAGTGAGTGAAGACATGAGCAATATGATGAGAAGTGATATAATAAGCATTTTGGTCAGGATAGGAAACAAAATCTCTCTCGCCTAGAAAAAAACCCCAAATTTAGAGGGTTGAGAAAGGAGGGGAAGTGATCACAAGAAGACGAAAAATTTTCTCACCCCTCAACTCCCCTCCTACCAACCAAACAGGGTTTTTATATCTCTAAGTATCACCTCACCTCATTGTAAAAAACCTCCAACTAAACAGACCCTTAGTGCCCGTTTGGTTCACAGAATTAGAAGCAATGTAATGAAATGTAATGTAATGACGATTATATAAATTGTTTGGTTCATCATTAGGGAAAGATGATGCATATGCATAAAAATGTTTGGTTGGATTACATCGAATATGAGAATATATGGGAATAATATAGCAAGGGACAAAATTACCCTTTTCTACAAGTATAATAATGTACATGTTAGGTTCATGATAATTTTTTTTCATTTTGTGCAGTGTACACGCTGGGTTCATAATAATTTTTTAATATTTAATGGTGGAAATATTATACAGTGTATATGTTGGATTCATGTTAATTTTTTAATATTTAATTATGGGAATATTATTTAATGAGATATTTTAATATTTTTTAACGATGGAATATAATTTTTTTAAATTTTTGAGTGGGGAATATTTCTTAAATTTCTATATTATTAATTATTTTTTAATATTTAATGGTGATAATTAAAATTATTTAATATTTAACCGTATTTATGGGTGGGTACTTTGATCAATTTAAAAAATTATAATAGTAATAGTATCATTTTCACTGGATTACATGATGTCTGTATCCTCATTCATCAGTCCTAACAGTGTAATCTTGATTATATCAAATGATGTAATCAGTATAATAAAATGTAATCATCTTTATATTATACAAGTCTAACCAAACGCTGTAATTACGTTATTACATCAAGATTACATATAATACTCTCTTACGCAATCACACCAAACGGTCTCTGAACATAAAAGCAAGAAAATCCCAATCTTGCATTAATCTTAAACGACTGTGTTTCAGCCACAAGCCTTATTTCTGAAAAGAAAAGCAAGAAATTCGCTTCGTGCACGATGCGATTGAACGGCTGCGTTTCAAGCCTTGAAGGTGGGGTTGTAATAAAAAATCATCTTTAGGCTTCAATGGGCATGGGCTTGCCAAGGTTTCAACCTATACTATGGTACCATGAAAACCTGAGCCATAAATGTTCAAAATAAGTGAATAGTGCCCAGCCAGTCCCAGCTGATTGTGAGATCAAACATTTATAATGACATAAAGTGCTACAACATAGTATCTTGGACATAACCTAGGAACTAGTCAAGCCCAAACCAATTATCTACAGTGGGCCAGAATAGAAGCTCAATACAATAAATCTAAATATATTTTTAGATTAGCAGTAGAAACTGTTTTTTTAACATAATTTACGATATATGAGGTAAATTTATTAGAAGAGTTTTATCTCGACTTACGTAAACGAACTTTTTTCACCACTAACCCAAACATTACCTACACTATTCCTACGAAGTGTCCCTCTACCTTTTCTCACTTTGCCTTCTCTCTCCCAAATTCTTATTTACCTTTTTTTTTTCGATAAATTATTATTTATCTTGTCTCTTCATCTTCTAGCCCTCTATAATATATTAGCAACACAGATTTATATTTTTAATGATTTTTTTTAATTTTCTTTTTTAATTTTATTAATTTTTTGGCCAATAGCATTTCCTAATTTGTAAGCCAATGATTACGAATGAAATCTTTTATTTTTTTCTTAATGACTAAAAATCATATTTCCTAATCTGGAAACCAATAATCATCAATAATTTTTTTATTCGTTTTTTATCATCATTTATTGTAAAGAAGACTTTCTCAAACTTAAATAGTAAGGAAGAGTCAAGGAGGAGATTTTTTCCTTAAATTTTGGTTTATTGCTTTTTTTAATAACATTTCCTAATTCATAACCCAATCATCATCCAAGAGACTTTTTTCAAATTTCTTTTTTAATTTTTTTCTCAAAACAATATTCCCTAATCTAACAATCATCATAAACTTGTATACGTTTTAGATATACTTATTTAGATTCTTATGATTTTATCCGTCTACGCCTTCTAATCGGAGGGGCGGTTGTAATATCCGCTTGATTGTATGATTCAAAAAAAAAAAAAACCACCTATATATTTATTTTTACATATATTATAAAAGTTTTATAAAAAATAATGCGTTTCTTTTTTTGTTCGAAAATCTACGTTTCTTGATCTCAAAAAAAACAAAAAAACAAAAAAAACAAACAAACTGACGCTCCGTAGTTTCTCAGTTTATCAAATCCTATATGCATCATTCCTCAATATCGCTGCTTTTCTTGTCATTCCGCATCTCCTTATAACATCCATAGAATCAAAAATCAGGAAGAAAAAACAAAAGATCCAGAGAAACTCCGACGGTGATTGAATCGGAGGCCAAGATCAACATGACCGATTGGAGTTCGCAAACGAACTGGACCATTGCTTCTGGTTCTCTTCAAGAGTGTATCACTTTCGAATCATCAGTGTCTTTGGCCAATGAAGGTGGAGATGAAGTAGCAGCGAACACTACGGGTTCGGCACCCAAATCCTCTCTTATCCTGTATCCTACTTCAGCTGATTCTGGCCCTTGCGAGATCAAGAGTAAGCCGCCCCGTTGATTCACCTTTTGTTTCAATCCGAGCTGTAAATTTTACAGTATCAATTTCCTGAGGTCGGATGAGTATCGTGGGAAATTTCATGAATGTGTGATGCTGAATTTCGTTTCATTTTTAATATCTATATTTTCTTGTTGGTGAAATTTGAGTATGCTTTGCGAATTCGAGTTTGTGAAGTTCCGTTTGAATTTTACGTTCCATGTGTTTGTACACGGGGTCATTTATCTGGTTTGTATGCATTTACAGAGCGTTTTTCGTTATGGTTGTTCTTTGGAAGCTAGAACTAGTTACATTTTCTTTAACTGACCGTGCAAGTTACGCAACTCAGCCATGCTTATTACGAAGCAAATGCTTTTTTGAAGTTTCAAATTTCTCAATACGTGGAATGAATGGTCAAAATTAATTATTAGATTAGCACTTGATTAAATGGATTGGGTTTTAGACATGGCAAAACTCTTGTGTAGTTCTAGTCTCTTCTAACTTTGGTGCCTTGTGAGTTGAAGTTCTCTCTCATTTTCCCTCCTTCCTCATTCTTTCATCTAGCATAGATCCTTCAATCAGAAACGTCGTGTATCATTGTTGTGACTATGTATATCATGCATGTTTTCCATAACTTAGCTGAGTCCACTGAGCTGATCCTTTTGCTTCCATATCTAGTGTTGAATATTAATTGCTTGTTTCTTTAAGGAAAAAATGTTTCTTCTGGCCACTTAAGGGAAGATTGCTTGTTCTGCAGTTAGTTTTGCGCAGAAGCATGAGGTCTTACAAGTTTATGTTCGAAGTACAGCCCGAGTGTATGAAATTTACTGTGAACCTGATATGCAGAGTAGTAATGAGTATCTCTGTACCATTCGTTGTGGTGTTGCTGCTAGAGATGGGGAAATTCTTCATGCACTTAATGTTGAAGTTGTTTCTTCACATATTAAGGGCTTTAACAAACAGTTGGCTGAAGAAAATATTAGAAGTGAAGATGACTGGGTTGATGTAAAATTTCCTGATTCTCCTGGGTTGAATGGGGGAAACCATGGTTTGCAAGCAAAATCCAGTATTAACTCAGCGAAAAGCTATCAGGTGTGCTTTTCCACTTAACTACTCATTCTGTCATGCCATTTGATTTCATTACTCTTTTTTATTTCTTAGTATTCTTACTCTCTTTCTTGGAGTGCAACCCCCTGTTGTTAGTCATATTGGCTGTCTTCCTTCTACATTCAGGGGATAAAAAGAAACCAAAATAATGGAAGATAAATAATGCATAAGATCAATTGAGCAACGGTTCATTCTGTTCCTAATTTATGGGTCTTCTTTTGTACACATATATGGCTTGTTTATAGATTCGCTGATGTACTTGGCATCTTGGCCTCCAGTTTGTGCTGAGGAGTGGTGTGTTGTTGTTTTGAGTGAAATGATTCAACTTTTAGGCCCTTTTGCTGTTTGTATGAATGGAAAACAAGAACGGAGAAGACTGAGGTGCAGATGGAAATCAAAGGGAGAAATCTTGAACGTTGTGTTTTGTAATATTTTCTTCAATCATCCTACTTCTTTCTGACCTAGTGATCTTTTACTGATCCAAAAGGAATGGGATTTTCCATTATGTTCTCTCCTTTTATATTTTTTATTGGCCTATGATGAATTGTTGTATTTTTCTTTCACATTTGATTACTCTAAAGTAACAATACAAAATATGTACATGCACAACAAATTTCGTTGAGAAAGAAGAGCCTTGGAGTATGGCAACACATTATTTGCCTTAGGAGGATATTTTGAATGCCATGTGTACTTATCTCTTCTAAAAATTAATTCTTTTATTTATAAAATGATCACAAATTTGGCATTAAATAATAGTAGCCACAACCAAGACACTTTGGCTTATTGTGCTTTTTTGGCTTTTGCTTTTTTACCATGTTCCTTTTCTTTTGTTCCTTTCTATTGGGAGGTAATTTTCCCTTGTGGTTTTCCTCTATTTTTTCTCGAGTAATTTTTGTTCTTATACTGAACATGCTAATTGATGAAAAATTTCAGGATCTCTTTGAGGCCACCGCAGAGATTTCTGATGTAAATCCTTGCACCTCTGTCACACTCCGTCTGCTTTCACTCCAGAATAAGAGCTCTATATATATAGAAGAAATATACGTGTTTGGTGACCCTGCTGATTCTGAAAGACAAGAGAGCGGTGCAGACAACTCGTCCAGTAATTCTCTCATGGCCATGTTCCTTCCAACTCTGATGCAATTATCACAGACAACTGCTCTGAGAAACATAAGTGAGAAGTATCCACCTGTTAGAAAGGAAAAGCAATATTTTCCTGAAGTTGATTTGGGGAAAAGCCATCCATGTGACTCTGTAATTAACACCCAGCTAGAAGGAAGAGCTAGAAAAACTGACCATCAAGAAGGGGAGCTGCAAAAGGTGAATGAAGAAAGTGTGGGTCCATCTCAATCAGATGTGCTCTTGCAAGATGCTCCTGTTGATAGCAATCTTACAACAACCTCCCAAGCTGCTTTAATGGAGAGCAATCAGAGTGAAACACCCTCGCAAGCTGCTAAAACAAAGATCAATGATTGCGACACACCCTCAGAAGCTACCGCTATGGAGAAAAATCATGGTGATTCTCTGGGTGTTAATGTGGAAAGGGCACTGGAACAGCTTGTGTCTCGAATGGACAGGATGGAAGCAATCTGTTTGGGCTTTCAAGAGAAAATGCTAATACCCATAAGCAGCATTGAGGCTAGGCTCCAGCAAGTAGAGCAGCAACTTGAAACGCTGACCATCAAATTACAGAATTCTGGATTGCCATCATGCTCCAGAATTCATGCTCCAGATGGTTCCTGCATTCAATCAGATGCTAAGTCATGTGACAGTTGTCATGTTAATAATGTCACTAAAGGATTGATGCCAGACAAGAACGGTTCTCATAATGAAGAACTATCTATGTCCCCCAATGATATGTCTGATTCAGCAAATACTACTCAATTGCACCCTGGTCTTATAGTTACAGCTCCTGAGTTTCTTGATGCTGAGGATGAAGAAGAAGAAAAATTGCTGGGATTAGAAACAACTTCAAATGATAAACAGAGGCAGCATTTGTCAATTGATGATGCTGTAGCTTCTGCATTTGCTGGATTTTTATCTTCTGCATCTTCAGAAACTCCGAGGTACACCAAAAGTCTTGTAGTCAGAGCCCCTGAGTTTATAAATGAAGATGATCATGAAAATGACGATGCTTCACCTGAAACTTCATATGAGATAGAGAATAATGATAAAGAGTCAGAAGGGGATGTCAAAGAATCTGAAGAATTTTGCCAACATTGTACTGCAGAAGAAGCTGGTGTCGTAGCTGAGCATGATCCACGAATGAGTTCTGAGCATACTGCGGAGGATAGCAAAAGCAGAAATATCATTGGTCTGATAAATTATGGCTTGTCATCCATGAATGACATTCCTGAGCTGTGTCAGACTGATAGCATCTATGGTAGCACCACCGAGGGAGAAGTTTGTGCGAACACTGACCACACAGACACCATAGCAACAGAAGTCTCAAAAAAAGCCTCTCATGAAGATATTATAGAGAATGTTCTTGGATTTCCACGCTGTTCCTCCGTGGTGGATTTCAAAACATCAATCTTAGATGTCAAATTCATCTCTAAGGGGAATCAGGTGACCAAATCTTTCCTTGAAGCTCTTGTTGACACTCTGGAGACGACAAGCTCTGAGGATCATCCTGTGGGAGAAAATAGTGATGATCTTTCCATTAACGAACAATTTAAGACCAATGGTAATGTTTCAGTTGCAGAGCAGAATAATTTGATTTCAATATATGATGCTGAACCAATGAATCGAGCTCCTAATGGCCCTTTTTCTGTGTATAGAGACTACTGTGCTTGGATAAAGACTACTCTGCCTGTGGTGGTTGATGGTGATAATCTGCAAGAGCGTAAACGCAAACGCAGGGAAGAAGATATTGCGTTTCTCAGAACCTTCTTTTGAATATATTCTCCTTTGTTATTAGCAGGTCATTCACTTTAGTTCCCCCCCCCCCCCCAAAAAAAAAAATTTCTTGGGGTTCCACAAGTCAATAGAATGTTGGGAGGGAATTTTCTTAATTAGCTGCTGCTCTTGTTTAGATAGTGTCTTTGTAAATAGCCAAGGACATCTTCAATCTGACTTCAGGATTTTAGTTCAGTATCTATTTCTGTATATGTGTGTGTGTGTGTGTGTGTGTGTGTATGCCATTATATATTTATAGTATTTTCCCAGTATGCTATGTTAGTGTTTATGATTTGTTAAATAAAATTGGGGATAAACCCAAAAGGATTGGTTTACTGGTGAAATGTGAGAATGGGACGTGTGGTTACTGTGCTATTCAAGTTTCTAGTCGAAGTCAATACTCTCTCTCTCTAGTTCTCTAACCCTCCCTCTCTCTATGAACATGTTACAGGATAACCAAGTAATACCAATTGGCTTATTTATGATGTCAATGGTAAAGTATCTCCAACTCTCTCTCATTTTGGTCTCTGCAGTTTTAGAACGTGTCTCAACAGAAAGGAAGTTTTATAAATTTTGCCTCAAAAAACAATTCTTACCTCCCAGAGGCTCAAAGGAGGACTTGGTTATCACTTTATAGTTTATACCAAGATATTTCCCTTTTACTGAACTTCTTTACTTTTGGTTATGTAAAGGTTGCTTCATATATGTAAGGGTTATTTTTAATGTTTTAGCTATAAACTGATGTTAAAATATTTATAACTAATGCATTTTAACTTTTATAAAAAAACCTGAACTTCTTACAGAAATGTTTTGAGAGTCCAAAATAAGCGTAAAACTCAAAATTTTAGACCAAGATCCATAAAACAATTGAAATTTAATGTTAAGGCATGGGGAAAGGCGAAAATTTCAATTATTAGAACATGTGAAATTACCAGGACACATTTTTTTTATTTAGAATAAGACTTGGACTTTGTTACGGTCACACTAAGCTAATACTACAATGTTACTCATAACAGTCAACGAATAGTCATAACTGAGCTCGCTCTCTCTCTCTCTCACACACACACTAGGTTATAAAACATAGATGACTCTAAATATGGAAGTAAATACAGAGAAAGATGAAGATCAACTTAGAGAGAAGAGAAAATAAGTAAGAGGGAAAGAGAAGGCAGAAGAACGGATCTTGAGAGAAAAGTCAGAGTAGATTTTGCATGATTTCTTTATAACCTCCACACCATTTTGTTACAAAGACGAAATAAGCCTACATGCGGATGAGAATTATTACAATCACCCATAAACAATTCATTTCCACAAATAAGAATTTGAAATTGGGTATAAATTTGTAGGGACTTAATTGATAAAAAATTAAACTTAAAGAATTAAAGTATTTGGGTAAACCTCAAACCGTGGTTTCAAAAGATGTTTTATAAATTGAGGCAAAACCCCTCTCATATATTTACCTCATAAATCATAAAAATTATTCTTCAAAAGCTAATCCAAATACACACTAAATTGATAACTCAGGCAAACTTAAAGGATAAAAAATTCATTATCTCTTCTCTTCTTTTTTTAAATCTATTTCTGAATGTTTCATATACTTTCATTTTTGTCAATACAAAACCATAAAACAGAAATCTAAAACCAAATTGCAGCATTGAAATTTCTACATTGTGATCCTCATTTGATATTTTCATTAATATTTAATAGAAATCTCCAACTATTTGCGGAAGGCTTTCAAAGACAGGCTTCACAAGAGTGGTAATTAATCCCCAATACTACTCGGGATTGTTCAAAGTTGCAATGGAATTCAGTCCCATAACAGAAGCTCAAAACTCTTACACGTCACCTGAAAAAACATAATAAGAGCATATCCAATTAAGATTTGAATTACTATTGATGTTCACAGGTGTATCATTTATCTGCATATACAACTTCACGTAGTTTCCAAATTGCATCAACAACATTTTGAAGATCACAAACTAAACTGTAAAGACTTCTCTGTTTGTATATTAGAAAATATATGGGTATAAATAATATGTAAAAGCTGCTCCTACTTTGAAAAAGAAGAAATAGAATGCCTAAAAGCACAATATATACTCATGCTAATTCTTCTTCTAGGATGTAGAAATGAAAAAAGATTGTAAGCTTGTGAAATTAGAGTAACAAAGTATTTTATTATTATTAATTTTTTTCTGAATTCAATGGCTGAAAGTTGAAAAGGGAATGGCGAATTTTGAAACTTCAAGCATCAAATTCTCATCAGTTTCAATCATGAGAAAATTCTATAGTACCATAGGATCATGTCTAGTGACTTGCAGAGTAATCGAAGTTGTACCATTAGATTTTATTGTCCTGGATTACATTATTTTCAAGTACAGACACCAGAACTTCAATATGGCAGAAAATTTCTGAACTTCTGTCAGACCAATCATTTTAGTATAGTCATCACATGGGTACAAGTTAAAAACAGTACTAAACTACAGGGCAAGAATCATCCCCAAATACCCAAGACTCTAAAAGTTTCCAGGCAAGAGATCAATCAAAGACATGATAGAAAGGAAATTTATGTTAGCCAAAAGAGCCCAAATGTCATAGAAGTCTATTTTATTGGAATCAACTTGCCAGAGTGACGAAGATGAGCTCAAGAATGAAAGTCAGATGGACACAAACACAATCAGCCCAAATAATTCAAAAACAGAAGAAAAGGATAAATCAAAAAGGGATTACCTATACCATGACTTGGAGATACTTGGTAGAAGAATAACAGAGGTTCCTTGTGTTCCTCGGCCATTGTGATTCCTCCAGTTCCCTCTATGGTGCTGTTTCTTTCTTTCATTTCTCATAATCTATCTCCCTCTTGATTTGTTTCCTTTTTTCAATTGAACCCTTCTTACACCTGAGGCAGCAACTCTGGGTGTGATCTGAGCTAAAGATAAAATGTGAACTTTGAAATTCAAATTTAGATATAAAAAGAAGCGGGGAAAAAACAATAACTGTAGAGCCCAAGAGGAAACCAAACTATTCAAGGCTTGTGAATAGTTCAGTTTCCTCCAATTTTTATATTTAATCATAGTAAAGAGTCAGAGGTTTACTTGCTATGCGCTATGCTGTTTCCTTTAACATTTGTTCGATCAACTGGCAGTAGGAGGTATTATCATGTAGAGGTAGCATTGTTCCTTGTAAAAATGAGTAGATTCATTACATGCCCAAGTGTATAAGTTGAATTGGATCACTTTTCATCCAACCCTTTATTTTTCTTCACTTGGAAGAAATGAATCCCAGCTGTACAACAATAAAATCTGAGGTCAAAAGAGTGCTAGAAATCAAAGTTTTTGAAGTATCATGGAAACAAATTGCTCAGCAGCCACGCAGCTATAAATCTCCAAACTTTTATCACTCATCTGATTGGAACCTTTATCTATGAAGGGCTTTACCATTCAAAAGAATCAGAAAATCACAAATCTCAGAAGCTGCAGGGAAAAATACAATAACTAGATGCGGCAAAAAAAATTAGCAATTCTTGGGTTTCACTGGAAAAATTTCCATCATGCTCGAACTTTGCATCTGCCATTGTCTTGAATAAAAAGCATTAGCTAGAATCAAACTGAAAACCATGTTATCATTTAATAGTAGCCTTTAAAATCACGATCTCTTGTGAAAACAAGAAATTATATTATGACATACCATATAATATGTAGATGATCTAAAATTAAAATTTTGAATTTTTAGCTGACTACTTAGAATGAAAATTTAATATCATCCTTCAATATGCTGCCGGATAAAAGAAAGATGAATTAATAAAAAACTGAACAAAGTTTCATAGAACTCAGCATAATAGTTGCTCAAAAACATGCATTGTGGTTGTAAACAGTAATCTGCATATGTCAAGAATTAAAGTAGTAAATAGATATGCAAATATAACAGTGGGAGGATCAATACATGAAACATTTTCTTCTGCAGTATAGATATGCAAGTATAACAGTGAGAGAAACAATACATGAAACATTTTCATCGACCTCAGCTCAGTAGTTGCACAAAAACATGCATTGTGGTTGCAAACAGTAATATGCATATGTCAAGGATCAAAGTAGTTAATAGATATACAAGTATAACAGCAGGAGGATCACTACATGAAATATTTTCTTCCGCAATATAGATATACCATTTCAAGCAACATGAATTGTGATTGTCATATTTAACTTGCTTAAGAAATATATTGTATTGCAACACGTATGTGAAAATGACATGGTTTCTAACTACATAGGAATTCATCTGTTCATTTCTTTTCTTCCTGTGTCTTGCTTGATATGTGAGAGCCACCATTACTTATAAACACATAATATTGACAATATAAGAAGAAATAAAGTTTGAGGAATGGACCTTCCAATATATAGGATTTAAAGGGCTAATTTTCATGTGAAAAATAGGAGAATAAGCCTCAGAAAACATGTTTATAAAGGGCATAGTTAAAAACCTCTTACATGTTTATAAAAGGCATAGTTAAAAACCTCTTACAATTGGCATGTCTGCATTTGTCACTGGATGGCAAGACATTTTCAATGGTTTTGGTGTCTGGTTCTCAACTAGAGCTTTCTTAATGAGGGCAGCCTCCCCAGGCATTCCAGCCTTCAAAAGACAAGATCTCAAAGAATTTACAGTGATATCATCAGGAGCACAACCAACTGCCAACATCTTATGAAAGATATCAATTGCTTCAAGCATTCTTCCTTTCATACAATGCCCGATAATGAGAATTGTAAATGTCACCTTATCAGGTTTGCACCTTTTCTGCTCCATTTCTGCTACAATTACATTAGCTTCATCAACATTCCCAGATTTGCAATACCCATCAATGACAGGATTATATATAAATGGTTTTGGAACAATGTCTCTCTGCTTCATTAATCTTAAAAATTCACGAGCTTCATGCATTCTGTTGTTCTTGCACAAAGCACTGATAAGAACAGAGAAAGTATATAAATTTGGGGGGATGCTTTTGGCATTCATTTCATGCCATAGGTCTAAGCCATGACTCAGCTGTCCAATTCGACAGTATCCATCAATTAGGGAAGTATAAGTAACAACATCAGGAGCACAGCCATGAAAGAGCATCTTTTCATGCATGGCCAGTGCAGAGGTCATGTCACCAGCCTTGCCAAATCCATCAATAAGAGCATTAAAAGTGAATTGATTAGGTTTAACTCCAGATCTAATCATTTCATCATAAAGACTAGTGGCCTCTTCCATCTTAACCAACTTGCTATAACCAGATATTATTGTCGTGTAACTAACAACATCAGGGGCAAACTGACCTTTTAAATAAACTTGTTCTAGTAGATTCTTTGCTCTATCAACCTCATTAATTCTACAAAAACCATGTATAAGAGTGTTAAATGTAACTATATCAGGGGAACAACCACAACTGCTCATGTCATTGAGCAACTTTATGGCTTCATCAGTTTCTCCTGCTCTGCAAAGACCTCGCATTAAAATATTGAAGGTGCAAGTTTCTGGGTGAAAATGTGATCCCCTATGCTCCCTAAATAAGGAAATGGCCTCATCTACTTTTTTCTGTTTTACCAACACGTTGAACAAATCATTATAAACAACAGCACTTATTTCAAACTTATTGGACTTAAAATCATCAAGCAATTCCTTGGAAACGTTAAACCTGTCTGCTAGTGCGTAAGAGGACACCAAAGACCCCAACAGCCAACTATCAGGCAAGTGCCCATCCAACTTCATACAGCCATACACCGTTTTTATTGAATCGTAGAGACCATCTCTACAGAGAGTACTCAGAAGCATATTATAGGTCAAGCGGGAATGAGTGATATTCAAACTTTCTCTACTAAACAGAAAGAATCTCAGACCCAATTTTGGATTGTTTAGCCTTTTAATAACCTCAAATACGAGTGAAGGAGTCAAGAACTTACTAAAATAGCCCAAAAATCTATCCAATGAGTTTGAGCGGACAAAAATAGTACATACAATCTTAACAAACCAAGCTTCGGCTCTTCTAATCAACTCTTTATCCTCCAAAGGCCTCGGCTCAGATCTTACCTGAACAAGACCATGGTAATGGGCAGTGGCTATCTTGGAAACTGAAACGCTTGAAGATCGGGATGTGACGAATAAGAGGGTCATTCGCTTCCGCACGCCATCAATGGAGTTATTTTTACGCCCACATATACATTCAATTCCTGTATTTCTACTCGTATCGCTAGATTTCGCCCAAGGTCTTCGATTCAAACCCCTAAATTTCATCGAGATGGTGGCAAAATTGGTATAGCAAACATGGGACACCTGATTACTCAGCTCTATTCAGAATTTAGACACTGCGAAAGCGAATGGAGGTCTGCTGGGAACGAACGCGCGAATGTAAGACATTTATGATGACGAATTTGCTGCAAATTGAAATCAGTAGCAATCCATTAATCATAAAATGAATATAGATCCCAATTTCATTTCGCTGGCAGATGGGAATCAGCAACCAATCGAGCAGGACAAAAAATTGCAACTAAAGCCTTACCATCAATGAGAATGGCAGACCAAGGAAGAAGATAAAAAACCGAACACTCACTACTCTATTAAGAGATGCAAAAGAGGAAGATAAGAAAAAGAGAGCTTGGAGGATGACCAACAATGATGGTCTGCTTCTGTTTCTCTCCCTTGCGGCGTGAGAGTGAGAACTGAGAAGGAAGAGGGAAAAAACAGAGAGTACAACAATTCCTCTTAGGAAACAAGAAGCAATTTCGTTTTTTTTATTTTGAAAATTATACGACCTGTTAGATTTTATGTCAGTTGTATGTTTTAATATTTTAAAGTTTAAATTTAATTATTTTTTATTTTTTAACTATTAATACACTATCATTAAGTAACTTTTATCTTTTTTTATAGAAGGAATTACGTTAGATTATAAAATGACATGTATCATTCTACGTAACCTCCTATATAAATTATTAATTTTATAAAACTTTCCAAACTTTAAATAATTATTAAGAACCCTTTGACCTTTAATCAATTATAAATAATCTCTAAATATTTAAAAATTTAAATTAAATTTTTTTAAAATTTTAATTTATAATATTAAACACACGCCATTACTTTATATCATTTTAACAAATTTATAAAAAAAATTACTATCATTTATCAATTAAAAGATTTTTTTTATTTCAAAAATTAGAAGAAATATATTTAGAAAAATCTAAAATAAACGTTGAACTTCTAATTCAAGAAAAAATATGCATTACTATTAAAAAAAAATTAATGAGGGCAAGTGTTATCTTCTAACAAAAATGTAATATTTAAATTATCAATACTCAATCATTCCAAAAATATATTTAATACAAATGATGACAATTTTATACTATCAATACTCAATTAACCCAAGAAAATAAGTAAATATTATACAAATGATGATATTTTTATTTTTATATTTTTAAATATTATTCTTCTGATTTGTTCTATACTAGAAACCTATTTTAATTGACAAATGATAGTAAAAAATTTAATAAATTTATTAAAATGATTAAAGTAACAATATGAGGTTTATTTATTATAAATCAAAATTTTAAGGGAGTTAAATTTAAATTTTAAAATGTTAAAAGAGTTATTTGCAACTGTTCAAAGTTCAAGGGATTTTATGAAATTAGTAATTTACACAAAATGCCACATGGGATGATAGGTGTCATCTTATAATTTGACGTGATAATTTCCGTTAAAAAAATAACAGTCACTTAATGACATGGGGTTAATAGTTAAAAAAATGAAAAGTTAAAGGGGTTAAATTTTAATTTTGAAATGTCACTGGGTTATATGCAAATGGTCCAAAGTTTAAAGGATTTTGTATAATTTAGCATTTTCTTTTAAATCTCATTTAAATTATTTTCAGGAAAAATCCCTTAAAAAAACCTTATCAACTTCAAAATCTCCAATCCGTTTGGTTTGATTTTATGGGAGAAATTTACACGTAATCCTAACACAATAGACCAATTACAACATTTGATTGGGTTTATATAATATAAAGAGGATTACATTTTGTAATCATAATGATTACACTGTTAAGACTCATAAATGATAATGCAAATATAATATAATCAAGTGAAAAATACATTATTACTATTATAATTTTTTAAATTGACCAAAGTGTTCACCCATAAACACTGTTAAATATTAAATAATTACTATCATATTGGCTAAAAAAATTACTACCATTAAATATTAAAAAATTAATTAATAATATAGAAATTTAAAAAAATTATACCCATCGTTAAAAAATATTAAAATATTCTATTAAATAGTATTCCCAAATTAAATATTAAAATTTATCATGAACTCAACTTATACATTTCATAATATTTTCACCATTAAATATTAAAAAAATACTATAAACCCAATATGTACAATGCACAAAATGAAAAAAAAAATTATAAAAACCCAATACGTACATACGTACATACATACATACATGTGTGTGTAGATATGAGCAATTTTGTCTCTTGATGTATTATTTATATATATTCTTATATTTGATGTAATCAAACTAAATGTTTTTGTGTATATATATCATCTTTTCTTAATAACGAATGAAATAAATTCATATAATCATCATTTCATTACATTCCTTCCGATTCCCTAAACTAAACGGGGCAAAAGATTATGGGAATAAGAAAAATGACAAATAAAGAAAAATGTATGAATCGGGATTTTGAAGTTTGATACTTTTATAAAATTGACCATCAAATAATTATTAAAATAGAACAAGCTCCCCATCATCGCCCGGGGGGCTGACTGGAGCCCTAGTTTGGGGCCAAGGTGATCGAGAAATTTAATTTAATGCCCATCCCTTTGAATCCCAAACGTTAGTAACCATTGAGCTACCAAAAACCTTTAATATATATACATGCAAAAAAATTATAAGTTATTGTAACTCGTAAGCTTTTTGGTCACATGTCACTTGGGTAATGCAATTAATTGAGCACACTTCAATAGATGTTTTTTCTTTTTTGGTATAACACTTCAATAGATATTTACCATAGTAGAAATGTAATTGACAAACAAATTTTTTTTTTTTTCAATTCTCAAACCTAGTTGTCATTTGAATCATGGAATTTGCTGGAATAGAATGGAAAGGAAAGGAAAGGAAAGGAAAGGAAGGGAAGAAAATAGAAAATATTTTACCACAAAGATGTTTGATGTGCACTAAAAAAAATGGGTTGATAAGAAAATTTATGTTTGGTATGATAAAAATATTTGTAAGATAGGGTAGAAAAATGAGATGAATGACAATTTTACCCTTTATTAAAAAATAAATATTTAAAAGGGAAATGTTTTCCCCTCTACTCTCTTGTCCTTCGTCGTCTTTCGTAGCCCAACATTTAGCATTTTCGTTTGAGTCATTCCAATAACCTTGAAACCAACAACAATTGAGGGTAATGAAATAAATGATGAGGAGTAGCAGAAATGGTGAAGAGGATGAGAGATTTTGATAGTGTTTGAGATAGTAGATGAAGGATGAGATAGTAGACATTTAGCTTGTTTGGAATCGTTTTTATGAATCGGGTTTATTATATAAGCCCGATTCACGTAAATCGAGATAAATCCCCTTCATATATTTACTTCGTAAACCGTAAAAGTTACTTCGTATTCCGTAAATCACAATTCATAAGCACTTATGGAGCTTCCATAAACTAATCCAATCGAGCTCTTAGAATTCAAAATAAGGGAATTGGCAACAATGGATTTCTGAGAGGTGAGAGTCCAGTTTTGAAAATATGGTTTTGAACATTTGAAGAAGAAACTGAAGCACCATGCGTGGTGGAAACATGCTATTTAAAAAATTGTATCTTAACCACAAAGTGCCCATTACCTGCCTCTAGTCAAAGATACTTACACTTACACTCTTAATAATTTTACATATTTATCCAGATGCACATGATTCTTAATAATATAACTAGAGCCTTACACTGGAAATAATTTCACTTGTTTAACACGTCATGACTATATCATAGTTCCACAACATTTAACTTATTTTTCTATTAACTATAATGTACTCATCACATGCATTCAGTCAAAGTCACTTAAATAATTCCACATATTTAACCAGATGCACCTTATAGGTCCCTCATGTTGCACAAGATTCAAATAACTTTTCTCCAACGTAACTATTACGTTCCCATCTCCTCCATCTGGTTAGTTCTAGTATCACTGAAGAATGAGCACTTGGCATTCATCCACTAAAATAAGCAGAAACAATAAGTGCATTGCATTCATGGCCTAAATCAACAAAAGTACGATAAACTATGAACATATCAGCATTAATCGAACCAACTCTCCTGTTAATTACTCCCTCCGGTCTTATTTATAAGTAACTTTCTCCTTAATTGCGTTTTACGTAAAACAAATTGGTAATAAAAAGTAATAAATGTATCAAAAATATCTTTTTTTTTCTATATATGTTCATATTTATGAAAACAGAGAGAGAATGTATAGAAAGTATGCGAGATAGTAAAATACATTTTTCTAATAGTTTGTTGACTTCATTCATCTACTAAATTCTTTTTTCTTTTTTCTCTCTCTTTTGAATATAACTTTTTGTGTATATGATAATTAATCATAAATAATTATTTAATAAGGATAAAATAAAAAAAATAAGCTTATATTTTTAGACATAAAATAAAAATTACTTATAAAAAAGATTATCACCGTAAAAAAAAATTATTTATAAATATAAGACCGGAAGAGTATTGATATAGGTCATAGGTCAATTACACCGTCCTTCTTCCGTTCCTTCCCACCCTTTTTGCAAACTCCAACAGGTTTTGTCTCTCTCGAATAAGTCTCAGCGAGCTGTGGCCCGCCCAGTTTTTATTTACTTTTAAGGGGCAATTAGGTTTTTCTCACCGCTGATTGAAATTAGGTTCCGCCAAAATTGGTGAGAAGCGAAATTCATTCGCAGAAAGGAAATTGAAATTTTCATTTTTCCTTGCTCTGTTTTTCTCGTGACCCAAACGTGCCCTATTCTTACACAATTTACTACTTTTATAACATAATTTACTACACTTCAATGAATTTTTACTACCCTAATATTTATAATTATAAAAATAAAAAATATAAATAAGGATTTTATTCTATTTTCTAAAAATTATTATTATTATAATTCAAATTTTAGAATTATAAAATAAACAAATCAATTTAAAATAGTTAATATAATAAAATTAACATAAAAAAATGGTACTACAAATAATACTACTTTTATTAACACCGTTTAGTGTTACTTTTAATTATTTTCAGAAATTTTTTAACAGAGCTTTTTTTTTTTATAATCAATTTTTTAACCGAGCTTTTAATCCAAGGACTTCATGAAAGTATGGAACTAACGGTGTATAAAAAACAGCAAAAAATAAAATAAAAAAGGTTGCACGACTAAGAAAAAATAAATAAGGAAAGAGAAGAGGAAAAAATTTACATCAAGTATCTTATATCCAATACAACCAATTCATCAATTTGCATGTGTCATTTATATTTTTTTTAACACATCAGCATTAACGTTGGTAACTAGTTGCTCTCTCCACTCCATCTCCATTCTTTTACCGCTGCAAATCAGAAAACTTGAGATAGAAGGTGCTGTGGGGAATTGCTGATTCACATAAAATAATGTTTATTTGGATTAGATTTTTCGAAAGTAACTTTTTAATTGTGATTTAATATACGAAGTAAATATGTGAGATGAGTGTTATTTCAATTTATATATATAAATACTTTTAAACTTCCTAATCACTCAATTAAATACACACTAAATAAAACAAAGGCAATCACCAAATAAAAAAATGGGACACCAGCAAGAAAAGGACGAAAGCAATTAAAAAATAAAAACCATATGTCATTGATTAAGAAAAAATAAAAAGTGCAGCGACTAGTATTTACTCACGAGCCGTGTGGGTGCCGAGCGTGAATTCTTGCGTGGAGATGGAGACGCAAAACAATAGATTGATCGTTCATGAAATTTAAAATTCAAATTTTATAATTTTGGAAAACATAAAACTTTATAATTTAATTTAAAAAAATAAAAGACACAATTTCCTCCTATAAGTTGTTGTTTTCTAAAAATTATAAAATTTAAATTTCTTTATATAATTTATATATTATATATAATTAAAATAAAATAAATTATTATATTTTAATTAATTAAAATACAGATAAAATGACGTTGCTAAAGTACCTTGTTACCTCTGGTTTGCCGCAGAAAAAAGAACGGAGATGGAGCATCCAATAAATGGCGTTAATGCTGAAGCATTAAAAAATCCAGGTGGCACATGTTAATTGGTGAACTGGTTACACTGATATAAAGCATTAAATGTAAGTTTTCTCCAAAAGAAAAACCTCTGCATTTACTTGTGTTTTTTTTTTTAGGTTAGAACTCCATTTACTATCTTTATCATTGGATAAACTTCCTATAGTTGATTATAACAATATCATTATATATTAAATAAAAAAATAACATATAAATAAGGCACAGTCGAGAAATGCAAACAGCAGAGGATCAAAAATTAAAAAACTACAAAATTTTTTTGAATAAAAACTATGGTTTGAAAACTACAATTAAAATGCTGCAGGAAGCTTGGAAAGGCAGCGTGGAAAGCAATAGAATTATTTATTCCTGGCTAAGGGTTGCTGACTAGAGGCTATAAGTACATTTTCCTCATAATTACAAAGAGGGAAATTCTGTAGCTAATTTTAGCCTTCCTATGGTGAGGCGTTGTGGAGATTTGATGTCCTCCGAGAGACTTGGGCTGATTTTTCGCTTCATGATTTTATTTATAAGATAAGTATGAAAAAACATAATTCCCTCTCATTATTTCTAAGATTATAAAATTTAAATTTCTTCAGATGATTCATTTATCATGTAGGATTAAAATAAAATGTATTGTTGTATTTTAATTAGTCAAAATATAGATAAGATGATGTTCCTAAAATATATAAATATTCCCCTTTACATTTTTACTCTTAATACATTAGTGTGAAGTATTTTTAAGAGATATATGTAAGAGAGAATGATAAATTTTTTTTTTGAAATTATAAAATTCCAAATCCAATTTTTTTTATAAAATAAATTGTGAATTTTTATGTCAACTTAATTTTAGATTTTATAATTTTAAAATTCAAAATTGTTGAATTTTAATTCAGTTAAACACTTTAGCTTATATTTATATATAAACCTGATTCACATAAATTAAGACAAAACTCTTTTATATATTTATTTTATAGATCATAAAAATTATCTCATATAATATAAATCAGGATTAAAAAATATTTTAGAGTTTCCAAAGCTTATATCAAAAAACCTATGCAGCTATCTGTATGTGTGAATTCTCGTTTTAGAGGCAATTCTGTTGGATGAGCTTATTTGAATCGGGTTTATTATATAAGCCCGATTCACTTAAATCAAAATAAATCTCTTCTACATATTTATCTCGTAGATCGTAAAAACATTTCATAGATCATAAAAGCTATATTGTAAATCATAAAAATTACTTTGTATTCCAGAAATCACAATTTATAAATATTTATAAAATTTCTATAAGTTAATTCAAAGCAGCCGTAAAAGTAGCTTGTTTTCACAGCGATCGGTAATGACCAAAAGAAGGAGCTGCTAATTTTTCCTCATAAGAATGCACTAAGCGTTAATTCAGCGAAAAAGTTTTCTGCGTGATCATGAATTTGGGACCAGTCGTGCCAAGAAATCGTGGGCTCACCATTCCCTTCCGTCATCCACCATTGTACTCATTCGATAAAGAATCTTCTTCTTGCGAAGAAATAGCATCAGTTACAATTTTCGTCGTTTTCCCACTATGTCAAACGCCCACAATTCAGAGTTTTGCTTCAATCTTCTTCTCCCATTGTGAATAACGTGGCAGAAGCATAACCAAGTAAACAACAAAGCCATTACCGAACCAGACACCACGAATCATTTGATAATTCCGCAATTGATTGTATATAAGTTTTCCTACTTCACATATCTCAGTGACCCACCCATTATCACAGCCACAGAGAGAGAGAGAGAGAGAATGGCGGATGAGAAGAAGATTGATGGCGGCGGCGAAGCAGCAGGGCATGGGATAGTGAAGGTGGCGCCTGAGCCTTACAATGGATTTACTTCCAAAGCGGTCGATCTTTTGGAGAAACTTCTGGTTAAGTTCATGTATGATTCTACGAAGCCACATCACTGGCTCCTCGGTAATTTCGCTCCCGTTTCGGACGAGACGCCTCCCACTAAGCATCTTCCAGTAAAAGGTTACCTCCCGGTGAGTACAAATTACAATGGAGTTTTGTATTACCCAATCTATTTATTGTTATTGAGTTATTCATTCACGTGTTTGTTTCGTGTGGTGTGTGGTATAATATGATGTGCGTTTGCTTGCTGAATTGTATAACCGACGTAAGGGAAGAACGTGAGCTATGGAAAACAAAGATTAATTAATGGATTGAGTTGTTATATAATTATTTTATTTCGTTGTTCAGTTGACTGAGAGCAAATTTGATTATTTTTGTCGAATGAAAAAATTGACCGAACTTCTGTTTCCAACGTTTTGGAGTATTAATTAAAACTTCTACAGTTTCGTTGTATGCTGGTTTGTGCCACTAGCTATGCTTAGTATGCCGTGTTTTTATCGAAACTTATGTGATTCAAGTTTACATATGGATGTTTAATCTGGGAAGATTCAATTATTGGTTGTTGAGCTGAAGATTGGCGAGTTCTCATGATAACAAGAATACTAGTTGAATATTCAAGTAGTTTGCTTGTCTGGAAATGAAAATGTTTGAAGCATAAACGTAGTTGAGGGTTGGCAATCGGAGGGCCTCTACTGCTTAACACTATTTCTTTGTTTGATAAGTTTGAAAGAGCTGTTCTTATAGTGTAACAAGCTGGAATTACTTCAAAGACATTACTGATATTTTCTTTTTGGTCAAGACATGAATGATATTTATTAATACATGGCAATGAAAATGTCAAATAATTTACGAAGATGGACTTATGGAGAGACTTGCAAGTGGAAAATATTAGCATTGCATGGTTCATTCATGTGGAATCTTCTGACTAACATAAGAATCCAACCAGCTGTTAAGAGGCTGTTTTCCTGATTTGTTCTCCACATGGCTTCACTTCAATGTTTCTTTCAAAGGAATAGGCCTCGTGGTTATAAGAATGCTAAAAGGCTCTAGTTTTGCCCAGATTTATGGGCATTGGCCAGTGCCAAGTAAGTAGCGACCTATATTGTTCTGATCTCTGCCCCAGTTCTAGTTCTCGGTCCTCTTCGGTTTTCATCACTTATGCAACAAGCTTTAATGTCTAGATTGCATGTGAGTGACTGACAACATTTTCCGGCAATATGCTCTGCCTCTGATGACACGCCAGTGAATTTCAGGATTGTTTAAATGGAGAGTTTGTCAGGGTGGGACCTAATCCTAAGTTTGCTCCTGTAGCTGGATATCACTGGTAATGTTTTGTTTTTGTGCATTGAACCATATATTCTCAGTTGGGACATATTGCACAAATCTAGGAGGAAAATGCAAATGCTAGTGCTCCACATATGCTTGCCTGAATGATTCCCCCCCCCCCAAAAAAAAAAAAAACAAATTGTGACTCTTGTGGGGAGTAACGGGATCAACATGGAACTATTTAGTTTGTCTCAATGAAAATATTTATTCTGAAAATGGAGTTTTATGTTTATACCTTGTTTCTTCCCTTTTGATTGCAGGTTTGATGGAGATGGGTATGTGATTCTCTTCTCATACCCTAACTTACATTTCTATCAGTTTGTTGAACAATTGGTTTTTCCATGATACTAGTGCTGTCACATTTGATCTACAGCAGGAAACCAATAGCTTTATTTGCTGAATCTTTATACTGCAATAACTAGGGGATACTGCTGACCCATAAACCTCAATCATCATGTCATCTTTTGTGGCTTAATGCTTTATTTTACTGCTATCTGGATTACCCTGTGTTCAGCAACATCAATAAGATATGTATGAAATAATTCAAAATTTCTAGACTTTTTTTTTTTTGGTATTATCAATCATAGCTTAATCTCTAATTACTCCGCTGATTCAGTTTGAATTGCATAATTTAATTCTCCGGGACGTGAATACTTGTATTGTTCATTGTACCTTAGGTTTTGCCCACTTGCTTTATTCCATTTGAGGCAATCACCGAGTTCTGATATTAACTCCTTTTACTTTGCTGGAGGTAAATTGATCCCTGATTAATGAGTAGAATTACAGAAGATGATATTCTCAATAAGTACTAATCAGGATTCTGTTTTTCTGTGAGGATTTGGCTGTATTTGGAACATTTCCAGTCATCAAAATTCAAAGAAATGATTCGTTTTCACATTGTATGACATGTAAAAAGATTTCACTTGTTGTCACTGGCTTGTGCTTTTCTGAACTGTGTTAAAGCCACGATAATCATGTGGTTTTTTTAAAAAAATTATCCCATCCTTCCTTTCTTTCTTTGTTTTTTTTAACAAGTTGTTCAATTGTTTGCAACTGGATAGGATTTTCCTTGGGATGTGTTACTTAAACAGTGTCAAGTTCCAAATTACTGTGACTGTGAATCAGCTGAGCGGACTTCTATTAGCTAGATTTAGTTTCGTGAATTAATTAACCGTTTCTAGTTGCACATTCACTTTTGAAAGTGAGCAGGTCATTGTATGGTTAATATTGCAGTCATATCTTCTTAACAATTGAGTAGTCAACGATGCTGTTTAGAGTTTTTATTTTGGCATTTGGTCCTCCCATTCTGATTCATGTCACCGAATTGCAGAATGATCCATGGCTTGCGTATCAAAGATGGAAAAGCAACATATGTTTCCCGATTTGTGAAAACATCTCGTCTTAAACAAGAAGAATATTTTGGTGGTTCTAAATTTATGAAGGTATAACAATAAATTATGTTCATGAGCATTTTAAATTTTATCCTTTGTTGTGTATATCCTGTTTCCTGAAGTGTGTTTGAACAGAGAGCGACTGCTTTGAAGTACACAGACACTAATGTCAGATGAAGGAAAGGAGAGAGAAAGAATAGGGGGGGAGTTTAGAGAGATAAAAGAGGAGAAAGGAGATTCAGTAGAAAACTCAATATTACTCAAGTCTGATAAATATGTTGATTGAAAGTAACTAGAAATCCTTCAAAGGCAAACCCAACTTAGGACAGAACTACTATCCTAAATTATTATAAACCCAAAAGATCTCGATTTATTAAAATGCTCTAACATCCCAAAATACTTCAAATATGGTAACTCAATTACTGATGATCTTTGATGCGAAATGTGTACTTATACCATTCACTCTTAGGATTTACAAGTCTTTAGTTGCTTCTAAATTCAAATTGGGCCTTTGTATGTAGAGTTAACAAAAACGGATCTAGTGTTTCTGGAGAGGCTTAGAAAGTTAACATGAATCCTCTTTTTTGTCTAATTAAAAATGCAAAAAAGTGGAGTTCCGTAATGACCTGCATGCCACAGATTTTTCCATACTTATTATCTGTCTTTCACTCCCTTATATGCCCTCATTTGCATCTTTTGCCTGTTCTGGTAATTTTCTTTTATTTATTTATTTTTTGTGGGTGAAAAGATTGTTGATATTTTAGTGGATTGAAGAGTGTAAACCTTAGCTGTGTCAGAACTTAAACCCCCTTCTAAAATGAATGTTAAAATGGGGAAGTTTAGTGAAAGATTACTTACTATTGATATAGATGTTTGTTTTAGATTCCCAGCTATAATATCTGTTTATGTCATTTTTCAGATTGGAGATCTTAAAGGTTTTTTTGGACTTGTTATGGTTAACATGCAAATGTTGAGAGCTAAATTGAAAGTACTAGATATTTCTTATGGACATGGAACAGGTAACTTGTTTTTAAATTCAAGGTCCTGTGTAACTGTAAAAAATCTGCATAAGTATTTCTGTTACAATTTCAGAAGTGTTTCTTAACATATTCCTTGTTTGAGGATTATATAGGTGTTAAATTATGTTTGAGTTCCTCTTCAGTATGGATGCCATAGAAAGTATAGTATATGCATATTATCCACCTGTTAAGCGTTCCCTCATTAGATTGTCTTTATATTGTACCAGCTAATACGGCTCTCGTATATCACCACGGGAAGCTTCTAGCACTCTCTGAAGCAGATAAACCTTGTAAGTACAACTTCTGTCTGTTAATTTTCTGAGAAGTATATAGATGCTGATTTTATCTGAAATTTCACTGAATAAGAGCAGAGATTGAAAACTTTGATTAGGTGTCTCTTTAAGCCAACTTAATTAAGGTCTCTAAGGGTTCTTTCTTACTTGAGGGATTAAACTAATTAGTGTTTATTTGATTCCTTATAAAGTGGGACTCAAGTTATTTATTTTTTTTGGCAGATGCCATTAAAGTTTTTGAAGATGGCGATTTGCAAACTCTTGGCCTGCTGGACTATGACAAGAGATTGAACCATTCCTTTACTGCTCATCCAAAAGTTGACCCGTTTACTGGTGAACTCATCATCAAATTATAAATTTTTAGTCTGATTTTGTGAAATATTTTTATACAACAATAATATCCCTGCATGCAGGTGAGATGTTCACATTTGGCTATTCACATACGCCACCATATATAACTTACAGAGTAATCTCAGAGGATGGATATATGCATGATCCTGTACCTATAACAATATCAGAGCCCATCATGATGCATGACTTCGCCATCACAGAGAATTATGCGATATTTATGGATCTTCCTTTGTATTTTAGACCAAAGGTACTGCAGCTTTTTCACTTTTATAATTTGTCATGGATGATGATACAGAAATGAGTCTTCCATATTTCTCTCATCTACTAATCAAATTAAAAAAAAAAAATCCTTTGCTTTGCTCATGTGCTTTGGTGTAATAGCTTTAAATTAAACATCTATAATGGTATGATGCTAGTATGACGCTAAGAATGATCGCCAGCATGAATTTTATTTTTACAGAAAAAATAATAAGCGTCATGATCGTTTTTCTTAATTCAAAATTCGAAGTATGAACTATTAAGTGGTGTGTGAAGAATAAAGATCTTAAATGTTGATGATATTCTTCTGCATCTTTTTGTTTTGTTTCTCTTCAGTACCGATTGAGGTAGTTAATAAAACTTGGTTTGTTGAATGAAATCTATTTTTTTCAGGAAATGGTGAAGGAGAAAAAGATGATATTCTCATTTGATCCAGCCAAAAAATCTCGTTTTGGTGTACTGCCTCGATATGCTAAGAATGAGATGCAAATTAGATGGTTTGAGCTTCCAAACTGCTTCATATTTCACAATGGTGTGTTTATTTGTCCCTGTTTCTCCTTGACAAAAAATTCTTGATTGATGTCCTGTGATTATTATTCAGGAAAATTTGCAATAAACATTGATTGCATTGTAACAGAATTTAAGTTCAGGCTTCAGCATGATGGATTCTCCCATCAAGCCTGTAGGACGTCTCAATTAATGAATAGCTATGTGGAAGTTTAACATTTCTTGCAATATATGCTTAGCACTGTATATGAGAAAAGGAGAAATTTCATACGGATTTAGGCTGTGAATGATTATTGGCTTTTAGAGATTTTTGTGCATATGAAACTGGCTTGTACTGGTGACATTTTACTATCACATGCGAAACATTATTAAAATATATCAAATTATCAATATGCATTTAACGTCTTTAATTATCATTGGTGGTTCAAATCTCCTTTATAATCTTTTGTATGAATCTTCTGTTCTAGCTAATGCTTGGGAGGAGGAGGACGATGTCGTTTTGATTACCTGCCGTCTCCAGAATCCAGATCTAGACATGGTCGGTGGTGCTGAGAAGGAAAAGCTTGATAATTTTGCAAATGAGCTGTAAATAGCCTCAATCCTATTTGTCATTTCTGGAACTCTAACTACCGGACAAGTTGTGCTTCGTCTTATATGTTCATTACTGTCTTAGGTATGAAATGAGATTCAACATGAAAACTGGTCTAGCCTCACAAAGGAAACTATCAGCATCTGCTGTAGATTTTCCTAGAGTAAACGAAAGCTATACTGGCAGGTAAGTTTATCTCATCTGTTTTGGGAGAATTAAGGGTATTCATAGGCTTAAATGTGGAGAGAAACTTCTGAGTGATGAAAATCTAGAACTATTCTGAACTTTTCCATTAACCTTGTAGTTGTAATTTTCAGTATCCGTCATCCTTTTTTCTTGTGTGCTCAAGGCGATAAAGATGTAGCAATGCTCCCATACGTGATTTCCAAATAATGTTCTAATATATAAGTAATGCTTGTTTTCCATCACCTGTATTTACTGTTTGCATTTTCAAAATCAGGAAGCAGCGATATGTTTATGGAACCATATTAGACAGCATTGCAAAAGTGACGGGGATTATCAAATTTGATCTGCACGCCGAACCAGATTCTGGGAAAACAAAGCTTGAAGTTGGAGGAAACATTCTGGGTATCTATGACTTGGGGCCAGGCAGATTTGGTTCTGAGGCTATTTATGTCCCCCGTCTGCCTGGCATTGATTCCGAGGAAGATGATGGATACTTGATATTTTTTGTGCACGACGAGAATACAGGGTACAACTTTCCTCTTCACCCCAAAGAGAGTGATTTTAGGGTCCGTTTGGTACATAATAGGAATGAGAAACACTTGCTTATATATGTTGGAAGCTCTCTTTTCAAGAAAATCAATTTCCTATTCATAAAACATAATTAAAATACTTTCAGCTATCCTTTTCCTGTAGTCTCTTTTCTATGTACCAAATGCAGTATCAATGGCTTTATTCTTATCTGGGGCTGGGACAGCTCCCTCTTCTCTAAATTTTTTTGTTGCATATGATGAAATTTTGTTTTCCATTTTTAGAAGAAGAAAGTCTAAGAATGAATTTTAATTGCAATACTGCAGAAAATCAGCAGTGCACGTCATCGATGCAAAGACAATGTCAGCTGACCCTGTTGCAGTTGTTGAATTGCCACATAGAGTTCCATATGGTTTCCATGCCTTCTTTGTGACGGAGGTTAGTGTCAATCAACTTGTTTATCCTTCATATCACTCTAGTTCATTCTATCTCCCACTTGACCAGTTGACCCTATCTCCTTACTTCTTGATTTCAATGAGAAAAGTTGGTAAAGCTTCAAAGAATGTGCTTGAGACAGAATTTGAGAAAATTTATTTTGACAACCAAGAAAGTCGTCAGATAAGATATTATGTTAGCTAGTGAGCTTTTTAAGCTTTGTGGTATTTAAGTGTGTTCAATACCAAATCAAAATGACCTAAAATGGAACAAAACTGCAAATGCAAGTCCAAATTCTTCATGTACATGTCAAAACTGATTAAGGGCCAGTTTGTTTGAGATTATAAAAAAATGTTTTTGGTGAAGTTATACAAGAGGAAGTTTTTTGGATAACCTTAAACTAATCATAAATGTTCGAAAACATCTTCATGTTTAGTTTAGGGTTCCCTCATGGTCCCAACAACTTTCTCATGTTTAACTTGACCAAAATCACTTTCTTTTATTATAAAAAAAAAGGCGGACCCCAGTGCCAAGTGGCTCCCGCACAATGCGGGCTCAGGGGAAGGAGACCCTATATATACACAGCCTTACCCTGACATATTACCAAGAGGCTGTTTCCAAGACTCGAACCTTGGACCTAGGGGCGAAAGCTAGCGCACCCACCAGTTGCGCTAAAGCCCGCCTTCCACTTTCTTTTATTATAATCTTAAATAAATTGGCCCTAGATCAGTTAAGTTGTGGTTCGGTTCCCGGGATTTCAAGTTAAAATTGAACCTTAGTTTTCTCAAAGCAAAGTTTTAGCTTGATGCAGTATTGGGTATATCACTTTGCTACTAGTTGCTTAATTTTCTGGTTAGATTCATAGGATCTGGCAAATCTGCACAAGTGATTGAAGATAGCCTAAGTAATATGTTAGCTATGTTTTGGACTTGGTTTTGTACTGTAACCTTAAAAAGAAAATTAATAAATTGGTTTTACTGACCCAATGAAGGATTACGCATTAGGTAACAAATTAAAAATTTTAATTCAATATATAATGATCTGATACCTGATGGGAAAATATGATCCTCAATATAACCCTAACTTCTAAGCACATAACTTATGTCAACTTCAGTTCGTTGATGATATACAAAAGTAATTATTCATGAGTTGGTGGAAGTGATATTTATATATATATACTACTCTACATATATTGTTATGTTTGCCCCCTCTTCTCTTATATTTGCATTTCTAATAAGAAGCCACGGTTCTCTTCACAGGAACAACTGCAAGCACAGGCAAAACTGTGAGTGTTTTAACTTGTAAAAGAAGATAATGCATCTCCTGCTGCCTCTGTACTCTGTTTTCACATCCTTCTAATTCACAAATTTGATTGTTATATATATTCACTGGACACAACTTATATAGTGCAGACTCGTATGTTACAAAACTGTCTTTGATCAAATAGTTCAGTTCACAATTCGTACGTGTAGAAAAAATTTAGTTTAAGAGGGACCTACAAATATTTTAAGAAAGATTAGTTTGTGCGACTAATAATGGACATTCTTAATCTGTGACCAAAAAAGTCAACCAAAAAATTGATGTGGCTATCGTCCTAAGTCCACATCGGTGAGGAGAACGGTTTCAAAGGGCTTTATATATAGTAGAAGTAGCCTGGCCACGCAACACACCGCGGAGTGATGTGAGTGGGTCGCTATGCTTAAAATAGACTCAGGAAAGTCCCCGGGCCCAGTCTGCAGAGATGCAGCGTCGGAAACGATGTCGGTGGCGCACGGAAAAATCTCACCCTTACTGGTGATGGGCTGAGACGCGTGTGGAGCCCAATAATTTCCGGCCCAACAATTTGGCCGACGACACAGTCATTCGCATGGTCCCTTGTGGACTAACAGAACGGGGCTTACATCTCCGTGGTCGCTTTCTTTTACAATCACAGTCCCACGATTATCCTAATCACAATACAATGACGCAGATGATTACCTTCGTAAGGATACGTTTGCCGGTTGACATTTTTTAGAAAAATTAAGAGTTAAATAAATTATTTTAAACTAAGGTTATTAAATCTGGACTGGCTACTAAACTGGTCCGAGTAGTGGATCAAGGATCAATGAGTTAAATTGGAGTTAAATCAGAACTAACCCAAGCCAAGGCCTGTGAGCAAGTGAACTTGAACAACTCGTCAATGAGATAGTTGTTAAGTGCAATATTAAGTTCTCAATTATAACATCTCAGATTTAATATTAAGTTAGAGCTAACACGGGGCTAAACCAATGAGGAAGTGAATTTAAACGACGTCTAAATGGGGTAGTTGTTAATTGCAATACTAAGTTCTCAATTATAACATCCCAAATTTAATATTAAAGTTTAGAATTAAGTAAGATTTAATTATTGATGAGATTGAGTTATTGAGGTGGAATTTGAATATTTGAGATTTAGAAACATTAAGGACAATGATTGGAAATTATATCAACCATTTTCAAATATTTTTAAGATTTGAGAATTTTCAAAGATTAAATGATAATATTTTTTAGTAATTCTTTTTACATTAGAAAGTAAATCTCAACCTTTCCATAAAATATTAATTTGTAATTTTTGAAAATATGTAAAATTAGTCATACATTTTTGAAATCATGCATTTTTGAATAATCATTGAACCAATCAAATCAACCGAACCGAAGTTAGATAACCAATTTGCCGGTTTCTTGATTAAACTAGCTGGACCAATCTGATGTTAATAACTACCTTAAAGTATTTATATTCATTACTTTTTTTCAAACTAATTGCTTGATTTATGATATAATGTATACTCTAATGATACACAACATACACTATAATTAAATAACTTATTTAACTTCCTTTATCCTTCCCAAAAAAAAAATCAAATTTCTCTTATATTAAAGAATAGAAGTAATATATTTTAAAGTCCTTGTGGTAATTGTATTTTCAAAAATAATTACTAGTAAATAGTAGTAATTGAATTTTTTATCGATGCGGTCATTTAATTAAATTAATAGAGAAAAAATAAATAAATTCAATATTATTTATATTTGATTGAGGTTTTGCTGATGACTCGATAATTCCTATTCAAAAATGCTGCAAGAAACGCAAGTTGAGCACTCTAAGCAATTTTTTTTTTTTAATTAAAACACGCGCGCGCACATACATATCCTAATAAAGCATCTGGGTGGGAAAAAAAGAAAAATGGTAAAGTAAGGAGGTATAAAAAAGAAGAGACTTAAAATCAAGTCAGTAACCATTAAATCCAGATTGATAGAACTCACATTCACAAGTCCATTTCTGGGGACAAGTTCAGAAACCATGAAAGAACTATTACTTCACTTCATCTTTCATATATTTAACAATAAACCAAACCAAGGGGAGACCAATCACAGTGTGATCTCAGCCCTTCTAACCAAAGTAACTGAGCCAAGAATGAGTTGCCTGTGAGGGTGGATTTCCTCCTTTCTTGATGGAAGAGAAGCCTTCAGCCTCTCCACCTGCAAAATTTGATACTTCCATTAGACTAATAATGAAACATGCAAGTATACAAAAATAAAATGATTATAAGCCTAATGATTATTGAGGACCAACAACCGTTTGGTCCCAATGGAAGTGGCTTTATCCACTTAAGCACTTGGTCTCAAGTTCAAGTTTGATTACATTACCCCTAATTGAGTCTGACAATGCTCGAATATGACCCAATCAGATAACCATATTAAAAAAAAAAAAGATGGGTTAATACTTAATACAATATTCAGTCCCTCAAAAGACAAAATGCCCCTAGTTGTTATTAAATTATAAGGATCAATGTTTTAAACAAAATGAAACTTTAAGGACTAAAACCAAAATGAGGGTAAATTTGAGGGATTAAAGATTATATTAATTTTTTTTTTTTTTTGGCCAAAAAGATTGTATTAACTCAAAAAAGACTGTTGACGATATATAATGGAGAAGTAGAATCAGTTAATTATAAGCCTAATTGGACTCCAAAGGCCAAAAAACTAGCCAAGCCAGGCTAGGCACCTGGCCAAGGTCATGCTCAGTCTGAAAAAAATAACAGACATTGTAAAAAGAAGAGTCTCCATCTAAGATACCAAACATGGTCAGGGTTTGTAGTATTTAACCCATCCAATACCTGAGAAAATCCACCAACTCAGAAGATTTTCATTTGATAGCCATATTAGAGGCTCCATGAATCTGCATGCTTCCCCTCTCTTGACCAAATAAGTCTCCATTGTGCATGTTCCCAACCAAGGACACCGACATGTTGTGATGATTCTTTGATGAGCTGAAAATCTCATTGTTGAGTAGAGAATGCTCAGAGGAGGGTGTGTTGACAGATATTGATAAAGGGTTTAAACAAACATTGTTCTTGTCTTTTTCTGAAGCATTGGAATTGTTGTTTTCAAGCTTCTTTGTATTCAGAAAGCGGCCCCCACACCCTCTTGCCCTTCTCATAGCATGTAGGTGGCGAGATTCGTGAAGATATGGCTGATATAAAAAAAATTTAAGTATTGTGATAATATGATCTCTTACACGCGAGAACAGAAGCGGTAATAAACCAAGAAGTAGTTTGAATCCTCTGCAATAGTGTAGTAATATCATAGGAAATATAATGATACAAAGAAATGAGTGTAAGCCGCCCATTTCATTAATTTGCACGTATACTGACACAATGAGTTGTGCATGTAGCAATTGAAATAATCTAAAGAGATTTTATATTGTTCTCACATTAATTGTTTGTCTTTTAAAACCTACTCCTGTTGTCCTATTTATAAGTCACTTCCAACAAGTTTCATCGAAATTAAGAAAAACCTTAAATCTCATGAATTGTGCCTTAAAATTTGAGAACTTTCAACTTTACCTCCATGTAATATAAACTATACCCCAAAAGAGTAAAGTCTACACAATACACAATAATATATGAAAAATAAAATTGTATATTCATATGAAAAATTTAATGACTTGACTTGTAAATAGGAGGAAAAAACCTTCTCTCTCTGCCTTATAAATAAGACCAGAGGAGTATACATTCTTGGCTTCCACTCAATATATGGAAAAATGCTGAATTTGAAGGGTGAAATGAATTTGGATGACTAAATCAACATTATCAACCATACCTTTCTAGCTTTAATAACTTTCCTTTCAAGCTCGGCCTTAGCACGTGACTGCCTTCGCCTTAAGATACCATGGTACTGCTTTGCATTGACATAAACAGGCTCTTCTTCCATCTCAATTGGCAAAGGCATTCTAGCATGGTGCATTCCGTACAAATGAGGATTTATCTAGCATCATGACAGTAGCAGTTAGAGAAAAAAATCAACAAGAACTTAATTAATTTATTTAGTTCAATTAGATTCTTGATAAATGTAAGAAGCATTACACGTGGGCAAAATGTGAGGGAGAAGAATTGAAGTTGAGTGAAAGACATAATGAGAAACAAATTCATCTTGAAAGGAAATACATGAAGTTACATGCTTGTGAAGTCTTTCTGGAGTAAGAGAGAGAAAGCAAGAAAAATGTAGTGGGTGGAAAGAAAGAAATGGGTTCTGTACAAACTTTTGATCTTTGTTTCACTTTTTCTTTCACTTCAAAGATACTTTTTAAGTTTCAACATGCCCTTTATTTATGGAGAAGCAAACATTATGTACAAATATAAATTACACAGAAAACCACTCTATTACTGATAACAAACAGCAATTAGCGTACAGACCATATTTTGAGGCCCATGAGATGTTAAGATTCCAGCATACTGTGCATCTGAGTAAGGGTAAGAAGTTAAAACCTGCATGCATTAAGAAAAACCTACCCCAAATCAAATGTTGCAAAAATATAAGATTTGGTAAATTGCCAAAAATATTTTTCTGAAAGAAAGGAATGGCATGATATGGGAGACATTGACTAGCTATGAAACTCACAGCTACTAGTTCCTCTTTCATATATTTTTGTGAAGGGATTTAGATATATCTTACAATGGAATGACCGATAAGTTCGGCTTCGGGATTTGAACCAAGGTGTTTGCCCATGGCATGTGTTGAAGACGACATAACATATTTGTTGTTTTGGTGCTCTTTGTCGACATTCCCACCTGAAATCAATAATAAGAGTTTCTTTATATATATCATATGATGCGTGTGTGCATGCAGAATTCATGGTAGGACCATGTTAAAATTAGTTCCCACTTATGTTCTCTTACCAACAGAAGAGAAGGGAATTCTGACCAAAGAGATGAAGAAGAAAATTTTAAACCTATACAATCAATTCTTGGTTTTCCTTATCCTCACTCAACCGATTACCTAGAAGCTGTTTTCAGAATTTGAACCCGTGACTTCCAGGTAACCTTGATATTACTCTAAGGCTCCCCCTCTTGTGGATACAATACATGTTAGTATAAAAATTGCTTAGCTATCATCATAGTTGAGTTAAGTGGAAAAGACTGAATATCCCTTAAGTAAGGTCTCGTTTTCAAACCTAATAGATCCCAAAAAAAAAAAAAAACTAGATTGCTAACTTCCATTTAGAGCTTGACAATGATCAAATTTGAATGAACCAATAGCACTGAAAACTAAATAGTTGTCAAAAAAAAAAAAAAATCAAATCAAATCACACAAATTGTACCGTATAAAAGGATAGATTGTTAAGATTATGATGTATACCAACTGGAGAAAGTGAAGATGAAATCATAGGCTGTGTCTGCTTATGAAAACCAACTTTATCTGATCCTTCCTTAGCTGGTGAATTCATCACTGAACCACTTATCTGATATAATGAAGATGATGATTTAGGGGCATTTTCCTCAACACCAAGCCACCATGGCTGAGAGTAAATTCCTGATTGAAACTGAATCTGCCCTCCTCCTGTTTCATGCCTCCTATCTTCCCCATCAGGTTTTCCTGGCATCCTTCCCAAGTTTTCCCTGCAACCAAACAGGGGGAGAAAAAAAAAAAAAAAAAAGACACACAAGCACATGATCAAATAGAACCCAATTTGTAACTCCATTGTAGAATTTAATGGCCTAAAAGATATCATGTATAATAATTAAGTTATAAATAGACTTGAATTGATCAAGCAGAGTTCTTCAGCTGGGTGTTTACCACAGTGAAAGACTACATCACTACCTTTCCCTTTCACTAAAATGCTCTCTCAATTATTTTTCCCATCTTTTCTTGCGAACCAAACAGACACCCAGAAGAAAATTTATAATTCCCACAAGTTCCCAAATCATGGGAAACAGAATTCGCTTTAGAAATTATGAAGTTATTGTGGAATCTAAAAGAAAGGAAGAGAAATTTCATGATTTATGAGCAGAGAAGTGTGAAGAAACTTACTCCTCCAGGTTGCGAAGCAACAGAACAAGACGCCGAAGATTTTAGGACTTAGAGCTTCAATTACATTGAAATGAGACCCCCCATTCTCTCTCTGCCTATCTGTCTGCAACCTTAAGAGAGACATACAGGAGACGAGGATGATGGAATTGGGAGAAAATATAGGTAAAAAGAATTCACTAGACGAGCGTGAAAGAAAGGTGTGAGAAAATGTGAGAGACTGGGTCCACCATGGAGAAAAGAAAATCATATCATTTTTTCTGTCGTTTTCTTTATTACTCACTCTTGTCCCTAATTTATTTAAAATAATGATTAAAATTTTTAAAAATAATTTTTTTATTATAATTTATTGTATATAAGGTAAGTATGTGAAATGAGTTTTATTTTGATTTATGTGAAAAACACTTATAACCACTTTTAAGCTATTCCAAATGGAAGTCACTTCTGGAGGAATATTTTAATTCACAATATAAGTCACTTATAGAATAATTAATATTTATTTATCAATTTAGTTCATATACGTAACGTTTAAATATGAATTTTTGTAATATTTTCTCCTATAGAAAACCTAATTAAATATGGGTGAAGTTGGAAAAACTTTCCATTTAAAACATATTTAATAAGTTAAATATCATTTTTTGATTATGATGAATTAGTCTTTTTGTTTTGTGGATAAAGTAAGACCGTATCATTACCATAACAAGAAAAAACAGAGAGGTTACATCTTAGCCAACACCAGATCTATTACTTGATTCTGAGAAACTAACGGTTTTGATGAATCAGTTGAAATATTTTATATCATAAATTAGAAGAAGTAATTTCAACAACTAGCGTCCCAGTATCCTATGATAAGATATTTGAGTAATCAATTACTCCAATTTTAGAGATTATGGCTTTTCTTCCCAACACAAATATCTATACTGAAACTCAATTGGAGAAATTTAACGGGCCTTATACTGAGACCAACTATATGTTAATCACCATTTTCCGGATGACGGGAGATAGTGAGGTTATAAGTGCTCTGGATAGTGATTGGAGTTTTCAAAAGTAACTTTTCAATCGTGATTTATGATATACAAGATGAGTATATAAGAGAAATTTTATCTCGATTTATATAAAAAATACTTATAAATTAAAAATAAACTATCTCATACACCTTTAAATCTATGGTGTAATTTACTGTTAATGCCGGATCATGACAAAATTTGGAATTTTGATTTGGTTTGAGAAAAGTAAAGAGGGGAAATCTTTTTTTCAATTATTATTATTATTTCTTACTCACGCCAAGTCGTTATCAGTGTCTCCTCCTTGGAAGAAAACAAACGAAAACATATTAAACCTAATTATTTGAGTGTGGTATTTGTGGGTGATGGAAGAACTTATAGTACCTCCTTGACAAGAATATCCTTCTATGATTCTTTCTCACAATTTTTTTTTAATTTTTTCTAATTGATTTCAAAATTATAATCCTTTCCTCATCCATCTGTAGGTGTTTGTTTGATGTAGTATTTACAAACATATTTATTTAAATTGAGATAAAATTTCTTTTACATATTTATTATGTATATTATAAATCACATTAGAAAATCAGCTTTTACTGTTAATTTGAACCGGTACTGATTTTCAGGTGATAGGAAAAATTACTAAAAAAAACTCTTTTAATTATGTACAGTATATTTTCAGCATTGTACCCACATAATTGAAGATAGAATATACATAATTGAAGAAGAGTTATTTGCGGCGAAGATGAGTTGTATGCATCTAACGACCTCGGTCCTTAGATGCCTGTAAAAATTAAATTTTACAGTGTGGACTTTTCAGTAATTTTTATTATTATTTATATATTCAAATTTGATAATAAATTCAATTAACAACTGATATTTTTAAAAACAATATTATGATTAATTATTAATTAATTATTATCCGATAATAAAAAAATCAATTAAAATAGAGTAATTAAAACAAAAATAAATAAATAGGATTCGCCGGCTTGATGCTGTCATGTATGGGCAATTTGGACATAACATTATAGTCTATCTATCTCATTAGTGAGCTAACCTAACTGAGACACTTTATTTTTTATATTATTGATCCATCGATTGATTGATACTAGTCCTACAGCTTTTAATTTTATATGACTTATGTTTAATATTTTATTATTATAAGATGGATAATTAAGAGTTCTTCGTGCATGCTGACACCTGTCCCAAGGTATGCAACGTGTCTCAATCATAAAGCATAGGTGGTCCCTACAAGGAAGACCCGGCCCCGTTGCCACGTTGTCGCCTGTCGGTCCCTGAAGAAGCCATCATTATTTGTCAACGCTTCACCAACTTAACAGCCGATTGCAGACGGCTTGGCCTTACCTCCCCTTTTTGGTTTGTCGTTTTCCCACGCAAGCTGTAAAACGACGTTTTGTGTGACAAATGATTTTACCTCCATGAAAATTGAAATTATTGAATATATATTTTAGAGGTTGGATTTGATTTTAATCTATCTTATTCTTTATATTTATATCTTTATCAAACTAATTTAACAACCTTATAAACAAAATCTAATGTGGTATTAGTAAATTCTATGTTTGCCCCATCCTTTTATAACGTGGACATGTATAGTTAGTAAAAATTGAATGAAAAATGGAGGGAGATGCTAAATAAGAGAATATTTTAGAAAAGTGGGAAAACTCATTTGAATACTTTTTTAAAAATTTTAATTTGGTACTTATGTATTTTATTTTTAATTAATTTTCTTACTTTTATTCTATCAATACTGTTAACTCCTATATATGAATTAACAGTGCTAACAGAATAAAGTTATAGGAACTAATGATGTTAATAGAATAAAAATAATGATTTAATCAAGAGAGAAAAGACACAAAATTATCAAATTAAAAATTGAAGAGGTGTGTTATCCCTAGAAAATTTTAACAATATCACTCTTAAGCCTTATCAGATGATTGGCTGGTGAGGATGAAAACATGCCAAATTAAAGCTTTCTTAATTGAATTTGCAGGAGGCACTTCATCACAATAGTAAGTATTTCTTGGAAATCATTTGCATAACCAAGAAATGCTTACTATTCAAGCTAGCAAAAAGATGCTTTTATTCAATATAAAGAAGGTATTTTAATAAATAAACAAAGTTAATATTGTACTAATTAATTTTTTTATACAGTCACACATCCATTCTTTCTTCATAGAGAAAGCTAAACCCAGAAAGTACTTTACCAAACTTCCCACTTATTGGGGATGTGGTGTTGCCACTGAAGCAATATACAATTGGCATTGTACTATTCAATTATAATGAATGATAAAAATGTTAATTATTTTTTATTATATCAAGAAAATTCTTTAAATTATATTTTCTTTTGTTTTTAATATAAGAGCTAGTTTGATATTTGATTTAATTCAAAATATAATATTTCAATCAATTTTGTCTATGATATTTATCATTTAACTCCCAAACTAATTTACCTAATCTATAAATGATATGTGTGTCTACGCTCGTACGTGCATATGTGTGAAATCTAATGTTATATATGAGACTATGAATAGTTTAAGGAATGATGTCATATTTATTATAATTAATTGATTCATTTAAGTTACTTAATTTATCAAAATAGCTTTTGTATTAAGGATTAAAGAGCATAACTTCAATTCATGTTCCACCAATTCTTTTGCTTAACAAGAAAGATACATTATAACTTATATTTCATAATTTGTAGTATAGTGGTATAAATATTTTTTTAAGTGTGTTTAGAATTAATTTTTGAGAATAATTTTTACGATCTACGAGGTGAATATATAAGAGAAGTTTTATCTTAATTTATACAAACTATAATTTAAAACTATGGTTTAGAAGTCTCACAAACATATTATAAATAGAAAATTGAGAGTTCAATCCTATTTATAATTTTAGTTGCGCGTGCGTCAGACACTTGTCATAAAGGCATCAATAGGGTGTTTTGCAAGTGGAAGACACGTGGGTGAGGCACGTGTGGGGTGAGAGGGACTACAAAGGGATGGTGCGCGGTGAGTAAGCTGAGAGGTAACACGTGGCAAGCAAAGAAGGTGGTGAGGTGGCAAAGAGCTGAACCACACACATGCACAACTGTACCATCATTTTGTTTTGGTCCACATACGATGTACCTTATTAAAAGTACACACACATCATTTTCTCTGTTTTTTTTTTTTTCTCCTTGTTTTCTCGGAAGCACATGTACATGTGTGATTCTGTGATTCTACTTTCAGACTTGCCTTCTAGACTAGTTTTGTTCCCGTACCTGTACGCCAGTCTTGTTTCATAAGTTTGTTTCTTTGAGGACCTGAAAGTAATTTACAAGTCCAACTTCAGTTATGTACATCCTGTATTCAAGTGCTCTCTCTTTCTTGACTTTAATATAAGAGTTGACTTCTTTTCGGTTAAAAAAATTAATTAATTATAACATATGTTATGTATGATTTAATTATATATTAATTTATAAATTAAATAAATTAGTTTGATATAAAAAAAATTAATATAAATATTTTAAAATAATTCATTTAACTTCCTTAATTTTTTTAAAAAGTCAATTAAACTTTAATTAAGAACCGTATATAGTATTTACAAAACAGAAGACATTTGTACAAAATTGAAAATATATTGCATAGAGTTGAACAAAGAGTTGCACCCATTAAAAATGAATTGTACATGTTCAAAGAACCAAGTCCTTAAAATACCTCCGGGCGATAAATTTTATCATAGGAGATTTTTATGTAATTTTTCCTAAAATATAATGCTACATCTCAACAGAATAGGAGGGAAACCTCTCTACTTGTCTTACAATTCACTTTCCTCCACTTTGTTATTGAGGCTGTTTGGAATAGTTTATGAAAATTTTATAAGTGCTTATGAATTGTAATTTACGGTCTACGAGGTAACTTTTACGGTCTACGAGGTAGCTTTTACGGTCTACGAGATAAATATGTGGAGGAGATTTATCTCGATTTACATGAATCAGGCTTATATGATAAGCCCGATTCAAAAAAGCTATCACAAACAGCCCCATTATCACCATCATATCAACTTTAAATAGTTGATATTTAGTATCTTATAAAAATATTATTATAATATCAAGTAACAAAAATATGTGTAAATAAATTTAAATTATTAAAATGTGATCTAGGTTGTTCATATCTATAAACATTAGTAAAATATTTTATGTATTTTTTCATTTTTTTATAAGATATTCAATATCAACTATTTAGAATTTATCTAATGATAAGAATAAAGATGGGGAGGAGAGTGAAAAATAAGAGAAGTGGAGAGGTTGTATTCCTCCAATGAATATAATACTCATTAGTAGTACATTGTGCTACGTGGCAAATGAATTTAATATATACTCATTCCAGTTTTATTTATAAATAATTTTTTTTATAGGGTTGATCTTTTTTATAAGCAACTTTCATTTTGTATCTGAAAATGTAAGCTTATGTTTCTTATTTTACCCTTATTAAATACATATTATTTATAATTAATTATCACACACACCGAGAGTTATATTTAGGAGAGAGAGATATAACTCACTAGATGAACGGAGTCAATAAAAAATTGAGAAAATGTATTTTACCATCTTTCGTACTTTTTATATATTCTCTCTCTATTTTCATAAATAGGGGTATATATGAAGAAAAAAAATGATATTTTTGACACAATTATTGCTTTTAATTATCAGTTTGTTTTGTACAATAAAAAAGAAAGTTACTTATAAATAAAAACAGAAGGAGTAATAATTAGTAAATACGGGACTTGGTGGAACATGACTGAGGGACTGGGGCATATAATTAAGTCGTAGATGCACGAGTTAATTGTTTTATATTAATACCCAAAAAATGGAACGTATGCTTGCAGTGAGGGTTTCTTGGTTTTGAAGGGTTTCTTGGTTTTGAAGGCTCAATTCAAAGAAAGTGATTATTCTTATGAGAGCTTAATATCTAAGCCATGGAGGACCCTACTCCTCCTACATTTCCTTCTGAACAAGAATTTGGGCAAAGGGACAATGACCCTTATAAGTTGATGAGTAGCTTTTCAACATAAAAACAATTTTTTTTTTAAAAAAAGACCTTTGCCACTGTTGTACTTCACCCCAAGTCTTACATCCAAAGAATAAAACACTAATAAGTTTCACTTTTCAAAGACCACTTTTGAAGTTCAGGGCATTTATATTTGTGTACTCAAGTTTTGGTCAATGTGTCCCACGTTGATATGCTTTGCCTCTTGTAACTAGCATGTTTGGAAACTCTGTTTTTAATCGGGTTTATTTTATAAGCCCGATTTATGTAAATCGAGATAAATCTCCTCCACATATTTACCTCGTAGACCGTAAAAGTAACCTTGTAAACCGTAAAAGTTACTTCGTATTCCGTGAATCACGATTTATAAGTACTTATGGAGCTTCCATAAGCTAATCCAAACGAGCACTAAAATGGTTGAGCGGTCGTAAATCGGGCTTATATAATAAGCCCGATTTACGTACATCGAGATAAATCTCCTCCACATATTTACCTCGTAGACTGTAAAAGTTACTTCGTATTCCGTAAATCATTTATGGTCAATGTGTCCCACATTGATACTCTTTCCAAGTCGTAAATATAAAGTATAGTTGATTTTTTTTAAAGAAATTAAGAAAATTAAATAAATTACTTAATCATATCATATATTGTATATTATTAGATTATATATCAGTATATAAGTTAAACAAGAAAAAATGATAAATATAAGTACTTTAAAATAATTTCATTAGACGATAAATATAAGTACTTTAAAATAATTTCATTAGACAATAAATATAAGTACTTTAACATAATTTCATTAGCTTTTTTAATATTTTTTAAAAAATGAACTTTATCTTATATTTAAAACCGGAAGGAATATCTTTTTTTAAGTTAAAGATAAAGATGCTAACAGTTTGAGGTTATAAGTAAAATTAAACTCAACCTCCCACTAACAGAAAAACTTATTTGTCACTAAGCCACAAAATTATTGGCCCTCGTAACAATTTTGTTTCTAACAGCCTAAAGTTATAAGTGGGAACAAATCAATAACCTCCTACTTATAGAAAAACTTGTATGTCTCACAATAGATTCTTATTATTGACCTTTGAAGTTCATTAATGCTTGAGATGACGATGAAGATGAAAAAAAATCATGGCCTTTTCTGCTTCAAAGAGTCTAAAACAAAGGTAAGTTTTGAGCTCTTCGGCATCCAAATATGCATGCATCTAATAGGGTTTGGTGAAATTTGAAGTGGCACCTAAGAAAGGTACTCAGATTTCTTGTTCATCGCAAAAATGAACATCAATGTTTATTCAAGAGATGAAATACGAACCATCTAAAACAATGGCAATGAGAGTTTGGTGAATAATGTGCCATGTTAGTGAAAAGATGATTAGGATTAAGTGGGTGTAAAATTACAAGGGAAATGGAATAGATATATAATAAAGTTAACTAAAGAATAAAAGTGCAAAAAATTCATTTTCTTTACCATTATCCACTCCATTTATCTTTGTCTCTCATACTTCAAAGACATTTTACTTGCCACTAGATTTAGAAGATCCTCTTTTCTATCCCCATAAGACCTTAATTGTAGTGAAAGGCTTGGGAACAGTACAAGGCAAGGAAGCTAGCTGGTAAGGTGTAAATATACATTGATCTGAAAAAATAAATCTCATTATTCAAGCTGTACAAAAATTGTAGTATGATCACAATGCTGTGTGACTAAATAGAGTTACGAGGTAATATTTTCCTCAAAAAGCATTGGTGATCTTCTCATCTCAATCCTGTACTTTTGAGACATCTGCCCACAGGTCCAATCTCCTGTCCCCCTAACAGAAGCCAAAATTCTGTTTCTCAATAAATCCAGTAAGATCATGGAAACATTCCCTCGAGAAATTCGGCAAAGTTATCATCGTCATCAGTTTTATGATCACTTGCAGAAGTTGAAGCCCTTTTCCCTGTTAATATGTAAGAAATTCTCAGCTTACAGCAAGGGATTAGGTGCAAGGAGAAAGGATTTCCAAACATTCAGTTAAGAATCAAGTCAAGACTTGGGCAAGCTAAGTCTGAAGTTACAATCATGTTTAAAACCAGCACAAGAATATGCACAATTCAAACCAAATCAAGGAAAATGTATCTGTACTAACTAACAAAAGCCTGGCAAATTATGATATCTATCCACATAATCACCGGTTCCTTAGAAACTTGGTGCTTCTACTTATTACTTCCATGCTAAGAAACAGCTCAGCAGATGTACATCTGAAGCAATCAACAAAACTAATGATACCAAGGACTCAAAATCTCTCATCAGAAGAGACAGCCACATATTCAAGATGAAGCCACTCACACAATGATGACATATGGATGTTTGGAATAACCTCCCACCAAATGGGCTTCAGCTCCATATAACAAAAGCATACAGTGTCAATGACCAGAATATCATTTTCAGAAGGATCCTTTCACAGACTTCAGTCAACCAAGATAATCATGTTCATTTTTTTTATGAAAATACCCTGGATTCATTAATCCCAGTCAGACCTTCCAACCAAAAAAAACATGAAATGCATATTTACGGAATGCATGAGTAACAAACACTTTTATGCATATTTTATAAGCAGCAAGTTTTGCTTTCATGAAAAATAAATTGCCAAGTAATTCTGCAAACCAAGCAATAGAAAGAAAATATTGAAATAAGGCAACATCAAACCTTTTCGCCTCTTCTCTTTGCTTTTGTTGAGCTCATCTGAATCATCATCACTCTTTGATCGATTCCTACAAACCAAAGGACTCAATCTCGTATCTTTTTGTCAACTACCAGGCAATAGAGTCAGGAACGAAATTCTTACCTCTTCCGGCTTTCTTCCTGTTCTCCTTTTTCTAATTTTTCTTTCTCTTTCCTCCTCTTGTAATGAAGCTTCTCAGCACATCTTTAGCAACCATAAAATGAAAATTAAGAAAAGAGGTCCTTTTGCCCAAAAACATAGTGCATTTCCAATATTCTGTTCAAGGTCTCTGGACTAACTTCCTTACTATTAGTGTTTCGTAAAAAGGGAGTGCAAAATCTTCTAATCCAGCTCAATCTTGAAGTTGATTTTGAAGATCAATTACATGAATACCAGAACTTATATTTCAAGAAGTACCCCAAAAAAAAATCCCTTTATAGCAAAATAGGAAACCATAAAAAATCATTCGATTTTAATGCGAGTACGCCAACTAGATAGCTTGTTTGTGTAATTTTGTGTTTATTCCATGTCTGATAGGTTACAATCGTGACATTAGCAGAATATTATTCTTTGATTATATGAGCATTCAATGACTTATCTCATAATCTTCTCCTGCAAATCAAAATCTCATGCAGGCCAGAATTCAATGACTACTACATTACATTCAAGAATTTTCACTTCTTTCTCCACATTTTAAACCTTTCAAGCATCAATTTTTATTTGACACAATAATTTTCATAACGATGGCCATACTGAAAGTTTCAGTCACAACACTTAGATTTAACATTTCAAAATGTAAAATAAATTCATCCAGTATCAGATTTTTTTTTTAAAAAAGTGATTTTCTTCTGACAATGAATTCCACAGCAACCCCAACATGGACTTTTAGGACGTGTATCTGTGGTTGTTTGTAATGGACAAATTTTATTGTGAAATGTATTTCCTATAAATATTTAAGGAAAAAAGTATCTTTTTCATCCCGCTGGAAATTCATTTAGGGAAGAAGGGGGCTATGCAAACTTTCAAAGCAAAAGCTGGAAACCTCCTGTCCATGATCCATTGACTTAACGACAAAATTTTCATGAATATAATGATAATATACGTAACAAAGCTAGCAACAGCATATAATGGCTCACCTCTCACAGACTACCAACTTGACTAGGGCTTGTTTGTTTTCCCCAGCTTCGAAGTAACAAAAGTTCACCTGTGAAGAATGCAAAGAAATAGGAACATCAGCTACGACGAGGCAAACCACAATGACTCAGTTTTCAGGCAAAAGTTTTCAGCAGGACATAATACAACCCATTTATAAAACAAGAAATTGAACTCCCTCCTTCACTACAGTCTTCTCTCTCTCTCCCCCCTTTTTTTATTTTTTTTGCTTCTTTCATCTATCAAGCTTTTTTCCCACCATTAAATCAATACTCCTTCAATCTCAATCTGTCATTGAGAGGAATTTTATAGTATATGCCTATGTAGAACCAAACTGATACATCTAAGCCCCAAGCACAGATATGGCACATAGCAGGCTAGTGGAATAGATTGATGAATTATAAGAAAAACTTGCCTCGTAGCTTGCTAAGCCATCTTTCTCATCACAATGTTTGTTCCCACAAATGAACTGGCCTGCAAAGTTGCGTAGCCAATTAATTCTAAAATTTAACATGATTCTAGAGATTTTAAAAACTATATAAAACTTGAGACAATTAGTTCCATAACAGCATGAATGAAATAACAAGAAAATCTGAAGATAAGGTAATTGTACAAGCATGATCTTCAGAATAAGCATACGTATACTGCCAGAGGTTTTGTGAAGCAAGTTTGGAAACTATTCAACTTCTGGAGTTGATATTGGCTCATAGAGCCCAGAATACATTGATACAAAAATGAGTACATTATGTGTGTGCATTTATAGGGAGAGAAACTGTGTAGTGCAGGAATAAAAGAAACACTAGTGGAGTGAAATAAGGGTAATGGTGGAGACATATTGAAGAAAATAAGGAATGTTTTAAGACACTTGCAAGTCCACTAAGTTGTGTCTACATAAAGCCTTTTGTCTTCTAACACTCCCCCTCAAGCTGGAGAGTATATGTCAATCATTCCCAGCTTGCACTGAAATTCTTCAAACTTAGTTCTATCAAGAGGTTTTGTCATTATATCTGCAATCTGATTTTCAGATCTGATATGGAATAGACTCATGATGCCTGTTTCAATTTTTTCTTTGATAAAGTGCCTGTCTATCTCCACATGTTTTGTCCTATCATGATAAACTGGATTCTTAACCATTTCGATGCTAGCCTTGTTGTCGCACCAAACTTGTATTGGTCCCTCGTGTGGAATTCCCAACTCTTTAAGCAATCTGATGACCCAAATTCCTTCACAAACTCCATTGTTAATTGCTCTCAATTCTGCTTCAGCACTACTTTTTGATACCACAGTTTGTTTCTTGCTTCTCCACGTAACCAGATTTCCCCACACATATGTACAATACGCTAAGATGGATCTTCTAGTCTCTGGATCCCTTGCATGGTCTGCATCAGTGTAGATTTCTATATTTCTGGTAGTTCCTTTTCTAAAAAAGATTCCTCTTCCAGGATTAAATTTCAAATAGCTTAGGATTCTATACACTGCAGTCATATGTTCTTCTTGTGGTTGGTGCATGAATTGACTTACTATTCCAACCGCATAGCTAATGTCAGGGCGTATGTGAGTTAAGTATATGAGCTTCCCTACAATTCTTCTGTATCGTTCTGTGTTGACAGGGACACCTTTTGGTTTGATCTCCAGAAGACAACCTTCTTCCATTGGTGTTCCTTCAGGTTGTGCTCCCAACATCCCTGTCTCATGTAACAGGTCTAGTGTGTATTTCCGCTGAGATACACTGATGCCTTTTTTAGTTCTTGCCACTTCCATGCCTAGGAAATACCTCATTTGTCCCAGATCTTTTACTTGGAATTCAATTGACAAATTCTGTTTTAGCTGTCCAATACAGTCTTCATCATTTCCTGTAATGACTATGTCATCAACATAGACTATCAAGATGGTAACTTTTTCATTAACACGTTTGATGAATAAAGTGTCATCTGCTTGTCCTTGGATATACCCAAATCCCTTCATTGTTTTGGTGAATCTACCAAACCATGTCCTGGGTGACTGTTTAAGTCCATATAACGACTTATTGAGTTTGCACACAGAGTTGTTAGGAGCAGAAACTCCTTCTGGAATCTCCATATATACTTCTTCCTCCAAATTTCCATTCAAAAAGGCATTTTTCACGTCCAGTTGATGCAGAGACCAATCCAAATTAGCTACTATTGATAGTAGTACCTGGATGGTATTAAGTTTAGCTACTGGAGCGAATGTCTCCTGGTAATCAATGCCATATGTCTGAGTATAGCCTTTTGCAACAAGTCTTGCTTTGTATTTGTTGATACTTCCATCAGGATTGAATTTAGGTGTGAAGATCCACCTACATCCGACTGGCTTCTTTCCTTCAGGGAGCATTGTAATCTCCCACGTTTTATTGTCCTTTAGTGCCCTCAATTCTTCTTCTGCAGCTTGTTTCCATTTTGGATCAGCCATAGCTTGTTGGAATGTGTTGGGAACTTTTATCTGTGCACTGTTTACAACAAAGCTTTGCATTTTCATAGACAAGTTACCATATGAGACAAAGCGTTGAATTGGATGTTGAGTGCAAGTTCTTACCCCTTTTCTCAATGCAATAGGCCAACCCAGTTCTTCAGGATTTAATCCCGAATTGGAGTCTTGGTCGTTCCTTTGAATGGGAGAGATAGTACTATTAGTGTCTGGTTCTTCCCTTCCTTGTAGTCCGATATCCAACTCTGAATTGATCTCAACATTTGTTTGCAATTCCCCAGGTGTGGGTAAGGGTTGAGGTGTTCTTTGTTCAGGTTCAGGTTGAACAAAGGAGTCAATTGTGGTTATTGGATTAGGTGGAGGCAGTAATGGTGTTTGTGTCAAGCCTTTAGAGTTTTCCAAACTTAGCCATTCAATGTCAGTATACTCCCCCTGAATGGGTAATTTAGGATAAAATGCTTCATCTTCCAAGAAAACAGTATCCCGGGAGATTATGAGTTTTTTGGAAGTAGGACAGTAGCATTTGTACCCTTTTTGAGTAGAGGAATAGCCAAGAAAGATACACTTGTCTGCTCGAGCAGCAAATTTATTACCATCATTTTTATGAACAAAGACAACACACCCAAACACCTTTGGAGGTAAAGAATTGATCAATGGGCAAGTGGGAAATTGGTCAAGTAGTTTTTGGATAGGAGTGGTGTAATTGAGGACTTTGGACGGCATACAGTTAATGAGATAAGCTGCAGTGAGTACAGCATCACCCCAGAAGATGGTAGGCACATGTCGTTCCATCAATAAGGCTCGGGTTACTTCCAATAGGTGACGATTTTTCCTCTCAGCCACTCCATTTTGTTGAGGGGTGTAAGGGCATGAAGTTTGGTGATGAATTTCATGTTTAATGAGGAAGTCGTTAAAGGCATTACTCATGTATTCTTTTGCATTATCACTTCTTAAAACCTTAATGGAAGTATTGAATTGAGTTCGCACAAAGGTATAGAAGTTTTGAAATACTTGAGCTATTTCGGACTTGTCTTTCATTAAATACACCCATGTCGTTCTAGTATGATCATCTATGAGAGTAACAAACCACCTGGCATTGGTGAGAGTTTTGATTCGGGCAGGACCCCAAATGTCACTATGGATTAGGGTGAATGGTGAGGAGGGTATGTAAGGCTGTTTAGGATATGAGGATCGAGTTTGTTTGGCAAGTTGACAAGTTTCACAATGAAAAGGAATGGAGTTTTTATTGAATAAAGTAGGAAATACATGCTTCATATACTCAAAACTAGGATGACCTGAACGACAATGCCACAAGTGTACATCATGACTTTGAGAATTGAAGCTAACCAGTGTCCTTTCCTTCCTTGCATCGATCTTCACGTTTGATCCTTCAAGATAGTACAATCCATCCCATTCTCTAGAAGTCCCAATCGTCCGCCTCGATTTTAAATCCTGAAAAAGACAACAATCACCATTGAATGTTACTCGACATGATTGACTTCTAGTCAATTTACTCACAGATATAAGGTTACAAGTGTTGGCACAAACAGAACATTTTTAAGTTCCAAGTCATTAGATACTATGACCTTGCCAATTCCCTCAACCTTTGTGAAAACACCATTGGCAACTTTTACTTGAAGAAGTTCATGACAAAGTTTAAGGTTGTGGAATAAGGTTTTGTTACCTGTCATGTGATCTGTAGCTCCTGAATCTACAATCCAAGTATCTTTACTAGTTACTGTAGTGTTAAGGGCAATAATTGAATTACTTGATTGTACTAGATTCACACTAGGAGTAGATTTGGACTTATTCTGTTTTTCAAGCATTTGGCGAAACAGCTGTACTTCTTCAAAGCTTAGGTATGCATTATCTTCAGCTCTTTGATCTGCTGCAGTGAAGTTGACATTAGGCGACAAATGTTGTTTGTTGGTTGATGGCTTACCATGTAACTTCCAGCATTCCTCTTTGATGTGGCCCTTTTTCTTGCAGTAGTTGCACCATTTATTATTCCTCTGTTCATCTTTTGTTCCTTTCGCTGCAAGAGCTGAACTTTCAGTTTGGATGGAAGAACAGCTTCGAGTCAGTAGTTTCCTGCTTTCTTCAAATTGCACATGGTTGACAACTTCACGAAGGGAAGGCAGAGGTTTTAGTCCCATGATTCGACCTCTTATCTCTTCAAAAGAGTTATTGAGCCCGAGAAGGAAGTCATATATTCTTCCCTCGTCCGTTAGTCTTCTATGTAACTGGGCATCTTTGACAGTATCCCATGGATGAATATCGCAGAGGTCTTGTTGTTGCCAGATTTTCATCAAGGCATTATAATATTCTGTAACTGTCAAGTTACCTTGCCTTAAGTCTCGAAGTTGTCGTTTCAAGTGAAGTAACGCAGCGGTGTTTTCAAGGGAAGAGTAAGTTTGTCTTGCTGCATCCCAGATTTCCTTTGCTGTATCTGCTAGGAGATAGCTTTCACTCATGTCATCTGTCATAGAATTGCACAACCAAGTCATAACTTGATTGTTTTCAGCAAACCATGTGTCAAAATTTGGATCATTTGGAGTAGGTTGAGGTGCTGCTCCATTGATATATTTGTCCTTCCGCTTCCCACGAATATACCTTAGCACAGTTTGAGACCACTGAAGATAGTTTCGCCCATTGAACCTGTGGTTAATGGACATTATTTGACTATCTGAGAGTTCTGGAGTCGTCACCGTTCTGTTGGTTGAGGTATGAGTGGTGGAAAAAGATTCTTCAGAATTTGTACCTGACATAAGTGCTACTGGAATAGCCCTGTTTTTGGTTGAATTTTCAGGAAAAGAGCCAAAACGAGGAGGGAATTCAGAGGGATTCATGGTTCTGAAAAACAAAAGGTCGCCGGAGAACAGTACGGACGGTGGCGCGAGGTCACGCGCCGGCAGTTGTGGAGGCGCGTGGGGTCACGCGCCGGCTCCTTTTGACGCCGTGCTTCTGGGTTCCGCCGATCGGCGGTTTCCGGTCGTTCCTGTGGTGGCGGTGAGACTTCACTCGCCGTCACTCACAATGTTTTAGTTCTCACCGTCCCTCTCGCTGTTTCTCTCTGTCGCTCAAATTCTGGCATCAGTGACTATCTCACTGTTGCCTCACCCTCAGTATAGAACCTGCTTTGATACCATATTGGCTCATAGAGCCCAGAATACATTGATACAAAAATGAGTACATTATGTGTGTGCATTTATAGGGAGAGAAACTGTGTAGTGCAGGAATAAAAGAAACACTAGTGGAGTGAAATAAGGGTAATGGTGGAGACATAGTGCAGAAAATAAGGAATGTTTTAAGACACTTGCAAGTCCACTAAGTTGTGTCTACATAAAGCCTTTTGTCTTCTAACAGTTGACAAAAACAATGAGTGATATAGTAGATAAAACGTAATTTTATCAAACCCAATATATTTTGTTTAAGGCTAAAAATAATAATATCAATGATTATAATAATCAATTTTCTTCTAAAAGGACCAGTAACAATGCATTTGGACACTTAGATGAGTTAAAACTTTATTCACTTAAATTGCTCTCGGCGAATTAAGTGTTGGGTTAACAATATCACAAGCCTAGGGGGTGAAAAATGATTCCTCAGTAGCCAGCAAAATGTCATTACCCTTGCCAGATATCACTTCCTTCTCTGTCCTCCATCTGAGGCCAATCTACAAGAATATGCCATTATTAATATATGACATTTAAAATGCACTTGGTCACAGCAAAAGTTTAAATGACACAAAATTGGGGAGCCTCTACCACCAAAATCCCATGAAACTGCAATTACACCAAAATCTCCCGTCTCATGATTTTAAGAATGTATTAAAGAAATTAAAAAATTGACTTCTCCGTCCAGAAAGATATATCGTTCATAAAACTAAAAACACATAATATTATCAACAAGTATCAATAACCCCAAACCTGCAGTACACAATGAGTTCAAGAATAGCCCAAAGTAGAAACCTCTGTGCCTAGAGGCGGGATCAGATTGCAAATGCAAACACTAAACCCCTTGGGCCAGTGACTTACCAAACAACAAAATGATATAATAGAAAAACCAACAAAAGGATGGCAGCATTTCGAATGCGGTAGGAAAGTTCCATAGGCATCAAGTAAATCACCTTGCCACTCTTGTAATGAGACATATCAGCAATGCAATATCTTCAGAAAAATCAATTAAGGCAACAAGCAAACAAGAGGATTTGGCATCAGTAAAACTAGAACGTTATAGGAAAAATTAAATAAAAAGCAACACAATTTTACAGTAGCAGACCTATGAACATCAAAGACGGTCAAAGTTCATAAATTATTCACTTAAGTTTTTCATTAGCATATTCACAAACTAATGTAGTATGATGTGTAAATAGTAAAATTCTAAATCAATCAGTCCAAAAAATGATAGATCTGACGTAAAATAGAAAGGAAAATAGGTGGGCTCTTGATAGATCTTTATGATATGAATTTAGGAGATTAGGGATGGAAAGAAGATTAGAGGGTTGAAGAAGAAGAGAGAAGAAGAAGTAGAGAGATAGAGAACAGAGAGAACACATTATCATTCCATCATCATAAAATCTGATTACAATAGGGAATGGACTCCTATTTATAGGCAAACTAGACTTATTGATCAAGATAAGGCTAAAACTAACTGCTAGCTCTAACTAACTTTTAAGTTTTTATTACATTTATATATCAATACCCCTCCCAAAACATCCTTGCCCTCAAGGATGATTGACAATAAAACACAAATATGACCCTCCAAAAAAAAAAAAAAAAAGACAACTGAAACAACAAAAAATTAAGCCTAAGTTGCTAAATTCTAGCAAACCTTCAGCTGAACACTGTTGAAATCCTAACTTGTTTGGATTAGCTTATGGAAGCTCCATAAGTGCTTATGAATCATGATTTACGGAATACGAAGTAGCTTTTACGGTCTACGAGGTAAATATGTGGAGGAGATTTATCTCGATTTACGTAAATCGGGCTTATATAATAAGCCCGATTCAATATCGCTCAGCCAAACATGCCTATAAGACTTGATCTTGCCGCTCACTTCACCTTTGTCTTGTCTTTTCTACTTAGAGAACATAATCTCCCATAAAGCATTTTAATCAACTTGCCCTTAAACTAGATCTGAACCTTAACTCTTGTTGGAGGAACTTGAATAGTTGAAACCCAGTTGAGAGACAAATTTGTAGGCTTCATAAATGTAACCCATTGCAGCAACGAATTTGGGTATTTTTCATGAAAAATAAAGCCCATATAGTCATCTATTAGAACCAAACCCATTGTACCATTAAAAACCTTTTGCCGCTGAAAGAGAGTGCCATCCGGCTGTGAATTTGCAGATAGATCTGTATTATTTGTCTTGAAAACGCAGCTAAAGAGGGACAACTGTACATTTGACTTTTCAACCTGAAGTTGTAGCAGCCACTTACAAAAAATGCAACACAGCTGTAACCCTCTATTTGCAGGAGGAATTGTACCAGAATAGTGAATGCAAGCCAGCTGTTTTAGAGGGCAAGGATGTCGGGTATTGATATGACATTGTAATTATTTGATTTTGAAATATAGTTAGTTTAGTTGATTAGACTTAGTGGCATTAGCTGTTTAGGAGCTGCTCTAACCAAACATACCTTAATCATATCTAATAACTAAATAGCCTTAGGGTGATAAGTGTCCCTGTTTTAATGAATTCTCTACTGCCTCCCTACTAATTCCTCCTATATATATGGCAGATTGCTTATTGTAAAATCAGATTTGCATTGCTATTGAAGTTCTAGTGAATAATTCAGATTAATCTACTCTCTCTCTTACTCTCTTCTATTTCTTCTTCATCAACCCTCTAATCCTCTTCTCTTCCACCCTAATTCTCAATTCTCAAGATTGAAATTACAAAAGGCTATCAGCTCTTACGGGTAAGTTGAATTAGCATGGGTCGATGGACAAAAATTTTAGTGGCCAAAAGAAAACTGAACGAAGATTTTAGCAAGAAAGATATAATAAGGATATCTAGCTAGCCATGCAAGGCATTGGCCCAGAGATTAATTTTTTATTTCAACACTCATTAAAAATAAATTGAAAGGGGGAAGGAAAACTGGTGTTAAAGAGAAGCATATGGAGCTTATATGAAGCAATTTCACAAGAACATGCTCAGACTCCACAAATGGCATGCTTGCATCAGTACAAATCAACAGCAACGTCAGTCAGTCAGTCATCAGAGTTTTTATTTAGCACTTTTTTAGCAAAATAATTTTCCTACAGAATGCTCCTGGCGGCAAGCAGAACTGTGAGTTGATGTTGGAACTTGGAATTTGAAAGAATAAATTAGGATTAGGAAGAAGAATTATAATCGGAAATATCTCTAGAACCAGAATCTGAAATTCCAGAGGAAGAGTACAGAAACATTCTGCTAAATAATATTCATCACACCCTAATATGTTTTACAACCACATATATATAAGTAAAGTTAACATAACTGACTATCAATCTGTAATAACTACCCAAGACACTTGGCAATCCTACAAACCTAGAAAATAACTGTACATGCATAGTCACAATAATAACTGATTTCTAAACCAACTACTCTCTATTCATGCGTTTTCTTCTAGAATAAACCAAGAGAGGCTGTGGTGTCCTATCAATACCCTCCCCTTGAAGTTTTGCCTTGTCCTCAAGGCGAAATGCAGGAAATTGAGCTACAGTAGAATCGATTCCCAACTAGACTCCTCAGGTGGACAATCCTTCCATTGAATAAGAAGTTCAAGAGAAGGAACCCCATCAATATCAACAATTCTTGAGGTCAACACTTGGTCAGGTTCTAGAATGAGCTCCCAATCGGCAGTTACAAGTAAAGGAGGAACGGAAATGTGAGAATCACAACCATGGGCCTGCCGGAGCAAGGAGACATGAAAAATTGGATGAACACGTGAGCCAGGAGGAAGCTGGATTTCATAAGCTACCTCTCCAATTCGTCGAACAATAGGATAGGGGCCAAAATAACGAGCAGAAAGCTTGTGGAAACGATGTGAAGACAGAGATCTCTGACAATAGGGCTGGATTTTGAGGAAAACCAGATCCCTAGGTTGAAATTGCACCTCACATCTATGTGAATCTGCTTGCTGTTTCATTCGGTCTTGAGATTAGACTCGATCAAATCTAAAATAGCATCACGTTCTGAAAAGAAGTCCTCGAGGTCAGCAAGAGGAGTAGTGCCTTGAAAATAAGGCACCAATGAAGGTGGATCCTTGCCATAAACAAGTTTAAAAGGAGTATAACCTGTAGAAGTGTGATAACCCGTGTTATAGGAGAACTCAGCCAATGAAGAAAGCGATACCAACCCTTTTGATGGTCCTGACAAAAACAGCGTAAATAGGTTTCTAAGCACCGATTCACCACTTCAGTTTGGCCATCTGTCTGCGAGTGATAAGAAGTACTCATTTTGAGTTTAGTACCAGAAAGTTTAAACAATTCTTGCCAAAAAGAACTCAGGAAAATAGGATCTCGGTCAGAAACAATAGATTTAGGAACACCATGGAGGCGAACAATCTCCTTACAAAAGAGGGCAGCAACTATCTTAGCAGTAAAAGGATGTGCCAGACCAAGGAAATGAGCAAATTTGCTAAAGCGATCCACCACAACCAGAATAACATCAAATCCATGAGATTTGGGCAGACCCGTAATAAAATCAAGAGAAATATCCTCCCAAATATGCTGAGGAATAGGCAAAGGTTGCAATAGACTTGCTGGTGATTAAGGTATATACTTACTGCGCTGACAAATAAGGCAGTTCTGAACAAAATCATTGACCTTCTCCTTCATATTTCTCCAAAAGTAATGTTGCTGCAGTCGTTTGAGAGTTTTAAGCACACCACCATGTCCACCAATTGGAGATGTGTGAGCCTCAGAAATGAGCAAGGAAGAGTAGACTCAGCTGGAATAACCAATCTGGTTTTGTAATACAGCTTCCCAGAAACCAAAGAATATTGGGGAACTGAGTGAGGATCAGTCTGAAGAGATCTGTAGATTTGACTGGTGAAAGAATCTTGCTGCAACAAAAGAGACAAATCCTCAAAATCAGAAGCATGAGGGATGAGTAATGAAAAGAAATCTCCAGAATGATGGCAGCGGGATAAAGCATCAGCGCCTTGATTTGTAGCACCGGGCTTGTAAACAATATCAAAATCAAATGGAAGGAGCTTTAAAAGAAGGCGCTGCTGCTCTGGTGTAGTCACTCTTTGCTTCATGAGATATTTCAGACTGAAGTGATCTGTGTGGACTAAGAACTTTCGGCCAAGTAAATAATGCTTCCACTTATTTAAAGCCATCACCAAAGCGAATAACTCTCGGTCATAAACAGATTTATGCCTGTGAGAAGGGGATAATCCTTTGCTGTAATAAGCAATAGGATGTCCGTCTTGTTGTAGAATAGCACCAATTCCAGAAGATGATGCATCACATTCAACAATAAATGGTTTAGAAAAGTCTGGTAATTGTAAAACAGGAAACTGAGTAAGTGCTGCCTTGAGATCCTCAAAAGCAGCTAGTGAATTTCGATCCCACTGAAAAGCATCCTTTCTAGTCATATCAGTAAGAGGTTTGGCAATATGCCCATAGTGATAGACAAACCTTCTATAGTACCTTGTGAGGCCTAAAAAGCCACGCAATTCTGAAATGTCCTATGGAAGAGGCCAATCATTAACAACAGCCACTTTATCAGGATCAACCGAAACTCCCTTTGCAGAAATAATATGGCCCAAAAAGATGTCTAATTGGAGGAAATCACATTTTTTGGGATTGGCATAAAACTCATTGTGCTGCAAGACCCGCAAAATGGTGTTTAAGTGTGCCATATGGTCCTGGAAGTCCTTACTATACACCAATATATCATCAAAAAACACTAGGATGAACTTCCTTAAAAATGGACGAAACAAGTCATTCATTGTGGCTTGGAATGTAGCAGGGGCATTTGTAAGGCCGAATGGCATGACAGTAAATTCATAGTGGCCAGAATGAGTGCGAAAAGCAGTTTTGGGAATATCAGAGGGAAGGGCTCTTATTTGATGGTAACCAGATCGAAGGTCAATCTTAGAAAAAAATGTGGCACCAAATAATTCGTCGATCAATTCATCAATAGTAGGAGTAGGGTACTTATCTGGTATAGTAATGCGATTAAGTTCGCGATAGTCAACACAAAACCTCCAAGAAGAATCTTTCTTAGGTACCAAAAGTACTGGGCTTGCAAATGGGCTAACACTTGACTGTATAAAACCTTTCTGTAACAATTCTGCCACTTGCTTTTCAATATCATCTTTCTGTGCGTGAGGATATCTATAAGGACGGATGTTAGGAGGAACCACATTAGGATAAAGAGGTATGGCATGGCTATGCTCTCTGAATGGTGGTAAAGACTGAGGTTCGTGAAACACAGAAGAATAAAGCTGCAACAAATCCTCTAAAGCATCAAATCGGTGAACCAGAGAATTACAAACATAGCTGCAGAGGGAAGCCGAAGTAACATGTTGAGGGATACCTTGTAACTTATACCTTTTGCCATCAACCCAAAAAATCATAAACATCTTCTGCCAGTTTGCTTCTACAGTATTTAAAGATGCCAACCATTTGATGCCAAGAACCATATCAACATAGCTGCAGTGGCTCACCTTCAACCGAGTTAGTTGCTTCATCCATCTCCTTAGATAATTCCATTAATTTCAGCGTCGTGGATTTGCAACGGTGTCCAGGAGCAAATCTCTCGCCACATCTAAAGCAAAGGCCTTTCTCACGCTGACTTTGCTTTTCCTGATCTGAAATAGCTGATGTGGGTGTAATATATGGAGGATGATAGTTAACCGCTGAAGACGACGGTTTAGGAAAGAAAGTCGTCCGTTGATTAGAAGCGGCTGACACCCCCCAAGGCTAACGTGGAAAGCTCCTAGTATCTTGCCAATTATTCAAATTCTCCGTCCCTCGTGGATAATAATTGCGCGGTGCAACTGTCGGCGGTTGTTGAGATTGGAGTTTCGCTTCGAATTCTAGTGCAAGACTTACGGCTTTGTAGACCGTTCGTGGTTTCTGAATTTTGATATCAGCCTGTAGTTCCTCTTTTAATCCATTGATAAAAACCCCAAGAAGACAATGCTCCGGCCAGCCTTGTACACGTGATTGATGCCGAACAAACTATTGCTTGTATTCACTCACCGACTCAAGTTGTTTCATGCTACAAAAATGCACGTCAGGATTTTGAAATTCTGCAGGACCAAATTGTTCTTGAAAGATCTGTACTAACTCATCCCAGAATCTAATGGTTTGGTCGGAAGAAACCCAGGTGAATGTATCCAACACATCTCCCTCGAGATTCATCGCCGCCACATCGATCTTTAATTCTTCAGGGGTCTAATAATATTGGAAATACTTCTCTGCTTTCATGACCCAGCCCCTAGGATCGCCTCCTTCATATTTCAGAAATTCGACTTTCGAATGAGGGAGTTTTGTTGGGTTTCTGTTCCACCAAGGATTCTCAGTATCTCCTTCATCAATTTCTTCATATGGGTCCCTTTGAACATAACTCAGCTGCCCTTGAACGAACTCCGGTGATTTCTGCTTCTTCAAGTTGTTAATCTCGGCATTCATTTGATTTAATTGCAGGAGAATGGCAGAAAGTTGTTGCGCATGAATATCAGGAGGTGCGTGGTTTGGTTGCTGTACCAGAATTACTGCTTGATCATCTCTTGGGTGGGAGTTGTGTGACGGTTCCGCACTCTGGTTCGGAATAAGAGGATCACTTTCATGAGAGGAAGAACGAGTATTAACCATGTTCTCTTATTAGGTCCAAGGATTTTCTGCTCTGATACCAAGTTGTTGGAACTTGGAATTTGAAAGAATAAATTAGGATTAGGAAGAAGAATTATAATCGGAAATATCTCTAGAACCAGAATCTGAAATTCCAGAGGAAGAGTACAGAAACATTCTGCTAAATAATATTCATCACACCCTAATATGTTTTACAACCACATATATATAAGTAAAGTTAACATAACTGACTATCAATCTGCAATAACTACCTAAGACACTTGGCAATCCTACAAACCTAGAAAATAACCGTACATGCATAGTCACAATAATAACTGATTTCTAAACCAACTACTCTCTATTCATGCGTTTTCTTCTAGAATAAACCAAGAGAGGCTGTGGTGTCCTATCAGTTGACTGGTGGGCATAAAATGTTATTGAGTTCTCTAAATTTGAGTAGCATTATATTTAAATTAGGCATGATGCAGATTTCTTTTGTCAACTTGGTAAAACAAATGAAAGTCAAAGTCTGAGATTGCATCAAAAAAAAGTATTACCAGAGCTTTTTTTAAAATTTTGAAACAAATAAAAATCAGCCAGTTCTCTTTCAATATCAATAAGTTCAGTAAAGCAAGGATCAAGTTGTTAAGGATACTCTTTGAAAAGCTTGTCGTAGTAACGTTTCACCAGCCTTTGTTCCCATGAAGGATCCATATCATCTTCTTCAGAGCGTATGAATCTTGCATTGCATTTGAATTAAAAACATCATAAATTCAGGCAATCCACATATTGGGAAAATGATGAGTAGATGTTGAGAAAAGCTTCAGGCCATACGCCCTCAGCAATATCACAAACAAATAGCAACCAAAACCAAGAACGTGCTTACCTATATCCTTCTCTTAGTGTGTCTTTATCTGTTTTAATAGGCAAACGTAAATTGGAAGGTTTTTCTTTCCCATAGAAGCTAACTGTGACACCAATAGAGGATTCTTAGCACTTAGAAGACTTGTCAAAACATGATGCAGCCATAGCCAGGATGTAGAAAACCAATTAAAGCTTCCACATAGTAATTAATAAACCGAACATATTATGATCAATCAGCAATCCACAAAAGGCATGTAAAAAATAAGAAACATTTCACAAGAATAAACTGCCACACCTCAGGAACCTATTGTTTTATGAGATGGTACTAGATCTCAGCGAAGGAAAAAATCTACAGCTCTAGTTACTACGAAGGGGGATGTGAGGATGATTGTAGCCTCCTTCCTTCTAAGTGGGGGAGACTGTTCATCACCCACTTGCTTTAGGACATTAAGGACCCAACAAATCAAGTGCTCAAAATTTGCTTAATTTCCTTAGTGTCCACTCCTGGTCCATCTGACACGGATCAAATGTCTGGAATTTAGTAATAGATCATAACTAAAGGAAATCCAAATGGCGAAAGATACTTTTATCTCTCCTGACAATGCGTCCATTGAAATGGCCCCAAAAATCAAGTTGAACGACGAGTGCATCACCCATTCCCTTCTAAGATATCCAAACCTACTCAAAAAATACACATTTTCGCACTTACAAATCACAATGACCAGGTCACTTAATTTAAGAAACACACATTTGCTGTACTTACACAAACCTTGAGCATACCAAATATGAAAAATTGAACAGAAAAAAAACGATTGAAGCTTTGAGAGTGGAAAAGGGGCAATTCCCAAATGTTGTTCAAATGAAACTACAGGTTCAATATATTACCATACCGTAATCATTTAGGAACTTCTTGTGCCGATCATAAGCATTGAGCCCTCGAATATGTGCCTGGTATTGCCTACAATACCATTAAAATTAAAAAGGAATTACTACTTAGGCAAGAAGGCGAGTGGAATAACACAGAAAATTAGGGGAACCAAAATAAACAAACGCACTGTTTTCTCTCTTCTCTCTCAAAAATTGCTGATTTGAGAGACCCAAACGATGCCATCCTTGTCGCTCCCACTGCAAAACCCTAGTTGCCAATAGTCAGGCGGAACAAAGTTGTTTCGGCTCCAGAGAGAGAAGCCTGAGAACTGGCGGGGAAATGTAAAACGACATTAGTTAATAATCTGTCATTCGATTCCTTTCTAAGCTTTGGGAAGACGACATGTCGTTTTACTTCTGTGACCTGAAGAGTTGTTAGGCCTTCGTCTTTGATTGACTGGTGTTCAAACCTTGTTTTTTAATGGACCCAATATGGAACTGAAAGCAATTGTTTTGAAGAATATGACGTTTTCGGAGTGTTTTGCCATAATTTTCTCATAATGTAGTTAATAATTTCTCAAAATTCAATATTGAGGAGGCTATTAAAGGTTGGTGCAAGTTTGTTTTAATTTTTTAAAAATATTTTTATAATTTATAAGATAAATATACGAGGGAATTCTATCTTGACTTACAGAAGAAGACTTTAAAACTATAGTTAAGAGATTTTCCAAACAGGTACAAAATGTATATATATGAGACTCGTTACTTGTAGAGTATTGCTCACAATTTGTCAACAAAATTAGGAAAAAGCTCAATGTTGTATTTTTTTTTTTTTGGCTAGCAGAAAATCGCTGAATGTTAAAAGTTGTATTAATCATTTAATCTTTTAAGAAGATGGATCAATATATATTAGTTCAATTGAAAAACACCGATTTCATATCTCAGGAAGGTGGATAGATATTAAATTAAGGGTCTGTTTGGTTAGATTGCACTATCACCTGAAATGCAATGTAATGGAAATGCAATGTAATACTAATTATAAGGATGATGTTTGGTACGCTTTTTAAAATGGGCTGTAATGAGTTATTTTATAATAATGTTTCAAAATTAATATATTTTTAAAAGACCACTTTACCCTTTAAAATAATTCACAGCCTCCAAGCCCACTTTCTTCGACAATTAGATTGAACCCTATTGCTAGCAACCATTCCTCTCACGTAGGCGGAGGAAGAGTGGAGGGGACAATGATGGTAGAGGATGAGCATGGCAGAGGGGATGAACGATGACGCCGAAAGACGAGCATGACAGACGAGACAATGATAGTGGAGGACGAGTACGACAAATGGGAGCGATGATGGCAAAGGATAAGCATGGCGAGGTCACCGATTTCGCCGACTTCGGTGTCGTCCACATGGTTGGCGGCATTGCCAGATTTTGGGGTGCCTTTATTAAAGGCCCACGTACAATAAGATTCAATCACGAAGGAAAACTCGTGGCAATGGAGTGCAGTTGGAAGAACCCGACGTGATGACAACACTGGCCGGTTCCGTGGTGGCTAGGGATGGAAATAGGCCAAGCCAGGTCAGGCTTGTACCTTAACAGGCCTGGCCTGTTAACGCACTGGATGGCCTGAGCCTGGACTGTGGCCTATAAAAGGTATTTTTTTCGGCCTAAGCCTGGCCTGTGGCCTACTAAGGAGGCCTAGAATTAAAAAAAATTAAGCAAGCTAATAGACTACAGGCTTCACAACAGGCCTACTTCAAACAGACTAAAAACAAGCCTATTTCAAACAGGTCGAAAACATGTCCAATTACATAAATTAATGATCCAAAATACATCATATACAACATAATAATTTTTAGTACAAGTTCACCAATTTTCACATCAAATCTTCAATATAATTTCTTATTCTCCTTCGAAGACCTTGGAAAAAATTAATCAAATATATAGTATTAGAGCATAACACAATTTAACAAGTAATATGTATAAGAAATGATAACTCTAACCAATTATATGCCAAACTTCTGAATTAGAGAGAAATATTTGGATCAGAAAACTTACTTGTGAGGTAAATGTAGAACTTAGTATCATCACAAATAAATAAAATCGCAATCTTCAAAAAATAAAAGAACAGTGGCCACGTACCCTGCCAATATATGAATAGATGCATTGCACATTATCTGTTTACTTTTCAAGCGCTTAAGAATTTTACAGTAACAGTAACATACTGATATTAATAATTGAACAGTACATTTTTTTGTAAATCTCCATGATCAATGCATGTCTTCTAATGTCTACTAAAAGCACTTCAAAATGCTATAGAGAATATCTATTGATTTGTAAGAGAACTTTTGCAAATAACATTGGTACTGTGGTATTAAAAGAAATCATGTATTCACATAATTGTTAGATATCTCAACTCCAAACCCTTGAAACATTTAGTTCAGTACAGAACTTTCCACTCAGACTAAAGTTATAGTCCAACAAGAACTGTCCACCTATTTTTGAGATCGTGTGGATAAATGTTCACTCCCCAGTTATTTTAGGTTTAGAAATCCAAGGCCAGAAGTAGTTAAGTCACTAAATCTTAATTATAATTGTAAAGCAAACAATCCATATGTCATTAAAATTCAGACGCTTCACAGAATAGAATGTCTTCATTTTAACAGCTTTTTTTATTAAAATAAAAAGGGGAGGCAATAACATATACTATATGTAATTGAAGTTCACAAAATAAGAGCCACGTCTATTATGTTATCCTCCCAAAATTTCTATGATCATCAATTTCGTATTTTGCCTTTACCTTCAGTTGGCGAGCTTATTTTCTCTTTTAAATCAAGCATGCACATATCAGTATGGAAAATGTAAATTGAGTAATCATCTTTCAGATAAGAGGTAGCACATCGTCACACAAAAATTGAGATGTGAAAAATGGAGATGAACACAAATTTATAGTGAAAAATTCATATGTTTCTATTACCATCTATTATAGTGAAAAATATAAAATCAAACAAAACTATAACAACCTGATTAAAAAAATAAGAGAGAAAATGCAAAGAGGTGAGGACATACCTGTAGCTGTGAGAGGGAGATCGTCGGACTGTCGGCCAATAGGTGAGGATTGGTCGAAGGAGAAAGCAAGCTGAGATCAGACTTGTTGATTGTTGGCGCTGCAACTGAAAACTGAGGCAAGAGAGTGGTTAGAGACGAGAGGGAGATCAGGCAGAGACGAGACGAGTGGTCGGCCGCTGCTTGAATAGTGTTTGGGAATGGGATTTATGGTTAGCTTGATGAATGATGAGTGACTGAAGTGAAGGCTAAAGAAGACACACACACACACACACACACGTGACACACCACATGCTTAATTTTTTTTATAACTTAACAGGCTCAGGCCTGTCAGTAAGCCTAGGCCTAGCCTGTTTACAAAAATAGGCCTGGGCCTGGCCGTTTAGCCTGACAAGTCAGGCCGGAAACAGGCTAAGGCACAGGCCCCTGACAGGCCGCTTGGCCTGTTTCTACCCTTAGCGGTGGCACTGACTACCTTGTTTAGAAAACGCCTCATGAGTAGAAACTGTAATTTGACAGACTTATGCAATGGGCTGCTGGGAGGATTTGCGACTATTACCTCTGGTTGCTCGGTGGTTGACCCATGGGTGGCAGTTATATGTGGGTTTGTGGCAGCTTGGGTACTGATTAGATACAACATTGCGGTGGAAAAGTTGAAGTACGATAATCATTTAGAGACTGCACAACTTCATGGAGGTTGTGGAGCATGGGGAATAATCTTCACAGCACTATTTAGGAGAAAGGAGTATGTGAATGAGGTATATCTAGGGGTTGAAGGTAGGCCATATGGTTTACTTATAAGAGAAAGAGGGAGGCTATAGGGAGCACATATTGTTCAGATTTTGGTGATTATGGCTTGGGTTTGTGGATTGCTAGGGCTTTTGAGAAGAAGAAAAAATGATGATAGCCTCTTTTTAATGATTTGTTTCGTGAGGGAAAATCATGTCTTTTTATTATATTAGTAGGGTTAAAATTGAGATTTCACTAATGATTACAAGCCTGCAATGAGTTTTCATAGGGGTACCCTATGAATTGAAATTACCAAAAAATGTGCAGTCTGTTTTACAATTGCAATCTACATTACCATTAATAAGCCCAACCAAACGGGCTACCAATGGTAATGCAATAAAGATTACCATTCGCAAGTTTGCAACGCAATATAACCAAACGGGCCCTAAGTCTTTCGGTGTTGCAATTAAATTAAATGTGATGATAAGTTAGGTGATAAGCATGTTAGTTGAAATGCTCAAATGTTTTTTTGGCAAAAAAAATCTCAAAAGTTTTAGTGTGAGTCTTTTGTTTGTTAGACAGATACTAATGACATGAGGTTACAAATGGGGTCAAACTCATGACCTTCCATCTATCGGAAAGTTTTCATGCCATTAGGTCACAAAGTCATTAGTGGTTTCTATTAAAGGTTAAAGAGCTTAAATGGCCCGAAAGTTTTCACGTGTAGGTATTGGGCACCTGGAAGTTTTCAACGGGGCAAATGTGCCCTGAAAGTTTAAAAAACAAAACAATTTTGCCCCTCCGTTAACAAACCCTAATGATCAACAAACGTTGACCAAATATGTAAAGGTGACATGTTTATGTGGCATCCTCCTCACCCTTTTTTGTCCACGTTAGTCGTCATTTTAAAAAAAAAACTCATCTCCTCTCCTGCAATGTCTCCGGTCTTTGATATAAGACTCAACTGAGTTATTTGGGGACATTAAAAAAGCTAAATAAATTATTTAATCATATATTAGTTTATAATTTAAATAAATTAATTTAGAAAAATGATAAATATAAATACATTAAATTAATTTATTTAACTACCCAAATTAATCAATTGGTGGAACTAGTATTTTAAAAAAAACATATGTCATTAAAATGTGAAACTCCTGAAGTACCCTACCAAAAAAAATCCTCCCCCTAAACCATCTATCATAGAGTATTTCACTATCTTTGCTGGTGTCCGAATCAGTGTACTAGGGGTGTGTATCAATTTCTCATCCCGATCTTGAGTAAATCGGGATGGGATGAAATTTTCGGGAAAGAAAAAATTATGGATCTAGAAAACTGCAGTCGAGATCAGGAATGAGATTTCCCGATCCTGAATTTTTCCTAATCCCCAAATAATATATATAAGATTTTTTTTATTTTGTAATTAAAACTCAAGAAAGTAGCCAAGCACTAAGCATCGAGCCGTTTAACACAGTCTTATGAGTTCTGAGCCCTAATTTCCCTTTCTTGCTCTCTCTGCCATTAGCCCAAAAGAAAGTTGCTGTTTATTTTCAGTGGTGATGACGTATTATTCGAATTGCTCTGCTCTGGTCGTCTGATCATAATCTTCGTTTAGCAGGTAATTTATGTATTTCAAAGCTTTAAACCCTTGTTCTTTCTTCATGGCCTGAGTTGTACAATAAGTACAAACCACATTCCCATAGGTATATGCTAATTCCTAGCTTCAGCCAGTGATAGAAACGGAAGTGCCATTCCCGATCGCTCATCCCTTTTTCCTGTCAATGCTCCTGGCTTTTTCTTCTTTGGTATCTCTGCCTATCATTGCTTGCTTGTGGCAATCGTTCTCTGTAAGTCTGTAGTAGATTTTTCTTCTCCAAATCACTCTATTTTGCTTATGAGCTTAAAGATACTAGAGCTAAGATATCTAATTGCCATTGGGTTCTCTATTTTTCTTCATTGGTTTCGACTTTTATTGGTGACTTGAGCAGAAATTAACATTGTTCTGTATGCAGAAAGCCTAAAATATATGAGGTTTTGACTTTAATTATTGACTTAAGCAGAAACTGACTTTTATTGTTGACTTGAGCATATCATTATGTAATATATACACATTTTTACTCTTCAAACTATTATTGATGATAGAGCCAGCCCTCCATACATTCTGGTTGAAGAAAGAATAAACCAAAATTTCAAATTATTCAGCTCTGACAATATTTATGAATGGAATATTGATGGCCAAAGTGAAACAAACATTTTGCAAACTTTACAACATATGACCATGGTCACAAATGCTTACCAAACACAACATAATTATTCTGAAGAAGAAATAACTAGCCTTTTAGTATCTGGATTTACCAGACAGCTTAAAGGTTGGTGGGATTTTTATCTCTCTTCTGAGGATAAAACAATAATCTTCACAACTATTAAAGCTCAATCAAATGGAACACCTATTACCCATAATGGTGAACTTATCCCTGATTCAGTAAACCATCTTATTTTTATCATCAATAATATTTTGAAACTATAAAGATTATAATTCTGATTAAGAGCTTTCCCTTGTCTCTGATTGAAACTAATCAAAATTGAAGTGAACTGAAAATTGGACAAAATTTGATACTTTGAAGACTAAACTATATATGTTTAGATGATATTCATATCTGTTCGACATAATAAATGGTTATGTTTAAGTAAATAGTTATCTACTAGTTCCTAGTTTTAAGTGCATGCTGCTGAGTGCTGATGTTTAAGTAATGGTTGCATTTTTTTCCTTTTCCCTTCCCTTAATCCAGGTTGTTTAAGTAATAAATGGATGCTAAAGGATATATTAAAGTAAGTCAAGCAGAACCTCAAGATCCTCATACACAAGCTACTCATACAAATGAAGGGGGAAATGTCATAAGTGATACAAATGATGAAAAGGGAGACGAAGAAGTTGAAGGTCCAACGAAGAAATACAAATCTTCAGTTTGGGATGCTTTTGAGAAGCTAAACTACCATTAGAAAAATTTAAAGATAGAGAACTTCGGGCCAAGTGTAAGTATTGCAACAAGCCACTTAAATACGACCCTGTACATTAAGGGACAAGTACATTGTTGAAACATTTACAAACGTGTGTCAAAAATCCAAACAAACAGAACAAGGCTAAACAATCTTTGTTGGCATCCACTCTAGAAGGAGGTAGCAGAAAGCTGACTCATTGCGTGTTTAATCAAAATCAATGTAGATTGTCAGTTGCAAAGTTTATTATACTAGATGAAATGCCATTGTTAGCCGTCTAGCTTAACCGCAAGCGCATGGATTGTCACAAGTAGTATAATAATATTGTTCCCACGAGGACTAAGGCAAAAACGAGTTAATTATTACACTTATTTTCTTAATTAGATTGAGTGAAAGTAATTTAAAAGAAATTTTATATTTAAGAATTAATTAATTAAAAGAGAATTTATTCGAGAACTTCAAGACGGGAGGAACCTAGGATTACTTATCCCTATTGTACTTCATAAGACTAACTTAACTCTTAAATTGATAATGAAAACATGTGCTCGTCAGAGGTTCAAATTAATTGATAAAGCTTTCTCAAATCAAAACCAATTTTATATTTTCAATTAACATGTGCAATCTCTTGTCTTAGTTAGTGAAAATACTTATTAAGCTCTAACCTCAATTAGACAATGCTAGGCTAATGGATATATCTCTATTCTATTAACAAACCATCCATTTAATCCCTAAACTTCAAGTCTAACATGATTTTACTTAAGTTCTACAATTAAATTAGCTTTTTCAAGCATCACTCAATTGAATCCAACAATCAAAGTGGTGGCCAATCACCCAGAAGTATTAAGCACAAGATAAAATCAACACATAAATTTCATTAATCAATAAAATAAATAAATAAAAAAGTCTTAATCCATCTAATATTTTAAATCAATCCTATAATATGAAATTTAGCTACTCATAGTCAAAATCAAATAAAAACCAAAGATGATAATTCGGTTCATAACAAAAGCCAGGTAAAGGAGAAAATAAAATGAAAGAACCAAGATTAAACACTAGTGCAAAATAACATTTTTAGACCATATCATTTAGACCGGTTATTACGGATAAGGTCTAAAAGAAATACGCGGTGGTAATTTTATAATTAACAGAAACTTTTTAAACCGGTTATTTAAATAACCGGTCTTACAAATATTATTTAGACCGGTTTTCTAAAAAACTGGTCTCAAAAGCAAAGTGTAATTAAATGAATTAAAAAATCCCTTTATTTTTAAGATCGATTATTTAAATAACCGGTCTTAAATATCTAATTAAAATATAAATAAAAAATCCACGGCGTTTTAAGACCGGTTATTGAAATAACCGGTCTTAAAATGAATTTTTTTAGACCGGTTATTTAAATAACTGGTTTTAAAGTTAGGACCTTTAAGACCGGTTATTTGATAACGGGTCTTAATTAGATAACTTTTAAGATCGGTTAATGAAATAACCGGTCTTAAAATTGTTTTTAAGACCGGTTATTTAAATAACGGGTCTTAAAATTGCGGTATTCAAACCTAGCCCGCGTTCATTTCGTATTTCTCTCAGTCCTTCCACAGCCGCAAATGCTCCATTTCAGCCCTGCGCTTCTTCTCTGGTCATATTTCTCCATCTCCGGTCATATTTCAGCCTCGGCTCTATCTGTCGCCACCGTCGCCCCTCCCTTCTCCATTTTTCGTTTAACCGAGTGGTTTTAAAATACCGCCGCCGCCCCTCCTTCTCCATTTTCCGTTCAACCCACTGGTTTTAAAATACTGCTGCCACCCCTCCTTCTCCATTTTTCGTTCATCCCCCGGCCCGTATCCACGAAACCACCATTATCTCCGGCGTGTTCTCTATCCACTGCAACCACAGCTCCTCCTGCTCCTCAAGCCACGATCCAAGGTCACTACAACCAGGTAAGAGTAATGTCTCCTTGTCTCAGTTAATTCTTTGTATAAATAGCGAAATTTAGTGAAATTGATTTTTAATTGCGGAAATGATTTTGAAGAAATCTTCGTATAAATGTTATCGCTGGCTTGTAGTTTTATTATTGGATAGGAAACAATTGTTTGATGCTGTGGTCTGTGATTTACAAATTTGGATGTTATGAATTTTTTCAATCATAATTTCTTGGCCTTTCGTATTTTGCATATCAATTTCTTTCTGTTGAAGTGTTCCCTTGAACATGTTTTGAATCTGTTGAATCATTTTCTTTCTTAAGTCTATAAATTTCGTAGTTTATGTTTTCAAAATCAGATGTAATTGTAGTGGTCTCTTGAATAGAAATAACAACTATGTGAATGAGGAAAATTACTTGAAGAAAATGGAACAGACTGTAATTACATCTTATGAGGAATTCTGATAAAGAATTCTGTTAAACTAGATAAATTGATGAGTGTAATAATTTCATACTCTCATCATACTTCTGCCTTTTCTAGGGGAGTTAATATACAGAAGAGAAGAAAAAAAAGGTGTTGCAATATATGGATCGTAGTTAGATGAACGCTAAACGGACTAGTGTTAAATATGATAATGGGGTGAGGGATTTTTTAGAATTTGCGAGAAGAAATTCTGGTAATGATGATAGTGGGATGTTCTATTGTCCTTGTGTAGAATGTCTGAATGAGAAGTGACTAAGTGCTGCAGATATATATACACATTTAATTTGTGAAGGATTTTGTAAGAGTTATATAGTATGGGTATGGCATAGTGAAGAAATAGGACTTCCAAGCGCAGCTTAACAAGGGGGAGTCGCCTTTGATGATAATGACACTGATCTAAATGATCGGATAAAGGATATTATTCGTGATGTAGCAACCACCGGGCTCCAACTTATGTGGTCTTTATATTTTGAGGCAAATTTATAATATTATCAGCCTAGGCACGACTGATTTTACCGATGAGGTAATAAATGTATATTTCAAAAATTTTGTATTACTTTATTGTTTTTAAGTTAGTAAGTTAATGTTTTGTTTGGCTTCGGTATTACACATACAGATGTTTGATCTTGTTGTTCCCTTTCCTAAAGAAGATATTGATGTCATCCGCAATTGTTGTGCTGAATTTATTTATGAGCTTTTACAAGATTAGTAAGTTTTTGAATCAGATCCTATGTTGTTCTAATAATACTTATGGTTTTCATATATACCTAACTTGGTTTATATCTCTGCTCAGGATAATTTCTTGGATATTGATGATACTAGTTGGCTGTCGATACAAGCATGAGATCACTATTGTAAATTTTCTTCCATTTTTTTCATTTCTCTGTAAAGCTTAGGAATTTTTTCCATATAATGAGAAATATGTCTTCTCCTGCTTTCCTTTATAAGCTTTGAGATTGAAAGTGCACACAATGTTGAGATTTTCCTGCTATCATTGTTATGTTGTGGTTCATTGTGGTTTAAAATGCTTGATGATTATAAATTGTTAATATTGTACTGTTGATGAGAATTGAATAAGTTGATCATGTATTATTGGTAGTCATTGGAATTGAATGTGTTTGTTTTAAATGATTTTTATTCATAATGTTGATTCTGTGATTGTTGAGGGTGGAGGGTTGTAAGGGCCAAGTGTTGTTGCCTTGAAGAGAATGACATTTATAGCTTCATACCAATTACGATAACTAAGGTCATATTTAACAAAAGAGGGAAAGGAGAACTAATAAGGATTTTAGGTTTCATGATTTTAAATTTGGAGCAAGTTTGCATATATAGAATAACATGATGCCTTAGGCTGAATTGATTATGAGAAATACCAAGTGTTTCTGGAAATAAAAATATTGTTGTCACTGCTTCTGATTGGGAATATATATATATACATGTGTTGTTGCTTGTGTATGTGGAGAGGGGATTGTCATTGAATATAGCTTATTGGCCTGGGTAGATTGAAACAAATAAAACTAAAAAAAAAATAGACCGGTTCTCATAAGAACCGGTCTTAAAGTAATATTTAAGACCGGTTAAAATGAGAATCGGTCTTAAAATTTGATCTTTAAGACTGGTTCTCAAGATAACCGGTCTTAAATAACAAACACTTTTAAGACCGGTTTTCATAATAACCGGTCTTAAATATAACTTTAAGACCGATTTTTTCTGAACCGTTCTTAAAATCCTATACTTTTAAGATCGGTTCTCAGAGAAACCGGTCTTAAAAGTATATTTTAAACCTGGAATTTTTTTTAACGGTCTTGTTTGTCAAACTTTAAGACCGGTTGTATCACAACGGTCTTAAAAGTTTATATTTTAGATCGGTTTTTTAACCGGTCTAAAAAGTGGTTTTTGCAATAGTGAAAGTTCCAAATCTCTTTGAATCTTCAAGCTTCAGCTCTCCAATTGCTCAATCTTCTCTCTCTAGCCCTCAGCTCTGATACTCCCCTTGCTCTCTATATTCAAACGCTTCTCCTCTCCCTTTCCTGAGGAAGCTTAACCCCTATATATAGCTCAGGTTCCTAGATCTTCATGCAATATCTTTCTAGCAAAATAAAATCAAACAAAAAGATAAAAATATAAAAAAAATAGATAATGATAATAATAAATAAAGATAATAATAATAATAAATGAAATATATTTTCCTTTTTATCTTAAATTATTATTTTTATTATTAATATCATTATTTTTATCTTTAATATCAAAATTATTATTTTTATCTTAAACTTTGATATTTATAATGAAATCTCTCTAAATTGATATCTTATCAAAATCTCACTCAAATCCCTTTAATTTAACCTAGATGACTCCCAAATATAATAAAATATATTTTAAGATTATCTAAAAATAAGAAGTCATCAACAATTTCGAGTGGTGGAAGGTGAAGGGTTTAAATAGATAATGATGCAAGTTAAACCTCGCTTTCAAGTCCCTTCAAGAACGACATCAACAAGGGATTGCTTGAGGTTGTATATGCAAGAATCAATCAAGTTGAATAGGTATTTTAAAAGAACAAAAGTTCGTGTTTCCCTCACAACATATACTTGAACTTCTTGTTAAAATGTTAACTATATGTGCTTGACTGCTCACTAGATTGATGAGAATTTGACATACCATAAGCGAATCTTAAACTTTTGTGTCATATAAAACCATAAGATTGAGACAATTGGGGCAACTTTGGAAAGATGTTTATTAGCTTGGAACATTGATAATGTTTATACAAACACGGTTGATAATGCTGCTTCAAATGACAATGCAGTAGCAAAATTGAAAGAAGTTTTAAAGCATTGGAATTGTCTAGTCTGTAATGGAGAATTCTTGCACCTGAGGTGTTATGCACACATTTTGAATTTGATTGTTTCTGATAGTGTGAAGGGGTTACATAGCAGTGTTGAAGACATTAGAAATGCAGTCAAATATATAAGATCTTCTCCTTCGAGGCTTTAAAAGTTCAAAGAGTTTGTAAAGAAGATGAAAATTAACTCAAAAAGCCTACTAACAATAGATTGTCCAACTAGATGAAATTCTATTTACCTAATGTTGGAGTGTGCCATTAAATTCAACCCTATTTTTGAAAAGATGATCGACGATGATAAAGATTACAAATTGTTCTTTGTGGAGAAAAAGATAATTGGTCCTCCTTCAAAAGTGGATTTTAAAAAGGCTACTGAATTTGTTGAGTTTTGAAAGTGTTCTATGACATGACTTTGCAATTTTCAGGATCACTTAATATTACCTTAAATGAATGCTTCCAACAAATAGCTGAAGTTTATGTTATCCTTAAAGATGCAGCCAATGATCATATGAGTTTGTTGTCTAAGATAGCTGAAAATATGTTGTCAAAGTATGAAAAATATTGAGGAAATCTTGGTGACATTAATCTTTTGTTGATGATAGGGATTTTACTTGACCGTAGGTATAAAACAAAGTATTTGTAGTATGTTTTTGAGGCTTGCTTTCAAGAGGCTGCACAATGTCAGACAATGATCCAAATGGTCTTAAATATTTTGTATTGTTTGTATGATCACTATACAGTTAGGCTAGACACATCTCAATATCAGACTCTAAGACAAAATGTTGCTGAATGAAGGCTTTTTATTGATAGTAAGAGGATACAAGAGGGGTTCGAGATTTGAGAACTTGAAAGTTTACAAAGACTCAGGCACAAGCATCGAGTGAAAGTCAAAGTACTACTAGTAGTACTTCTTCAACTGAGTCTCATATGTCTTTGTTGCGTAAAAAACTGCCTATAATGAGGTGGTTTATGGTTGGATCTGAGGCTGATAATCAACTAGATAAGCATAAAGAAGTGGATAAGTATCTTAAATCTGAGTTGGCTGCATTAAAAAATGAAGAGTTTGATATTTTGGCATGGCAGAAAGAAAATGGTTGTAAATACAAAGTCCTTTCATTGATTGCACATGATGTGCTGGCCATACCTATCTCCACCGTCTCTTCTGAATCTGTATTTAGTATGGGGGGGTCGTGTCATTTCTGAATACAGAAGTTCTCTCTCACCATAGACAGTTGAGGCACTCATTTGTACGCAAAATTGGTTATCTCCATATACTTCCGCTTTGTGTGACCAACTAAAAGGACTTCATCTTGATAACTTCAATGACACTATTACTGTAGAACAAGGTAATTTCTATTCTTTTGGTTTATTTAGTTTATTTCATTTATTATTTATTAATTATTTTTAATTGTTGGTTCTTTTGCTTGTGCTTTTTGAAGTTGAATCGGCAACTTCAAGCATATTACATGAAGAGGAAGTTCTAGACAACTAATCAATGGTTAGTTTTCTTGTTGTTTCATTTAGTTGCTGCAATTTATTATCATATATGTCCAATCAATAGATGGTTGCTACAATTTGATGCTGATTTGGAATTTCTTGTCTATCTAGAGTTTTGCCTATCAAGCTTATTCCTTTACATTTCTTGGTTTGGATTATGGGCTTCTGGCTATATGAATTGAATTATGCTCCACCATTTTTGGAAGTGATCGATGATCTATTGGACCCTTAGGAAGCCACCATATTAAATTTGTGTTTGTTGTATTTTCTGCTCAATATATTGATTTCTAAGATTTTTAGCTTGAAACTGTACAAAAAAAAGTATGCAAGTTTAAATTTGAATAGCACTCACTATTATAATGATTTGTCATGTGCTGAACTTGTATTTAAGTAATTTCCATACTTCCTGTTATAGTAGTAACCTTATCCAGTTATCCTAAAGCTCCCTGAAGGCACATTACCAGAGGGAAATGGCCTAGGCAATTTAAAAACGTGGCATCAACTTCTGTTACAAACGTATGTTATAAATTTAGGAAGATTTAGGAACTGTGCAGGCATATGTTGCATAAATCTGGGATATTGGGAAATTCTTGATCCTAATCTCAGGAAATTCTCGAGATCGGGATCGGGAAACAATTCCTTCCCAAACACTTTTCGGGATCGAGAATGGGATTTCTCGATCCCATCTGGTCCCGAGCACATGCCTAGGTGTATCTCCTCCTCCTCTTCTTACTACAACTTTTCTGTTTATCAGACTCATGATATTGTAAAAGTTTATCAAGTCTTTTACTTAAACAATGCTAAACAACATTAGGAAGTAATATAGATCACAGAACTACCGAGGCATTAAAGTTACAGTCCCTGAGCAATAAATGACACACTAACTGTAAAGTATGGATGTTTGAAAACCATCAATAGTAAGATAAATTACTTTAATATATATATTTATTATTTTTTAAACTAATTTACTTAACTTATAAACTAATATATAATTAAGTAATTTGTTTATCTTTTTTAATCTCTCCAAATAACTCAACTAAGTTTTATATTAAAGACCAGAGATATTGCAGAAGAGGATCTGAGTTTTTTTCTAAAAAGAAAACCTACTAAAAAATATGAAGACTGACGTAGACAAAAAAAGAGTGAGGTGAATGCCACGTTAGCATGTCACATTTGCATATTTGGTCAATAAACGTTGATTGTTAGGTATGATTAACAGAGAGGTAAATTTGCCCCATCTTTTAAACTTCTAAAATAGATTTATTCCCTCAAAAATTTTGAGAGCATATAAACCCTTTAGCCCTTCTATAAATTCCCTAGAGATGTAAGACATTTACTTGGTTAGTAAGCCAAGAGCGCCTAACAACAAACAAGGGTAAATGGAAACAAGGCCTTCAACATAATGGAACATGTTATTGTTGTCCAAAAATGATGGAGGATGAGCTTTACGTCCCAAGAGATTGCCAAGAAACTAAAAATTTCTGGAAGTCCATTGTCAGGACCAAATTCTAAAATATACTCCTGTTACTTGTATGCTTTTTTTTTTTCCCTATTCCATTATATATATAAAAAAAATCTATAACTAGCAGAACCTGATTAAAACTTTTGTCACTTGCAAAAATTAAGACAAATTCATATGCGGTCACGGATTCAATTTTCTCAAGTGATTTCAGGTTGTTAATTAGTGAAAATCATTTACTCTACATGTGATCACAATGTTGATTTGAACAGTGTCTTTCAAGAGTTAAAAGACAAATCTTTATAGCAAGTAGGAGTTTCAAACTTCAACTCATATAGATGGAGACAATTTAACATGTACTATATTCATTACTTATATGATTAAATGTTTTTTTTTTTTGCCCATAAATACAATACATTTAGATAAATATAGGAAAAATTACAGTCAAGTCCTAAACAAGAGGTAAAATGAAAAAATGATTCCTTAAAATCACAAAATAAAAAAATGGTCTCAAAAACTTTTCAATAGAGCTCTTTGATTTGTCAATAATCTGCTCTTGGAGTTGTCAATGGACCATTTTTTTTATTTTGAGATTTCAAGGGATTATTTTTTTTATTTTGCCTCTTACTTAGACCTGACTGTAATTTTTCCATAAATATATTACTTCAAAATAATTTAAAAAAAGTAAATAAAATTTACTCAAACAGAGTAAAATTCTGTTTCAATGCATTTTAAATAAATTATTTAATTTATATATAACTAATTCCCTTTACAGTAGATTAACAAAATGATTATTAACATGAATTCAAAAGTAATTATACATAATGGACCATTAAACCAAATAAGTTTGTGAGGGATTAAAAACTTAATTTTATTTTATTAAAGATTAAATTAAAGATGCCCAGCAGATAAATTATGGTAAAGACTTTTTTTTGGACCAATAATAGCAAAGGTCTATTCAAATAAATAATGCCATCATTAGTGCTGGGTATTTTAAATTGTGCAGGATTAAAATGAAGGATTAGTAAAAACAAAAGAATCTTTTCTTTTAATTTCTTGTTTTTATATTTTTCTTCCCACGTAACAACCACTCCATCCATGGCCAAAGACAGAGTAATTACTGCCTTATTACTTGATAGTTTAGCAACCAATGTTTTGTTTTTAGTGAAAAACAAACAATTTTTTATAGTTTTTTGTTAATTTTTTATTTTTTCCCTCTAAAAATCCGTTTGATTTTTCAAAAAATAAAAAATATTCAATTTTCCAATCTAATACTGAGTTCTAGCTCAATTGTGTATCAACTCTAGTCTAATATATATCAAGATTCAACCATAAAAGCAATTTTTTTATTCAAACCAAGTCGCTAACAAATCAATGTCCAATCGGTTCCGTTTGTTAATCACTGTTACTAACAATTTATTTCTTAAAACCTTGTATTTTTCTAAAACAATCCCATGTAAATAACTTTACAAATTACAATAACGTATTGTACAATAGCTTAAATTATTTTGCAAGTAGTTTATTTATTTAATAAATAAATAAAATATCTTTGTCTTCGGCTCTCATTCTAACTGCATTAGAACATCAATTATGGAAACGCTGTCTCTGTTCCAGCTGTTGCTGACTCGTCAACCCACTTGTCTCATTCACCAAACAACTCCTAATAACCAATTCTATTTTCATTGATTAAAATGATCGGTACTATTTATTTATGTTTTAAAAATCATGTTCATTATTATAAATTTTATTCTATTACTCTATTCTATATTATATAAGAATATTAGCGTGTTGATATTATGATACAATAATGATTTCAGATATAATCACTCACTCACTCACACACACCTAGAACTGGGAATTTGGGCCGGGCTAACGGGCCGAGCCCGTTAGCCCGGCCAAATAAACGGGCTCGGGCTTGAAAGTCCGAGCCCGTTTATTTATTCGGGCTAAACGGGCTCGGCCCGTTTAGCCCGAAAGTTAAACGGGCCTGCCCGTTGGGTAAACGGGCCGGCCCGTTTAACTATTTAAAAAAATAAAAAATTTTTTTATATATTTTTCAAATAAGTTAGATCTCAATGTTTTCAATTCTTAGTGATGTTGTGTTTAAAGACTTCCTTTTTTTTTTATTTGACACTTTTTTCATATTATGTCTATTTATTTTACTATTATTAAATTTTAAAAAAATGTATTCACATGTTTTTGTGATGTAAGTAGACAAAAAAAAAGAAAGTAAGAACAAATTTGGTTTTGTAGCATGAATATATAAAAGAAAATAAGTGTGACATAAATGGATAAAAGAGAAAGGGAGTAAAAAAATTTTTTAAAAGGGAGTAAAATTTAAAAAAAAAAACAAAAAAAAAAACGACGGGCTAACGGGCCGGCCCATTAGCCCGTCTAAACGGGCTCGGGCTGGCATTTCGCCAGCCCGTTTATAAACGGGCTAAACGAGCTTGGGCCCGTTTAGCCCGTTATCCCAACGGGCCAGCCCGACGGGCCCGGGCTGGCCCGTTTTCCCAGTACTACACACACCACACACAAATCATAAAATATAATTTACATTTTATGTAAATTGTATAAATCTTTTTACCAAAAAATATATAAATATTAAATAAAAAATATCCTATATTTTTTTTTTCGAATTTAGTATAAATAACTAGATGTAGGCATCGATGTGTTTTTCAAGGACTGATGTAAGCTATATTGAGGGCAGAGAGAGCGAGAGATGTAAGCTATATTGTTTTATTTTTCTTTGCTAAACAAGTAGTGACTTTCTATATATGTAATATATATATTAATTATATGAAAATTTATTTTTCACCCTCTTTCTCTTAATAACAGTAGTTCAACCCTAAACACTCAATTTCCAACAACAGGCAAACTTTGCTAATTATATATGCAAAAAATCATATACAAATTATTTATTATCTTTTTTTGCCACAAAAAATTATTTGATTATCTAAATATGTGCATTTTTTGGGGAAAAAAATTTTAAATCATATAATTTTATATTAAAATTTGCTGAATTATATAGTGTGTGCATTAAAGATTCATCAATACCTTAAGGTCATGTTTTATATGAATGAAGGAAGATTCATGAAAAGAAGGAGAGAAAAATATCTCTTATTAGTTGCTACATATTACCATATATTAAAATTCTAAAGAATTTGTTTCTTTCCATTATTTTTTAAAAAATGGCTTCTCCATCCCAAATATGAGCTGAGTTTTAAAGAAATTCACAAGTTACTATTACTGAATTGATTTAAACCATGATTTAAAGGTGAGTGTTTTAATAGTAATTAAAGTAGTTAAAATTCGTAACAAACAAATAAACACTCAGTGTGGCTTTTACTGAAAAAAAAATGATAGAAAGTCATTTAAGGGTAAGTAGTATGAAGTCTTCTAAAAAAGAATAAAGGATAACCGAATAGATCACTTGTTGAAGTTATTGAACAAGATCTCTTAATCAACAATTTATCTATAAATTTAGTTATTGATAGAATATAGTGACATCAAAACATCCACATAGCAAACTCTAAAATAAAAGATTAATGTATAACATAATGTAATGCAATGGTGTTTCCTTTAAAAAAAACGATGTCATTCTTGATTTTTCTAAAAAAAAAACTTGTACAAAATCCAATCTGGTTGGCTCGTCTAATCTCCACGTTGTACTTTTTCAGTAAATTTTTATTTGGGCAATTTTAACAAAATTTTACAGAAATGGTCACATATAAATAAGGGGCTGTTTGTGATAGCTTTTTTGAATCGGGCTTATTATATAAGCCCGATTTACGTAAATCGAGATAAATCTCTTCTACATATTTATCTCGTAGATTGTGAAAGCACTTCGTAGATCGTAAAAGTTACCTCGTAGACCATAAATTACAATTCATAAACACTTATAAAATTTTTATAAGCTATTCCAAGCCGCCTCTAAATATAAACGTTTGGTATGGGTGGGGAGTTGGAAGGGGCTTTTGGTGAAAGTAATGCGAAAGGGAATAAAAATGATTGAAGCTATGATGGGATCTGGTTTTTATTGGCCAACAGTGACGTTACCAGATCTGTTTGATTTTCGCTCACACTGTATTCGTACTCTCTTGTTCACTGTCGGTGGAGTCGGAGGTCCAAGCTTAGTGGTTACATTGTCCCTTTCGTCTTCGTTACGTGATTTCCTCTTATTTTATATATATTTATATTTCCAGCTAGCCAGCCATTCACCCGCCCAAGTCTCCAACCTTTGGGAGAGAGAAATCAAATCAAAAGCCGTCCCCTCCTCCGCGTCTCGCTCTCGTCGTTTCGCTTCTTTTTCAGTCAACTAGATCTCTTCTTATTGCATTTTTCTGGATTCTTGTTGAGCATTGCTTAATTTATTTGGTCTGCTTCTACTTTGTTCTATCTCTGCTGTTTGTGATCTTCAAGTGCGAGATCCATTGGGCGGATTTTGATCAGTTTGTTTGGAATTCGAGTGGTCGATCTTGTTTTGCTGGTCATTGGCGGCGTAGATCGCTGTTGCTGAGGTAAATGTCTATTAGTATTGGTCTGTTTGGTTGATGCGAAAGTTGAGAAAATGTAAATCGGATTTACTTTTTTTTTTTTTGGACGTATTGTACGTCGTTTCTTTAGTGGATTTTAGTTCAATGTTTATTGGTCTTCTGAGAACATGGAGGCAAAGAAGCAATTTGTTTTTATTGCCGTAGCTCAGGACACAGCATTGTTGACTCCGTCCAATATAACGGACATCTCACAGTTTAAAATCTAGCTCTATCAAGTCTTCTAAGCAATTTAGCTGAAAATTGAGAAATCTAATAATTTCAATCTGTTGACTCTGAATACTGCTTGTTGGAAGCTGGAAACATGATTTACGGTCTTGTCATCTGGTATCTAATGCAGATCCGAGTGTTCGATTCGACAGAGAAAAACGAGCTGCTGCTGAGGATTGTCCATATTAAGTGATGTGTGATTCTTGTTGAGTTTGAGCTACTGTTTGATCCGTTATTGGCTTCTGAGCGGATTTAAGTCGGTAGTATGGAGTCAGAAGGAGAAGCAGGGGTTAGTTTCATCAGTATTTCAATTTGAACAATACAAATTTCCTTTGCCTTTTGTTATCATCTTTTTTATATAAACATTACAGTAATAAAGAAGTTTTCTTTCTCTTTCTTTTTCTTTTGTTTTTTTCTTGAGGGGGGGGGGCATATCTAATTATGTGATACTGAACTGCATGAAAAGTATATTGTCATCTAAGGACCTTACAGTGCATACATCAATTCTGTATCTGTGCTTCCTTCTTTCAATTTTCATCGGCTTCCCAATATTACAAGTTATTCTTGTTTTTCTACGGTTTTTGTTCATTACAAATAAGAACGCGTGATCACGTCAGCAATGCATTCTTTTCTAACTTTTGTTTTTTGGTTATATCATTTCTAATACTCAGGGAAAGCCTATGACAGTGTTGGGTGGCCAAGTCTGCCAGATCTGTGGTGATAATGTTGGGAAGACTGTGGATGGTGAGCCATTCATTGCATGCGATGTTTGTGCTTTTCCTGTATGCAGGCCATGCTATGAGTATGAAAGGAAGGATGGGAATCAGTCTTGTCCTCAGTGTAAAACCCGATACAAGAGGCACAAAGGTAAACTAAATGTTAAAATTCATGTCTATCTTCCATATATTTGAATGCTGTTGTGCTTATGATGCAAAACATAAAATAAATTAAATTCTTTAAAATCTTCTACGCTTAACATATGTCTTCAATTTTCCTTTAATATCATTTTGCCTAAACAAATCCTGTTAAATATGATTTCTTTACTGTATCTTGTGTGTACTACTACTAATTGTAGTCAGGGGATCTCCTTTTCCTTTCAAGCCAAATCTGCTAAGTTATTCTTCCTGAAAAGAAAATCTTTAATCCTTATATATTCCAAATGCTTGAGCTACGGTATGGATGATATTCAAACTTGAAGTAATTGGGTTTGTGCCTGTTGTTCTGACCAGGGACATTTGGAATGTTGCTTTCCATTTAATAAAAAAAGAAGAAATGGGGTCTGGAAGGGACAGGGTGCTTAAAACTTGTTAGGTAGTTAAATGGAATGGAAATTGGGATTGAAAAATGATTTTGAAAATTAAATATATATTTCATGCCTCTGCTTTACAAAAGTTATACAAAAGAATGGGAACTGTTGAGGGCAGTGAACATAGTGAAAGACTGAAGATAAGGAAAGGAAGTCCCTTTCCTTCATTCTTACCAGCGATTAACTTATCCCTGGGAATGTCTGTGCATATAGTGCATGCCAATAAACCAGATCATAAATAATCAGATTAATATATGCTTTAAGATTTTTCCCCGCTCAATTTATTTCTCAACATTGCTTGTTAGACATAATTCACTCATGTATATGATATGTGTTTCATGAAGTCAGGCCAGCTGTTTCACTTGGTCATGTGTGGTATATGTTAAAAAAACTGCTATTTTGTAATTCTACTTACGGCTGCCTGTTAATTTGGTTTCAGGAAGCCCTGCAGTTGTTGGAGATAGGGAAGAGGATCTTGCTGCTGCTGATGGTGCTAGTGACTATGAGTCAGAAAGCCAAAGCCAAAAGAAGATTTCAGAGCGCATGTTGGGCTGGCAAATGAAATATGGGCAGTCAGAGGAGGTCGGTGCTCCAAAGTATGATAAGGAGGGTCCTCACAACCACATTCCTTTGCTAACCAGTGGACAAGAGGTAATTCAATCAGCTTAGCAAATGATATTTTCTCTTCCAAACTCCTCTGCCAAAAAAGGTGCACATTCTCCTTGAGCATCTTTAAATGGGATTTGAATTCCATTTCAGGTCTCTGGAGAATTATCAGCTGCCTCACCTGAGAGGCTTTCGATGGCATCACCTGGGATTGTTGGTGGAAAGCGGGTTCATAATCTGACATATTCATCAGATATTAATCAATCACGTGCGTCTCTCTTTCTTCCTGTTCCCTCCATCTTTGTCTCCAGTTGTTGTCTATGCCTTGTTATGTTTCTTTGTGTGGCTATCTTATTGTGATTTTATACTCCTCACGCAGCAAATATTAGGGGCATGGATGGAGGAATGGGTAATGTGGCATGGAAGGAAAGAGTCGATGGCTGGAAGATGAAGCAGGAAAAGAATTCCGTTCCAATGAGCACTGGCCATGCAATGAGCACTGGCCAAGCTACTTCTGAAAGAGGAGCTGGTGATATTGATACCAGTACTGATGTGCTTATTGATGATTCCTTGTTGTGAGTGCCCTCTTTAATAAACCATAACAAAATTGCTGCTCTGCTTCTGTTTTCAGCCTCTTCTGCTTTATTGTTGGTCTGTTGGTCCTTGTTAGAAAGTGGCTGTTTTGAATATCATGTGTTTGTTACACCAAATCAACTGGTTTTTACTACTTTGTGATCAGCAAAGTCATTCAAACAAACTGAGGTCTTCAGATATCCGTATATAAAAAGTATTTAATCTATCTTTTTGTGTTTTAGGAATGATGAAGCTCGACAACCGCTTTCAAGGAAGGTTTCTATTCCATCATCTAGGATTAATCCATACCGTATGGTCATTGTTCTACGGCTGATAATCCTTTGTATTTTCTTGCATTACCGAATAACAAATCCCGTGCCCAATGCATATGCATTGTGGTTGATATCAGTCATTTGTGAGATATGGTTTGCCATATCTTGGATTTTGGATCAGTTCCCCAAGTGGCTCCCTGTGAACCGTGAAACATATCTTGACAGGCTCTCACTTAGGTAGGGCCGTTTTCAGGCTACTATGTTTTTCTCTTGCTCTTCTGAGCAATTTATCATTTTTTGGGATTTCTCCACCGGAATTTATCATTAAACTCTTCAATTTGTCTCACCTTTCATTCTGATGTTTTTATCTTGTACAACATCTGAATTCCAGGTATGAACCGGAAGGAGAACCATCACAACTAGCAGCTGTTGACATTTTTGTCAGTACTGTGGACCCTTTAAAGGAGCCCCCACTTGTGACTGCGAATACCGTGCTATCTATTCTGGCAGTTGATTACCCAGTTGATAAGGTCTCCTGCTATGTATCTGATGATGGTGCTGCTATGTTGACATTTGAAGCTCTGGCTGAGACATCTGAATTTGCAAGGAAATGGGTTCCTTTTTGTAAGAAGTACAGTATTGAACCTCGGGCTCCAGAGTGGTACTTTGCACTGAAGGTTGACTACTTGAAGGATAAGGTTCATCCATCATTTGCCAAAGAACGTAGAGCCATGAAAGTAAGAGTTTGACTTTTACTTACTTGTGACTAGCTTTTGCTAATGTTCCTCAAGGATATCTATTTACCTTATGCCTTGCCTTGCTTCACAGAGAGAATATGAAGAATTCAAAGTTCGTATTAATGGACTTGTTGCAAAGGCACAGAAAATTCCTGAAGAAGGATGGGTAATGCAAGATGGCACTCCATGGCCTGGAAACAACACTAGAGACCATCCAGGAATGATCCAGGTAGTTTCTTTATTTTAGTTTGGATGATTTTTCATAGTTAAGATGACTTGCTACAACCTGTTGTACCTCACCCACTAGATGAACGACATGTTTTAGTGATGAAACCATGTGCTCATCTGTTACTTCTAGACGTTATTTTTGTTTGTTTCTCTGGGTGATTTTGTCTGGGAATGCATATCTGATGAGATCATATGATTTTAATTGTAAAGTAAAAGAAGTGCAGGCATTTCATTCATTTTACCACTAAGATTGCATGCTTTATTTCCAGGTGTTTTTGGGCCAAAGTGGAGGGCTTGACTCTGATGGTAATGAGTTGCCACGTTTAGTCTATGTTTCTCGTGAAAAGCGTCCAGGTTTCCAACATCACAAGAAGGCTGGTGCCATGAATGCTCTGGTGAGTCATGTTTATAGCAGAATGCAATGAAATTTATTTTCTCCAATCATTTTCTTTTCTAACCTATGGCAATTAATGTTGCAGGTTCGTGTATCAGCTGTTCTTACTAATGGTCCTTTCTTATTGAATCTTGATTGTGATCACTACATAAACAACAGCAAGGCCTTGAGGGAAGCCATGTGTTTCATGATGGATCCCAACCTTGGGAAAAATGTTTGCTATGTCCAGTTTCCTCAAAGGTTTGATGGTATTGATAGGAACGATCGATATGCCAATCGCAACACTGTGTTCTTTGATGTAAGTATCTTGTAATTTCATATGCAATCATTTTTCCTAATGTCAAGTGCCTTGTTCCTTGGTTTGAATCTATTGTACTTTTCATATATTGGAAGTGATTTAACTTCTTTGTTATACTGAGTTTTCTTGTTCATTATTCGTGAATGACAGATAAACTTGAGAGGTTTGGATGGCATTCAAGGGCCTGTGTATGTCGGTACTGGATGTGTCTTCAATAGAACGGCCTTATATGGTTATGAACCTCCTGTTAAGCCCAAGCATAAGAAACTTGGGTTGCTGTCTTCTCTTTGTGGCGGAAGCCGAAAGAAGTCTAAATCTAGCAAGAAAGGCTCAGACAAGAAAAAATCTGGCAAAAATGTTGACCCAACTGTGCCCATCTTCAACCTAGAAGATATAGAAGAAGGAGTTGAAGGTATACTTGCTAATTCATATTTCTCCTGGTTACTATGTACCTCTGAAGATCTTGATGCATATTTTGCATTGATTTCTTTCAGTTGATTTCATCTACTTAAATGTTAACTCTTGTATATGCTATTTTATATATTTAGGTGCAGGATTTGATGATGAGAAGACACTACTTATGTCACAAATGAGCCTTGAGAAAAGGTTTGGTCAATCTGCTGTTTTTGTTGCGTCTACGTTGATGGAAAACGGTGGTGTTCCTCAGTCTGCTACCCCGGAAACTCTTCTCAAGGAGGCTATTCATGTTATCAGCTGTGGTTATGAGGACAAGTCAGAATGGGGAACTGAGGTATGGTTCTTTCTTATGTTAAATTCTCTTTTTCTTTCTTATTCCCACTCACATTACACAGGGAAAAAAGAATTTATCACAAGATTTGAACTGCAACCTTCTATTGCCAGGAGTAACACCCGAGCCACCAAGTCTCATCCCCGCCAATTGATTAGTTTTAAAATGGATGTTAAATAGGAAGATTTCACTCAAATTTTTTATACACAAGTAAATTCTGCAAAAGTTGAGTTAGTTGTTGAACCAATTGGTCTTTATTCAAATTGAACTAAACAAGTGATGGAGGTTGTGAAGCCTAGCCTAAGCCTGATCTCAGCTTGATTTAAAATATATACATTAAATTTGTGAATCATAAATATTTGCCTTGTTTTATACAGATTGGATGGATCTATGGTTCCGTGACAGAAGATATTCTCACTGGATTTAAGATGCATGCTCGTGGGTGGAGGTCTATATACTGTATACCCAAGCTTCCAGCATTTAAAGGTTCAGCTCCTATCAATCTTTCAGATCGTCTGAACCAAGTGCTTCGATGGGCTCTGGGTTCTGTGGAAATTCTTCTAAGTAGACACTGTCCCATCTGGTATGGTTACAGTGGAAGGCTCAAATGGCTTGAGAGGTTCGCTTATGTCAACACCACTATCTACCCAATCACTTCCATTCCCCTCCTCATGTACTGTACCTTACCAGCCGTCTGTCTCCTCACAAATAAGTTCATTATCCCACAGGTTTGTTCTTTCTCCATGATTTTGATCGTCATTGTTCCCTATTCTCCTTCACCTGGCCAATGTGGATATTAGCTAGGGTTGAGTTCCGCGCATGCAAAAGTTTTTTGTTTTGGTAGCATTCGTAATCCTAAACTAATTTGTGCTTCATCTAGTAATTTATTTTCTAATAGCACTTCATATTGTAAAGTATTTTTTTCAATAATTTTTGGTGCAACGGGCTCCTTAAAAGTTTTTTTTTTTTTTAAATACTTTAGTTATAACCTATTTAACTACAAATATTTTAGGGTGTTGGGAAAAGTACTAAAAAATATTTTAGAATGCAACATTAACCATAAATTAGTTTAAAATACTAAGTGTTATTAGGAAAATAGTTAAGGGTGGCGGATGCATTTTAACCGTATTTGACTAATCCTAAGAATGCATGTTTGCTTTTATTCAAGTAAGCTTATGTCAATATGACCTTTTCTATAAGTGCACACATTCACTTTTAACCCAACTTTAATTTGTAGAATATATTTGGGATAAAAGTGGCTTCTACAAATATTAAACCAAATAAGACTTTACGGAGAGGGAAGTCAGTAATACTAACAATCCATTTTTGCTTTGGTTGCAGATTAGCAACATTGCAAGTATATGGTTTATCTCCCTCTTTCTTTCCATTTTCGCAACGGGTATCTTGGAGATGAGGTGGAGTGGTGTTGGAATCGACGAGTGGTGGAGAAATGAGCAGTTTTGGGTCATCGGTGGTGTCTCCGCCCATCTCTTCGCCGTGTTCCAAGGTTTACTCAAAGTCCTCGCCGGAATTGACACAAACTTCACCGTCACCTCCAAAGCATCAGATGAAGATGGCGACTTCACTGAACTGTACATGTTCAAATGGACCACTCTCCTCATCCCACCCACCACCCTCATCATCATCAACCTCGTCGGAGTCGTCGCCGGCATCTCCTACGCCATTAACAGTGGCTACCAGTCGTGGGGCCCACTCTTTGGCAAACTCTTCTTCGCTTTCTGGGTCATCATCCATCTCTACCCTTTCCTTAAAGGTCTCATGGGAAGGCAGAACCGCACTCCCACCATTGTTGTGGTCTGGTCCATTCTTCTTGCCTCCATCTTCTCTTTGTTATGGGTCCGGATCGACCCGTTTACGACCCGAGTCACCGGTCCAGATTCTGAACAATGTGGAATCAACTGCTAGAGGAACTGGCAAAGGGAACGAGCTCACTTGGCTCAATCAAAGAACCAACAAAGCCTTGTGGGTATGTTTGGATGGCTTTTAAAATTTTTAGTTTTTTGCCCTTTTGTTGTAACTTGTATTTGCTCATGTAATATGGTTTACGTGCAGGTTATAGTTGATAAGAGAAGAAAATTAAAATTAAAATCACGTTGTGTGATGGTTCTATTCTTTTGTAATACCTTGAAATAACTTGTTTTTTTTCCTTTCGGGGGAAACTATTGATTTGTGATAATTAAAGGATCACACTTCTTTGTCTACATTGTATTTGGTTCCTTGTTCTGTTTCTTCTACTTCATTAGCCATAGAATTTACCAGGATCACACTTTTACCTTCGTCACCAAGTTCTCAGTTTTGTTCATAGCAGAGGAACCGAACAAGATTGAAATTAATTAATTGGGTTCACCTCACTAACACTACAACCATTGTAAAATTATTTGTTAAGCTGAATGATTAGTTGAGGAAAATAATGAAAATAAGAGTAAAATACTCTATCCACCATTTTGTTTTACTTTAATTACACAAACCTTCCCTCTATTTTGAAAACTCATATAGACCTCTTTAAAATTAAAATGTATGCTATACAAACTTCATTTATATTTTGAAATTATATTTTCATCAACTTAAATTGTTAGTTGATTATTAAGTTTGACTTTTAGACTTTTGTTTTATCAAAATGCCTCTCTTCAACATTAGAATTAGTTAAACATATAGAGAAAAAATATTTATACCACCAAATTTTAATTCTAATAGATTTTTTTAATTTTATAATATATCAAAAAAAATTATTAATCTTGAGATTATAAATTTATAATTTTAATTTTCACCATAGTTATTGAATTTTATTTATTTTTAGTTTCTTAAATGACCAAAAATATATATCAAACACATTTTTCTATTAAATATAATAAACCATATAAGTTTGAGAGATTGTATAAGTTGTTTAAATTTATAATTTTATATTTTTTTCACAAATCTTTTAAAACGTACTCGAATTTTTAAAATTTTGTGATATTTATAAGTTATTAATTAAAATTTGGAATTTAGTATTAAGGGTATTTTAGTAATAATAAATTTTATTTTTATATAAATTTTAATTAAAAATATATTTTTCAAATCTTTTTAAAATATTCTTAACAGAGTTAACAGTTTTGACTTAAGTGTATGTTCTCAAAATAGAAGAAAAGTCTGTATAATTAAAACAAAACAGAAGGGTCGTTCGAATATTTATTTAATAACATGTTCATTAGAGCCACCAGTTTAATGAGTTGATTTTAGACTTTTAAGCATTTTTTTTAGAAATAACATAAAATAAATTCGACTCATTTAACCCCAAGTTACACTTTAAGAAATTGAGGACATATACGACCCAAAAAGAGAATTTGAGGGCATATAACCATATTCAACTCTATGGGATCTTCCACAAAATGTGAATTACAGCTTTATCAACTCTGTTTTTATCTTGTCACAAGCGCGCACATACACACATATAACATATAAACAAATGATAATTATATGTAAGCTAAGTGAATTATTTTGTAGTACAGTGGGGAAAAGGATTGATTACGCATTTATACAGAGTATCACTATGATATTCTTTTCCCCGATATGAAGCTGCATCAATTTGTTTATTTATATATTTATTTATTTTTCTTTTTCACACAGATCTTCACTGGGGAAATTAAAATAAAGGACCTAAAAAAATAATATTTATTATAAAGAACAATAAAAAATGTAATTACTTAGAAAGACTAAAGATCTTAATATAAATTTAAAATCACTAAATTGTCACTAACTAGACCTCCTATATTATATCTTATATTCATAATTAAAAAAATAACTAAAATTAAATTAAAACCGCCCATATAATATATTACTTATATCATCAAGTTACTCAATTTATATTATCAACGTTATAATCAATTAAGATCTTTTTATAAAAATAAAACTAAACTTATTTCATATTGTTCAGAATTTAATAGATTACTTAGATTTTTTAATTTTATTAACAATAAATGAATTTTCTAACTGACATAAATTTCTTCTAAAAAAAATAAATCATATAAAATATCTTGTATAAACATTAAATAATTATAAAAAACCTTGAGTTTATAATTTTTACAAAATTGAAGAATGTGTATTTTTTTTCAGAGATATCTATGTAAGTTGTGAAAAATAAAAATTGAGAAACTGTTGTTTAATTTAGTGGAATTTATGATTTTGTATTAGTTTTAAAAATAAAATGTGTGAGAGAATGTAGAAGGGAATATAGAAAATTTTGTTATAGAAAATTTAGTATTTTTAATTTTATGTTTTTATATTTGATTTTTTAAATAATTATAATTTTTATAGTGATTCTCCATAAATATCTTTCTTTTTTTTTTTTTCAGACCCTTCACTCTCATTTTCCTATTTTCATTTCATACCCCTTTCATACTTTTCTCCTGACAAAAGTCAAACAGATTCTGGAAGTAGGGGTATCTCATGCCCACGCCGCTGCCCATGCTTTTATTCACAACCTTGCGTGTATTATTTGATTGATATTTGCTAGAGCCAAAAAAAAAAAAAAAAATCTCAAAGTTCAAGGATAAAGTTTTATACAAATTTAGCATCCGAGCGGCTAACGCGTCTAGCGGAAGTTATTGATTTTTGTATAAGGCACTTTTTATTCCATTCTCAATCGATATAAGATATAACATATCCTCATTAGCACATTAGGCTACATTAACTTGAGTCTAACTTTGATATCAACTTTAACATCACAATGCCTTATTTTCATATCATCTGCTTTGGGCTCTTCAGCCCCTCATAACTTTAAAACATGTCAACAGAGGCATGTATATAGATCTTTATAAGACGTCTCTCGTTCCTATCCCTAACCAATAAAGTGTTATCTTCCACGTCTATTAGGGAAAAGAATAAAAGATGCCTTAAAATCGTGAGGGGTGTTGAACCCCAAAGCGAACAGTATTAAAAGCGAGACGCTGAGATGTTACAATTGATATCAAAACCAGATTTGGGTTGATGTGCTAGCGAGAATGTTAGTCTTATCTTTTCTAGTTCCATTTAATATTATTCATGGTTTAAATTATTTAAATTTAGAGAAAAGATCATAAATGTACCAAATTGGTTGATCTTACCTTTTCTAGTTCCATTCTATATTATTCATGGTTTAAATTATTTAAAATTAGAGAAAAGATCATAGGGAAAATGACATATAAATATCATTATAAATTTTAAAACCCAAAAAAGTCCCTTAACACATGCAAAAGACTGAGAGGGGATGTGGTGGGAATCTGGATTTTTCATACTTAGGAGAAAAGACCAAAAAGACCCTATTATCCTTTTACACATATTGTCAGTACTTATTGATTTTGTCAAAACAATTATGGATTTTGTCAAAACAATTACTCTTTAATCAATCTCGTTATTCAATTAGTCACAACCCAAAACTCTTATTCAATCCTTTATACATTTTGTCAGGAATTATTGATTTTGTCAAAACTATTACAGATTTCATCAACACCACTATTTATTTCATTAATCCCATTACTCAATTAGCCACAACTCAAAACTCTTTGTCAATCATTTTACACATATTGTCAGTACTTACTGATTTGTCAAAACCATTACTCTTTTAGTCAATCTCATTACTCAATTGGGCACAACCCAAAACTCTTATTCAATCCTTTTATACATTTTGTTAGTATTTATTGATTTTTTTCAAAACCATTACAGGTTTCGTCAACACTACTATTTATTTCGTTAATCTCATTATTCAATTGGCCACAACTTAAAAATTTTTGTCAATCATTTTACACATATTATCAGTATTTATGGATTTTTTCAAAACCATTACAGATTTTATTAAAACCGTTACTCTTTTAGTCAATCTCATTACTCAATTAGTTACAACTCAAAAACTCTTACTCAATCTTTTTATACAATAATAAAGCACTTGTCAAGACAAAGACAGACTTTTATGGATTACTTCAGCATTATTAAAAATTATCTTATCAGAGAGGTTATCGTGCTAATCTATCCACTATCTACATTGCCAATGGATATGTACAACCATCTTGTGAGCAAGACATGTTTCATTGATAAGAACATTTTTATTTCCCTAAGAAAATGAAAATAGGGCGAGTCAAGATCCAATTATTTGTTTATCAAAACCTTTTATTCTTGCTAGCACAAAAAAAAAAACCCCTTTGATTTCCTTCTTGTAGTTTCCAAGATAACTAAAAAGATGGGAAAGAAAAGAATAAAAAAAGAAAGAAAGAAGTGGGAAGGCACATGGTAACTTTTACTATCCCTTTTAGAGAAAACAACAACTATGAATGGAAGGGATGATAAGAAAAAAAATCAGCAGAACCTCTTACAGTTAAGGTATTGAAAACCGGATCAGATACTAGATTAAGGGTCAGTGGTTCAGACCGGGGTCAATTTATATATATATATATATATAATTTAAATGTTCATACATACCATTTAAAAAACTACATAAAAGTTTTTTTTTAACAAATAGTTCAATATAACTTCCTAAACCTATTATCCACAAAAATATGATTAAGTACATAAAGATTTTTCTCCAACCAATGCCAAAAGTATTCCACAATCCTTTTAAGGCTCCTTACAAATTAAAAAAATTTAGAAAAATAATTTTTTTCTTAAAAAAAGCCAAAACGACATCGTTTTGAGTATAAAAAAGTTTTTAAAAAAGGGCAAACCGAGTCACCCCGGTTTACACCAGTTTGACCAGGTTAGACTGGTTCTAGTCAATTCCGATTTTCTTCAGCTCTCCGGATCGGACCACCAGCCGTTTCACCGGTTTCCGGTCTAAACAAGTCAGTCCGGTTCGATTTTTCAAACAATGCTTATAGCGCATTTGATAAACGAGTTTCTAATCACGGTGGTGTGGCGGCGAACAAGGTGGTGGTGATATCCCCTCTCAATAAGGTCATCACTAATGCTGCCAGCTTTATTGGCGGCAGAGAGGGAGGAGGCTGGAGATAGCGAGATCTAAACCAGAGAGGGAGGAGGCTGGAGATAGCGAGATCTAAAGTAGAGAGGGAGGAGCTGCCCGCTTCACTAGAAGATGAAGAGATGAAAAGGGGGAGAGGAGAGAGAAAGAGGAGTGGGGTTTATGTTATGTGATGGAATATTTTAGTAAAAACACTTAAATTTCAAATTTTCAAATTCCTTCCAATTACATCTATGTTATTTCAATTTATTAACAGACCTTATGAAGTTTTAAGAATTTGAATGATATTCAAATAAAATTTTCCCAAAATCATAAATGTACCAACTTGGTTGGTCTTCTCTTTTCTAATTCCATTCTGTAGCATTCATGGTTCCATTCCATGGAGTTATATCTTCCATTACGAGGTCCATAATTTGCTATTATATCTTTTTTTTCGGTTGCCAAAGGAAATGTCCCTTTTCTTTTGGGGCCAAGATCCTTTGTTCTTGCTATCATTGAATCGTGGAGCCGGCCTCTTCTCTAATCAACGGTTAGGATGAGATTTGGGCATTAGGTGATTAAAACCGTTGATCAATTCAACGGTCAAGATTCTCTAATGATCAGCCTTGTACATACTTTATGATGAGCAGCAGATCGAAGCTCGGATTCATATATGACAGTGTTTCAGATAAGATGTTGTCAGGGCATCACGTGAATTCACACGTGGCGGCTCCAAATCCCTTGCATGTGCCTCCATAGTCCATACTCATTTTACGTGTCCACCAGACGCTTCTCCTTCACACATCAACTTCAACTTTTGTTCCCATACCCGCCATAACGGCCCCACTCACTAGACACGTGGCTGACGCTAAATCCTCAGTACACAGTACTTCCACAACACGTGGCAGCACCTAATTAATCCCCGTATTCACATATCTCTCACTCCTTTTATAAACGAGCATGGGATGAAGAAAAACAAAAAGAGGAGAATCATTCGCTTCTCTCTCTTCGCTACTTCCAATCCAAAGGAGGCGACTTCTACAAAGCTTATTTCTTTATTCTCTTAACTTTCTTTTTTTTTTCCCCAAAGCCAAAGGGTTAATTAGAAAGATTGGAATATTTTTCTTCTTTAATTTTCTCAAGTGACAAAAAATGGCTTCTACGGAAGAACCAATCCTCACTAGGATTGACCGTTTGGATAACATGGTTAGTTCACTATTCTTACTTGTTATTATTATATGTTCATTATTCAACTTTTTTAGTTAAATCAATGTTATAATTATTATTCATCTTGCCTTATTAGAGAGAGACACTTTTTTCTTCCCATAAATGTATAATTCTATAATTTATTTATTATTATATTCAATTTATTCTCATAAAGAATAATCTATATTAAATAAAAGTAAAGATGAAAAGTTATTGAATTTTAAGGTAAGATTAATATATCTTAAGCTCCTCGTGTCTTGTGATTTATGAGTTTCAAGAGGTTTCTTAATTTAACAGGATAGTCTTCTTCTGAAATTGGGCTCTCTTCTCATATATATGCTTATAATGTTTGTCGCATTTTTCTTTTAAGAGGCCAGTATTTTGATATTTTTCTTTTTTTTTCCAACTTATATTTGAGACAATTTGCATTTTCTTTTGAGTTTGGACCTCATTTGTCTGAGTTCTATAAAATTTATTTTACGTTATGGGAGCTCAGATAATAGTTCATGCTCCAGCTTTATTCAAATTTTACTTACCAGCTTCTTTATAAAATTGAATCTAAAGTCACAAAGCATTCCGGTCCAAGGGGAAAAAGTGTAATTACTCGTTAATCATTGTTAGAGATATACATATAATTCAAAAGAATTTTTTTCGATAATAAAATTGGAAATTGTTTCCTTTATTCATAACTATTTTACGTGAAATGATGATAAGTGACCTAAAAAAATAATTCTGAGGATTTTCCTAAAAGAAAATAGTTGAAGGGACGTTTGAGTGAAAATTTTCTTTTTTGTTTGAAATTTGAGTGGAAATTAAACTTAAATTGTTGTGGATGATTCTAAATTGGGCCTTATATATCAACTTTGGGGCCCATGGGCTGATATTTTGAAATCATTGGTGTTTTTGATTGGGCCGGGTTTGATCTGGTTGGAGAAATGTTATAGTTGAAGCAGTTAGAAGAAATTAGAGGGTACAACAGATCTCCTAAGAGTTCATTTGAATCAACTCCATCCAGCGGTACATTGACGACTGATGGCCACGTGTCGTCCGTTGATTTCTCCCCAAAGAGCTTGGAGAAACACTGCCGTCCGATCGACCACGTCATCATGGAGACTGAAGTCAAAGGAACGCTGATCGAGAGGCTTGATCATCTGGAGGATCGTATGCTGAAGGTAAGGAGAAATAAACATTTGAAGTCTAAATTTTATAAACTCTTTGATTTCTCTTTCCTGAAGTTTTTGTTGTCATATGATGGGATCTTTTGTTGAGGGAATTTTTATAAGTAGATTATAATTTAAAATAGGGAGAATCATTCTTTAAGGTACCTATAATTTCCTTCAACTTTCAATAGCTGACTTTGCTCTGTTGGTTAAAGAAACTATAGATACCGCAAGAATGATTTTCCCTTTAAAAGATGACAATCCTCTCTGAAAATTTTTGAAATACATGCAATACGAACAAAATTTAAAGAGAACTAGATTGCTTCAGTGCATCCCTATGCAATGTAAGGTCCACTAAATTCAAAAGACCTAGAATTACAGGAGTAGTAGCCACCAAAAAAAAAAAAAAAGGCCAAGAATTGATGTGAACATCAATTTTAGAGTGATTAAACAGAGGCAAAGAATTTAAATTATAATCTATTATTATTATTATTATTATTTTCCGAGATAATTCTAATCTATTATACACTATACTGATTATTCAATTCACTTTATAAATTATAATTCGAGTCTTTCAACATTTAAATTTCTATTTTATTCTTTTGAAGAAGCTAATGAAGTTAACGTGGAACCCAGCTAAAATGAGAAGTACATATCATCATCATTATGTTGGGGTGGATCACCTACAGAAAAGTATCTAAATTTAATTGAGAAGAGGGTATGACAATTGGGTCTGATGTTAATATAATATGAAAGCTATGTTTGCAGATAGAGGCAGAGTGGCATGAAAGAAGTAAGAAAGAAGAGATGACAATAATAACAGAGAAGAAGAAGCAGGAAGACAGCCCCAAGAAGAAGAAGAATGGACTCAAACACTTTGTCAAACATTGTGTCAAACCAAATGCAAAACACACAGACACCACTTTTTAGCTTTTATCACCTATTTTCAGTCCTCTGATCTCCTTTCCTGTACAAAAAGTATTTCCTTTTTTCCCCTTTTCTTTTATGAGCAAGTTTTGTGAGTTTCGTTATCACAAAGTCATGATGAACAATTCTGTTTAACTTCTCTTTATCATTAGAATCCTTGTAAGCGCAATGCTTTCATTTATCGTTTCACTTTAAATTACATGAGCCGTCCTCTGTACAATAAAAAGAGTTCCCTATACAACAACAACTACGTGGGGTCGGTGATATGGTCCTAAGACGTCATTGTGCTCAACAATCAAATTATAAATTGTTGATCAACTTCACTGAGTGTTTTTTTCAGCCTTCCCTTACCCAAGAGTTCATTGTACATATACTATAAATTTCATATTCATCAAACCATGCAAAAACAAAACACACAAGGATAGACTAAACTCACGACAGACAGAAGCAAATGTCAGACGTGACACTGCAAAGCGCAAAATAACTTACAAGCTAATACAAACTAGCACAAAGGAAACGCATCTCTATAAGCATCAGATAATTGTTAACAAATTAATCAGCTAATTAGTCCATGAGTTTAGTTGACAGAAAAAGAAGACCACATTAGTATAGTAAAACAAGCTTGGACTAATTTCATTATATCGTAATCATGTAGCGAAAATTAGATTCATGAAACAAGTATCTCTTCAACGACCAAAATAGTTCGCAGAAATCGCTACCTTTTATAGCTATATTTGCCAATTCAAAGCTAAAAATAAAGTGACAAGTCTAAACATCTATCTACCTCTCAGGCACCAGCTTCTGGGGACCTAGATTGTCTTTGTAACTCTTCATCTGCATTCCTCAGAAATTGATCCCAACCACTTCCAGGGCTAGTATCCAAGTAATCGTACGGAACTGCTGTCTTGAGCCCTGGCCTCACACCACAACGATCTTCAATAATTCTGAACTCCACACCATCTTCATCATCACGAATCTGATCTAGTTCATCCCATGCAAACAGCAATGGCAATGTAAAAGCACCCCATGGATTGAAATCCAGTATCTTAATCCTCTCATCTTTTGTGATGTAAACATCAAATGTGTAGTGTTCTGATTCAAATACATCTCTCACTTTATTGTTGAAGAAATCCTGCATGAGAAAGAGCAGATCATTCTTCTTTTCAAGCAAGGCAGGATAAAAAGTGGTCACCTCACGCTGCGAAATTCCAGTTAGTTTCTTCCCTCGAACAAAACATCGAAACTCCATCTCTGGCCGAAGGGATGGGTACCACTTGCGAAGGGCAAGGAAGAAGTTTTGGGGTCTGGATGAAGATTTATCATCACTGGAATCATAAGCATGACACAAGTCATGGACCAATGAGTCAGATGACCGGAGCAATAGTGTGATCTCACTGAAAGTGGTGCACCGGAGGGTACCAGTGGTGCTTATCCAAGCAGCATCTTTTGGTGCGCTCCAATTCAGCTTGGGTAAGACAGCACCTCCAAGGGATTCAATGGATTCCTTCACTTTCAATTCAAGCTCTGGAAAAGAAGGTGGTGGTGAAGTTTCTTCTGCTTCATCACCAGATCCTTCTGAAACTTGATAATCTTTTTCGTCATCAGAATCATGAATCCGATTGGGAAAGGCATCTTCGTTTGAGACGGAAACTGGCAACAGGAAGGGCCCAGAGTCACCAAGAAGGTAATCAACAAAAGATTCAGGAAGCTGATGGATTATGGTCTTGATGGATACTGATTTAAATTTCGGATACCATTCCTGAATTTGGCATTGATTAACCTCTTCCACTTTCATATTCTCTAGATAATGGTGATCTTCTCAAATAAAAGCGGCTATACTTCTGTTTCTTCAAGTATCTGACATGCAACTGTAGGACCTAAACAATCATTGCAAAGAAATAGTACATTCAGCCAGCAAAACCTCAAGCTTAAAAGTGATAGAAGGCGTCATGACTTCTCCAATAATTTCATCTCTTAAACAAATATTTTCTTGATAAAAAATATATATTTTTATCCAAGGAAGATGAAAGCCATAGAAGAGGAGAATAAGACACTCCGATAAGAATCTAGGGAAAACATAGACATAGAAAAATAGGTAACAAAAATAATCAAAAGTGTAATAATGCAGCCCATTCTCTCGGAAAATCTAAGATAGCAAACCCCTAAATGAAACCATAACCAACACACCACATTGAGCACGCGAATGCTATCCTTTTAGACAATAGCTCCAAAGATAATGAGAAAACATGAAAATTCAAACATCGCACAGTCTCTTCTATTCCTTCTGAAGCACACATGGTAGGGTGAGGGCCAATGTTTGAGGAGAAGTCCAATGTTCTTCTGTTACCCTTAACCCTAGGTCAAGAACAAATTCAACATGTATAGCAGAAAACACAAAAATTTATTATTAAAAATCAGAATTGAAAACCAATTCAATTGGGCTTCTAGGAATCAGTCATCCACAAAATTTTGTCTTTACTAAAACAATTTGTAATAAAGAACTTCAAAGAAAGAAAAAGACAGGAGTCTGCTAAGACGAGTTGGGAAGTTGATTGAGCATGTGGAACGTGTTAGCAGAAATACTGCCATGCAAAAAGCTGCAATTATATTAATTAGCAAGAAAACACTAGTATAGGCATGATCAAAGAATAAGCAAACAGTTGTTTAAAAGTTCGCATAAATAAGAACAGCATTCAGCGCTTCTCTTCATCACTAAGCCGATTCAATTTTGTTTTCTTTAAGTACATTCTATAGCTAATAAATTTTTTATATAAAATATATATCAGTGGAAGTCATTGTTATCTCCTTCAATTGCCGAATCAACAAATTACAAGTTCACAGTGTGAACTGCGATAAATTACGGCTTTCACAGAAATAAAAACTATTATAAAGTATGGCCAGTTAAGACGGTAACAATATAACAAAAAATCTCTTTCAAGCATTTCATCGAACATCTGCCCATCAAGCCCAATCCATTACTTTTCACACGCATTCACCAGTATCAAGTATGGCCTTCAATGTGCATGAATGAAGTTACCAAAATGGAAAATCTTAATCGTATGCGTAACCAGAAAACAAGGTCCAAATCCGTTATATGCTGATGAAATTTCACCTAAAAATATTTTAAGCGGTACAAAAAATTAGGAACTCACCACAGTGATAACGAAGGCTCTACGTCTTCGATAATGGATTCCCGCAGGTTTCTGATTTGATGAGAGAGAGGAACAAATGAGAGTTTAGTTGAGGCAGAGAAGAAAATCGAAGCAAAATGGAGTTCACCGCACCACTCCGCAACCCACTGATGATCCAATCACGCCTTCACCGTTGCAAGTCCTCCAATAACCACCACGTATCGATCTCCGGTGCTCAATTGCCGATTAACAACCGTCTGTGTCGCGTCGCCTTCTGCTCGCTGCCCCTCCCTCTGAAACGTCCGGGCCTGTGTTTAATACGTCCGGGCCGATATTAGATCCTAACCAACGGCAAGGATAGTTCCAAACAAGTTGAAACTAGAAGAAGCTAGAAATAATATTTGAAATATAATTTTTTGGGCAGGTAATTTATACAGAATTTTTTAAGAATAGCTTTATCATTGATAAAGTTAACACGGAAAACTCAAATTTTTGTATGGGACAATAATTGTGAGGAGCTTCACAAAGCTGAAACAGAAATTAACAACAGTATCAATGTTAACAATCTCAGATCCATAATTGACCTTTGTTGTCTATACAGATGCATGTGGGCATAGATTGTGATGTGTTTTGATGCAACAAGGCCAAGTAGTGGCATATGCATCTCGTCAGCTGAAGCCTCACGAACAAAAATATCCTACACATGATCTTGAGTTAGCAGCAATTGTATTTGCATTAAAAATTTGGAGACACTATCTCTATGGGGTGACTGTAGAGTGTTACTGCGACCACAAGAGCTTAAAGTATTTATACGATCAGAAAGAGTTCAATATGCGACAATGCAGTTGGATAGAGTTACTTAAAGACTATAATCTGGATATCAAGTATCATCTAAGCAATGCTAATATTGTAGCAGATGCATTAAGCCGCAAAACAGTGCAGGTGGCAACCCTGATGATTCACGAATATAAGCTAATTGAGAACTTCAGAGATCTCAATTTATCAAATCAAGTTATGATCAAAGGTAGTAATGTCAGTCAGACAGAGAATGATCTAAGAACAGTCATAGAAGAAGCTCAGATGCAGGATAAACGCGCACAGTCTATTAGAGACATGATTACAAAGGGAGAAACTCAGGAACATGACTTGTCATCAGGTGGGCTAGTCAGATACAAGAAGCGAATATATGTTCCACCACAAACAGAGTTGAAACGACAAATCTTGGAAGAGTCACACAAGAGTAAATATACTTTACATCCAGGAGCAAGTAAGATGTACCACAATCTAAAATCCACATATTGGTAGCCAAGCATGAAAAAGGATGTGACAAAGTTTATTGCTCGTCATAAAGTCAATGTTGAGCACCAACGACCTTCAGGACTACTGCAAAACCCTACAATTCCTGAGTGGAAATGGGAGAGCATTACTATGGATTTTGTGACAAGACTACCAAAGGTCCGAAACCATGATGCCATCTGGGTGATAGTAGACCGATTCACAAAGACAACTCATTTTCTCCCAATCAGCATTCACTACTCTCCTGATAAACTTGATGACATCTATATCAAGGAGATAGTACATTTACATGGTATGCCAAAGAACATCATATCTGATAGAGATCCTCGGTTCACTTCCAAGTTTTGGAAGGTGGTGCATGAGGCTTTGGGTACTAAGCTCCGATTCAGTACGGCCTATCATCCTCAGACAGATGGACAAACTGAGAGAACAATTCAGACACTGGAAGATATGCTCAGAGCATGCGTGATTGATTTCAAGGGTGGTTGGGACCAATTCCTTCCTTTGGCGGAATTCGCATACAACAACAGCTATCATTCAAGCATTCAAATGGCTCCCTACAAAGCGCTGTATGGAAGGAAGTGCCAATCACCCTTATACTGGGCAGAGCTATCTGAGAGGAAAATATACGGGCCAGATATTGTTGATCAAACAACGGAGCAAATAAAGTTGATTAAGCAGATGTTACTAGCTGCACAAAGTCGACAGAAGAGCTATGCTGACAAGAGGCGAAAAACCTCTTGAGTTTAAAGTTGGAGATCACATATTCATGAAGGTTTCGCCTACTACTGGCATTGGTAGGGCGTTAAAGGTGAAAAAGCTGAGCCCAAGGTACATTGGTCCTTTTGAGATATTGTGTAGGATTGGGATAGTAGCATATCAAATAGCTTTACCTCCAAGTTTAAGCAGACTACATGATGTCTTTCACGTCTCACAGCTGAAGAAATATCAACCTAACCCAGAACATGTGATCGAATACGAAGAGGTAGACGTGCAAGATGATTTGACATTCTCCTATCATAAGTGATTATGTATCCTATTTTAAATTATTATTATTTAATTATAAATCCATATAAAAAAAGACACATGATCATGTGTGATTGAAGAACTTGATGTAATAGATATAAGGAACTTTATGTAAGTATGATTATTTCTTTTATACCATGGGCGAACGGGTTTCATTTTGGGAAAATATCTAGAAAAAAACTTTAAAAATACTAAAATACAAAAAGATGATCCTAATATTCATAATACCATAAAGATATAAGGTCCCGATTTATCCTTTTTGGAAATTAAATGTAAATGCCATGTCCATATAAGTTTTGAAAAAACAAAGAAAAAGCGTGATAAGGATTTAACAAATTTAAATATGAATTTTACAATCTTCCATTTAAAATTAACCACTTATGACAATGACAAATCAATGATATATTAATTCCTACACTTGATAAGTGTTTAACAAGTTATTATGTGGGTTTAAAAATTCATATATGAATTTTACAACTTTCCATTTAAAATTGACCACCTGCAACAATGAAAAATAAGCATGCATTAACTCCTACACTTGTTAAGGGTTTAACAAATTATGATAAGGGTTTAAAAAGTTCACATATAAATTTCACAACTTCCCATTTAAAATTGACCACTTATGATAATTACAAATCAATGATGTATTAAGTCTTAAAATGGGACCACTTATGATAATTACAAATCAATGAGGTATTAAGTATTACACTTAATAAAGGTTTAATAAGTTTTGATAAGGGTTTAACAAGTTCACATATGAATTTCACAATTTTCTATTTAAAATTGACAACTCACACCTTCTTCTTTGTTTTTTAAACTCAAAGGAACATTTTTATCATTTCTATTTAATTTTAAAAAGGACATAGGCTCTCACTTCTCTCTATCATTATGAATATTGAGAGTACCTTTTTATCTTTTAATATTTTAAAATTCATTTTTACTAATTTTTCCTTTTATTTATTTATAATTATTTATATAATTTATATAATATCTACCTTGTAACTTGTTTTCCATCCCTATGTGTAGTAAGAATCTTGCATTATATTAGTATAAAGATATCATGAGTATCTTAAAATTTGGTTTGTAAACTTATGTAGGATGCCCTTTGTGAGTCTATTAAAATGAGGGGTTGCAAGACTTGAGGCATAACAAGTTTTATAAAAATCCGATAATAAAGTTTAAAGTATTTTCTTATTATGAGTTCCCTAAAATCTTTTCATTCTTCTAAAAATTTGGAGTAATATCTTATTTTTAACTCTAGAGGTTCAAGTAAGCCTTGTACTTGCCCTCATCGAGGATCTTGTGCATCAGAAAGAATTTGACTATGATCTATTGGAATTATAGATGATTAAAAGGATGTGTTTAGTGCTTAAAGATTAAGGTCCTAATGTTGCCTAGCATTTAGAATGTCAACGAGGCCTTGCCTGGATTAAAAATCTCGATGCATTAAGCATCACTCTTTAAGACTCTTATAACTCTCATGGTATCAGAGTCAATCCTTCTAAGACAAGGGGTAAGATATTACTAAAGGCAAGTAAGAAAAGTTTGTCTAAGGATGAGTGAAACCATAGTTGTCTTATCCGATCCTGTTAGACTTTCTTCTACCCTCTCCTTAGATGAACTTCCATCTAATGTGATGAGAACCATATCTTAACAAGATTGTTAAAATGACCCATCTTCCTAAAAAAGTCAAAGTCCAAGATATAAAACTTCATCTCTCAGGGGTTGTTTAGTATGAGGAATTTGGAGGGGAGGGAAAATTTTTATGATTTGGATTTAAAAAAAATGAAAAAGTAGGGTTGGAAGTTTTTAGTTAATTTTTCTTACTTTTTTTTATTTTATATCTTATATTTATTGAAATTTTATAACCCCACTTTTTCAATTTTTTAAAATATAACTCATAAAAATTTTCCCTCCCTTCTCTTCCCCTCCATTTTCCTCCTGCTAAACAGACCCTTAAGCTCCTATAGCATCTACCATAAGACAAACTAAATTACGCGAATATGAGATTTCTTATTTCTATCAGAAGACCCTATGTAAAAGAGGCAGTCTAAACTTCTAAGATTGATCAGCGTGGTCTCCAAGCTACTTCTACTGAACCATATGTCATCCTCCAAATTCCATTGCCCATAATAAATTTCTGGAAGGCTCGAGGTTACATTCATCTCCATGTCAGTGCTATTCAACTCATTCTTACTCTTTATGGAAGAAAAAGAATCCCAACAACCATCAGGATTGCTCTTATACATACTACTTACACTTCTCACAACATTGCTTTGATTGGTACTTTTCTAACCACTCTAAGCAATGGAAGTGTAATGTTAACTATCACTCTAGATTTCAACATGAAGCTATCTGATCCAACTTTTCAGAAAAGACTAAAGGTTGATATCTAGATTGTTCGAGCATAGCAAGAACCTAAAGCCATGTTTATGGCTACTCTATAGCACCAAATCATCTACTTCATATAATATTATTGGCCAAGTAGAAGAAGTCTCACCCAAAAAATTGCTTGGAAAGAATGGGCGGTAAGTCAAGTAGCATTTTACAAGACACTCATGTAACATACTAAAATATGAGCGCCCGGTATTTCTTGTAAATATAATTAGTCGGAAGAAATTCATCGATGCCAAGTATATGTGTATATGGCGCCAATTTAAATAAAAGAGGACGCTTGGCAAGATTTTACTTATTGACTCATAAAGTAATAATTAAATAAATTAATCTTACTTTATGCTGGGACCACAAAGATGACACCTCATAGGTAGACCCGGGGAAATCCCGTGACTTTTCCTTTGGATGGTTAGGCGAAGGAAAAAGAGGAAGAGCGTGGGTCCTATGAAAGAGAGACACATAACGCCATTTTATAAGAGGGAGCATAAAGTCACTTTTGAATTTATGTGTTGACCAAGTAAAAGTATGACACTTATCCCCTCTTTATAATAAAGTCACTTTACCTTTTGTGTTAGCATCACTAGAGGGCGCCACCTAGCCTCGAGCCGGGGAAATCCACCGGTCTCCGGTCTACTCACCCGACTAACTTTACTGAACACCTAACCTGAGAGTTAGGGAAAATCATCAGACCCTCACTTTTCCTGACTAGTTGGACAACTAAAGGCCTGAAAAAAGAGGCGAGACCTACTTAATTAAAACTAGTGACATGTGTTACTGAATAGCTAGATCACCGAACAAATGGCACTACATAATTTTGACATGTGGCAATCACTTTTCAAGACTCTCTCATGGCCTATAATTTTTGGCCAAACAACCCAAAAATTCACGAAAAAATTAGATAAATAGAGAGAATGTTAGAAGAGAGAGAGAGAGAGAGGATGAATAGTATTTTCTCTTGACTTCAATTCATTGAAACACTATTGAATCAGGGTTTTCTAGCAAAACACCATTCATAAACTTTCTTCTACTCATCATAAGCTTCGTTTCTATGGTTTCAGAATTTTGTTTGGAGGTGTTTGGTGACTTCTCGTCGGACGAAGTACTGCTAGATTTTCAAATTGGTTGCGAAAACGCGTAGAGGTAAGCGTAGGCTTTATTTTTAACCGATTGGTTTGTGATTTTGATGAGTTTTCCAAAAGATTTGGGGCCTTGATATTTTCAGCCAATAGAGGGTTTTAAGGGTTAATGGTGTTTTGATCATGAGTATATTGTTAGATAATGATTTATGATGATGTTGGATTAAGTTGGTGGTTAAAATTCTGTTTCGGCCAGCATAAATAGGGGTAGAAGGCTTGTGATTTTGATGTTTTTGATGTTGTCATTGTGTTTAAAATGGAAAAATGTATAGGAATTTCCCTAGTGGTAAATTTTGGACTACTGGAAATAAATATAATAATATTGTAAACTGGGATTTCTGCTAGTGTGAGTTTCCCTGCGTGGCAGTCAGATTATGTGATGTTTTTAAATAGGTAAATGATATCCAAAAATTATGAAATTTTCTAATGTAAAAGTAGTCATGTCAAGTTTTAATTTGATATATCATTTATGTCAATTGAATGTGTATACTGGAAGTTCTATATTTTTTAATATTGGTCATGTAAAACTGAAAAATTCTGTATTGATGGGTGTCTATTTGGATAATGGCTATATTTTTTTTCCCTGAAAGTAGACTTAAACAGGGTCATGTAGCACTTAGAACCACATCATTTGAAATTTTGTAGATTTATAGTGTGTTTGGATGTTAAACTCAAACCATGGTTTCAACTTCAAACCATGGTTTGGATAAAAAACATCCAAACACTAAAAAAAAGATAAAAAGCATTTTTTTTGTCAAAACCATGGTTTTGAAGAAGCCAAATTTTCTACTTTTTTGTATGTGGGTCCCACTTCATTTTCTCTCTCTTCATTTTCCCTCTTTTATTTCTTCTATTTTCATCCCCATGTTCCTATTTTTTTTCAAATACCTATTGCAAAAAAATTATTGTGTGGTTTTTTTAAAGAATCATTATTCATGTCAAAATTTATTAGTCTCTTTAGTCTTAAATATAAGATAAATTTAACTTTCTTCAAGAGATTAAAAAACTAATTAAATTATTTTAGAGTATTTATATTTTAATTCCCCCCCAAACTAATTAATTTGAATAATAAACTTATATGTAATTTAAGGATAAAAAATATATGATACGATTAAGTAATTTATTTAGCTTCCTTAATCTTTAAAAAAAATCAATTCTATCTTATATTTAAGACTGGAGGGATTATTTATTTCAATCTAAAATATAGTATTATTTTGAATAATTACTATATATAAATTTTTTATATAATTTATTAATACATATATGTTTGAGCTATTTTTTATGATGTTATATAATTGCCCAATGTTATAATTTTAATTTTGTAGACAAATTTATTTAATTTTAGGTATTATTATGAAATTTAATGTTGAAAATATTTAAAATAAAATCTTATCTTTTTATATGTAATTATCACAAAAGCTAATGTCCTTTTTGGTAATTTGACCATTAAAAAAGTGATTCTTAACCCAATACCCAAACACTCTCATTTTATCAAAATCATTTTTTTCCTATAATATGTGTGTGTGTGTGTGTGTGTTTGTTTGATTTTTTTTTATGTTAAATAATTGATTAATGTTATAATTTTTAATTTTTCAGATAACTTTATGTCATTTTTTGTATTTATTATGAATTTTCCTATTATATAATACATAAAATATAATCTTATCATTTATATGTAATTATCACAAAAGCTAATGTCATTTTCAGTAATTTAACCATAAAAAAAGCTATTCTAATCAAAATATCCAAACACTCTCATTTATTAAAATCACTTTTTTCACATAATCTATTCTGCCATAATCTATTCTCAAAAATTACTTTTTCACTTTTTTTCCATAAGCTATTCTCAAAAGCTGATTTCAAACACACCCTTAGTTATGATTTTTAAAAATTCGCCCAAGAATAAGGGGACATTTGGAAGGCCAAATTCTTGGTCGTAACCAGAGGATTTCTTGGTCACAGCCTAAAAGCTCCTGACTTGTTTTTTGCCGTGGCCAAAACCCAATTTTTCCTGTATTTCATATTTTTCAAGAGGTATTGATTTGTACGGTCCTTCCCAACCCCATAGGCATTTATTTAGGCTTCCAAAGGCTACATAAGTGACTCAAATGACAACTAACAAGCTAAATCAGGAATAACTTAGTTTACAATATACTAAAAGGATTGGATTAAGTAATGAATTGTCGTCCATGGTTCTAAATATAGGACCTAACAGCTGTCCGGGATCTAAGACCTGACCGAGCTCGGGGAAACAGTTGGATATTTCTCAGGAAAAGCGATCAAGTAGTAACTTTGTCTTTCATATGTTATGAGATACATAACATGTTTATGGTTTCATCATGAGTTTGTCTAATGCATTCTGATTATATAGGGTGGTCGCCTGGGGCCTCTTATGCGGGTAACACTCGAGGCCATGTGATTTGTTATACCTAGCGCTATGGTGATATGTTGAACTGCATGTTGTGTATTGAATGCTGTTATGATAATTCTGTTTATATGATGACTGTGTGGCATGATTTGTGATCTTGTATCTATATGATTGATTACCTGTTACTACTGTGATTCTTTTGAATCTCACTCTTTTCTTATAAACAAATCTATAGGACAAGCTAACAACTCAAAAGGCAAGAAGGTAAACACGGACAGCTAGGGGACGAAACTAAAGAATTTTATTTCCCGTTGGTTGTCTATTTTTAATTTTTTGGGTTATGTATATGATGTATGTAACTCAATAAACCTATCGATAATACAGTGGAGAACCAGTAGTGTCGGTAGCCTAATAAATGGACGATAACTTTATAATGGAATAATCTAGTTAGACAACGCTTCTGAATGCTAACGAAACATAACTAATGTATAAAACGCGAGACTTAAGCATAAAATCGTTCGCACACTCTGATAAGATGAAACTGAGAGCTGATGAGACTTAGTGAGACAGTGAATGTTTGTGAAAATATTTGAAATTTTTTTTATTCCTCTTAAACCCTCTCAATCCCAAGTTTAATTCCTGAGATAGGTTTGAGTTTTGCGAACGTTTTCAAAAATATACTTAATTCGAGACCGAATTCTGGCTTCACTACTATTTTACACTCATCTGAGTATATTGGATATAAGGTATTACAACTCGCAGTTAAAGAAAGATAAATAAGCAATCCTATTTAAAAGATCCTTCAATTACATCATTTTATTTTTATTTTCTATGTAACTTTATAATTTAAGAGAGCCATTTTGTATTTGGTGGATTATTAGAAAGATTTGGAGTATCTTATTATTATATTTTTATTAAATTTTAGATGGCATCTTATTTTTTATATCATTGAAATATGGTAGAGTAATTTTCATTTCTTTAGTTATTAGGATTAGGAATTTGTCTATTTAACTTAAAGGCCTAGTTATTCGTTCTTGAGGTATTTTTATTGGGTGTTGAGTCTCGTATATTCAACATGCGTGTGTTCATTAGGTTCATGATTTCAGGATTTCAATTTTTCATTTATTCATTATTTATTGATTTCCGAATTCGCTAATGGTAATTTGTAGGATTTTTATGTTAAGTTGCTATTAGATCCACATCAAATCAAATTATCTCAACTAAACATGTATTCTTAATATCAAAAGTCAAAATGTAATTTATATTTCTGGCCACTAAACCACATGAGGCTATAATCACACCATTCCTTGTCCACGCATGTCATAATAATACAGGAGGAGCAATTGAACTAATAAATAATATTTATTTCAACTGATTAATTAAGTCTTATGGTGTTAGGGATTGGCCCTATAAAAGACCATTTTAAATAATAATAATAATAATAATAATAATGTGATTGTTTGGAATAGCGATTGAAATCTTAAAAAATAGTTTTTAAATTATGATTTACAATATACGAAGTAATTATGTGAGAATGATGTTGTTTCGATTTACAAGAATAAACACTTTTGGGATCACTAATCGTGATCCTAAACATGCTAAATATCAATTTCTATAACCTTAGTCCTAATACAGAGAAGAAAGAAAAATATAACGATGGAAACTCAAGAAGAAGATATATCCTTAAAAACTCAGAGATTTGTTTTTCATGTGTGAGAAATTATGACTTCTTCTACTAACACAAAAAATTAGGCTGGAGTGCCGGATGTGACCTCCACACTATCCATCCTGTTGCACCCAAAAAAATAGGGGGCTTCCCCAATGTTTTTTTTTCTCGAATTCTTTCAATTATTAGATTCTATATAAAATAAGTGATATTTTGATATTTTATTAACAAAAAATGATATTGCTTTCAATTTTTTTATGATTTTTCAAAAATTTAATACTCTAAAATTGGGAACTTTATCTTTCATTTAAAGTATTAAATCTTTGTCTATAAAATATCAAAATGTCACTTATTTTATATAGAATTTAATGATAAAAAAACTTAAAAAACATTTGGAAAGCCTCGCATTTTTCTAGGACAGCAAGAAATAAAGCATAGAGGCACATCAGGCATCCAGCCCCAAAAAAATTGTAAGTAATATAGAATGATATGATGAATAAAGTCGGTCTTTAAATAAGATAAGCTTCATTTCATAAGCTTTTATCGATTCATTCTCTCTTCATTTTTATGTTCTTTATTTCTCTAAGTGGTTTATGGTGATGATGTCTTCAATTTAATTTCTTCCATTTGATGCTCATTCTTTATTTTTTTGGACAACCTACTACAATAAGATGTTTATCTTTCAAGATGTCAGTTATAAGTTTCTTTTTTTTTTCTTTTCTTTTTTATGATCATCCAGTATCCAACACTTTTTCTAACTCCTAACTTTATTGGCACATGTCATCAAGCAATCGATTAATTTGGATGAGGAATTGGTCATGTCCACTTTATGGAGGCACTCCTCCCAAAGAAACCTCTCTACACTCCCCCTAGGATTGAACCCAAGAGCGGATGGGAGGGGCGCAGTGCCCTTCACTGTTTACTGTAGCTTCCGCTGGTTCTGTTATATGTTTCTTCTTCTTGTTTATTTCCATGTAGCTTGGTTTCTCCATATTTTCATTTATCAATATAAATGATAATAATGATATATGTGTGTGTGTTCTCCTCTCATTTTATTTTTAAGTCAATTTGTATCATGTTTTATAATGATAAAAAAAAATTAAATTTCACTAACTCTATCTTAAAACTTAATGACTTTCCAATTTTATTTCTATTTGATATACAATATACTATATGAAAATAAAATCAATATAATAATAAATAAAGGGTAAAATTATTCACATATGAAATTTTTAATGATGTGTATGACCAAAATAAACCTCACTTTTCCATAAATAGGACTATGGGAGTATGTATTTTACAATATGAGATTATGAATACGATAAATCCTATACTTACATATTTATTTTAACTTTTTAAAAACATTTTTTTTTAAATTAAGATAGAACCTCTTTTACATTGGTAAAATGGACGGACCATTAAATCCAATTTACCATCTCCTCTTTGGTTGATTATAAAGTCATTGACAATTGGTCTTATCTAGCCAGCTTGAGATAATGACCATGTAGAGTGTGCATCTTTTATTAATTGCATGATTTTGGACATCTGATTCCACCAATAAACTGACAAACTATATTTTTTTTGGGTGATTTAAAGCATCGTGAAGATTAACATTAATGAAAACTCATTAAGAATTAATAAAAAAATTAGTTACCAATTAATTAAAATTTATCAAAATTAGTCAAACGGAAAATCTTAATTAAATTCAACTAAAGTACAAAAATTTAATTTCAAACCTACACTCTTGATAAATACCTAATTAGGTCAAGATGACTAATTAGGTATTTCTGAAAGAGGGATTTCTTAGTAAGGAGAGATGAAAGAGGCTGGTAAATTTTTAATGGTATTGAGGTAAATTTATAAGATTTAGAAATATCTAATTAGTCATCTTAGTCAGATTATAAATTTGTCAAAGGTGTATACTTGAATCTAAATTTTGGTATTTCAACATAATTTAATTGAAATTTTTCTTAGTAGACCTTAATTTATATTCTTATATATAACGAAGTAATATAATATATAAAATATAAAATTTATAATAATCACATTATTGATAACCTATAAATAATCATATTGACTTAATTCTACTACATATTGTAGTAGGAGCCTACCCTAGTAAACACATACTCCCTCCTATCTTTAGTATAAGACATATTTACCTAATTTGATTATATTAAAGGAGTTAGTTGGGTTAGTTAATGATACATGTATTTTCTAAAACACCCCTGTTATCTTCCTTAATTCCTTCATTTTCTCTCTTCCTTGATTATTATTGAGAGATTATCAATAGGGGTAAATTATGAAAAGCTTGATAAATATAAAAATTATATTTTATATTTAGGATTAAGATCAATTTCATAAATATGTCTTTATATATATATATATATATATATATATATATATATATATATTAAAGACAAGAGGAGTAATTTTTTTTTTTGGGGGGCCAGAGAGGAGTATTAGTTTGTACAACGATAAATTGGGATGTGTGATATGATATGAGGAGGACATGGAGATTAAAGATTAAGATGTAATAATAATAACAACAACAATATCAATAGAGGAAGGAATGGGTGGGAAGGGCCTACCATATAATGGCACATTTGGAGGGAACTAAACAAAAAGGTCCAACAAGAGCGGTCCTTTTCCATTGACATTAAAATATGCTTTTGTATGGTTTGGATATAGAAGAAGTCAATTTGTTTTGGAGGAAACAAGATAATGAATGGAGATGGACATGCATGCCTTGTTATTATTAATATCAATATTAATTACTTTTTTTAATTTTAAATATAAGATTTAGTTGATTTTTTTTAAGAGGTTAAGAAAGCTAAATTAGTTATTTAATCATATTATATGTTATGTATGATTAAATTATATATCAGTTTATAAGTCAGATAAATTAATTTAAATACAAAATGATAAATATAAATACTTTAAAATAATTTAATTAATTTTTTTTATCTCCTAAAAAAAATTAAATGAAACTTATATTTAAGAACAATATAGGATATCATATAAATGAGGATAACCAGCTACCCTACTGATAAGCGTTTCTGCCTCGCCTTGCAGAGGTCCCAAACTAGAGTTTGACATTGACATGTATGTGCATGTTTACTTTGATTATTATAAAAATATAACAATCTAACAATAATGCTAAATTTATAACAAGTTGAATTGTTTATACATTTTAATATTTACATGCTTTAAATTTTATATAATATTTATGATGTAGGCAACGCTCTATTAAAATTTAGAGATTTTAAAAAATTAAATATTATTCTCAAGCTCTTAACATCTTTTGTTTTTGGCCAAAAAGCTATGAACATCTTAAGAATGATTTTTTGTTCACTAGCTAGGAAGGGGGATAAAAGAAGGGTCCCTGTTAATTTGGATTTTTCGGATGAAAATTGAAAAATTAATTAGGATATTTGAAAATGGAAATTGGACAAGAAATGGTTTTTTTTGGCAACCAATAAAAAATTAAAAATTGATCAAATTAGTAAGGATATGACCTATAATTCACCAAGTCTTATTTAGAATAACAATCGGAACTTCCAATTGTGCTTTTGAATCGTGATTTACAGTATATGAGGTAACTTTTACAGTTTACGAGGTAACTTTTACGGTCTACAAGATAAATAGGTAGATGAGTTTTTTCTCGATTTACATGAATCAGGCTTATGCATAAACATAAGCCAAAACAAACAAGCCATTATAAGTAACTCTCGTTAGTAAGGGTGGAAACAGGCAAGACCTGGTCTGTTAAGGCATTGGATGGCCTGAGCCTGGCCTATGGCCTGTAATAGACATTTTTTTCGGCCTAAGCCTGACCTGTATACAAGCCTGACCTGTTATATGGCCTGTTAAGGAGGCCTGTAATTTAAAAAAAAAATTAAACAGGCTAGCAGGCCACAGGCTTCACAACAGGCATACTTCAAACAAGCCGAAAACAATATTATTTCTAACAGGCCGAAAACATGCATATTTCAAACAGGCCCAATTATATAAATTAATTATCTAAATACATAAATTAATGATTCACTTAATATGAGATTTGAGAATAAGAATTATAAAATTTAGAGTTAGGATGTGAGATGTGTAAGAATTATTTTTTTTAAATACTTTATAGATTTAGGTTGGCCTAACATATCTAACAGGCTGAACCTAACCTTTTAAAGTAACATACTAGACCTGATCAGGCCCAAAACACACAAGGCTCCCGATGTCTATTTCCACCGCTGCTCGCCAGCCACTCAAGGATTTAGTTCTCTTTCCCTTCCTCTCTCGTCTTCATCATTAACTCCCTTTCTGCAGAATCAGCCACTCAGAAGAGCGTCTGGTTCCTTGTTTTCCCCATAGATAGAACGCAGAATCATCTGAAATTAGGGTTTATCGGCGATGGCATTGTGTGGCCGATTCAGATCAGGCATCTCTCTCGCCAACAAATTGGCGTATCTTAGTTCTGATTCTGTCTCTGCTCAGAGATCCACACTTCACCGATCCCTGATTGCCCCCTTCACTTCTCTGGTAAATGAGCTCAAACAACTTTTGAAAGCATTTTCTTTGCAATGGTTTTGATTGGATGCCTTATTCATATCTTCGATGTAGTTAAACGATATTTGACTTCTCCCGAGTGCCTGCGTGGAACATATAGATTTTTAAGGGCTGAAGTTTTTGTTTTTGTTTGATGTTGACGGAAAATGTTGCAATTATTCGAACGATTTGAAGATAAAGTTTTTGTTTTGGTCTCATTTTTGTTGGTCAGTGCGACAGGTTTTCTTCCCCCATTTCCTTGGTTTCCTTTAGCATTAGCTGGTGATTTTGGATCTGTTATATAACGTTTCTTCCTTTTTTTCATACTGAGTAGTTTAATCTCCAAATCCATTTTCTCTTCAATTTTTCCCTTGTATTTTGAAATTGGGACATGGGAATTTATGAGACTGTTTTGTTATGCTCTATGAATGCATATAGCCATATATTTCAGGCGTTAAAAAATATGTAGTCTTCTGCCAATTGATAATTTCAACAGCGGCTTATCATCTTCCCATATGCTTGCAGGACTCTAAGAATTATGCCACTGCATCAGAGAAAAGGGAGGAAAAAGTAAAGGTACCTGAATATATTGGTCTACAGCATGTTCACTGACACACTTGCATTATGTGAAGGGAATTTTATGGGTGTTTTTGATTATATATCTAGTTGTCTGCTTTCTCATGAGTATACATATACTGTGATTACGAAGAGAACTAGAGAAAAATAAAGAAGATTGTTCTATCAACTGAAAATAAATGCTAGGAATTCAATATATCTTGTGTTGCCCTTCACATGTCAGTGTTATGGTATTCCTGGTATTAATTTACTTCTTTTATGTTTTGTCGCTTCTCGATTGCTTTGTAGGTGCCACTGGCCTTGTTTGGAGGTGCAGGAAATTATGCCTCTGCTTTGTATATTGCTGCAGTGAAAGCTAATGCACTGGAAAAGGTTGAGTCTGAGGTTCTTGACCTTGTTGAGGCAATAAAGAATAGTCCTAAATTTGCACAGTTTACGAAGGACTTGTCTGTGCCTAAAGATACCAGAATTAAGGCCATCCAGGAAATTTCTAAGGAAGCTAAATTTTCAGATATTACGACAAACTTCCTTGGTATTATAAGCTTCCCTTTCTTTATTCCATTGACAAAGTTATTGCTCAGTTAACAGCTAAAATGAATATTGAAATATCTTCTATCTTGGTTTGAATGGCATGTAATTTAGATGTCCTAGTTGCTTGTGGATCTGTTATGGTATTCAGACCTGAATGAGAGAGAAAGAGGTGAATAGAGAGAGAGAGAGAGAGAGACAGAGGTTTAGAGGAAGAAAGAGATGAGAGGAATTCTGAATAATTCCTTTGCATTAATAATTGAATCAGGTTCAAAACTGATTTACAAATGAGTAGTGGGGTATTTATAATACTCATACCTCACTTATGTCCTCCTCCTAACGGCTAGCTTTCTAATGGCCATATTAGAATAACCATCTAACTAACTAATGTAATTAACATTGACTTCCAATTCTTATTTATATTCCATAACAGGATCTTTATAGCATCAGTGAAAAATCCTTACATATCAATGAAAAAGGTGATTCTTTGTGAGTCAATGCAGATCATGCACCTGAACAACACAATGTCGAGATTTATGGGATTTGTAAAGCTTTTTCTTGGTCATTATTTTTAGAAGTGTAGAAAGAATATGCACTCAGAAAGTTATATTTTCATTCATATGCACAAGGGTATATATACACAAGTGGGAGAATCATTACAATTAATGATAATTAATCCTAATATCAATCACTGATTTCTTGCTAATATGAATATCCTAATCCCTGATTTCTTGCTATCATAATATTTCCTAACACTCCCCTTCAAGTTGGAGCGTAGATGTTAATCAAGCCTAACTTGTTACAAAGGTAGTCAACCCGAGTTCCATTTAGAGCCTTAGTTAAAAAATCACTCAATTGGTCGCTGGACCTCACATGTCCCGTGGAAATGAAGTTCTCCTTGATTTTATCACGTACGAAATGACTGTCAATCTCAATGTGTTTTATTCGTTCATGAAACACATAATTGGAAGCTATATGCAAAGCAGCTTTGTTATCACACCACAATTTTGCAGGTAATGGTGTGGTAAGGCCAACCTCCTTCATTAACTGGTGGATCCACACAATCTCCTGTACCGACTGAGCCATGGCTCTATACTCAGCTTGTGCACTAGAGTTCGAAACCACATTCTGCTTCTTGCTTCTCCAGGACACTAGATTTCCTCCCACAAGCACACAATATCCTTTAATAAATCTCCTGGTAGACTTTGACTCAGCATGATCTGCATCACAAAAACATTCAATCTCAGTGTGACCATGATCTGTATAGAGTATACCACCTCTAAAGCTTCCCATTGAGCCACAGTCGGTGCTGTCATGAATCGACTGAGCATACTCACTGGGAATGTCACATCAGGACGAGTCACCGTGAGATAGTTCAACTTCCCAATCAATCTACGGTATCTCTCAGGGTAGGCAAACGACTTGATTTTCTCAGGGTCAACCTTGTTTCTTATATTTTCTGGTAGTTCATCAAATGGTATGCTATCATCAATTTCCAAAAAAGGATTGGGAATCATGGGGAAGCTACTCGGGGTTGCTCCAAGTTTTCCGGTCTCCTTTAGCAAATCCAGGACATATTTCCGTTGTGTCAAAAGAATACCTTTCTTACTTCTCATAACTTCAATTCCAAGAAAATATTTTAACTGACCTAAATCTTTCGTTTGGAAATGAGAATCTAGGAAGACTTTTAGTGAAGAGATTCCAGATGTGTTGCTCCCCGTAATAACAATGTCGTCAACATATACCACTAAGGATCACGCCAGCTTCCGTTCGCTGATAAAACACAGAATGGTCACACTTACTCTGATTCAGACCAAAGTCTTTAACCACCTTGCTAAATCTGTCAAACCATGCACGAGAACTCTGCTTTAGGCCATATAGTGATTTGTTAAGGTGACATACCTTCCCACACTCCCCCTGAGCAACAAAGCCAGGTGGTTGCTCCATGTAAACCTCTTCAAGTAGATCACCATTCAAGAAGGCATTTTTGACATCCAACTGATGAAGTGCCCAACCATAAGTTGCTGCCAGAGAAATAAAGAGGCGGATAGAGGACAATTTAGCCACAGGGGAGAAGGTTTCAGAATAGTCAACACTATAAGTCTGAGTATAGCCCTTGGCAACGAGCCGCGCTTTCAAGCGTTCCAAGGATCCATCAGCCTTGGTTTTGATGGCAAAGACCCACTTGCACCCAATAGCCTTCTTGCACGGAGGGAGATCAACAAGATTCCAGGTACCTGCTTTATCAAGGGCCATCATTTCTTCTTCCATAGCAGAACGCCAACCCGGATGGGCTAAGGCTTGGTGGAGAGTAGTAGGGATAGTGATGGAGTCAACAGAAGCTATGAACGAACAGGATGGAGGAGAAAGATGATTATAGGAAACAAAAGAGGAAATAGGATAGGCACAGGTACGTTTACCTTTACGGAGAGCAATGGACAACTCATTCTTAGAAGTTTTAGGAACTGTGGGTAAATCTGGCTCAGAGGCAGGAGTGGAAGGAACTGAATCGGGATCAGACGCCGAAGCGGGTACTAATGGTGGGTCATGAGCAGGAGCGGCGGCATTACTTTCCCTGGGACATTTCCGGTAAACATGATGGATAGGAGGTTTTCCCGGAGCAGGTCCAGTTGCTTGCACAAGTGGTAAACAGACCTCAGACCAATACATCATCAAGACCAGTAGGGTTAACCAAGGAAGGGGACGGACTAGACATAGGGAAGAACATAGTGGACTCATGGAAGGTAACATCTGTAGAGACAAGATAACGCCGAAGACTGGGAGAATAGCATCGATAACCCTTTTGAACTTTAGAGTAGCCAAGGAAGACACACTTGAGAGATTTTGGATCAAGTTTGGTGACTGTAGGACGAGTATCACGAACAAAACAGACACAACCAAATATTTTGGCATCAATAAGGAACAAGGGTTTGGAAGGAAACAAAGGGGTGTATGGAGTGTCACCATGAAGGATAGGAGTAGGCATACGATTGATAAGAAAACATGCAGTGGACACAGCATCAGCCCAAAAGGATTTTGGAATGTTTATTTGAAACATTAAGGCTTGGGCAACTTCTAATAAGTGTCGGTTCTTTCTTTCGGCAACACCATTTTGGGCGGGGTTATCAGCACAGGAGGACTGATGAATCATGCCATGGGTAAGCATATAGTCATGAAACTGAGCGGAAAAATATTCTTTAGTGTTATCACTCCGTAAGATTTTCACAGAGACACCAAACTGATTTTTTATCTCAGCACAAGTTGCAAAAGTGAGAAAATAACTCAGAACGACTTTTCATTAAGTATAGCCAGGTAGTTCGAAAAAAATCATCAACAAACGTAACAAAGTACGTAAAACAAGACATGGACACCACAGGACAAGGACCCCAAACATCATAATGAACCAAATCAAAAGGGGACGCAGCCCGTTTATTGACGCGAGGTGTCAGATGAACACGGTGATGTTTGGCAAACTGACACGACTCATACTCTAAGGACGACACATGATGAAACTGAGGATATAATTTCTTCAAAGAAGACAACGACATATGACCAAGATGACAATGAACATCAAACGGAGAGGAACCACCAGAACAAGCAATAGAACGCGGCACCCGATCATCAAGAAAGTAATGACCGCCTGCTTCATAGCCCCTACCAATAATCCGCTTCGTCGTAAGATCCTGGATTAAACAGTGGTCAGGGAAAAGTGAGATGAAATAGTTTAATTGGCGAGTAAGTTTGCTAGGAGACAGAAGATTAAATGCAAGATCAAGCACATTAAGGACGGATGACAAGGAAACAGAAGGTATAGGGGTAACAGTGCCAGATCCAAGGACACGAGAGGAGGAACCATTGGCAATTGTTATCGAGGTGGGGTTGGCGTAGGGTGCATAGGTAGAAAACAAATGATGGTTACCTGTCATGTGATCAATGGCCTCGGAATCGATGATCCATTTGGAGGAAGCGGTGGCAAGGCACGAATCACAATTACCTGTAGCAAGTGCAGTAAGTGTTGAGGAAGCATAAGAGGATTGGGCCATAACAGAGGAATCAGAGGCTTGAGCCATATGAGCAGCACCACTGCGTTGCAGCTTATTTTGCAACCTGCGACAGTAACGTTTAGTATGCCTTGGTTCCTTGCAATAGAAGCAGACAATAGGACCGGGGTTTGAAAGATTGATGCCCTGGCTTGGAAGATTTTGGTTCTTAGTATCAACAGAAGGTGGTGTACTATATCAGGTTTCAAGAAGCTTTGGGACCGGTTATTAGCGGGACCACGGCTAGCTAATGTACTAGCAATGGGAGTTGGGTGGGAGAGACTATCTGCACGCAGGACTCGAGAGTAGACATCCTGAAGCGAAGGAAGTTCAGAACTAGACAGAATCTGGAACAAACCGTCTCATAGGCCGGATCAAGAGCAGTAAGGAAACTGATGATAACCTGTTTTTCCATATTGTCAACTTGTGCCTGAAGGTCTGTTATAGGTGGCATCAACATCTTCAACTCCTCATACATTTTCTTAAAGTCCATATAAAAGTTATTCCGGGGACGGCCCTGCTGTTCAGCACGATAAAACCCCTTGCAGACATCGTGAATACGGGTAATATTTCCTTTTCCAGAATAGAGGAACTCCAGATAGCCCATGAGCTCTTTAACAGTATTACAGTGACTCAGACGAAAGTATATCACTCTCAATGGAGTTTTGGATTTGGAGGAATAAACGAGCATCAGCCCTGGCCCAAGCCTTCTTAGGATCATCCGTGGGGGAGCCTCAGTTAGATGACCTTCCTTCTCAATGCTAAGTAAGTATATACGGACAGTTTTGCTCCAATCCATATAATTTGTCCAGTTTAACTTGTGATCAGTGATTTTGTTATGCATAGGAACAATTTCAGCAGTGATATTAGCCTTAGAATCACCCATAGATACTTAATATGACCAAAGAGATAGAAGATATGAACCTCAAGCAAAAAAAAAAAAACAACCAACCAGAGAGGCAGAAGCACAAACCAGACTTGTAACACACCAAACACGTGACCACCACGCAAATAGAAGCAGAAACCCAGAGATGGCACACACAATGGAGCTCACAAACCAAGAGAACCAGAAGTAAACAGAGGCAAATGAGGCAAACTCAACCACCAAAGTCCAAAAATGGTAAACCCACTGCACGATACTACCAGGGGAAGAACGGGGGTACTGAGTCGACCAAAACACAGCAAACGGCGGCAGAAGACTCGTCGGAAAACGGCCTCATGCGCCGGGCCTTGATATTTCTAGTGAACAACAGGGAGGCGCGTGAGAGGCGACGTGCCGTCAAAACAAGACGTCGCCGGTGGGGTTCCGCCGATCGGCACCTCCTGAGCACGGAATGACGGCGCGTGTTCCGAGAAAAGATCAGGAACAGTGACACACTTTCTCTCTCTCTCTCACACACAGTGTACCGTCGCTGAAAAATAAAGATGACCGGAAAAGGAACTTGCCGGACAGAAACTCTAACACACCAGATGCTCTGATACTATGTAGAAAGAATATGCACTCAGAAAGTTATATTTCATTCATATGCATAAGGATATATATACACAAGTGGGAGAATCATTACAATTAATGATAATTAATCCTAATAGCAATCACTGATTTCTTGCTAATATGAATATCCTAATCCCTGATTTCTTGCTATCATAATATTTCCTAACAAGAAGAAAATAAAGTAAAACTATGTTTGCATTGCTTCTTTCACAGGCTTAGTAAAATCCAATATTTCTCATATTTAAACCATAATATTTGAAATCAAACTGAATTTGTGTGAGCCCTCCTTGAGTCATTTACCATTTGTCTTAAATTGATTATCACTGGTTGGAAATTCTTTGTTCTGTTTTATCCGAGCAAAAGACTTAGGTATAGTTCCATAGGTGTCTACTATTTGGTTCTCATATAGCAATTTGGCTTGTGGAAGGACTTTTTTGAAAGACCCAACCATATGATGTTTACCTGAAAAAATTATGAGTGTGTCGTTTAATATCTGGAGAGCCTGCTAAGAAACACTTCAAAATTGTACCCAAGTTTTGTCATTTATTTAATGAGTCAATGGGCCAACACTAGTATTATTTCATGTTTGTTTTGCGATATCACTTGAATGCTTTTATTATTTATTTTTTTATTTACTTTTTTGCAAAATTTGCTAGAACCTGGAAGTATGGTGCTTATCTCAAAGAATGCATGTAATGTGCAAGTCGTAATGTTGAACAATGTAGAATTTGGATCTTTTATTAACTTATAGGCATGGTGCAATTGAATCTGCTTATATTTCATTTTCTCTAGTTTCTTGACAGATTATTTTACTTGGTTCCCTTTTATTTTTGTTAACTATACTACAACAACAACAACAACAACAACAAAGCTTTTATCCCACTAGGTGGGGTCGGCTAACTATCTGCTTGAATATTTAATTCTTTTGGTTCATCCAGATATTTGTATTCTTTCATGGTATGTAACCTGATCATCCAAGGAACTCCGTTGTACTTCAATATTTTTATCCTTTACTAATATTAATGTGCGACCTGCCTTAGCATGTCAACCACTGGCATTATTTTGGCTTGATTTTTTTGCTAGCCAGAACTCTATACCATAGAAACATAGTGGGTGGTATTCCTTTATCTTCCATTGTGTCCTTAATTGCAGAGTACATTCAATGCCATTGACCTTCTGCTACTCAAATAAAAATTGGTAAAAAGAAATATAAATTGTGATGGAAAGTAACACTGAAATATTTTCTTTTCATACACGAGAAGCATACCGAGTAAGAGACAACTTTTAGCAGTCAAAACTCCAAGTAAAACAATAAATATGTAATGAAACCAGAATATTAAGTCAAAGTTAGTGTCTGAGAGGCTAGAGTAGCACTCTCCCATGAAACAACCCAACCTGCATATAGCCTTCAATGGTCAGCTTCTGACCCTTTCAGCTCCTCAACCCAGTTAATTAACTCCTTGAATTTCCCATTCTGCTTCACGACGACCTTCATCTCCTCTTTTAGTTTCAAATTCCTTTAGCCTCCTGTTTTTATTCTCTATCTGTCCATCTTATGTCCATCTTAGGTACACAATAATCCTCATGGTGTATCTATCCCTGATTCCCATGGCTATACCATCTAGAATATACCAGGGATTTATCACTCTTTCTTTATAACACCTAATGAGCTTGAACAACAACAACAACAACAACAACAACAACAACAACAACAAAGCCTTTATCCCACTAGGTAGGGCCGGCTACATGGATCGCACGACGCCATTGTGCTCTGTCAAAAAACATAGATTTCGATATATTATTAATTAGAAGGTCTCTCTCTATGACCTCATTGAGCGTTTGTTTCGGCCTTCCTCGACGTCGTTTAATAGGACTCCATCCTGCTTGATCCACCCTTCTCACCGGAGCACTCAAAGGCCTATGCTGAACATGTCCAAACCACCTCAAACGATTTTCTACAATTTTTTCTTCAATAGGAGCCACTCCCACTCGTTCACGTATATGAGTATTACGAATCTTATCTTTTCTTGTATAACCACTCATCCATCTCAACATCCTCATCTCAGCGACTCCCATTTTATACTCATGTTGTCCCTTTAAAGCTCATCATTCACTACCATATAGCATTGCTGGTCTTATAGCAATCCGATAGAACTTTCCTTTTACCCAATGAGCTTGAACATTTGATTATAATTATTCATTCTTCAATTTCAATATTTCTTGTATGTCAGTCATTCTTAATTTATGTTCCTTCTACACACCTCATTAACACTCTAGAAAACGGGGTTTATCTACAATTTAGATATTTTATATATTTTAGATCTGAGATTTGACTTGGTAAAAATCATGAGTTAGTTGTACAACCACATATCATAATACTATTAATGAAACATTAATTTAGGGTAATCATCCGTATTCATTAAACCTTTGAATATTAAGGTAAAAGCTCACTACATTACAAGGTGTATTGTCAGTAAACAGTATTGTCAATGGTGGCTGCCATGATCTCCATGGTGGTCTGAACTCATCTGTCATAAAACCTCCAAAGTAAGGTGCCTTTATGGAGCTTGCTTTGGTGTCCACCACTGGAAATGACTGCTAGACTGCAATATTTTTTGGCTGCCTCCAGCATATGTGTTCCTCAGGGCGTAAGCCTTTCTTTCAGTTTGAAAGCACTCCAGAACAGCCCCTCATCTGTAATGCACAACCGTGCAGCTTGGGCTTTTAACTTTTGAGTTTCTGCCTCCCTGGGATAAAATTATCGCAGGCCTTTTTTCTTGTGCTGTTTCTCCTGAAAGTTTGGAACCTGTTTTACATTTTATGTGCTTTAATGTGTTGGAAGAATCATTTGATGCGTGCATGAGATTTGACATACAAATATTTCATCATAGGATGATGTGCATTGACCAAAATGATTGAGATGAATACCATCTTGATTTTGATTGCCTAATTAGGATAATCAAATGAAAATGAAGCTTTCAGTCAAATTGATGTTCCTTGCATTTGAAAATTATATCGTGTTCTGAAATTTATATGATATTCGGTAAATATAAGATACATAAATGATGCTAACTAACAACTTATTTTAAAATAATAAGTTTTTTTGCATTATTTTTCTTCTGATATTGATTTACTGGGTTTGTCTCTGAAAGTTATCGTGGCTGAGAATGGGAGGCTGAGAAACTTAGATAGCATAGCAAAGAAGTTTAAGGACCTGACAATGGCACATAAGGGAGAAGTGAAAGCTATTGTGACCACTGTTATTGTAAGTAGCGCTTGTTTGATTTTTTACTTGAGGAAAAAATTACTGCAACATATTTGTTACTTTGTTTTGAATTCCATTCTTTTGTTAAAAGGATGACCAGAATTTTGTGATGCTCATGAACATTAGTAGACTTGGATATTTGTTGCTGATGTGCGCTATAAACAAATACAAGGAGAGGAATTGTTCAGTTTTCATTTTTTTGGGGATCATAAATACCTCAAACATCTTTTGTCCCTTGTCTTTTAATTTAAAAATTCAATATAGTAAAACTTTGAACTGCACTACCTATATTGTTTGCACGGCCATTGTGTCACTGTTATATTCTTTTAAAGAAAAGTATTTCATTAAATCAATATATTTGCAGTGTGTCCATCTGGTGCATCTGTATATTTGCGCATGAAGGAAATTTTTTGAATTCTACTTCATGATTTATAGCCTTCTATTATAGGCTGCCTAAATGTGTTAACTTTTCAGTGCTTAGTTAGCCGCTGCATTTGATTCTGTTGTTTTAGGATGAGGTTATGTTGTGAAACAATTGGGAAGTAATTGCATTATCTAATTTTCGTGCGTTGGACCAGCCACTTCCCCCTCACGAAGAGAAGCAACTGAAAGAGATCCTTCAGGAGATCATAGGTGCAGGGAAGAAGGTTCTTATTGAAGAGAAGGTATTGTGTCGTTATCTTTCTTCTTGTTACCTCTTCCTGTCGCGCGCACGCATACAAACAAATGAACAATGCCTTCTTAGGTCATTATCATGATTCTTGTTTTTGGTCTTTCAGATTGATCCCAGCATCCTTGGTGGTTTAGTGGTAGAATTTAACCAGAAGGTCCTAGATGCTTCGATTAAGACTAGGGCTAACCAGATGGAGCGGTTCCTCCGAGAGCCCTTAACTCTCGGCGCCATCTAGATGGAAACGTGTTCCTGTTTGACATTTGCTTTCATCTGCAACAATTTTCCTGAACGGTTCAAGGAAGAGATGAAGTAATCTTAATTGCTGTTATATATCTCTCAGATCTTGTATTTGTGGGATGCAATGCAATCTTTTTGCCAATAAAAGATACCATTTGTATGGGATTGAGAGTCTTTTTGATTTGGCCCTTGAGTTATTAATTTGTTCAAATTACTTCTGTAACATCATCCAAGTCGTAAGCACATCAGTTTTTAAATAAATATACGATGCCCCTCTTGCTAGTTCACTGTGCTTGTTTCTTTTTTTTGTTTTTTGGATTGCTTATTTTTTGTCCTGAAACTAGGTTAGCTTGTTTATTTTCCTCAACTTGTAACATCTAGTTTTATTTGTTTTTTGGATTGTTTATTTTTTGCAAACTTGTGTAGGATGCCCCTTGTGAGTCTATTAAAACGAGGGGTTGCAAAACTTGAGGCATAACAAGGTTTATGAAAATCCGGTAATAAAGTTTTTAGAGTGTTTTCTTATTATGAGTTCTCTTTAAAATCTCTTTATTCTCCTGAAAATTTGAAGTAATATATTACTTTTGTCTCTAGAGATTCAAGTAAGCCTTGTACTTGCCCCCATCAAGGATCTTCTGCATCAGAAAAGTTTGTTCAAGAATGAGTAAAACCACAGTTGCTTAGCCAATCCTGTTAGACTTTCTTCTACCCTTCTCTTTAGATGAACTTCCATCTAATGCCATAAGAACCATATCTAACAAGATTGAAAATCTCATTAAAATGACCCATCTTTCTACAAAAGTCAAAGTCCAAGATATAGAACTTTGTCTCTTAAGCCCCTATAGCATCTATCACAAGACAAACCAAATCAAACAAATACGAGATTTCTTATTTCTACTAGAAGACCCCATGTAAAAGAGGCAGACTAAACTTCTAAGCTTGACTAATGTGGTCTCCAAGCTATTTTATTGAACAATATGTCAGCACTATTTAACTCATTCTTACTCTTTATGGAAGAAAAAGAATCCCAACAATGGTCAGAATTGCCCTTATAGATACTACCTATACTTCTCACAACAATGCTCTAATTGGTGCTCTTCTAACCACTCTAAACAATAGAAGTTTAATGTTGACTATTACCCCAAATTTCAACATGAAGCTGTTTATGGCTACTCTACAGCACCAAATCATCTACTTCATATAATATTATTTTTCAAGTAGAAGGAGCCTCACCAATAAAGTTGCTTGGAAAGAATGGGCGGCAAGTCAAGCAGCATCTTACAAGACACTCGCAATTAGAGAAAGATAAATAAGAAATTCTATTTAAAAGATCTTTCAATTACGTGGTTTTTTTTTTTCTATGTAACTTTATAATTTAAGAGAGCCATTTTGTATTTGGTGGATTATTAGAAAGATTTGGAGTATCTTATTATTGTATTTTTATTAAATTTTAGATGGCATCTTATTTTTTATATCATTAAAATATGGTAGAGTAATTTTCATTTCTTTAGTTATTAGGATTAGGAATTTGTCTATTTAACTTAAAAGGCCTAATTATATTCGTTCTTAATAGAGTTGGGAATCAGGGCCGGCTCTTAACTGGTCAGTGCCTAAAAGGGCCAACCTTACAGGGTTCGGGGAAAGAAAAATTGTTGTTTTTCAAAGTCCAGCCGGAGAGCATGCGGGCCAGGGCCGGAAGCTATTTTTACAAGATTTAACTATACGTCTACATGCCTCATGCAATAAAACAAATACAGTTACTAATTCATAATCAAAGGTAAAAAAAATATTGTCCACAAGTAATTCATAGTCTCGCACAAAGTATAAGAAGGCAAAAAGCTAAACACTCTAAGCAACATGATTATGACAACTATCATTTTCATCTTCTTCGCTTTTATCATTAATTTTAAGAAAATTTGATTGTACTTCACTTTAAGTAGTAGACTCTGTTTAAAGGGTAAAAATATCAAGAATTAGTAAATTACCATCATATGTAAATTTGACAATTTTAAGGTTCTTAGGGAGGAGTCAGCAAGGACACGGGCAGGAGGGGCATGGTTATTAAAAAAAAAAGCTAAAATGCCTAATGGGTCGACCCTACAAGGCCCTTGGTCCTACAGGGTTGGCCCTTTTAGGCCCGACTTCCTTTTGAGGTTCCATTTTTTAAACCCGGCCCGTGATTTAAAAAGGCTTAAACGGACCGCCCCGATAGGCTAGGCCTGATTTACCGGCTCTAATTCTTAAGGTATTTTTATTGGATGTTGAGTCTCTTATATTCAACATGCGTGTGTTCATTAGGTTCATGATTTCAGGATTTCAATTTTTCATTTATTCATTGTTTATTGATTTCCGAATTTGCTAATGGCAATTTGTAGGTTTTTTTATGTTAAGTTGCTATTAGATCCACATCAAATCAAATTATCTCAACTAAACATGTATTTTTAATATCAAAAGTCAAAATGTAATCTATATTTCTGGCCACTAAACCACATAGAGGCCATAATCACACCATTCCTTTTCCACGAATGTCAGAATAATACAGGAGTAGTTGAACTGATATGTAATATTTATTTCAACTGATTAATTAAGTCTTATGGTGTTAGGGATTGGGCCCTATAAAAAGACCATTTTAAATAATAATAATAATAATAATAATAATAATAATAATAATAATAATAATATCAATTTCCATAACCTTAGTCCTAATACACAGAAGAAAGAAAAACATAACGATGGAAACTCAAAAAGAAGATATATCCTTAAAAACTCATAGATTTGTTTTTTTTTTTTTTTTTTTGGGTGTGACAAAACTATATGACTTCTTCTACTACCACACAAAATTCGGTTGGGAGTGCCTAATGTGCCTTCAAAGCTGTCCTCCCTACTATCCCCAAAAAAATAGAGGGCTTCCTAAATATTTTTTTTCTAGGTTTCTTTGAATTATCACATTCTACATAAAATAAGTGACATTTTGATATTTTATGGATAGAAATGATGTTATTTTCAATTTTTTTATAATTTTTTAAATATTTAATACTCTAAAATTGGGTAGTTTCTCTTTCATTTAAATTTTAAAGTATTAAATCTTTGCCCATAAGATATCAAAATATCATTTATTTTATATAAAATTTAATAATAAAAAAACCTAAAAAAATATTTTTTTCTGGTGCAGCAAGGAAGGCAATATGGGGGACACATCAGGCACCCGGACCCCAAAAAAAAAATTGCAATATTGAATGATATGATGAATAAAGTCAGTCTTTAAATAAGATAAGCTTCATTTCATAAGCTTTTATCGAATCATTCTCTCTTCATTTTTATGTTCTTTATTTATTTTTTAAAGTGGTTTATGGTAATGATGTCTTCAGTTTAATTTCTTCCATTTGATGCTCATTCTTTATTTTTTTGGACAACCTACTACAATAAGATGTTTATCTTTCAAGATGTCTGTTATATTTTTCTTCTTGTTTTTTTTCCACGTAGCTAGGTTTCTCCAGGTTTGCATTTATCAATATAAATGATAATAATGATATATATATATATATATGTGTGTGTGTACTCATCTGATTTTATTTATAAGTCAATTTGCATCATTTTTTATAATAATAAAAAATTTTAAATTTCATAAACTCTATCTTAAAATTTAAAGACTTTCCAATTTTATTTCTATTTGACATAATAATAAATAAAGGGTAAAATTGTCCACATATAAAATTTTTAATGATGTGTATGACCAAAATAAATCTCACTTTTTCTATAAATAGGACCATAGGAGTATGTATATTAAGTGTGAGACTATGAAAATGATAAATCCTACATTACATGTTTGTTTTAGTTTTTAAAAACTATTTTTTTATAAATTAAGATAAAATCTTTTTTGCATATTTATGAATAATATGGACTGATCATTAAGTCCAATTACCATCGTGGTGGTATCAAACAAGGCATCCCATAAGCTGTGGGTCCTCTTTGGTCTGATTACCATGTAGAGTATGCATCTTTTATTAATTGCTTGATTTTGGACATTTGATTCCACCAATAAACTGACAAACTAGATTTTTTTTTATGATTTAAAGCATCATGAAGATTAACATTAATGAAAACTGATTAAGAATTAATAAAAAAGTTAGTTATCAATTAATTAAAATTTATCACAATTAATCATACAGAAAATCTTAATTAAATCAAACTAAAATACAAAGATTTAATTTCAAACCTACACTCTTTAAATTCCTAATTAGGTCAAGATGACTAATTAGGTATTCCTGAAAGAGGGATTTCTCAGTAAGGAGAGATGAAAAGTGCTAGTAAATTTTTAGTGGTACTCAGGTAAATTTATAAAATTTAGAAATATCTAGTTAGTCATCTTAGTCTAATTAGAAATTTGTCAAAGGTGTATACTTAAATATGAATTTTGGTATTTCAACCTAATTTAATTGAAATTTCTCTTGGTATACTTTATTTTATATTCTTATATATAACAAATTAATATAATATATAAAATAGAAAATTTATAATAATCACATTATTCTCAACCTATCAATAATCATATTGACTTAATTATACTACATATGGTAGTAGGAGCCTACCCTAGTAAACACATTCTTTCTTTGATATTTAGTATAAGACATATTTATCTAATTTGATTATATTAAGGGAGTTAGTTGGATTAGTTAATGTGACATGTATTTTCTAAAACACCATTGTTATCTTCCTTAATTCCTTCATTTTTTCTCCTCCTTGATTATTGTTGAGGGATCATCAATAGTGGTAAATTATAAAAAGTTTGATAAATATAAAAATTATGTCTTATATTTAGAATTAATATCAACTTCATAAATATATCTTTTATATATATTAAGAATAAGAGGAGTATTATTATTATTGTTATTATTTTGGCTAGAGAGGAGTATTAGTTTGTACTATGATAAATTGGGATGTGTGACAAGAGCATGGAGATTAAAGATTAATGTAAGAATAATAACCGGTAAAAAAAAATAGAGGAAGGAATGGGTGGGAAAGGCCTACCATGGAATGGCACCTTTGGAAGGAACTAAATAAAAAGGTCCAACAAGATAAGTCTTTTTTTTTTTATTACAATAGTGGCACAGGTCGAACCCGTGAAAGGGGATAGTGGCCTAAGGCCACTTCAATGACCGCTGCGCTAGTAAAAGATGCTTTTGTATGATTTGGAAGAAGTCAATTTGTTTAGGAGGAAACAAGACAATGAATCAGGGTTTTTGAATTCGGACCGGACTGGACCGGGCGATCCAGACCGGAAATTGGCCAACCAGTCTGATTCACAATTGTTTATTTAAAAAAATCAATTTTTAAATTTTTTCTTTAGAATTTCACATTAATAAATCTAAAATATTCAATTTTTCACCGATTTTGATCCGATTTGACCCACTGACCCTTGACTCAGTACTCTGATCAGTTCAATGACTGGTCCAGGTTTTAGAACCTGGCAATGAATGGAGGTGGACATGCATGCCTTGTTATTATCAATATCAATATTAATTACTATTTCCGGTCTTAAATATAAGATCTAATTGACTTTTTTTAAGAGGTTAAGGAAGCTAAATTAATTATTTAATCATATCGTATGTTATGTATGATTAAATTATATATCAGTTTATAGGTCAGAAAAATTAGTTTGGATATAAAAAGATAAATATAAATAATTTAAAGTAATTGAATTAGCTTCTTTGATCTCTTAAAAAAATTAACCAAATCTTATATTTAACAACAAACTAATATATAATATAAATGAGGATAACCAGTTACCCTAGTGACAAGCATTTCTGCCTCGCCTTGCAGAGGTGGCAAACTCGAGTTTGACATTAACATATATGTGTATGTTTACTTTGATTATTATAAAAATATAACAATCTAACAATAATGCTAAATTTATAACAAGTTGAATTGTTTATATATTTTAATATTTACATGTTTCAAATTTTATGTAATAGTTAAGATGTAGGTACCGCTTTATTAAAATTTAGAGATTTTAAAAAATTAAAATATTATTCTCAAGCTCTGAACATCTTAAGATTGATTTTTTGTTCACTAGCTAGGAAGGGGGATAAAAGAAGGGTCCCCTGTTAATTTGGATTTGGATTTTTCGGATGAAAATTGAAAAATTAATTAGGATATTTGAGAATGGAAATTGGAAAAGAAATGGTTTTTTTTGGCAACCAATAAAAATTGATCAAATTAGTAAGGATATGAACTATAACTCACCAAGTCTTGTTAATTTATAGTTTAAGTGACTCTCTTAGGGATATTTGAGCTCACAAACATGTCTTAATTTTATCGTGTTCTCATTGTTTAAAAATAAAAATAAAAATAAAAATATAGAAAGAAGTGAGAAATGGTTTCCGCCGAGGGGATGTTGGGAAGGTGGGGATGGCTCTAAATGCGCATGTCGTTTTCAGCCCTCAGATGCTTTTTACTTGTTTTGTCGTTTTTAGCTACGTGTCTTTTTTTTTATAGCTGCCTGTCTTTTCACTCATGTGAATATCCATAAATAATAATAATAATAACATTTCTTATCTTCCTTTCAACTGTTTATATGAAAAAAATTAAATAATTTAGATTTCAATAGTACTCATAGAGATACTTATAATTTTTTTATTTAATGAAGTATTTATAAATCATGATATTGGGATTTAAACTTACAATTTTATATATTATGAATCCAATTAATGAATGAATATTTGTTTGATCTTCGTTATTAAAAAACATTTGTTGGCCTTACACCTTTTTTTCCCACATTTCATTTTGCGTAAAATTTGGGCCTCCTTTCTTTTTCGGTTTTCCTAATTTTCATTAGTTCATTTCTACCCCTTACTTCATTGCAATATTTCTATTCTTCAATTTTTATATTAAATGATACAAACCATAAATAATACTACCATTTGTTCATTCAATTTGATCCGATGTACGATAAAATTTAGTATATTCATACTTTATATGATAAATCATATTAATATACTATTACTCTTTTATTTTATTATCTCTATTATTTTCTTTTGCTGTTTTTCGGTGAGACATACACACTTTATCTTATGGAGTTAAAATTATATTCATTGTGCGTGTGTGTAATCCGTGTATCATGGGCCGGATATGCAATATTTATTTGAAAATAAATACACACAGAATCAGAAAAGATTAAAAGAACAATAAATTTCAGTTTGATTTGGAATATATGATAACTTAAGAATATGGTGATTATTTTTGAAAAATATTTCTCTATTTTATTCGAAATTTTATTTAAAAATATTTTTTTAAACATAAAAATGTTTTTAGTTATAATATAATTATTTGAAATATAGATTAAAGTAAGTTGTATTTATTTGATATTATGCCACGCTCATTAGGAGATAAATCCAAATTTTTTTAGGAAAAATTACAATAAGGTTCCAAATAAATGAAAATATAAATAAATTGTCTTAAGGGGTTGTTAATGACGATCCTCATGTTGTTAATGGAGGATCCTCATATTGTCATTAACAATCCCTTAGAACCATTTCTTTATATTTTTATTTGCTTGAAACCTTATTGTAACTTTCTCATTTTTTTTATATTCATGGATTTTTTTGCATAATTATTTGATGAAAATACAAGATTGAGGTTTTTTTTTTGGGAACTGAAAGACACAACACGGAATGAAATAATTTCATTTTCTTGACAAAGAGAAGAGAAATAATTACATTTTATATGACATAAAAATGAATAAGAATATTATTCTATTTAAATTTTGATTATATGACAATAATGCTGAAACAAAAAAAAGACCTGAGAAAATAATACTCGCATCATTATTAAATATACAAACGAATAAAAAATTATTAATAATTGTTATATTGCAACATTTTTTAATGAAAATTATAATCCAATTGTAATTCAACTCAACAAACTTGCACATATATATACGTAATCATCTAATAATGGCGATTTTTTAATCGAAGTATCAAACATAAATTATATATTATTTTAAAAACAAAAGTCAATATTCCCAATATATATTTAATTATTTAGATTATCAACACAAAACACCTTAATCATATATAGTATATTTTTGAGGTAGGTTCATAGGCTCTTTCTTAACATATGTTTGTTCATATCGGAAAAGAGGAATTATTGCCCATATTTTGAACAATGACAACCTTAAAACAACAACTAATTAATAAAAAACTCATTTTTTTTAATTAAGCATGTTTAATCAATGCGAACCTATACAATGCACGCTCATGATCTTGATCAATGATTGTATTCATTACAAAGTACATTCCCTAAAGCAAAATTAAAAACTAATTAATTTTTAATTTCTTATCATTATAAGCACATGCATTGATTATTATTCGGTTTAAAGTAGGGTCAAGCCAATCAACTTGTGGTGTTTACTTATTGAGTAAATAAGCTAAATAGTATATATTATAATTAAAATTTTAAGGTTATTTCTACAACTAAAATTAAGATTTTGTTTTGAAGAAGAGATAAGGCATGAAGAAAGTAATTGGGATGAGAGAAAATGATGTAAAAAGACAATTGAAGAAAAAATGTTTTCTCCCTTTATTTTTTTTTATGAGCAATAATGAAAAAACTAGAAAATAAAATTGACTAATTTCATGATGATGATGATACCTACATAAAAAAGATATGAATCACCAATAAACTATTGATTGAAGTGATAATAATATTGTTTTCATAAAAAAGTAAATATAAATATAAATTTTGATTAGCATATTTGTTAAAAAGGTTGTATTTTAAAAAATTATAGCTTGATATAAATTACTTTCAAGTTCAAAATGATTTGGAGTTACAATTAGTTAAAAAAATGCAGGTCTTATGCTTTTTATTTTTTTAATATTGGCTCGAGATCAAATGATATTATATAAATTGTGATATGCCCTAACATTTGGTTAAGATGAATTTTAAACATATACTTCTTTCTTAATCGCCAAAATTCTTTAATATTTACATGAAAAAAAAATCATAATTCTTTTGGCAAGATTTATAAAATAGGTGATTTACTAATTTAATGAGAAAACAATAATCACAGGCACAAATTAGAGTGATGGCCATATTATTAGGTATTGTTTGGTTCAATTGAAAGAATTATTTTTACTGAAATAGAGATGGAAATAAAACAAAAAAAAAATGTAGGCATGAACATGTTTGGAATGCATATAAATGTAAAAAAAAAATATAAAAAGATGTTTTGTATAATAGGAAAATAGAAAGTGTGAAAATAATTTGAAATGAAATATAAAAGGCAAATGATCTCTTATCATGATCTACACGAGTATTCAAGTAGGGATAAGATAACCTTTTGTTCGTTGGTTCCTTTGTTAATAATTGCTATCCATTTATTTATTATGGAATAAATTTAATTAGAAGTCTGCCAAACATTTGGGTATTTTGTCTCTCTTGCCACTTTATTTACACTCTTTTCAACTCTTCCAATCATCTCAAATGTCCTTGTTGTTGCTAGCTAGTACTACAACAAACACATTTACTAGATGTTGTATAAATTGTTTAAATGAAATTTGGCTTGTCTAAATTTAATTTTTCTTATTTTCATTCTAATACTTATTTTAGTTTATATAAATGCGTGATGTTTGGAAAGGGAAAAAAATTAGAAAAATACCTTTTAATATCTGAAAATTCAACATTAATTATTTCTTATTAAAATGAGTTGTCAATTACTAATCAAGTATAGTCAATGCCTAAACTATAATAAGAAACAAAATTGATTTGAAATTTTGAGATTTTGAAAGTATTTTTCTAAATTTTTTTCCTAACAACAATCTTATAATTAGTTTCATTATTCAATTGCACCACGTGCATTCATATAAAAAAAGAGATCTTTGGGCAAATTCTTAACTTGATGTTAGAGTTTTTTTTTTAGTAGAGAAGAGGCCAATGCCCCCATGTAATATTTTGGAAAAGATTTTGAAGAAAGTAAGAAAAAAAAACGAAATTGAGATCTAAAAATATGTTTCGTCTGTCCATTAAAATCGAGTATAACTTTTAACTGAGATATATGTATTTGAGATATGAAATGGCCAACATATTTTATCAACCCTACCAATTTTGAGCTTCATCCTCACTCTTGTTTCTGCTCTTCTTATTTTCTATATATCAAACGTGGCATAAAGATCTTAACTAGACCATAATATTTATATTTTTTAATCACCAACTCAAAAAAATAATAAAAAATTAGGGATAATCACTCTACAAAATTTCGATAGTTTTAATTGATTTTTAAATGGGTTCATATAGTTTTTTTTTTTCAAATTTTTATCATATCTTCATTGTTTCATTTGAATTTTAATAAGGTATTTGTAGTTTCTTTCGCACTACTATAAGACCAACAATGTTATATGGTAGTGAATGTTGGGTTTTAAAGGGACAATATGAACATAAAATAAGGGTAGCTAAGATGAGAATGTTGAGATGGATATGTAGCCATACAAGAAAAAACAAGATTCATAATACTCATATACGCGAACGAGTTAGAGTGGTCCCTATTGAAGTAAAAATGATAGAAAATTCTTTGAGGTGGTTTGGACATATTCAGCGAAGGCCATTGAGTGCTCCGGTGGGAAGGGTTGTTCAAGCAGTATGGAGTCCTATTAAACGAGGTCGAGGAAGGCCGAAACATATGCTCAATAAGGTTATAGAGAGAGACCTTTTAATTAATAATATATCAAAATCTATGATTTTTGACAGAGCACAATGACGCCGTATGATCTATTTAGCCAACCCCACCTAATGTGATAAAGACTTTGTTGTTATTTGTTGTATTTGTAGTTTCTTTCCTTTTCTTTTGTTGTTTTCATAATTCAATCTAATTTTTAACTAGGTCTTGATCACTGAGTGATTGTGATCGAGACTTGATGAAAAGATACTCTTCTTATAAGAATTTTTTAATAAGGTGGGATTCGCGTATATTTTACCCATTTTGTAATCTAATTGATCCACATTTCGCCCATTTTTTAATAAATAACCTTTGGCTAAATACTTCTTGTTTTTTGAAAAAACGTTGAAGGGCTCAATAATTAGGGAATTAGTTTTGACTCTTTGAAGGATAAATGCTAATAAAATAAAAAGAATTAAAAAGGAGATATATCTTAATAATGTCTTGCCTTTAAATCCATGATGCTGAGAAGTTAACATCATTGACAAGAAGAGAGGCATGTTACAAATCAAACAAAAAGTTTTCAAATTACCTTAAAATCCAAGCATTAAATTTAAGCTTTTTAAAAAGGACAGTTTCCCAATACCCACATTGCTTCTCTTGCAAGCACATTTATATATCACAATTTGTTTTGTGGGCTCACACGCCCCATGGAATTTTTAATTATTTAGGCCAAACAAAATAATTATAACTCAGCAGCCCTCTTGCCCCCTTTTGCATATAAAATTTTTCATGGTGAATTTATTAATTAATTAATTTAATGTCATATCATACGTGGTGTGCTCAAATTTTGAAGGAATATTTTCGATCAAAACATTCTCAACTTTACCAAATTCCCAATATGAATGAGCCCTTTAACTGAAATTTCACTCTACACTGCAACAACAGATAAACTTTTGTAAATGCAAGGGAGTTCTTAATTTATATATAGCATGCCTATTTTTAGTTTTTTTAAAAAAGATCGTTTAAAATATAATAATATCATAATTGTTACATATATGTGAATGATTAATTCAAACTTGCTGTGCTATGATTGATGATTCTCGGGCCAATTGGTCCCTAAAATTATTGGGTAAGAAACATATTGATACTGATTTATTAATATTTTTGAAGTTGAAAGTCTGTGAAATATTTATTTTTAAAATAAAATTTGCAGAACATATAAAATTGATAAATATAGATCATTTTTAATTATTTTCTTTAATTTCCATTATGATAGTTCTTGTTTTGTGATTTAGTCAAGTTTTTTTTTTGAACAAAACTGGATATATTCATTCAAAGGAACATCATACCAAAAAAATAAAAAATACATCAAACAATCTAAGTTTTTCAATGCTATTTATTATTTAACTGCAGATGCCATATCAGCACAAAAGGCAAAGATAAAATGAGATGTATATAACAATTGTGATATAAAATTTTAATTAAAATAAATATACATTTATAATATAAAATCCCATAAATTGTATTATTTATAAATTATAAACAATATAATTTATTTCTTTGAGAACTTAATATCATTTATTTCTTATAACTAATAAATTATATAGTACTTGGAAGTTTTTTTTTTTTTGACCTGATGTAGTACTTGGAAGTTGGAACTAGACCAATCACACTTTTAATTTTTGGTCGTCCTTTTATATATGTGTCTCTATGCGGGCGCAAAAAAAAAAAAAAACATATGAACATTTGTATATTCAAAATTTGACAAGACTATTATGTAATTACCTAATTTTGAATAGTGTATTGTACATGTCTCATTTTCGTATCACTTTTATAGTTATATTTCACATGAGTTTTTCTGTTTCTAGATCACCTTTGTTTTTATTAATAATTACGATAATGTAGGATTACATGTCTTTTTATTGGAAAAAAAGAAAAAAAAAGGATTACGTGCCTTTTTATGTAAAATTTTGCCACAAACATATATCATATCGATTATTGGGAGAAATGAATTTTAAAAATAAAATTATTCATCAATATTCATAGTGATAAGCTCATACAATGATTTAAATAACTGAAATGAAAAAAATAATTAACATTAATATAAAATATAATGTCTTTTTTAATTGCATTATACACGTTTTTTTCGATGAAACATATAATCATATATTACTAAATAAAAACATAATTTACAAAGCTTTGTAACAATTGGGAGACATCCTACAAAAGATAAGAAAACTGTTAAGGTACAGACCTAGATTTAGTAATAATTTTTTGATGAGAAAACTTAACTAATTTACACATTAACAGAAAATGATTGAGAGTGTAGAATCACATGTTGCTGCAGAATGAAAAACATTGTATTCCTTAGCGCCATTAGTTGTAATTGCAGTGTAACCAACTTTATCAGAGGAACAATGGTCCATTTGTTAAAGTGACGCTGATTAAAGAGGATTTGAATAATAATATTTTGTCTTCTACTAAAAGCTCGAAAGAGTGTAAAGAAGATTTACCAACGACAATTTTGAGATGAGACCATTCTCTGATGAGTTCTCCCACCTAATTCCTCATTCTTCGTATTAGCAAGGGATGATACTTATTGTTTAATGATTGATGTATAAGTAACTGATCTTGCTTGTACTAACTATGTCACTTGTTGCGGTGTAAAATGGACACCTGCATGACAAATTTTATTTCTTATAAACCACAAAGATTATAACATCTGAAAAGGAATAAAGATAGTGACATTGTTAGAATCCTTGTGGTTCTACATCTAGACCATTAACCACTGTATTAAAAGCTTCACATTAAGGAAATCTATCTTAAGTCCCAAGGAATAACCAAACTAATAAACATGAGAAAAAAAGGAATAAATGCTCTAAAGATTCCTCATGAGATGCATAGAAATAATAAACCTCAATAGAAGATAGGTGCTTATTCTTTAGGAATCTAGAGGTGGACAAAATATCCTTTACAATTTTTTCATAGCTATAGCTTAATTCTAAGAGGAAGATGAGATTGCCAAACCATAGCACTTATCATAGAAACTAAATCAAAAGCCTGATTTGTTAAATATCGCTACATCTTGTACCTATCTCTTACCGTATATACTCCAGACTAACTACCACACCACCTTACTGTACCATGAGCTTAAGACAGAGGAAGAGGTTGCAACACAAATCATTGGACGACTTGTCTAGGATAAAAAGAAAACAATAACAGATAGTTCCATTTCCCCATTGAACACAGTATAAGGTCAGCAGCCCTCAATGAGTGATATGATCTACCAGACTATTACAAAGGCGACTACTAAGCGAAATGATAGATTTGTCTCCAACCTGCCATGTAAGATGGTTTAAAACCACATTTCCTTCTCTAACAATCTATCTCCAAATAGAAGAATTGTTACAACACAGTTTGAAACTATAATTTTGATCACTATCCATGTATTTGTCAATCAAGATTTTACTAAATAAAGAAGATTAATTATCAACAACCCTCCAAATATGCTTAACCAAAAGAGTAGAATTAAAATGTTCAAGCTGGATTATCTGCAGCCCGCCTCTATTTATTGGAAGACAGACTTCCTCCCATCTCAAGCAATGGATTTTGTTAGAAGTAGAAGAATAACCCCAAAAAGAAATTAGCCATTTTCATGACTATCTGATGACATAATTGCATTATATACATGTCTTAAAAGGAAGACCACAACTATTTTTATTTTAAGATTGTATCTGTGTAATGTATGGAATCCATATCTAGGCATCAATCAATTACTAAATTAATCCCATAATTAACCTTAAATTTTTAGTTTAGTCTATTTGTTTATAAAATGCGTATCAAAAGAGATGCAAGTTCAATATAATAATGATGATAATTATACTTTTCGCCGCCGCCACCACCGAAAACAACAATAATACTCTCTCTAGTTGCTTTTTAATATAAGGTTAATCAATTTAATTTTATTAGATTAAAGAAGTTAGTTAATTAATTAATATGTAATACTTTTTTAAAACACCCACAAATCTTCCTCAATTCTTTTATTTCCTCTCATATTTAATTATTGTTAATACATTATAAATAGAAATAAATTAGAAAGAGAATGACAAATATAAGAAATACGTCTTACATTTAAAACTATTATAACCTTATGTTTGGATAGAAGAAAATTATGAGGAAAGAAAACTTCCAAAAATAGTAAATATTTTTATCATTTATGAATTTTTTTTTCTCTTAATATTCTCTCCCCCTATTCTCTCCTAACTTTTCTCTCCATCTAAATATAGGTTTAACTTCCCAATCAGGTCCTACATTAAGGATTAAAGAGGGTGATAATTTCAGTTTGCTGTGTTTAATAAATAATTTTTGTAAAAAAAATGATATGTTGATTTTCCTTAAATAAATAAAACATTGTTACAAAGATAAAAATAAAAAATGTTAGCTTCATTAAAAAACAAGGTTAAAAAAAAGGTCAGTCCAGTGCATAAAACTCTTACTAGGTAGAATTTAGGGAGGAATAGATTACACAACCTTATTCTTGCAAGCGGACCCCTAAGTCATAAAAATGTTATCTTCATAACATATAAAAAATATTATCCTTTTTTTTTATATTTTGAATTTGAACTTTGAGTGAAAAAAGTCCAAAGTGTATGTAGGATTCATTTTCATAGTCTCTTCTCTTGTATATATATGTTTAAAAAAATTTAAAAGGCTCATTCATTATATTTTTTTATATTTTAAATAATTCCAAATAAAAAATAGTTAATGTGCAATTTTATCAATAAAATTTTTTCCGAAGAACGTTTGGCACAAATAAATTTTGGAAGGTGATAAAAATACTAATAAACAATTTAGAAGGTATAAATTCACCAAAATTGTTAAATTTAACTAAATATTCATTAAATTATAAGAAAAGAAAACTTTAACAGTATTTGGTGAAATTTAGCTGTTTTTGTGAATTTGTACAATTTAGAATTGTTTATTGGTATTTTCACCTATTCTAAAATTTATTTGTGTCAGATACCGCTAAAAAAAATTTTATTAGTAAAATTGCAGCTTAAACCATAAAAATTATGTGAATATATAAAAATAAAAAATTTGTAACCAATAAGAAAAAAAGATAAAACTTAACTGGTAGAGGAATTTTGTAGCCAAAGTAGAAATGGAAAATTCGGTTTTATCAAATAAAGAAATGTTAATTCGGAAAACTTGTTTGATGCTAAGGTAAAAATAAAGAAAAATCGGGGGGCCGAGTAGCAAAATTCTTTGGTGTGATGACTTTTTGGTCTGGTGCTCCACGCCTTTTACTTCGATTTGACTCTCCCAACACAGTTCACACGATATACTAACCCGCTCTTTCCTCCAAATGTCACTTTCTTATTAGCGGATTCCAAATCTCAATTCCATTCCGATTTAAGATTCCAATAAATCTCTCCCACAACCACGTCAACCGGTTCAAGCCGGATTCATTTAACTTTAACCCGTAAACCGGACAGTTCGGTTCGAATCACCCACGTGAGACTTCATTTGGACTTCATTTGGCGTGCATTTCAGTATCATTTCATCTTCATTTCAGAATCTGCACCAAAATTTAAATTCGCCCTAAATTTCTCTGCATTTCATTTCAGTTCATTTCGATTTCGAGACGTTACTCTTTCTTTACAATTTTTTTGGGGTGTCTCTGATCTTTCTTCCCCATGTTTCCTCGATACTATCGATGGAGATGGAAGCTTTGAATTTTCTCTACACCGGATCTTTTTTGTATGCTAGAGATTTCTTCGGCTTTTGTAATTTCTGTTCAGACTGTTGAGAGTAGGTAATTTTAGTTTTTTCATCGAATTCGCAAGCTGATCTTCACTTCGTCCGCTGATAATTGGTGAGTTCTGACTCTGGACTGAACTGATTCTTATCCATCGTTTTTGCTTCGATTTCTTTTGAAGCCTTGGTTTTACCTGTTGTGTTTTTATAACTCGATCTACATCTTCTAAGATGATGATGATGGTGTCACGCTGATACCAAAAAGTCACGCTTTTACTTATTGTCCATCATATTAAAATCATCTGGTGTAAATTTTATCATCGTATAGTTCTCTCTGTCACTGATAGTTAGGGGTAAGAGATGGCAGGTGAAAGGAAAACTTAACATTATTTGTGTATTTTAAATTCTACCTTCTATTATCATCATTATCCGGTGGAATGTTTTGTTTGATAGTCCGATGTTGGTTAAAGATTCTGAAGTTGATCGGCAATTCCTTTCAATTTTTGAGGACTGTCCTGAACCTTAGATTTGCAGCCACTTCTTTTCTGACGCATGGAATTTTCTTTTAAATTTAATTTTGTTTTACCTTAAATTTGTTACTTATGCCTCTTAAACGGTACTATTTTCTTGATCTCCACAGCAGGTGGCTTTTCTCATCTTTATATATTTATTTTTAATTTTGTTGGGAAGGGTTCAACTTTAATCATTCTGTTTAAAGAGACGATTCTTGATTTTCTCCAGATCTAGTTCATGGGAGCTTTTGTTTGGTGGTTGTGGTATGGATTGAGCTCATTCCCCACTAGCTTATTGTCGAAGCAAAACCATTTTTCAAAGCTGAAGCCTGTTAATTTGTCGGAAGAGTAGTCTGACCTTTTGCTTGGTTGAGTTAATTCATGTTATGATTGGTTTACCCTGAGTTTCTTTTTAATTTTTTTTATATCTTTAAAATCTAAAGCTTGTTTTACTTATTATAGAGTTTATGTCTTATAGACTATCTGGATATCAGTAGCATGTTTTCGGTAATCACTTTCCATGTATCTTTTCCTCTCTTTCTCTCTTCACCTTGGAATATACCTCCAATTTCACCTGTTATTTCTGTCAACATGGGGTAAAGATGTGTGGATTTATATAGTTTTTTGTCTCGCACAATTGATTTCTTCATATTCACCTTTCTTCTCCCTCCTCAATTTTGAGCTTGATATTTGTTTGATCTGCAGTTAAAATTCTTGCAGTTGATCTTTTCTATTATTCTTAATTTATTTTTTGTGTGCTTTCTCTGGTTGATCTCATTAAACTTCATGATTGCTTTGCTGCAGCTAACTGAATCATGTGCAGTGGTCCAGATAAATCAAAATCCTCTTCAACTTCATCTTCATCTACTGTAGAAGGTGCAACTAATATCAAAGATATGAAAAAGCTAACTGTTCATACAGAAGATTCTTTTTCCAGCCTACTGGAACTTGCTGCTAACAATGATGTTGAAGGTTTTAAGCTACTGCTAGATAGGGATGTTTCTTCAATAAATGAAGTTGGGCTTTGGTATTGTCGCCAGATTGGGTCAAAACAAATTATTCTCGACGATAGAACTCCATTAATGGTTGGTGCAACCTATGGCAGTATTGATGTTGTTAAGCTTCTACTCTCTTATCCAGAGGCCAATGTTGATTTCACATGTGGGATAAGCAAGAGTACTGCCCTTCACTGTGCTGCTTCAGGCGGATCAAATAATGCGGTTGAAGTTGTGAAGCTTCTTTTAGAAGCTGGTGCTGATCTTAGTTGCAAGGATGCTAGTGGAAATCGTCCTGTTGATGTTATTGTTGTTCATCCGAAGCTGCTAGTCATGAGAGCAATTCTGGAGGAACTTCTTTCTGATAGTGCGTCTCATGACAACTCTGGTGACTGCTCTATTCCAGTACCTGTTAATCCATCAAGTCCTGGTTTACCTGCCCATTTATTTTCTCCCGATAATGGATTGCCATCCTCTCCTTCGGGCTCACCTTCTTCTCCAATGGCCTCAAAGTTTGCTGATACCCCTGTTATCTCTACCTCGGAGAAGAAAGAGTATCCAATTGATCCATCACTTCCTGATATAAAAAACAGCATTTATGCAACGGATGAGTTTCGCATGTTCTCATTCAAGGTTCGTCCTTGCTCCCGTGCATACTCTCATGATTGGACTGAGTGTCCTTTCGTTCATCCAGGAGAGAATGCTCGTAGGAGAGACCCCAGAAAATTCCATTACAGTTGTGTACCATGCCCTGATTTTCAGAAGGGTGCGTGTAGGCGAGGGGATATGTGTGAATATGCACATGGAGTATTTGAATGCTGGCTACACCCTGCTCAGTATCGCACTCGACTCTGCAAAGATGGCACAAATTGCAACAGAAGGGTGTGTTTTTTTGCTCACACAGCAGAAGAGTTGCGTCCGCTTTATGTGTCCACCGGATCTGCTGTCCCTTCTCCAAGAGCATCTGCGTCTGCTCCCAATGTCATGGATATGGCTGCTGCAATGAACCTGTTACCTGGTTCTCTTTCGTCAGTGTCTTCTATGTCTCCATCTCACTTTACGCAGCCGATGTCTCCATCTGGTAATGGCATTTCACACTCATCTGCAGCCTGGCCACAGCCCAATGTGCCAGCCCTTCATCTTCCGGGAAGTAATCTCCAATCTAGTCGTTTGAGATCTTCTCTTAGTGCTCGTGATATTCCACCACACGACTTGAACATGTTGCCAGAATTTGATGGCCAGCAACACCTTTTGAATGATATGGGCTGTTTCTCACAGCCTCGTTCTGGTGCTGTTTCTTTGAGCCGATCTGGTCGGTCCAAGACGCTAACTCCATCTAATCTTGAAGAGCTATTTTCTAATGAAATTTCTTCGTCTCCTCGGTATTCTGATCCAGCAGCAGGTTCTGTTTTTTCTCCCACACACAAATCTGCTGTTCTCAATCAGTTTCAACAGCTTCAAAGTATGCTGTCACCCATAAATACAAATGTTTTGTCTCCTAAGAATGCTGAGCATCCTCTATTGCAAGCTCCATTCGGAGTGTCTTCTCCTGGAAGGATGTCACCCAGAAGTGTGGATCCAATATCTCCCATGAGCTCTCGGTTATCTCCATTTGCTCAGCGTGAGAAGCAGCAGCAGCAACAGCTGCGAAATCTTAGTTCAAGGGATCTTGGTTCCAAAATTCCTGCTTCAGTTGTTGGTTCTCCTGGAAACTCATGGTCTAATTGGGGATCTCCTACTGGGAAAGTTGATTGGTCAATGAATGGAGATGAATTGGGTCGATTGCGAAAGTTGTCTTCATTTGAGCATGGGAACAATGGGGAAGAGCCTGATCTATCTTGGGTTCAGTCCCTTGTCAAGGAATCCCCACCTGAAATGATGAAAGAGAAGCTGGCTGCTTCTGGTCCCATGGCATCTGGGGAAAAACTGAATTCAATATCTCAAGTTGAATCAATTGATAATTCTGTGGTAGGAGCTTGGCTTGAGCAAATGCAGCTGGATCAGCTTGCTGTCTAGTCAGTCTGACCCTTTACATCTTATTGAGATAGGTAATTCAATATTCATTTGGTGAATTTTTTTTGGGTGAGTGGCAAGAAGGGGATTAGCAGGAGTGGTGCTGAAGCAGTGGTTGGTTGCAAACTTGTTGAAGAATATTCTATTTCTTTTCATTTCAAAATTTCATCATTTATTATTTTACTACAGAGCTTAAAAGAGGGGAATAAGCCTCTCGCCTTGCCAATATTTCAATAGAAAAGGAATATCCTGTCGAGGTTAGGTGTTTTTCTTCCAAAATCCCCCGTTTCAGGATCTTCAGTTTGTTCATTTTACTTCTACCCCCATTTCAAAGAAAGCTGGATGGTTTGTGCTGCAAGAAAACCAAACAGCTGTATTTGTTTTCAATGTTAATCTTTCTAATGTTTACCTAGCTGTAATTTTCTATTTTGCATATAGAAAGTGGAGTGTCTTCTGAAGGAATCCGTGATCTGTACCATTGAATATTTATTACTGGCAGATCCTTAGACATAGTGAGAACGGAGGATATCATGTCTTTTGACGTTGTATAAATTGAATTGTACTGGTTATATAAATTCAATGCAATTTGTTTTCCCACTTTTTACTGGTGTGTCATCTGTTTATATATGTCCACAATCCTACTGGGAAATTGGTCTGTAAAGTTGAATTAAAGAGATTTTTTTATAGGAAAAGAATGTAGTCATTAAAAAAGTCTCGAACTGCAATAAATGAGCGGGCATGTACGAGAAATGATAAAAATGATAATAAATCCATGTTGCTTGTCGAATGCTTTTTGGTAATTACATTCCTTCACTAATTGATTGGGAATGGATGGTTGAGGTGGCAGATAATGAATGATCAGCTTATATTTAAAAATATTTGTTGATTTAGTGCTTATTTTGAATAGTAATTGGAACATTTAAAAACAGTTTTTCAATTAGTTTTTTAAATTTATGATATATGAGGTAAGTATGTGAGAAGAGATTTGTTTCGATTTGTATGAATAAATACTTTTAAGAGGATAAGGGCATGTTTGTGATAGTTTGAATTTATTTTGCAAGTGTTTTTTATGTATGTTGAAATAACATTTTTTTTCATATATTTAACTCATTATAAAATTTATTTTATATATCGTATATCACGATAGAAAAATACTTTTAAAGGTTGTAATTATTGTTTCAAACACCTATTAAAAAAACCATCCTTAACATGCTTTTTAAGTCAATGCTTTTGGGGATGTCTTTCCAAATGGAAATTTTAATCGACAGGAAGCCTCGTCTGACACTGAAAGATTGAAATCCTCTGCTACTTTTGATATATGGTTTCAGCTACTGGGGATGTGGATAATTATCTCAGATTTGGACTTCCAAAATCTGATTCGTTTTTTCTTCTCTTAAAAGTTCTTTTATCATTTTTTCTTTTAGATTAATTTTTCTGACTTATAAATTTGTATATAATTTAATTATACACAATATATGATATAATCAAATAATTTATTTAACTTCCTTAATCCTCTAGAAAAAGTCAATTAGATCTTATATTTATGAGGAAAAAAAATTTAATTGAATTTTGTATTTAAGAGATAGCAAGTAGAAAAGTCAATATGGTATGCATAATCCTTTGTCTTCTATGGTGTAGATATAAGGAATTACTTGTTAATTGGGGTGCTTCAGACGGAAGATTACTCTGATGATATGAATGGCCTTGCAGAGTGTGGGCCATTCCCTCCCTCACCTTTGATTTCTTAGATACAGCAATACAGAATTGCAAGGAGAGAGACATGTGAATTCCATTTTCCTTTGAGTTTGTCTCTTATTGCACTAGAGATTTAGGATTTGAATTAGGAACCATATATTATTACGAACTTTCTCCTATTCAAAACATAAGTTATTTTCAATCACCCCATCTTAATTAACGGAGGGTAGTTGATTTGTTAAATCTGTCTTAAATTAATTTTTTTTCAACTTTATTTTAATCAAAAGGTATTGAAGGAGACATAAAAATACAAAGAAGAACATTTAAACATTAATTATAAGGATAAAATTTTCAAATAAACATTAATAATTTTTCAAGTAACTTAAAAAGAAAAATTCTAAAAAATGATTTATATTTTGGATAGGGAGGAGTTTATGTTTTTGTTAGGTTATCTTGTGATATGTAGGGGCATCACCATGAGGTCCTTCACCTACTGTTTTGGTGGGATAGTATCTTTCCACCTTTAATAAAAAATTGGTAGGTCTGAGAACTTAAGTTCTCGGAAAGATTAAATGCTTATAGTGTACTAAACAAAGGAAGTTGCTCATCTTCCCTTTTCTTTCCACATCTTTGCATACCAAATGGGCTTTAGTCTTTCCTTTTCTATTTAAAAAAAATATAAGTTTTTTTTTCCTTTCAAAACGTTATGTTTAACATAAAAGTCTCATTTAATAACATCTGGTTCACTGATTTTTTCTCTCTCTCTCTTGATTTACCTTTGTCTGTCATTTAATTGTGAAAGTTTTAGTGAAATTTAACAAGGGTAATAGTGAAAAGTAAAACAATTATTTTGATAAATTTAATGAGATAACCTACTATTAACTTTCTTGGTACTTGCAAGTTAAGTTGAACTTATATATATATATATATATATATTTGGCCTGAATGGCTGCTAAGTTGAACTAACATTTTAAATCAAAAGAATTGTAAATTATCTACCAAAATGTTATTGCTAATATTTCCATGTTTTTAATTTTTTATGGGATAATAATATTTAGGTTCAAAAAGATGAATTTAATGATAATTAGTTTATAAATTTGTTTTCTCAAGAGTTGTAAATGTTGATTCAGACAGTCAGATAAAGACCTCAATTGCAAATCAATCATTTAAATATTAGGTGACAATAAGTTCAAACTTTGAACATACTATTTGTAACTTATTAATTCTTAGCAATTAAATTAAATTTTCGATACCTAACTTTCATCTTCCCTTTTCTAATCTCAAATTTTGTTTGAATTTGGTGGAGAGTCTTCTTGGAATTATGTGTCATACATAGAAAATGTGTTTGGAAACATGTGACACTGACACAGACAGGTTTGACTTTAATGTTTATCTTTTTTCTTTTTACCTGTAAAACCTTAATGTGTTTAAATTATTTAATGGGCTCACCGAATCCTCTAAAATATCTTTTTAATATATTCAATGTCTAGAAAATATTTTATAATATTTTTTTTACCCCTAACATTATAAAATATATTTTTAGAGCATCCAATAATATCCTTAAGTATTTTTTTTTCACTTGCGTTCAAAAACCTTAAAATATTTTTTTAACGGGATTAAGGTACAAATCTACCTTAAAAATATTATCAAAGGAACAATATTACTCTAAAAGATTTTTTAATCTCAACGCTGCACAAAAAATCTCAAAATATAGTAATGTCCTCCAATTTAAAAGCCCACACAGTCAACTTTTAGTTGACCCAAATAAGCTAAGGTAATTTTGTCACATAAGATGTGATGCTATGTATCAGTCCACCTGTTACCCCACGTCAGCATCTTCATTCTTCCCTTTAGGAACACCTCCAGAAATCAAAATGCGCAGTCTCATTCACAATCTTCAGCTTAAAACAATCAAAATAGGGAAAGTAAGCCCAATGTGGCATATATCCAATAAAAGGATGACCAAAAATATGGTTCACATCAAACACATAGAAAAATCTAATTATAACCAAAATTTTCCCAGATCTAATTGTTGACGTGGGAGCAAAGGGAGAGAGGATGGATTAACTAGCTTATTTCCCTGGTCCGTGGCATCTGATTTTTGGCGTGGATTCTGTTGAGGCCGAAACTAGCTTTCACCGGTGGCGACGGTGACGGCGGCGAGGATGAGCTTCACCTCCATGGTTGTGAGTGGGGGCGAACATTGAAGAAGATAGGGAAGAAAGATTGAATGGGGAGAGAGAATTTGATTTTTGAGTGCCACGTTAGATGAGGTGGCAACAAGGTGGATCATTGGGTGCCATGTTAGAGGGTCACCCGAGAGTTTATTGAGGTAAAAAAAACTTTTAAGGTAATATTACTTCTTTGAGAATACTTTTGAGATAGATTTGTATCTTAACTCATTTTTTAATGCATCCAGCACTAAGGAAAAAATAATAATTTAAGATTTTGGATATAATTCATAAAATATTTTAGTATGATGGATGTATGACAAAACCCGTATTTAATTAATATATTCATAACTAGCACAAGAGTTTGACAAAGTTAACACATTATGTTCACATTCTTGAATTATAGTTTGTTTGGATTAGCTGATGGAAGTTTTATAAGTGTTTATAAATTGTGATTCACGGAGTGCGAAGTAACTTTTACGGTCTAGAGATAAATATGTGGAGGAGATTTATCTCGATTTACGTGAATCGGGCTTATATAATAAGCCCGATTCATAAAAACAATTCCAAACAAACTTATTCTTAATATTTGTTGATTATATTTGTTGAATAAATTAAAAAATTATTTATTTACTAATATTATTTTAAGTTTATTTTATTTTTTAGGACAAAAAAAAGTTTCGATCCCACGTTACCAATGGTAATTGCTGCGGGGGGAAAAAAGTGAGGGTAAGGCAAGGCTTTCAATTTTGGAGGCCTAATGTAGGACGTAGGGTCCCTTTTCATTTTAGGAAATTGAAAGGTTGGCCCTAACATCATTACAAAATTTTTTCCCTCTTTACTTTTGAGGTTGTATGCATTAAAGTCATGAGAATCTTATCCAATCGGTACAATCACTTCTTTTTTCATATCCTCAGTGGTCCTGTGGTCCTGTGCACATATCGTTGACGTTTTGAATATTTAATTATTTATATTAGAGCTAGTAATTGGAACTAGCCTCGCCGTAGTTCTCGGGTTAAACATGGTGGACTGTGTAGCTGTCAATATCAGTCCGAGCCCATTAAAGCGGGTTGGCCCTTTTTTTCAAAACCCATCATACTCTCTTTTTCTTTCTCCTAGAAGAAGCAATTAAAAACATCATCAAAAGAAAAGGGAAAATGGTATTTGTGTTTACTTTTCAAGGAAAACTTAAAAAAAACAAGAATTTAAAGCACGCAAGCTCGCCAGCTTGTGGGTTGAATGGGGCAAGTTGGCATTTAGCCAGTCAGGGCCTGCCGCTTTTAGAGTGTATTTGGATACAGCTTTTGAGAATAATTTTTAGAAAAAAGTGATTTTTTTAATAGATTATAAAAAGAATATATTATGAGAAAAAAATGATTTTGATAAGATGAGAGTGTTTGGATATTTGGTTAAGAATCACTTTTTTAGTGGTCAAATTATTAAAAAAGACATTAGCTTTTGTTATAATTATATATAGAGTATAATGTTATATTTTATTAATAATAAGAGAAAAAATTCATAACGATTTTGTTAAATTTGCACCATTTTTAATTATTCATTGTTATTTTTACCTTTTCCAAAACTTATTTGTACCAGACGTTCCTTAGGAAAAACTTAGTTCTTAAATTTACACCTTAACCCAATATTTAACATTACATTTTTTAAATTAAACTTCTAAATTTTTTTAAATTAAATTTGTCAAAAAGAAAATCATATGATAAATGAGATAGAGAGAATTTTGGGAAAAAAAAAAAAAGATAGAGGGGAGGGAGAGAGAGGGATGTGGGGCAGGCCACTAACAAGGAAAAGCTAAAAATAGAGGCTTTTTCCCAAAATTATGGTTTTAAACATCAAAACTATAATTTTTAGACAAAAAAGGATTATGCAAATAAATCGAGTGTTTAGTAACTTTTTCTCAAAACTATGATTTTGAGGAAAAAATATTTTTTTTTTATATTTCCATCCAAACACACTCTCAGAGGCCTTATAATTTGGACCAGCGAACTCTAGCCCGTTTTACTCTGATCTATATACTCTCATATCAAAAGGTCCTATATCCAGGTAAAATAAAAAAAAATAGATTTGGAATGGCTATTGGGGCTATAGAGAAAAATAGAGTGGAAAATTTCTTAAAAATGCCATGGAAGTTCCTAAAAGACAAATCAGGGCCTTCAATATGCAAAATACCTTGTCAGACCAATGAGAAATCTAAAATTTCGAAATGCTTGCAAAAGACACCACTACCTCTGAGTCATAATGAAGTAGAATACAACAAAAGAAAAACATATGGTTGGAATTTTCAGAACTCAAGTGGGAAATCATAAAACTAAAGTAGTCAATCATAAAATTAAAATTAGGAACTAGTGAGGCATATGGGACTCCTCCATGAATTCAAGTTTGGGGGAGTGCCTAAATTGTTTTTGGAAACTCATGTAGGCAATCATGAAACTAAAGTAATCAATCACCAAATTAAAGTAAGAACTGATTAGGTACAAGGGATGATTCTATGAATTCTTCAAATGTGGGGAGTTCCTAAACCATTTTTGAAATTTACGGAACTCAAGCAAGCAATAAAAAAATTAAAATAGTCAATCACAAATTTAAACAAAGAAATAACGAGGCAAAGGGACTCCTCTATGAATTCTTTAAATGTGTGTCTGTTTTTTTTTTTGGGGGGGGGGGTTTGAAATTCAAAAGAATCAAGTAGGGTTCCTCCATGAATTCTTCAAGCACAGGGAGATCCTGAATTGTTTTTGATATATACGAAACTCAAGTAGGTAATAAGTAAATTAAAGTAAGAAATAGTGACCAACCATATGTTTTTCTTCTGTTGTATTCTATTTTCAAATAACTCATGGGTAGTGGCGTCTTTTCAATTATTTATGAAAATAAAAGATATAATAACTATAAATTCTTTTGCAATTATTTATGAAAATAAAAAATATAATAACTATCAATTACTTGAATTAATTAGTTATAAGTTGTTTCAGCTTAACTAATGGTCTCATGTTTGAGCTATGTATATAAAGTTGTGCTAATTACTTGAATGTAGCGCGGTTCTTACTATTGTAGGCCTACACTCTCACAAATCAGACTAGTCGGTTGTTAATAATATTGGATACTAGTGGATTAATCGAAAAATAAAAGATATAATAATTATGAAAATAAAACTTACACTAGGCCAATATTCGAATCAAGCCTTTATTTGATGAATATATATCAATTTTGGTGTTCTGATATCATGTATATTTTCTAGAAAATTCTTACAAATAACACATAAAAATAAACTCACGATTTTATGAAGAGTTTTTATTTCTTTTGCTACATAAAAAGGGTTGACAGATACAAAATATACACTAGTACAAAATAGCATTTTTAGACCGTATTATTTAGACCGGTTATTATGGATAAGGTCTAAAAGAAACACGCGGTGACAATTCCGTAATTAAAAGCAATTTTTTAGACCGGTTGTCTAAAAAACCGGTCTAAAAAAATCTTATTTAGACCGCTTATACAAACAACCGGTCTCAAAAACATATTAAGACCGGTTGTTTAAATAACCGGTCTTAAAAGTCAATAATTTAAGACAGGTTATTTAAACAACCGGTTTGAAAACAAATTATTAAAATGAATAAAAAATCACGATATTATTAAGACCGGTTTTCTAAATAACCGGTCTTAAAAGTCAATAATTTAAGACCGGTTATTTAAAAAACCGGTCTTAAAAACAAATTCTTAAAATGAATAAAAAAATCACTTTATTATTAAGACCGGTTATTTGTATAAACGGTCTTAAAAGTACTTTTAAGACCGGTTATTTAAATAACCGGTCTTAAAAGTCTGATTTTCAAACCTAGAACCGCCGCGAAAGTTCATTTCACATTTACGTTTCACTTCCCCCTCTGTTTCCACCGCCGCGAACTGCTCACTTCCAACGCAGTAGGTGATATTCCGCCGTATTCTCCTGCCACCCTTCCAGTCGTCGCCGCCGCTTCCACCTTCTTTCCCATATTCTGTTGTCGGCGTTTGAAACTCCTTCCTTCTCCGTTCGTACTTGTCGTTGCTGCGAAGAAGTCACCGTGAGTACCATCGTGAAGGGCGGCTGAGCATCTTATTTCTCCAGCCTTATCTCACTCCGGCGTGTTTTCCAACCACTGCTGCCGCTCTCCTCCTACGCCTCAAGCCACGGTCCAAGTTACGTCAAACAGGTAAAACTCTGTTAATATAATGGCTGCAATTTTTTCCATCGTTCGGGATATTAATAATGGCTGGATTCTAGACCGTGCTTCTAGAATTGTTCATGCAAAATCTGTGCTTTTTGCTGAAGGCTGAAGGGCTAGCCCTTCTTGATGCTATTTCTTATGCCTCCATCAATCAATTACATGATATCTTGTTTGTGATAACCAAGTGTTAATCAACTACATTAACAATAATCGAAGCATCACCTAATTGGAGATGTGAGACTCTCTTTGAGAATATTAATGTCTCAAGAGAACTAATGAGGAACCATGCTTGTGTTTGGATTCGTAGGGAAGTGAATTTGGCAGCAATTTGAATTGCTAAAACTTTTTTGAATGGGTATTATCTGGATGATTGGGTTTGAAGACCTCCGATGTAGTTACCAAAGATTTTGGATTATGATAATAGTAATGTTGATGTTGAATCAGGCTGAGAGTATTAGCTTTTTGTATTTTTATTTTCCTGTAAGCTGTTTTTGTTTCATGGAGATTGTATTTCGTTGAATAAGACTTGTCTTGGACTTCCTTTTTCCTGGAATGGAAGTTAATTTGTTGGAAAAAAAAAACTGTTAAGGATCACCTGCTCTAGAACAACTTTTTTATCCACATCAATAAAATCAAATGTTTTATTTTTGGAAATTCTGACTTGCATAAGAGACTCTATTGAAATCTCTATCAATCACTTAATATTTTGATTGCAAGAGATATATTATATATGAGTTAGAAATAATGTATTCATATTCAATATTATTGAAATTATTTGGTGAGGCGTTTGTTTATATGTGTTTTAAAGCTTTAAGAATGTGAGTCCCCTCGCATTCCTTGCTTATCACCCTTAAATTCTTGGGATGTGACAACAATAAACTGAGACTCAGGACAGAAACAATTAAGGGTTAATTAGAAACTTAGCTCACAAGCCCCACACTATGTTGAACCCCATAAGTGTTAGTTCTCAAATATATTTTGATGATAACTAATCTTGATAAACAATGAATACTTTGTGATTCAAGTGAGTTAAGAAAATTTTTGAAAGTTTAAAGTATGTTTGAGACAAAAGAAATGAATTTAGAAAGAAACTTGAATCAAAAGATATTCATCCTTCAGTGATCTTAGATGATCACTCGAGTGATAGGCAATTCACTTGAGTGATTCCCCTTCACTTGCGTAATCTCAGCAAGTCACTTAATAACTCAACAATTTGTCTTAACAGTACAATGACGGATCCGGTGCATCCTACAGCCGAGGATCAGGTGCCTCCTATAGCAGAGGATCAGGTGCACCGTACTGCTCAGCACAACGAGCCTCAGAGTGTTAATCAGGGGCAGTCATCGGGTGAGCCGAGTCACCAGCCTAGAAGGAGGGGCAGGACGGCCACACGGTTGATGGATGTTTCCTTGAGTCGGTCTGCCGGGGAGAGGATACCGATCCAGTTCGATCAATACTGGAAACCGATCGGGCCGAATGCCATTCGTTTTAGGAGTTTTGTCGGCCTCCTCGCACGGAATAAGCCCAGCATATTGATAGAGGAGTGGAGGAATGTCGACAAAAATGTGAAGCAGCATATTTGGGACACTATTCAGGTATAAAATTCCCTCTGTATGTTTCTTTTATCAAATTCGTTTCATTACTGTCACTAACTCCTTTCATTCATGAATAACAGCTCACCTACGACGTTCCTCAGAGTGAGATCTTGTATCACAAGACTATGACATATTGTTGTGAGCGCTGGAGGAAGTTCAAGACGAGTCTGGCGAACAATTACGTGCATATCGAGGTGCTAGCTGGTAAGCCATGTCCTACTCCTTGCAGCAAGTACTCGTACATCGATGAAGCAACATGGCAGGAGTTTTTTAGGCTTCGGACTACTCCAGATGCTTTGGTGAGATAACTTATTTTGTACTTTATTTACTTATCTTTTGTCTTTACTGTTTGTAACCTTTTTTTCCCCATTTCCTATTCGCAGGCAAGAAGGCAAAAGGCACAAGCGAGTGGCAGGAAGAATGATTGCCCCCACACAATGTCTCGTGGGGGATACGCAAAGGCCGAGAAAGACTTGTTGGCGGCCAAACGGAGGAGATTGGAAGAAGCATCTCAATCCGATCCTTCTGTTCTGCTATCTCCACCATCTCCGATACGGCATGAAGAGTTGTGGTTGCATGCTCACCGAAAGAGTGGTGGATCCTATACGAGCGACCAGTCTCGTATAGTCGGTGAAAAAATTGTAAGTATCATTGTTCTTATTAACTGTTTAATAAACATTTTTCATTACTCATGTGTGTTTTTTATATATCTCACAGGAGGAACTTCAAAAAAAGAAAGCCGAGGGAACCTTCAAGTCGGAGGGGAGGAATGACATTCTCACGGTTGCTACTGGAAAACGTGAGCATCCAGGCCGCGTCAGGGGAGTTGGAGGAGGGGTGGGTATAAAGGATTACTTTGGATCCTCCTCAAGCAGTTCCTCCTCCAACGTGGTCACGAGAGACGAATTGGAGCGTATGTTGGCCACTGCGAGGGCGGAAGCAAGGGCCGAGGCAGAAGCATCATTTGATGCACTATTGGATTCTCGGTTGAGCAAGATGAAGGACGAGGTATATGCCATGGTGAGCACAAGACAAGACACCGCTCCTGTCCACGCACAATCGCTCGATCGCCATAAGCAGAGCACCAAAGGGAGTTGTTACAATGTGGGACAGCCATCAGAGGGTCCTGGAAAGGACGATGCTAAGCCTTGTGATTTATATGTTGAGGATCCTCTGAGACGGTTAGTTGCACGGGTCAGTGTGCACAACCTAGGATCAACTGTTCACCACCTCGAGATGACAGATGATCAGGTTAGGGTGTCAGTTGAGGAGGTTATTATCTCAGACGCACTTGTCCCTATCCCTTCTGAGGAGTTCAAGATTATGGCCGATGTCTTGGGTACCTTCATATCATGGCCGAAGAATCTTGTTTCTGTCGGAGCTGCGGATTCCCCGATCAGAGCCCCAAGTCCAGCTCCCGTCCCTCGTGAAGTTTCACAGCCTCCACCATTGAATGTGATGCAGCAAGTGATTCTGATGGCATTTGACACATCTTTCCCTACTAAACATTGGCCTATGGATTTAGTTGTTGGATCGTCAGGGGCGGCATGCTATCTTGAGAGGGATGATTTAATGTCCATGGTCGCTCCTAGACAAAATCTTACTATTGCGATTGTCCATGTTTTTTTGATGTAAGTATCTTCTTCAATTGGAAGTAAATATCTTAAAAATTACGCTCTGTAAGCTTAATTTGTGTGCTTCCATTTTTGTAGGTACATGAATCGTAGGTTGGTTTCCTCTGGGCAGAGCGCTAAATTTGGATTCATGTGCCCAGCTCATGCCACGGAGAAAGGGACCACTGCTGCCATCAGACATAGATATTTATCACAGAGGCTCAGTGAAACAGAAACTGACTGTTTCTTGGTTCCTTATGTGCATGGGTAAGAAACGTCAAATTTATATTCTGAAACATCACATATAATGCTTTATATTTACTTAACATTTATCTCTTTTTTTAAGGGATCATTGGCAATTGGTTATTCTGTGTAAGGCTAGTTACACAGTGATCCTCCTCTGCTCCCTCCACTTCAAACCGGGGACTGACTTGAAGAAGACCATGAACTCGTAAGTTTTCTTACTTTATTACCTTTTGTGTGCAAAGTTTGTGTGCAGAATAAGTAATCTTTGTGATTTTGATCATAGGGCTATGCGGACTTTCCTACACGCTAAGTGTGGTAGGCATGTTCGTGACTTAAAAGACCCTACATGGATCACGCCAAAGGTTAGTACATATTTGTTTTCTTTAAGATGCGTTTCATAAGCTATGCTTTTATGCTTGCTTTGATGATATCATGTTCTTTTTCAGACCTGTAGGCAACCACCGGGCTCCAACTTATGTGGTCTTTATATGTTGAGGCAGATTTACAATATTATCAGCTTAGACACGACTGACTTTACCGAGGAGGTAATAAATGTATATTTCAAATATTTTGTATTACTTTATTGTTTTTAAGTTAGTAAGTTAATGTTTTGTTGGCTTCGGTGTTACACATATAGATGTTTGATCTTACTGATCCATTTTCTGAAGAAGATATTGATTTCATCCGCAATTGTTGTGCTGAATTCATTTATGAGCTTTTACAAGATTAGTAAGTTTTTGAATCCGATTTATGTTGTTCTAATAATAATACTTATGGTTTTCATATATATCTAACTTGGTTTATATCCCTGTTTAGGACAAATTCTTGGATATTGGCGATACTAGTTGGCTGTTGATTCAGGCAGGGATCACTATTGTCAATTTTCCTCCACTTTTTTCATTTCTCTGTAAAGCTTACGAATTTTTTCCATATAATGAGAAATATTGTATTGTTTCTGAGAATTGAATAAGTTGATCATGTGTTATTGGTAGTCATTGGAATTGAATGTGTTTGTTTTCAATGATTTTTTTTTCATAATGTTCATTCTTTGATTGTTGAGAGTCGAGGATTGTGTATTGGTAGTTTCTGGAAATAAAAATGCTATTGTCACTGCTTCTGATTGTCAATATATACATATATGCATGTGTATGTAATGTGACATGGGGAATGTTGTTGAATATGGCTTACTGGCCTGGGTAAGATTGAAACAAATAAAACGAAAAAAAAACAAAACAAAATTTTAAGACCGGTTCTTTTAATAACCGGTCTTAAATATATATTTAAGACCGGTTATTAAGAGAACCGGTCTTAAAATAAGTAAACTTTTAAGACCGGTTCTCTTAATAACCGGTCTTAAATATATATTTAAGACCGGTTATTAAGAGAACCGGTCTTAAATTGTTATTTTTTTATGCTGAAATTTCCCTACTAGTTCCTTAGTTAAACTTTAAGACCGGTTGTTGAAGAACCGGTCTTAAAAGTTCATATTTTAGACCGACTGTATCAAGACCTGATCCAGAACCGGTCTAAAATATCGTTTTTAACCGGTCTTAAAAGTGTTTTTTGTACCGGTGATATGAGGAAAAAAATAAGAATCCTCTGAAATGCTCAAAATTATTACAATGAAATGCATTAATCATTCCACAATCTAATAAGATTGATCATCACAAGATGTGATGAGAGATTTGTCCAAGAAAAAGAAGATAGAGAAACACAAAATTTGAGCATGGATGGTGTGTGTGTATTTTGAGGGGTATTTTGTATGAAATATGAGGAAGAAGTCACACTATTCATGACATGTGACTTTTTTGGGGTTTTATTTTGTATATATAATGATATATTGATTAAGGCAATCAATCTCTAAGGAAACGCCAAGGTCCTGTTCCTGTTCCCATCCTGAAATATTGAAACAAAACATTTTAATTTAAACTAGACAAATGATTTGTTACTGAAGTTCTTAAAATTTCCAAAAAGTAAACAAACAAGTAGTTGAGATCTTCTTGTTTTCCTTGAGATTTATGGTAAACCCATAAAAATTGGGTACAATACAATACTATCAAAATCACCCCTTGAAAAATTTATTGGTGGGAAGGATAGGAACTAGAGTACTGATAATCTGTACATACAAAATTTGCAGAGTATTATATATATATATATATATATATATATATATATATATATATATATATAAGAATTTATCAAATCCTTTTCATAAATTAAATTTTTAATGTCGGTATTTTTCTCAAATTTTTCTTGAAAATTTCATTTTTAACTAAAAATTAAATTACATGTACGTACGTCATGAGCTATTATTTCAATTTGAGCTAGATATATGAATGTTTATCTTCGGAGTAAATTATGATAGATCTCTCCCTCTCTATGTTATTTTTTTTAAATATTTTTGAAATTACATAGGCATATATATATATTTTTAAAAATCTATATACACATTTCTTTTTTTCAATTTTCAAAATCTACACCAACACATCCCACTTTCCTAAACGCAGACAGATCAACATTGTGAGGACATCACCTTGACGTCATAAAGATTCTTTGTTCAATTTCGAAGACATGTTTGCCTATAATTTGAAAATAGGCTTCTCCAAAAACAAATGTAAATTACAAGAGTCTTTTCTTGCCATGATACTTAGCTTGTTGAATTAAATTATACTCCTTCAGTCTCAAATGTAAGTTATTTTTAACTACCTTGTTGAAGTCAAAAGAAGAGAAATTAACTCATTAAATTTATCTTTAATTAATTTTTTTTCCAACTTTGCTTATATTGAAATCTATCTCACCTCTCTCCTCCTTTTCAATATCCCATATACATGACCAATAAATTGGAGTAAAATTAAAAAAAGAAGAAGATAATTAGAACTTTCTAGATGACTTATATTATGAACTAATTAAGAATTTCTTCTATAAGATATCCTATATTTTTGACCGGAAGGAGTAAAATATAATATATTTATAGAGGATGGGACTAACTTCTGTTTAATTCAACAGAGAAAGGAGGGGATATTCCTTTTTTTTAATTAGTTCAAGGGGAAGGGAGTGATTTAATAATTTTTTATTAATAATGTAGCAAATTTGGTTTAGAACGAAATATGGTTATTAAAATAATACACCTTCCTCAACAACCATTTAGAGGCTTAGGTTAAATAATATACGAAAAAAAAAGAAATACCTCCAAATTCCAGCAAGCATGCGAAGAGCCATATATATAGTCAAAGCAATCCAGATGCCAATAAACCCTTTCATCTTATAAAGCACAAATTCAATCCCAACGCTTACAATTGAAACCAGTACCTGAAATTAAACTCCTTGTTAATTATATATATATATATATATATATATATATATATATATATATATTCTTTTTTTTATATATAATTAATATATAAGAGTGTATATATATATATCTGTGTGTGTGTGTGAAATTAAACTTGCCAAGGAAACTGCTGCATATGTAAAATCAGAGGCTCCATAGTTGACTCCGTCAAATACAAAGGATAATGCATTGATTGGTTGTGAAGCTGCTACAAACTGTTCCATTCATCAGTTCGACGCACAACTTTTGATTAGTTCACACACACACAAAAGCAATAGAATTTTTTTAAACATTGTTTTAACTTTGAATCTATATAGATGGATATTTTTTATATATAGTCAATCCTTTGACTCGATTAGAGAATTTAGATCAGTTCGCTTTATACAATATACAAAAAAGTTAGATAACTAATTTATGAACATTAAGAAAATTAATTTAGCTATTTAGAACAAATGTTGGTTGGTTTCCTAAAATACTCTTTATAATCATGTTCATTGTAACTATCTCTTGATAGAAACCCTTATATATGTGTAGTTAATATAGATACTTTGAGGAAAAAAATTATAAATTTGGGAGACAAAGTGGATATTGATGAACAAAAGAAAACCCTTATATAGTTCATATATTTAAGATCAGAGGTAGTAATTTGTTTTTTTCTTAAAAAAATCAAGAGCATAACTTAGTTTATGTGCTGCTACGAGGGGAAGTTAGATGATTGGGAAAATTAATTTAGTTAGTTATTTATAGAAAATATGTGTTAATTTCTCTAAAATACCACATCTAATCATTTGCATTGAAACTAACCTTTAATGAAAATCCCTTAATATGTGAAATCAATAGGAATAGTTAGAGGGAAAAATTATAAATTTAGGAGAAAAATTGGATTGAACAAGATATTACATCTATGATCAAAATAAACTTGTATATTCACAACTAGATACTAAATTTACACAATCAAATTTTTTTAAAATTATATATATATATATATATATATATATATATATATATATATATATATATATATTAATTTGAAAAGAAACATCATACAGAACCGGAAAAAAATATTTTCACAAAAAAAAAGAACGAAAAAAATACATACAGGAAAGCCTATTTTGATAAGGTGGAGAACACTTGGGGTTTTGGTGAAGATGGAGGCTCCAAAGCCCAACCCAAAACCAACAATAAGAGATAGCCCTACTCCCATCACAGAAGTTATCTGCATATATAATTATATATTATTCAACTAGAATTAATTAATAACTAAATATATGCATTGAATAAAGTTTTTTTTATAAGAAAAAGGAGTTTTTAGAACTCTCAAAAGCTATTCAAACAATTTTGTGACCTACCTGAAGTATCCTTATAGCTGATGCTTTGGCCTTGGCGTAGTTTTTCTCAGCAAATGAACATGCCAAAACCGCCTGTCACCCACCAAAAGTCACCCAATCACTAATCATTTTATTTTTGTTCCAAAATATTTTATGTTCATAACATTATGAGGGAAAAAAAATACTAAAATTATTTTAACCATTTTGAGAATTTTATTTTTGAAAAAAATGTTGAAAAATCGATTGTTACAAAATTTATTGTTATGTTCCACATTGACCGGGAAGGAGAACAAAAAAGGCCTTATAAGGGTCTGCATGTGCCATCAAGGACGCTGGGCTCACAAGTGGGTGGAGTGTTATGTTCCACATCGGTTAGGGAGAGGAACAAAGACACCTTATAAGGGCTTGGGTATTTCCCTTATTGACGCATTTTAAAGCCGTGAAGGTGTAATTTATCTTCACTAGAAGCAACTTTTAATCTTTAGTTATGTGATATTGATCGATGTAGGGTATTGAAAAGTGGGTGATTTATTATTCACCTGAATAGCAACAGCTAAACCATCAGACAAAAGAGAAGAAGTGATCCAAACTTGTTGACATGTTTGGTGGGCAGCCATAGTAATTGGACCCAACCTTGTTGCTAATGATGCTGCAAATGTCACTACAAATGTTACTGCCACCACTCTTGCCATCAACAACCCTCCTGCCACATATATAAATTCAATTCATTCAATCAAATTATTATTTCATTTTATATATGATCATAATAGAAAAAAAGACTTGATCATCAGCATACACAATAACAATAAGCACGCCATATTCTATTAGGCGTACGTGATTAGTTATATGGATCGTATAATATCATATATATATATATATATATATATATATATATATATAGACACACTCAATCAACAAACAAAATTTTGAACAAATTTAGTCAAAAAGCCTCATGAATTCAGTAATTTTGTCGAATGCTCTCTTTGGTTTTCTTTTTTAGAGGGATTCATACTGTTTGATTAGCTCTCCTCAATCCTCGTTAGTGTCTCCAACTCTTCTTAAAAAAGTGGATGTAAGTTTCTTACCGTTTCTAAGAAAGCGAAAAATTTGCAAATCCTTAATAGTAGGAGGTGTGAGATTAACTTTTCTGATTAACAACACCAAGAGAGCCAATGCCATCAAGTACCTGAATGAAAGAAAGATCACCAATAATATATAAATCAAATTATAATTAATTAGTGAAGCAATTAATTATTCTTTGATAATAATAGAAATAATAAAGATTGATTTTAATTATTAAGATGTATAGAAGAGTGATTAAATAAGACTTACTGTGAGAAGACATGAGCCATGGCTGCACCTTGGAGGCCAAACTTGAAGTAAAATATAAGTATTGGATCTAATGCCACATTTAGTGAATATCCGCTAACTAAAAAGAATCAAGACCAAATTTATCAGTTTAATATTATATAGGCTTAACTCAACTCAACTATTTTATGGCACATAATACAAAAGATAATTAAATTAAAAATACAACAAAATATTAGTAAAAAAAAAAAAGGAGAAAACATATATACCAATAACATATAAGGGAGTTGTAGTGTCCTTGAAGCCTCGGAAGATTCCTTGCATGGACAAAGCTAGAAGAACAGCAGGAGAACCCAGTGCTCTCAGTTTCAAGAACCTTTCCGCAAGAATCAGCATAGCAGAATCCTAATAATTCACAAAATATATACAAATCATTATATTACTTTACCATAATATATATATATAGCAAGTTAATGAAAAATTAAGCTTACACAAACCTTTTGTTATCATATTATAATCAATACATCAATCGTTACACATGATAAAAATCTATAGCAAGTTAATGAAACTGGGATGTGTATTGGAACTAGTTTCCCTATTGATCGCTTTGGTTAACTGGGACAGTTAAACATATCTGGACAATTCATATTTATTTTTTAGATAAAAAAAATTATTTTTTGAAAAAAAGAGAATATCTTTATTTTAAATTCTATATCCATTAAAATAAGTTTTTTTTTAAAAATATAGACTTTTTAAAAAGTTTTAAGGTGTAAAAATGCCCATATACTTTTTTTAAAAGAGCGATTAGTACTATAAACTTTATTTGGATGCTAAATGCCCACTAACTTTTCAAAAGGGGGCGAAAATGACTCGTCTATTAAATGGAGCAAACTGCTGTTAACAGATGTGTCATTTTCATCCCCTTTTGAAAGGTTCGTGGGTATTTTAGCACCCAAATAAAGTTTATGGTGCTAGACACTATTTTAAAAAAAGCATATGGGTATTTTTACATTTTAACCTTTTAAAAAAAATCAAATCTGGATAATTCAGATATGTTTAGTTCTCCCTGCTAAGCAAAGCAAGTAGCAAGAACCCAGTTCCAATAGGTATCTAAGTGGGATATGTAACCCTACTCTAAAAACTAGCTGTTGAGGTGGAATAAGCAACTTACTTAAATACCCATTGGACGTATATATTATACTATTTAATGTGGGATTTAGTATCCCATACTATACAGCCTCCATCATACTACTATTTAAAAGTTATGAACAATGTAACTAACTACTTTTGATATACTTTGTTTAATTAATTAATGCAAAAAGTTAATGATGAGAAAAAAATAGAAAAATAGCATACTTACTGGTTTGGCACCCATAAGAAGTAAAAGAGGTTTAGCAGCAAATACAAGGAGTGCTACTTGGATGAGGCCAAGAATCGTCCCAAATATTAATGCTGTTGATGCTGATGCTATTTGTTTCTTCTTCTTCTTACTCTTACCACTACTTGCATCCAAGGAGGAGGAAGAAGAAGACTTGTACATGTTTGTGTTGATATCTGATAATTCAGAAAATAAAGTTAGTTATAAAAACTTCACTGATCATAGATTATAAATAAATATTTTCACATGGTACAGGAGTCGTCTTACTCTTATTATCACTATTCTTCTCCATAGTGTCACCCTCACCAGCACCATCGTCACCATTATTGTTATTATTATCATTATTGTCTTTTTTGTTGGGTATAGCTTTTTCAATATCTGAGATTTTCTTAAGAGTATCTTCCTCAGCTACAAATGAAGTAGTGACACTGACCAGAGGGAAGATGGTGATCCTTGAAGCTTGGTTGAACAGTGTTATAGATACTCCTGCTGCAGCAAGTTCCACAGGTCCTATATATATATATATATATTTAACAAACAAGGACACAAGCTAAGTTAGGTTAGATCGATCTGCTGATAGATGAAGAAGAACAAGGAAACAACATGTAGATTCTTTTGGAATATTCTATTCTATGCCCAGAATCATTTGACTACCGTGTTTTAATAAGGCATTAAGATGTAAAAATACACACGAATTTTTTTTAAAAGTACGTTTGGCACTTCTACATGTTTTTGGGAGTACAACAACAACAGCAGATCATTAAATATAACTTAATACCATAAGATATGTATATGTAAAGAAAAAAACCTGGGCCCCACCATAAAAAAAAAGAAAATTACAGTCAGGTCCAAACAAAAAGCAAAATGAAAAAAATGATCTCTTGAAATTTTAAAATAAAAAAATGGTTCCAAGAATTTGTTAATAGAGCCGATGAACTTGTCAATGACTCGCTTCTGGAGTTGTCAATGTGACCATTTTTTCATTTTGAGATTTCAAATGACCATTTTTTCATTTGACCTCTTACTTAGAATCTGACTGTAATTTTCTCAAAAAATAACTTTAAAGGTCCTGATAAATTTTTTTTTTTGCTTCTATTATGTATATTCATAAGTATTTTTAATTTGTATCTCTAAAAAAACGCGTGGTGCTGAGGATATATACTTTTAATAAAAGTTTATGAATATTTTTACAATTTTACCCCTTAATCCTTTAATAAGCTTTCAAACGTACCTATATGGCCTATGAAAGCAGTATCGATGAGAGAAGCAATGGGATCTGCAGCCACAGCCATTGCAGCAGGAACTGCCATTCCTAGTAGTTCCCGACCAATTGAATCCAACTTGAACACTTTCCTACACTCAAAAATGTTATATTGTTCATACTCAAAACAAATCAATATTACATATCCAAGACAAATACCTATATCATTATCAATATGTAGCAAGTTAATTTCAGTGTTCATATATTTTATGAATAGTAAAGCTTATTCTTAGAGATATGTGGAAAACTATGATTAGTTGAGAATCATAATACTCCCCCCTTCTCCTTCATTTCCAGATACAGTGGCTAGATGACTGATTAGTAGAGATTAAGAAAATCAGTTAAATTAGTTATTTATAGAAGATGTTGGTTGATTTTCTTAAAATACTCCCTTTAGTCATTTGTATTGAAAATTACTCCTCTTTGATACAAACTCTTGGCCTCTTATAATATGTGTAATCAACAAGGGGTAGTTTTGCGAAAGAATGATAAATTTTGGAAATAAAATAGATTAAAATCTTACTATTAAGACTGAATAAAAAAACCTTATAACAAATTGCTACGCAGATTTAGAACCGGAGAGAGTACAATGTAGGTTACACCTAACTAATCGATGATGAGTTGGTTTAATTTAAGACAAGAAGGTACCACCTCCGGTCCTTAATATAAGGATCAGTTGACTTTTTTTGAAGAGATTAAGGAAGTTAAATAAATTACTTTAAAATATTTATATTTGTTCTTTTTATACCAAACTAATTTTCACGACTTATATACTAATATATAATTTAATAGTACACAATATATACTTTAATTAACTAATTTATTTAATATTTTTAGTCTTTCTAAAAAAGGTCAATTAAGTTTTATATTAAAGACCGGAGTTTTAGATTAAAACAGTGGACGATGATATTGACTACGCACACATGTACGTACATACGTACCTTGCATCTTCGAAGAAAACAAGGAGAGGCAAGTTGAACCATTTGTTGTTATTTTTGAGGTCCTGCACAGAAGTAGCATCATTGCTTTCGTTGTTGTCTGCCATGATATCCAAAACAAACCCTCGGAATGAATCAGAGTGCTTAATCACTAATTCTTTCTTCACAGAGTTTGCTTTCGGATCTCTCAGGTGAAGCTGATGATACTGCTAAATATTCTGCAGAGTTCGCGCTTTTATATATAGGGCTTAAAGCTGCAAGGAGGTTCATGCTTCCTCATGATTCATGTGATTTAAAAATAATTTGAAATATGTATTTTTTTTATAACACAAATTATCATTTCTGCATAATCAATCAATCGCATTATTTCTCCATCTCAATGCCGTATTTTTTTATTTGGTTAAGAGCATGATCCCTTCAAAATTTTTTTACATCTCTCAAGGAATACGCTTATTAGGATTCGGACTTATGTTTTCATTCTTATAATGATGAGCTGCTTACCACCTGATCAACCAACAACTTGTTGGTTACTGTATTTTAATTTAATTAAAACATAGACATTATATATACGTGTTGAATTTATAGAATAATAGTAATACTACTCTATTTTGATAGAGACAAACTGCACAAAGACAAGAACTCTTACCTGTAAACTCATGCTTGGTACTCCATTATACTTGCGGAAACCAAGTAATATTACTTGTTATAAGAACTATTTTATAAGATTTTTAATTTTTTAGAAGCATTATTTTATAATGTCCTGCAGGTACATTTTTTTTGGAATATTTTAAAACAATAAAAAGTCAACAACACAAATATTGAAATATGATTAATCGTATTGATTACATACCAAATATGCATGAATAATTTATTTTACTTTGAAATGCACAAGGAGGGATTATGATATTTCTGTATTAAGGACCATTTTTCTAGAAAAACAAAATTCTAAAGGGATGAAGAATAAGGTCGCATGACAAATGCTTAAAAAAGTTGTAATGCTTTTGACAACTGCGTGGCTGTCTTCGTAAAAATTTTAAGAGACGTGAAAGAAAATGAAAACGCATGTTGACACACACATCCACACACGCACAGCACACGCACACACAATACAAGCACGCACAACACACGCACACATTGGTCAATCAATATTAGTATTGCGTTTCTGAAAATTTAATCAATATTTAATGATTAAACTACTTAAATGAATAATCCATTGAATCATTAATACTTGGTCAATTTGGCTTGATGGTGGAAAAGTATGTTCACGCAAGTCAAAACAAATTTTATTTTATAAATTTATCTCGTATACCGTAAATCACGTTGGAAAAACAGTTTCTACCTCTAATCCAAACAAAAACATAACTTATAACTTATCCTCTTCTTCATTAGATAATAGTGACTACAAGGGAGGAGTGAGAGAAGACGCTATTGCTGATCTAGAGATCGAGAAGGCTGAGATATGATTGGCGTGACAGAGGAAGAGAACAAACACAGAAGACAGACGTTTAATTTGAGAATGCTAAAGGGAGTGGGAAAATTACTCCCTTTTTAAACGATTATGTCTATTTATACATCTTTTAAAATTTAATGGTGCCAGATGCTTATAATGAAAAATTTTGTTATTAAAATTACATCTTAACCAATGAAAAATTAATTTTATATAAATATTTTGTTATCTGATCGATTATAATCAATTATATCAATCATCTATGTGATAAAAATCTATAACAAGTGATACTACTATTTACTAGTTATGAACAATATGATTCACTTTTCATACATACTTTGTTTAATTAATGCATAGAAATATATGTTGCTACAATAATAATAAGTCTTATCGGCCTATTAGATGGGGTTGGTTATATATATTGCATGGTATTATTGTGCTCTATTAACAACTAAATCTTTAAATAAATTATTAATCAAAAGGTCCTGTTCAACAACTTTACTAAGTGTTTTCTTCGATATTCTTATTATTTTTATATCTTTTTAGATGATTCCGTACTATTTAATTTACTCTTCTCACTAGCACCTTTAATTTAATGACCTTTTTTTGTACGTATTATCCGAATCATCTCAAATGATTTTCTATCATTTTATTTCAATAGGTGTCATATTGACTCTTTCTCATATGTCTTCATCACAAATTTTACACACATAGGTACACATTCATCTCAATATCTTTATCGCAGCTACTTCCAACTTCATGCTTATATTATCCCTTTAAAACCCAATACAAGCAGCTAATGATGAAAAAAAATACCATACTTTTGGCACCCATAAGAAGTAATAAAGGTTTTGCAGCAAATATAAGCTAAGGATTGATGCTTGGATGAGGCCAAGAATTGTCCCAAACTTTAAAGGTAAAGTTTGTTGGGAGAATTGTTAAAAAACACATTGCAAGTAAATTAATTGCTTATTGCTATCATTACACACGGTGGGTGGTATGTTGCACACGGGTGGATGATATTTTGCACATAAAGGATGGTGTTTGCACTTTCACAGGGATGCTTTTTACACATGTGGATGCTGATTGCACATGATGGATGCTTGCTTGCACATTGGTACCATTTATCAATTAATTTGCTTAAAAAATATTTTTTAACCATTTTCCCAAGTTTGTTTTGGGCAGCTCTGCCCTGTACCACTAAACCAATTCCTTTTAACATTATTATTTATTGGTATACTATTTGCATGGACGTTTGAAAAGTGGAAGTGTTAACAATATATTCTTTAAAAAAAATTTCATTGGTAACTATTATTATACAAAATATAACACCATTTTCAATTAGGAAGCATAACGTCATGGATTAAGAAAAACATAAATTACAATTTTTTAAATGACAAAATTTGAAATATTTACGCCTATTTACTTATTTATTTCTGAATGAAAACTAGAAATAATATATTTTAAATAATTTAAAGTATTATTAATAATTAAAGATATAATATTTTAATAATTAAAAATTGCTATGACTCTTTGTCTTTGTCATAACCAATGTTATCAGACCTGGTCCGGTCCGGGTCAATTTTTTTATTTAAAAAAAATTAATTTTTTTTAATTTTTCTTTTAGAATTTCATACTAATAAGCCTAAAATTTTTAATTTCTCACTGGTTTGGCCCCGGTTTAACTTCGGTTTGACTCTGGTCTAACCAACTGACCCTTGACCCAATACCCCGACCGGTTCAGTGACCAATCCGGATTTGATAACCTTGGTCATAACACACTTATTGTACCCTTAAAAAAATGTTTGAATTCACACCCTCACACCTCACAAACTTTAGCACTAGGTGTCAGTTGGGCTGCACATCAATTATCATGAGTACTTAATAATTAACTTACTTTAATACTTTTTTTTAATATTAGGAGTATTATTATCCAATCAAATACAAATGTCGATTGATTTTCATGACATAATAAATATCATTCACCTATTAACCTCATTCTTTCTCATCCCTATTTTAACGACTCCCACTCCCACACCAATAAAATCAATAAATCATTTCACAAAGCAAACAAATTTAGTTAATTATAATTATCATGGGAAAGGGAAGTTAGTGGTACTATTGGGAAGATGGGGCCCATCCGGTACATGTACATCCAATCAACTGGGGGTCTCTTAATTATATTAATTAATTTTATTTTTAAAATTCTCCTCCATCAATATCATCAACATGAACCATGACGGTAGAGGCAATAAATTACGGACATATATTAGATTAATTAGAAATTTTGAATTAAATTCACGATAGCATCATCATGACGAGACTCGCTTAATTATATTAAAGGTCATTTCGTTATTAATAAAATGGACTTCTTTTTGCTCAAAAAATTAAAAGGTCATTTCCATGCAAGCTAATAATATCAATAAAAAAACTAGCTTAAGGCCGTTTTAGTTTAATATCATTACACCTTGCAGTATAATATAGTGTAATAGTAATACAATGTAATATTAATTATAGAGTTAATATTTAATTTTATTTTTAAGTAATGTGCAATGAGTTATTTTTTAATAATGATTTAAAATTAATATATCATACAAAGTCTATTTTAAAATTAATATAATCTTTATAAAAAAAATAGTTAGGAGCCATTGTGTTACCTAATAATAACCATCACGCTGTTTCGTTGAGGATCGTATGATGTTGATGGTTGTGGTGGTGAAGGCTACAGTAATAGTGATGTGGAGGTGGCGATGGCAAGTTGTGACAGCTACAACAATAGAGAAGGAAGTAGTGGTGGCGGTGGTGGTAACGATGAAAGTAGCAACGGTGGGGGTGGCGACAATGGTAATGGAGGAGGAGGAGGTAGTGGCAAAGGTCACAATGGTGGAGGTGACAGCAGCGGCGGTGGAGGAGGAGGAGGTAGTGGTGGTGGTGGTCGTGGCTCGGTGTGACAGATGAAATGAGACAAGTGAAACAAAGACAAATGAAACTAAATGATAGTTTAAGAGCAACCAACTTCAAATATTCATATCTCTCAACATACTAATCCAAATAATACAAACTATATATCAAATTAAATCTCAGAATATGAACATTCATTCTGGAAAGTTTCATGTCCATTGGAAAAGATTACATTGCTAAAAAATATGATGAAACCGACGGCAAAAATATGGACTTCCAGGATTGCACCTGTTTCTAAACCCATATTTCAAAAATCATAACTTCCTCTACATATATCCAAATGATGTATTATACCACTCATTTTAAAGCTTATTATGTCTACTATCTCCCTGTAAAGTTTTGTAAATAATGGATGTGATTTGGTTGGTCGTAAAGCCACACGAAACTGACTGACTCTGATAAACGTTAGTTTTGACAGTCTAACTTCAAAAATTAATAACTTATTCGTTTTGACACAAAATTGAGCTCTTCTTGATTCTATTTCATACTAAACATCTTAAAATTTCCATATCAAAAAGAACCAGATGAAAAATCCATCTGTAGCCTCCGTTTGAGCTTCTGAAAGTTTCCTATAGAAACTCTGTTTTCCGGCGACCAAAACAGAGTTGATAAAACTTACAAACAACCATGGTTTTTCACTCCAATCTCAAAGATTTCGACTCTACATACTCCTAAACATGTTCCTGAGGTTTGGGGATGTGATTACAGAATCAAAAACACCAGAAATATCACCTAAAATCGTCATAAAATCACTTGTTTCGGTGACAGCAACTTTCCGACGAATTTTCTGAATTCCAGCAGAAGAACAACCCCAAAAAGCTACTGAAAACAGCCTCAAATCTACTGAAAAAAGATGATAAGGATGTATGAAACTCACCTATATTAGCTTATGGTGCTGCATGTGAGTTTTGAAGCTTCTTCTTTCTTCCTCCGATCAACTCTCTCACTCACATCTCTCTCTTTGTTCTACTGTGTTTTCTTTTTTTTTCCTTAAGCTCTCTCTCTCTGTGTCTCCTTTTTTAGCTGAACATATATGAGAGGTGAGAGATATTGATATATTTATTGAATGTGTGTATGTATGTGTTGGGCGAATGAAAGAAGAGAAATGATGAGGGTGTAGATGTGAGTATGTGTGTGGTACATGTGTGTGTTTGTTGTGATGGGAAGGAGTCACAATGCATGGGTGGGGGCTGTACGTGTGTGTGCTGTCAAATGAAGATTGAAAAATGAAGAATAGGTAGGTGTTGACATATATGGTTTTGCTTCTAAAGGTGATATGCATGGAGAGGTGAGTGTATGTGTGATTGTATATATGGGACGTGTGTTTGCTAATGATGGGAGGGAATTATAATGCAAGGTGGAGCTTTATGTGTGCTGCGAAGTGTGGGTGTGTGTTTTTATACACATATAGGTATATTTTTATCCTATTAATTACACACACTAGGTCCTAATTTTTCCCTTTGTCAAATTTAAGTTTCCTTAAATTTTGTAGGTTCCATAAATTGGCTTACTATCTATTTTCCATAAATTAATCATTGCATTAAATTTTGGGATGTTACATCAAAACCTGAGGGTTAACATTTAGGTCATTTTTGGTGTATATAGAATGACTTCGGTGGAAGAGTTGTGGCATACGTGTCCTTTTTGTAAGTAATGTATAGTGAAAGGAATATGTTCTCTGTTCTCTGGTGTGAATGCCAAGAAAATATTAGGTGTAGGTAGAATCTTAATGTTCATTTGTCATTTGACTATATGTATTGCAGTTGCTGTCATAATGAATCTATTGTACTTTGAATATTATTATTTAATGAATTTCTCTATTTTGTTATTATATTACTTGCGTGTTCACTGTGATAACTGTATCCTTGAATAAATAATGATGATTGTCATAAATGTCCCTAGTCGATCATCTATGCTGGAGCAAAGATGAAATAAGACTAGTATGACTTTGACAAGGTATGGAGATACAAATCAAAATCTTAGACACTTGTAAGAGTATAAGGTGCTGGACCGACCTGCTATGAGAAAGCTGTATGGATCAAGTCATAAGCTTATCTCATGTATAACCACGTCACCATGCCCTTTGATTTGAGATCATTATGGATTCCTACATGAGAGTTGCTAAGCTTTAACCTAGTCAAAAGTCACATTTGATCATGTGATGATAAAGGCTACAATCGAGCTTGGTGGTTTTCATGCAGAGGAATGTGAATGGTCAGGATGGAATTTGTCCCTCATATTAATAGAGAGATATTATTTGGCCCCCTCGATAAGTGAGTCTGCGAAATATATGGCCATACTACGATGAAAAGGAGTTTCCATTTCTACTGTTAGACTACTCAAGAATCAATAAAGTAATGGTCAGGAATAAGAGGATGACACTGTCCATGCCTCATCCTTGGCCGAAATATCGTAGGATAAAAGAGACGTGACATGGTTGTATGACATGTCATATCATGTTAACGATCCTCATATGAATAGGGAAGTCGTAATGTCTTGCTAGAGGCCGCTTGCCACTTGTGGGTGGGTTAGTACAGTTATTGGCCTATTGCCAACTTCGTATGGGCCTACAGGGTCACACATAAGAATAGCCCAACACGAGCTATAATGTCCAGATTCATTGAATCTAAGATGTGTCTAAGATTCAATGAATACAATGTTTAATTTAGGGTAGACGAATTTTATGTGTGTGTGTGTGTGTGATAATATTATTATGTAGTGTTAGTTTCAGATTTAATTTTTATTTGATAAATTAAATAACTAACATTGATAGAGATATAATATCTTAGATTTAATTTATAAAGATAAATTAAATCTAATTCCATTGGCTCTTTATTCTGATTAAATAAATAGGTTAAATTAAATCTGTTAGACAGATTTAATTAAACCAAATCTATTTAATTAGCTCATCAAAACAATTAAGTGTTAATTGATTTCTAAATAAATTAAGATTAATTTTGAAAATCTAATATAGTCCTTATTGGTTATAAAAACAAAGGGCTAGATGATCCTATGATGGATGAGAAATAGAGAGCCGCAAAAAAAAACTTTAGAGAGACATTGGAGGCGTTAGCACGCTGTCTGTGTTGGAGTTGTATTATGTGGATATCGGTAGAGGGAGTTGACTTGAGGTGTTGGCTCCTATAGATTGAAAAGGAAAAACCCAAAAAAGGAACAATTCATACTCCTTGACTTAAATGCCGTTGATAGATCCGTAATTAAGATTGATAAACTTTTACAATTTTAAAATTCCGATGTACCCACCAATCCCAACAACCTTGTCTTTGTCATTATCGATGTTGTTAACAATGAAAAGTACTGTTCTATGAGATTGTGCAGTTCCTCATTTTTCATGGAGTGCACTAGTTTAGATTTATTAAAATTTATGAGGTGCTTGTGCATTATAACGTATAATTCCTTGAGCCCCAAGTGTAACTTATCATATTTATAGGTTTTGTCATACAATCCTCATTTGCTTCAATGATGTGGTCCCTTACATAACAAGTTTTGTCATACACTTCTTTTATTAGAGTTATCAATACCATTACAATAGAGTCAATTTCACAATTCTTTTTCCATTTGGTTAAAACTATTACAAGAGTTGTCAATGAATTTACGACTTTAGTCAATTTATAAATATATTATTCAATTAATTTAGTACCCTTCACAACATAGCACTATGTTTGCAAGTTTAGTCAATATTAAAAACATATCCAAGTTTTTCATAGGACAAAATTTGTTATGTAAATGTCTTTAGGAAACTTGTCAAAATCCATACCAGATTTGCTAATCCTTTTACAATAGTAGTCAATTACATAATTCCTAGTTGTCATCCCTTTACGTACAACTTTAGTCAAAGTAGAAATATATTGTCCAATAGTTGAGTACCCTAAACATCGTTGTCAATACGTTTACAAGTTTAGTCAGTATCTAAAACCTATCAAATTTTTTCACAAGGCAAAAGTTTTTGTCAATGTCTTTAGGAACCTATCAAAATCAAATACCAAATTTGCCAATCCATTTACAATAATTGTGAAAGAAAACAATACCTTCTATAAATAAATAAAACCTTTAAAGTAGTAGTGAGTCCGTATACAAGACAAATAAATTCCAATATACTACAGTTCCCAATCCCTTTACAAGATTTGTTAAGTCCACAATACCCAGCCTAAATAAGTAGAACATTCAAATCAATTGGGTCATGTTTTATGAAATTGACTATAATTATTAAAGGGATTGTCAACTTGTGTTACGATTTTAACAAGTTGCGTAATGCCATTAACTAGCACTTTTGACATGTTAAGCACTTCCAAGCCATAACATTAACTTTCCTCCTGTAGAGCTATGAACGATGAGAGGGAAAATGTAGTTCACAAGTCCAAATAACAAGCCCATTAGCACAATGAGAAAAGCTGCGCCTATTATGAAGCGTTGGACTAAATTCCCATCATGAACACGGTCCCCATCCATAACTACAACCCAACAACCAGATGGCAATAGTTGCATGTCTAGGTGATGGTGCTGAGCACAATTCGAGGAGATTAGGAAATGGAGAGAAAAGACCGAGACTCATCATACCTCCATGGTCGTCATTGCTATAGCAAGAAGGAGAGGAATCAAGTGGGAGTAGGATGAAGGTGCGGTGGTCAAAATTTGGCCGTCGACAATGATATATGTGAACGGGTCTAGATGGAGAAAATGGTGAATAAGAGAGAATGGAGCTCAAGCACGATGGTGGAGAGAAAAGAATGGAGGGAGGGATGATAAAAAGGAAGGAGAGAAAGGGCAATTTTGTCTTTTATCCCAAACATTCAAAATCTAGATACATACCTGATCATCTCTCTGTTCTTCTCCTTATTCGCTTGATATTTTAAGGTTTTTAGAGTTCATGGGGGTATTTTCTTGTTATTTTCCCTTATTTTAAACACACTTGGACGAAATTACATAAAATCTCTCTAAACTTAAGAATCATATACAAATAATCTTTGTAACCCTTGGAACTTAACTATGAGCATTCTTAAACATTCAAATCTATGCAGATACCCTTTAAATTTGATACAATTTTTTTTATTTGCTTTTTAAGATGTATTTCTTGTTTTAAATATATGAGTAAATTTAATTTGATTTTTTTTCCATTTCAAATGAATTTAATAACTTAGCCACATTTCTTTGATTATAGTGAGATGATTGGAAGGGCCTTATAATAAGGAAAAAATGCAGTATACTGTAATGGAATATAATAGGGAGATGAATTAATATATAATGGAATCATTATAAAATAATACAAATACAGATATGCAATACATGTGGCCAGGGAACAAATTAATCCTCTAGAAACCACAAAATTAATAGAAAGACCAGAATAATAATGTCTGTAAAATGACGTGTAAATGGTGCCATATAACATAATATTCTACAGTGTCAAAAGAGATATATATATATATATATATAGTATAGGAGTGATGCGTGGAAACGAATCTAATTAACTACATAGGGTGAGGAGATTATTCGACGACGCCGTTTTGTGTCCATGATACAGATCACTGCCTAAGGAAACGCCAAGGTCCTGTTCCTGTTCCCATCCTGCAATTTCAATTAACAAGTTAGTTCAGTTAATTAATTAAACTCCACAAAATATTTTAATTTTTATTAATTGATTCAAATTTACAAAGTCTAAACAAAAATAGAAATTTTTTTTGAAGAGTGACTTGTTTTTATTTATAAGATAAATTATAAAATTAGAGAAGTATTTAATTTTTTTTGTTCGAAGAGTATTTATTTATTTTTAATACATATAGCCCTATTAATTAAATGTATAAAATCTCTTGTAATAATACGCTGTCTTTTCCCATTAAAGGCTTGCAAATAAATTAAAGTTGACAGTAAAGAAGGGGTGAATTTGAAAAAATAGAAGGAGGTTCAAGACATAAATTAGTTTAATTAATTTGCGTGAATTATTAGATAATTTAAGTTACTTGGTGGATCATTGTTAGTGGAATTTTCTCAAATATTATCCCTTTATTACAATAAACTAAGAGAAGACTAGAAGTCTAATGTAGTTTTCTCTATATATGCTCTTAAAAAATGTTTTCATTTTTATACAGTATTAATTTAATGAGGTAACGATCTCCACTCTTTGATTTTAGTGAGATAGCCAGAAGTAACTTATAGTATTTGATCGAATGCGTACATTTTTTCCGAATAACTAACACTCATGTTTGGTGTTCAAAAGAAAAGTGTGGCAATGATGTTTGCTGGTCAACTTTCTGCGCCATCTCCTTGTAAAATGCTATTACATGATATTCGTTTATATTTTTCTGGATTTAGGCCAGTTTCCTTTTATTGTATCAAATTACTTATGTAAGGGATTATCCAAAAAAAAAAAAAAACTTGACTAAAATTCTAAATATCAACAATATTATTGAAATCTTGTAAAACTAGATTCAATAAGAAATGGGTTGGATCGAGTTTATCAGTTATAATTTATTGGTGCATCAATATCTCAAATAATACCCCAATAATCCCTTTTTTATATTTTTGAGAATCTCTTGTCATTAACAATTATCTTCTACTTTAAATTAATGGAGTATAATATATCGTTTTTTGAAAGTTTGTAATAATATATTGAATATTTTAATTTTATGTAGTAAGTTTCATTGTGACAGTGATGTTAGGGAAAATTTCATTTTGAGTGATATTAATTGATTATTTTAAGTCCTAAATCCTCTTCTTGGACAACATAAATTGTTTTGTGACATCTACTTTAAAATCAGTTAATTTGTTCACAAAAAAAAATCAATTAATTTACAATTTAGTTTATTATTGTTGAATTATATTGAGCTTAATAACTTTTATTATTTTATAAATGCATATAGAGATTTGTTACATTCAACTTCAATCTCTTACTCTAACATTAATTAGGTCTATATTTTATGAAAATATATATTTAGAAATCTCACTTCCACCAACACACCCCTCAATTTTGCGTGATGTAGTTTATTACTATATTTGATTATATTATTTTCTTTTTATGATTTTCTCTTTAGATGGGGATTTATAAAAATTTCTTCCAATTTTATATTAAATTATATTTATATCGCATAATGGGATATAAATAGGGGTGAAAACTAGTCAGGCTTGTGTCTTAACAAGCCAAGTCTGTTTTGAAAGTGGATGGTCTGAACCTGACCTGTGGCCTGTAACATGCCTATTTTTTGGCCTGAGCCTGACTTGTATATAGGCCTGACCCGGCCTATGACCTATTAAGGAGGCCTGGAATTTTTAAAAAATTTAAGCAGACTAACAGGTCACATGCCTACTTCAAAGAGGCTGAAAATATGTCTACTTCAAACAGGCCGAAAACTTGCCCAATTATATAAATTAATATTAATGATCTAATATTAATGAACACAATGGACCAATATTTTTGTTTAATTACTTCATAGGCTCAGGCCGGCCTGACAGGCCTAACAGGCTGTCAATAAGTCTAGGCTTGGTCTTTTAATATAAACAGGTATTTAAAATGGATTTGGCCAGGCCTGATCAGGCCAGGCTGCAAGCCCTTGACAGGCCACCTGGCCTGTTTCCACCCCTAGATATAAACGCTTGTTTAGAAATAAATAACACGTACCTCCAAATACCAGCAAGCATGCGAAGAGCCATATATATACTTAAAGCAATCCAGAGGCCAACAAAGCCTTTCATCTTATACATTGAATATTCTATTCCAACGCTCACAATTGAAACCAATACCTGATGATCACATATTTGAGCAAACATTTAATTCATTAATCTTAATATACTGTACATATATAAATATATTTCTTATTAATTATATATGTGAAATTAAACTTGCCAGAGAAGTAGCTGCATATGTGAAATCAGATGCTCCATAGTTGACTCCGTCAAACACAAAGGCTAACGCATTGATTGGTTGTGTTGCTGCTACAAACTGTTCCATTCATCAATTCAGCACAACATTTAATTAGTTAATTATGAATATATAAACATTATATATACCTATATATAATATAATATAATGGCTATATATAAAGGAACATACAGGGAGGCCAATTCTGACGAGTTGGAGAACAGTAGAGGATTTGGAGAAGACGCCTGCTCCAAAGTACAGACCAATGCCTACTACCAGAGCCAGCCCTACTCCCATTACAAAAGTCATCTGCATAAATAAATAAATAAAATTAACAATTAACTCTTAATTATACAACTCTAGAAAATAAGCATTATTATTATTACTTGAAGTACTCTTGCCGCTGCTGCTTTGGTCTTCACATAGTCTTTCTCAGCAAACGAACATGCCAGAACAGCCTGTATAGATAAATATATAAATAAAGTAATTGTAAAATTTGAACACTATCATGATATGAGTTATATATATATATATATCAATCAGAAAGTCTCACAAAGTGAATTGTGGTTTCTTAATTAGCTCGAAGGACTCTCCCACCCAATGTACTAGCCTTTTGAAATTGAGCTATTCCTTGTGTTCATAACATATTATTTATTAGTAGTGAATAGTATAACTCATCCTCAAACTCCGTTTAGGGGTTTGTTTGAATTAATGCTAATTGCCAAAGGGGTGACTTTTGCTTTTACCCCAACCGTATTTTTGTGAGTTGGAGTAAAAGTCAATTAATGCAATTTGATTTAGTTTGGATATGTTTTTATTAAAAAAAAAAGTCAGTTTGACTAAATCTTATTCGGTTCAAAATCTGATTCCTCCCAACCTAACTGTTTTTTCGAAGAAAGGCCCATTTTTCCTAATGCTAAACCAATCGTAATTTTTGGGTTCTAACTAACTTTGAAGGGCCCAAAAAATCAGATTTAAGATCCCAAACAAACTTGGCTTAGTTAATTAGACACATACATATGTAAATATGTACACACACCTGAATAGCAACAGCTAAGCCATCAGCAAGAAGGGAAGTAGTGATCCAAACTTGTTGACATGTTTGGAAAGCAGCCATGGAAATGGGACCCAACCTTGTTGCTAATGATGCCGCAAATGTCACACAGAATGTTACTGCTATCACTTTTAACATCAACAACCCTCCTGATCATCATAATATCATTCACATAAACATATTTAATAATTAACATTAAACAATTAATAACATTATTTGATCAATTTAAGAAGGATTCTCTCACCGTTTTTGAGGAACCGGAAAATCTGCAAATCCTTTATACTAGGAGGTTTCAGATTAACTCTTCTCAGCAATATCAAGAACAGAGCCAGTGCCATCAAGTACCTGAAGCAAAGTTTCCCCATAATTAATAATAATAAAAATAGTGTATATTATTAATTAAATTAAGCAATCCAATCTCAATATTCTCGCACTAATTAATGAAAATAATATATTACTAGAGGAGTAATTAAGTAAGGCTTACTGAGAGATGACATGTGCAATGGCTGCCCCTGTCAGACCTAACTTGAAGTGAAATATAAGTAGTGGATCCAAGGCCACATTTAAGGAATACCCCAACACTAAATAAAAATCAAATCAAATAAAACTAATTAGTTAGAGGAAAAAAGGTTACTTTCTTTTAATTAATATTTAACCTTTCATTTAAAATTTGCATCTAACTTACATAATTTAAAATAAATAAAATATTAATAAATAAACCATCTAAATCAGCAGGTATAAAAAAATAAAGTAAAAAAATATGCACATCTATAAAGGAATAACAACAAATCAAGCTAATCCATTGAAATTATGATATTGATCGGTTTAATTAAGCTTAATTCAACCAATCTATGACTAGAAGGAGAAGATAATTAATTAATTAACTAAAAAATAATACCTACCAATAACATATAAGGGAGTTTTGGTGTCCTTGAAACCTCGGAAGATGCCTTGCATAGACAAAGCCAGAAGGACAGCAGGAGAACCCAGTGCTCTCAGTTTCAAATACTTTTGCGCAAGAATCAGCATAGGAGAGCCCTAATTAATTGAAAAAAAATGCAAATCATTATACTTATTTGCTATGATATATATGTATATATGTATCAATCACTATATATGATAAAAAAAAATTTATGAAAATTGATGAAAAACATCTATTTGTAATATTTATTGTGTCCAAAGGTACTTGAAATTTGTTTAAGCATTTAGGTTCAAATATCTGCAAAACATAAGACATTTTTGCACATAGCTGAAAAATATGCTACACATAGCTGAAGAGAGAGTTGTATTGGTCGAAGATAAGTCTTTTTTTTTTGGGGTTAACGTGCAATTTTAACAACAAAGTTTTGTTTGAGGGCCGTCTGGCACAAATAAATTTTGGAAGGGGTAAAAATAACAATGAACAATTAAAAATTGTGCAAATTTTAAAAAACCGTTAAATTTGATCTAACGCCGTTAGGGGTTTTCTTCTCTTATAATTTAATGCCGTTAGATCAAATTTAACAGTTTTGTTAAATTTGTACCATTTTTAATTGTTCATTATTATTTTTGTCCCTTCCAAAACTTATTTGTGTAAGATGTCATTTGAGAAAAACTTGGTTGTTAAATTTGCACCTTAACCTTTTATATATATATAATTGTTTGGTATCCGTCTCGGGGTTTGTGGTTGCCCCTCCCACAACATGTGTCTTTTTTGGGATTCGAATTCAAGGCCCAGAAGGATCTAACATGGCCTTATATCACTAGATGTGGGTAAGATAAGTCCTTTTAAGGGTACAAAACTTTGCAAATAGGCACTTTTCAGAAATTTTTCCTAAAAAGTTATAGCAAGTGATACTACTACTAAAAAAATATAAAAAGTGTGATTCAATTTTCATTTTCTAATTAATAATGCACCAAAAATATATGTCTATAGGTAATGATGAAAAATAGCACACTTACTGGTTTTGCACCCATAAGAAGTAAAAGAGGTTTTGCAGCAAATATGAGGAGTGCTGCTTGGATGAGGCCAAGAATTGTCCCAAATATTAATGCTGTTGATGCTGATGCTATTTGTTTCTTCTTCTTCTTGTTGCTCTTAGTACTATTCTTGTCAGTTGAGGATGCGTTTGTCTTAGTATCTGATAATCATCAAGTATAAACTTAAAGAGATCAAATAAAATTATTCATAAAATTTCATTGGATAATTGAGTATTTTTTGACCTACTGATTTGATTCTATTTATAAGGCACTTTTATATCATGTTTTACCAAGAAAAACTTTAAAACCTCATTTACTACTATGTCTTAAAAGTAAAGGAATGAGTGGGAACTGAGAAGTTCAAGATCAAAGGCTTCGTTAAGATTCTCTTTATAGCAAAAGCTCACATAGCTAGATAGGGACACATTCATATGCATATCATATAAACTAAGTGAAAGAACATAGATACTAACGTACCATGGGTGAGGTGATTGTCTTTTTTGAGAGAAGAATCAGTATCAGCATTATTCTCACTCATATCATCAGAGGATTTCTTAAAGGAATCTTTGACATCAACATTAGCAGAAGACGGAGAATTTCCCAGAGAAGCAAGATTCTTTTTGGGAAAACCTTTTTCAATGTCGTCGTCGGATTGGTTGTCGTCTTGGGCTACTTTAGTTGCTGTAATATGCTTGAGCGTGTCTTCTTCAGCTACAAATGAAGTAGTGATACTGACCAGAGGGAAGATGGTGATCCTTGAAGCTTGGTTGAACAGTGTTATGGATACTCCAGCAGCAGCAAGTTCCACAGGCCCTAACAATAGTTAATTAATCAACTAAGCATCACCAACAAATATCAAGCTAGGTCCAGATCTCTTCAGAAATTAAGACTTAAGGATATAGATAAGAAATGACACGAACAAGTTGAAATTACCACTCTGGTTCCTGTGATAAATCATTTTACCAGAAGGAATTAATGCACGGTCCTTATATATAAGTCACCAAGTGTGGTTTTAATTACATTTTTTTAAGATTGTCCCAATTTAATGTTTGATGCAATATATAATTTTTACTTTTTTTTTCTTAAGATGTAATTCATAGTTTTAAATAAATGTATATTTAGAAAATTGTTTTTATTGTCAAACAAATTTAATAACTTAATTACCCCTCTCTGTTTGATTATGGTGATCGAAGTAATATAGGAGATGACTTATATAAGAGGGACTGGATGAGTGGTATACATAAGCATTATTGGATTCCAAGGCCACAATCATTTTTCTTTCAAAGCCAACAAAAAGTATGGACGTGAGTTAGGTCTCGAAAACTTATTATATCGAATGACCTAAAATTATGGCTTCAAGGGATGCTTATATATATATCGTCTTGCCAACAAATTCCTTAGAATTCAAATTTAATCTTCGTGCATATGAATTGTTGTATACATACGTATATACTAATATTAATGGCCAAATTCTAGAAGCGTACATTAGATTGTGGAGCATAATTACGTACCCAAGTGACCAATGAAAGCAGTGTCAATGAGAGAAGCAATGGGATCAGCAGCCACAGCCAAAGCAGCCGGAAACGCAATTCCCACTAGCTCCTTACCAATTGAATCCATCTTGAACACATTTCTACACACACCACAACAACATTCATCCTTAAAAACATCAAAAACAATGCTCGACCAACACACACACACACTCTTCCTCCTCTTGCCCTTGATATAATATCTAGTCTGCAATGCAGAATATACTACAAACTAAATCTTATATTATTACTACTGCTGCTTCTTCATCATCCTCATCGTTCTCCATATACCAGCTCCATATATATATATATATATAAACAGACACAATGTAATGCAGGTGACAGAAAGAGATGAATCAATCAATCAATGGATAGATAAGAAAGTTGTGGACACGGTGATGAGTTGTTTGCGTTTAAACAAGAACAGTTTCAGATCAAAAAATACAAGATGATATATATAAACAGTAGGTGGGTGTTAATAATATTCTGTACTATATACCTTGCGTCGTTGAAGAAAACAAGGAGAGGCATCTTCCATTTGTTGTTATTATCATCTGCTGGTTCATGCACAGTAGTACTTCCATGATTAGTATTGTCTGCCATCATAGGATTTGTCGAAAAGAGCTCAAGTGGAAAGTAGAAGAAACTACTTGTTTCAGATCTACCAGGTGGTGAAGGAGACAAGAAAGACAAAGGTAAAGAAATCTGCAGTGTTTGGAGCTTTTTATAGGGAGAAGTTTCACGCATCTTCATCATGCAGAGAGAGTACACAAAATAATTAAAATAAGTTAATTGAAAAGATGAATGCATTTGATGGAGTACAATATAATGAATAATGATAATTAATTGCAGAGATCGAAGAGCCATATATATTATCACTAGCTAGAGACAGACAATAATAACAAAAGATATGCAGTACAATGTGGTCAGGAAGTATTGTCTGAGTCATGCTTTAAATAATTAATTAATTTAGTAATTAATTAACTAACTAACTAACTAGCTAGTTAAAACCTTCCTCAGCTCTGAAAAGCCCTGATGGACGCAAAGAATAGTTTAGTCGCTTCATAGTCAAATAACGAAAATAAAAAGGAATTATTATTGTATGTATGTGTTTTAGATTTAGATTTTATTTTATTGGGAGCTGAGGCAAATCTGTATAAATATGAAAAATTAGTTGGTTTTAAAAGAGAGGTATGCATATAAAACTAATGAAGTAGAAGGTCTACGAGGATCTCCCCCAGCATGTAATGTCTTTTTGGAGCTCATCAAATCTAGCACGTATACTTCCTTTTTTTTTGGCCCCTTTTTCGTAAGGAACTTCAAAATAACTTCTCACTAAAATCAATAAGAGATTGTTAAACCTTAACTCTATCTAAAAATAAAAATATTTTCAACTTTGTCCATATTTAAATTTGTGTTGAGAAAACATAATGAAAATTAATTATTACATTATCTACCAAAAAATATTAGTCTAGTTGATAAGTAATTAACTCATAACCCACAAGGTCGTAAGTTCAAATATTGCTAACAATATGATAATCATGTTGGTGGGCGATCTATAATTACTTTTGTAAGCACTTTTTCAGCCTAAAGACATGCTCTAATCTTGGTGAGCCCCCAGACTAATTCACCTAAACTTTTTTTTATCAAAAAAGAAAATTATTATATTCTCTCACAATCTCCCACTAATTTTTTGTCTATTGACTCGAAAACTTAATTAAAACTATGATTGTGTAATGCATCATATGTAATAGCTGTAACTTAATTAAATCTATGATTGTGTAAGACATCATATGTAATAGCTGTACCCATGGACCAAATTTTGAATATATATACATACATACAAATATAAAAAGAAAGAAAAAGACAATTTATAGTATATTTTTATAACTATCTAATTTACTAGCTACTCCCCTAAATCAGGAAAATCCGGCTCGTTCATGAAGCTAAACTTTATATTTTTGGTGTTTTCCCAAGTTGAATCTCGGCTTGAAATATTGATGCATCCAATGCAAATGCGAGTTTTGGAAAAATTATGTATAATTAAAAAAAACATTTATGCATTAGAACCGTTGAATTTACATCCCCCCCCCAAAAAAAAACACCCCCACCCCCACCCCCACCATCCCTTATTATAAGCATTAAATTTGTGAATGTATCTCAAAATATAAATGTTAATCTCAAGAAATTCATATATTTCATCACATTTTTCTTATATATACATTTGCTGATTTTGAACTCAATTTGTATATAAAAAATTGATACATACAAAGAAAAATTTGATGTAATAGAAATACTCTTATACAACTATAAAATTTTGAGCTAAATGCATAGATGTTTTAATTGAATGGAAGAAAATAGAAAGCTCATAGGCTCCTTCTTATTCTAAGAGGATGAGGACACAATATAGAAGTTTACAAGGATCATTGGGAGTGGTGAAAAGCATGACAAAAAACAAAATGAAGATCAAAGAAGTAGCTTAAAGACACCTTCGTTCGCCTTTGATTCCCTATGGCAAAGTAAAGGCAAATCAACCCAAAAAGCAACCTTTTTGCCTTCAGTTGCTTTGGATCAAAGTTATACCTGTTGGACAAAATATGGGGAGATGGATGTGGGTAGTAGTGCTAATCAACTGAATTTGGAAAGGTTTGAATCACCTAACTTCAACACAATACATTTGAGGTCGTTCATCCTCAAGATATGGCTGATGCAATTGAAGCGGAATTATGTACCGATTACTTGAAAGATGCATGTGATATTGGCCTTCTAGTGTCTTGTCATGAAGGAAGGACATCTGGCCAAGGGTTGATGGGAAAGAAAGTTATCTCTATCTCAAACCAATAGTGGGAGTAATCACACCTATACACAGTACACTTCACAACTTCGAAGAGATTGACAAGTATGTAGGTATTCATATGGATGAGCTTAGGAGGGAAACCCTAACAGAATACAAAGTTGGTATACCAAAGAACATAATAAACAATTCACAACATGGTTGAAGTATCACGTGGATGAAAAATACAATGTTGATCGTAATTCAGTTTAAAAGAAAGTAATGTTCTTGGCATGTGGTTTGAGCATACATGTGGTTTCTTTCTCAAGCTATGTCATCAATGGATACACCTTCTACACTAAAGAGTAGGATGCCTGAAGCAAAATGCAAAATAGTGGGGTAACTGCTATTGCTAACACCATGCATATATTAAGTGCAAAAGATAAGAATCCTATCTATGCCAATATGTCATACTTTGGGGTGGTTGGGCACATTTGGGAGTTGGATTACATAGGATTTCATGTTCCAGTTTTTGGGTGCAAGTGGGTTGACAATAATAATGTTTGAAAAGTGGATGATTTAGGGTTGATACAATTGAATTTGAATAAGTAAGGGTATAAAGAAGAGCTTTTCATTTTGACTTCTTAAGTTAAACAAGTGTTCTATGTTCCTGATATTGCTAATAAAGAATGGTCTATTGTTTTGTTAACAAACAAAATAAATGAGGACACATGAGGTGAATTTAGTGAGGATGATCATTTTCAAGGGTAGTCACTTGAAACACAATTTAATGAGGATGATGCTTTGTACATTATGCATGACCACAATGAAAGAATTTGGATATCAAAGAGAGGGAAGTTGCTTCATAAATTAAAGAAAACAATTGTTACTAAAAATATCATTAAAACTTATTAAGACTAGGAAAAGAAAAAGGGGCACTTGATCATTTGCATATTAAGAAAAAGGGACCCTTGATCATATGTATGTTCCCTTACCTTTGATGTATTCATAATTATATAGGCAGTCATCGATGATTTGTCTTAATTTGTTGGCACTTGTTGGCCGAAATTGGTTATTTTGTATATTTGGATACATCTAGCTAGAACTGGATCTATTTGGGTGTTTTTGTGTGTGTGTGTGTGTGTTGTTTCTATAGGTTGTTTGATAAGGGCTAATTGAAAGTGAGCCCCTAATATTTTTTTAAGAAAATTGTCACACATAATATATATATAACAATTTTTCTAAATAAATGTCAAATAAACCCTTTTCTCTGGTGACAAATACTTTACCGTTCATCAATTTAACCATTAAACATTGTACAAAATATTTCACGATTATTATTAAACAACAATTAAATATAAATTGCTATATTTAATAGTCATTGTCTTACAACCTTTAAATATAGTGCTCTATAAGTAATAGTTTCCATAAAATATAGGCTTCAATATTTAACGATTAAAAATCGTTATATATAAATATTTAGCACTAAAAAATTTAATGGTTGAAAACTGTTAAATATCTGTAAAAATAACCGTTAAATATAGACAAATCTATAATAGTGTTACAACTATAAAATTTTGAACTAAATGTATAGAAGTTTTAATCTAATGGAAGAACATGGAAAGCTCATAGGGGCTCCTTCTTCTAAGAGGATAAGGACAAGATATAGAAGCTTATAAGGATTATTGGGAGTGGTGAAAAGAATGTTAACTAACAAAATGAAGATTGAAGAAGTAGCTTTTTGCTTTTATCCGTTGCAACAAAGCAAAGTGAAAAGACTCCAAAAATAAACCTCTATGTCTGACTACATTCACAGCACTACAAAAGAGGTTTTTAGTGGCGCACTTCTAATGACGCTTCTTCAAAGAAACGCCATAGATAATTGATTTTTCTTAAAAAAAAATTAGAAGCCATGACACTTTTTATTAGAAGCGTCACAGCTTAGTGTTAGCTTTGTATGACACTTTCTTAAAAAAGCGCCATAAAAGATTTTTCTTAAAAAAAAAATTAAGTGCTAGGTATGGCGCTTTATAGCAAAGCGTCATAGATGGTGGTAAGCCTTGGATAACGCTTTCCCAGAGAAATATCGTCCAAGGTTTTAACATTATATATTTTTTAATTTTATTAGTAATAATGTGTACATTTACGTTATTGGTCACGTTTAAGTTTTTGATAATTAACTTAATAGTGTAACTATACACACACACATATATCTAAAGTACTAGCAGCAGTAGTAGGAATAATCTGCAAAAAAAAAAAATTATTGAAAAAAACTTTGAAGACCTTAGCCAACGCTTTCAAAGAAAGCGCCAGCTTAGGTCCTTTCTTGCATGAATCTTGCCTTGCAAGCGTCATGTAAAGTGCAATTTTTTTTAAAAAAATACCTCTTTTGTATTTTATTTTATTTTTTAAAAAATAAAGGGCCAACTACGACGTTTTTTAGGTAAGCGTCATAGCTGGCCTAAAAAAATAAAGGCGAAAGTGAGGGACATCTAGCCATATAAGATTCTATTTTTACTTTTCACCAGCCTGCCATTATCATCTTCTTCGCGTGCCCTCCAGCTACCCATTTCCTAAAATTTCATTACTCCACCATCTTGTTTTAACCCTTCAGTCCTCACTTTATTGTCTTGGTCCCTATTTCCTACAAAGTTTAGTCTCCAACGTGTTTTTCCCTTATTGTCTCGTCCTCCTACAGAAGCTCCCTAACTTGTAAGTGTTTTTTTATATACAGAAACTTAAATCCGTACATTTTCTTCTTCTTCTTTTTCTAGTTAAAATCTGTCATGAATCTTATATGTATGTTTAATTTTTTTTCCAGGTATTTACTTGAAGTTTCAACTCTTCCTTCTTAAACTTCCTATACATTGTAAGTTTTTTAATTTTTGAGCTTACAAATATAATAATATTAGTTTAGTCCTCCGTAGAACTACATGTACCAGTAACGTGTATGACTCAATTTTAAACAACTTAAATGTAGGAGTTCTTTCATGCTTGATAGATGAAGATGTGAATTCAATATTGCAAAGGATATGTACAAGTTTGATGATGGATCATTCTATAAATATAATATATGGTTAGACAATTAGCTAATATTTAGGTACATAGCTAATATTTTTTATTTAGTAGCTAATATTTTTATGAACTAATTATGTATTATTTAATTATGATTTGGTTATTTTCTTTTTTACTGTCAATTTATACTGAAAATTGTTGTGGCATGAATTCATTAGGTGAAAGGATTTTACATGAAACAAACTAAAAAAAAAAATACCACCTCTTATTCCACTTCCTAAGGAAGTGGCATATGATGTGAAAACCTCCTAGGACACTTCTATTGGAAGCGCCGTAAGAGGTGATCTCACCTCCTATGACGCTTCTCGGGGAAGGTCATAGGATGTCCATACTTCCTATAACGCTTCCCACAAAAATGCTGTAGGAAATTATTTTTTTTAAAATAAAATAAAAAGTACTTATGCTTTCAAAAATTCAAAAAGTGTCGTAGGTTGATTTCATGGCGCTGAAAGCTGTGCCGCTTCATAAATGCAGTAATATTTATAAAAATAAGCGTCGCTTATGCTATTTTTTGTAGTAGTGTCACTTTTGCTTTGCAACAGCAAAATAAAAGTGAATTAATGAAACTGATACTGTGCGTTTCAAAAAAATGATGCATCTTAGGGGTTTTAACCTAGTTTTAGGCATTAAAATTATTCATTAAGTCATTCTACACTCTAGAGAGACAAGGAGGCTACTTGGGAGATAACTTGAAGTATTTTGGGGGCTCTTAGAGGAAATTCTTGGAGAGATTCAAGGGTTTTCTTGGTTCTTTTCATACTTCCAACTCTTTCTGATATAATCTATTATGGACATGTTTATTTTGTATAGTTTTGTTTGTTTCAGATTATGTCTAGCAAAATCTTTCATTTAGTGTTACTTTTACTCGTTATATGGATTTTTTTTGACCTGACTCGTTATATGGATTGAAACTACTAGATAGTATTGCTTTTGTTAGTTCACTATTAGAAAAAAGTCTTTAAGATTGCCACATCTATACTTTTTATAGGTGGAGACAATTTAAAAACTACGACCGGTCACTCTTCCCTGCTGTCTAAATAATAATTTCTAGGCTGGTTATAACTTAATGACGTCTCAATAAGTATTAAATATATCAAAAATTTCAAAATTTAAATTCTTCTTAAACCAATCGCTCAAACAACCAGTTTAAACATCCTTGTAGAGACCGTTATTTCTTTAGAACTGATATTAAAGTATTAGAGTTTCTTCAGCTTCTAAAGTAAACTTCTCAATATGCCTCTTTGAAATCTGAAGCCACTTCAATCAATTAATGTAATCTTTAATTGTCATGTCTATTTAAAATCATCCAATCCTTTTATTTCCTTCAAACTTGTCTTTCACGCTCCCTCTTCTCTTTGGTCAATTAATGTTACGGTAAGATGCTATAGAAGTCCACTAGTTCGTCCTCCCGTTCCTCCTCTATGTGCACCGCCTCCACTATTACCTTTAATGAGGGAGGTTCTTGATGAGCTCCATGCAAGCACTACAAAAAAATAGTGGATAAGCGACATAATTTCATTCCGTCGCTAATCCGTCCCTAATCCCTCACAAATTCTGTCACTAAAATTAGCGACGGAATTTTTTCGTCACTAAATTAGCGACAGATTAGTTACTAAATTACATTCTGTCACTAAATTCTGTCACTAAAAATTAGCGACGGAATTTAGAGACATAATTTTTCTGTCACTAAATTAGAGACGGATTAGTGACAGAATTACATGCCGTCGCTAAATTTTGTTACTAAATTCCATCACTAAATATTAGCGATGAAATTTTTTGGTCACTAAATTAGCGATGGAATTACATTTTGTCACTAAATTCCGTCACTAATTTCCATCACTAAAAATTAGCGACGGAATTTAGAGACATAATTTTTCCGTTGCTAATTAGGGATGGAATTTCCGTCGCTAATTTCCGTCTCTAATAGCTAAATTTTTTAATAATTCAGTTTTTTACCAAAATTATAATTTTTTAAATAATTTAGATTTTAAATTATTTTAAATTTATAATATAATATTAAAATAAATAAATAAAAATTATTAATTCATATTTATTTTTGAAATTAAAATTATAATATAATATATTTGAATTTTAATAATATATTATATACAAATAAAATGAAAATTTTCTAAATACAAACAAAAAGATAAAAGATAAAATAAAATAAATAAATAAATATATTAATAATAAAAATTTAGGTAGAATATTTACATAAAATAAAATAAGAAAACTAAATTAAAATATTCAATAATATATAAAATTTTGTATTTCTATTTTTGTTTGCAAGCGAAATATATATACACATACATGTATGTATATGTATATACATACATGTATGTATATACATATATATATATATACACACACACACACACACACACATATATATATATGAATATATGTACGTATGTGTGAATGTGTGTGTGTGTTTGTTTGTGTCTATATATACATGATTTTGCATTTAACTTTTATAGGTTCTTCTTAGCTCAACTGACAAAGGCACTAGCATATGCGTGAGAGGTCATGGCTTTGAATCATAACTTGGTCATAAAATGCAACCAATTTGTGACTTGTGGCGCGCGATAGAGTGTGACACGTGGCACGCGGTGGAGGGTGACATGTGGCGGCCGGAGGTGAGGTGGCGGTGGCTGACTGGTACACGTGGCGGCCACCGGCGAGGGACATGTAGAGGCTCGTGTTGTAGACATGTGGCAATTTTAATTATATATAAAAAATATTTAGCGACGGATAATTCCTTCCCTAATTAAGGATGAAATTTCCGTCACTAATTAGAGATGGAAAAATTCTGTCGCTAAATTCTATCTCTAATTAGCGGTCTTTTTATCGACGAAATTTGGTTCCGTTACTAAGTTAATTAGTGACGGAAATTCCGTCACTAAATTCCATCGTTAATCCACTATTTTTTTGTAGTGAAGGGTGGAATGCATGGAGTGAAGCCTTGAAAAAATCATCACTCAGCCGCATGTTATCAATAAGAAGTTGAATTTTATCCTAACGACATGTCAAGTATAATATATCTTCTGACCCCTCTTCTCCTTCCTCTTCTTCCTCCCTTGCTTCTAATGATGACAAGGAACAATGATGAGTTTTTCATTATATAAAATGATGTATTTGTTTATGCATGCATGTAATCTACTGCCTTCGGGCAGCTGAAAAATTATATTAGTAAAAAAAGTTTAGTTTTAATCTTGATCTTGAACGTCTCTTATTTCTATGCTTAGTTGTTGTTTTTGGTCTCTGGCTTGACAAGTTTATATATATATATATATATATATATATATAATATTAGTAGATTATATTATTTGAGTATTGTTAATTATATAATTATTTGATGTTGAGACCGGTTGTAGTGGCACTAGGTCTAAATATGATAATATGAACCATCATTTAACTCTTCATCGGTTAAAATGTCATTTAATCTTCCAACATTAAATTTTAATTTAGATCGGTTAAGAAGTACATTGGTCTTATTAATATTATTTAGATCGCGTGTTAGGAGACGACTGGTCTCAATAATATTATTTAGACTACGTTTTAAAAGATGATCGGTCTAAATACGTAACGTTTCAACTTGTAATGCATAAATCATCATGTCCTGTCATCATCTGAAGTTTTTGGCCATCATTCTTGATTATAAATACTAATTCAGCTTTAGTTCTAAAGTTTAAATTCAAAAGTCCTTTCTACATTTCTCTTTCTTCTTTGAGAGGCAACACTTTCAATGTCAAGAACAAAAAGGCAGCATTTTCTCTCTCCTTTAGCAACGGCAGCTACCTATTCATAGCCCCCTCCTCCTTCGACCTTGAAGGAAATCGCAAAGGGCATCTTTTTCCTCTAGGACTCTATGCTGGATGTCATGGAGAAGAAAGAATGCTTCTCCTAACAATTGGAGGGGTTTACGATGAATGTAGGCAATATCCTAGACCATTTGGCCTAAGGATTGTCTCATGTAACGATAATGATTGTCTAATGGCTTAGGTTTTATAAACCCTCTTTTGTACACATATTTTATGTAATTTTGATTTTGTACCTGATCACACACACACACACACAAATGCATGTGCTGCCGCCTCTAGATGAAAATATTAATGAAAAAGTTTCAATCTTTTGATGTTTTTGATCAATTACTATTATTTTCTATTCATGATCTTCATCTTTTCGTATTATATGATCATTCAGATCGTTTAAGTTCTTATTTCTGAATTTTGTTTCTTAATTTTATTTCTCTATTTTTAAAAATAACTTATTAGACCAATTGTTTTTAAAGCTAGTCTCATTATGAATTAAAAGTTTTTTACATATTTAGACCGATTATAAGGAATACCAGTCTATAACAACTTGCCTTAGTATTTATACTTACTTTTGAGCTTAGACTTCATCTCTCGTTATAGAGTCACGTGTGCACACTCTTTCTCTCTTCGTCACCTTTGGCCACCTTGATCTCTCTCCCCCCCACCATCAAGATGGCTTGGTATTCCTTTATATAGGGCTTCCCTCTTTGTCGTCGCTATTATGCTCTCACATTTGACGAAAATCATTGGCTTTCGCAAACCTTCGCTAGCCCTCTTCCGTAAGTGTTTTCTTTGCTTGCATGGATGTTTTACTTATCTATTCTAGTTTAATTTATTCCACATGATTTATAGTCGAGTTTCCCTACTTTAATTATTAGCCTCTTTCAAGGTCAAGTAATTCTATAATTCATTGCTAACCCAATATATTCCTATATGAATTTAAGCAATTAATCATGCATTAAGATTTATGGAACTCATTAAGACTACACAACCCATATGAATATATTACTATTTCATATGCAAATTATGGTTTTAATTATAGGATCCATACACATGCATCTCCTTTCAGTCTCAACATGCATATTCAAATCATCCAAAAGGTGGCCAATCAATTGAAAGCATTAAGAACAATAATTAAAACTCAATCATAAAGGCAAAATTAAAACTAGATTTTATAAGTTAAGATTCAATTCGCTATTAGTAAGCTGCATCATCACCCTAGAAAAATGGAAATTAGCTCATGATGAAATTAAAAACGAAACCAAAATAAATTAAAAACATCATAAACATTGCATAAAAAATTAATTACAAAAACATAAAAATATAACTACAAGATGCATGAAAATGAAAAATCTAGCCTACCATATAGGAGGTATAACCTTTCATGTAGATGGCAACCTATCCATCCATAAAAGAGGACTACCTAGCCTTCCATATAGGAGGTAAAACCATCCATGTAGGAGGCATGCAATAAGTAAATAAATGCAAGAAATAAATTCTAAAATAACAACTCTCTCTCTAAAATAGAAGCTCTCTCTCTCTCTTCCTTCCTTCCTTCTTGTGATGTCCAAGACCTCTATTTATAGGCTTTAAAATCGGGTGCTACAGTACTATGAATAGTGAACCATGTCTGCTACAGTACTGCATTTGCTACAACAAAAGTACATTTGCTACAATGAAACGCTACAGTACCGCAACTTCTACAGCGAACTGCGTCACTACAGTGCTCTGTATATTCTACAGTGACATGAACAGTGAAATGCTACAGTACTTCTCTCTTAATGCCTTCTCAAAATCTTCTTAATACAGTGCTGTACGTGGCTGTCAAAAGAAAATCATTATTTATTTATCAATTACACCCAAATTCATTATGTTAAGCTTAAATATTATCCATAAAATCATCATATAAGGGAAAATAAATGTGAAAATATTCTACTTATCACATAACATAGTGGCTGGATGAACGCCTAGTTGAGTGGTTTTTTTTATAGCTATTAGTTATGTTTTGTTGCTTCTTTTATGATCCATATTATTGTGTTATTACATATTCCTTTGAGTTTCAAAAAGACATGTTAAGAGCATTAAATAATTTGTTCTAATATGTAACTCCATTTAATTGAAAACGGGGGATGAATACAGTTAGAGGTTGTGGATACATACAAGCCTTTCCTTTAGGACTTGGAGGGATATTAGACATTGATTCTAACTTTGGCCTTAGGGATTAGATTTCACTTAACAAGTTCCGAATTGAATCATTTATCTATTCTAGTCCAATTTATTCCACATAATTGATAGTCGAGTTTCCCTAATTTAATTTCTAGCCTCTTTCAAGGTCAAATAATTCTATAATTAATTGCTAACCCAATATATTCCTATATGAATTTAAGCAATTAATCATGCATTAAGATTTATGGAACTCATTAAGACTACACAACCCATATGAATATATTCATATTTCATATGCAGATTATGATTTTAATTATATGATCCACACATATGCATCTCCTTCCGGTCTCAACATACATATTGAAATCATTCAAAAGGTGGCCAATCAATTGAAAGCATTAAGAACAACAATTAAAACTCAATCATGAGTGAAAAATTACAACTAGATTTAATAAGTTAGATTAAATCTATCATTAGTAAGCTACGTCATCACCCTAGGAAAAGGAAAATTAGCTCAAAATGAAATTAAAAAAAAACATAAAATAAAAATATCATAAACATTGCATAAAAATTAATTACAAAAACATAAAAATACAACAATAAGATGTATGAAAATGTAAAATCTAGCATTCCATATAGGAGGTAAAACCTTCCATGTAAGAGGCATATAAAAAGTAATACAATGCATGAAATGACTATCTAGCCTTCCATATAGGAGGTAAAACTATCCATGCAGGAGGCATACAAAAAGTAATAAAATGCAAGAAATGACTATATAGCCTTCCATATAGAAGGTAAAACCATCCATGCAGGAGGCATGCAAGAAGTAAAAAAATGCAAGAAATAAATTTTAAAAATAACAACTCTCTCTCTAAAATAGAAGCTCTCTCTCTCTCTCTCTCCCTTTTCCTCCCTCCCTCTTTAGGCTGCCAAGAACCTCTATTTATAGGCATCAATTAGGGTGCTACAGTAACTGCTATAGTAACGTTACAATGACCACTTCTCACTAACCGTACTTCACCAACCGCGCTACAGTGACCTGCTACAGTATGTATAAGCAGTGAATTACTACAGTCTGTATGAACAGTAATCCATATGAACAGTATTTTGCTATGGTACTAAAGAAAATCATTATTTATTTATCAATTACACCAAAATTCATTACGTTAAGCTCAAATATCGTCTACAAAAATATCATACAAGGGAAAATAAATATGAAAATATTTTACGTATTAAATTCCCCACACTTAACTCTTGGAAATCCTCAGACAACAATGAGTGACTAAGAAGTGCTTCCAACAAAATCAGAAGTGTCAAGTCATAAGCAAGAACACAATTGAAGAATAAAGAGATTATAGCCTTCATGAATTGACAAAAGTAGCAATTGGTAATTTTATTTGAAAATGAATGAACCAAATTATGACTCATCCTTTCAATCTCTCAAGTGTTTAAGGTTAAGTGTTTCGCTCATATTCACCTGAAAATATTGCACTACCATAAGCTTGCTAAAAATCTTAATCTCTATTACCTAATTCACATGCATAATTCAAATCAAAAGGACTTATTAAGGGTTGTAATGGAGTTAGGGTAAAAGGAATGCAAATAGTGATATGAATGGTTATATTTAAGAAGTAAATCGAGCAATTGAAAAATGGGTCATCTTATGAATAGACTTATCTCATCACACCAACCCATAATTCAGATACTTTACATTTTTTCTTTCTTTATTTTTTTCTTCTTTTTTTTTTGAAAACATAACTTCTACAATTTTACAGTTGATGATATATACACCCCCACACTTATCAAAAGCCCATTTCACAAAAATTTTATATGCTATGCTAATCTTTAGGTAAAAGCACTTGATATATCATTAAAACACATTAATGGGTTGAGAATAAAGAAATAATCAATCAGGCTCAAATGGGCTTATCAACGGTATAATTGCAAGGTTGGCTATTTGGCTCTGGCTAAAGAAAATGAATGCCTTTATCATTTCTGAATATGCATGTGACATGTATTTTCAACCAGATTTAGAGCAAGTTCTAGAGTGACAACTTAATAGGTGAATATCACACAAAAGAAAGATAATCATTATTGATCATATAGGTTCAAAAGCTCACGGTTAGGGACTTTCAAATTCAGCTCATTCAATCTTAAAATTCATCATCAAATTCAACAATCAATTGTTCAATCATGCTATAAAATCTCTAAACTTAATTGACACATGCTTCAAACTTATATACTTCTTAAAATCATTGAAAAACACTTACATAAATTTTTTTTATAAGATGAAATAGATAAAAAATGCAACTAATAAGATGCGTCTCAAGAGTTAAGAATAACTCTTTACTCTGCCATCTTTTCATACCTCATGCATCTAATGATTCTACTAACTAACTATCTAATGGAGAAACTATGCTTTTTTTACATAACTTTTTTTTATAATCATCCCCCAACCTAAATTAGACATTGTCCTCAATGTCTTTTAAAGATTAAAGAAGGGTTTTTTTAACAACCTAAACACACAATAAAGTAAGCCAAAATGCTAAGAGTAAAACCATAAGATAAAGAAAAGTTACAATCGGAGAGTGGTATTTGAATCTACTTCTGAATGCTTTTTGAAGATTGCCCACCTATTTGACTGACCAATGAATCTGGTTTAGGTTCATAGGCTTGCATTTAATCCAGTAGTTGATCTGCAGTTGGAGCAGAAATTATGGAATGGCGAGTCGCTTGGTTATTGAAATGCCCAATATGCAATGTTAGAGATCTCGTCCAACGTTTCAAAACCACCAGGTAAAATGATAAAAGCATCAGCACAGTAGAACATACGTCCCTTTCGTTCAGGCAGGATTGAAACCTGTAACTCTTGCCCTAAGGAGAAAATATGATTTTCTAACTCCTTCACCCTTACACACAAACCTTTACTACCATTAATGGTTGCAGCAATAGCCATACTTGCTCTTAGGCCCTAGATACCTCCCCCGTAGATGAGGTTGGTTTTTCTAGCAGCTAATGCACGTCCTAGTTCCTTTGCTGCAGGTATAAACTCTCCATCCTTTCCCAAATCAGTTTCACAAAAAATGCAGATATATGTAAATCTACATTTTTGAGTGATACCACTCCTCTTTTTTTCTCTCAGAAATTTTGTGTTTTTTACAAATGGAAGATTGCATATTTATATTACAAAAACAACGACAACAAAATCATGCAAATCACACATTTTTTAAAACAGTTTGAAAAAATTTCCGTCACGAATGACCAGTGGGCCACTGCGTGAAGAAATTAAGTAAAGTGAGTAAATAAAGTCAAAAGTTACTGAAAAAGATAAGACATATTAGACAAAAGTAAGATTATGCATAGTAGTTGTGATTATGGCTCACATCTTCCTCTGGTTTTACGTCCAGTAACGACTTAAATGCTTTTTATGAATCAAGGATTTGCTTCCCATCTAGTTTTCTTATAAACTGGCAAACAGGGTCTTTTAACGTCAGATTACCAAGACGATAGCGCTCTTTTTCTTTGTTGAATATGTCTGATAAATCAAGAAGAACATGATAAACATCACCACTAGGATGCATCTCAAGAGTCTGAATGATATCATCCAATGACTCCTTACTCAGTCCATCCTTTATAAATTGAATTTTATCTTCTCGATTTATAGAAACCATACCTTTGCTCCTACAATGCTTATCACAGTTCCACCTTGCACATTGAGGACAAACATGCATTCTTTTAGCTCTTCTCTTTTTTGAGTAAGAGTTTCTTCTCATTTTTGGCATAGGTTTAATAAATGATTCATGAATCTCACCTATTAAACGTACCTTAGCTTCAATGATCCAGCGGATATCCTCAGGAAGGCCTAAACACTTGAATGTCTTCATTCTTTCAAGTCAACAGCTATAGATCATCCTAAGCATATCTTTGGGAAGGGTAGGGAACCTGTTCTTAAGCTTTACAAGAATTTCCTCTATGATGAGACTAAAATTTAAAGATGCAATGTTGTGTGCTTCAGTGAGTATGAAAGAAAAATGAAAAAGTAAGAAAAAGAAGTTTTGGGTTGCCTCCCAAATAGTCGCCATTCTTTAACGTCTTTAGCTAGACAAAGCCAAACCAATAATTTTTTTACTTATTTATTTATTTTTTTAATTAATTTTTCTTAGTTTAAGACTTACCTGTTGCTTCCTCAAACGTGATGATAGTTTTCAAAGTGTTGAGTGCACCGTCATTATACTCTTTCAGCCTTTGCTCGTTCACTTTGAATTTCTGATCACCGTCTTGAATCTCCATAGTTCCATATGGCCATACTTGAACCACAATAAAAGGTCCTGACCACCTTGATCTTAGCTTTCCATGAAAGAGCTTTAACCTTTAGTTATATAACAATACTTTTTATCCCAGTATGAACTCTCTCCTCAGAATTCTTCAATTCTTCTGTCATGCCACATTTTTATCTTCTCTTTGTATAACTTGGCATTCTCATAAGCTTGTTGTTTGAATTCTTCAAGCTCATTAAATTGGAGACATCTCTTCTTACCAGCTACCTTTCACTCAAAATTTAAGGCTTTGATTGCCCAATATTCTTTGTGTACTTCAGGATTAGTAGATTTTGATGCATCTACCATTCCCATTGCAAATGGTTGATCCATAGATCTTTCGTTCACCACGTCTTTTATTCAGCTGGTCAATGTATCTACTCTGTAACAAGTGTCACCTTCATTTGGAAAGGACCAAGTCTTAAAAATGTTGAAAGATACTTGATCATCTTGAGCTCGTAAAGTTAACTTTCCCTATTGCACATCTATTAAAGTTCTCCCAGTTACTAGGAATGGTCTCCCAAGAATGATAGGAATTTCTTGGTTTTCTTCCATATCAAGTATGATGAAATCAGCTGGGAATATGAGTTTGTCCACCTTCACCAGAACATCTTCTAAGACACCTATTAGATGTTTAATTGATCGATCATCTAGAAGTAGTGAAATTGTGGTAGGCTTCACCTCTCTGAGATCGAGCTTTCTATAAACAGATAGAGGCATGAGATTTACACTTGCCCTAGGTCACAAAGTGCTCTTTCAAAGTTACATTAACCTATGGTGCAAGGTATGCAAAAGCTTCTTAGATCTTTCAGCTTTGGTGGTAATTTCTTTTACAGAATGGAACTGCACTCCTCAGTAAGTGCAACTGTCTCAAATTCCTCCAGCTTACGCTTATTTGAGAGAATATCCTTCATGAATTTTGCAGAACTAGGAATTTGGGCAAGAGCATTTGCAAAAGGGATGTTAATATATAGCTTTTTGAAAACCTCCAGAAATTTTTTAAACTGCTTGTCTAGCTTTGCCTTCACAAGTATCTGGGGGTATGGAGCTGGTGGTACATATGGAGGAGGGTTATCTGGAAAGCTAATTCTTCCTGGTATCACATCATCCTCTTGAGGTTTCTATGCTTCCTCCTTATGTTCTTCTTCACTTTCTTTCTTTTCTCTATCATTCTTCTTTTGAATTATAGGATCTTTAGATTCTTTCCCACTCCGTAATGAAATAACCTTCACATGCTCTATTGGGTTTTTTTAGTGTCACTTAGAAGAGTACCTGGTTGTCTGGAATTCAGCGTATTTGTAATTTGGCCCATTTGGACCTCCAAGTTCTTTATTGAGGCTTCGTGGCTTTTGAGAGTTGCGTCAGTCCTAGCCATGAATTGAGATGTATTCATGGTTAGTTGAGCCAGTGCTTCTTCTATATTCATTTTTTGCTGTAGTGGATTTGGTGGTTGAAGAGCTTGTTGCTGGTAGTTCCCTTGTGGTTTGAACACATTTTAATTATTCCTCTAGCTAAAGTTTGGATGATTTTTCCAACCTGGATTGTAAGTGTTTGAGAATGTGTCATTTCTTTAATTTCTGATGTAATGAGCTTGCTCCGACTAAAAAGGCATGGATAGGTGTCCTTCTTGACATTGCGTGCTCACATGAGGTCCTCCACATCGATCACATGTTTCATGAGGAGTATTGATTGCATTTGCTTGGCTTGTCAATGAGCTCACTTACTTGGATATAGATGCAACTTGAGAAGACAAAGTTGTAAGGATATCCAGATCGTGCACTCCAAGTACCCTCTTTGAATTATGACGTTCAGAAGGCCATTGGTATGTATTGGCTGCCATCTCCTCAAGTAAATTGTAGGCATTATCTAGATTTTTTCCTATTAAAGATCCTCCAGCTGTAGCATGTACAAGAATTCTAGTGGTAGGCATCATCCCATTGTAGAATGTTTGCAGTGCCCACCAATCTTGTAACCCATGATGAGGACATCTCCTTAGCAACTCCTTGTATCTTTCCCAGGCTTCATAGATGCTTTCTAGTTCATGCTGGAAAAATGAGGTAATTTCATTCCCCAATTTAGCAATTTTTCCTGACGGAAAGTATTTTGCCAAAAATTTCTGTGCCAAAGCATCCCATGTAGTTATGCTTCCCACTGGTAGAGAGTGTAACTAGCTCTTAGCCTTATCCCTGAGTGAGAAAGGGAAAAGTCTAAGTCTAATGGCATTATCAGTAACACCATTATGCTTGAATGTGTCACATATTTCTAAGAAGCTGGCTATATGTGTGTTGGGATCTTCTGTTGATAAACCACTGAACTGATTTGTTTGCACCATTTGGATAATTACAGGCTTGATTTCAAAATTGTTGGCTACTATTGGTGGAGTTTTGATTCCAGAAGTTATCTCTATGACTGTTGGTATTGCATAGTCATGAAATGTTTTGGTATCTGCTGCTTTTCCTTTCAGATTTTCCATTGAATTGATTGAAGTAGACTGCTTTTGAACTCTCCGATTTCTTCAACAAGTTCTCTTGATCTCATAATCACAAGGTTGTAATTCAGTCTTCTTCGATCTGGTCATGTACTAAGCAAAAGCTTGAAAAGAAACACAAGACACCAAAAAGAAGACAAATGTAATATGAAGACCAAATTAGTGTTAAAATTACTTGGTATTAATATTAACGACAACAATCCCCGGCAACGGAGCCAAAAACTTGTTACGGGTGTAGGATGATGTATTTAGAAAGTGCAAGTGTACACTGTCGTAATAAAGTAATATAGAAGTAAGTTGAGTATCGTTCCCACGAGGATTGATTATTAAGTACCAAAATTAGTAATCTTAGTACTATTTAGCCGCTCGATTAGTTGTGATTGAGATTGCAAGATAAAAATGATGAAATATGAATACAAGTGATGTGAAGACAAATATGAGAAAAAGCCTTAGGGATTAGATTTCACTTAACAAGTTCCGAATTGAATCATTTATCTATTCTAGTCTAATTTATTCCACATGATTGATAGTCGAGTTTCCCTAATTTAATTACTAGCCTTTTTCAAGGTCAAGTAATTCTATAATTAATTGCTAACCCAATATATTCCTATATGAATTTAAGCAATTAATCATGCATTAAGATTTATGGAACTCATTAAGACTACACAACCCATATGAATATATTCCTATTTCATATACATATTATGATTTTAATTATATGATCCACACATATGCATCTCCTTCCGATCTCAACATACATATTGAAATCATTCAAAAGGTGGCCAATCAATTGAAAGCAATAAGAATAATAATTAAAACTCAATCATGAAGGAAACATTACAACTAGATTTAATAAGTTAGATTAAATCTATCATTAGTAAGCTACGTCATCACCATAGGAAAAGGAAAATTAGCTCAAAATGAAATTAAAAAAAATAAACATAAAATAAAAATATCATAAACATTGCATAAAAATTAATTACAAAAACATAAAAATACAACAATAAGATGTATGAAAATGTAAAATCTAGCCTTCCATATAGGTATAGGAGGTAAAACCTTCCATGTAGGAGGCATATAAAAAGTAATACAATGCATGAAATGACTATCTAGCCTTCCATATAGGAGGTAAAACCATCCATGCAGGAGGCATACAAAAAGTAATAAAATGCAAGAAATGACTATATAGCCTTCCATATAGGAGGTAAAACCATCCATGCAGGAGGCATGCAAGAAGTAAAAAAAATGCAAGAAATAAATTTTAAAAATAACAACTCTCTCTCTAAAATAGAAACTCTCTCTCTCTCTTCTTCTTTTTCCTCCCTCCCTCTTTAGGCTGCCAAGAACCTCTATTTATAGGCATCAATTAGGGTGCTACAGTAACTGCTATAGTGAAGCTACAGTGACCACTTCTCACCAACTGCACGACCTGCTACAGTACGTATAAACAGTGAATTGCTATAGTCATATGAGTAGTAATTCGTATGAACAGTGAATTGCTATGGTACTGAAGAAACTCATTATGTATTTATCAATTACACCAAAATTCATTACATTAAGCTCAAATATCGTCCACAAAAATATCGTATAATGGAAAATAGATATGAAAATATTTTACGTATCAGTTAGTTAATGGGAGGAAGAGAGAGCCTTGGGGTCCAAACTTGAGCCAATTAAATTTTAAGTAGCCTAATAAAATCCAACCATTAGATTCTCTTTTAGCTTCCAAGAAAAATTCTGCATCATAGGATCTTCTAATATATTTTTCCTTGCACTGCAAGAATTAAATAAAATCGTGATCTATCATATATTTGGAAATATTTTTCAATCACAAGATAGCAATCAAAATATTAACAATTTAAGTTAAATAATCTCATAATCAATTCAGATTTATATTATTTCCTAAAATTGGCTAACAATCCAAATATTATCTAATAAATCCAAATTATCCTAAAATAGTCCCCAAAATAAATGAATTAGGTTATATATAATATATTAAATTTGGGATTTATCAACAATCATTTTGTGATTCATTGGGGATTTATTGTATTGAATTCTTATGGCTTAGTTTAGAGGTGATCAAGATTTACCACTTAATTCCCAATCTTTTGTAGGCAATTACACCGGGGAGGAATGATAATGTCTCTCAAGGATCTCAATTGGTGCATCAACAACTAGATCTCATTTTAGCTCGAATGGAGAATCCAAAAAGGGGTTTAGATTGTCAAGAAAGTTCATCATTTCAATCTTACTCTTTTGTACATACCACCATCAGAAAGAAAGATACTCTCTCCTAATCCATCAACTCCATTCAACATACATTGCATCTCCTTTAAGACAATTTAGAGAGTCAAGAAAGAAGTCCATTTGGTCAAGAATGTCATGTTCCATTCCACGATCCATACCATACACCTTTCTAACAACCTTCATTCCAACAATATCACCCACATCTTAATCATACTTCTTCCCCATATAAACATTACCATATACCTCCCACCTCACCTTACCTAAAACCTCTTTACCCACCACATAGACTTCCATATGAGCCACCCATTCTACAATACCACAAACATCTACCCTAACCCTATACTCCTTAACCTTCTGGACTTGATGCCTTCCTCACATTGTCATATATAGATGGCCAAACCCTTACCCTAAGAAGAAGGAATAACCAAGTAAAGGTCTGACATTAATAATTATTCATGCTCATGGAAGCTCTTGGATTCTCTATGTAAATGGAAGAGGAATTCGAGGACATTCAAAAATTTATCAAGGTATTTATTGACCATATAGTATAGATAAAGACTAAAGTATAAGAAGGAGTTCTATGGCCCAGTAACTTTAATGATAATAGGGAGCCTGAAGAGCAAGAGCCAAATGCCACTTCACAAGTGGAAGATTCCAAACCTCCAATACCTACTCCCAAAGAAGATGTAAGGAAGAAAAAAAGTTTGTTTTCAACTACTAGAGGAGTTACTTCCAAACAATGGTAATATTCCTCCTCTTCTTGTAGAGGTTGACCCTCCTCATACTACTATTCCTGATAATGTGGGTGATGTTAAGGTGGCTGAAGAAATCATTGTTGAATCTTTTCAAATGTTTGAACATGAACATGTTTCATCTTTTACTTTTAGTAGTAGTTTAGGTGAGAATGTTGCTTGCACTATCACTGCTTCTTCGTGTGGTGAACATGATTTTCTCCTTAATGCTAGAAATAATGATGATATTGATATGATTGAGACCTTACCTTGTTTTTGTGATGATGAATGCTCTTGCAATATTGATGATTGTAAGCATGATAATTGTGAAAATGTAGAATCTTGCATGGATGCCAATATGGTTGTGAATGAGAAAGATCATAGCCTGGAATGCCAAATGCATATAAAATTCCCATTGGATTACTTCCTTGTAGCCTTGTTTATGACAAAGATCCTAAAATTTTGATTGCTAAAATCTCGCATCTTGATGGATCTTTCCAACAAGTGTTTTCTTGATTTGCTACCTGATTTAGAAAAGAAACATGATTGCTTTGAAATTTTGGAACCCTCGGGTGGTGATGACTTGAAAACTTCTCTTCTTTCTTCCACTCTTTTTCGTTTCATCTCTTGTGATTGCAATGATGATGTGGTGTACCCTAACACTAAGTTGGAATCCGTACCTTTCACTTTGTAAATACAAGAGGATTTTCAAAGATTAACTGCTTTTCTAACTCCTACTAATGAAAGTGGTATGGATTTCTTTAGATGTGATAGTTACTTGGAGAGTTTAGTTCCTAAAATGTCTTTACTTCATTTGGAATCTCTCTATGTTTCTATTTTTGTATGGGATACTACTTATAGCTTATCTTCTTTGCAGGCACATTGTGGGAAGGGTCCTCTTTGGTACCAACTCCACCATATATTTTGGACCTCTTTTGATTGATCCTAAGCCACATTCACCAAGAAAATTCAATGCGAGAGAAGATGTTTCAAAGGAAAAATACATGATTCTCATCGAGGATGAGATCTTTTCCTTAAAGCGACTTAAGATACTCTAATAAAGGTTGTCTCTTCCCTCACTTATTTTCTTCCTAATTTCAATAATTACTTGGGCTTAATTGTTGTATAAGGAAGTGTGGGGGAGGGACACAATCCAGTAGGAAAAAAAAAGTAGTAGTAGTGTAGCTTAGTAAGTAGAATAAGAACCCCTTATATATGCTTTGCATTTTTGGCCACTACCCTACTTGATTACCATTGTGCCTTTCACCTTGATTTTCTCTATTATTATGACTTGTTTCATCTTCCTTCTCTCTTTATGTGATGTTGACTTGTTGTGCTCCAATTGCAATTGGACCTCACAACTTTCTACTTCACCAAGGAACAAGTTAAAAAATAGAGTTGCTTTACAAACATTGAGGACAATGTATGATTAAGTGTGGGGGAGCGAAATACATTTTTGAATCCCATTAATTGGTTATTTTTAAATTGAGAAAATTCCTTAAAAACTAGAAAATGTTTCAAAATTTTTTCAAGAATTACTTGCTTTGATGCATGCTCTAAGTGGTAAAGAGTTGCATTTACCACTTTGGAAGTGTGATTTGTGGGAAATTCTTTGAGATTTCATGAGATCTAATGTTTTAGAAACTTTTTAAAACCATGTTTTTGTGTTTTTAAGTGAATGGGAAACAAATTAACCCACACTTTGGATTTTGTTAACTCCAAGTTTTGAAAAGAAAAAGAAAGCAAAAGTTTCTATATCATTAGTGATTTTAAGAGTTTAGCATTATTATAATTGATTGAAATATTTTGATTGATCGTGTTTGTAAGGTTGGCACTTGGAATAGTTAAGTAGATGTTTTGTTGTTAGCTCACTATGCAGTTGATTGTGTTATAAGGAATATTGGAAGAAAAAAACCTTATTGGAGGGTTTTTTTAGGCTTTGAATTCAGTTCATATGTGCATGTTCACTTGGTTTTTCACCTTCTAGAACTTGCATTAGCTCTTTTTTCAAAACGATATTTGCATTAGTATGATGGAGATGAAAGAGGCATTCAATTTTGAACTATTTCACCTATACACAAACCTTCATTTATCACACTTTCCTTGCCTTTTGAGCTACTCCTATGTTGTATGCATGTCATTTACTCATAATGTTCATAACATTCTAAAAATCAAAGTAATTTGCCAATAGAAAGTTGAACAATGTATATATTGAAATGCCATGTATATAGAAAAGATAAAGGAAGTAAGTTAAAAATAAAAAGAAAGTATGTGTGGTTTGACAGAAAGAAAAAGTAGAAAAAAATAGACAAAGAAAAGTATTGAAAAAAAAGAAAAAAAAATAGAAAAAGTATTCTGTAGATAAAAAGAAAAGCAAAAGAAATATGAAGAAGGCATTTGTTCATGAATTTGGAAAAGAATTGACAAAAGTTTATTAAATTATTTAGATGCTATGAACTTACTCATTAACTTTGACTTACATATCAAGTATTCCTTTTTCTAATTAATTCATGCCATTTAGCCTTCATCCAACATTATAAGCCTTTTAAGCCCTCTTGTTTCATTAGTAGTGGAGATGTTAATGTTGTTACAAGCCTATAGTAAGGTGTTGATTAAGTAAGCTAGAGTTAAATTATTCCAATAAGGTGAAATGAGTGAAACACTAATACCATTGAGAGTACTCTTGTGCTTCATTCTAATATTTGGGTTGTGTAGTTACACTACAAAAAAACTGTCATTTAGTAGCGGTTAAAAAGGTTTATTTGTAGCGGTTTTAACCGCTACAAATGACATTAGTAGCGGTTTTAAAAACCGCTACAAAATCTACTATTGTAAACAAATTTGTTGCGGTTATACTAAATTGCTACTCACGTAAAAAAACCGCTACTGACTTTGCAGCAATTAACAAAACTGCTAGAAGAGGCTCATGTTGTAACACATTATCTGTGTATATTGTAGCGGTTAAAAAACCACTACAAATGTTGTTGGCAAAGCGAGAAATGAAAAAAAAAAAAATTGACTCCAATTTTGTAGCGGTTACAAAGCAGCTACTAATAAGTGAAAATTTGATTTGTTTTTTTTAAATTGCTCCCAAACTTTGTAGCGTTATAAAATTGCTACAAATATATGAAATTTCAAAACTAGTGCCAAAAATTGAATCTAATTTGTGTTTTAAATTTGTAGCCATTTGAAAACCGCTACAAATTGTTGAGAAAATTTTAAAAAATACAATAATATGAGTCCATTATAATGTTGTGTTAAATAGTTTATTATTGCATCAAATTAAATGATAGTAATTATTATTTGAGAAAAAAATGATTAAATTGAGTTAGATAAGTATAAAGTTTATATATGTAATATTAAGAATGTGTAAGTAATAATGACTTATTATGTTGTTTACTAGAAGCTGATCATTACAGAAAGAATAATGAATATGTTGAGGAAAAGCGGTTCAATTCTTGGAGAAAAAGGAAAAATAATTAAAATCAGTATTATAAGAAGGAAAAAATGTTAAAATAAGAGAATTAAAATAAATTTTACTTTATTCAATGGCCTTGCACAACTCTTGAAAAAAAATTCTTAGATGAGAGAAAATGAGAGAGAAGGAGAGTGGAAAGAATTGGAGGAGTATTTGAAATAAGGTGTTGTGGGGGTATTTATAGGGATATGCGTAATGCTTGTAGCGGTTGATGTGACATTATTTGTAGCACTTAGTTTCTTTGTAGCGGTCTTTTCTATTTTGTAGCGGTTTATCACATTGTAGCGGTTTTTTTAGGTTTATAAAACTGCTATAAAGTTTGGTCAAAGTTTTTTTAAAATATAAATTAAGATCTACAAGAATAAAAGAAAATTTTTTTTAATCATTCTTCATCACCATTAGTACAAACATTTTGTCAAGAAAATGTTAGTGTGGTATTATTTTGTAGAAAATTTAAATTTAAATTATGTGAACTTATAAAAATGCATTGAACTATAGGTAAATTGTTATCACCGTCAGGGAAGAAGTTTTCAAAATTGGCGGGCTGGAATGACTCACTCTCATAGGCGATGTTATCCTCATCATCCATTTCGTAAAGGTCTCGAGGCTTTAAGTGAACCACCATGTTCCAATCCCTATGCCTCTCATTCTCGACATAATAAACCTGGTGTGCCTCTGAGGCAAGAATATACGGCTTATCATCTTCATATTGACCAGTGTGAATTGCCGGGAGAAATTTACCGATGTGATGCCTAAGTCGTCAATTGTGAGTCCCTGGAAAGTAGTGGTATTTGCCCACAAACACTTGAACAGTGTCACGGTGAAATGACCTTAGTAATTTAGTTCAACCACATCAAGAAGCTTTCCATAGTAAGGGACGTCTCTAAACTACATGTTAGTGTCACACCCGGATTTTTAATTACTTGGGGGTTTTTTTAATTAAGACTTGATGGATTTCAAACTCTCATATCATTTAGTAAGCTAGGATAGTCATTGAACCATTTTCTCAAGAGAATTCACTTCATTCATATTCCATTAACCATTCCATTTTATAAAGAAAGACAAAAAATAGTAGCTTTAGGATTTTAATTAAGTTTTGTACTTACTTATTTTCAACAAAATCCAAAACCAATTTCCCCTTGTTTCATTGCATTTGCATCACATTTAGATTATTTAGGATTTAATAAAAGACTCATCGAGAAAAGAAAACGATTATAGGTTTTCCAATACGCAATCTTTAATTAATTTTTGATTGTGGATTCTAAAGTTAATGCACAAAAGGCCCTCATCACTCTCTCTCTCTTATTTTCTTTACACATAAGTGCATAGTTTGAAAAATAATACATATATATATTATCTTTTATTAATTTTAACTGTTTTTTTTATCAACACAAATAAGTTATTTGAAGTTTATAACAGGTGACGGAAGGAGTATATACTTGCTTTTTATGCGACATAATTCAAGGATTCTCCATGAAAGGATTCATGAACAGATCACCCTACTGGACATTGGGAAACTCATAACATCAGCAAAATCAAAATATTTTAAAATATAATGACCAGAAACAAAAACAAACACACACATGTTATCTGAAATTAAATACAAATTCCAAAGATTGCAAACAATTTAAATAATTAATGCACCTCTCTCTCTCTCTCCCCACACGTGTTGTGTGTGTTCACACAGTACAAATAAATCTTCCCCAGTTAACACACACGTTATCTGAAATTAAATACAAATTCCAAAGAATGCAAACAATTTAAATAATTAATGCACGTCTCTCTCTCTCTCTCTCTCTCTCTACGTGTGTTGTGTGTGTACACACAGAATACAAATAAATCTTCCCCAGTTGCATACTGATATTGAGAAAGAAGGGTTATTCGATTGATGAACTGTGATCTCCAATTAACAACTACATATATGGAGCCATGCAGATAAAACCAATCATTCCACAACTCCATATAACATATTACTTCCTCAAATCTTTAATATAAGACATATTTATCTAATTTGATTAGATTAAGGAAGGTAGTTGAGTTGAGTAATAAGATATGTATTTTCTAAAACACCCTAGTCATCTTTCTTAATTCTCTCATTCATCTCCTTATTGATTATTGTTGAGGAAGCATCAATAAGGGTAAATTAAAAAAAAATTGACAAATATAAAAACTATGTCTTATATTTAGGACTAAGATAACTTCTCAAATATGTTTTATATTAAGGATTAGAGGGAGTATTATTTTCTTCAAATATGTTTGACCAAAAAACGTTAAACTCGTTGTTCTCTCCTGTGCAAATAAGTCTTCCCCAGTTGCATACTGATGATATTGAGAATGAAGGGTTCGATTGATGAACTGTGATCTCCAACAACTACATATATGGAGCCATGCAGATAAAACCAATAATTCCACAACTCTATATACCTTAATTATTTTTATTTGCTTAAGTTTGGCCACCAAACGTTATACTGGTCGGTCTCTCTTGTGCAATAAATTAATTTGTGTGTGAATCCTTGATTAATTTGAATTTCATGGTTTGAGAGTTTTCTGGTGCAGGTGGCATACTCCAAGAATTTGTAACTTTTTGGACACACACAAGTCTTTTTCTTCTCCCCTCCTACATTTCCGTTCGCTAATTTCTCCACTTTGAAGGTGAACAAACAGATGAATCTGTTGAAGTACTGGACTAAATTTTCTTGAACTTCTCCAACTTTAATTTTAAATATGTATCATGTATGTATATGGACAAACACATAATACACACAAGAGCAGATTTCATACATACGTACGTACGTACGTACGTACATACGTATGTATGTATGTATAATTCAAAATAGTTTTTTTTTTGGTGGGGGGGGGGGAATGTGTGTGTATTACTCATCAAATTATGAAGCAATTAACCTAATTTGAACACGTATATAATATAGTGCTTTAAATTCCGATATATATTATTTACACTGAGAACCAAGAATTAATCAGAGGCTTAGAAGAAGAAGAAGAAATTAACATGCAAGTTTCTATAGTTTTAACAAATTTTTAATCAATTCCTTGTAGTGTTTGCTTTTTCAAATCAGGTTCTTATAGTTTCACTCTTTTGTTATTAGGTCCTTGTAGTTTTTATTCTTTTTATCAGATCCTTATATTTTTACCTGATTTTTTATTAGGTTATTGTAATTTTTTTTTCTTTTATGAAACTATAGGGGTATGATTAAAAACATGTGAATCTATATTGCCCTAATAAAAAGGAAAAAAACTTATAGAAACCTGTTTAACAAGTGAAAGTACAAAGAACTGATAAAAAGGAAAAAAATTATAGGCAGCTGTGACTTGCGAATTTTTTTTTTAAAAGAACAATTAGAAAGCCAATAATATTCTCTCAGATTTACTACTTCAGCTTTAAATTTGTCTTTCTGGAACCGGACGGCTTCTCTGTGTGTCTATATATATATATAAAGAAGAAAATACCACTTGAACTTCAAAATCCAAAATCAACATTTTTTTACTAAAATTAGTTGTCACTTACTATACTCTTGTAGTTAATAGTTGTAATTTTGTAGACAATATGACTGATTTGAGATTTTGAAATTTAAATAGTATTTTTTTGGGGTCATTTTTCCCTATACACACACACATATATGCAGTGTTACATTATATAGCAGAAGCCATTATTGGATCATCAAGATTTATTTTGTCCTATTTTGGATTTCAAAGTTCTAAAAGGTTATTTTGGACAATCAATCTGAATCAGATCTAAATCAGAAAAGTTATAGCACGTCTTGATCCAAAACCTTTCGAGTCAAAATAAAAGCCAATAATGATTAAATTAAGGGATCAGAAAAAGTGTATCTTTATTGCTTTAATTTTATATAATATTTCATTTTGGTACTTTAATTTTATAAAAGATTTTTTTAATTCTCTAACTCTAATTTTAAATGTTGCTTTGATTTTTTAAAATAACAATAATTCACACAAAAAATTATTATTTGAGACTAATATTGTTAAGACTGAAAAGATGTTTTATAAAATTAAGCGAACGACTGAAACATTATATAAACTAAAAAGTTTTGGATGAATACATGATAACTTTTCTGATGTAGATCGCTTGTCCCAAAAAAAAAAAAAAAAAAAAACACACACACACACACAAGGGTTTTCCCCCCTTCAAGAACACAAGTTTGAAGGCATATTCCCATAAAAGCTTAGTTAACATAGAGATTTAAATTGTGTAATAAATGTTTACACACATGATTCATTGCTTTGGCTCTGAAAGAGCATAGGTTATTTTAAGAAATATGTTTTTATTTAATTAATTTAATATTTAGAAAAATTAAAAATTCAATATATAAATTTAAATACACCCCACCCCCCAACAACAAAAATATTGTATGTAACAAGGAAGATAAGGGCGCTAACTGCTAACCTTTTTTTTGAGAAAACGATCGAGATTGTTTAATAATCTTTGAACAAACCGTGATTTTACAAATTAAGATCAAGGGAAAATTCTGAATCACAACACAAGCACAGTCTAAATGTATAAATATGAAGGAAGGACCTATAATAATAATAATAATAATAATAATAATAATAATAATAATAATAAAGTGTCCTAATTTGAATACCACATCGATCTCCACATGCATATAATTAATGTATGTATGTAAATCCAATAAAAAGGCTTCGAGAGAAAAAAAAATTAATTAGAAAAATACCAAAAGGAAGAAATCGTGCAAGAATATATCCTCTTGCATTTAGAACTTCATCTCTTGAAACATTCAATTTTGTCTTTCTAGACAACAGCTTCAGTAGTGTATAACATTTTATACAGCAGCTCAAATTATGTTACTGATTTTTTGAAATTTATTTGTTTTATTTTGGCTATCTGACGAGTTAGGGTTATTCGTGAAAAGCTTTTATTTATTTCTATTTTGGCTCCTAGACTTCTCAAGGGCTATGATTGGTACGGTGCGAAAGAGGCCAAATTGATCACAGAAGTGATGAATATAAATAATATTTTTGGTTGGTAACAGCTATATGTTGCAATATAAGGACTTCCAAAACATGTTAATCTCAAAATTTCTTTTGAAATGTCTTAATTATATTCTTAAGAAGTCTCTAGGAAGTAGGAACCATTTTGGACTTTAATTTTGGGTTAATATAAATTTTTGTTCTTGAAGTTTGTTCCAATTTTGGTCTTTGAAGTTTGGTCTGATTTTGGTTTTGATTCCTCAAATTTGAAATCGATGGTTTTGGTCTCTGAAGTTTAATTAGATTTTGGTTTTGGTCTCTCAAATTTAATCCGTTTATAACTGTTGATCCCTCAAGTTTAGGGTAATATATTAAGTCCTTTTCAAACTTGAGGGACCAAAAGTAAAATTGGGCCAAACTTCAAGGACCAAAACCACCGATTTCAAACTTGAGGGACCAAAAGTAAAATCGGGCTAAACTTCATAGACCAAAACCACCGATTTCAAATTTGAGGGATCAAAACCAAGATTGGGCTAAACTTTAGGGACCAAAAATTATATTAATAATTTAATTTTTTTAATAAAATTATCTAGCTAATTCACCTTGAATACCCAAAGACTCCCACCACTGCTGGTGTCGAACCTCCTATTGCTAGAGACTGGAGAATTTTTGGGCAAATTAAATATTGGTGGAAGATCCCACCACTTTTAGTTTCCAAAAGAATAAAAAAATAACCATTTGGCAACTAAAACTTCCTATTAATATAGTGCAAAATATTATATAAAATAATTATCAAGCTTTAAAATATATGAAATGACATCAAGGTAAAAAAAATAAAATGAAATGACAAGAACAACTTAGCCAACGACAAGTTATTTGTGTGTACTATGCATTGACAAGTAGTTTAAGTAGAGATTTGAATATGAATGACAAGAATAGCTAAGAGAATAACAACAGTCGCATAACAAATGAAAAGAACAGCTTAGCCATTGACGAGTTAGTTGTCCGTGCATTGACAAGTTTAACTAGGGACATGCATAAGAATGACCATAATAGCTAGCTAAGCGAATAACAACTTTTGCATGACAAATAACGAGAACAACTTAGCCATCAATAAGTTATTTGTGCTTGTGCATTGACAAGTTCAAGTAAGGACTTGCCTATGAATGACAAGAACAGCCAAGCAAATAACAACTTTTTCTTAACAAATTACAAAAGAACAGTCTAGCCAGTGACAAGTTATTTCCATGTGGTTTGACAGGTTTAAGTTGGGACCTGCATATGAATAACAAGGACAGCTAAGCAAATAACAACTTCGCTTAAAAAATGATAAAAACAACTTAACCATTGACAAGTTATTGAATTTGAACGTTAACTTGTCACTTGATAAGTTTTCTTCTCATTTAGTAAGTCAAAGTTGTCATGCACTCGACTGTTCAAGATGTTTCATATATTCTCTAGCCATTGACCCTTGTGGGTAGCTCTCACGAAAGTCAACACTAGGTGCTTGTTTCTCACCATTATGCCATTTTTTTTCCATCAACACTAAGTTCTTGTTTATTTTGGGAGCACTTAAAATAAGTATTTTTATATTTTACGAGAGAAAACTCTCCTTTTATGTAGAACACTGAGTCGCAAGAGGGTACATTTGGTGGCATGGGAAGAGGTATGTAGAAGGAAGGATGAAGGAGGCCTTGGGTTACGTAATGTGGGTAAACCGAATCAGGCTTTTATGATGAAACTTGGTTGGGGTTTGATAAAGCAAGGGATGCACTTTGTGTGAGGTTTTTGATCGAAAAGTATAAATGTGGAGAAGATGTGCATGGAGGAGGATATGGAACATGCAGGTCCCTCAAAGAGTAAGAACGTTCCTATGTATTTGTTTAAAACGACGCTTGCTAACGGATAGTGTGAGAGCTGTGAAAAGCATACAATAAAGGGTTAATGTGCAAAAATATATGAAATTTTTTTCAAAAGTGCATCCAACATCAAATATTTTTTTAATGGAAAAAGTAACTATAAATTTCTAAAATAGGTGTACAAATGCAAATTAATTGTTAATTGACCGTTTTTTTGACTTTTTTATGGGTTAAAGAGCAAAAATATATATGAGATTTTTCCAAAATTGCGCCTGACACATGCTTTTTAAGGGAAAAAAAGTAACTGTGAACTTATAAAATAAGTATAAAAATACATATTGGCCGTTAGTTTAAAGATTCTCTAAATTTACTGTATAACTATTTCAAACAACTTATTAAAACATTAAGTACCACTATGGTAGAAAAGGAAAAAAACCAATTATAAAGGTCTGCCGTAGTATAAAAGATTTAAACCAATTGAGTAAGGAAGACTACCATGGTTATAAGAATTAAACCTTGTTCAATATAAGATAATCGTGACAGAAAAGGATTGAATATGAATTCACAAAACCTATCATGATTATTAAGAAAACAACATGGTTTCAACAACAATGTCAAGATAGAAAAAGAAAGACGTTGGTCTATCATGGTTTAAAAGTATTAAACATCCGATTCACAATTCACATGCCACACAACATAGTATGATAATTGGCCTTGGGAACTTTCGAAGCCCAATAATATAATTCACCAATAGGCCCATGATCATTTTCCACAACTACAATCCCATTCATCACAATTCATAACTTTCCTGAAAATTTCACTTTTCATATAGGACCATAACGGTTCACAAAAGTGGATCAATGATCAAAAGTTATAATTTATAACCTATGGCCTCAAGCCTCCTCTATTTGCACTCCACCAGAGTACAAAAAAGTAAATCAGTCATGTAAATCACAAAATAGTTTCATAAGTTATATCAGAGTATGAATGAGCTCTATGTGGCAATATACAAAGTCAACACATAATTACCAAAAGAGAAGGTTTACAATTGCACAATGCAAACCTAAACCTCCAAGCCTTCCCTAAAGATATCACATTATGAGTCTTGCCTAAAAAATGTTAAAAACAACCATGTGAGTCACATGGACCTCATAACCATAATTCTAATTTAACAAGTATGCAGGTAATAATTACAAGATATTTAAGCAGGCTAAGTATCACTTCATATATCATAAAGTACAAACATTTTCCATAAAAATTATAGTATAAAGAGTATTTAAATATGCATAGGACTTCCTCAACCATCTTTATAATTGCTAACAAAACCCATGAGCTACTAACACATAATAGGATTTGTCTTTGTGATACGACTGCACTAAGCTCTCCAATAGTGAGGTGTAGCCTGGCCAAAAGCTATATAACTCTCATCAGAACATGAGTTCCCTTTCCTTAAAACATGTTCATTGAGCTTATCCTTACCTGGTTAAGGAAGGGTGATATTAAAGTCCCTGAAAATATTAAAGCTAGCCACTAGGCGCCAAGTAGCACTTGTACCACATGGTATGAAAGCATCAAACCTCCCACAATCACATCTCTGTACAGTCCAACACAACTCAATATATAGTCCAATAATTCGACATTAAAAAATTCATTATTAACAATTTATTCTCATAATCAATACTCAATGCTATGCATTACCAACATTATAATCACAAGATAAATAATTTAAACCCACCTAAATAAAAAGTCTACTCACAAACATAAATTTCATATGTATACATTTTTTATATGTAAAATATTATAACATATACTTATAGGAATTGAAAATATCAACATACAATTATAATCACCTCAATAAGCATACAAGGTAAACTGTAAAGTGGTACCCTAAGTACTTGACACAAAAACTGAACTGGAGAGAATTCAAGTTCAACAAGTTAAATTCAAGTTCATTCTACAATAAATACATAATTATGTAGTAATAGAATTACTAAGAATGTTAGCTAGTACAATAATAAATAATATGTAATTAAACTCCTATGATTGGCTCGCTTTAATATCCTAGGAAAAATGACAACAATTTATCTATTTCCTCAAATCAACCTTTCAAATCAAAAATCCTAAAATTTCTTAACTCTATTTCACCCAAAAAATTTTTTTTACAATAATATTTTCTTTCAATTACCTTAAAATTCCCAAAATTGCTCACTTTAGTCCTTAGTGCAAATCCCATAACTCAAATGTTCCTCAAATCATCATTACAATAACATTTCTATGTTTCTCAAATAATTTATCACTTATTAGAATCATAAAATACCACTATCTCCTCAATATATTCAAAACACCCAATTTCCTACACTCAAAGTTTCACCAAATATTCATATTTTCATATAAATCTCAAATACAATCCATTTAATCCTCAATATAACCTTAAATAGACTAGAAAAAAACTATAGGATTGAGCATTTTGACAAATCCATATTTTGTTATATATTTTCATGTTTTATTTGGAGATTTTGTCATATTTATTGAGCTTAAAATGTGTTTCTTGTGATTAATTGGGATTAAGAGTTAATGTATAAAATTAGTGTCAAAGGGAAAAATTGTCATAAAAATTGTAATTACTCTTAATCATTATTTTTTAGAAGATTTGATGTTGGTTTAATTTTTTTTAATTGTAGGTACTTGAAATATTGGATCAAATCTTATTATGGCAGTTTGGGCCTTGAATTTCAGAAATAACAATTTAGTACCCTAAATTTCACAAATGTCAGATTGGTCCCATGCTCAAAACTGCAGCGTTTTTATCAGTGAAATTAGGGAAGATTTATATGATTTTGAGAAAAGAAAATAGGGATGATAGCCGCAAAGACCAGACCTTAACCATCTCTATCGTTCTTTGAAAGCTTTATCTTCGCTTACCTCCGTCATCTGTGTTCTTCGCCTCTTCATCCATCTTCATCAGTGAAGTTCAATTATAGACAAACTTCTTTCTTTATGGAAGGACTTCAAAAGGAGTCTTAAATATAAAAAGGAAGATACTTCTCTTAAGTAGTTGGGAAACTGCCTTCGTTTGGAAGAAGAATTAAGAAAGCAAGATGATGCTAAGATACCAATGCTCATGAGAAAATCCATATGGTGGAGGAAGGACAAGACCTCTAAGAAAAGAGAAAAGGAGAAAGATAAATCACAAGGTCAAGAAAGTCACAATAATAAAAGGAAGAAAGGTAATTGCTACTTTCGTGGAAAGGCTTGTCATTATAAGAATGAGTATCATCTCTTGAAAAAGAAGTAAGAGAATAGTTCTTCCATAAAAGTTAACAATCTTGTGCTAGTAATTTCTAAGATCTACCTAGTCGATAATGATGAGTCGTGGTAGGTGCAACTCATCATGTGTTCAAAAACAAGAACTTCTTCAAGACACTAAAGGAAGAAGAAGGCGACATGCTTTACATAAGAAATTCTTCAATTGTTCAAGTGAAAGGAAAAAAAGGACTGTAGAAATTGAATTCACTTCAGGAAAAACTCTTACTTTAAGAGATGTCTATTATGTATCAGAAGTTAGAAAGAATTTAATTTTGGTTTCCTTACTTAATAAGTTTGGGTTTAAGTTTGTATTTGAGGGAGACAAGCCAAGGGTGGAATGTTTATAGGCCAAGGTTATTTTTGTGAGAACATGTTTAAATGTAATCTTGTCAAAGTTAATAACAATATTTACAATTCTACTTATATTGTTGACTCTTGTTATTTATGGGATTATCATTTTGGTCATATTAATTTTGGTAAATTAAATGATATGATGAATCTTGAATTGATTCCAAATACTGCTAGTAACCATGAGTTTTGCCCTACATGCATGTTATCTAAAATAACAAGGTATCATTTCCCTAAAATAGAAACAAATTCTAAATTATTAGAATTAATTCATTATGATGTTTATCATTTGCATGGTTGGCCTACTTTAGGTGGTAGAAAGTATTTTGTGACTTTCATTGATGATTGCACTAGCTTTTGTTATGTTTACTTAATGCATTCAAAGATGAAGTCTTTGATTGAACCATATTTTATATCTGATTTTTATAATTAAATTGGGATTTTAATGTATTTTCTGAGACGCTATTGTATGAATAAGCACTAGTTTTAGTTGGAAACAATTGTATCAAATTAATTGCAATTAAGGGCAAAATGAACATAATTTATTTATTATTTTATACAATTTTTTCTTGAACTTTTAATGCTATAGTGTGCTTAATCTTGTATTGCAGGTGTTTTGGAAAGAATTTGGTAATTTTAGAGGTTCATAATTAATATTTTGAAGAATAGAGAAAATTACAGAACAGTTCCTAATATTTCTGGAAATTACAAATAGAAGAAGACAAGAGCCCGAGAAAATTACAGAAAAGAACCCAAGAAAAGTCAAAACACAAGCTTCTTCTTCTTCGGTGCCAACACTACTGGACCCGCGTATACATAATGGAATAATGGCCACCAACATATATTCTCCTTCTTTCGGCTGGAACTGGACCAGGGAGAGGATTATATCTGCTTCTTCATCATTCACATAGCCGAAAGCAGAGATAGAAAGCAAATGAGACTCGACAAAGGCACAGACAAAAAGCAAACCTATGAGTTGTGATATGTGCGGTGGTTAAGAGTTGAGAGAGTATATAAGAGGCAGCATCAACCACATTCAGGGACGCCCTTCTTCTTCTTCCTTCCTTCTTTCTTTTCTCTTTTTGTCGCCGGTGGCCACCATGTTCTTCACCATTGCCGTCGGCGACCACCCACATCAGAGGAGAGAATGAGCTTGAGAGGAGAGAGAGAGACTACCAACGAGTGAAGAGAGTTTGAGAGACGGAGGGAGATCGGTGAAGGAGAGGAGAGACCATCGATTCTTCACCGCACCACCACCACCACCGTGCTCTGTTCTCATTTCGCCAACCAAACACCACCGCCAGCCATTTTCTCTCAAGCACCGTCCACCATCTCTTTTGACCATTAACAACACAGCACCATCTCCAACTTCTCCTATGTTCCATCGTCCTTCACATCGCTGAAGTTTTGTTTTTCCTCACCATCCAAACACCACCACTACCACCACCATCTTCTTCACTCTTTCCTGCCCCAATTTTCGGCAACTCCCAGTACTGAAATAAACCAGGAGTGTTAGAGTAACCCAATCAGCTTGGAGACCAACGTTATAACATCCAGCAACTATAAATCCACCATGCCACATGATTCCAGCGTGATCCTGAATTTTTCGGTGAACTTTCCGGCCCCCATTTTCAGGCGAGCTTGTTCAGATTCCGGCGAGTGTTGCATTTTCTGGTGATTTGAGTTTCATGGTCAATAGGCTACAAAGGGGAGTCAGTTAATTTAATTTTGTTTGAAATTTTATTATTGTTTGTATAATGTGTGGATTGAGCTTATGTGTTTGGATTTTTACTTGTTGGACTTATGTACATATATTTTCTTGTGATTTTAAATTGAGTAGTGTGTTTGCATTTATATTTAGGAAAATAATCGCATGTTTAATAAAATACTAAAAAAAATAATTATACATTTAATTAAATTGTATTTTCTTTTAATTATTAATTAGAAAAATCAAAAACCCATTTTCCTTTGTTTTATTATATGGCATTTAGATTATTTAGGATTCAATAAAAGGCTCCTTGAGAAGAGAGAACGATCCTAGGTTTTCCTATACGCAATCCTTGGTTAAATTGTTGATTATGGACCCCAAGGCAAACGCACAAAAATGTCCTGATCAGTCTTAGACAAATTTAAGATCTTTGAAACTGAAGTAGAATTTCAATATGAAACCTTTATTAAGTGCTTAAGGACAGATAGAGGGGGAGAATATTATGATCCAAAATATTTTGAATTTGTTGGTATAATACATCAAGTAATTGCCCCTTATTCTCTACAACAAAATGGTATAGCATAAAGGAAAAATAGGGTTTGAGTAGAAATGGTAAATGCCATGTTATCGATCTTACTCTAGTTTGACTAGTAGATATTGGGGAGAAACATTGCTAACTGCATGTCATATGTTAAATAATGTTCCTAATAAAAGGAACAAGATAACCCTATATGAATTATGGAAGAAAAGAAAACCCAATCTCAGTTACTTTAGAGTTTGGGGATGCAGGGAAATAGTTAAAGTTTCAGAGTCTAAAAGAAAGAAATTGGGTGAAAGAGCACATCTTCTTGGGATATGTTGAAAATAGTAAGGCATATTGGTTTTTGGTAATTGAACCAAATGATTCATACCCAACCAATAAAGTAGTCAAGTGATGCAATTTTTCAAGAAGAAAGGTTTAATTCAATCCTGAAGTCCAATGACTCTTCTCACTCTAATAGGGAGACAAATCTAGATAAGAATGTTTTCAGTGATAATGCTCTATAAGAAATAGAACATAGAAGATGTAGAAGGGTTAGGAAGGCAAAAACCTATGGTTCTGATTTCTTCATGTTTCTTGTTGAGGGGACTAGAGAAGAGGTTGAAAATTATTCACCTGTTTGTTTTAATTTAGGGAATGACCCTAAAACATTTGAAGAGGCTATGGAATCTCAAGATCTAGCCTTTTGGAAAGAGGCTATACAAGATGAAGTGGACTCAATAATGGGAAATAAAACTTGGAAACAAGTAGACCTCCCTCTTGGTTCTAAATCCATTGGTTCTAAATTGATTTTCAAAAAGGAATTAAAAGTAGTTGGTTACCAAGGGCTTTAATTACTCAAAAGGAAGGAATTAATTATTTTGATCAAATATGCATCGGTTGCAAGGATTTCAAAAATTAGAGCGCTTATAGCACTTGCTTCTATGTACAATCTTATTATCTATCAAATGGATGTTAAAACAACTTTCCTTAATGGGGAGTTGGAAGAAGAGGTGTTTATGATACAACCGGAAGGGCTTGTGGTTCTTGGCCAAGAACACAAAGTGTATAAATTAGTTAAGTCTCTTTATAAACTTAAGCAAGCCCCTAAGCAATGACATAAAAAGTTTGATGAAGTAGACCTAGCAAATGGGTATAGAATCAATCAATCTAACAAATGTGTTTATAGTAAGTTTTCTAATGGAAAATGTGTCATTATTTGTTTATATGTAAATGACATGTTAATTTTTTGTACTGATATGGATGAAGTAAATAAAATAAAGAAATTACTGTCTAATAACTTTGATATGAAAGATATGGGAGAGGTAGATGTCACACTAGGAATCAAGATTATTAGAGATAACAATTGTCTTGGGTTGTCCCAGTCTCGTTACATTGTTATGATTATTATCCTATTTATGCTCCCTTTGATTCTACTATGAATTTACTTCCAAATAAAGGTTCTCCTGTGAGACAATACAAACGTTCAAAGGTGATTAGATGCTTGATGTATGCTCTGACATGTACAAGACCAGACATAACATATTATGTGCGACGATCAAGTAGATACACAATCAATCCAAGTATGACACAATGCCATGCTATGGAAAGAGTGCTGAAGTACTTGAAAGGAACAATTAATTATAGTTTGACCTATAGTGGTAATCCTTCAATTTTGCAAGGATATACATATGCTAGTTGAATAACTTGCTCAAAAGATCATGCATCTACAAGTGGATAGGTCTACACCCTTGGTGGGTGTGCTATTTTATGGGGGTCCACGAAATATACCAGTATAAAAGATTTTGCTACATACTCTGAGTTTATAGCATTGGCTGCAAGTAGTAAGGAAGTGGAATGGTTAAGAAGCTTGTTACTTGAGATTTCTATATGGTCCAAGCCAATGGCATCAATATCTATCCATTATGATGGTCAATCATCTCTTACAAGGGCCTATAGCTAAGTTTATTATGGAAAGGCATGACATATTGACCTAAGACATAGCTATGTGAAACATTTTATTTTGAATGGATTAGTTTCCATTAGTTACATAAGATCTGAATTAAATCTTACAGATCCTTTAATGAAAGGTTTGACATGGGATTTGGTGTTAAAAACATCAAAAGAGATGTGATTGAATTCCTTAAAACATTGATCACCAATAGTAGAAACTCAACTCATACTCAACTATCATATCAAGTCTTAAGTTCAATGGTGAAAGTACGCTATCAAAGTGATTGCAAGTACTTGAATTTTTAATACATCTTATGTTGGAAAAGTACTTAGTAACCAAAGAGTAAAAGGGGGTAGGTTAAGCCTAATTTGGCTCTTAATGGACCTGTAAGTATATATTTGTTGGTGCATTTATCATGCTGATGCTTCTGATGGAGTTTACCTATATGAGAGTAAAGTAAGGCTTCTTCTAAGAGTCCAAAGGCTTGACTCTGAAAAGATCTAGTAAAAAGGATACAGACACAAGACCTCAAGTAAATGTGTCATTTAAAGTGGCATACAATGGCCTGAGATCACATCCATAATTCATGCACACCTGTTCATATGGGATAATTGGTTCAAAGCTTGGTCTACCATATTATTTCAGATGGATGAAACCATGTCTTACTTAGGTAAAGGTTCAAGTCCTCGAGATACCTTTATTGGCAATATCATATTTATAAAGTGATAAGAGTTTGTGATCATTTTAAAATGGTAGTGGATAGTTGGAATATTTTAAAATGAAGAGAAGTGTTTTTTTTTGTAACCTCATGTTTATTAAATTAAGGTATTTATATTAAGAGTTATGTAAGAAATTATTACACTAAAAGTCACCAAAGTTATGTTTCTTCAGTTTCTAGAGACACATATGATAGGTTAGCTAGAGGTGTGGCAACTACAACTTAGTGAAAAGTTGTGTTGTGTTTCTGAGAAAACTCTACATAATATAAAGATATAACTCTTCATATGTTTGTTCATGAATCAACATATGAGATTCATGGATTTAACAAATTGCTATGACTTTTAATTGATGAAGTGTTACTTCAAGAGGCACCACTTCAAAGCATCACTTCTTCATAGCCTATAAATACCTAGCTTCATCAGTCAAGATGAAGTCAAATGTTCACTTTGCAAAAGTTATTATTGCTTTGGCTTGAGTGTTAAGAGTGCAATCCATACTCAAGGGTCTTCATTGTGTCCTGCTAGAAATTTGCCTGTCAATCTAAATTACATTCTATTAGATAACAATAAATGAGGGTGAATTAAGCCTAAAGGGAAATATTGCCTATCCCTCGAAGACATTTGTAATGACCCGGTAATTACTTCAAAATTCTTAAGGTGAACAATAATTGATTAATTGATGCAATAAGTTTAAAAAAATAAAAAAAGAGGGAAAAAAAGAGAAGAAATTATGGGTATAGTTGATAGTAGCAACAATAATAGTAGTATACTAATAATATAATTAGATATGAATATTTGATATTTATATTTAAAATTTTTGGATTGATTATAAAAGAGAAGTTATAGGTATATTTTATTTGTAGTTTAAATATACATATATAAATAAATAAATTCAAATTTTTAAAAAATAAATTTTGAGTGTGTGTGTGAAATAATCAGTATCAATATCTCATTGTTATATTTAAACTTAGTTGAAAAGCATCAAATGAGAATTCAAAATGATTGGAGAATATATATTATCTCTTTTAGAAGATTTATGTGTTAATGTTAGTTTGGCATTTAAATACTTTTTATTCTTAAGCAAAGCTATGAAAATATCTCCCTACTATCTTATCTTAAGTGTTTCTTTTTTGGGAAAATTACACTTAGGTCCCGAGTAAGGGAAAATACAAAAAAATGATCCCGTAAAATCTCAAATTTGCGATGAAGTCTTGTGGGATTTTTTTGCAATATATTGAAAATGGAAAAAGTCATAAATACCCACATTAGATAAAAAGAGAGAGGAAAGGAAATAGTCTGTCACTGAGAAGCCAAACTTGGCACGAAAAAACATATGGAAGGGATCTTTTGATCACGAGACAAGCTTAAAGAGGAAGGTATGAAATTAATGCCAGCACCTCTCTTATCTTCATTATTCCATTTCATTAATGTTTTCTGTTGAGTATCTAAACAGATTTTCAGGTTTGCATGATTTATCTTCTTTTTTCCCCTAAAAATGGAAAAAGCTATCATCTTTTTTGTGGGTATGGTCCTCCTTTATACTTATAAATTATAAAGGTAGACCTAGGTAAATGCAATGTATATGTGTGGGTGTGGTTTAAAAGTGTTTCGGTAAGGTTTATTATGCTCTATTTTTGGGGTGAGTATGGTCTATTTTCGGGCTTATTGTACTCTATTTTTGCAATGCAAGGGCTAAGGAATAAAGATTAGGGTGAAAGGTTTGTAGTTATATCACCTGGTGTGTGAAGGAAAAAAGGTGTTGTTAATAGGTGTATCGATAGTTATCAATATATGTGATGAACTTGTTAATGATAGTTGTAAGTCATATTTAAATGTTTTACATGTGGTATAATGATGTTTGGCACGAGTTTCAAATGTTTGCTATATGTTTTTGGTATTTTGAGCTGGTTTTACTCATTAAAAGTGAGAATTAATCAACATGGTGTGAAAGTTGTGTGGCTGGAACTCTTGATGTATGAAGTTAGAGTGTGTTGTTAATAGGGGTAGTGATAGTTATTAATATAGGTGGTAAACTTGTTAATGACAACCGTATTATGCAGGTTGATAGTGGTGATGGCTAGCACATCTAGAAAGAATCTACTATGTTTCATTCATATAGGAGAAAGGTTTATAGCACATCTAGTCAATAGGGACCCATATACTTATCAACACAGGTACATTGACTTGTTAATAGACGCCCAAGGGCTTGTCAGCACAGGCCCATTGACTTGTCAATGCCTGCCCATGGAGTTGTCAGTGCAATCCCCTGCTCTAGTTCACATATATTTTTCTCTATGCTTACATAACACAAAATCTATATAATCTAACTGAAGCACTAATATGAAGTCAATACAATCAGGCTTTACTTAATAATCACAAAAAATATATCATCAATACAATCACTCTGTACTTGATCATTACAAAAAACATGTCATTATTACAACCTTGCTTCCCTTTACCTGGGGCTCTTAACTGCTCAGCCTGTTTACTATATTCTCTTTTCTCCTTATCACTCAACTTATTCCAAGCATCTCTCACTTTTAGATTAACCTCATTAAATGTCTTTAACTCATCACTATTGTCCTCCTTCTCCTCCTCCTCCTCCTCCTCCTTCTTGTTGTAAAATTCTTCGGTAAACAAAGTATAACCAGATAAGCTTAGCACCCTTGTTCTAGTTTTTCTTTTTCCCCCCTTCATTTTTTATGTAATTTTTTTCCATTCTCCATCTTCTTTTCCTGAAAATAAATTCAAGGCTCATCAAACAATGATAAAACATTGATTGAACTACGTACTAAGTTGCACAGGACCTTTAGTTTAGGAGATAAAAGCAGCAAATGCCAATAACATGTTATGTGCTCTCAAGGTGAAAAATAAAGGTCAAAGTCCTTAATTCCTCAGTATAATGTTTGAAAACATGTCTATTGATTATTTCAGCATCCCAAATCAAACTCTAGTAGTTAAATCACTTACTTAGCATTTTACAAGTCTCAATACAGAACTTTATGGTTAGTTTTGTAAACTTTAACAATATGATTGAACAAGAATCACCACATGCATATGCTAACATCATAAATAATAAAAGCCATTTTAAGGTAAATTTTTTGATAAATTTAATACTTTTAACTATTTTAATTCATTTAAATACTAATAATATCGAGACTAAATGACTTAAAATATCACTCTATGTCTAAATATAAGCCACTTGTAGGAAAAAAAGTCTGGTTCAAAATTTAAGTCACTTGTAAGAATTAAACATTTGACGTAAGAAATAAAACATAATATTTATGAAATAAAAATTTCATATCGCCAACATCAATGAGATGTTGACAGTGTAGAAGAAGACAACAACAGTGTATTGTGGGTTATGCCAATAAGATAGATTTTGTTTCTAGAGATAAGTTAGGAAGTGCTCAAAATATAACCGATAGTACTTGCTAGGAAAATTCATTTCTTTTGAATTACTACTTGGCTTGCTCAAGCTCTAAGCCAACTCTTTTTGTCTGAAAAAGAAAAGAATAAAGATGGTATCAATAAGAGAGCAGTAGCTACATATATCACTATAAATTTGTGTAGAGAAGTTCACATAAGAATTGCATTTACAAAAATAAGCTTGATCTTCAGTAGAGTCCACTATAGAAGAAATATTTGTACAAGAAATAATAAATTTATTTTCATTATCACTCAATGAATGAATTATTCAATGAAACCTAAGTATGCATTTGCAGACCTCAAAATAACTTACTAGCTCACAAGACTTAAGGCCAAGCTGACCAGCATATATTAGCTCACCTGCATGCTTCACAGAGAGAAGCTATAAAGACTTTAGGAAATGGTTGCACCAGTGAGGAGATAGAAACGCTTAGAGAAATTCATGGAGGATAGTATACAATCCCTTAAACTATTGATCTTTGGATAACTGGTAGAATATTAGATATTGGAAAAAGATAATATACCTACAGTTTAGTTTCTGCAGCCAAGCATGATAGAAACATATCAAGTTACCATAAAAACATTAACATAACTCACACAAATGCTAGAAACGTATCAAAGTCTTAAACTCTTCATAACTTGTGCCTTCCTTAATGGTTCTTAATCTCACTATTTCCCCCAACATATATTATATCACCGTCTCCACTAACTACAAATATTCCTCCTAGCTATATGAAGGAAACATAGTAAATTCTTCCCAGACGTGCTAGCCATCACTGCTGTCCACCCATATAATATAGTTGTCATTAATAAGTTTACCACCTATATTAATAACTATCGCTGCCTCTATTAATAACATACTTTGACTTTGTACATCAGGAGTTCCAGTCACACAACTTTCACACTATATTGATTAATTCTCACCTTTAATTAGTAAAAACTGCTCAAAATATACAAAAAAATATAGCAAACATTTGAAACTCGTGCCAAACATCATTACACCACAAGTAAAATATTTAAATATGACATATAGTTTCTATTAACAAGTTTATCACATATATTGACAACTATCGCTGCACCTATAAACAACACCTTTTTTCCTTCGCACACTAGGTGATGTAACCATAAACCTTTCATCCTCATCTTCATTCCTTAGCCCTTGCATTGCAGAAACAGAGCACAGTAATCTTGAAAAGGAGGGAAAGGAAGGAAAAACCCCACGCCTCTCATCTTTGGTACCTTCTTATAGTACCTCCTCTACCTCTTTCCCTCAATTTGCAGCGCCTAGCTCCTCTTCTGAAGGTGTCGCCACTTTTGTGTGCATTCAATGTCACATCTTCCCTTTATTATTTTCTATTGTTCGTGACAAGTTGTTTTCTTCTCCTTTTCTTCATCATCGTTGGGCATTCAAAGTAGAGAAGGATTTAGGGTATTGACTTGCTAGATCATTGAGAGGTATTTTATTGTAAATTATTATTCTTCTGATTGTGCCTTGATAAATGCTTGCAATATATATATATATATATAAAATTTGATTGTTCATGTTTGATGTTCTTCTCTTTCAATGCAAAATTATGTTAGTGACTTTAAGGGTTTTATCCAAGGTTATTAAATCGGAATCGATTACTGAACCGGCCGGGATATTGGGTCAAGGGTCAGTGGGTCAGACCGGAGCTAACTTGGGACCAAACTGGTGAGAAAATGAAGATTTCAGGATATTAATATAAAATTATAAATAAAAATTTAAATTTTTTTTTGATTTTGTATAAAAAAAGGTCACTACTCTGGACCGATTTCCCAACTAGTTCATCGATTTTTGGGATAAACCGGTCGATCCAGTCCTTGTTTAATAACTATGGTTTTACCTCGGTTAATGAATCTAAGTATTATTGAGTCTTGTGAGGCTTTGTTGATACTTGAAGTAGTTTGGAAAATGATTTAGAAAATTTTGAAGCGTGTTTATGAACTTGTTTGCTTACAAAGTGTTTGATAAAATGTTTGAAAGAGGATTTATATCCAAATAAATAGTTAAAACTAATATTATTCTTTTCTCTTATTTTCCTTCTATTTTCTGTGATGTATTGACAAGTTTTGGGAATTGTATATGGTTATGTAAGTTGTTTAGTTGTTAATAAGCTTGATTGGTTGCATTAACTTTGGCTAAGTTGGATTTATAGAATGAAATTTATTACTTGAAGAACCTAAAGTACTTTGCTTGTGTGTGTGTGTGTGTGTGTGTATCGTTGAATTTAAGTTGGTGACTAATTGAGTGGTAATCTTGGTGCATGAAAAAGCATGTCAGGCTTTGTGCCTTGGTAACATCTTCAAAATTTAACTAAGGATTGTAATATAGGATGCAATCCAGGATCGTCTCTTGAAAAGCCTTTTATTAATTACCTAGGAACTAAGTGCAATGATTGACATGAAACAATAAAAAAGGGAAAATTTTGATCTTTTGAAACTACAACTATAATATAATTGAAAATAATAAAAGTCCTAAATTATAATATTCTTGGTATTTTTTGATATAAAATGATAGGTGAAATGAAACGGATGAAGTGAATCACTTGAAAATGGCTTGTAAAGGCAAACATAGTTCATATAATGATAATGGGAGTTTAATTTGCTAACTCAGTCAAAAATACCTAAAAGTTTCTTTGAGCTAGCTTGAGTTAAATTGATTGAACACTTCCACACCGGACAAGATTAAACCCCTCTAACCGAAACTCAATACAAGACACTAGCAGTTGCAATCAAAGTCCCTCAAAATACTAAACATCAATCATCATTGAGTCTAGTTCATTAATCAATGATTATTCATAGACTTGGGAAATAATAACTTCTTAAAACACTATTAACAATTACTTTATATGCAATTTATGAAATCACTACGTTTTCTAAAACACCAAACCCATCAACTGATAAGTTTAGCACCAAAAGAGAGAAAACCCTACTTTAGAGATGTTATTAAGCACTCTTAGTATGTGATTTAAATTAATTAATGCAATTGGTTCAATACAACTCCAAAATCAACTTAATATCTAAACAATATCATAAAAGATAATATAGAATCAATGGAATTACACTTAAACATATATGTAATTGATAAGTAAAATATTTGCATATTTATTTTCCCTTATATGATGATTTTGTGGACTATATTTGAGCTGAATGTAATCAATTTGGGTGTAATTAATAAATAAATAATGATTTTCTTGCAGTCATGGATAGTACTGGATTAAGAAGAATTAAAGAAGGCATTTAAGGGGAAGTTACTATTCATGCGGTACTATTCACTGCACATTGTTCATGTCTGGTACTGTAGCAGGGGTACTGTAGCGGACCATTGCGTTGTACTGTAGCGGTCGGTGTGTGTGGAAGTGGGGCGGTTCAGTGCGGTTCCTGTAGCAGTCGGTTCACTGTAGCAAGTGGGTGGTCGGTTCACTGTAGCAGTGCGGTTCACTGTAGAAAAATACTGTAGCAGTCCGAAAATGAAGCCTATAAATAGAGCTTCTTGGCACCCTAAAATGTAGAGGAAGGAGGAGAGAGAGAGTTTCTATTTTAGAGAGAGAGAGTTGTTATTTTTAAATTTATTTCTTACATTTTTTTACTTATTGCATGCCTCCTACATGGATGGTTTTACCTCCTATATGGAAGGCCTAGATATTCCTCCTTTATGGATGGTATAGGTTGCCACCTACATGGATGGTTTTACCTCCTATATGGTAGGCTAGATTTTCCATTTTCATGCATCTTGTAGTTGTATTTTTATATTTTTGTAATTAATTTTTATGCAATATTTATGATGTTTGTAATTTATTTTGGTTTTATTTTTAATTTTATCATGAGCTAAATTTTCCTTTTCCTAGGGTGATGACGTAGCTTACTAATGACGGATTGAATCTTAACTTATTAAATCTAGTTTTAATTTTTCCTTCATGATTGAGTTTTAATTATTGCTCTTAATGCTTACAATTGATTGACCACCTTTTGGATGATTTTAATATGCATGTTGAGACCGGAAGGAGATACATGTGTGTGGATCCTATAATTAAAACCATAATTTGCATATGAAATAGGAATATATTCATATGGGTTGTGTAGTCTTAATTGAGTTCCATAAATCTTAATGCATGATTGATTGCTTAAATTCATATAGGAATATATTAGGTTAGCAATTAATTATAGAATTACTTGACCTTGGAAAAGGCTAGTAATTAAAATAGGGAAAATCGACTATCAATCATGTGGAATAAATTGGACTAGAATAGATAAGTGATTCAATCCGGAATTTATTAAGTGAAATCTAATCCCTAGGGCTTTTTCTCATATTTGTCTTTATATCACTTGTATTCATATTTCATCATTTCCATCTTGCAATCTCAATCACAACTAATCAACCGACTAAATAGAATTAAAATTACCAATTTTGGTACTTAGTGATCAATCCTCGTGGGAACGATACTCTACTCACTTCTATATTACTTGATTACGACAGTGTACACTTGCACTTCTAAATACACCATCCTACACATGTAACAGTAATCATATATATTGAAGAGCACAAAGTTCAACATCAACTAATTCAAATCATAAATTAATCCAAACTAAGTATTTATCTAAGTAAAAAAGGTCTGGCAATATAAATACAATTTTTAAGATTGAAAATCATAATTACAAGGCTAAACAAATGGATTAAAACGTAAAACTCCCATTTGTACTACTTAGAACTCAAGCCCTTAGCTCCCTTCAAGAGTTTGAGAAATTTAGCCATTGCCACTCATGGATATGTATTCAAAAAGCAAAGCCATGTTTGGATGAAGGAGGCTTAAGTTCATCTTCGGAGGAGAACGAATGTTGAAACAGAGAAGCTAACATGAAGTAAGAGGAAGATGATAAAGTCGTTGCTCTCTCCAAACTGAAATTACTCTTCCCAATCTCACTGAAATTCAGGCCAGCGAAGGAAGAATGTAAGGTGGAAAGATGAGAGCCATGGTGAAGATAATGGAAGGTGAAGACCTCTAGTTCATTCTCCTTCCTCTATTTTTTTTTTGGAAAGTGATAGTCCAAGAGAGTGGAGGATGGTGAGGTGATGAAAATGACGGTGGAATGGTGAACGATGTCAAGCATTACGTAATCTAGTTAACTTGTAACAAATTATGTTATTGTAACTTAATTTAGTTGTGATGTATAGTTCTATTATTTCCTCATGTTGTATATGTCAAACCCCTTAACAATTCGATATTTGCATAATAATAAATGCATAGTTCAGACGGCATACAGAAATATTGGAAATATACTGATTATAAGTACTTGTTTATGTTACAGGAATCTTCATAGGATTTGAAGAATATATACAGATTTCAAAAGAGATAAAATTTAAAACTAAAGATAACCAACTGCAGTCTCATTTTGAATCGGAACTCAGACACCGGTATTTATGGGTTTTTCCCTTAGAGCCGCCACCTTCTTCTGGAATATTTTTAAATGTTGAAAAAGGGTGAGATTCGAATGAATCTCAGTAGTAATATACAATCTGACATATAGAATGTATAAATAAATATGCAATGCCATGTCATGTAAGATGATCGAAAATATATGTGCATTTGCCCAAGGCCAAACGACATGTTTGCACCTTGGTCTACTCGGCGCCCCTGTTGGGTCCTTGACCACAACTTGGAAAATTTTTGTGCCAAGAAACTAGCTCATATTATAAAAAAAATGATATATTCAACATATAGATAATCACACAATACATGCAAGAAAGAGTTACTACCTGGGTCCTTTTTCAGTCCGGCTGTTTATCCAAAACTTTTTCTTCTGCTCGGGCTATTACCAATTCCTATAAATTAAAGTTAATAAGTAATTTGTTATTACTTGTATTACTAGTGCTTTTAATCATATTATGTTGGTTATCTCAATTTCAATGGCTTCTACATAATACAATTTTGCATAGTGCAATTTTACTATTCTTCAGCAAATTGGCAGATTTTTCAATTAAATTTGAAAAATCATAACTAATTCTATAAAATTCCAAAATTGACTTGTTCTAAATCCTAAATGAAGCTCTTGAAATATATTTTCATGTAAAAATATCAAAATCTACCCAGTTTCATCATATTGCTCCCATAATTTCAAGAAATTCCACTATTTCAAATTATTCTCCAGAAACAGAGCACAACTTTGAAAATCCATATCTCCTAATATACTCATCCAAAAATTGTGATAAAAATATAAATTAAATATATTAATGTATACTTTTAATCTGGAAATTTTCATAATTTTTGGTTAAGGTGTGATTTTCCAAAGTTTCGACACAACTAGCTTGTTTCTAGAAACAGTTTGAGAGCAACCAACTTCAAAAATTCATATCTCTTAGTATAATAATCCAATTAACACAAAATATATATAAAATTAAATCTTAGACTATGTAATTTACTTCTGAAAATTTTCATGGCCATTAGGAAAGATTACATAATTCAAAAACACAACGAAACCAACTACTAGAATCTGGACTTTCAGGATTGCACCTGTTTCTAAACCCAACTTTCAAAAATCATAACTCCCTCTACAGATATCCAAATGATGCATTATATAACATATTTTAAATCTTCTTATGTGTTCAATATCCATGTAAAATTTCATAATTATTGGATACGATTCAGGTGGTCAAAACAGAACACGAAATGGACTGACTTCTAAAAATGTCAGTTTTGATAGTTTGATTTCAAAATTTAATAAATCATTTATTTTGACTCCAAATTGTTCTTTTCTTGATTATATTTCATACTAAACATACTAAAATTTCCATAGAAAAAAGAATCAGACCAAAACTCCATCTATAGACTCCGTTTGAGCTTCTGTAAATTTCCGGCAGAAACTCTGTTTTTCGGTGAGCAAAACAGAGTTGAGAAAACTCACATGCAACCATGGTTTTTCACTCCAATATCAAAGATTTCGAATCTACATACTCTTAAACATGTTTCTTGTGTTTTGGGATATGATTACAAAAGAAAAGAGATAAAAAAATCCCATGTAAAATGGTTACATGATTACTGGTTTTGAAACTGATCGGTAACAGAAATTTTCTGATGAACTTTCTTACTTCCAGCCACCCAAACCAGCAGAAAATAGCCTCTAATCTAATGGAAATTGTTAGAAATATATGAAGGGAACTCACCTATATTAGATTATAGGCTTGCATGTAGGATTTGAAGCTTCTTCTTCCTTCCTCCGTTGGCACCGATCACCTTTACGTATCCCTCTTCTCTATTCTGTTTTGTTTTCTAATTTAGCTCTCTTTACAGTTGGACATAAATGATGGTTGGAGGAGGTTGATATGAGTCTATTTAATGAATGTGTGTGTACGTGTATGCGTTATCCAAATGGGAAGAAAAAGATGAGGGGTAATGAGAGTGTGTGTGTTGTACAAATGAGAATGGAAAGAGGAGGAGTACGTGGGTGTGTGTATTCAAGAACGCTCCAGCTGTGCCAAACGAAAAGAAGAATGAGTGATTAATTGTTTGGATGTGTCGGTAAGTTTTTATATATACATATAGGTATATTTTTATCATATTAATTACACAAACTATGCCCTAATTTTTCCCTTTGTCTAATTTAAAATTCCTTAAATTTTGTAGGTTCCATAAATTGGCTTACTATCTAGTTTCCATAAATTAATTCTTGCATTAAATTTTTGGAATGTTACAGTATATATATGCTGACACAATAATGAGAAATTATCTTTCCCAAATTATTGGTTTTATGGTATTAAAGCCAACTATTTTTCTCTCTAAAATTTTTTTCCTCTTTCTCGAGCCTTCTACCTTTCTCTGGAGATTTCTGCCTTTCGTCTCTTCTTCTCTTTTCTCTGGTTCCCTAATTTCCTCTTTTCTCTGTAATTCAATGGCATCTTTCACCGATTCCACTGATCAAACCATCCCCTACTACATTCACCCCAACGAAAATCCCGCTCTCATGCTGGTCGCTCCTCCTCTTGACGGATCCAACTACCACAATTGGGCTAGAGCCATGCATATGGTTCTCTTGTCCAAGAACAAGCTCAAGTTCATTGATGGTTCAATCTCTCCACCGAAAACTTTTGATCCTTTATTTCTGGTATGGGAACGATATAACAACCTTGTGCAAGGATGGATTACCAAATCCTTGTCTCTGACTATTACGCGAAGTATACTCTGGTTTGACACAACCATCTACATCTGGAATGATATGAAATCATAGTACTCTCATTCTGATATCTTTTGAATAGCTGATTTGCAAAAAGAAATTTACAATTTAAAATAAGGTAGCTCTAGTGTTAGTGAGTTTTACACTCAATTGAAAATATTATGGGATGAACTTACTCATATTCGGCCATTAAAGGCTTGTGATTGTGGTTCTACGTCTAGTGCTTCCCTTTACCATAAAGAGGACTATGTTATTCGTTTTCTGAAAAGACTTAATAAGCAGTATTCTTCTGTTAAATCTCAGATTATGCTCCTTAATCCTTTACCATCGATTACTCGTGTGTTTTCTTCGATTTTTCAACAAGAGAGGGAGCTTCATTTGGCTTCGGAGCCTAAGGTTCTCTTAATTAAAGGTTATCGTTCTTCATTTTCTGGCTCCAAGTTTCCACAGCCTCTTAGAAAATCATGCACCTACTGTGGCAAACCATACCACATTGAGGACACCTGCTAGCACAAACATGGCTTCCCGCTAAGCTTTAAATTTCGCAACTCTAGTTTTTCCTCTTCGGTAAATAATATAGATACTCAAGGTTCTAACCATGTTCAAGCCAATACTACTGCTAAGCCTCTAGCTCTCCGACTTCTACAACAGCCTTTCTGCTTCCTCAACTCTCTTCTGATCAATACCAACGTCTCCTTACACTTCTGAATTCTTCTCCCCCTCCACAACCATCTATAAATCATTTTTCACTTCTCCTACCATTCATGCATTAGGTATGTGTTTTTTTGTTACTTCTAAGGCTACCTGGATTCTTGATTATGGCGCCACTGACCATATTTGTTGTTTATTAGATTTGTTTACCTCCTATCATTCCATATCTCCTGTTCTTGTTAGTCTCCCTACAGGGGATAAAACCACTGCATCTATTACTGGCACTACCACTATTACTCTTTAATCATATCTGATGTTATTTATCTTCCATCCTTTTCTTTTAACATCATATCTTTCTCTCGACTTACTTCTTCTTTAAATTGTTCTCTCATTTTTTTCTTCTCACATGTGCCAAATTTGCTTACATCAACCTTTACAGATGATTGGTGCAGCTAGTGTCTTTGATGGGCTTTACATGTTGACTGCAGATAAGATGGCGCCTTCCTATACTTCTCAGGTTCATTCAGCCTCTACCAAATCAACCTCTAGTTTTTTACTTTGGCACCATCGTTTACACCACTTATCCAATTCTATTCTTACTATTTTGAATAAGCATGTTCTTGGTATAGCTTGTAATCCTCTTTCTCTTCCTTGTGACACATGTCATTATGCCAAACAAAAACAGCTCAGTTTTCCTGTAAGCATAAGTTCATGCAATAAAATTTTTCAGTTGATTCATGTTGATATTTGGGGTCCATATTCAATTCCTTCTACTCAAGGCCATCGTTATTTTCTAATTATCATTGATGACTATTCTCATTTTACTTGGTTATTTCTTATGAAAAATAAATATGAAGCTCGTACTCATATTGTTAATTTTCTAGCTTTAATTGAAAATAAATTTCACACTACTATTCAAATATTACGATCTAACAATGGTCCTGAATTTTCTATACCAACTTTTTATGCTTCAAAAGGTATCATTCATCAAACATCTTGTGTTGCAACTCTACAACAAAATGGTCTTGTGGAGCATAAACACCAACATATCTTAAATGTGGCTAGAGCGTTATTTTTTCAATCCAACATACCTATTGTCTATTGGTCTTTTGATGTTCTGCATATTGTATATATCATTAATCGTTTACCTTCCCCAATCATTCAAAATTTTACTCCTTTCAATAAATTATATAATACTAATCCTTCTTATCTTAATTTTTGGGTTTTTGGTTCTCTATGTTATGCTTCCACACTCACACATAATCGTTCTAAATTTACCCCACGAGCCAGTAAATGTGTTTTTTGGGGTTTTCCACTGGTTCCAAAGCTTATATTCTTCTTGACATTACTTCAAATCAGATATTTTTGTCTAGGGATGTTTTATTTCATGAACTTGTGTTTCCATTTCATCCTCCTTCCTCTTTTTCTATTTCTCCTTCTCTTTCCCCTGATCCTACTCTTCAACCCATCCCACCCTTTTTAGAAGATCTTTCTACCTCTTCCTCTACTCCTACTAAGTCGTCTGTTCCTTCTCCTATTTCTGTTTATGCCCCAGCATCTTCTTTTGACCTTTCTGGCCCTTTTCCTTCTCACACCTCTCTTCCCTATCACTCTGCTCGTTCTCATCACCCTCTATCTTATCTGTGGGACTATCATTATGCTCTCATTACATCTACTGCTCAATCATCTCACAAAGGTACTCCTAGATATCCCTTATCACCTGTTCTTTTGTATTCTTCTCTTAATCCTCTCTATAAACATTTTTCTTTAGCTGTCACCACTGTTTCAGATCCCAAAACATACAAGTAGGCTGTTAAATATTCTATATGGAGGGAGGCTATGCATGCAAAAATTGAGGCTCTTGAACTAAATAAAACTTGGGTGCTTACTTCTTTACCCTCGGGGAAGCAAACCATAGGATGCAAGTGGGTTTTTAGAACTAAATTCAAGGAAAATGGTGACATTGAGAGGCATAAAGCCCGTTTGGTAGCTAAAGGCTACACTCAATTTGAAGGTGTAGATTATTTTGAGACCTTTTCGCCTGTAGCTAAAATGATTGCCTTTCGTTTATTACTTTCTATTGCAGCTGCAAAGCACTGGAATTTACATCAATTAGATGTTAAAAATGCTTTTTTGCATGGTGACTTGCATAAAGAGGTATATATGGATCATCCACCTGGTTTTTCTTTTCCTCAACCACGTTTAGTTTGCAAGTTGCAAAAGTCTCTTTATGGTCTCAAGCAAGCCAGTCGTCAATGGTATTCCAAACTTTCTACTTCACTAATTTCTTTTGGCAACACACAATCTGCTTCTGATTATTCTCTTTTTTACAAGGCTGATTCTACCTCTTTTACTGCCATACTAGTATATGTTAATGATATGGTCTTGGCTGATAATGATTTTTTTTGAAATTCTTGCTATTAAGCAGTATCTTCACTCTACTTTTACTATTAAAGACCTTGGAGACTTACAATATTTTCTTCACTTAGAGTTAGCTAGATCCAAATCTGGTATTTTTATGTCTTAACATAAATTTGCCTTAGAACGTTTAGAGGATATAGGTTATTTGGCTTGTAAGCCTGCTGCCACTCCAATAGATCCACACCTCAAATTATCTAAGGTCTAAGGAACTCCTTTATTTGATCCACAACCTTATCGGAAGCTCATTGGCAAATTACAGTATCTAACTACCACCAGACCTGATTTGTGTTTGTTACTGAACAACTCAACTAGTTTATGTCTTATCCTCTAGACATTCACCTTCAGGATGCTCACAGGGTATTGCGCTATATTAAGTCTTCTCTTGGTGCTGGTATTTTTCTGTCCTCAGATTCAGATCTTTGACTTAAAGCTTATAGTGATTCTGACTGGGCCAGTTGTGTTGACACTCGTTGATTTGTGACTGGTTTTGCAATCTTTCTGGGTTCTTCTCTTATTTCTTGGAAAGCTAAGAAGCAACCCACAGTCTCTAAGTCTTCCTCTGAAGCTGAATATCGAGCTCTCTCTTCCACTACGTGTGAATTGCAATGAATTATCTACCTCCTCAATGATTTTGATATTAGTCATCTTGATCCAGCTTTTTTATACTGTGATAACCAATCTGTAATTCAGATTACTGCTAATCCTATCTTCCATGAAAGAACAAAACATATAGAGTTGGATTGTCCTTTAGTTAGAGAAAAAGTGCAAGCTAAAGTCATTCATCTCATACTTGTCAAGTCTGCTGACCAACTTGCTAATGTATTCACCAAGCCATTACATCCTTCCAAGTTTCATGATCTCATTTCTAAGCTTGGCATGAAAAATATCCATGCTCAAGCTTCCAGGGGGTGTCAAGCATTACGTAATCTAGTTAGCTTGTAACAAATTATGTTATTGTAACTTAATTTAGTTGTGATGTATAGTTCTATTATTTCCTCATGTTGTATATATACACTAACACAGTAATGAGAAATTTTCTTTCCCAAATTATTGGTTTTAAATGAAACTCGCCAACGGCCGTTGTGGTGAATGATTATGTCGACAAGAAAGGAGATAAAGGCGAAGGTGATGAATGAAGAAGAGTTGGTCCAATCTCTGGTTCTCGCGACGCTCCCCTCTGAAATCTCCACTAAAACTGTACTAAAATCAGACTTAATTCAACCTTGCAAAATGCAACAATTTTACAAGGACCATTATGTCATTAGAGAAATTCATGGCACCAAACCGTTACTCTCAAATTCAAACTCCAAACTGTCATGTTCAGATTTAATCCAATTTTTCAATCACCTACAATTTTTCCCTTTTTGGTTCTAATTTAATATATTTACTCTTAATCTCAATTTATCATAAAAAATGCATTTTAAGCTCAATAACTTTGAAAAAAAATCCCCAAATAAAGCATGACAATATATAATAAAAATATGGATTTGTCAGTGCATTATTAAGTAGAGGTTAAATAATTCTCACTATTTTAGTTCTATCATTAATATTTGCATGTTGGGAGAAATTTTTGATCAAGGCATATTTGAAAAGGATGGCCATGAAACAAAGGAATTAGAAAAAGAAATTGATGTAGGAAAATTTTAAAGTTAATAGAAATTCTTTCTTTGGATAATTTGGTAGCTCTATAGAAATTTTTTTGCCAGCCTACTTTCTTAAAAAGGAAAATCAAAATCACTTAGGAGTCAACAGGTGAGTAAATAACGACCCATTATAATTTTTTTAAAAATGATATTTTTACTAACCATATTTTCATGTTATTTACAATCTTTACAAGTATGATTTTGCCAATGAAAGTTTATTAGATTTGTTTCATGTTCTTACTGATATTGAAATGAATATAGATTGATGATTTTATTTATTGTTATTTATTCTTCTCCTATTACTTCATAGTATAATTCATGGTTATGTATGAAAATGATAAGGAAACTTTCAATTTTCTCACAAAATTTTTTATGTTAAGATAGCCTTGTATTTTTGAATGTTTGTATATAAGTTTTATTATTTGGGAAGGGGTTTTTGTTGATAGATTGAATTTAAAGGAAAGTTGTGAAATATTGTTGTGAATATTTATTCTAGGGTATTCCATTACATTGTACTTGATATGATCTATGATGGTATTGAAAGAAGAATGTCAAACCCCTCATTATTTTGACATTTATCAAAGTATTATCGTGCAGTTCAATGGGCATACAAAAATAGTACAGTATACTAATATAAAATTCATAATTACGTTACAAAAAGATCCCATAGGGTATGTATAATTTACAATACTAATCCTAGTTACAGAGCACAGCTAATAGATAACTAACTAAACGTTCTTTGATCTTCACCAGACCTTTAGTTGCCGATATCCATTACTTTACCCACCGAGCCGTTTCCACTTGCTGAGTAAATTTTGAAATTTTGGAAAGGGTGAGATTCATATGAATCTCAGTAGTAACATAATATCAATCATATAAAATGTAAATAGTAAACATGCAATGCAGCATTTATCATGATGCAGCAATCAAAATGTCTAAGCCTATCTGACAGTGCTCAGGAAACCAAATGATGATTTTGTCAGGATTAAAATGATCATTCGTTCCTTATCTGCATAAATCATATCATAATGTGATCACAGAAACAACTTGGAGCAGGCCTACACTTGTTCGTACTTATCATAACTTGGAGCAGGTCAATACATGTTCGTACATATCAAGTCACTCAACTGGGTCCACCTGGCCACATGGTACCTTAAAGGTCCCATGGGGTGGTTTAACTCATCATTCACACCCAGAGAGTATCAACACCACAAAGAAATACATTGAACATATCATGGCAACCATCACATATTAGCATTCACGTAGTATATGAAAGACAGAGTTACTACCTGGGCTCCTTTCCATCGCCTAGCTTCTACCGGTCCTTTAACCTTTTGTCTGGCTCGGCAAATACCAAATTTCTAAAATTTTCAAAGTAATTGTAAATGAGTTATTACTCATTCATACTTTATTCTAAAATTTATAAGTTGGTTATCTTAGCCTAAAATAACATATTTACCAAAATGCCCCTGGGAACCCGATCTAATTCCCTTTTTACCCGATATTTTTGTACTTTTCCAAAAATTATGACCCAAGCTAATCCTACATATTTTTGCGTGTAGAACCCATTATTGAACTCAGATTAAGAAAATTCCATCTCAAATTACATATTTTCCCTTGGCAGCCCTAACTTGGGGTTTTAGGGGTAAAATTGTCATTTCACATTCTGAGGCATTTCACACTTCGCACTCAACATCAACTCTACACAATTTTCCATTTTAAAAATCATGGAACCATTAGATTTATGAAATTCCAACCCCTACCCTTGGTTTTGAATCTGGCCAAAACATAGAGAATATTTGGGAGAATTAGATTTTTTCTTGATTTCAACTCTAAAACATTTCCTTCCTTCTTGATTCTATAGATTTAATCACTTATTTATCAATTGAACATAATCAATGCAAATTTGGGAATTATCTCCCATTAGAAATTGGACATCTCAAATTTACAAAGATTGACAAATACAACCAATAACTAGCCAAAACACAATCACATTTCAATTTTCGGTAAGAATATCAGAGTTTGAATACTTTACCTCACTTCTTCTTCTCCTTCTCCTCCTTAGATGAACCTTTCTTTTCCTTCCTTGGATTTTTTATTTGATGGATGGCTAATCTAAGAGAATAGGGAGGTTAAGAAGGGATTGATTGTCAAACCCCTTAACATTTCGATATTCACAGAGTGACAAGCATAAAGTTCACAAGGCATACAGAAATAGCGGAAATAATACTGATATTAAGTACAAGTTTACATTACAGGAGAATCCCCGTAGGGTTTGAAAATATACACAAATGTACAAAGCGTTCCTAAGCAGCAAAAAGTGTAAGCATAAATAAACATTTGCAGCAACAGAGAGCTCCGGGTCCCTAATCACCAGGAGCCACCGTCTTGCCTTTCGAGCCACTTGCTTCAGCTGTAAGATTTTGTATTTTGGAAAAAGAATGAGATTCGAGGGAATCTCAGTAGTAACATGCTTACAAACATATAGAATGTGAAAATAGATATGCAATGTCATGTCATGTAAGATGATCAAACAATATGTGTACACTTGCCTAAGGTCAAACTACATGTTTGCCCTTAGTCGACTTAGCGCCCCTGTTGGGTCCCTGACCACAACTTGGAAAATTGGTGTGTCTAGGACACTAGCTCATGTTACAGAGAATGACTTTAAACATATAAATAATCACATAAGATATGCAAGAAGAAGTTACTACCTGAATCTTTTCCAAACTCGCACGTTTGTCCTACTTTTGGATTTTGGCTCGGGCTATATCCAATTCCTATCATCATTAAAGTTACAAGTACTTGGTTATTACTTGTAGTATTATCACCTTTAAATGGTATGCTACTGTTTATTTGATGCAGTTACAACAGGTTCTGCACAATACAACTCTGTACAATGCAATTTCACTGTTTTCCAAAAACTGACAACTTGGTCAGCCAACTTTGGAAATTTATAATTAATTCTAGCAAAATCCAATTTGACTGATTCCAAATCCAAAACGAAGCTCTTTAAATTTAAGTTTGAGGAAAAATAGTTAGGTTTTATCAATCTAACCATATAATTCCCAGTAATTCATCAAACATCACTGATCCAGATAGCATTCCAGAAAACAGGGCATAACTTCAAAAATTCATATCTCCCAATATACTTGTCCAAAAATTACAAAATACCTATCAAATTAAAGCTCTATATCTCTACTTCAATTCTGGAAAGTTTCAGAAGTTTTGGACAAGATTTGGTTAATGAAAGACCACGAACACTGCCACTGCTCCAGACAGGGCAGAACCAACATATGTACATACCAACTTCAATAATTTCCAAATTGGCATACAACCAACCAAAAATCATGAACACTTGCATACCTACACAATTTTGCCTTCTAAAGCCAATGGAATCATCAAAATTACCAAATTCCTACTCCATATTCACGTCACCCACAGAACAGAAAATTAAGGTTTTAAGGAGTAACTTGTTGTTTCCTTGTTTTCTCTTGCTTAATCACTTTCTTTCTACTTCTAATCACATGATTAGCTATTTAAACTCCAAATAGGCATATTTAGAGAGAATTTGGGCAGAATTTCCCCATGATTATGCTTCAGCCCATAATTGCAAAATAAGAGGAAACATAGCAAATACCACCACCAACAACAACAACAACTTCAACTAAGCCAAGAGGATTAAGTTTTGGTGGTTACCTCTTGATTTCTTGTGATTTCTCTCTCCAAAATGTATCAGCCCCCTCTCTCTAAACCTCTGATTAACCTTGCTAATCATGATATTTAAAGAGGAGAAGAGATTAGTAGAGGTTCCTACATGATTTGGAACCAAAATCTTCAAGTATCTATGATTCTTACCTTGATTTTTTTGGATAAACCCTAGTTTCCTTGAGCTTTTCCTTGCTCTTGAGATCCCTCCATCCCAGCTGCTCTCTCTCTCTCTTATGTTCAGTTTTTGCACGAGAAATGAAGAGGAAAGATGAAGAATTAGATGATATAGCCAAGAAGTCAAATGCTTAACACATGCTTGCTTTTGATTGGTCCATGTGTAAATCTTTTTGTTCAAGATTTCCATTTCCTTTCATGCTCTTCATTCCACCGAAAATCATAGAAAATGAGGGAGTATATATTGATGTTGAATTATCTCATCATACCCTCTTGTAATTTGTTGACCAAAGTCTTTAACTTTTTGACTATTTGACCTTACTTGGTAATAACTTGCCAAAATATGCTTATTAATGATCAAATAACCATTTCTCTCTTTTTAATTCCCATTTAACTCAAATTATTATAAATATTAGAGGAAAATAATTATTTCCCACTTTGTGGCAAAATTACCATTTTACCCCTACATTTTATGATTTACCGAAATAAATCATTTCTTGCTCATTCCTTTGGTTTAGCATAATTTTTGACACTTGAAGGAAGCCATTATTTGTGTCATTTTATACTCAAATTTTGGTTACAATATTAGGCCTTTAAGTGAACATTAGTTGCTCCTTTGTGTCCTTGCTTGGCCGTGTTATGTGTAACCGACAATTGGAATTTTCAGTAAATTGTTGCACACCACAATTCACCATTTTGTTCCATTACATGTATTCATTCCATAGGAGGAATATTGGTAATTATAAATGGGGTGTTACATTGATTGAGCTAGAACACAAGATTGAGTAGAGATGTCTATGTACTTATCTTGTGCTTGAACCTTGGATTATAGTTCTTCCTCTTCCTTCTCTTTTCTCCCAATTTCTCTCTTATTTCCTCTCCCTTTTTTATTTTGGCCGAATGGCCTCTTAAATAGACAAAGGAAGAGAATTTTAGAATTCTCTAGAGATAGCACAAGTGTCCCTTGGAAATTATTGTTTTATTAAATTCAATCATATGCCACATTACATATTATTATTTTATCCTTGAGTATTTCGTTTAGGCATATCACATCTGTCCATTCCATGTATTTTTATACATAAAATTACCAAATTTTATTTATTTGGTCAAAGTGACAATTTTTCCCTTGCATTTTTCCCATTTTCGCAATAATTGGGAAAATTTGTAGAATTGTAACCAAACTTTAAAAATTCATATCTAATTTTATAAATATCTAATTGGGGTTGTTCCAAAGGATATGTGACCTTTATTATGTCTATGTTTATGGAAAAAATATAAAATGTAGCCAATTGGAAGCTCACCATTTCCAGAATTTTTATTTTTGAAGTTTGCTCCAGAAAAACGTCAAATTCGCTGGGCAAAATTCAAAAATTCATTTATTCTTATATACAACTCCAAAAATTTCATATGACCTATCAAATTAAATATTATCATGCGTACTTTAATTCTGGAAAATTTCAGAATTTTTTGAGGTCATTTATTAATTTAAAAGTATCACACAATCCAACTACCTCAACAGGAAATTCGCCAACTATCTTGTAAAATAACTATTTTGTCATGTGTGACCTTATTGACTTTGCTTTGCTACCTTACAAGTTCTTTTATCATGAAATACCATAATAGCTATATGACACTTAATGATCAAAATTTGGGACATTACAAAGAACTTTTCATTGCTTTGACAAATTGGCCCTAAGAATACTTGAAAATGTTTTTGAGAGGACTGAACACATAATGCTGGTTACTAACAGTAGTACTATTAGTCCTTGGTGCTCCATGGTTAACCTTGAGCTTGCTTGACATTCTTGTCCATAGTACTCACACTTGATATTCGCGGGATTCGTTCTTACGCATGTTATTCGTGGGTTTTGTACATGTGCTTGTTTCATGGCCTCTAAATGTGCTTGGTTATTTACCCTTGTGGACTGCGTGTCCATGCTTGCTTTCATGGCCTTTAGCCATGCTTGTTTATTTTCCCTCGTGGGCTGTAACACCTCATCCAAATGGTATATATACTTAACGTTTAATTCGTTAAACATCACTCATAGACTTAGGGACTAAATCTCAATTTCACAAAAACTTAAACAACACTTATTTAGTACTTTCAAATATTAGCTTAAGGGTTTAGCTTCAAACAAAACATTTATCAACTAAAATATTTTAGGATGAAAAATTAATTCTAGTATCACGGTAATTAAATATAAAGTGGCATAAAAATGCACAAGGAGCCTAATAGAGCCTACAAGGCTCACTCTATAGGTGCCTTCCCTTACACCCTACTAGGACAATCATCTGAAAAATGTTAATATATAGATATGAGATTTTACATCTCAATAACTATTAAAAATTTTCCACCATACACAAATAAATCACATATGATTTAAAACAAAGAACTGAGTACATATATATTTGCATATACCATAATCCTCATACAAAAAAATTACAAATTTAATCATCGTTGTGTCAATCTATTTTTCATCATAACATGTAATATACACTTATGCAATATGCAAGATGTGACCACCTTTGTATCACCATTTATCCTTATACCGCTTATTGGAGCCATAGGCTAACACATAGTCCAATAGAAACTCATCCATTTGACTGGATTATCACAAGCTCACTAGTTCTTAAGATGCACTTGGCCAAAAGTGTAGAGCTTAAGTCTAGACTATGACTCCCCTCCTTAAAAGAACATAACTAAGGAGGTGTCACATGTCTCATAGTTCCAATGCAGTCATAGTTAAAGGAAGACATGGAAGAAGGGGCTTTGACAAGTATCATCCATTGTGTACCAAGTGATGACATACCATATGGTAAAAGATCTCATCATGCAAATTTCTCCTTACTCCAACCCATAACAAATGCAATCGTTATGACAGTTATATTCAATCACCAATAAATATAAGATCATTAAAAGATAAGGTATAATAAATCATGCTTCTATTCATATCAAATATCATCACATATTCAAACATGCCTAGAAGGTAACAATACATTAATTATAATTAATTTATTAACTGTGCGAATAAAGTGAGTTATAAAGGACTTTACTTGTAAATTTACTTACTTGAGAATTTTCAATACATACACATATACATATAATTCAGTCTATTTTTTTTTATAAAAGGTAGTCATTCACAATCCTACACAATTCATAAGTATATGGAAGAATATTCAGTGTTAATTACCTCTACTCTCTAGCTCACAAATAATCACATAAAGAGTTACTCAAAAGCTTTCAATGAGAGTCTACAAAGTCACAAACACAGATATTTATCAATAAATTATGCACATTACTCTAGAGTTACTCTAAGGATATTCTAAACTTAATCTAATTAAGGCTATTCTAGAGCCTTAAAGCTACCTTCTTAAATTAAATCCATAAACTAATCTAAATTCACATTAGGTAATAATAGACATAGGCATATATATTTATATCTATGAATGTATTTTAAAAAATGTATGGCTATAGAACAATAAGAATGCATGTATGGAGCGATGCATATGAAAATACATGTGTGTTAAATAAGAGAATTGCCCTAAAGGAATTTGTGTAAAAATTGCCAGAGTTGGCAGGAAGAACACAAGTCCTTCAATATATAACTAAGAGTAAATTCACTTGAAATTCGGGGCCCACTATGATGCAAGAATTTTTTTAAAAAAATAAAAGAAAAAAATGCACTACTTCACAGTTAATTTTATGTGGCAATAAAAAAAAAAGGAGGAAGAAAAGTGGGTTGGGAGACACAGAGAATAATGGTTGTAAAATTGGGTTCAATAATACACATATATTATAATATTGAAATTTTGATGTAAAAAATGGAGAAAGACACGAAGGCTAAAAGAGAGATAAAATAGATGTGAGATGGGTTCAACAAATATGAGAGAAATTTATACATTTTAAATTTCTGTGTGGAAAGTACAAAATGAGTTCACAATATATATATATAACACATAAAGATTTAAGAAATTTGGAAGAAACCATGTATATAGGTGGCAGATGGTGTAAGGAATAATTTTTAATATATGTGAGTGTGTGTTAGTGTACATGAGAGAAAGAAAAGATCCGAACGGTAGGTAATAAAGAAATCAATGAATAAAATGAAAATATATCTACAAAATCACAAACATGGTTTTTCTTTGTTGGCCAATAAATCACAAACATGGTTGAAGACCTTCCTATGAGCATGGGGCGGAAGAAAGATGAAAAGACAACAAGACAAGACATGATGCAGTGCTAAATAGTAAAAAAATGAAGAAAAAGGCAAGGGAGGTGAAAATCATGACAAGACAATATGCAGTAAAAATAGACAAGGGATGTCTGGCAAGATGGGAAAAACACAAAAGAGAAGAAGAATACTAACCCAAGAAGGTAAGGGTACGGTGCTAAGAGAATATGTGGGGTGAGAAGAAAATGATATTGTATAAGAGTAGTTTTAGGGTTTGACTCATAAAAATAATATAATATTTATTTTTAGAAAATGATGGTGCCACTAATGTTTTTGACATCATTTTTTGTTTTTATATTATTTATTCCAAAATCATATATGTTTGCATATCCATAGCCATATATTTAGAATAATTATTTTAAGGATGTATTTCATTTGTATTATTACTTTTTTTTATAAAATAAACATTTATAACTTGATATTTCTTTTAAGATATTCATTTATTACTTACTCTTTGAATATATAAATCCTAAGCCACAACTAATTCTTAGTGCTAACAAGATAAGGATGTTATATGGGCTATGTGTCCACGCTTGTTATTTGTTTAGTTGAAGTCTTACGAGCAAATAAAATTTGACATTTATTGTTTTCAAACTGATACTGTAAAACAAATTATTCTATTACGTACTTGGTATTATTCATTTAATGATCTTCAATACAGCTTCAATTATACTCATTAGTAATCTTTTATATATATATATATATATATATATATATATATATATATATATATATATATATATTTATGGTTATAACTTTGTACTTGGAAGTTGGAATTAACTTCTATCTCTTTATTTATTATAGACTTTCATCCAATCAATTTATTTCTTCAGTATTTTATTTAATTTCTGTAATGGGACGTTATTCACTGGAAAATATTTTGTTCTCAGATAGTATAGATGAACCTGCTATCCTGCACATCATTGAGAGACGTTTATGTTGAATTGGAGTTGAAGCATTCTCCTGAACAATCCTCCATTCAGTGTAAAATTTAAACTTATCCATTATATATTTGTAAATCTTGTCCTAGGAGTTCCATGTAAACTATAGTTAGGATTTTTGCCTTTATCGAATATGTTGTATGATTGTTTTGTTAGTATGACGTAGTGTCCTTGTTGTGGAATAATTGTTGAGAATGCTATTATAAACTCTTGGAAGGTACCGATTGCAAAAGAGGTTTTGTCTAGATTTACATTAGATAGCTAAAGACTCTTGTTTATATAAAATGTATCAAAATTTTATATTTTGTATTGTAAGCATATCCATAAATATTATTGAAGAATTTTATACACAAGTAAGGCTTAAGGGAAGTGGGTCTTCTCATATTCTGGGCTGGTTATTTCTTAATTTTTAGGGTGTTACAACAATGTACACTACTTTTTTCTTCCTATCTTATTCTTGTACTCTTCATAGATCAGCCCCTCCTGTAAGATGTGGGAAAAGTCCCACATCGAAAAATTGTGAAGGAGGGGAGGCCATTTTTGAGTATAAATAGGAGGCCTCCCTCCCTCCTTCAACTCATCCCTCAACTTGCCTTCTTCCTTCTATAAGGCATTTTGTATTTCCTCCTCTCTTATAGTATTTCACTTATAAATTTTTAGAGTGAAATTAGATTCTGGTATTTTCCTTATTGTTGTCTTATTTATTGTTTATTAGCTGCTATTAGATATAGTAGTTGTGATTTATTATATTATTAAATTACTTCTAGAAACTTTGTTTTCTAGTATTGTGATTTTTTAGTATAATCAGTTACGCTCTATATATCCCGCTTCCGCAACAATTGGTATCAAAGCCAAGGTTCTGTCTGAGTATGCTCTGTGGTTGCAGTATAATCTGAACTTCCACATCAGAAAAGAATTACCTTGAGGTTTTGCATTTGCAGCTATTAAAAAATATTTGGAGCAGAAATGACGGACAAAAAGGTTGAAGAATCCACATCAAGTGTCAACAATTCGTCGTCGGCATCTTCGCTTCTGACGAGAATTATGCCCAATGCGAAGTTTGCAGTTGAAATTTTTGACGGATCGGGACATTTTGGGATGTGGCAGAGCGAGGTTCTTGATGTCCTTTTTACACAACAATTAGATTTTGCTCTTGAAGAAAGGAAACCAGATAAAATAGAGGAGGAAGATTGGAGGATCATCAATCGTGTTGCTTGTGGTACTATTCGATCGTTTCTTTCCAGAGAACAGAAGTATCCATACACAAAGGAAACTTCTGCTTGTAGATTGTGGAAGGCATTAGAGGATAAATTCCTGAAGAAAAGCAGTCAAAATAAGCTTCACATGAAGAAAAGATTGTTTCGCTTTACTTATGTTCCTGGTACCACAATGAATGATCATATCACCAGCTTCAACAAGTTGGTAACAGATTTACAGAATTTGGACGTGACTTTTGAAGATGAAGATCTGGCCTTGATGTTGTTGGGATCACTTCCTGATGAGTACGAGCACTTGGAGACTACTCTACTTCACGGCAAAGAGGAAGTATCTCTCAGAGATGTTTGTTCTGCGCTATACAGCTATGAACAAAGAAAGAGGGATAAACAAAGAGGCGGAGAAGCAGAAGCACTAGTCACAAGAGGGCGTGCTGAAAATCAATCGAGATCAAGGAAAGGGAGATCCAAATCAAGGTCCAGACCAAGTAAGGATGAATGTGCCTTTTGTCGAGAAAAGGGCCACTGGAAGAAGGATTGTCCAAAGTTGAAGAACAAAGCCAAACAGAACAATGAGAAGGCTGCTATGGATTCAAATGTAGCTAATTGTGATGATGAAAATTCAGATTTTTCATTATCTACAACGACGTCGTCAAAAGCGTCAGGCGTATGGTTGTTGGATTCAGCTTGCAGTCATCATATGTGTCCCAACCGAGACTGGTTCACTAATTTCCAAGAAGGAGGATGTGGAGTTGTCCACACAGCAGATAACACTTCACTTACCGCATATGGCATTGGTTCAGTTCGATTGAGGAACCATGACGGATTGATCAGAACATTGACAGATGTTCGATTTGTACCAGATTTGAAGAAAAATCTCATTTATGTGGGAACTCTAGATTTAAAGGGTTTCAAGATTACTGCAGAAAGTGGAATGATGAAGATACTTTCTGGTGCACTGGTGGTAATGAAGGGTATTCGGAAGAGCAATAATACGTATCACTATCACGGTAGTACGGTTATTGGAATAGCAGCAGTGACATCCAGTGATGAGAAGGAGGTAGAAGCAACAAGGTTGTGGCATATGCGCTTGGGACATGCTGGAGGAAAATCCTTAAAAACTCTTTCAGATCAAGGGTTGTTAAAAGGATTAAAGCATTGCAGTTTGGAGTTTTGTGAGCACTGTGTGAAGGGGAAGCAGACAAGGGTTAAGTTCGGAACAGCTATCCATAATACAAAAGGTATTTTGGATTATGTTCACTCTGATGTTTGGGGTCCTTCCAAAACACCATCATTGGGAGGAAAACATTATTTTGTAACATTTGTTGATGATTTTTCCCGAAGAGTTTGGGTGTATACGATGAAGACTAAGGATGAAGTATTGGGAATTTTTCTCAAATGGAAGGCGATGATAAAAACACAAACAGGCAGGAGGATCAAATGTCTTCATACAGATAATGGAGGAGAATACATGAATGATCCTTTCTAGAAGATTTGTGAGGATGATGGCATCGTCAGACACTTCACCGTCAGAAATACACTACAGCAGAATGGAGTGGCAGAACGCATGAACCGGACTTTGCTGGAGAAGGTTCGGTGTATGTTGTCCAATGCTGGCTTGGGCAAAGAATTTTGGGCTGAGGTAATTACATATGCAAGCCACCTCATTAATCGTCTACCATCTACTGCTATTGGTGGTAAAACACCGTTGGAACAATGGTATGGTAAACCTGCTACAGATTATGATTCTTTGCATATATTTGGCTCAATTGCATACTATCATGTGAAAGAATCAAAATTGGATCCGAGGGCAAAGAAATCTATTTTCTTGGGGATCACTTCTGGAGTCAAAGGATATCGTTTATGGTGTCCAGAAACAAAGAAGATTGTATTCAGTAGGGATGTTACCTTTGATGAATCTGCCATGGTGAGAAAGGTAGCAGCTGAAGATACCCAGCAAGGTGATAGTGTTCCAAAGCAGGTGGAGTTTGAAGGAAAGATGATTTTTCCAGTACAAGGAGCAGATGAGGAAACAAGACAAGACTTTCCTGAGGTAGAAGAAGAGCCAGTTGATAGAGAGGTTTCGACTCATGGACCTCAACAACAACGTGAATCAATAGCAACCAGCAAGCCAAAACGAACAATAAGAAAGCCTACTCGGTTTGAAGACATGGTGGCTTGTGCAACCTCAATTGCAGCTGATGACATTCCTTCAACTTATAAATGGGCTATCCAGAGCTCAGAAAAGGAAAAGTGGAAGAATGCCATGAATGAAGAAATGCAGTCCCTTCATCAGAATGGTACGTGGAAATTGGCCAAACTCCCCAAGGGTAAGAAGGCAATTGGTTGCAAATGGGTATATGCAAAGAAAGAAGGATTTCCTAACCAAGGTGATGTGCGCCATAAAGCAAGATTGGTAGCTAAAGGCTATGCTCAGAAGGAGGGAATTGATTACAATGAGGTATTTTCTCCGGTTGTGAAACATTCCTCTATTAGAATTTTGTTGGATTTGGTAGCACAGTTAGATTTGGAACTAGTTCAGATGGATGTAAAAACTGCATTTTTAAATGGAGACTTGGAGGAGGAAATCTATATGACTCAGCCGGAAGGATTCAGAGTTGCTGGAAAGGAGAATATGATGTGTAAACTTGAAAAATCGTTATACGGATTGAAACAATCTTCGAGGCAATGGTATAAACGATTTGACAAGTTTATGTTGCGACATAAGTACAGAAGAAGTAGATACGATCATTGTGTCTATTTGCGGAAGCTTGAAGATGGATCCTTTATATATCTCCTTTTATATGTTGATGATATGTTGATAGCTTCAAAAAATCAGGCAGAAATTGAGAAGCTGAAGGTTCAATTAAAAGGGGAATTTGAGATGAAGGATTTAGGCGAGGCAAGGAAAATTCTCGGCATGGAGATAACAAGAGATAGAGAATCAAAGAAACTCTTTTTATCTCAAAAGGAGTATTTGAAGAGGGTGCTAAATCGTTTTGGTATGAATGAGAAAATGAAATCGGTTAGCACTCCACTTGCCCCTCATTTTAAGCTCAGTGCTGATATGTCGCCAAAGGATGAAGATAAACGAGAGTATATGTCAAGAGTACCATATGCAAATGCCGTTGGTAGCTTGATGTATGCAATGGTTTGTACAAGACCTGATATTTCACAAGTTGTTGGAGTTGTGAGTAGGTATATGCATGATCCAGGGAAGGAGCATTGGCAAGCTGTGAAATGGGTTCTACGGTATATCTGTAATACTGTAGATATTGGATTGGTTTTTTAGCAGGAAGGTGATCGATCTTTAGTTGGGTATTGTGACTCAGATTTTGCGGGTGATTTGGACAAGCGAAGGTCAACTACTGGTTATGTGTTTACTTTTGCAAGAGCGCCAGTTAGTTGGAAGTCAACTTTGCAGTCAACAGTTGCTTTGTCTACCACAGAGGCAGAGTACATGGCAATTACAAAGGCTGTAAAGGAAGCAATTTGGCTTCAAGGATTGCTTGGAGAACTTGGTGTTGGTCAAGAAAGCATCATTGTTTATTGTGACAGTCAGAGTGCTATTCAATTAGCAAAGAACCAAGTTTACCATGCAAGGACGAAGCACATTGATGTTCGATATCACTTCATACGAGAAATTTTGGAAGAAGGTGGAGTCATGATATAAAAGATACGGACAACTGAGAATCCTGCTGATATGCTGACAAAAGTGGTGACTTCTGTCAAATTTCAACATTGTTTGGATCTAATCAACATTGTTGAACATTCATTATTGAATTGTTAGCATAATTTTGTAATTAGGAAAAATTAAGAATGTGGGAATTTTCCCAAGGTGGAGATTTGTAAGATGTGGGAAAAGTCCCACATCGAAAAATTGTGAAGGAGGGGAGGCCATTTTTGAGTATAAATAGGAGGCCTCCCTCCCTCCTTCAACTCATCCCTCAACTTGCCTTCTTCCTTCTATAAGGCATTTTGTATTTCCTCCTCTCTTATAGTATTTCACTTATAAATTTTTAGAGTGAAATTAGATTCTGGTATTTTCCTTATTGTTGTCTTATTTATTGTTTATTAGCTGCTATTAGATATAGTAGTTGTGATTTATTATATTATTAAATTACTTCTAGAAACTTTGTTTTCTAGTATTGTGATTTTTTAGTATAATCAGTTACGCTCTATATATCCCGCTTCCGCAACACCTCCAACACCATTTAGGTAAAATTAAACAATACCCATTCTTATTCTAACACTATTAGTGCCATTAAGGGCTAAATAATAGATTTTAACACTCAAAAGCTTGAAATATAATATAATAAACCTATATTTTCCCCCACCAACAATAATCCATCAAACAAAGAAAAAGATGAGAGGAAGATAAACCACTTACCTTAATATACCCAAATGATCTCCATCTCTTGCTCTCTTCCTCCCTCCCTCTCCTTCAATCTCACCCTCCTCTCACGAGGCCACGAACATAGAAATGGACCAGAGGAGTGCCTCTGTTTTATTTGGATTTGGGGGAGGGAGAAAGAGGCTCGGGTATTATAATATTCCCGCCCCCAGATCATTTGATGGTGAGGCAGCCACTTGCTAGAAACCCCAAAAAAAAATTAAATGTAATTCTTTTTTACTTATATATATATATATATATATATATATATATATATATATATATATTTGTTTTCTAGAACATCCCAAAAATTTAATGTAAAGATTAATTTATGTAAACTAGATAATAAGCTAAATTATGGAAACTACGGAATTTAAGGAATCTTAAATTAGACAAAGGGAAAAATTAGGACCTAGTGTGTATAATTAATAGGATAAAAATATACCTATATGTATATATATAAACTTGCCAACACACTAAATATTAAATACTCATTCTTCTCTTCGTCTGGCATACCTGGACGATTTTTGAACACACACATTTACCACTCATTCTTCTTTCCATGTTGCACTCTCTCAATTATACACACGTACTCCTCATCTTTCTTTTCTCATTCGTACAACACACATACATTCATTACTCCTCATCTTTCTCTTATGACTCAGACAACGTACACACACACCTCACCATAAATAAAACACCCTCTCACCTCTCTATTCAACATTGGGCAGCAGTTGAAACATAAAAGAAACAAGAAAAACAAAACAGAAAAACAGAGGAAGAGAGATACGTGAGTGTGAGAGAGAGAAAAACGAAGGAAGAAGAGAAACAAGGAAGCTTGAAACTTATCATACAACATCATAAACATGTTTAGGTAAGTATCATATACTTTTATCTTGGATTTCTATTGGATTATAGGCTTTTTGAGTGGTTTTTCTGGGTTGTTTTGCTGCTGGAAGTGATAAAATTCGTCGGAAAGTTTCTGTCACAAAAACCAACAATTGTGTGTCAATTTTTTGTGGGATTTTTTATCTCTTTGCTTATGTAGACACATCCCCAAATACAAGAAATATGCGTAGGAGTATGTAGATTCGAAATCTTTGAGATTAGAGTGCAAAACCATGGCTACATGTGAGTTTTCTTAACTCTGTTTTACTCGCCGGAAAACAGAGTTTCTGTTGGAAAGTTACAGAAGCTTTAGCAGAGGCTATAGATAGATTTTTTGTCTAATTCTTTTTGGTATGTAAATTTTAAGATGTGTACTAGGACATAGAATTAAAAAGAGCACGATTTGGAGTGAAAATGAATGAGTTATTGAATTTTGAAGTCAGACTGTCAAAACTGACATTTTTCAAAGTCATTCAGTTTCATGTAGACGTTTGATCAACCAAATTATATCCAATATTTATGATATTTGGATCAGTATACTTAGAGATATGAATTTTTAAAATTAGTTACTGCTAAACTACGTTTATGGAAGTCAGATTGGTTGTCACGAGATTTTGGAAAACCAAACATTCACCAAAAATTATGAAACTTTCCATATTTAAAGTAGACATTCATAGATTTAATTGGATATATGGATAATAATTTTTGGACGAGTATATTAGGAGATATGGATTTTCAAAGTTATGCTCTGTTTCTGGAGTATAATCTGGAACAGTGAGATTTCATGAATTTCTAGGAGCAATATGTTTGCACTAACCAGATCTGGATATTTTTCCATGAAAATATATTTTAAGAGCTTCATTTAGGCTTTAGAACTAGTCAAATTATATTTTTCTAGAATTAATTATGATTTTTCAAAGTTAACTAAAAAATCTTCCAATTTGCTGAAAAACAGTAAAATTGCAATATGCAAAATTGTACTGTGAAGAAGCCATTGAAACTGAGATAACCAACAGAATTTAATTTAAGGAAGTAATAATACAAGTAATAACCAGTTACTTGTAACTTGAATTTTATAAGAACTGGAAATAGCCCAAACTGAAACCAAAATTTAGGACAATCAAGGGATTTGAGAAATGAGTCAGGTACAAACTCTTTCTTGCATGTACTATGTGATTATCTTTATGTTGAATATGTCATTTTCTGTAACATGAGCTAGTGTCTTGGACACATTAATTTTCCAAGTTGTGTTCTAGGACCCAACAGGGGCGCCGAGTAGATCAGGGTGCAAACATGTAGTTTGACCCTGGGCAAGTGTACACATATAGTTTCGATCATCTTACATGACATAGCATTGCATATTTATTTTCATATTCTATATGTCAGACTGCATGTTACTACTGAGATTCAATCGAATCTTACACTTTTTCAACATTTAAAAATACTCCAGCAGAATGCAGCAGCTCTAAGGGTAAAACCGTAAATACCGGTGATTGAAGGTCTGGTTCTAGTCGGAGTGCAATTGGTTATCTTTAGTTCTATATTTTATTTCTTTTGGACTATATATATATTTTTTAAATCCTATGGGATTTATTGTAATGTATACAAGCACTTATTATCAGTATATTTTTCTATTTCTGTATGCCTATGAACTATGCGCTTAATACTCTGTGAATATTGAATTTTTAAGGGGTTTGACATTTTCAAATTTGGGTATTTTGGTTAAATAAATGTTCATAATATTTAAATAATTGTAATACAATCATTTAGGAAAAATATTCCAAATACTTCTATTTAATCCCACATATTTTTTTTATTCATTTTGACTTTAGAAAATGTACTTTCATTTTGATTAATCAAATGGTAATCTTAATTACCATAAATTAATCTCATCCAATTAATATTTAGATTCTAAAATTAAAAATTGGGATGTTACATTAGTTGACCGTTTATTTGAAATTCTTGAGTGAAAATTGTGACATGAAGGATAACGTAGATGATTAAAAAACAATCTAGAATAATAATTTACTAATTGGGTAAGGAAAATTAATTTCCACTTAACCCTTTATTTTAGCCTCATTACTATATCTCCACATAATACTTCCTCTCCTCTCCATCTTTCTTCCGAAAGAAGTGATGAGGTGGAGATAAAGGGTTAGGTGGAAATTAATTTTCCTTTCTCAGTTAGCAAATTATTATTCCAAGTTGGAAAAATACTTATATACTTCAACAGTGTCATATCATCTGAACTTCATTCAGTAAAAACATAATAATTTATATCATATTAATTCTAATTGGCTGATAATTCATCTGAAAAAATTCAAATTTTAATTTTTGAGAGGGGGCATCTCAAATTAAAAAAAAAGATAAAACAAAATGATCAATCAAAATTTTTTTTAAAAAAAACAAGATAAAATTTAAATGTTTTCATATGAGCTATCATTCAACTAGGATTAAAATAATATTAGTTGTTATCTTTTTAGTAGACATAGTTTAGATGACGTGATACTCCTAGAATACGTAAGTATTTCTCTCCAAGTTGTTTCTTAATCATCCACGCCATCCTCATTGTCACCATTTTTAGTCAAAAAATTCAAATAGTCAACTAATAGTCAATGTATATTTTCATACATATTTTAGAAGTTCACGTTTACTTTTACCCATTAAAAAATTCTGTGTAGGGCGTAATTTTGAGAAATCTCATGTGTGTACTTTTACACATTAAACCTTAAAAAATTAAACAAATGGTTATTTAACAGTCATTATATATTTTTACACATATTTTAAAATTTTATAATTACTTTTACCCTTAAAAAAATCATTTAGTGTTAAGCGCCCTCTTAAAAAGAATCATGTGATTAACCTTACAATAAAATATGTATGGAAGATATATATCCTGCATGCTCTACGGGACTGCCATGTTGCCTCGGCCTCGGCATGCTAGAAGCATACCGTACCAGGGCAGTTTCAATAGCGATTCTTTGAATTCACGGATGCTATTAGTTAGATTGAGTGGAATATGTTATACAATAAAATATCTGTATTAAAATATGTACAATAAAATAAATTTTTTATAATATATTATAAATATTTAAAATATCTGTATTATAATTATTTTCTTGCAAAATGTAAATGTGTAAACAAATCTTATGTTAAATAAAGGTATTTTTTTCAAAATAAAAGTTTAAAAGTCAAAGTTAGTGGTCAATTAATCAGTGGGTGGATGGAAAGAGAATTTCAAATATATAAATGATGTTTATGTAACGTATATTTTAATTTTAAGAGAGATTTATATACATTTTTAAAATAAATAGATGTTTAGCTAATTTAGGTAAAATATAAAGATCGTTAAAGTATTTTACTCATTTTTTTTATCACATCCTTATATTGTTACTTGATTTTTAGTTAGGTTCTTGCAAATTTTTTTGGGAAATTATAATAAAGTCCCAAGCAAAAAGAAAAATGAAAAAATGGTTCCATTGACAACTCTAGGTGCTAGTTGTTGACAACTTGAAGGGCCTCCATTGACAACTCCTTGGGACCATTTTTTCATTTCTCTTTTTGTTTGGGACCATATTGTAATTTTTCCTTTTTTTTTCCTTCTATGAAAGTATGAAACTATAGATATATGATAAAAAAATGTGAAACTATAAAGACATGATAAAAATGAAAAAAAATAAAAACCTACATAAATCTGGTTTAAAATAGGTAAAACTATAAAGACATCATAAAAAAGGGGCAAAAAATACTATAAGGGCCTGATTAAAAATATGATAAAACTATAGAGACGTGCATATTAATTTTCTCAAAGATGAATTAGAAACCCAATAATATTCTCTCAAATTTACAAATTTAGCTTCTGAACATTTTGAATTTGTCTTTCTGGAACAACAGATGGCTTCTATGTGGTGTTACATTATCTTTGAACCTCACCATACATAATACTCCATCCAATCCTTAATATAAGATATTTAGGAAATTAATCTTGGTCCTAAATATAAGGCATTGTTTACATATTTGTTAATCTTTTTCTAATTTATCCCTATTGATGCTCTCCCAACAATAATCAAAGAAGAGGGGGAATGAGGGAATTAAGGTAGATGATTAAGCTATTTTAAAATATATGTCATATTAAAAAACTCAACTAATCTAATTTCCTTAATCTAATCAAATTAGATAAATATGTCTTATCTTAAGGAAGAGAGGATTAACTGCTTGGGAGGTCGATTAAACTGAAGCGATTTACCTGCCACATTCTCACAAAGTGTTCTTTCAACTTGTAAAGGTTGAATCTTGTTCCCAACACTGTTATAATGGGTCTTCATCCATACTCGAACTACCATATACTACTCTTGTATTTTGTCCCGTTGAAACCCAAAATGGAGTCCTTGTATGATGGGATTTGGTTTTGGCTAGTTGATAATATTTCGTTAGCTTGTAAGGCTTCTTCTACTTCATATTCATCAGCATCCACCATTCTATCAGATATGATGGAATCCTCCTTAACCTCCTTGTTTTCTTTTTTGTGTTTTTTAACCCTTCTAGCAGTAGCACTGACCTCCAGTGCCCTGTCCGGTGGCGTTTTCTGGATATGCTAGGATCATCCATCGGAGTTGCAACTTCAGGCGCAGGTTTCAAGAGAAAGCGCACTCAGAACTTTCTCATTGCTCAGGATCTTTATTTCTTTTTTTCCCCATTTTTGATGTTACATACATCCGATATCTTGTTCTGGATTAGGTTCCTCCCAACACAAATGTCCCCTCAAATATTGGAATACAAGACTCAAAAAATCTAGTGGGACCTACCAAAAATTGAATGTGATTATATATATATATATATATATATATATATATATATATATATATATATATATATAATCATCAGTATCGTAATGTCTATCGTCAAGCAAACAAACTAGACAAGAGGCGTTTAATCCTTTGCGAATTAAGGGTTTTAAACCAATTTGGACACAACCTATGTGTAAATAGTTGTATTCCTTTTTATGTTCTAAAACCGAGTTTTGCGAAAGAAGACAATAATCTTCATTTTCAGGATGGATAGGAATTGATTCTTCAACTGTTCTGATTACATGATCAGTTTTGTTGAACCAATTCTTATCATGTTTTTGATAAAGAGCGTTGGGTGCCACGATTGGCAAAGTCCAATTATCGCATCCTTGGTTTTTTTTTTTCAAAAGAAATTTCTTCTTTGAAAATACATTTGGATGTTGATGATTTTAAACCCTCATCGTTTAGCGAATTGTTTGAAGAGTTTGAGTGAGCAGTCGAAGAACTACTACTACCGCGTTTGGAGAAAGAAAATGAATGGAAGAGCAAGACATAATTTAAATTACAAAATTTAAATTACGGAATTTAAATGGCAGAAAGTAAAGGCTAGAATGAAAGGACAGAAATAAAAGAAAATTAAAGAACTGACCCAAGAGGACCGAAGGGAATGGAATAGTGATGGCCAAAGTGAGACAAACATTTTGCAAACTTTACAACATATGACAATGGTCACAAATGCTTATCAAACACAACATAATTATTCTGAAGAAGAAATTACTAACCTTTTAGTATCCGGATTCACTGGACAACTCAAAGGTTGGTGGGATTTTTATCTCTCTTCTGAAGACAAAACAACAATTTTTACAGCCATTAAAACCCAATCAGATGGAACACCCATTACCCACAATGGTAAACCAATCCCTGATTCTGTAAACCATCTTATTTTTACAATTATTAAACATTTTATTGGTGATCCTTCTTTATGGCAAGATAGATCAGCAAAACTTTTGTCAAATCTTAAGTGCATAACTTTATCTGATTTTAGATGGTATAGAGATACTTTCTTTACTCGAGTTCTCACAAGAGATGATGACAATCAACCTTTTTGGAAGGAAAAATTCCTAGCTGGATTACCAACCTCTCTTGGTAATAAAGTTAGAGAAAAACTTAGAAACCAATCAAACTTCAACAAGAAACAAACACTGAAGCCATATCTCAACTCCAAGATATGCAACTTACAACAAACATGTTACTCCAAAATGAGCAACTCACAAAATCTCAAAAAGATACAACAAATCAAGATTCTGAAAATGACGAAGAAATTTCTGAACCATTTTTAAACTTGATTGACAAAATTCTTACTCAAAAATTTTATATCCATGCTAGAATCATTATCAATAATGATTTTATCTTGGATCAAATTGTTTTATTTGACACAGGAGCTGATGCTAATATGATTTTAGAAGGTATCATTCCTACCAAATATTTTAAAAAAATAATCGAACGATTTAATAGTGCCAATAAGTCACGATTAGACGTACGGTATAAAATTTCAAACGTTGTTATTGAAAATGAAGGTTTCAAAGTTAAAACCCCATTTTTCTTAGCCAAAGTTATGGGAACCCAAATAATACTTGGTGCACCTTTTGCTAAGTTATTATTCCCATATATGACTGATGAAAATGGAATTTCAAAACAACATCTGGGCAAAACTATTTTATTTCCTTTTACCCAGAAACTCAGGATCAAAGAATTAAACATTCTTTCTTCAAAACAACAGCAAATCAATTTTTTGAAGGAAGATATCTCCTTTAAACATATTGAATTGTTTTTGGAGGTGGAAATTCAGAAGAAATTGAGCCTTCTTCAGAAGTTTTCCATTCCTTTCTTATAACATCAATATTTTGTAAATAAGGATATTCCAATTTTTGATCTTGAGCATAAGCATCAAACCAATCAAAGAAAGGAATATTTGTTTGTACTAATTCAAGGAATTTGTAATATTTTTCCTGAATGGATTTTCTTACAGATCCTTTGAATTTGTTTAAAAACCAATTTCTCTGAAGTGTATATTCCTCAGAATAAAATTGTTTTTGTAAAAATTGTTTATCAATTTGGAAAACATTTTCCAAAACACTTATATATATATATATATATATATACACACACACTTCCAGAGGCCAAATGTGTATATTGTGGTCATTTTGTTTAAAATTGAAAGGTTGTCTTTAACCATCATTATCATAAGACTTTGTTTTTGGAGTAAAATATTCTAATTACGCCTATGTTTTGCCTTAATTATATATATATATATCCTCTATTTTAAAAATTTATATAGATTTCTTTTAAAATTAAAATGTGTATTACACAAACCTCCCTTATGTTTTGATATTATACTTCTATATCCACCCAAACTATTAGTTGACATTAAGTTTGACTTTTAGAATTTTGTCTTACCAAAATGCCCCTCTTTAACATTAGAATTATACACACACACACATGTGTGTGTGTGGATCAGAAAAAATTACACCATCAAATTTTGATTCTAATAGATTTTTAACCTTTTAATATGTTATAAATTTATTAATTTTGAGATTATAAAATTTATAATTTTAATTTTTCACTATATTTATTGAAATTTATTTATTTTTAGTTTCTTAAATGACTAAAAATATATATCAAACATATTTTATTTATCAAATATAATAAACTATATATGTTTGAGAGATTGCATAATTTATTAAATTTATAATTTTTTTTTGCAAATACTTAGTGCCTGTTTTATTCACGTAATCGGAGGTAATGTAATAGAATGTAATGTAATGATGAATACATGAATTTGTTTGGCTCGTCATTAAGGAAAGATGATATATATGTATAAAAAATATTTGATTTGATTACACACAAAAATGAGAATATATGGGAATAATATAGCAAGAGACAAAATTATCTCTATCTACACATATATGTATAATGTATATATTAGGTTCCAAGTATTTTTTTTTTCCAATTTATGCAGTGTATGTGTTTGGTTCATAATAATGTTTTAATATTTAATGGTGGAAATATTATGAAGGGGCTAATAGTAATTTTTAATATTTAATGGTTTAAATATTATTTAATGAGATATTTTAATATTTTAAATGGTGAAATATAATTTTTTATTTTTAGTGGGGAATTATTTTTTATATTTTATCTAATTAATTAATTTTTTAAATATTTAATAGTGGTAATTAGTTAATATTTAATAGCATTTATAGATGGGCACTTTGGTCAAATTAAAAAAATTATAATGGCAATAGTGTCTTTTTCACTTGATTACATGATATATGCATCCTCATTCATTAGTCCTAACAGTGTAATCCTAATTATATCAAATGATGTAATTAGGATTACAAAATGTAATCATCTTTTTTTTTTTGCCTTAAAAAATGTAATCGTCTTTATATTATATAATACCAACCAAACGTTGTTATTGGTTTATTACATCAGGATTACATGTAATCATTTCCCATAGGATCGAACCAAACAGGCTATTAAGAAACTTACTCAAATTTTAAAATTTTGTGATATTTACAAGCTGTCAATTAAAATTTGGGATTTAGTATTAAGGGTAATTTAGAAAATAATTTTTAATTAAAAACATACTTTTAGAATATTCTTAATGAAGTTAACAATTTCGACTTAAGTGTATGTTTTCAAAATAGATGGGAGGTTTATGTAATTAAAGCAAAATAGAAGGGTTATTAAAGTATTTTACTCTTGTTTCTATTTGCTTTTTTGCTACACTTTTGTGGTTTATCCGCGTTATAGTAACAAACACTCTGACGTGAAATTACATAAAATCTCTCTAAACTTAGAATCATATACAAATAATCTTTTTAACCTTTAGAACCACTGTTTACAGAGCCGGACTGGACTGGACGGTCGGACCGGTTGGACCATCAGCCGGTCACTGAGGCGGGCCAGATTTATACATTGGACCGTTTTTCTGAGGGAGCCGTTTTGGACCGTAATTTAACCGTTTTTGAGTCGGAATCCGTGGTTAAGCCGGATACCGGACCGGTTTTTCAAAAACCGTCCGGTCCAATAAAAAATATGAAAAAAATATTTTTTGCTGCACATTTTTTTAAAAAATTTTGATGCTGCAAAAAAAATTTAAAAAATGGCATATAAATTTTAAACATATTACTTTATTTTATTTATATTATATGTTACTAATTTTAATAATTTGGTTTATTACAAACAATTTTATAAAGATGCTTTTGAAGAAAAAGCCAATGAGGTTCATCCTCAAGCTAAGGATGAAATTGAAAGCACTGAAATTAGAGTTGAATGTCTTAATTTTAGATCATTTTCTCAAGAAGATGATAACATTTACCACTCTAGTCCTATTTATAAGTCACTTTTAACTAAATCTCACATACAAAGGAGATATAGTTAACTCAATGATTATGGGGTAAATTTACAACTATGCCCTCATTTATGAATAGGTACTTTTTAACTATTTTTTCTCTATCTATCTTTAAATTATTTATTCATTTGTATAATAAATAGAGGTAAAATTGTCATAATCTCATTTATTACACTGAAACTGAACTTATAAATAGAACCAAATTTTTTGGTTAGGACTTATAAATATGATCAGAGTGATATGATCTAAATGCATTTCAAGAGACTTATACTTAAATCAATCAAGAGCCATCAATATTTAACAAGTCATAAAATCATTATTGTTAATATATTTTGTTAGGTTGATGATTGATTTAATGTTCTTCTTTAAATGGTATTTTGTGACTTTATTAACTTCCTATGAAATTAGACTAAAGATTAATTGTAATATATATTATTACATCACCGGTCCGACCAAACGGTTCGACCGTTTCAACCGGTTGAACCATGACCCGCTTACCTTTCCGGCTCGACGTCCGGTCCGGCTTTTAAAACATTGTTTAGAACTTAATAATAAACACTACTCTTAAACTTTCAAATATATGCAGATACATAACCCTTTAAAATTTGATGCAATTTTTCATTTTTGCTTCTCAAGATAGATTTATTGTTTTAAATATATATGAGTACATTTGAACCTTTTTTTTTTTCAATTTCAGACTAATTTAATAACTTAGCCGCATTTGATTGCATAGAGATTATTGGAAGTGCATTGTAATAAGGACAAGATGAAGTATATTGTGATGGAATATAATATGGAGATGAATTAATATATAATGAAATCATTATATACTTATATAAATACATATATGCAATAATACATATGGCCAGGGAACAAAAATCCTCTAAAGACCACAAAATTGGTAAGATGATCAGAATAATCATGAGTATAAAATGGCCTGTAAATGGTGCAAAATAATATAAATATTCTACAATCTGAAAAGATCGAACCTCTCATGTAAATGGAGTACGTATATAGTATAGTGGCCGGTGATATGCGTGGAAATGAATCTAATTAACTAACTAACTTACTCTCTCTCTCTCTCTCTCTCTCTCTCTAGATATATATATATAGTGAGTGGGTGCGTGGCATGTGATGTGAGGAGATTCAACGACACCGTTTTTGTACCCATGAAGATACAATTATTGTCTAAGGAAACGCCAAGGTCCTGTACCAGTTCCCATCCTGCAATTTCAATTTACAGTTAATTTAGTTAATTAATTAAACTCCACAAAATATCTTAATTTGCATTAATTGATTCACATTTACAAAGGCTGAACAAATATGGAAAAAAAATTTGGAGGGTAACTTGTTTTTATTTATAAGATAAATTATAAAATTATAGGAGTATTTAATTATATATATATATATGTCCCTTTTAAAGGTATACAATGACTTGTTATTGTACAGTGTCTTTCCCATTAAAGGCTTGCAAATAAAGTGGACATTAAATAAGGTGAGAATTGAAAAAATAGAAGTAGGTTTAAGGCATAAATAATTAAATTAGTTTAATTAATTGGTGAGAATAAATAACTTTGTCCTATAAATTAAAACTTAGGGAGCAGTACATTAGACTTGTAACATGAACCAAGTGGGATATTTTTTAAGATCCTAGAGGTAGATGACTCATTAACTAAAAATTGAAGAAATATGGTAATAAAATTTTAATAAAGAGAATGTCTAAGATAGAAAAGTAAGAAAAATTAATTAAAAAAATTTTAACCTCACTTCTCTAATTTTTAATTAAATATAAATTAAGAAATTTTTTCCTCCCCTCATACTAAACATCCCCTTAAGGTGGTAAAAAAAGATAATTAATTTAACTAATATTTTAATATTTATAAATTAATTTATCAACTCTTATATTTATGATCAGAGGGAGTAATAATTAATGTGGCAGAATTGGGAAAGGGGAAATAATAAATACCTCCAAATACCAGCAAGCATGCGAAGAGCCATATATATACTTAAAGCAATCCAGAGGCCAACAAAGCCTTTCATCTTATACATTGCATATTCTATTCCAACGCTCACAATTGAAACCAATACCTGATGATCACATATTTGAACAAACATTTAATTCATTAATCACTGTGTGTGTGTGTGTGTGTGTTTCTTATTAATTATATATGTGAGATTAAACTTGCCAGAGAAGTAGCTGCATATGTGAAATCAGATGCTCCATAGTTGACTCCGTCAAACACAAAGGCTAACGCATTGATTGGTTGTGTTACTGCTACAAACTGTTCCATTCATCAATTCAAATCAACATTTAATTAGTTAATTATGAATATATAAACATTATAAATACATATATATAATATAATATAGTGGCTATATATAAAGGAACATACAGGGAGGCCAATTCTGACGAGTTGGAGAACAGTAGCGGTTTTGGAGAAGACGCCTGCTCCAAAGTACAGACCAATGCCTACTACCAGAGCCAGTCCTATTCCCATTACAAATGTCATCTGCATAAATAAATAAATATATAATTAATAATTAACTCTTAATTATACAACTCTAAAAAATAAGCATTATTATTATTACTTGAAGTACTCTTGCCGCTGCTGCTTTGGTCTTCACATAGTCTTTCTCAGCAAACGAACATGCTAGAACTGCCTGTCACCGATAAATAAATACAAATTTGAAGACTATTATGTTAAGACTACTTCATCAGGGGAGGGGAGTCTCAAAAATGAAGTTTGTCTTATTAGTTCAATTCTCATCTGGTTTATCTAGATTAATTTTGGATGGTCCATATTCAATTTAATTTTTTAACGTTTTAATTAATTTTTTATGTCAAAAGATTCAAAATTTAAAATAAAGACATACAATATTGTAATTCACAATTTTTTTGGAAAATATTTTTATTATTTATAAAATTGCATATCAAAACTTTTAAATTTATATAGTCTAGATCAGATTCTGGATATGATCCATATTTCATCACACCAATAGGCACACGATGCTTATCTCTGCGATGAACATTGAATGAGGGGATTTAATGTTCCCTTAGACTTAAGTGGTTTCTCATTCAGTGCTCATCACAATGATGAGCATTGTGTGCTCATCGCTGTCATGAAATCTAATCTGTTCAAATTTAATCAAAATTGTCCAAATTAAAAAAAATTTAATATGTAAATTTTTAAATGATAGATTCTTTTTTTAAAGTGATATTTATAAGATTACCTTTATTTTAAATTTTAAAAATATTTATAAAAGTAAAATTAAATCAGAATCCAAAATTAATGTAGATGGTCCAGATTGGTGATGAGCAAAAAATGTGCTCCTGACTTGGGTTCATAACAAGTGAGGAATATGCAATAACACGTTTTGGTTAAAAGAAATGACAGCAGGTCCATATTGCTCACTTGTTGTAGGTGTTTTAGATTAGTACATTCATTCCTTGGAATCACATAATAATTTTCATCAAATTTAAACTCTGCTTTTAGGCATATATACCTGAATAGCAACAGCTAAGCCATCAGCAAGAAGGGAAGTAGTAATCCAAACTTGTTGACATGTTTGGAAAGCAGCCATGGAAATGGGACCCAACCTTGTTGCTAATGATGCCGCAAATGTCACACAGAATGTTACTGCTATCACTTTTAACATCAACAACCCTCCTGATCATCATAATATCATTCACACAAACATATTTAATAATTAACATTAAACAATTAATAACATTATTTGATCAATTTAAGAAAGATTCTTTCACCGTTTTTAAGGAACCGGAAAATCTGCAAATCCTTTATACTAGGAGGTTTCAGATTAACTCTTCTCAGCAATATCAAGAACAGAGCCAGTGCCATCAAGTACCTGAAGCAAAGTTTCCCCATAATTAATAATAATAAAAATAGTGTATATTATTAATTAAATTAAGCAATCCAATCTCAATATTCTCGCACTAATTAATGAAAATAATATATTACTAGAGGAGTAATTAAGTAAGGCTTACTGAGAGATGACATGTGCAATGGCTGCCCCTGTCAGACCTAACTTGAAGTGAAATATAAGTAGTGGATCCAAGGCCACATTTAAGGAATACCCCAACACTAAATAAAAATCAAATCAAATAAAACTAATTAGTTAGAGGAAAAAAGTTTACTTTCTTTTAATTAATATTTAACCTTTCATTTAAAATTTGCATCTAACTTACATAATTTAAAATAAATAAAATATTAATAAATAAACCATCTAAATCAGCAGGTATAAAAAAATAAAGTAAAAAAATATGCACATCTATAAAGGAATAACAACAAATCAAGCTAATCCATTGAAATTATGATATTGATCGGTTTAATTAAGCTTAATTCAACTAATCTATGACTAGAAGGAGAAGATAATTAATTAATTAACTAAAAAATAATACCTACCAATAACATATAAGGGAGTTTTGGTGTCCTTGAAACCTCGGAAGATGCCTTGCATAGACAAAGCCAGAAGGACAGCAGGAGAACCCAGTGCTCTCAGTTTCAAATACTTTTGCGCAAGAATCAGCATAGGAGAACCCTTATTAATTGAAAAAAAAATACAAATCATTATACTTATTTGCTATAATATATATGTATATATGTATCAATCACTATATATGATAAAAAAAATGTATGAAAATTGATGAAAAGCATCTATTTGAAATATTTATTGTGTCCAAAGTACTTGAAATTTGTTTAAGCATAGGTTCAAATATCTGCAAAACATAAGACATTTTTGCACATTGCTGAAAATATGCTACACACAGCTGAAGAGAGAGTTGTATTGGCCAAAGATAAGTCCTTTATATATATATATATATATATATATATATATATATATATATATATATATATATATATATATTATCATAGGTATCCGTCTCGAAGTTTGTGGTTGCCCCTCCCACAATATGTGTCTTTTTTAAGATTTGAATTCAAGACCCAAAAAGATCTAGCAGAGCCTTATGTCACTAGATGTTGGTAAGATAAGTCCTTTTAAGGGTACAAAACTTTGCAAATAGGCACTTTTTAGAAAATTTTCCTAAAAAGTTATAGCAAATGATACTACAACTAAAAAATTATAAAAAGTGATTCAATTTTCATTTTCTAATTAATGATGCACCAAAAAAAAATATATATATATATATATATATAGGTAATGATGAAAAATAGCACACTTACTGGTTTTGCACCCATAAGAAGTAAAAGAGGTTTTGCAGCAAATATAAGGAGTGCTGCTTGGATGAGGCCAAGAATTGTCCCAAATATTAATGCTGTTGATGCTGATGCTATTTGTTTCTTCTTCTTCTTCTTGTTGCTCTTAGTAGTATTCTTGTCAGTAGAGGATGCCTTTGTCTTAGTATCTGATAATCATCAAGTATAATTAAATTTAAAGAGATCAAATAAATTATTCATAAAATTTCACTAGATAATTGAGTATTTTTTGACCTACTGATTTGATTCTATTTATAAGGCACTTCTATACCATGTTTTACCTGAATCAAGGAAAACTTTAAAACCTCTTTTACTACTATGCCTTAAAAATAAAGGAATGAGTGGGAAATGAGAATTCTCTGATCAAAGGCTTCTTTAAGATTCTCTTGTATAGCAAAAGCTCACATAGATAGGGACACATTCATATGCATATTATATAAACTAAGTGAAAGAAACATAGAAACTAACGTACCATGGGTGAGGTGATTGTCTTTTTTGAGAGAAGAATCAGTATCAGCATTATTCTCACTCATATCATCAGAGGATTTCTTAAAAGAATCTTTGACATCAACATTAGCAGAAGACGGAGAATTTCCCAGAGAAGCAAGAATCTTTTTGGGAAAACCTTTTTCAATGTCGTCGTCGTTGGATTGATTGTCCTCTTGGGCTACTTTAGTTGCTGTAATATGCTTGAGAGTGTCTTCTTCAGCTACAAATGAAGTAGTGATACTGACCAGAGGGAAGATGGTGATCCTTGAAGCTTGGTTGAACAGTGTTATGGATACTCCAGCAGCAGCAAGTTCCACAGGCCCTAATAATTAATTAATTAATTAATTAATTAATTAAGCAACACCAACAAATATATCAAGTTAGATCCGGATCTCTTCAGAAATTAAGACTCAAGGATATAGTTAAGAAATTACACCAAAAAGTTGAAATTACCACTTTGATCCCTATTATAAATTTATAAGTCATTTTCCAAGATTGTCCCAATTTAAAGTTTGACGCAATATATAATTTTCCTTTTTTCTTTCTTAAGGAGTAATTCACAGTTTTAAATAAAGGTAAATTTGGAAATTTTTTTATTTTAAAACAAATTTAATAATTTAATTACCTCTCGTTTAGTTCTGGCAATGAAGTGATAGAAGATGACTTATAAGAGGGAGTGGCTGAAAGCATTATTGGATTCCAAGGCATAATCATTTTCTTTTCAAGTCAACAAAATGTGTGAGGAGGTGAGTTAGATTCCGAGAACTCAATATAACGGACATTCTAAACTTATGGCTTCCAAGATATATATCGAGGTGCTTATATATATATATATATATATATATATATATATATTATTACTACTGCCAACAAAATCCTTAGAATTCAAATTCAATCTACATGGGATATAAATTGTATACATACGTACATACTAATATTAATGGGAAAAAATTCTAGAAGTATACAACATTAGATTGTGAAGCTTAATTACGTACCCAAGTGACCAATGAAAGCAGTGTCGATGAGAGAAGCAATGGGATCAGCAGCCACAGCCAAAGCAGCCGGAAACGCAATTCCCAGTAGTTCCTTACCAATTGAATCCATCTTGAACACATTTCTACACCCACCACAACAACATTCATCCTTAAAAACATCAAAAACATTGCCCAACGAATGTATATACTTCCTTCATCCCTTAATATAAGATCTAGTTTGTTTGTAGTGTAAAAATGCACTACAAACTAGATCTTATATTAACGATAAAAAAGGAGGTTGTACTAGTATTTGATTACTGCTACTACTATATCATCATCCTCATCATTCTCCTTATACCAGCTCCATATATATATATATATATATATAAACAGACGCAATATAATGTAGGCGACAGAAAGAGATGAATCCATCAATCAATGGATGAACTAAAAGGAAATTAAGACAGATGTGGACAGGGTGATGAGTTGTCCAAGAAAAGTGTTTCAGATCAAAAAGTAGAAGATGATATATATGTGTGTGTGTGTGTTTGGTCGGTGTTAATATTCTGTAGTACCTTGCATCGTTGAAGAAAACAAAGAGAGGCATCTTCCACTTGTTGTTGTCGTTATCATCAACCGGTTCATGCACAGCAGTACTTCCATGACTATTGTCTGCCATGGGATTTCTTAAAAGAGCTAAATCCCAAACACACCCCTTAACCAAATCCAAGTTTGGAAAGTAGAAACTTTGGATTCAAATCTATCAGGTGGTGAAGGAGACAACAAAGACAAAGGTGTAAGAAATCTGCAGAAAGTTTCGAGCTTTTATAAGGATTTAGAAAATGAGAGGTTTCACGCATCTCATCATCATGCAGAGAATACAAACAAACAAAAAATTGAGAGGTGAAGAATGCTTTTGATGGAGTTCAATATAATTAATAAAGTTAATTGCAGAGATCGAAGAGTCATATATATGTTTCAGTTTGGTTATTATCACTAGCTAGAGACAGACAATAATAACAAAAGATATGTAGTCCAATGCGGTCAGGAATTGTCTCAATCAGGCTTTAATTGATTAATTAATTAATAGTAAATTAATTAACCAGTTAAAACCTTCCTCAGCTCTGAAAAGCCCTGATGGCCACATAGAATAGTAAGTCGCTTCAGAGTCAAGTAAAAATTAAAAAAGGAATTATTATAAGTATATATTTTAGATTTTATTTCATTTGGAGCCAGATGTAGAGATGGGAATAAGGGCCGGCCCTTGACGGGCCAGGGCCTAAAAGGGTCGGCCCTACAGAGCCCGGGGAAAGAAAAATTATTGTTTTTCAAAGCCCGGCCCGAGAGCATGTGGGCCAGGGCTGGCTCGCAGAGCCGAAAGCCATTTTCACAATATTTAACTATACGTCTACACGCCTCATGCAATAAAATAAATACAGTTACTAATTCATAATCAAATGTAAAAAATATAGTCCACAAGCAACTTATAGTTTCATACAAAGTATAAGAAGGCAAAAAGGTAAATACTCTAAACAACATGAAGGAATTTTGATTGTACTTCACTTTAAGTAGTAGACTCTGCTTAAGAGGTAAAAATATTAAGAATTAGTAAATTATCATCATATGTAAATTTGGCAATTTTATGGTTCTTAGGGAGGAGTTAGCAAGGACACGGATAAGAGGGGCAAGGGAATTAAAAAAAAAACTAAAGGGCCTAACAGGCTGGTCCTTTTAGGTTCAACTTCCTTTTAAGGCTCCATTTTTCAAATCCGGCCCGATGGGCTCGGCCCAATTTCCCGGCTCTAGCCAGATGTGTATTAATATGAAAAATTATTCGTTGGTTTTAAAACATAGGTATGTGTAAGAAACTAATGAAGTACTCCTCTATCCTATTTATAGAGCAAAGAGAATGTATTTATGGTCCCATTCACTAGGCACATCATTAAATTTTTTACTTGAATGTACAATTTCACCCTTCATTTTATTATAATGTAAATTATTATTTTCTTGGAAAGTTCAAAGTTAAATAGGGATAAATTTGAAAGTTTTTTTTTTACTTTTAATTAAGGAAAAATTAATAAAGTTTAAAGTTTTTCTTAGTCTATATGAAACATATTAAAAGTGTCTTATAAATAACATTAGAGGAGTATAAGGTCTTTGTGGGATCTGCCCCAGAATGTAATGCCACTTTGGAGCTCATCAAATCTATTACTCCTGCTATTCTTTTTATAAGATACCATTATTTGAATGAGTATATCCTTTTTTATAAAATACTATTTGGGAATATATAGATATTTAATGCATTTTTTTCATTTTTACCCTCAATTAATTACATGACTTTCTCCTCACTTTTTCCCACTCATTATCTCTTATCACTTTTTCCACTCATTCTCTATCCCACCCACTTTCTTTATAAATAAGGGTATTTTTGAAAAATAAAATGCATTTTTACATATTTATCATCCTTAACCAATTTTAACTAGCTTTTTTTTATCTATGTAATTCGGTTATTGGTATCTAATATAAAGGAACGAATGAGTACTTCCTATGTTCTTCTTATAAGGCACTTATAATTTGCATCTCACTAAAATCAAGGAGAGATTGTTAAACCATTAACTCTGTCCAAAAATAAAAATGATTTTCAACTTTGCCCATATTTAAATTTATGTGTTGAAAAAACATAATGAAAATTATTATATTTCCCTTACCAATAAGGTTGATTTAGTTGGTAATGAGTTGACTAATGATCTAGTTCAAATCTGTTGATGTGAGGAGTGAAGACCATGTTGGTTGATCTGTAAGTATTTTTGTAAGTCTTCTTTTAGTCTAGAGACATACCCTGACCCTGATAAGCTTCCAAGACCCAACTCATCTAAAATTTTTGTGTATATAGAAAAAAAAAGGAAATTATTATATTTTCTCACAATATCCCACTGATTTTTTGTCAATTGATTTGAAAACTTAATTAATTCTATGATTGTGTAATACATCATATGTAATAGCTGTACCCATGGATCAATTTTGAATACACACTCATAAAAAGAAAGAAAAAGACAATTAGGGTATATTTTCATAAGTCTCTAATTTACTAGCTATCTCCTAATATCAGGAAAATCCGGCTTGTTCATGAAGCTAGGAGACAAAAACTTTGTTTTTGGTGTTTTCCCAAGTTGAATCTCGACTTCAAATTTTGATGTATCCACTGAAAATGCGAGTTTTGATAAAATTATGTAATTGAAAAACATTTATTATACATTAGACACGTCGAATTTATTATAAAAACACACACACACACTTGCTTTGATAGCGACATAATTCAAGGGTTCTTCATGGAAGGATCCATGGACAGATCACCCGACTGGACATTGGGAAACTCATATCATCTCAGCAAAATCGAAATATTTTAAAATATAATGACCAGACCCAAAAACAAACACACACATGTTTTCTGAAATTAAATAAAAATCCAAAAGAATGCAAACAGTTTAAATAATGCACGACTCTCTCTCTCTCTCTCTCTCTACGTGTGGTGTGTGTGTACACACATACAGTACAAATAAATCTTCCCCAGTTGCATACTGACATTGAGAAAGAAGGGTTATTCGATTGATGAACTGTGATATCCAACAACTACATATGGAGCCATGCAGATAAAACCAATAATATTTCACAATTCCATACATAACTTAATTATTTTCATTTGAATATGTTTGACCACAAAACGTTAAACTGGTCGGTCGCTAATTTCATAATTTGAGAGTTTTCTGGTGCAGGTGCCGTACTCCAAGAATTTGTAACTTTTTGGACACACACACGAGTCCTTTTCTTCTCCCCTCCTACATTTTCTAACCAACTTTCCCCCCTACACACACTTTCGTTCGCTATTTTCTCCACTTTTTAGGCAAACAAACAGATGAATCTGTTAAAGTACAGGGCTAAATTCAAGGTTATCTTTTCTTGAACTTCCAACTTATATATGTATCTATCACAATGCAAAATAATTGAAGTTGTGTGATATATATATACATATATATATATATAGAGAGAGAGAGAGGGAGAGGGAGAGGGAGAGGGAGAGAATTACTCATCAAATTATGAAGCGGTTAACCTAATTAATTTGAACACCTATCTCGATCTGTACATGCATATAACATATAGTGATTTGAATCCAATATATAAAGAGTCAATGGGAGCAAAGAATTAATCTGAGGGTTTAGAAAAAGAACAAGGGAAAATTAATGTGCAAGTTTCTATAGTTTTGTCAAATTTTTAATCAGGCCTTTGTACTGTTTTTTTTTTTTTTACCAAATCTTTATAATTGCATTTGTGTTTTATTAGGCCCCTGTAGATTTTTTCTTTTTATTATATTATTATATTTTTACCTGATTTTTGACTAGGTTCTTGTCATTTTTTCCTTCCATGAAACTATAGGAATGACACCTGATTAAAAATCTAGTGATACTATATGAATTTGCAGATTAATTTTGTTAAAAAAAAAATAATTAGAAACCCAATAATATTATTCTCTCATATTTACAACCTCAGCTCCTGAGAAATTATAATTTGTCTTTCTGAAACAACGGACGGCTTCTATATATGCAATGTTACATTATAGCAGAAGCAATTATTGGACCATCAAGTTTTATTTTGTCTTATTTTGGCTACACTACTATAAATTTGGGCATATGTAGCGGCTACATTGAATTAGTGTCATGTACACTACTACAAATTCGGGCATATATAATAACTACATTGAATTAATGTCATGTATGTTGAGACAAGGGTTACACAAGGATATATAACATTTAAAAGTAATAATTATTTATGTGCACCGTCATGTATTATGAAGCGGAATTCGCAAAAACACAAATAACAGTTGTAGTTAATAACCGTAATTTATTTAGTTACAAAAATGATTGTTCTTAAGAGAAACCGTCATTTAACACTTACAAACGATTCATCTTCTAATCTTATATTAGCAAAAATATAAACATAAAGGTTATATCAATTGATTGTAAAGCATGAATAACAAAAATGACCTCTAATAATAAACAATTGTCATGTAAAGAACAAATCTAAAAAGCACATTTTCATAACCTTGTTTGGTCCAACACCAAGTACCAGTGATCTTAAGTTACTTTAGAGTAAAGTATTCAACTCTATTTATACTGACATATTCCTTTTGTTCTTAGTACTTTTCTAAAGATCACATTTTCATAACCTCGTCCTTCTCTCCTTCATCATGGTTAGACACCAAAGAGCTCTTTCCATTCGCATTTCTCCTCTTCCACAAGCTCCTCCTCCTTCTCCTCTGTTATGTCCCACAAATACCTCCTCCTCTTAACGCGTTTTAAAATCATGAGGGGTAATAGGCCTTAGAGCGGACAATATTGAGAGTGAGACGCTAAGATGCTATAAATGATATCAAAGCTAGGCTTGGGTTGATGTGGATTGATGTCCCAATGAGGACGCTAGGCCTAAAGGTGAGTAGAGTGTTATGTTCCACATCGGCTTGAGAGGGGAACAAAAGACACTTTCAAAGGGTTTGGATACCTCCCCCTCTCAACATGTTTTAAAATCATGAGAGGTAGCGGGCCTCAAAGCGGATAATATCGAGAACGATATATTGGATTGTTACAAATTGTATCAAAGCTAGGTTCGGGTTGATGTGAATTGATGTCCCAGTGAGGACGCTGGGCCCAAAGGTAGGTGAAGTGTTATATTCCACATCAGCTAGGGAGGGGAATGAAAGACGCCTTGTAAGGGTCTGAATACCTGCCCCTTTGACATGTTTAAAAACTGTGATGGGTGGTGGGAGTCAAAGCGGACAATATTGAGAGCGAGGCATTAGGATGTTACATCCCCCTCCTGGCCTCCTCATCATCCTCATACTCCTCCTTTACAAGCTCCTTCTCTTCCACCTCTATAAAGCTCCTTCCCCTCCTCCAACTCCTCTTCTGCCCCATCCTCAAATAGAGGCTCTGCTATAAGCGTTGGCTAACCTTGATTGCTCAACAAGGTGTCTCGCTATACATGCTCACAATCTAAACATGAAGTTGAATCTCATCCTTCATCATAATCAGGTTGTATATGATAACTTCCAATCAGACCCTTCATCTCCTTCCTTACACATCGATGATGTGCCAAGAGAGGGGGGCAAAAGGAGGACAACAGTAGTGGTGGTGATGACTAAAAACCACTAATATTTTTTTAATATTAAAAAATTAATCGTTAGGCCAAAGTAGCCCAAAAATATTTAAAAAAACAATTAACACTTCATAGTTATTAGTAAACAATCGTTACTAATGTTAGGCATTTTACAAGGGACATTCATAGTTATTATTAAATAACTATTACTTATGTTAGTAACCATGGCAATTTATCAGGACATGTTCGACTCTATAATGTAACCATTTCCATTCCAAAGGACATGTTCTACTGGATAACTCATGAAACCTTTCCATTCCACTTCTATTTAATTAACAAGAAATGATCTTTAATACTAAAGGACGCATTTGGCAGTAAGATAATCCATGAAACCCTTTATATTTAAACGTCCGAAAAATGAACCCCACTTAGCCACTTCTATTTCAACTTCTCATATCCAAATTTTGATTTTTAATTTTTTCTTCATTGATATCATGGAAAAATGCAAGAGCTCTTTTGGTTCATCATCTTTTGATCTCCCTGGGGTAAAACTAAAAGATGACTGCCATCCATCGACAAGCGTGGAATGGCTAATCCACGTGAACAATGACCTCCAACATATGGTTAATGATTACATAGGAGAGTAAGAACATATGAACCAGTGCTTGAAGGAAATAACCTCTCTCATTCGCTCTTTGATCAAGAAAGTGGAAAAATTACTAGAGAATGATGAATCTAATGATGCGGAAGATCCTTCATCCTTGTAACTTTTTTTTGTTTACTCACACTCTCATTCTCTATTTTAATTTTTTGTTTGTACTTTGGGGTTGAATAATCAACGTCAAAAAGTATTATAAAAATAAATAAATAACGGTTATTAAGTCAAACCTATCACTTTTTAGAATACCATGCCAAATACCTAACGGTTATTAAGAAAAAAAGCGTCACTGTTTACAAAACCAAACGATTTTAATGTAAAACCGTGAACTTACATTGAAACGTTCATTACGGTTGTAAATTAAGAATTGTAAGAAAATGCCACCTTTCATAACAGTTCTAAACTTATAACCGTGAGCAAGTTTCGCCAAGTCTTTTAAAACTCCCCCTATCTCACACATCTTCACGTTCCCAAATCATTACACTTGTCTTTGATTAAACGTTACCTACAATCCTCAAACTTTGGTTGAATTTTCCGTCTGTCTATAAATGCTTTCAGGCAAACCATATCCTCTATTATTGCTTTCTTTGAACTTCGGTCTAATAGCCACACGAGTTACTTCAATTGCTTTAACTCACTTTTTCGTTTCAGAGCCCTAACTAGGTCGCATTCCTTCGTGTGCTATTTTCTCCTTATTTTTAAGTATGATTTCTCTTCTTCATTTCGCATTCTCTATTCTCTATTTTGCATTATGCATTCTCCTTATTTTTCACTTTATCTTACCCAGCTAGGTTTTGACCTTAGTTGTGCATCATGTTCTTTTACAAAACTCATTGCTTTGTTCCCTGTGGTTGACTGAATGAGTTTTATTTTCCAGTTAAAATGGCTAGTTCTAGTTCCCCCAGCAATGATAATGCCCCTAGTAAACCAGAAACTTGACCCGGGAATAGGTGTTAGAAGAAGTGTAGGATATTGTAAGGAGGGGCCACTGAGCCTTTACTTTTATGAATGAAGCAAAGTCTTTGGAGAGAAAATTTGATGTGATATGGAACAATAAGGTTCAAACTTTTGAGCCGTCACACTTCATCAGCTATATCGTCTTAACGGTAAGGACCAACATTCCTAAGGAAACTAGCGTTGGGTACAGAACAAGTACACAAATATTATTTAGGACAATATCAGGGTATTTACTTACTATGTACTTGTAAAAATTGTTAACTTGAATTGTGTGCTTTACAGTCTGCATATGATACAGATGAAACTTACAAGAAATTTGTCTTCAAGAAGGCTAGGGAGGCACCACGCACATTATGTCATGTATTGATGAAGGCGTATTTGTAGAATCCTGAAGAGGCTGATGAGATAAAAGTTCCTTAGGATCTCCAATCCACGATCAAACCGAATGAGTAGAGAGAATTTGTCATCTCATGTTGCCAGCCGTCATTCTAGGTAATAGTTATTCGTAACTCATAAGACCTGCATGTATCTATTTAATATTAATTGGAGTGTTGTGTGTTTTCGTAGGAAATAAGCTAGGTGAATAAAGAAAGAGCGAAGAACAATAAGTATCCCCATATGGTAGGGCGAATGGGGTATGCTCAACAGTTGTCCGCTAAGAGCGGTGATGGTAGTAGACCCCCCTGTAATAAACTTTGATCGGTGGTAAAGTAAAATAAAGATAGTTCTTATGACGATCCTCAAGTAAAGGAGGTCGTTGATAAAATGGTAAGTATTAATATTAGTCCCCGATTTATAGAAGTAATCTATTTAATTAACTATCAATATTAACATTATTGTTAAATGTACAATAAGCTATGTCCCAGGAAGTTACTTCACAAGGCTTCCTTTCTGCAGATGAGGATGTATTGGCCAAGACATTGGGGCCTAACCATCCTGGTCTTCTTAGGGATGTCAGCTTTAGATTGACCAAGAAAAAAATATTATGGTCACCAACAACCTCGAAGAAATAATAGGGACGAAAAATATGAAAAGCTCTAGAAACAATGTGATGAAATGCAGAAACAAATAATGTTTCTCACACAAGAGCTGATAAAGGAGATTGCACAAAGTAGCAAGGGGGAAATGGAAACCTAAGTACTAGAGGAAGCTGTACATTTCCAAGCTATGACTACCTGAGGGATTGGCAGAAGTTGAATGTTTCGCTGAAAGCCCTCGACACTATACAGCTACAATGGGCCACATGTTCAACCGCATGTAGGATAACATGATTCATAACTAGCCTATCCCTCCTAAGCATGTGAAGATACAAATCAATACCAACATTGACCCCAGCTATCCACTCCATGTCACTACCAAAGACACAGATAAAGTGGGAGGGGCTCTAGGTAGCTACGTTGCATGGCCTTACTGCTTACTTCAAGCATGTACGCTGACTAAGAAGTCCACCACTCAAAAGAAGCTCTACCCATAAAGTCCAAGATTGCAATAAATCCAAGCCCCTCATTTAGTCCAAGACTCCCATTTAGTCCAAGAAAAGGAAGTATCCCACCCCCAATGATCAATTCAAGAAGAAGTCATTCTCACATAGTAAGCCTGTTGGTGAATCTACTCGGAAGTCTCTCCAGGAGCTCGCTGACAAGTTCTCCCCTTGGAACCCATTTCCAATTTTCAAATCACCAAGCCTTAATGCATAACGAATATTATATTATAACCGTTATAATAGATCTAAAATAAATAACGGTTTGGAATTGTAATTCATCTGCATGGAGCATATATAGCACCCATATAGATGACAGTTCGAAACCGTTATATATGACAAATAATAATTGCATAAAAGGCTTTTTTTTTTGTAGTAGTGCAATGAAAGTTCTAAAAGGTTGCTTTCGACAACCAATCTGAATCATATCTAAATTAAAAAAGTTTGCACGTCTAGAATCAAAATAGAAGCCGAATGATTAAATTAAGGAATTAGAAAAAGCATATCTTTATTGCTTTAATTTCATATCAAATTTTATTTTGGTTCTTTAGTTTTATAAAAATATATTTTTAATTCTCTAACATTAAAAAAATTCCGACATCAAATATTAATTTATTTTTTAAAAATAAAAATAATTAGAAAAAATAATATTTGAGACTAATAATGTTAAGACTGAAAATATATTTTATAAAATTAAGGTAAGAATTAAAATATTATGTAAACTAAAAAGTTTTGGATGAATACATTATAACTTTTCTGATGTAGATCGCTTGTCCAAAAAGAACACTCACAAGTTTCAAGGGATATTCCCACAAAAGCTTAGTTAATATAGAGATTTAAATTATTTAATAAATATCTACACGCATGATTCATTGGCATTTTTTATTTAATTAAGTTATGGTACGTCATTAACAACCAATATTCAATATTCAATATATAAATTTAAATATATATATATATACCAAATATTTCATGTAAGCCAGATAGGGGTGTTAACTGCTAACCATATTTAAGAAAATAATCGAGATTGTTTAATAATCTTTGAACAAAGAGTGATTTTACAAATTAAGATCAAGAGAAAAATTCTGAATCAGAATCATATTCTAAATGTATAAATATGAAGGAAGGACCAACAGCAACAGCAACAGCAACAATAATAAAGTATCCTAATTTAAATACCACATCGATCTCCACATGCAAATAATTAATATGTGTGTGTATAGTAATGTGAATCCAAGAAAATTGCTTTGAGAGCCAAAAAAAAAAATCATTAGAAGCATACCGGAAGGAAAAAATTGTGCAAGAATATATCCTCTTGCAATTAGAACTTCATCTCCTGAAAGATTCAATTTGTCTTTCTAGACAGCAGCTTCTGCAGTGTAAAACATTTTTTACAGCAACTCAAAATATGCTACTGATGTTCTTAATTTATTTGTTTTATTTTGGCTATCTAATAAGTTAAGGTTATTCTTGAAAAGCTTTTATTTATTTCTATTTTGTCTCCCTGGTTTCTGAAGGGTTATGATGGGTACGGTGTGAGAGAGATCTCAAAGGGCAAAATGATCACAGAGGTGAATGAATAATTGAATATAAATAATATTTTTCGTTGATTAAAGCTACATGTTTCATTAATACTACTGGCAAATACAAATTTGAAATATTTATTTTAACTTCGATTTTTTTTCCTATTACAGTTTCAATTTATAAGCTTAAGGATATCAAATCCCTCCCGACTCAATTGTTGATGGCGGTACCGGTATAAATATTTCTTCTTAAAAAACAAGGAAGAAAGACATATAATGACCTCTAAAAATGTGAATCTCAAAAGATCTCTTGAGGTTTCTTAATTCTTTTGAAATCTCTAGAAACCATACTGGAATTAAGTATTTTGTGAAATTGCCTAATTTCTCTCACATACAAAAAAACATATAAAAAAAAAAACTCCCAACCACTACTGGCGTTAGAGCTCTAGTTGCTAGAGACTAGAGAACTTTTGGGAAAGTTAAAGATTGAGATTTAATTCCATCACCTTTTTGGTTCCCAATAAAAATAAATAACCATAATTGGGCAGCTAAAGCTTCCTATTAATATAGTGCAAAATATGCAACCTCCAATCCTTAATATAACATATAGTTTGTAATGTAATTTACACTAAAATATATATCTTATATTAAAGATAAGAGGTGATATAAGATAACTATTAAGCTTTAAAATATATGAAATGATAAGAACAATTTGACAAATAACAACTTTTGCATAACGCATGATAAGAACAACTTTGCCAACGACAAGTTATTTTTGTGTATTTTGCATTGACAAGTTTAAGTAGAAAATTGCATATGAATAATAAGAATAGCTAAGCAAATAAAAACTTAAGCAAAGCAAATTACAAGAACAATTTAGCCATCGACAAATTAAGTTTAATTTTTAAAATAATAATGATTGTTACAATAAAATCATCATTTAAAAACTAATGATGTCATGGTTAGACGATTAAAAATACACTTTTTAAAATTATGGGACTAACTAAATCTTGTATAAATAATAAAATTAGAGGACTAAAAGTGATTTTAATTTTTTTAATCCTATTATTCGTTTTAAGTGATATTGTTGTTACACTTATCTAGGTTTACATTGTCAATAATATACTAACCATTTGGTTGGTTGCTTTTGTAAGGAAGTTTTTTCATTCACGAGATAAGTTAATTAATATGAAGAACTTTTTTCATAGAATAATATTTAAAAATCAAGGAGAAAAAACATGACTTAATTTGCAATACAAAATGAAAATAGGCAAATGCATCCAAAAACCAATAAATTAAGAAAAAAGTTACGAAAATATATGAGCTTTAGAATTAGAGTACTGTAAATTTTAATTGTGATGTAATAACCATTCAATATAATTAGATTTTGGGAAAATCTCATATAAAGTTGCTTGAAATAGAGAAATTCTAAATCAGGTTGTTAAACTCAATAAATTCCTAATTAAGATAGTGACCCAATATAGGATTTTAAAATACGAATAAATGACTTTATTGCATTCCCCTCTCATCTATTATCTTTTCTCTCTTAAAAGAATTTTGTCATTTTGTAAGACTGAAACTTAGTTTTTAAATAAGAAGGAAAAAAAGCTTAGTTTTTAAATAAATGTGTGTGTGTATTAACATTAATATATAGTAAAATAAAATATGATTTGTGTAAATCAAAGGAATTTTCTGAAATAATTATCATGAATAATTCATACCAAAGAATAAAAAGAAAAACATAACCCCAATATCAATTAAATTATTTTTATCTAAATATTGTCAATAAAAAATTTTATTTTTGGCAGAACTACACTTAAATTTTTTTTTAATAAAAATATAACCAAACTTCATTAATCACACAATTCTCACGTGTCATATGTGTGATATTTAGTTTGGTTTTTTACATTAATAAATATTTTTTTAAAATTCCATTAATGAAAATATTTGATATATAATATCAAATAAGTAAGATTTTTGTATTAATTTAATTTAATTTTCTTCTCATTTGAAAAAAATCCAAGTCAAAAATAAAATTTTCTATTGTCAATATTTAGCTAAAAATCATTTAATTATTTTTGGGTCAGCTTACCTTTCTTTCGGCTTGAATTATTTTTGATGATCTTTCCAAACTACAAAAAAAAATCTATGATTTAGAAGAGTTTTGTTTCGACTTGCAAAAAAAGCATCTGAAACAGCAGCTTGGGTGTTTCCCAAACGCAAATGGGAGAGTGGTATCTCCATTGATTTCCTTCTCCATTTACTTTCCATTGAGTGTATTTACCATTAGATCAGTTTTTAATTGTTGAAATTTACCATGGTATATTTTTATTATAATGATATTATTTACATATTATTAAATCTCAACCATTGAAAATTGATCTAATGGTAAATACACTCAATAGAGAGAGAAATCAATGGAGACACCCCTCTCCCTTCTCAAACACTCACTTAAGCGAATCATATTTTGTTTTAGTATACATTATTGTTGTTTTATATATATATATATATATACTTATTAAAAAATAAGTTAGAAAGCACTAACACTCTTTTAAGACGAGAGAGGAGACAAAAAGAAGGTAATAAAGTTATTTAATCTATATTTTAAAATCCTAAATTGGGTCGATAACTTAATTAAAGATTTATTGAATTTATCAACCTGATTTAGAATTTTTCTATTTCAAGTAGCTTTATATGGAATTTCCCCTTAGATTTTTAAATTTCTATTGGACTATAAACTTATAGAAACTATATTCGGGCAAAAAAAAAACTTCTAGAAACTAAAAAAATCATTATCAAAAATATATTTCTATGAATTGAGTCACCACTCACCACAAAAAGTTGTTATTATAAATGTAAATGTTCTACCATATATGGAAACATTTTAAGTACATCAAACAAAAGTTACCATTAATGACAAATATATCTTGAGATTGCTTACAAGACTTTTTATAACCTATTCCCTTGTTGATAAACTAAAAATTTCTTTGTGCTAAAACTTTTAATGGTGGCCTCAAACGTCACTTTCTATCAGATATATTATTCTAATTATATTCATTTAACTACACAAAAATAAAATATAAAATTATGATAAAACATCACTAATCGTTGAGTTATTATTCAAATTCATATATATGATCATTACTTGCAGGAGAAAACGAGAAAGTATGAAGGAACAATTCACATTTGGAATCTCTTCCTTACTACAATCATCAATGTCAATTCTTTTATTTTTTGGGGCCAATATCATATGAATATCAATATTTAATATAAAATAAAATAATTATAGTTTTGTATACATCATCGAGTATTTTATAACTTTGTTTAATTAAACTCTTCATTGACAATTCTCCAAATATTTTTGTAGAATTTAAATGTTTAAAAGATGGATACAATAATCTATTGATGTATGCGTACGTGTATGACAAATACACTGACACTAACTCGAAGCTAAGCCATCTCCATATTTCCATCATACATATGCAAGCATGGCGATCAATTTGGCCATAAATTTTATATTATTAGCATAAAAGAAATAGCTATAAGTCGAGGAAGCTATATATTTGTTGATTAAAAATCCCCTAATTAAGAGTTAACAACATAAATGAAACTAGCCAACTCACATATCATATAGTCATTTTCCATGCATGCACACATATACTGCTGATCTGAGAATAATTAATTAAGAGACCAGAACGCATAATTAATCAAAGCAAATTTGGCCATTTTGATTAATCTTCCACATACACACACACACACACATAGAGGTTAGCTTGCATACCTTGTTTCCACAGTATAAGATTTATGATATAGATCTCATCAGAATCTGATTAACTTGAACTCTCTTCCTCAGTTCCTTCAACACACACACACTCACAATATTTACACACACAACCGGAGAAACACTTCCCTCTTCTTCTTTAGGCCCTGCCCAACTCTCCCTTCTCTTTCTGCACTCTTAAATATTAAAGCATGTTCACAGAGAGAGAGAGAGAGAGAGAGAGAGAGAGAGAGGGGGGGAAGTATATATATATATATAATTGCAAGAAAATTAAGATGGTGGACAAGTAGTTAAATTAATCGATAAATTTATAGTACGTACGAGTATTAGATAAAACATGCGTATAGTTATGGTCTTGTATATCTTTACTGGTTTGTGTAGAACTTTAATAATATAAATGACATTCATCAGAAGCTTTTCTTTTTTTATTAAAAAAAATCTCTTTTAGATATTGTCATTTAGTGAAACTACTTTCTGAGAAAGATTGATATGTCCACCACCAAAAAAGAGTAGTGACAAGCAAGCTAGCTGTAAACCTCAACAAATTGAAGTGGGCGTCTCTCTCTCTCTCTCTCTCTCTCTATATATATATATATATATATATATATATTAAAGGAAAATTTCAAAAAAAATACCTTTTAAACTTCAAAATCTCGTTGACAAAGTCGTCAATGGGATTAACAAAAATAGTAATGCAAATAACAAATCATTTTATTGTTAAATCACTTATTTGAAATTTTGAAGATTAAATGATATTTTTTAAAAATTTTCCCTTATTTTAATAGCTTTTCTTTGCGAGTTCATAAGTTTTTGTGGTGCTGCGGACTACGTAAGAATTCCATTATATATAGAGAGAAGGCTCGACGTTACAATATTAGTTAGAAGTAGTCACGAGTCTTACCTCAAGTTATTTGAAGTGAAGTAATGGAAAGAAATTAAAGAGGGCAAGAAAAAATTGAGACTCACTTGTCTGCGCGCGCGAGAGAGAGTATAAGATCCACGCAATAAAAGTGAATCCTATATATATCTTTATATAAGTTGTGTCTTTCTAACTAGCTCTTTGTTTGATTTATGTAAAGTTCATTTCAAAAGAACATGATATATTAATGAAAATTTCTGCTCTGGTGCAACCTTACCTAACTTTTGTGGTTTCAATGTAAAAGTTCACTTTTTTATTAGCATTATATCTTTGTCACACTTGTTTACTATGTAACAACTCAACGTGTACTTCAATATTTGTGTCTTACATACCTACTCCCTCCTTATAAGCTTCTATTTACCCAATTGCGTTATTTAAGAAAATAAACTTTTTTTTTAAATATGATGACCTTATTTATAAGTGGGTAAATGAAAGAGGATAAAAATTAGGGGTAACATTCATAAAAATACATTTAATACCCAGACAACACAAAAAATGCCCTTATAGAAGAAGACGACAGATCAATTCAAGAAACAAGATTTTATAAATAGGGATAGAGGGAGCATATGTTTATTAATATATACAATAAATATGTTTGACGCTGTTTTCTTAGACTATTGCTGAAAAATTTTCATTACTTAACTACTTAAGTAAGTAGTTAGGGAGTTCAAAACTGTTATATGAGTTAATAACCTAGTATTTGGAAGAAATTTATCCTTGTCGCGGATTTGCCACGTACACTTGCATCACTTGTCTATTATGCAGTGTAATAGATATGGACAGGACCGGAAACTGACGAACTGGCCGATAAACAAGTCCGGTTCGGTCATCAACCCGATTCAGTATTTTTTTTAAAATCGTTTTTTTTTTAGAATTTCATATTAATAATCTTAAAATCTTCAATTTCTCATCGGTTTGGTCCCATGTTAGCTCCGGTTTGACCCACTGACTCTTGACCCAGTACCCCAGCCGGTCCAGTGGTCACTCCGGGTTTAATTTCAAAACTAAATTAGGCTTGAGTTTTTGGAAAATTTCATTTAGTTCCTATGGATCGGAAGAGGCTTAGTTTCAGTCAACCCCCAAAAGATTTTAAAACTTCACTGCACCCTCTGGAGTCAAAATGAAATTTAAGTTTTGTGGGTGAAAAGACAATTATACCCTTATACTTTATTTTTTGAATCTCCTTATTTTTCTTGTGAATTCCCTCATTTGTCTTGCAAATGACCAAAATATTTTTAACTCTCTAAGTTCTTTTAAATCTCTTTATTTATCTTGTAAATGCCCTTATTTTTCTTGTGAATGGCCAAAATGTTATTGTTAACTCCCTAGTTTCTTTTAAATTATTTTATTTGTCATATAAATGTACTTATATGTCTTATAAATACTCTTATAAAAAAATAAAGTAAGAACATTATTATCTTTTCACCCACAAACCTTAATTAATTTCATTTTGACTCAAGAGATATAACGAAGTTTCAAAATCTTTTGTCCTTGACTGAAATTAAGTCTCTTTCATAGGAGCTGAATGAAATTTTCCCTTTAATTAGTTTTTGTTTTCCTCTCTACGCGTGAGTTCATTATATATACACAAGTTATGAGCTTTTTAAAAAAAAAAAAAACACACACACACACACAAACAAGAAAAATCATATCCCTGCTCATTCAATTTTTTTTTTTTTTTTGCCAGAGTAAAAACTGAATTTGTACGATGCAAATAATCAAACAAGAACAACTTGCTAGGTCGATCTTCTTTCAACAAACTCCATCTCTTGCCTAATAGGTGGTTGATCAAGAATACCCGGCTTGTTCATTTCCATATATAGTGGTGACCGTTCATCAATAGATTAAATTAATTAATCCAAAAGCTGAATCCCTATTCCGAGCAATAAATAAATAATAGAAAAATAAAAAGAAGATTAGTGTATCTTGAGGATGGTTTTTTATTATTGAAAAAGGATTAGCTTTATATATATATATATATAAGCACATATCATTAATGTTATTACTAGTTGGCGAAACAAGATTACCTATTAGTGTGCGCTTTTGTTAAAGTTATTTGACCCTAATACACACACATAATTGATCATTACAAATTAATTTATATTGGCATTATCATCTGACATTTCTTTTCTTATAAAAAGATAAAAAATTAATAATAATATCTGATCATGAAATTATACATGTATAATATAATGATGCATGATAAAGTGCATCACATGATGTACCAAATTAAAAGCCTCCTATCAACCTTCGCGGAAAAACCACGAGCTTGCTTGCTTTGCTTCTATTAAAATATTGGCGAAAGTACAGTATACATTTAATCATCTAACTTTATAGAAAATTTTAGTTTGGTCCTTTAATTTAAAATGTATATTTTCAGTCTTCTAATTCCAATACCATTTGTCTCAAATAATGTTTTTTTTTAAATCATTATGTTTTCAAAAAATTAAAATTGATATCAGTATTTGAGAATTTTTTGTTAATAATCAAAATTCCAATGTGAGCATTTTTTGTTAATGATGTTAGGATTAAATGACTCAAAAAAACATCTCACTAAATTGAATGGCTAAGATGAAACTTAATGTAAAGTTAAAAAAATAAAAGCACACTTTTTCCTTAAAATATAATAGATGTACCATTAGTGACTTCAGGTGGTAAAAAAAAAAAAAAAGCACTGTTAGTGACTTATGCTAGAGATATATATACACACACACTTTTTGACCATGATTTAGTTATTGGCCGTGCTATTTAATTAATTATTTATTGCTCCAAAATATTCTCATGGGAGTAATTTCAGGCATAGGATTTCATGCACTGCACTATCTCAATCAATCATTCATGACTTAGATACATTGTTTAATTAATCAAATTGCACGATGTATCTTACGATGTTTAATGAAAGTAATAAGGTTTTAGGTACCCGATAATTTTTCTTTTTTTAAAAAAAAGTGTTACAAGTATTGATTCAAATAATTGTAAATTTAAGAGTCGTGATTGCAAATGAAATATTTTAATTTCAAATAATGTAACTTCTTAATGTATAATTAGAATTCCTATTATTAATTTGATCTTTTAGGACTGAAATGTCATTCTGCCAACAATCATAAAGATGATATTAAGGAAGTGGCCCGTCAAAACTCATATATAAGTATCTAACACACAGACACATAATAGATATGAGAGGAATGAGAATCCTCAAAAGCCACAAAACTATTACTAAAATGATAATGTTTAAATGGTACAATAATATTCCACAGTAAAAAAATATCAATATAATCACAATCTGTAACAAGAGATTATAATTATATATATAACTGTATCCTGCTTTCACATCTATATTATGGAGCTTATTCTTTAAGAAAATGCCAAGGTCCTGTTCCTGTTCCCATCCTGCAATTTCAATTTAAACAAATGAAAGCACTTAAATTAATTAAATATCATTGCAAATTGGTAATATTTTCAACAAATAATCATGTTGTTTGATAATTAATAATGAAGGAATTAATAATAATATGGTAAAAAACCATTATATACCTCCAAAAACCAGCAAGCATGCGAAGGGCCATATATATAGTCAAAGCAATCCATATCCCCACGAACCCTTTCATCTTATACATCACAAATTCTAATCCAACGCTCGCAATTGAAACCAACACCTGACCATATCAACAAACAACATATCCTACTTAATTCATTAAGATTAATATATATACATATATCGTTTATTATTAATTATTACCTCCAATCCTTAATCTAAGATCTAGTTGACCAAGTTGGGGAGATTAATAAAACTAAATAAATTACTTAATTATAACATATGTTACATGATCTCTCTAAAACACTTAAGAATATCACTAAATTATATATCAGTTTATAAGTAGCGAGACAAATTTGTTTAGAGAAAAATGATGATAAATATAAATACTTTGAAGTAATTTATTTAGCTTCTTTTATTTTTCCTAATCAATCAACTGGTTTTGATTATGTATGTATGTATGTGAAACTTGCCAAAGAAGCAGCAGCATATGTAAAATCAGATGCTCCATAGTTGACTCCGTCAAACACAAACGCTAATGCATTGATTGGTTGTGTTGCTGCCACAAACTGTTCCATTCATCAGTTCAACACAACAACATTTAGTTTCCAGTATTCGTATAAATGAATGTGTGTGTGTAAAGAAGAGAGAATTGTTGTGTAGTCCCACCTAAAGAATCTAATTACTAAAAAATCTCAAAAGTGAGTAACATACAATAACAAGATTTGGTGCAATAAATGATAACAAAATATGGCATATTGAAAACTAAAGAGACATTTTATTGATTAAATTATTTACGTGGGACTGCCCCAAAAAAGAAACTTACAGGGAGACCTATTCTGATGAGTTGGAGAACAGCAGCGGTTTTGGAGAAGACGCCAGCTCCAAAGTACAATCCTATTCCAACAACAAGAGATAGCCCTACTCCCATCACAAAAGACATCTGCACAATCATATATCCAACAACATAATTATTAAAAAAATATTTACCATATGTTGAGAAAAATGAATTATTAAATATCATAATTATATTCAAAGTTTCATTATATTACTTGGAGAACCCTCACTGCTGCTGCTTTGGCCTTTTCATAGTCTTTCTCAGTAAAAGAACATGCTAGAATTGCCTGTCATCCAACAAAATCAAAGTGATGATCATACTCCAACCTCGAATTTTAAGATGTACTATATATATTTATAAGTTGTCAATAGTATGACTCTATTTTTCAATACAGAAAAAGTTTAGGTCAGCTGGGTCTCAGTGGATCATCACCGGGGGCAGGACATACTTCTAGGCTTAAAGAACGATTATAGAAGTACTTATATATTGCCTACCAACAAAGTCTTAATAACACTAGTAGCGGGATTTGAACTCATGACCATATTTATGGGTTATGAGACAACTTCTTACTGACCAAACCAATTTGTCGGCGACTCATGACTTGTTAGATGAAAGTGATGAATATAGTATGAGTTATTTACCTGAATAGCAACAGATAAACCATCAGAAAGAAGAGAAGAAGTCATCCAAACTTGTTGACATGTTTGGAAAGCAGCCATCGTAATGGGGCCCAATCTTGCTGCTAATGAAGCTGCAAATGTCACACAGAATGTTACTGCTATTACTCTTGCCAACAACAGCCCTCCTGCATGCACACGTACATAATACTTCCAAGTGTCAGTTTTTATAATTAATAATTAAAGTAATTCACTCATAATGATTTAAGATTCTCACCGTTTTTAAGGAAGCGAAAGATTTGCAGATCCTTAATACTAGGAGGTAACAGATGAACTCTTTTCATCAATATGAGAAACAGAGCCAGTGCCATCAAGTACCTGAAGTATTTACAATGATATTAATATTATATTCTTACAATAAATCATAATGGTCAGATTAATTATTAGGATAAAAGGATGATTCATTAGGACTTACTGTGAGATGACATGTGCTATAGCTGCACCTTTGAGGCCTAACTTGCAGTAAAATATAAGTATTGGATCCAAACCCACATTTAGTGCATAACCTAGCACTGAACAAATATCAAATCAGACAATCCAGAAATTAATTAAATACGTTCACTTTAATTTACTAGTTAAGGCCCAATATTATAAAACATAATTAATTTATAAGAAATTAATTGATCCTACCAATAACATATAAGGGAGTTTTGGTGTCCTTGAAACCTCGGAAGATTGCTTGCATAGCCAAAGCCAGAAGAACAGCTGGAGCCCCTAGTGCCCTCAACTTCAAGTACTTCTCCGCAAGAATAAGCATAGCTGAGTCCTAATTAATTAATTCACCAAATTCAAATCATTATATTAATTTTCCGTACAAAATTCTGATTTATCCTTGATATGATTATATACTTCTTTCGTCTTATTTATAAGATATTTCTAATGTGTTTCATTGAAACAAAAAAAAAACTTTCAACATTATTAATCCTATATTAAAATTTTACCGTTTTCCAATTTTATCCTTATTTAACAAGAAATAGTGATTAAGAACTAAGGAGTCTAATAACAATAAATTAGGTGTAAAATTGTATTCATATAATAAATTTAATGAGATGACTTATATTAAGAGGGGGGGAAAATACTCTATCTATCTTATAAATAGGACCATAGGAGTGTGTGTGTGTGTAGTACATAAAAAAATGTGTCTAGTTATAATTATAGAGGAAAATAGATACTTACTTGTTTGGCACCCATTGCAAGTAATAGAGGTTTTGCCGCGAATATAAGGATTGATGCTTGAAGGAGGCCAAGAATTGTCCCAAATATTAATGCTGTTGATGCTGATGCTATTTGTTTCTTCTTCGTCATCTTACTCTTATTCTTACTACTATTTGCAGCCAAGGAAGAAGAAGGCTTGGACGTATTTGTGTTGATATCTGATAATATAGCAAATTTCAGCTTGAAAAGCTTACAAATAAAGTTTTTTGTATACAAACTTCACTGAATAGATAAATATGTTTATATACACTAGGGTATATATATTTATGTATATACACTAGCATATATACTAGTATATATTTATTTACATGGCACTAGAGTCTTACTCTTATCACTATTTTTCTCCACATTGTCACGCACAGAGGCTTTGGGCAAAGAACTATTCATTTCAGTGTTTTCAGACGGAGAGTTTCTCAAATGACTCTCATCATTATTCTCTAATTTGTTGGGTAAACCTTTTTCAATGTCTGAAATTTTCTGAAGAGTGTCTTCCTCTGCCACAAATGAAGTAGTGATACTGACCAGAGGGAAAATGGTGATCCTTGAAGCTTGGTTGAACAGTGTTATGGAAATTCCAGCAGCAGCTAATTCCACAGTTCCTATGTATTACAGAATCATCAACAAATGAGAAACAAGTAAGTTAATCCTGAATAACAAAACATGTATTGTTATATAGCAACACGCGCGCGCGCGCGCATTCATGATTAGTTTAATTTATATATACTTAATTCAGAAGCATTTGATTGTGAAGCTAATACGTACCTAAGTGACCAATGAAGGCAGTGTCGATGAGAGAAGCAATGGGATCAGCAGCCACAGCCAAAGCAGCTGGAAACGCAATTCCCAGTAATTCCCTACCAATTGAATCCAGCTTCAACACTTTTCTACACCCACAAAAACACATCATAATTAATATTCCTCATTTCATTCAAATTGAGGAAAACTATGCATTAACAATATCTATATATATAACTAAGTATTTAGACTCACTGCCTTAAAATTCACTTACTTTCCAACTTTAATAATGTGACTTATCAATATAACAAAAATATTCCTTCTCTATATATATACCTTATAAATAAGATATATATTTATATATCAAGCCAAAAGAGTAGACGGTATATATATAAGTTGGAATTGAGAACACAATTCGAGATTAAATTGAACAGTGGATAATGATATAATTATCTAGAGAAATATGAGGGTCCCAAGTAAGGATTAATGTAATCACTAAAAAATTTCACAACAAATAAGTAGTATGGACCTATTGTTATTTCTTATATTAGAGCTTATTATTGCATGCTGCTTACTTATTGTGTAACTTTTTGATAATTATATATATTTTTTTTTGGAACCTCATGGTAGCAATTTTTTCTAAAATAATCTATAATATAATAGGTAATGTGTAGACGCTATATATATATACCTTGCATCTTTGAAGAAAACAAAGATAGGCAGCTTCCACTTGATATTATTGGACTCATGCACAGTACTGCCGTGATTGTCTGCCATAAGATTCTATAAAAAGAAGAGCCAAATTAATATTCCAAAACACCCAGAATTCAAGTTCCTCTTTGTCTTTCACCTGTTCCATATATATATATATATATATATATATATATATATATATATATATATATATATATATATATAACAGCGTGTGGATATAAATATAAAGGGGTTAAATCATGCCCCATTTGCGTTGGCCATGGGTTATGAAAACAATGGGCGGGCTATGCCCACCCATTTCTTTCATTTATCAACTCAACCCAAGTGGGTTAGTGGTGGGGAGTGGCTATCTTAATGCAATTTTATTTCATGCCACTTACCGCAGTGATTAATTTAATTATAAAATTCAACCTAAAATTATATGGACGAAGTTGGAGGGAACATTTTTAAACTTTTTTGAATAAAAGATCAAATGCATTACTAAAGTTAAAACGATGTACAATAAAGTACTTGTAGCTGAAAATAAGGCCGTCTTCATGTATGCCACATGCTTATCAATACTCCATCGGATTCTACATATGAGTAACAACTACCCGAACTACGTAGATCAAAAAATTAGTTAAAATTAATTAAAAGTGATAAATTTGTAAGAGCTGTAATTTTTTCCCTCAAATATATCATTATTTATAAAGACGATAACTATGAGGAAGAGAGTAGGTGGGAAAAGATATGAGAGACATATAATTAATTAGAAGTAAAAATGAGAAAAAAGTGCATTAATTTTTTTAGACAAACTCAAAATGCTATTTGTATATAGAACCAACCATACGTGAGAAAATGTTACTTTTATATATAGGACTAAAGGGAGTAAGAAGAATTAAGAGAGATGCATTGCCATTAATATTCCATGTCCATGTGTACGCAGACACAAACAAACACACAAATAGAATACCCAAATTAAACATTAAAACATAAACACACATAGATAGAACTAGCTTGCATACCTCTAGTAACTATATTTGTGTTTTGATAATAATGCTCTCAGAGAGTTTGAAACTTAAACTCACTCTCCTTTGAACCTAAGCTCCCTTATTTTGCTTTCTATGCTCACACAAGAACACCACACACCACAAACAGTATTTATATACACACATAAACCACTCAAAGTTCTTCTCCAACACATTTTGAATTTAAATATATTAAAGCCTGGACGTTAGGGAAGGAAGGTTCATCTCCCATGCGAGTTAATTAATTAGTTCAAGATGAAAATTGTATATAATTGCAAATTGATGGAGGACTAGTAATAATTATTTGAATCGATCGATATATGAAGACAAGACATGTAAGTGTCTGTATATAAATGTCTGATGTGCCTCAACAAATTTAAGAATCTAAAGCTTTTTCTGATCTGTTAGATTCGATGTTTTCCAACAAGGATATGCTCAATGTTCTTTTTATAAGCAACAACTATTTAAATTATACAAAATGAATTGTTGATTAAAATTGGTTAAAAATAATAAATATGTAAAATATATAATTTTATTTCCAAATACACCCTTATTTATAAAGATGATGAGTCTGAGAGAGAATGAGTAAGAAAAAAATATGAGTGACATATAATTAATTGAGGATAAAAATAAAAAAAAAGTGCATTAATTAAATTTTTGATGATGTCAAATTATTGTTTATATAAAGCACCAATCATATACGAGAGAATATTGTTTATTAATATGAGGAGAAGTAGTGCTTAATGGGAGTTGAAATTAAAGTCTGTGGTCTTGTGGGCTTCGTAAGAATTCCAATATAAGCCACCACACCCAAAACTTGGAAATTCTTCAGAACCAATCTGACCTAATTTTTGTGGTTTTAATTATGATATATAAACCTAATTATATTTTTGGTAATGATACATAAACCTCACTATCAATGGGCATTATACTACACTAACCAGCACCTTGTTTATTATATTTCTACTCTACGCGTGGACTTGAGTTTATTTTATATTCTCTCTGTGTAGGCGTGCTTTTGTGTCTCTCTCTCTTTACTAAAAGAAGGTAAGATATGACTAACGGAGTTGGGTCTAGCGAGTGAGGCTAGTTCCTCATATTGTGGTGAACCAAGATTTAAATACCTGTTAAGAGAGATATTTACATTTAGTGTTTAACAGTACCTCGAATAGGATTGTCTTTAATTGAAAGATATCTTACTTAAAAAAAAAGGGTAAGATATGTGGTCATTGTCATCTGACATGTCTTTTATTATAGAAATTAAAAGATAGAAATCACTTTGTAGGACATGATGATCTGCCATTGGCCCGCTATTATATATTTACACTTTCGTGTGCCTGCCACGAGCTTGCTTCGTTTTCCCATTTATAAAATCAAAATGTACTTGTCTTCGCTTTACCTAATACCTAATTTAAAATAAACACACTTAAATAAATATAAATTTTATACATTTTAAAAGACACCAAAATTAAAACGTAATTGTATCAATGTGGAGGAGGACAGCTATATATATGTCCCTTTTAATTATAAGAAATAAGACAAAAGAAGAGAAAATATCTTTCAATTCCTTAATTAGGAAGCAACTTCTGGAGGGCAATGTTTGGACTGTTCATGGTCATTCTCTTAATTTAATTCTTTTACATAAATTAAATAAATCAATTTGTCTTTAAAAATGTGTGTGTGTGTGTATATGTATATATATAGATACATACATATGTATGTATGTATGTATGTATATATGTATGGATACATATCTATGTATTTATGTATGTATGTACACACACATATACACATATTAGGAACATTAATAAAAGGGAAAATTGGCTAAAAGTCCATAATTGGAAAATTAATTGGTCATTGACACTTGGAATCTATAGTCCTTTAGAAGAAATAAATATGTAGAGAAAATGACAAAATTGCACACCACGGAAGTTTAGTTTCAATTTTTGGAGCATTTGCACTCTAACTTAATTTTCAGACAACGGAATGTCATTTGCAATTCATGGAAAGTTATTTGCAATTCGTGGAAGATTACTTGCAATTTAATTCAATTTGCATGCCACAAAAGCTCAATTGCAATTCCTAGAAGCTCATTTTGCAATTCTGTGGAATGTCATTTGTAATTTGTGGAAGGACATTATTTGCATTTGCGCTCTAACTTAATTTTCACATCACAGAAGATCATTTGTAATTTTTGGAAGGTCACTTGCATTTGCATTTGAGAGAAGGTCACTTGCATTTTTGCTTAATTTGCATGCCACGGAAGCTCAATTGCAGTTCTTGGAAGCTCAATTTTAATTCAGGGAAGATCATTTGCAATTCATGGAAGGTCAATTGCAATGCATGGTTTACCTTCTATTCTACTGATCTGTCCGGTTTACCTTTATTTCATTCTTTGTCTCGCTCCATCACCAAATTCATCATGGCTTACCACTACACAAGATCTATTATTTTTTTCTTTTTGAAATTTGATTTTTGTTTTCAACAAAGTTAAAAAGGCATAGGAGGGAGGGAGCGACATCAAAGATAAGAGAAATGGGGAGAGGGAAGAAGGCAGGTGTAGCAGCGATAGATAAAGTCGCTAAATCTGATGTGGTGTTGTAAGATGGATGCCGTTGTCATTGGTTGCCCGAGTCACCATTGTTCGTTGCTGAAGTTTGCTTGAGGGGGATATGGAGTTTGTGAAGGGTGAAGTTGAAAGTGAAGGAGACGATGAGGGAGTGGATGATAATGAAGGAACTTATGGGTGGAAAATGTGAAATGGTAGATTTTTATTTCATCATGGGTAGAGTGGTCATTTCATATGGTCACTTATTTCTCTCAAAAGACCTCAGGGCTTTACTTTTTTTCTAGATCCAATTCCCCAATTAATTTCTCAAAGGGGGATTTATCCCCATTTTTCCCTTAATAAAACCGTCTAGAAGGCCGTTAATGAAAAGGAATGAGCTAGCATAATGACTGATTGTTGATTACATATTAATTTATAATAATATAGTGTTAAACCAATAAAAACAAGCACTAAACTTCCACACACATATAGAAAGAAAATAATAAGTGAAAAAACTTGAAAAAAATATCACAAGACATTTTTTTAATTTTTTAAGATATTTTTTATATGACAATCTAATAGGGTCAGATTATTATTATTATTATTATTATTATTATTATTATTATTATTATTATTATTACATTTAAGCATGCTCAAATTGGAGATCTTGTGGTTAAGTGGCCAAAGCCTTGTCTACTAGGATTAACACTTGTTTGTAAAGACATTTTTTTTTGTATAAGAGACATATTGCCATTGTCATCCAACATTTCCTTTTCTTTTTTTTCCCCTTGATATTTGTCTCATCTGATATACTACCTCCGATTTGACTTTTATTGGAGAGATTAAGAAAACTAATTAAATAATTTTAAAGTAATTATATTCATTGTTTTCTCCAAATTAATTTACTTCGCTTATAAATTGATATATAATCTAATGATCTACAACATATAATATTACTAAGTAACTAATTCAGCTTCCTTAATTAATCTCTAAAAAAAAACTCAATTGTGTCTTATATTTAGAATTGGATATAGTCTTTTTTTATTTTAAACAAATATTCTCCTATTTAAGGTAATTATATTAACCATTAGTTTGTTAGATGATAAAGAACTAATTTCTTTCGCAGTTCCTGTTTTTTTTTTTATAAGAATTCGCAGTTCCTGTTAATTGTCATATATTTGTATTGGTATAAAAAGCAAAAGTAAGGTGAATGATTGTGCCAAATTGAGCCATATAATAATATTGTAACTTTCGTGTGGATGCCACGAGCCATCAATATCTAATCAGCAAAAGGTATCTCCATCAACATTTCCACCGATGGCCGGCTCCTATACAACTAATTGGCAAAAGGCATTTCTATCAACATCTCTCTCTCTTTTTTTCAAGGATTATGGATTTATCGGGGAGTCGTACTCTAATGACACTAAACTCCTCCCTTAAATATTTCTTAAATATAGAGTTGCGAGTTCAATCCCCTATTAATATAATTTGATAATGAAGGTGCGAATTATGATAAAAATAATTAAGGATCATGGATTTTGAAATGAATTTCAATAATAAATAGTTTTGGAAGGTCTTCAAATGTCATTTTCCCTTTAACTTTTGATTCTGTGCATTACTTTTGGTTTGATTCCGTTCACATTACCATATGCGGGTCATAATAGTTCTCTTTGGATCTAACATATAGAATTTGTACATATAAATACATAATATACTTTAATGAATGTATTTAGTTGGAAAATTTAAAATTAAATTAAATGCACATTTTCTAGAATAAAAAAATTGGCTTAAATTAAAAAATCTATCCAGTTTATGCTTTTAAAATTAACGTATCTTTTCATAAATATTCTTTATTGAATACTTCTTATTCTCTTAATTAATTTGAAGCACTTTTTCTAAGAATATCTTTTTTTTAAAAAAAGAATCTTTTTAGTTACTTTCAAGATTTTGAAAAATAAAATTATAGATAAATAGGAACATTAGAACTGTCTAGAAGGCGGTTTATATTTAAAAGCAATGGAGCTAACATAATGATCCATGACTGATTGCTGATTAAATTATATTAATAAAATATTAAATCAGTTAAAACATATAAAATAATTTTACACACATATATAGAAATAAAATAGCTAGAGTGGAAGAAACACTGAAAAGTAATCAAAGACTTTTTCTTTTCTTTTTTTCAAATAAGAGCCGTGTTGACACTGCCATCCGACATTTCTATTGGAATAAAAAGCTAAAGTGGGGTGAATGATTGTACCAAATTGAGTCATATATATTATTGTAACTTTCGTGTGGATGCCACAAGCCCGCAATATTTAATCGGCAAAAAGCCATTTCTATATATCAACATGTTTTTTTTTTAAGAAAATTGTGGAAAAATTTCCCATTTTAAATTTTATTGTCTAAATGTAACTAAAAACCTAAGGCCCTTGAGTGGATAGAACTTATTTTCAGCCCACAATACCACTTTACTTTAACTATATGCAACCATATCTTCAGTTTTATACATGGTTTAAAATATGTTGTACATGGTAAAAAAACGAAGAGTTCACCTAGCTAGATACTAAAACAAATTTCATGTATCTTTTTTTTAACCAAAAAAATTTCACGTATCTTTAAATAATAAATTTTACAATAGGGAATTTCTTTTAGAAATTTTCCCCCATTTTTTTACTTGCAATCAAGGATCGTGATTTTGGAAAGGGATTTCAATAATTTAAGATCCTTGAATGTAATAAATAGTTTTGGAGGGTCTTCAAATGTCACTCTCCCTTTTAACTTTTGATTATGCTGAGGCTTTACTTTTTTGTCTGGCATATATAAATAAATAAAATAGTCAAAAGAAAATTATTCCGTTCACATGAAAATGCGTGTCAGGTAGTTCGCTTTGGATTGCCTTTTTCCTTGTAAAAATGTTGGATCAAGAATTTTCTTAGCATAATTATAATTTTTTTTACTAAAATCTATTTTATTAAGATAGATTAATACAAGATTTAAGTTAATGTAAATGAAGTCTTTGCTTTTTATTTTTATACATATTTAAAATTAATATTTTGTGCATGTTCGGATATCACTGGTATAATTGTTTACATATTTTACCTATAATTAATAAATGTGTTTAATTGGAAAATTTTAAATGAAATTGCATGCATATTTTCTTGAATAAAATTTTTTGCATAATTTAAAATTTTAAGGTAAATTTGTACAACTTGTTCTGCATATAACTTCAATAACATGCGAACTTAGTTGCTGAATATCATCGTTAACTAAATTAAAAGTAAACATATTATTGATGGTTTATATATGAATATGTATGATGATTTATTGGTTTGGTTATACGCAATGTAAATGCTTTTAGGAAAAATTGTATTTAGGTTTCAAATAAAAGAAAATATTATAAAATGGTCTTTTAAAATTTTAAAATTACATTTAAGTCCCGTAGGACTTTTTTTCAAAAAAAATTTAATTGTCAAAGGCCTATGGATTGTCAATGGACGCCCACGAACTTGTCAGTGGACGCCCCTGAACTTTTCAATAGATATCTATAGACTTACTAGTGGAATTGAAATTTATTGTAGAAAACAGTCCCACAATACTTAAATGTAATTTTGAGATTCAATGGACCATTTTATCATATTTTTTGTTTGAGACCTAAATGCAATTTTCCCATGCCTTTATTATAATGTTGGTGGACAAATATTGTTTAAGATATTTTTGTTTTTATACATATTCACTAAATTATTATATTAATTCAATCAAAATCAGTTTGACTATATGGTTCAATCATAGTCCGACTATGGAATTTTGAGCCATCAGTATTTTAGTTGGTTCAATGCCCAATTTGAATATTGATATAGACCCTTAAAAATAAATTATTTTATTCATGACTTGTAAATAATGTAAGTCAGATTAAAAATTATATTGATACTTCACATTTGTGTATAAAATGACATTTGGCAATCTCATGCACCAGAAGCTTCCTTGGAAACTTCCACTTTCCTTCGATATCTTAAACGATAAGAAACACTGCAGATTATTCAAATGTGTGTGTGTGTGTTTCACTAATCTAGTATTGGATTCGTATATAAAAACCATGTATTAAATAATTGTGAGATTGTAATTATAAAAAAGAGGGATCAATTATAAGAAATTATAAAATAAAAATAGAAACCAAAGAGAGACAAGGAACAAATTATATAATCAAATATCGATCTGTTATGATGGTTTACACTTGCTACGTGCGTATGTCTAATTTAATTTATTTCATATTTTCTCTGGTAAAGTAATTATTTATCTCATATTTATTGACAAGTAATGATTCATATAAACTCAGGGATGTGGATTCTGTGAGTGGAGCAGTTACTGTAGTTTTGTGTGCTGCATCAAAAAAAAAAAGTTCCATTGCCTAAGATTGAGAAAACATTAATTAGTGTATACATACCAAGATATGAGTTTGAGCGTGCTAATAAATTAAGAGAATGAGTGAGCCCATGCATACAATTCCAGGCCAATACAAGCTTAATATAGCATATATTGCCTGTAGATTGAGCATATATATATACCTACTCTTCAAGCCGTGAGCCCAAACGAAATATCATAACAAAATTTTTAGGGATTTTCAATTTATTACGATGACGAAATTGACTGATACCTGAGTAATTGAATATATTTTTAGGTGAATGTATTGTCACACTAGCTATGTTGTAAATTGAATTAGTGTGATAAGCAATAAGTTTCATTCTTATTAGATTTTGTTAGAATTTTCCTAGTCCACCCTTAGTGAATCAGATCAAAGCCCAGTTCACTTGAGGCTATTATAAAATTTTAAAAAAAGTTTGGGTCTAAATCAGGAGTTTTATCCTTATGATTTAAAATTCAAATCAGGCTAACTTCTCATACATAATATATGAGATCGTTATCAATTTGTGGGAGTGGGTTAAAAAAAACTCATCATGAAAAACTCCCATAGAAACTACTCTCTCTAGTTATCTTCTCTAATGGTGCATCTTCCGTATGAACGTGATCGAAGTCCATATCGGTGCTCCGATCTTATGTGGGTACTCAGTGAGTCAACGGATTCCAGGTACGCCTGAAATCATTCAGTGGTATCATAACCTAGTTGTCTTGAGGCTATATATTCTTCCGCTGTGTTTTTCATATATTGTCGTCTGTGGATATAACTGTTGCATATTGTATGCATCTGTTGGTTTTCGTATTTCCACACACACACACACACACACACATATGTGTATATATATATATATATATGTATATATATATATATGTATGTATGTATGTATGTATATCTGTGTGTGTGTGTAGACACACACACACACACATGTATGTATGTACATATATACATACATATATCAAACTATATTGAAAATCAAATAAGGTATGTCTGGCTAGACTCTTTATAGGGATTTAGGGAAGTAGTTTTATCAGAATCTAAATGAGTATGATCTAAATTGGGATTATGATATCCAAGTTTTTATAATCATTATTATAAGGGATATATTATGGCTACACCTCCAGTAGGAAATGAAGGAAGGTTGTGCTGATATGATCTGAAGGAAGAAGGTTAGAGGTCTATTGAGGTCCTATGGACAGACTCTCTATAATATATTCTATGCATGAAAGAGGGCATAGATCCTTCCATGACACGGATCATATTCGGTCAGACCCATAATGTCTTTCTTATGTCCTGATTATGAATTCTTGGGTATCATCTGTCACATTTTGTGTTATAATTTGTTTACTACTTGACGGTCTTTTTTCTTCTAATCTTGTAGTTAAAGGAATTTCTGCTAATATATTACTTGATGATCTTACTATCCTATTTTCTTTTATTGGTGTTCTCTCACAATCTATACTTAATCTTCTAGGATTTAAATTGATACTTAATGATCTTTGTCCTATTTTATTATTAGTTAATAATCTTAGTCTTTTTACATCTTCGTATTCTCTTGTTCTATCTATATCTATTTTTAATTGTTCAGGTAATGTTATAGTTGTTGGACCTATTGGTAATTGTGAACTTGGAGAGTTCTAAAACCACTTAACCAAAACATTTAATTGTTTTGGATGATGGTTGTGTTGAAAAACACATTCTTGAGTATGAACCACTTAGCGATGGATCATAAATAGAATAAATTATTTGATGAAGTCTCTAAATAGTGACCCAAACCTAAATTACTTAGAGTAATGTGAGCCTCTGAGTGATGTTTGAAAGAGGGATTTGCTCATTTAATTTTGAGCCCCTGAAACATAGCCTAAAAGGAGAAGATCCTAAAAAGGGTCGCGAGAAAAATGATCCAAATTAAAGTTCATTAAAAACCTGAAATTGAATAAGAGGTGTGACCAAAAATAAATGAAGAAAAATTTGAATCTCTTGAATCTTAAGAAGGTGAATGTCAAGATTCATATATGAAGAAACCTCACAGAGACAGTATTAAATCACAGTGAAAGGGAATCTCAAATGGAGAAACTTCTCAATGCCAAAACTCCGAATCATAGTGAGGTTCAGGAAAGTGATGCACCTCATAAGGTAAATCCCACTTCATGAGTGAAAAAGAGCTTTGAGCCCATTAGAAACTATAAAAGACTTGAAAGCGAATACTACTTAATTTTTCCTTGAAGAAACAAGGAAAAATGGTATAAGATATTTGAAATATCTCTTCAAGAAAATAGAGAAACTCTAGAAGATGATTAAAACAACATGGGACATAAAATTCTTCCTGCCTTAAAAAACAATGGTTATTGTGAACCTTATCAAAATGGGTTTGAGAAATAAATAAAATTCTCCCCTTGAAGATTTGTTTGGCTGAAGATTAAGAATGAAGAAATGAGGTAAATATGAAACCAAAGAAAACTTTTGAATTGTCCTAAATTCCATTATAATAAGACATTATGAACATACTAATGCTCTAAGAGACATAAAGAAGCAAATGTCAAACACTCTTTATGAGTGGAGGCTTATGGAAAATGAGTATTCTAGGAGAAACATATATTCCATCTAAGTGGGAGCTAGTTTCATATGTTCTATCTAAGTGGGAGCTTTCAGAAATTTAGCCTTCTGATAGTCATAATTGAGCATATTATGTGAAATACTTGTATGAAATTTTTGATAGATAGTAGTGGCATTATTGGAATCTATGTGATGGGAGGTACAAACGTATTCTCCTAATCATAGACATAATAGTGTTATTACCTTTCTAGTCAAGAATAATATAAGTACACAACATTGTATACTTTAATGTGCTATAAAAAGACATTCTTGGTTCAAATCAATTGTGAATAACCCTATAAGTGGGATGATTTAAGTGACAAACCCAAGGAAGGCTACCAAGAACAAGAATGTTAATTAATAAACTAAATAGGGACAATTTGTGATATCTGGCATTAAAATGTCTCATATAAATAAAAGATGTTGTAAAGCCATTGACTTGGGTTATAAGCTAAAACAAAATTTGCTCAGAAAATAAGAGTTTATGAGACCTACATGGCTTAACAAAGGAAACTTCATAGCATAATTCCCTTTTGTCAAACCCCTTAACATTTCGATACTCACAAAGTAGTAAGCGTACAGTTCCGTAAGGCATACAGAATCATACTAATAATAAGTGCTTGTTTACATTACAGGATAATCCCCGTAGGGTTTGAAAATATTTACAAATGTACAGAGCATTAAAAAAAAGATGCAACTACAGATAACCAGAATCAGCTTCGGTCTACACCAGGACCCTAATTCCGAGTAGCCACCTCTTTGTTCGTCGAGCTACTAGCCTCAGCTGTAAGGTTTTGTATTTTGGAAAAAAGGATGAGATTCGAGAGAATCTCAGTAGTAACAGACAATTCAAACATATAAAATGAAATAATAAATATGCAATGTGCCATGTCATGTAAGATGTTAACTCGTGCTGTATGCATACTGTCCAAGGCCAAACTAATGTTTGCACCTCGGCTTAACTCGTGTCCAATGTCAAATGACATGTTTGAATCTCTCGCTTGTTCGCATGTACCTTCACTGGGTCCCAGATCACAGCTAGGCTAATGTCATGTTACAGAAGATGACATACACAAACATATAGATAATTACATAGTATATGAAAGAAAGTGTTATTACCTGACTCTTTTTTCAGTTTTTGGGTTTGCACTAAACTTGTTCCAGCTCGGCTATTTCCAATTCTTATAAAATTAGAGTTATAAGCAACTGGTTATTACTTGCACTATTATTGCCTTTTAAGTACAGTTTGTTGTTTATCTATCATAGTTATGATAGTTTCTACACAGTACGACTCTGCACAGTGCAATTTCACTGTTTCCAGAACCTGACATATTTTTTAGTCAACTTTGGAAATTCATAATTAATTCTAAAAAAATCCAATTTGACTTATTTCAAAGCATAAATGAATCTATTTAAATTTTAATTTGTGTAAAAAAACTTAGGTTTGACCACTACATTCATGTCATTCCCAGAAATTCGCCAAATATCACTGTTCCAGATTGCATTCCATAAACAGGGCACAATCTTTGAAAATCCATATCTCCCAATGTACTTGTCAAAAAATTACAAAATACCTATCAATTAAAGCTCCATGTCTCTAATTTAATCCTAAAAAGTTTCAAACTTTTTTGGATAAGATTTGACCCATGAAATATCTCACACAATATCACTGCCACATAGGGGCAGATCAAACAACATGTACATACATACTTCATAAATTTCTAAATTGGCATAAAGCATCTAAAAATCATGAACACTGCATACCTACAAAATTTTGCCTTTTAAATCCAAAAGAATCATAAAAATTACCAAATTCTCACTCCTTCATCATGTCATACAAAGGACAAAAAGTTAGGGTTCTTAGGAGGATTATGTTATTTTCTTGTTTTCTCTTGCCTAATCACTTCCTTTCTACTTCTAATAACATGATTAGCTACTTAAACACTAAATGGAAATGTTTAGAGGAAATTTGGGCAGTATTTCCCCAAGGTTTAGCTTCAGCCCATAATTTGAAAACAAGAGAAAGCATGACAATATCCACTATCAACATCCAACAAGGCAAGAGAAGCAACTTTTGAAGTTTACCTCTTGATTCTTGTTCATTTTCTCTCCCGAAAGAAATTTTACTCACTCTCTATAAGCTCTTGATTTGTCTTGAAAATCATGGATTTAATGGAGTATAAGATGTTAGGAGAGGTTGTAGAGTGATTAGAAGGCAAAAACCACTAAGTTTGCAAGTTCTTACCTTTGATTTTGCTTGGAACCCTAGGCTCTTATGTTCTTGGCTTGATGAGCTCTCTCGCTCTCTCCTTTTGATTCAGTTTTTCCGAAATGAAGAATAGAAGGAGGAGGTAATAGCCTTTATAATATCCTTTAGCTTATGTCATAAGTTGCAGTAATAATAATTACATAGGTAAAATTGCTTGGCTCTTTTTTTTCTCTTCTTCTTGAATTATTTGTGACCACACAATTATTTCTCTTTCTTTTCTTCTTTAGTTAACCGAAAGTGCAAGAGGAAAAATGAGGATATTTGATTGCTTCTTATATCTCCTTAATTGCTTCTTCCATATTACTAACTCATGTCATATGCTTTTTGACCTTTGACTTTTACTTTTATTGCTTTAACATGAACCAACCATATGAATAGATATATTTCCTTTGTTTCTCTCTTGCTTGACCGAAATACAATGGGAAAAGGGAATTAATAATGCTTCTTGCACCTCTCACAATTGTATCTATAAATATTAGATTTAGTTGAAATGTTGATTTTTCCCAACTTTAATTTTTCTTGGTAATAATACTCCAAAATGGACTTATTAATTACCAAGTAGACATTTCCTCTTTTATTTCCAATCTTTGGCCTAAATTATGAGGAGAAATAGGGAAAGATATTCGTTTCTTATTTTATTGGCAAATTACCATTTTGCCCTTACATTTGATGATTTATTTGTAATAAATCATTTCTTGCTCATTTCCTTTGGTTTTGGCCAACTTTTTAACACTCATATTAGGCCATTATTTATGTCATTTATGTTCCAATTTTGGTTACAATAGTAGGCCTTTAAGTGGATATTAATTGATTCTTTGTGTCCTTGCTTGTGCAAATTACGTGTAACCGGAAATTGAAAATTTTTATGTAAATTTATACACTTCACAATGCACCATTTTATTTCATTAAATGTATTAATTACATAGAAGGAATAATGATAATTAAAAATAGGGTGTTACACCTTGCGTATGCTATACTTGATAAATGCATGTGCAAATGTGAAAGAAATCCAACAGTAAGGCCATGTGAATTACTTTCAAATTTTTTTTTTAGGTACTTCAATCACCTCTTAAGAGACAATATCTACATGAGATAACCAAAATAACAAGGAAACTGAAAGAAGCTGAACACATGTTGTCTAATGAACAACAAGTGTAAGTTGTTCATCAAGACGCTCCTTTTCATGTGGGAGCTAATGAAAGTCAGCATGACCCATAGTAAAAACATTATTACCTTCAATAATGTATTGAAGTACTTAGGGCTTAGATATGAATGACTAGAGGTTTACAAGTCCTCTCGACAAGCTTACCTCATAGAGGAACCAGGTCTTTCACACTCTAAACCCAAATCAGGGAAGGGTAAGAGGTTTCATAGAAGTGATAGAAGGATAGCCTTAAGTTTAAGGAAGGGTACGAAATTCCTCAAGCATAAGACTGACCTAAGCGAGGTCAAATACTTTTTCTGCTAAAGAATTAGCCATTTTGTAAAGGATTTTTCCAAGTAAGCATAAAAGGACACAAAGTCTATAAATAATGACGATAAGGATGGAGGATCCTTTATAAAATGTTCTCTATTGTCAAATTTAAGCAAGAGGCTTAGCGTTGGTGGTGACATGAGAATTTGAAGTGAAAGGCACTAGCGCCTATAAGTCCACTTTATGTAGTGGAACGACCTTAGTTCTCTGTGATGTGCTTCATGCATTAGTGTAAATGAGATTAAATCGTTATCTCATGCCATCAGGATTATAGGTCTAAATGTTTTAAACTTTCATGATTTTGTGATAAAATTATATAGTTTTTTTATTCAATTTTCTTTTCATGAGATTTCTTTTGAGTTTGGGCATTGTTGGTGACTCTCTGTGCTCAATTGCCTTACCACTTCTTGTAATTCAAGTATTGACTTGATTATGTGTCATGCTAGACAAGAGCATAGAATTATTACAAAAAACTAGCATAATGAGGATTGCTAAGTTTAATTTTCCAATATGGTGTGAGTCTGGCAGGTAAAGCAAAACAAAAAGATTTTCAGTAAAGGGACAACGAATGTATTTCCATTGCAAATATTTCATTATAACAAATGTGGTGCTATGTATGAGGGAAAGAGACGGGGCTTAACATTTTATAACTCTTATTGAGGACTATTCATGATATGATCATACTTGTTTGATTTCGCATAAGTCTGAAGTTTAAGTATTTTGGACTGTGAATGAATATGTTGTGAAATCAATTGAATCAATTAAATAAGAGTTTTGAGATCTTGTAAATTGATCGAGGTCATGAATATTTATTTGATGACTCAAATAAGCTCTGTGATAGAAGAAAGAGAGTTAGATAGCACTTCGAATGGAGTTGCTAAAAGGCATATTGATATACTGTTAAATATGGTTAGGTATGTGATGGTTCAAGCTAACCCACCAAATGTGAGTGGGAGAGTATTTAGTATTATGAGGTCCACTTTTTGTGGATTAGTACACATACTTGATTTCATCAAGTGTATGTGGTATTGAACTTAACCATGTTCCCTCTAAGTTGGTCATTTCTATAAACCCTATGAATTGTGGTCAAAGTGCAAAATTGGATTTTGACTTTCTACAAACCATAAGGGCCATTTGCGCATTCCTATAGTTGATGGTAGACCATAAAGGTTACTTGCGCATTCCCATTGTGTTTGTAAGTGGGAGTTCAATAGGGTTACGTCTTCGCTTTTTACATGAGTGACAAGATGGATTATGACTGAAAATAACTAAAAGGTACCACATTTATTATGCATAAGTTTCCAAACAAGGGAGAAACTGATGACTATGTGTCTCATAAGACAAGGCAATACAGAACTAGCCGGTGATTCTCAATCGTCTTTATGAGTGGGAGCTTATAAGGTCAATAAAGAGACCTAAACAAGAGAAGCAAGAACTTCCAATAAGAAGGAGGAATTAAGAAAGGAGTCTATGCTTGCTCTAGAAGATAGAGTCATGTTATGTACAAGATTGCTGCTAAGGCCTAATGAAAGAAAGAAATGGAAGTGATGATTCATTGAGAAAGAATCATGTTTGAGAATTGGTTGATCTAATCCAAGATAAGAGGCTATTTGGAACTAGCTAATTTTTAAAGACTAGAGAGTAAGAGTGGATAGATCAATTAGCAAATAAAATACTCGTTTGATTGCAAAGGGGTAAGCATAACAGGAAGGCTTTCATCTTACCTGTTGTGCATTTTAATCAGACTTATTCTGACAATAGTTTACTGTTTAGATTTAGATATATATCAATAAGATGTAAAACCTACACATTTAAGTGGTGATATGGATGATGAAATCTATTTGCAATGACGTTAGATTTCACTAAAAGTGATATTTGAGGTTTCATAGAGGGATAACCTCATCTATTTTTACAGAGAACCTTTTATGAATTGAAGCAATCATCTACATAGTGATGCATAAGGTTTCATAAGAGCGATAACCTAATGTAGTTTTTCAAATGGTTCAAGAGAGCCATTGTCAAGTAATTTGTGATATTATCATTTTAAATGGATGATATACTATTAGCCAGAAACAGTTTAAATCTAGTAGTGCATGTTAAAGAATGATACTCATAAAATTCTGAAAAGAATCATATGGGTGAAACAATGTATATTGTCAAACCCCTTAACAATTCGATATTCACAGAGTATTAAACACATAGTTCATAGGCATATAGAAGTAGCAGAAATATACTGATAATAAGCGCTTGTTTACATTACAGGAAATCCCATAGGATTTGAAAAATATATACAGAGTCCAAAAGAAATAAAATTTGAAACTAAAGATAACCAGCTGCAGTCTTACTTAAACCATACCTCAGTCACTGGTAATTACAGTTTTGCCCTTAGAGCTACTACATTCTACTGGAATATTTTTTATATGTTGAAAAAAGGTGAGATTCGAATGAATCTCAATAGTAACATACAATCTAACATATAGAATGCAAAAATAAATATGCAATGCCATGTCATGTAAGATAATCAAAAATATGTGTGTACTTGCCCAAGGCCAAATGACATGTTTGCACCCTGGTCTACTCGGCGCCCCTGTTGGGTCCCTGACCACAACTTGGCAAATTGGTGTGTCCAAGATACTAGTTCATGTTACAGAAAATTTCATCTTCAACATCTAGATAATCACATAGTACATGAGAGAAAGAGTTACTACTTGGCTCTTTTCTCAAGTCTCTTAACTGTCCTAAATTTTGGTTCCGGCTCGGGCTATTTCCAGTTCCTATAAAAATTCAAGTTACAAGTAATTGGTTATTACTTGTATTATTACTTCCTTTAATTAAATTCTTCTGGTTATCTTAGTTTCAGTGGCTTCTACACAGTACAATTTTGCATAATGCAATTTTACTATTTTTCAGCAAATTGGCAGATTTTTCAGTTAACTTTGAAAAATCATAATTAATTCTATAAAAATAAAATTTGAATGATTCTAAAGCATAAATGAATATTTTGAAATTTATTTTTACATAAAAATATCTAAGTATAGTCAACTCAACTATATTGCTCCCAAAAATTCATGAAAGTCCACGATTCCAGATTACACTCCAGAAACAAAGCATAACTTTGAAAATCCATATCTCCTAATATACTTATCCAAAAATTATGATTCACATATAAAATTAAATCTCTGAATGTATCCTTTAAATCTAGAAATTTTCATAATTTTTGGTGAATTTTTGGTTTTCCAAACGCTCGTGACAACCACTATGACTTCTAGAAACATAGTCTGGCAGCAACTAACTTTAAAAATTCATATCTCTAGGTATACTTATCCAATTAAATCTTAGGATATTTAATTTAGTTTTGGAAAGTTTCATGGTCATTGGACAAGATTTTATTGCTAAAAAACACCACGTAACCAACTGCCAGAATCTAGACTTCCAGGATTTCACCTGTTTCTGAACCTAACTTTCAAAAATCATAACTCCCTCTACAAATACCCAAATAATTAGTTATACCTTTAAATCTTGGGATGTCTACTACCTTCCTGTAAATTTTCATAAATATTGGATATGATTTGGTTGGTCATAATGCTATACGAAACTGATTGACTCTGAAGCACGTTAGTTTTGACAGTCTGACTTCAAAAATCAATAACTCATTCATTTTCTTTCTAAATTGTGCTCTTCTTGATTCTATTGCCTACTACACATCTTAAAATTTTCAAACCATAAAGAATCAGATAAAAAAATCTATTTATAGCCTCTGCTAGAGCTTTTGTAATTTTCTGGCAGAAACTCTGTTTTCCGGCAAGCAAAACAAAGTTGAGAAAACTCACATGCAACCATGGTTTTTCACTCCAATCTCAAAGATTTCAACTCTACATACTTCTAAACATGTTTCTTGTATTTAGGGACATCATTACAGAACCAAAGAGACCAAAAATCCAACGTAAAATTGACACAATTGCTGGTTTTTGTTATAGAAACTTTCTGGCGAATTTTCTTAAGTCTATCAGCAAAACAACCCCGAAAAGCTACTAAAATCTTATAGAAATCCAAGGTAAAAGTATAGGAGACTTACCTAATTATTTTTATGATGTTGTGTGTGAGATTTAGAGCTCCCTTGTTCCTCTTTTCCAGCGTCTATTTTCTTCGATTTAACTCTCTCTCACTCACGTCTCTCTTCTTTTGTTTTCTTTTTTCTCTGTTTTCTGTTTCTGTTTCTTCAGCTGCTGGATGTAAATGAAGAGCTGAAGGAGTTGGGAGGTTGAATAGATAAAGAGTGCATATGATAGTGTTGGGTTCAGTGGCTTCCAAATGGCAAGAATGTGGGTGTTTGTCTAAAGGAGGATGTAGGTGTAAGTGTGTATATGGGACATGTGTTTGCTACTGATAGAAGAGGATCATAATGCAAGGGTGGGGGCTGTACGTGAGCTTTTATAGAATTCCAAGTGTGGGTGTGTATGTCTCCTAGTGTCGATAAGTTTAGGTGTGTGTGTTTTTACATACATATAGGTATATTTTTATCCTATTAATTACACACATTAGGCCCTAATATTTCCCTTTGTCTAATTTAAGATTCCTTAAATTTCATAGGTTCCATAATTTGGCTTATTATCTAATTTTCATAAATTAATCATTGTATTAAATTTTTGGGATGTTACATATATTCTTGGACTTGAGATCCAGTGGATAGCTTAAGGAGAATCATCTTTGTAACAAGAGAATTATATTAGGAGATTCTTGAGCAATTCTATATAAGTAAATGTAAACCCATAGATACCCCAGTGGCTTCAGCAATGTTATTTGAGTCTTGATATTTGTCCCTAAATAAATCAACATAGAAAATGGAAAAAGGTTTCCATTGAAATGTTGTTGGTAGTCTAATGTACGCAGTGATGTGTATAAGACCATATTGTTTTTATGGTAGGACTTGTATGTTGGTACTAGTTAACCCATTGTGAGAGATATGGAATGTCTCCACAAAAGGTCTCGAGATATTTTTTTAGGGCATATAATGATTATGTGCATTTTAATGTACTATGGCAGTACAAGTGGCTATATGACTAATGATGTTTGGAGAAACATCTATGATTTGAAAGTGAGAATTCAAATCAAGTGTTAATGTATTATCAAAACACTACAGCCATTACCTGAGTAAAATACCCTAAGTATCATATCAAAACTAAACACGAACATGTGATTCTTATTTGAAATATTATAGCGCATACACTTGTTGTTGAACAACAAATTCCTATGCGAAGTCCCCTAACTAAGCACGTGGCCAAGGAAATACATGAAGAGCATGATAAGTCATTTAGCATGAATAGGAAGTGAAGTATAGAACTTCATTATGGCTTTATATTTGTATGCGAAAGTATACAATGTCTAATATGTTGTACAGGTCAATGAGGTCGGCTTTCTCATATGAGAAACCACCTTTAACACTCAAGGGGAGTGTGCAAAGATAAGACATATGTGTTCACCAATAAAGCAGTGAGAGAGATGATATGGTAGAGAAGCAACACAAAATTAAATGTTGCCTCTACTTAGCAGTACAGTCAGTCAGAATGAGATCTGTGATTATAAATATGGATCGATTCATGGATACCCATATTCATGATACCTATAGACAGACAACAAATTCTTCAAAATTGATGTCATGTGAGTAAAACTGAAGAATTTGGGTTTAGATATTGTGTGTGACAATACTTAAGTATGTACGGTGTTAATAGTAAGACCAAAATGACATACACTCTTATAGTATAAGAGTAACATCATAGCATGTGATTCATACCGTATGTGCTAGAAAACCACAAATGGGAAGCAATTGAATAGATCCCTGCTTCACTGTTGTGTGAGTCCCAGAAAGGTTAACCATTTTAAGGTGTCCTCTGACTTTAACAATATCATAGAGATATGTTTCGATGTTTGCTACTTTAGCATTTTTCCTATGATCATAATCGATACGATCTAAAGGAATTATGTTAGGAAATAGGTTGATTCATATTGAAATGATATATGGGCGAAAAGAAGATTAACTAAGATATACACATATATGCTTGTGTCTGAGACAGGTCACTTATGATGTTACTTGGGTAATTTCATAAGTATGGATATTACGCATATAAAAAAAGCAATTTGAGTTTTATCTTGACTCAAAAGGGATTGGATTGGCCATAAGGAAAGTGTATATGGATTAAAATCTAGGACATCGGAGGCATTATATTAACATGATCAAGCTGCACTACAAGGTTGTTTTGTATTGGTCTATGTGAAAGGGATTCCTAGTAAAAAGACACCTAAATGGAGACGTCATCCCCACACGGTTATGACAGAGCACCTAGTATGAAAGAAGGATGGAAGAGAAAGAAGTTTGACCCACAACATCTGGTCCACCAAGTGTGAGTGAGAGATGTTGGAATCTGCCTAGCCCACCCTTGGTGGATCAGGCTCAGGCCCAGTTCACTTAGGGCTATTATAAAATTCCAAGAAAAATATAGGTCTAAATGAAGAGTTTTATCCTTATGATTTGAAATTCAAATCAGAATAACTTCTCGTACATAATATATAGGATCATTATCATTTTGTAGGAGTAAGTTTAAAAAAATACTCAGAAAACTCCCATAGAAACTGCTCTCTCTAGTTCTCTTCTCTAATAGTGTATTTTCAGTATGAACGTGATCGGAGTCTATATCGGTGCTCTGATCTCTTATGGGTACTCAGCAAGTCAACGAATTCCATATACGCCCAAAATCCTTCAGATTTACACACTACTACAAAATCTTACATATATGATGCTTGATAAATAATGGTTATAACGAATAAATGTCATATATGTCTAGGCGGAACTCAAGCAAAAATATATAATGCTAAAACTTAACAGTTAAATATGCATACCGTCATGTATTAAGAAGCGAAATGAACGAAAATAAAAATATAACGATTGTAATTATTAACCATCATGTATTGTCTCATAAAAATAACAGTTCTTACGAAACAACCATCATGTAACATTTACAAACAAGTTGTCTTTCAACTTTATATCAGCACAACAAAAACATAACGATTATAACAAATAACTAAAGTATGAATGATAAAAATGACATTTTTAAATGAGATAACAGTTTCTATTTAATAGCCATCAACTAAACATTCGAAACATTTCCTCTTCCTCGCACTGAGGATATAGTACTATGTGCTTTTTTGTCCTCTGATGATCGGCACGAGAACCAAGCACCTATTCATTACCCACCACTGCGCACAACTGCTCATCTTTAACTTCCAACATATGTAATGATGCTTTGAAGCCGTCACTTCCAATCTATTTAAACTTCTCATTACCATATGTTTTTTGTATTATTTCTTCATTGTCCTCCTTTGTTCTCTCAATCACCAAGATGAAATGCCATATGTTACGAGTGTAGGATGGTGTATTTAGAAAATGCAAGTATACACTGTCGTAATCAAGTAATATAGAAGTGAGTAGAGTATCGTTCCCACGAGGATTGATCACTAAGTTCCAAAATTAGTAATTTTAATTCTATTTAGTCAGTATATTAGTTGTGATTGAGATTGTAAGATAAAAATGATGAAATATGAATACAAGTGATATGAAGACAAATATGAGAAAAAGCCCTAGGGATTAGATTTCACATAACAAATTCTGGATTGAATCACTTATCTATTCTAGTCCAATTTATTCTACATGATTGATAGTCGAGTTTCCCTAATTTAATTACTAGCCTCTTGCAAGGTCAAGTAATTCTATAATTAATTGTTAACCCAATATATTCATATATGAATTTAAGCAATTAATCATGCATTAAGATTTATGGAACTCATTTAAGACTACACAACCATATGAATATATTCTTATTTCATATACAAATTATGGTTTTAATTATAGGATCCACACACATGTATCTCCTTCTGGTCTCAACATACATATTAAAATCATCCAAAAGATGGCCAGTCAATTGAAAGCAGTAAGAACAATAATTAAAATTCAATCATGAAGGAAAAATTAAAACTAGATTTAATAAGTTAAGATTCGATCCGTCATTAGTAAGCTACGTCATCACCCTAGGAAAAGGAAAATTTAGCTCATGATAAAATTAAAAACAAAACCAAAATAAATTACAAACATCATAAATATTGCATAAAAATTAATTACAAAAACATAAAAATACAACTACAACATGCATGAAAATGGAAAATCTAGCCTACCATATAGGAGGTAAAACCTTCCATGTAGGTGGCAACCTATACCATCCATAAAGGAGGACTACCTAGGCCTTCCATATAGGAGGTAAAACCATCCATGTAGGAGGCATGCAAGAAGTAAAAAAAATGCAAGAAATAAATTCTAAAAATAACAACTCTCTCTCTAAAATAGAAGCTCTCTCCCTCTCTTCCTTCCTCCTCCTCCTCCCCATTTTAGGGTGCCAAGAAGCTCTATTTATAGGCTTTATTTTCATATTACTACAGTATTTTTCTACAGTGATTTGCTACAGTGAACCGACCACCCACTTTGCTACAGTAAACCGACTGCTACAGGACCCGCACTGAACCGCCCCACGTCCACGCACCGACCGCTACAATACAATACAGTGGTCCGCTACAGTACCCATGATACAGTACGCTACAGTGATTCCAAACAGTACCAGACATAAACAGTGCACCGTGAATAGTATCACATGAATAGTAACTTCCCCTTAAATGCCTTCTTTAATTCTTCTTAATGCGGTAGTGTCCATGGCTGCAAGAAAATTATTATTTATTTATTAATTACACCCAAATTGATTACATTCAGCTCAAATATAGTCCACAAAATCATTATATAAGGGAAAATAAATATACAAATATTTTACTTATCACCATGTTGAAGCCTTGCCAAAAAATCCTCAATGTCATCCCCCTCCATAACCTCTACCTCCTTCTCCTCCTCTTGCTCCTACTCCCCAACTAGCCTCCACCTCCTCCTCTACCTCTTCTCCCTCAAGTGGAGGCAATAATTCAGTATACAGAACGCATTGACCATGATGTAAAGAGACTGGTCGAGCATTTGTCAAGTATGAATAGAAAGGCTTTATCTCATTGTTGATGAGTATGAAATTGGCCACCATGATCCTGACATACTCTCAAATGATTTAGGGCAATCATCTGGTGACGTTACTCAATTGAAGGAAACCAAAGTTGCAAAAATTAGTGGCATACCTCATATCATCACGTTACTAGTCACCAAAGGGTGCTATTTTTTGTTTTATTTTTATAAAATATACAAATATAATTATATTGGCACTAATAGCTCAAAAAAGTATAAAAAAATATAACATATGTCATAGTTGTTAACAAAAATTCGTGATAAATATGATAAAATAAATAAAAATTCTAACAATAAAACCGTTAATTATAAGCTTTTCAAAAAAATAACGTACCTCATGGTTATTAGGAACAAACAGTGATGTAAAGAATTATGCATGATAACCCACAAAATCCTACCATTCCAATTCTATTTAAACATCTAAAATAGAATAAACTTAACACTACTTCTCAAGTCGAACGTAACCCACCAACCTCAAAACCTTACTACTCCGGTTGTCTTTTTTATCCGTCTAGAGTTATTTTTCAGTCAAACTACACCATCAAAAGCCTTTGTCAGACTTCTCAGCGACAGCCACACAAATGAATACACTTAAAATTTGTCTCAATGATAGCCGCGCGAGTTGCTTTTGCTTGTCCTAACTCGCATTTTCATTCGTGAGTCCTAATTAGATCGTATTACTTTGGTTTTCTATTCTCCTTATTTGTAGGTATGATTTCCATTATGCATTATCCATTCTGGTTTCTGCATTATTCACTTCGTGTTGTTTATTTAGGTTTTAACATTAGTCATGCTCATGTTTTTTTTTAGAAACTCATTACTCTGATCGAAGGTTTCTCTCTTGTTACAGGAAGTTGTCAACCCGGCCGATTGGAGTGCTTTTGATAAGTCATGATGCAATAAAATATTCAAAGTGACATTAAATTGCTTTTGTGAAGTCATTTTTTTTTTTGGAAAACTCATTGCTCTAATCAAAGGTTCCTCTCCTGTTATTAAAAGTTGTCAATCCAGCCAATTGGGCTACTTTTATAAAGTCACAACGCAACAAAGTATTCAAGGTGACTGAAGAAGCATATGTTTTGTGCATTGATAACCTCTTCAAAAAAATAAACAAGGATTGCAATAAAGGGTACAATCCCGGATCGTCTCTTGAAGAGCCATTTATTAATTACCTAGTAATTAAATACGATGATTGGCATGAAACAAGTAAAATATTTTTAGATTTTTATCTATTAACTAGGTTGAAATTAAACTAAAATTCTTTAAAACAAATATGATAAAAACCACTTAAAACAATGAATTTTATATATCCTTGCTTAAAAAAATAATGTGAGGGTGCTAGTTTAACAAAAATGTCCAAAATACCCTTTGAGCTAACTTAAATTAAGTGAATTAAATCTCTCACACTAGGTAAAACTCAATCCCTCTAATTGAAACCCAATTCAAACATTAGCAATTTGAATCAATGAAATGCAACGACATAAGTAGCCAAGAACCCTTGCACTATAATCACAATTACATATTCATAATAACTTCAAGGAAAAGCTATATCAAGCCAATTACATGAAATTGCTACTAATAAAGCACAAGTGTCAAATACATAACGTTAAAATCCAAATAAACATATAATCTCAAGTATTGCATGGAACCCCAATGCAAAACATTTAGTTCAATATACTAATTAAACTCTAAACCTAGAATTTAACTAATACAAAAGATTAAATAGAAATTAGATGGCAAAGCACTCCCATATGAAGCTTCAAGCACAAGAACCAATCGATTGCTCTAGAAGATGAGAAACTAAGGTGCGCTGCCCATCATGGAAATAACTTCAAGAAGCAAAGCCTCCCTCTAATTCAAACACCTAGCCATGAAAATTAATGAATGGATGAAAGATTTAATGATGAAAATGCAGAGTGTGGTTTCTGATGAAAGATGAATGGAGGGTAGCCACAGACTGAGTGAAGGCAAAGAATCTCGCCTTCGGAGATGGGAGAGAAGGTTGCTGATGAAGGTATGGTAAGAAGGTGGTACGTAGATCCCTCCATGTCGAATCTGCTACTGCAACAGAGTCTCAAGGCTGCTATCAAGTCTCGATAAAGCTTAACACAAAAGGGTAGTGATGGTGTGGAGGTCACCACCGACAATGGAGATGAGGGTGAAGGTCGCCGGTGATAGAAAAGGTGATGTAATGGTGAATATGGAGGTGAAAGGTGATAGTGGAGGTCCCAAGCTTGATCTAGTTTTGTGATACTTCTTTTGTCTCAGTCCAAAAGTTTCGAGCCCACACAGTTCAAAATTTGATTTCACCCTAGCTTAAAACGCTCTCACCTTTGCACATGGGCTAAACTGCAATTTTGAAAGTTTGTGGTGCTAAGTCGTAATTTCTGTAATTTGAGCCCAAAACTTCCATTTTCAGATTTGATCCAATTTCTTCAAGCACCTACAATTAAAAATAATTAAAACAACATAAATCTTCTCAAAAACTACTGATTAAAAGTAATTACAATTATTATGAGAATTTTTCCATTTTTAGTTCTAATTCAATGTATTTACTCTTGATCCCATTTAATCATAATAATGGCATTTTAGGCTCAATAGTTATGATAAAATCCATGAATAAAGTATGAATTATATAACAAAAATAGGGATTTATCAATGATATTAAATTGCTTTTGTGAAGTCACATTTTTTTTTGGAAAACCTATTGCTCTATATTCCTCTCTTCTTATAAGAAGTTGTCAACCTAGCTAATTGGGCTACTTTTGTGAAGCCACAATATGATAAAACATTCAATGTGACATTAAATTACTTTTGTGAAGTCATATTTTTTTGAAAAACCCATTGCTCTGATTGAAGGTTATTCTCCTATTTTTTGTATTGAGCAGATGACACCAAGTTAAAGTTTTGAAATTCATCAATGTGAGAACAGTCCTAGACTCTTCAATATGAGAGTTTATGAACTACTTGGACTTGACTCTATCTAATATACTAGTACTCTCCACATTGATTAGCCATGTTTGGGATGAATTAATATTTTTAGGCTCTATGGAAGAAATCAATAACACTTCTAACCTATATATATAATAATGTAACTATTGATCTATGCCTTGCGTCTATCCACAACAATTAAGCCAAGCAAACAAGAAGAGGGTGAAAAAGAACAAATATCCCTACTGTAAAGATCTTAAGGGTTATGCAAGCCTTAAGTAAGACTTGATAGAGAAGGAATGACCATATTGATGTTTGCATACCCCTTGCGCCCTTTCTAATAGGAATATTTGTTCTCTTTCATCATCTTCTTGTTTTTTGAACTTAATTCTTGTGAAGAGACACAAGCTATAAGTTAATAGCTACATTAATACAGATATAGGTAAGGAGTAGTACCATTGATTCTTCCCACAAAACTTGAAATGTCCTACTCCATCCCAAATTGCATGGCAACTCATAGGAGGTACTGTTCTATTATATACAATCTAGTCAAACTAGCTCAAAAAGTCTCATATGAAGAGTCTAGCATCGATACATGATGGTTTTATATAACAACCATAATGTATTATAAAACTTCATGGTTCTTACTTAATTAACAACCATTATGTATGTTACTGAATAAATAATGGTTGTTTATGTGAGATCATTATATATTATACCAATATTATTGAATATATAATAGTTGTTTACATGAGACCGTTATTTATTATCACAGTATTACACACATCATAGTCTTACCAAGCCTCAATACATAATGTGTGTTCTGTTATAACTATTATAATAGATAGTGAATACATCATAGTTCGGAGCCGTTATGTACCAGCACCGAGTATATACAACACCTTCATATATAACAGTTTGGAATCATAAATGTATGATGAAAAATAACTGTGATAAAAAGTCTTTTTTGTAGTAGTCAACTCAAATGTTGTATTCAAGATTTTATGAATAAATGTATTTTTTTTACATTGGATTAGTTGTAAATTAATGTGATAATTTTTAGTCATCTCCCAAAATTTTGAAGTCCTCATTCAGAATTTTACCAACAATATACATTCATCTATAAATTACAAATATGATTAATTAAGTCTAAGTTTTTGGAGGATTTGTGAATCTTAAAAGTTGAGTGTGAATATTTATGAATAATGTTTAAAAATCATGTAATATTAAATTATTCACATTTTAATAATTAAATATTATTACAACAAATATAATATTTTCCAATTAGTTACTAGTGTTGTTGCTAGTAATGGTGATTCAGTGATCACCTAACAACCGGTCGAGGTTGGTTAAAATGATATTTTGGCATTTTATAAGGATAAAAAATAATATATGTATATATATATTAGTCTCGATTGACATTTATTTGTAATTTTTGAGAATTATTTGCTATTAATTTTTATAGGGTGCTTATTTATAATTTTTGAGACATTTTTTCTTTAATTTTCTTCTCAATCAATTAATGAAGAACATTGCATCCTTTTTAATAATTTAGGAACAATATTACACCACTTGATAGTTTATGACGCTCAATGGGGCTAAGAAGATAGTTTGAGGAGAAAAATACATATTGACCCTTTTTTAATTAGACTCTACTCCCTTAAAATGGTAACTCCTAATACCAATCATGGTCTTTGGATTGCATAGAAAAAGAACTTGATACTTAATACTCCTCATGTCCTTAATATATAAAACATATTTATTTAATTTGATTAGATTAAAAAAGTTAGTTAAGTTAATTAATATTATATTTATTTTATAAAATACCTAATCATACTCTTTAATTCCTTCATTCCCTCTCTTCTTTGATTATTGTTGAGGAAGCATCGTTAGGGGTATATTAAAAAATTATTGACAAATTTGAAAACTATGTATTATATTTAATTTAGGCACAATAACAACTTTCTATATATATCTTATATTAGGGACATGAGGGAGTAGTATATATGTAAAGTTGTTGGTTTAGATTTTTGTATGTATACGGGAAAAATAATTCCAACTAAACTTTCAACATTTCACATTGTTTACCAACTTAACTCTAAATGAACTAAAATGTCATCCTCCCCTTTTTTCAACATGAAAAATATATTATTAATATTACCATTATCATCATAGCATTAAAAATATTAATGTTTACTTTAGTGAAATCAATACCTAACACCATCAATTGCAATTTAATATTACTCTTTGATTAGAAAAAAAAATTCAATATCAATCTTTGTTTATTCGTCGTTAGAAGAGTGTGCTTGTTCTCACCCCATATTAATTATTTTACGAGAGATACCAATAATAAACTCTGGCATTGGGCATTGGAGGTTTTTTTTTTTTGGGAGATAATAAGGGATAAAAACCAGATATTCTTAACTAGATTGGCTTCGTACAAAAGATTATTAAATATTGAACCCCAACTATGTATTTAAAAAATGAGAATCCATAAATTGATCCACAGTAATATTTTAAAAAAAATTGTAGTCAAATTCAAGTTTATCTAGTCAAGAACAAAACTAAAATGAAGTATATTCCTTGCATGGAATTATATATATTATGGATATAACGATGATATTTGTTAGTTATAAAATTAGGTTTAAAAACCACACAACTATCCATCATTTGGAGTTTAACGATTCTTGAATTTAGATGGATGAATAAAATCATGTAGGTTGTTATGAAAGACATAAATATATATTATTATTTGTTTTTTTTATAAAATATTACTTTAAATAGTCCTACTAGACCCTTGTGTTGAACCATATTCAGTTATTTGCACTGATTTTACAAGGTTCAAATGATTTTAAAAAAACACACACACACGTTCACGTGAGAAAAAGTCTTAGCTCATAGGAACTAAGAATCAATATTTGACTGATAAAAAAAAGAATCAATATTAGACATTTTCGTAATTTAAAATTTTAAGATAAATTTATTCGACTTGTTCTGCAAAACTTCAATAACATGCATATCTAGTTGCTGAATATCATCATTAATTAAGTTAAAAGTAAACATCTTCAGATTAAACAGTATTCAAATGCAACAAATATATAGATTCGTGTATTTAGAATCGGACCGACCAATATGATATGTTGAACCAGAAAACGGTCATATGTCTTGTTCAAAACACCTATGGAACCGGCTAAAAAGAGAGCCGGTAAGAAATCCATCAAAATCATTAGAAAAACGATCTTAATTTTAAAAAAAAAAATTTATAAAATCCTAACAACCCAAATTTATGATTTCTTTTTTTTTTGTCTTTTAATTGGCTTTTCTTTGTGTGTGTGTTGATTTATTGATAATGGTTCTGGTTAATCATGGAAGCTTAAATTGGTTTGGTTGGACAATTAATATGACATATTTGAGAATTTTAGTTATTTTTTATTATCATTTTGGCGGACAAATATTGTTAAGATATTTTTATTTTTATACATATTCATTAAATTGTATTAATTCAATTAAAATCAGTTTGACTATGGTTCAATCATAGTCCGACTATTGAATTTTGAGCCATCAGTATTTAGTTGGTTCAATGCCCAATTTAAATATGAAGTATTGATATAGACTCTTTAGAATGAATTATTTTATTCATGACTTGTAAATAATGTAATAAGTTATTATACATTTTAAAAATTATATTGATCCTTCACATTTGTGTATAAATGCCATTTGGCTAAAGCTATTTGGTGTGTGTGTGTGTGTGTTTTCAATCTCATGCACCAGAAGCTTCCACTTTCCTTCGATATCTTAAACGATAAGAAACACCGCAGAATATATACATATATCACTAACCAAAGTCTTGGATGCATATATGTAAAAACCATATACTGCCTCCCGTTATTAATATAAAAGCTAGCTAGTTGATTAATTTGGAGAGGTTAAGAAAGTTAAATAAATTATTTAATCATATCAATTGTTGTATGATCTATCTAAAATATTTATGTGTATCATTAGATTATATATCAATTTATAAGTAAGGAAAATTAGTTTGAAAAAAAATTATTAATATAAGAAAAATAAAATGAAAAAATATTTTATACTATTTATGACCAAAATTTACTTATAAAACTAGCTCTTATATTTAGGATCGGATGTTATTTTAAGGAATGATGCTTTATGAGATTGTAATTAAAAAGAAAAAAGAGGAATAATCAATGATAAGAAATTATAAAATAAACAATAGAAACCTAGGAAGACAAGGAACAAATTAAATAATCAAATATGGATCTGTCATTATGGTTTACACTTGTTAAGTATGTCTAATTTAATTTATCTCATATTTATTAATAATTGAAGATTAATATAAACGGAGGGATGTGAATCCAGTGTGTCGAGCAATCACTTGTTGTAGTTTTGTGTGGTGCATCAAAAGCAAAGTTCCAGTTGTTAAGATTGAGAAAACATTAGTGTGTGTGTACTAATTCAGGTATAAGTTTGAGCTAATAAAAAGTTAATAAAATGAGTGGGGCCAATATATACAGGCTTAACATAACATATGTTGTGTATAAATTGAACATATATACGCATATTCTAAGCAGTGAGCCCAAGCAAAATATTATAACAAAATTTTGGAGAGATTCCGAGCTTATTTGTTGTTACTATGAAATTGATTGACATGAAGAGTAAGCGATTGTATATATTTTTAGGTGAATGTGCATTTATAAGTAAATGTATTTTTCACGCTAGCCTTGTTATAAATCAAAATAGTGTGATGAATAATAAGTTTCCTTCTTCATAAATTTACAACTCAAACGTTGCATTCAAGATTTTATGAATAAATGTATTGTTTTTATATTAGTTGAGTTATAAATTAAAATAGAGTGATAATTTTTAAGTCTTCTCCCAAAATTTTTAAAGTCTTCTTTCAGAAATTTACAACTAATATAGACATTCACTTAGAAATTACATATGCATTAGTGAAGTATAAATTTTTGGAGGATTTGCAAATCTTAAAAGTTGACTTGTAAATTATGTCTGAAAATTTATCAATAATAGTATTAAATTTATTTTATATTAACTTATTAAATTTTTAATTAAATATTATTACAAAAAATATAATATTTTTAATTACTTACTAGTGTTGTTGCCGACAATGCTGGTCAAGGTGGTTGGTTAAAATGGTATTTTTCTATTTTATAAGGATGAGAAAATAGTATTAGTCTCTCTTGACATTTGTTTTAAATTTTTGGGACTTAATTGGTATTAATTTTTATAGGGTATACTTATTAATAATTTTTTTGAGGCGTTTTCTTTAATTTTCTCAATCAATTAACAATAAAAAGACGAATGTTTAACGACGAGCAACATTGTATCCTTTTTAATTCTTTAGGAACAATATCACACCACTTGATAATTTATGACACTCAAAGGCGATAAAAAAAATAGTTTAAGAACAAAAATACATTTTAACCCTTTTTTTAATTATTAGACTCTGCTCCCTTTAAATCGTAACTTTTAATACCAATAATGATTGCTGGATTACATAGAAAAATGACTTGATAATTAAGATGTAAAGTTGTTGGTTCAGACATTAATTTTTATGTATATGGGAAAAATTGTTCCAACTAAGTTATCCAAAAAAATAATAATAATTCCAAAAAAACTTTTAACATTTCACATTGTTTCCCAACTTAAATCTAAATAAACTAAAATGCCATCCTCCTTTTTTTTCCAACATGAAAAGATTATATTATTGATATTACCATTATCATCATAGCATTAAAAATATTAATGTTTACTTTAGTCAAATCAATACCTAACACCATTCTTCATTTGCAATTCAGTACTACTCTTTGTCTATTCGTCGTTAGAAGAGTGTGCTTGTACTCACCCTAAATTATTTTGCGAGAGAGAGACCAATGAAAAACTCTATTGGGCATTGGGCATTGGAGTCTTTTTTTTCCGATAATAAGGGATAAAATGTATATATTTTTAGTTAGATTTTCTTCGTACAAAAGATTGAATATTGAACCTCAACTATGTTTTTAAAATGAGAATCCATGAATTGATTCATAATAATATTGATCCACAATAATATTGGAAAAAAAGTATTTGTAGTTTAATTCAAGTTTATCTAGTCATTAACAACACTTATCTTCTCCAAAAAATTAAAAAAGAACAAAACTTAAATGAAGGAGTATATTGCATGATTGTAATTATATCATGGATATAAAGATAATATTTGTTATGTATAAAATAAGTTTTAAAACCACACAATTAACTGTATCCCTCATTTGGAGTTTAACGATTCTTAAATTTAGATTGATGAATAATATCATATAGACTGTTATTAAAAATATAAATCTAAAATTATTATTTATTTTTATAACCAACAACAACAACAAAACCTTATCCTACTAAGTGAGATCAGCTGCATGGACACGACACAATTATGCTCTATCGAAAATTAGCTCTTTAGATATATTATTAACCAATATATGTCGTTTTATAATCTCATTAAGTGATCGCTTCGATCTTCTTCTACCTCTTTTTAGAGGACTCCATACTGTTTGATCAATCATTTTCACTAGCGTACACAATGGCCTTCTTTGAACGTGTCCAAACCACCTTAGACTATTTCCTACCATTTTCTCCTTAAAATATGCCACTCCAACTCATTCACGTATATGATCATTATGAATATTTTCTTTTCTTGTATGACTACACATCCATCTTAGTATTCTCATCTTGATTATTCCCACTTTATATTCATGTTGTCCCTTTAAAACCCAATATTTACTACCATATAGCATTGTTGGTCTTATAACAATGAGATAAAACTTTCCTTTTACCTTATTAGGAATTTTCCGATCACAAATAATTTTGGTAGTTTTTCTTCATTTATACCACCTAACTTGAATTCTGTTATTAACATCTCTATCAATTTCACCATCTTGTTATATAATTAATCTCAAATATCTAAGCTTTGACACTTGTTGAATAACTTGCTCTCACAATTTAACCTCCACATTATTTCTCGCTTGTCTCTTATCAAAATTATAATATATATATTCTGTTTTACTCCTACTTAAATGAAAACTTGTCGACTCCAGAGTCCTTCTCCATATCTCAAGTTTAAAATTAATCTCACCTCTTAATTCAGTCGAAAAAACGATATCATCAGCAAAAAGTATGTAGTTAGAGATCTCGTATTTGATAAGCTCAATTAAACCATCCACCACCAAATTAAATTAATAAGGAGTTAGAGCCGGTCTCTGATGTAGGCTAATCTTTATAAAGAGTTTTAAGTGGTTAAAAAATACACACACAAATGATCATGTGAGAAAAAGTCTCAGGGCTTGTTTTGTATGAGGGGAGGGGAGGGGAGGGAAAGTGAGTGGAGGGAAAAGTTTTGAGTTGGATTTAAAAAACAAGAAAGAAGTGGTATTAAAATTTTTTAATTAATTTTTCTTACTCTTTTATCTTACATATTTTTTTAACTAAACTTTTGTAACCTCGCTTCTCCAATTATTTTAAACCAAACTCATAAGAATTTTCTCTTCCCTCCAAATACCTCTTACCAAACAGACCCTTAGTTCATATAGAAACTAAGAATCAAAATTAGACATTGGTTTTAGTAAAAGCAACTTTACTATTTTGGGAAAATTTTAATGCACCCCATTGTAGAGAATTAATATATAATAGTCCCTAAAACTTTTTGAAACCTCACTGCACTCCCAAGGACTAACATAAATTAAAATTTGTTGGTAAAAAGACAATTGTACCCTTACTTTATTATTTAAAAAAAAAAAGGTGAATAGTCATGGAACTTCGAGGGCCTACTACCGGAGCTCAGGCCGTCGTTGGTCGTTTGGCCGGAGCATCAACTTGGAGCAGAGACGCTAGTGGCTAGAGCTCTAGAGCTGGTCGCCAAAAAATTTAGTTGTAAATCACTTTATTTTAGTTGTAATTCTAAAATCTCTATATTTCAGTTGTTAATTCATATATGAACACTTCAATTTATGAAGGAAATTAACAAGCCCCATGAATTGAAGTGTCCATATATGAATTAAAAATTGGAATATGGAGATTTACAAAGAAAATATGGTGATTAAATTTACAAAAAAAGATAAGAAAAGTAATAAGGCCTATAAATATGGAAGTGTTCGTATATGAATTAACAACTGGAATATTGAGATTTACAATAAAACTATAATGATTTACAAGAAACATAAGAGAATTAACAAGTCATATAAATGAAAGTGTCCATATATTAATTAACAATTGAAATATGGAGATTTACAGCTAAAATAAAGTAATTTATAACTAATTTTTTTGGGGGCCAATGTCGCTATTTTGCTGGCTGGTGCTCTAGCCAAACGGCGGCTAAAGCTCTAGCAACTATAGACTCGTTGTCTTTTTAAAAAAATTAAGTAAGGGTATTATTGTCTTTTTATCCACAAATTTTAATTTCATTTTCATCTTTAGTATATAGTGATATTTCAGTATGTTTTGGGGCTATTGGATATAAATTCTCTAAAGTGGGGTGCAGTAAAATTTTCCCTATTGGGTCTCAAATTTGAATTCATGTAGATGTGAAAATTACCTTTCTGAATGCTTTTTTACGCTTGAATTCGATTATACCATAAGTAAATTTCATCCAGTTATACCATATGTCACATAATATGTGTGTGCATATATAAAAGAATCCGAGCATATGTGGCTAATGATTCGATGGTAAGAGGAATTAAATTTTATATGTTTTTTGGTACACAATTTAAATTTTATATTTTTGAGTTGGTTGCATATTGGTGCATGATCTCTTGTTTTACTTTTGAAGATACTTCTTTCTTTCTTTCTTCCTTTTTTTTTCTGCCTTCCTTTTGAAGATACTTCAATGGGCCTATCAAAACATATAATAATTTATTGTAAGGGGCCTTTATTCCATGGGCTTAATTTGGTAATACCCAATAATTTCACATTGATTAGCCTTTCATCCAACAACGGGTTATTATACTGTCTGAAAGTTTTCTTTTAGTCTACCTAATATGGACCCCCCCCCCCAACCAAAAAAAAAGGAAGAAAAATAACATGTTTTTAGGAAAATCTAATTAAATTATGGAAATCTAATCTATTTATGAGCTTCTTTAAGTGTCAAATGTTCCATTAAACAATAGTTTTTAGGGAGGAAGACCCAAAAAAATCCCTAAGCCTACAAATTCTATTTCAGAACTCTAAAATGACCTAACCACTGTGAAGTCTTTAGAGACTAGTATGGAATTAAATTTTGTAGTGAAATTACCTTAATGCCTTTAATTATTGTTACCATTGATAAGTTAAGTTTGTTACTTCTTAAATTATTGTTATAATTCATATTCAGAAACTTACTTACACTTCTCAATTAATGCATAAGAAAAAAAATTTTAAGTTAATTAATTGTCATTACCTTAGTTATTGTTGTCATTGTCATTTGATAACTTAAATTTGTTACTTGTCATTTGGTTTTTTCGGTTTTTAGATTTTTAAATTAAGGGTATTTAGGTAATTCCACTACAAATTTTAATCCAACACTAGTTGCTATGTGGACTTCACATTAATTAGATCATTATAACATCTTTAATTGAGATTTACAGATTTGGGAGGTATTTTTGTATATTTCTCCTTAATTTTTATAAAACTGAGAGTATATAAGAAATATTCCAAAAAAAAAACCACAAATAGATAGATAGATAGATAGAGGGGTTGTGAGGAAGTGACCCTCATAAACCGATGTTGAACCAAGTGGAAGAAATTGAATATCCCATGAGTACGGTAAAGATTTCAAACCTTATAATTATGAATCATTGGAAATCCTTCTAAGAGCTGCATGTTATTTGGGATTGACACTTTTTAGAATTTGAAGGATTAAAGTAGAGAGGAAATAAGAGCCTTTGAATATTATTGTACAATTTACAGTTCCAATTCTTAATATTATTCTTGTACTCTCATATGTATATATACTACTTCCAGTTCTTAAAATAACATCCAGTTTGCTATATACAATTTCCACTACAAACTTGATCTAGCTTATATAAAAAACAAGCCAACGTCATGCATATTTCACTCACTTAAAATCAACGCTATAATTCCAGAGGAATCCAATATAAGAGAGGAGGAGGAGGGAAGAATTCCAAATCTGTTACTAATTCATATATATGATCTGATAGACTGATACATCATAGAAATTTGGGGAAAAAAATTATCAGCTACCACTAGTTGAATAACAATATCATTCCTTCAGCCATACACAACATAAAACTATACATTTTAAAATTCAACAAGTACAACTAAACTTCACTATATCACTATTATTCTTGTGCTCTTCACTTTCCTTAATCATCACTATTCACATTTCTCTCCTTCATGATCATTATTATTATTATTGCACCAACCCTAGCTCTATTGCCTCAAATATTATTGCTTCCCATATAAGCCACCTAATACAGACACAGACACTTGAAGGAAAAAAAAAAAGAGGGTTTGTGAAAGTAATGCCTAATAAAAAGAGTCATCTCTGATTCAATTCTCTCTTACTGATGAGAATTTATTCAAAATAATCCTTCTTTTCCTCCCTCAAAATTGGTAATAGGGCACTGCTTATAATAGCTTAATTATTCGACTAAATTGGAAAAATCATGGAAGGGAAAAGAAGACATATCTTGCATCAGACCTTCTAAATCCCATTGATCTCCCACCATTAGGTTTTCTCCAAAGTGCTCATTAATATTATTATTGATGATCTTGCTATTTCCAAACCCAAACATGCCCTCTGATTCCTCTCCTTTACTTATAGAGCTCTGAATTATTTGATGATGATGATGATCATTAGTGAAATTGAAGCAACTATTATTAAAGTTGTTGTTGTAGTGGCTTTTCACACTAATAAGATCATCATCAAAATTTGGGACACTAATATTATAATTGCCTCTACCACCACTTTCCATGTTGTTACAACCAGCTGGCTCTAGTAATATTGTCCCATAATCTCCATTATTAGTATAAAGCCCTTCTTCTTCTATATTCCCAACTTGATCTGTTGCAGGTAATAAAGGAAAATTACCAGGTCCTTCAATATTGTGATGATGATGATGATGATTCAATGTGAAAAAGGTATCGCCGGAAACTAATTGATCTCCGAAAATGATCGGGACTTGCATGGACGACGACAAGGAGGTCGATGATGACGTGGGCATTAATGGGTCGATCATGCTTGAGTTTCCATTGATCAAGACATGATTTTTAGGTTCTGATGATGAGGATGTAGAAGATGATGAGTTGTTTGGTGATGAAGATGATGAAGTGTTGTTATTTTTGAACCTTTTCTTCAATGTTGAGTTCCAGAAATTCTTAATCTCATTGTCTGTTCTCCCAGGAAGACGTGCAGCAATTTGAGACCATCTGAGTATATATATTTGGCAAAAATTAATTCTTAATTAGACTCAAGATCAACATAGAAACATATAATAATTAATAAACGTATATACTATACGTATATGTAATTTAACTTACAAAATGCCATATGATTTCCGTTCATGGAAGGTAATGTGATTTAAAAATATGCAGTCTGAAGGCATTATTAGGTTATAGCTCTAAAAGGATGATATATGAGCTGAATGTGTATAGTAGATCGATATGCAGTTTTACATGTGTTTAAAAGACATATTTGTCCAAGAGAATTACTCCCCCAGTTCTTAATATAAGACATATTTGGGAAATTGATCTGTGTCCCAAATGTATGACATAGTTTTCATATTTTTCAATCTTCTCTTGATTTACCCCTATTGATACTTCATCAACAATAATCAAGAAGGAGAGGAAATAAGGAATGAGAGAATTAAAGAAGATGACTAGAGTGTTTTAGAAAATACATGTTATATTAATTAACTCAACTAACTTCTTTAATCTAATTAAATTAAGTAAATATGTTTTATATTAAGAATCAGATGGAGTAAAATAATAAAATGTCTCTTTTTGGGATATTAGGGAATTAATAAGGTTTGTTTGGGTCAAATGAAGTATATATATGCTTCCCCTAACAAGAATTCCCAAATGACAGATCCAAAGAGAGAAAATTCATACATAATACTACCTCTTGATCCTTAATATAAGATTTAGTCACTGGTGGAAAAATCACCTTTTAGACTAGGTAAAAATGGCTTTTTAGACCAGTTTTGGATGAGGTCTTGATACAACCAGTCTAAAAAGTCTGTTACTTTTTAGACTAGTTAAGCAACCAGTCTTAAAAATTATTTTTTAGACTAGCTGCTCCAAGACCAGTTTTAGACACATTATAGAGAAAACTGGTCTAAAAATATAATGTGCGCGCGCGCGCGCATGAATGTATGTACACACACGCACACACATCAATATGTATATGTATCTATATGTATATATACACTTGTGCGCGCGCGCATACATACATACATACATATTTATGTATATATATACATACATGTATAAATATTAATTATTTTTATCTTCTTAGACCAATTTTTCATAAATGCAGTATAAATAATATCTTTTAGATCTTATATTCAAGGAATCGGTCTCAGAAATGCTTTATCATTACAAAAATGTCATTGTTCATACCTTTTAGACCTTATCCTCTATAACTGGTTTAAATGTGTTAATCTAAAATGTCTGTTTTGTACTAGTGAGTCTAATTTGCAGAGAAAACTAGATCTTATATTAGGAACCAGAGTTAGTACTATATTAGTTGGCTTTTTAATGAGAGACTTATACTTGAGTAGTAATTCAACTTCATTATGATATATTTATGATAAATCAAACTCTAGTTTATAATGTATCGGTCCCATAAGAAATCAGAACTGTGATGAGACTGAGATGGGTTTAGAATTAGATTTTTTAGGATTTTTTTTTTTTTGGTGGAATATTTCTACTCTGATCCCTTTCTCTTGAGACCAAACAATGACAAATGTTGTATAATGAAAAACTTGAGAGAATTGAATTGTGAAACATAACAAATAAGAACATGCATGATTGAGAATAATATATAATGTTGCATAATGAAAAACTTGAGGGAATTGTGGAATTTAACAAATGAGAAGACGAATGAGAATATATACCTGTTGCCAAGAAGAGAGTGAAGGTGAATGATGAGGTGTTCCTCATGAGGGGAAAAAGCACCACGTTTGAGGTCAGGTCTGAGGTAATTGATCCAACGAAGGCGACAACTTTTGCCGCAGCGAAGGAGGCCGGCGTTTCTGGCAATGTCACTCCAACAACCTTGTCCATTCGTCAGCATGTACCTTAACAATTTCTCATCTTCCTCCGGCGACCACAGCCCTTTCCTCATCTTGCTCTTATTATTACTGTTGTTGTTCTTCATTTTCATTTTCTCCTTCCCCATCACAAGCAAGTTAAACCACCATTAATATAATATATATACAAGGCAAGTGTCTTGTTTTTTACTAGTGATCTATGGCCTTGTGGTCTATATATATGATGTAAGAGAAAATTACTACATATGTGTGTGTAGAGAAGAATATGAGAGAGAGAGAGAGAGATAGAAGATAGCTTCATGGGGTGGGAATGGTGATGATGATTCGGATGGCTTTTGTCGGGTTTGCTTCAAATATGAATTATATGAATATTATAATATGTATTCACGTATTGAGCCTTTGGGTTCAATTTGTTGGTTGATCATGGGTGGAGTACAAAACGGACTCGAGGGGGACCTCATGAGTTCTTTTAGAATCTTTTATCTCATTTTCCTCTCAAAATCTTATTTCCACCCTCGGATTAAAAAAAAGTGTAGTTCAAATTTTATATTTTATAAAAATATCATTTTAAACATAAATAAAGAAATTTAAAGTGTTAAAATCTGATCTGCATAATTCATAATTGCAATACCAATAAAATTTTTAGAAATTATATTATAAAATATTATAATAATAGTTTTAAAAATATTAAATATGAACCATTTATTTATTTTATCTGAGAGTGGAGATGAGATTCTAATAAAAAAAATATTATGAGAGTATCTTCTTCCATTATTACTCAATCCCATTGTTAATAGAAGAGTTTGATAATTAATTCACATACATTAAAAGTTAATTTAGTTATTTGTAATAAATGTGTGTTGATTTTTTAAATTATAATTTCTTCTCATATGTATTATAACTACCCTTATAAAAATTTTCTTATTATGTATAATCAATAAAGATAAAGTGATTAACTTCTTATATTTAGAAATTGTGATCAAAATAAATCCTCAATTGTAGTTCTTCCTTTTGCTTCCAATTCACATAATCCTCTCTCTCTAGGTTTTAGGTTTTAGACTTCAAACTCACGGGTGTTCTTTATATATATATTCAGAAAAATTTTTATTATCTATTTTGAGCAATCCCCATAATATTTGAATCAAGCTTCAAAATAATGTTATTTCATATAATGCAATGATATACAACAATTAAAATCTTGTATTGAAAATACCTCGCACTATATTAAATTTATATGTTTTATGGTATTTTTTATCTAGGCATTAATAAATCTTCTAACCCTAATGTCATTAACAAAAAATACTAACAATTAAATTTTTAAATGTTCATAATTGCTGACATATTAAGTTTACTTTTCAAAAATAATAATGATTAGCACACAAAAAATAATCACTTAAGACTAATGGTGTTAGGGCTACAAAACTGAAAATATACTTTAGTTTTTGAATATAAATGATGAAATTGAAACTTATATAAAATTAGATCACCATAAATATACACTTCTGCTTTTCAGCTGTGTGTGTGTCATTTTTCCCCCTTAACAAAAGAATGTTCAAATAGAGATTATATATACATGATGATCACTTCAATATATAGAGAAGCATACACATACACACTTTTCTTTTCTTTTCTTTTCTTTTCTTTTTTTTTTTTTTGGTGAGACACAAACACACTTTTCTGATAGCAGATAATCTTAGATTGATTCTTAAGCTAATATTAATAATTAAAAGTTAATAAAAAATAATTATACTCACACATATAAAGATATAAGATTTTTTTCTAATGAAAACATATGACTCACTTTTAAAGCATTTTTTACGTATTTATGAATACTCAACTTATTATAATTAATGAAATTTTATCATTTGATAATTAAAATGATTGTAATTAAGAAAATTTTTTGCCATTAATATATAATGTGGAACCAATTTCAATACGCATTAGAGCACTGAAAGCTATTCGCTATAGTGATCTACACAATTTAAATAAAATCTCAATGGTCTATATTTAAAATTTTCAACTTGAAAATTTGATAGTTAAAAGATTATCTTTATTTTAAATTTTATACACTTCAAAATAATTTTTTTTTTAGGAAAAAAAGTAAAAGTAAAAAAATTCAATATAAACTATCTAAATTAAATCTGAACAATCTATAATAGTGAAGAGCTCTTAGTACTCATCAATATAATGAGCACTAAAATTGGTTCCTATATAATACATTGGTTCCTATATAATACATAGAGAAGAAAGTAATAAGAGACATACAGAGAGAGGGATGGTTGGTGTTCTTGTCTTTGACTCAATTCTTGTTCCTTTCCATATATTTTACTTCACTCACAAGGTAATCATCATCTTTCTTTTTATCAAACGTAAGCCCTTTTGCTTCCAATTCACATAATCCTCTCTCTCTAGGTTTTAGACTTCAAACTCACGTGTGTTCTTTTATATATATATATATATATTCAGAAAAAATTTTATAATCTATTTAATTTGAGCCATCCCCATAATATTTGAATCAAGCTTCAAAATAATGATATTTCATATAATGCAATGATATACAACAATTAAAATCTTGATTGAAAATCCCTCTCGCACTGTATTAAATTTATAGGTTCTATGGTATTTTTTTATCTTGGCATTAAAAAAAGAAAAGTAGATACAGTGTTGCACGCTTGACAATTGTTTGTTGATGGGATATGTGTAATTTAAGGTAGTGTATAGCTTACATTATTTGCATGTTTTTCATTAGGGTCTAACTACTTATTTTAACTAAAGCATATTGATGTCCACTTCCTAACAAAGCAATCTCCTTTTCAATATTTTTCTTTATTTCTTTTCATATCATGTCAAAATCTTAATTATATATATCTATGGTTGCCATAAACCAAAGCATATTAATTACTATATAGTTCAATATTTTTATTGTCAACGTGTGAAACATTCATGACGGACAATTTTTTTATAAATCAAAATCAAAGTACAATATAAAGCTTTCACTTTAATCTGCCGAATTTGTAAATCAAATTAGGAGGGCAATAATTTATTTCATTTGTTATAATCATTAAGTTGAAGTACATTGTAGATTTAATTAGTTGTAACCAATATGCATCAATCATGATTATCAATCAATATACCAACATGTTAATAATAAAATAGGCTAAATTATATATCATGTATCCTATTGAAGAACAGATAAATTTCTTGTTATTGAAACTTTACAAGAAATTTTTCTTAAGCTTTTAAATAACATAATATTAATTATAAGCCATTATAACAAATAAAAAAATATATATAATAGGAGAATTATCTGCACAAACTATGAAAATTTAGAGATAATCTCTTATCAACTTTTGAAAGGTTAAAATTTAGAAAAATTTTGTATAATTTAGTCAGTAAAATACTTTTTGGTTACTTAATATAAAAGTTGATTAACTAATTTCAGTAGATTAAGAATTTGAGATAAATTATTTAATTATAAAAAATGTGAAATGATCACCCTAAAATTTACATGAATAACATTAGATTATATATCAATTATAAATTAAGCAAATTAGTTTAGAAAAAATGATTAATATTAGAGAAAAAATGGAATAAAGTCCTATATTTAGGACTAGCTAAGACCAATCTCTTAGGAATGGAAGAGTATAAGCTACACATTTACCAAGTCTTAGACAACGAAATTTATTTTTCGTAAATAAATATGTGAAAAGAGTATGCCCAAACAATCGAAGCTTGATGCTTTTAGATTTTTTCTACGTTTTCTTCTCTTTTTCTTTTCTAATTTTATTGGTTGTTGCATATGAAGATAAAAATATGGGCACATCCATCGATCCTTTTCATCATAGCTGTAAAGTTATATCCCTTTCATTACCTAATTAATCAACTTTCTTACATATCATAATATTATTTTCCGGGAAACAAAATTTGAATGAATCCCGGAAAATACTTACTAAATCAGCGAATTCCCACAATGTGAGTCACTGTCCAATCCAAAATCAAACTCATACATATGTTATTTGAATGTCTTTGTCATTAATATATACTCCAAGAGCAGTAAGGTTATTATATATCCTCAACTTCATTCAAATCTCTCTATTCTGATAGGGACTTCGATAATTTTCAGAGAAAATAAAATAAAATAAAATAAAGGAATGTGAGGGAAGAAATATCTGAGAAGCTACTCAAATGTCTCTCTCTCTCTCTCTTTCCCAAAAGCATTGTTTGCCCAAACAACATGTGTCATAGGATATAAGGAAGAGGTTCCCATATTCTACTTTGTTATCAAGACAAGAAAATACAACTCATGTACACATATTGTCTTGACAATAGTATTTTGTAAAATTGAGAGGAAATAAAAACATTAATTGTGTGGCGATATAAAGTTGATTGGTTGCTTAAACCAGTCGATTTGTGGGTTCAAATAAAAACATCGGTTTAATTCTATACGCAATATTGGTGTGCAAGCCATGATTTTCTCGTTTACAATTGGTTTATTGGATTAAAATTTTGAAAGTGATTATCTACAGATGGATCAAACAAGCTAGTGAGTTGGGGAGGACTTAAAATAAGTGCTTTTACATTATATGAGACAAATTTCTAATGTATTTACCTTGTGTCTTTGTATCGAATGCTAAAAGCACTTTGTTTATCCAAACCATTATTTTAATTAGACAAGCACACTGATGCAACTTTGGGCAAAATCGATCTATTACCAAAATCTATTCTTCCCAAAAACTAATCCAAACACAGGAATAAAAAATCACTTAAAATAAATTATACATTAGTCTATTTTGGATATGTCAAACATCTTGCAAAAAAAAAAAAAAGTTACATTATTTAGACTTTTTTGGTTCTTTTAATTTGATACTCATGGAAGAAGTCCATTTAGTTCCTATAACTTTATATAAAATTTCAGTTTAGTCCCTTAATTTAAAAGGCATCTTTTGAATCCTCTAACTCTAACATTATTAGTCTCAAATGATAATTTCATTTTGAAAATTAAACTTAATATATCACCATTTGGAAATATTTTGTCAATATTTAAAATGTAAGTGTCAACATTTTTTGTTAATAGTGTTAGAGTTAAATGACTGAAACGGAATTAAAATGAAACTTTATGTGAAGTTGAAGGATTAAAGATGTACTTTTCCCTTCTTCAATTAGGGAAAAGGTCCAAATTTAATGAAATTTTTTGCTATAAGCACTTGCACAATTATATTTTGTTGAGTATAAAAGTAAACATAATCATTTTAAGAGGTGTAAAAATAAATATAATCATCTTAAGAGATAGCAAATTTGACACTTCCATTAACTAGAGCTAACACCTGTCCCTTTTTACTTTATGCATCCCATGGTTCTTCCAGTTGACATGTGGTGTGCACTTATTTTGTTTTAGAGATTCACTCCCACTTTTTTCTCTCCCTTTCATTTTGTTCCATCACTTCTGACATCTTTTCTAGATAAATCCAGCAAGCTAAGGAGTCGCACAAGAGATCCAACAAATGGTGTGGGTCACATGGTTCTTCCAGTCGGCATGTAGTGTGCGCTTATTTTATTCTAGAGATTCGTGCCCACCTTTTTCTCTTCCTCCCTCTTGTAGTCTTGTTCCACCACCTCCAACATCTCTCTTTACCTTTTCTCTTCAAACTCTCCCTCCTCATTTACTTTTTCTAGATGAATCCAACAAGGGGTCGTACAAGAGATTCGGTAGATGGCCCAGAAGCAAGGCCACTATTGGCAAGTGAAACACCCTTAGGAGTCAAGGGAATGTGTTGGTGGGGAGCTAGTATTGGGATTGGAAGGTACAGCGGAAGAAATTAAACTTTTAAAATTTTTCTCAATCCCGAACATAGATCTATAAACGGCATTTAAATCAAGTAATTAGAATCGTACCTTTACGTTTTTGCCTTTTCCGATCTCAAGAAGCCGACACCTTATATCAGCTCCCTCTACTGGTATCCATACGAATACGACTACAACACGATCAGCGTGTTAGCGCCTCCAAAGCCTCTCTAGGGTTTTCTTGTGGCTCTCTATTCCTCATTCATGGTAGGATCCTCTAGCCCCACGTTTTTTTTTTATAACTAATTAGGGCTATATTGGATCTTCAAAATTAATCTTAATTCATTTTGAAATCAATTAACACTTAATTGTTTTGATGAGCTAATTAAATAAATTCGGTTTAATTAAATCTGTCTAACAGTTTTAATTTAACCTATTTATTTAATCTGAATAAAGAGCCAATGGAATTATATTTAATTTATCTTTATAAATTAAGTCTAAGATATTATATCTCTATGTTAGTTATTAAATTTAATTTTATCAAATAAAATTAAATACGAAACTAACACTACATAATAATATTATTATTATTATTTTACGAATTTTATATATATATATATATATATATATATATATATATATATATATATATATATATAATCTGTTCACCCTATATCAAACATTATATTCATTATAGATCATGTTGGATAGCCTTAACGATCCTCATATAGATCATGTGGGCCCATACGAAGTTGGCAGTATGCCAATAACTATGCTAACTCACAAGTCGCAATTCATATGAGGATCGTTAAGACGATTCAACCTTTCACACAACAATGTCATGTCCCTTTTATCACACGATATTTCGGCCAAGGATAGATGAGGCATAGATAGTGTCATCCTCATGCTTCTGACCATTGCTTTCCCGATTCCTGAGTAGTCTGACAATAGAAATGGAAACTCCTTTCCATCGTATTATGGTCATATATTTCTCAGACTTATTCATCGAGGGGCCCAGTAATATCTCTCTACTAATATAAGGGATAAATTTCATCTTGACCATTCACATTCCTCTGCATGAAAACCACCAAGCCCGATTGTAGCCTTTATCATCACCCGGTCAAAAGTGATTTTTGGCTAAGTCAAAGCTTAGTGACTCTCATGTAGGATTCCATGATGATCTCATATCAAAGGACATAGTGATGTGGTTATACATGAGATAAGATTATGACTTAATTCATGTAGCTTTTTCATAGCGGGTCGGTTCAGCACATTATACTCTTACAAGTGCTTAAGACTTTGAATCGTATCTCAATACCTTGGCAAAGTAATACGAGTCTTATTTTATCTTTGCTCCCGCATAGATGGCCGACCATGGACATTTAGGACAATTATTATTGATCCAAATATATAGTTATCATAATAAACATGCAAATAATATAATAACAAAGTGGAGAAATTTATTAATTAATAATATTCAAAGTACAATGATTGGCGACACAATTTCCAACAGCTAGTAGGTGCTACAACGGAAAATATCTAATGCAATCTGATTATAGTTCATTTTTCTCCTTTTTGCTTCACTGAAAATATCTAAGGGAGAGGTTGGAGGTGAGCGATGATGAGAGGGAGGAGAGAGAAAAATGTGGGCACAAATCTCTAGAACAAAATAATGTTTTATTAAAAATAATAAGACTCAAGTAAATTTAAAGGCTCAGCTTACTCAATATATTAAATTCAGTGATGTGACATGCATTTATTAGTCATAACATAAATGATGTGGTTGATAAGAAGAATTGTAGAACCCACAACACAAAAAATAGATAGATGTTAGCTGTGGTTAACAGCAATACCAAATTTAATATCTCTTAAAATGATTTTGTATACTTTTGCACCTTTTAAAATGATTATGTCTGCTTTTACACCTAACAAAACATAATTGTGCTGATTGCTCATATCAAAAGACTTCATTACTAAATTTGCACATTTACCTTAGAACTTGAACAAAGTTTTTATTTTTATTTTTTTGTTTTTCCACCTATGATTAAACTAAGTTTAAAAGGTAGAAAATTTAATTTTAAAAGAATCAATTAATGTTATTGAGAAATTCTTTATAGAGCTTTGTATCAAATCTGAAAATAATTAAATTTGCATGTACCTTAGAGTAAAGAGAATATGTAACACTTAAAACTAGAGTGACATTATTCACATATTTTAAAAGACCTATATATTTCTTGTTATATGGCTAATGAAACTATTAACATAATTATTGGTTACACCTTGCGTCCTTGGTGCAACTAATAATCTGATGCTAAAATGAAGAGACCACAAAAGTCGTACTTCAAAAGCATCATGACCTACAAAAGGTGAAAATACTCAATAATAAGGAAACACTATCGGGAGTACAAGTTGAAGTACACCCATAGTTATTGGACAAGTTTTTACGAAGTTCTTTTTAAATAACATATAAATATATATAATCATTCTTTTTCTATGAATCTTCTCTATACTTTCTCTTAATATTTCTCTATATACAATTATATCCGTCAATTTAATAGTCCATATCATAATTGAGAAATAAACCATCCTATTTGTGCCCACGGATTCTAGTATTTATCATATTCTTATGATTATTATTACTTAACAATGGTGTTTTATTATTTTCATCTACAAGTACAAATGACATTTTTCATACAATTCATCTTTTATTTTACTTTATTTTACGTATTAGCGAAAATCTACAAATCACATTATTGCCATTCGTCACCCCCATCATGTCAAAGGTGACGAGGGCAAACCCTGTTAGTGAGTTCTAGAAGAAAATGAAGTCCATTGTTTCATCAAAATTGAGTGACATGGAAGCATTTTGACTCCAAGCATATGATACAGTGATTAAAAATTCTGCTCCTCACGTTAAACTTTGTGATCAAGCTTGTTTGCTGATATTCTGTTTATAATAGACACATTCATATAAGTCAAGGACTTGCTTTATACACCATGAAACATGATTAAAAAGTATGTTTTAAAGGCTCCAATTGGTTTTTCAAACAAACCTTTGGTCAATTTCAAATATTGTCAAATTAAATTCAGGGTAATTCTCCTAAATTTTTTTTTCCCCGTTCGCATAGACTCGAATTCAAGGTCTCATTTTAAATGGTCAAAGCTCTTTCTATTACTTCCTCCGGTCTTTAATATAAAATCTAATTAATTTTTTTAAAAAAAAATTAAAGAAGCTAATTAAATTATTTTAGAGTATTCATATTTATTGTTTTTCTCATAACTAATTTGCCTAATTTATAAATTGATATATAATTTAATGACACACAATTCATGTTATCATTTTTTTAACTTCCTTAATCTATTAAAAAAATGTTAATTAAATCTTATATTAAAGACGAAAGGAAATAATGTGTGTGTGTGTGTGTTATAATATTACTTTTCTCAAATCTCATCTCATGTTATTTGAACTTGTGACCATGTGGGTGAGGATCTCATTCCTCTCAACCAACCATGACACTCGAACATTGGCATTATAATATTACTTCTGATTTCACATTTTGTCATCAAACGGTAGCTTAAGATGCTTTTAAATCACTGATTTAAATCCTATCCGTTCATGCACCAAGTTAAGGAATAAAATAAACAAGCTGACTTTGTTTCAGGACCAAGAAATGGAATCCAAATAATGAAACAAGTACAGTGAACTAGCAAGAGGGGCGTCATATATTTATTTGAAAACTGATGTGCTTAAAGACTTGGATGATGTTACAGAAGTAATTTGAGCAAATCAATAACTCAACAAAGGCCAAATCAAAATATACTCAATCCCATACAAGATTGGAGGAAGTAGTTTTTTAGCTTGTTTGGATGGGCTTATCAAAGGCTTATAAATATTTATATATATAAGTCAAGATAACACTCTTCTCACATATTTTTCTTGTATACTGTAAGTCACGATTAAAAAACGGTTTTGGAAAACTCCAATTGCTGTTCCAAACAAATATTTATTTGCAAAAAGATTGCACTGCATCCCACAAGTACATATTCAAGAAATATACAGATCTTGGCACTTTTTTTAGACCTTATTACTAGGTATCCGAGCAACTGACTACTTTAATTTTGGGGGTTTGCAACTTTCCCTCTCAACATTAGTGTATCCTTTCAGACTCAAACTTGAAACCCATATGAATATGAAGCCATTATTTTATTTTATTTTACTTTACTTATTAAACGAAAATCTGCAAACCACGTTATTGCCGGTCGTCACCCACATCATGTCAAAGGTGACAAGGGCGAACCCCGTTAGTGAATTCGATCTAGAAGAAAATGAAGTCCATCTTTTCATCAAAATTGAGTGAAATGGAAGCATTTTGACTCCCAGCATATGATACAGTACGAATTTTTCACCACACGTCAACCTCCGTCATCAAGCTTGGTTATTGCTATTTTCCTTAATAATATGCCGCTTAAATTGTTATACAAGTTATATAGTTTACTATCTAGGGTTCTTAATATAAGATGTTATTTATAGCGTAAAATTACACAATAAATAATGGGGTTTTATATTAAGAACCGGATAAAGATACAAGAGAAGCAATGTTATATGATAATTAATGTATGATTTTAAAGAAATAATAAAAACATAAAATATAGCTAGATGAAATGGATGTGGTTATATTAAAAAAAAAAAAGTAAGCTTTGTTTCTGCCATTTTTCTCATAATATGCAGCTTAACTTGTTTGACAAGTAATATATATTGATATGATTATCTGATTATGCCATATTTAAATATTGTCGAACTCATTTAGAGATAACTCTTTCATATAAATTTATTACATTCACACGAAATTAAACTCAATTTCATGCTTAACCAATCAAAGTCCTTCTCATTCTGACCAACATATGTTAGTATATATAATTATGCCTAGTAACATGCGAACTCCCTTGTAAGGGTCAAGTCAAAAGTTCAAACCCACTTCTAACCCCCAAACTGTTAATGTTAATATTTGCCTCTATAATTAGGAAAAACAGTAATATTACTTGACTGCACTTTTTTTTCAATCAAATGGTAGCCTAAGATGCGTTCAAAGAACTACTTTAAATCCTATCCGTTCATGCGGTAAGTTCAGGAATAAACAAGCCTTGTTTCAGGACCAAAAATAAGCATTCAAAAAAAAATGAAACAAGCACAGTGAACTAGCAATAGGGGCATCGTATATTTATTTAAAAACTGAGGTGCTTACGACTTGGATGATGTTACAGAAGTAATGTGAACAAATCACTAACTCAAAAGGGCCAAATCAAAAAGATTCTCAATCCCATACAAAGGGCAACGAGGCGTTCAGAAAAGGTTTGGAGAAAGTAGCTCTTATTTGCAAAAAGATTGCATTGCATCCCACAAATACAAGATCTGAGAAATATATAAAAGCAATTTAGATTACTTCATCTCTTTCTTGAAATGTTCAGGGAAATTGTCGCAGATGAAAGCAAATGTCAAACAGGAACATGTTTCCATCTAGATGTCGCCGAGAGTTAAGGGCTCTCGGAGGAACCGCTCCATCTGGCTAGCCCTAGTCTTAATCGAAACATCTAGGGCCTTCTGGTTAAATTCTACCACTAAACCACCAAGGATGCTGGGATCAATCTGAAAGACCAAAAACAAGAATCATGATAATGACCATTGTTTGTATGCGTGCGCGCGCGCAACAGGAAGAGATATCCAGAAGAAAGATAATGACACAATACCTTCTCTTCAATATGAACCTTTTTCCCTGCACCTATGATCTCCTGAAGGATCTCTTTCAGTTGCTTCTCTTCGTGAGGGGGAAGTGGTTGGTCCAACACACGAAAATTAGATAATGCAATTACTTCCCAATTGTTTCACAACATAACCTCATTCTAAAACAACAGAATCAAATGCAGAGGCTAACTAAGCACTGAAAATTTAACACATTTAGGAAGCCTATAATAGAAGGCTATAAATCATGAAGTAGAATTCAAAAAATTTCCTTCATGTGCAAATATATAGATGCACCAGATGGGCACACTGCAAATATATTGATTTAATGAAATACTTTTCTTTAAGAGAATATAACAGTGACACAATGGCCGCCAAGCAATATAGGTGGTGCAGTTCATAGTTTAACTATATTGAATTTTTAAATTAATAGACAAGGGACAAAAGATGTTTGAGGTATTTATGATCCCCAAAAAAATGAAAACTGAAAAATTCCTCTCCTTGTATTTGTTTACAGCGCACATCAGCAGCAAATATCCAAGTCTACTAATGTTCATGAGCATCACAAAATTCTAGTCATCCTTTTAACAAAAGAATGGAATTCAAAACGAAGCACAAATATGTTGCAGTAATTTTTTCCTCAAGTAAAAAATCAAACAAGTGTTACTTACAATAACAGTGGTCACAATGGCTTTCACTTCTCCCTTATGTGCCATTGTCAGGTCCTTAAACTTCTTTGCTATGCTACCTAAGTTTCTCAGCCTCCCATTCTCAGCCACGATAACTTTCAGAGACAAGCCCAGAAAATCAATATCAGCAGAAAAATAATGCAAAAAAACTTACTATTTTAAAATAAGTTGTTAGTTAGCATCATTTATGTATTTCATATTTACCGAATATCATATAAATTTCAGAACATGATATAATTTTCAAATGCAAGAAACATCAATTTGACCGAAAGCTTCATTTTTATTTGATTATCCTAATTAGGCATTCAAAATCAAGATGGTATTCATCTCAATCATTTTGGTCAATGCAATATTTGCCTGTCAAATCTCATACATGTATCAAATGATTCTTCCAACACATTAAAGCACACAAAAAGAAAAACAGGTTCCAACTTTCAGCAGAAACAGCACAAGAACATAGGCCTGCGATAATTTAATCCTAGGGAGGCAGAGACTCAAGGGTTAAAAAGCCCAAGCTGCACGGTTGTGCATTACAGATGAGGGGCTGTTCTGGAGTGCTTTCACACTGAAAGAAAAGCTTACGCCCTGAGGAACACATATGCTGGAGGCAGCCAAAAAATATTGCAGTCTATCAGTCATTTCCAGTGGTGGACACCAAAGCAAGCTCCATAAAGGCATCTTGCTTTGGAGGTTTTATGACGGATGAGTTCAGACCACCATGGATATCATGGCAGCCACCATTGACAATACTGTTTACTGACATTACACCGTGTAATGTAAGTGAGCCTTTACCTTAATATTCAAAGGTATAATGAATAAGGATGATTACTGAAATGACCCTTTCTCACAACAAGTTTTATCCAATACAATTATATAAAATCAGTAATTTTTTTTTTCTTCCACAACGAGTACAAGGAAGACGTTGAGTCACGTTAGAACTTGATGTTGTTGATCTTTGCTGTGAGCATTGATTCGCCCTGGTATTGTTGCTCCTGCTCTGATTTGTAAAAGGACGTTTCCTCTGCTGAAAACTCCTTCTGCTCCCAGATCCACCAGAATTTAAAGGGTAACTCCTCTTATTAATGACTCCTGATATTCCCATATGACTGTTAAATCGGCCTTGAGAATCCCTTCTCATATATCTCTCGGCATCTCGATATCTTCTACAAACTTCTCGAATTTTAGCTATCAGCTCTTCAAGGGTAGTAATGTCATAAGTACCCATCCTCGCCTTGACATTTTCATTGCATTTCTCAAACATTTGTCTGGCTAACCAGTTGTTGTCGGCCTTATTGGTTCTATCTAACTGTGACACATACTTTGGCTAACCCCATAAATTTGGATATAAAAGTATTTTCATCCATCTCCCCCTGCCGAAGGATGAAAAACTCAGCTTCCTTTTGGTGCCTCATCGCAATGGGAAAATAATAATCGAAGAACATTTTCTTAAACTCATCCCACTCAAGTTGATGCCCATCAGCAGGCTTCACAGTATTCCACCAGTCCAACGCATCACCCTTTAACAGAGTTTTCGCAGCAATTACCTTTTGGTATTCATCACATCTAATTTACTCAAAAAGCATTTCCAGCCTATCAATCCAACTCTCAGCGTCTGTTGGCGATCCACCAGAGAATGTCTCAGGATGGAAACGATCTAAATGCTTCCATACTGTGAACATATCTGGAGATCATTTGCTCTGCTGACCCATCCGTCTTAGAGTATGGTGGATGTAGAACTAGCTTTTCAGAATGGACACTGTTTTGTTCCTCTGTTTCAGCATTAACCTTTTGGGTCTTATCCTTGTTTTCTCCGCTCGGCCCTTCATTATTTCTGCCCTCCTCGAGCCTTCTCAATCATTCCTCTGTCACAAGGGTCCATCCATACAGATGTCGCAACATTTCAGCCTCAGTTAAATTCTCGTGGGGCCCATTAGGTCTCTATTGGCCCTGTTGGATGTTGTCACCGATGCATGTACGCCTAGTATTCACCATCTTCTTACCGTCCAAAACAAGCATATAAAATAAATTAACCCCAGTTACCTCGATTCCAAGCTTAATCTTAAATTTGATAGTAAAACCCGTGCAATCACCGATCACAAGAAAACTCTACATTATTAATGTAGATACCAATTAACCACAAATAACAATAAAATAATTAATTTACATAATTTAACTCCTACAACCCAATTTTCTCTACAACTATTATCCTCAATTATTCCAATTTCCTTAAAAATCCTTAATCATAGATCATTTCTCATAAACCCAAAGAACTCATTAAAATGATCTTCCTTGTGACTCAGCGTCTTCCTTGTACTCGTTGTGGAAGAAGAAAAAATTACTGATTTTATATAATTGTATTGGATAAAACTTGTTGTGAGAAAGAATCATTTCAATTACCCTAAATGAATGTTTCATTTATAGTATTATGATACTCAGCATTTTTAACAAGTTAAATCTCAGATCTAAAATATATAAAATATCTAATTGTAGATAAACCCCATTTTCTAGAGTGTTAATGAGGTGTGTAGAAGGAACATAAATTAAGAATGACTGACATACAAGAAATATTGAAATTGAAGAATGAGTAATTATAATCAAATGTTCAAGTTCATTGGTGTTATAAAGAAAGAGTGATAAATCCCTGGTATATTCTAGATGGTATAGGCATGGGAATCAGGGATAGATACACCATGAGGATGATTGTGTACCTAAGATGGACAGACAGAGAATAAAAATAGGAGGCTAAAGGAATTTGGAAATAAAAGAGATGAAGGTCGTGAAGTAGAATGGCAAATTCAAGGAGTTAATTAACTGGGTTGAGGAGCTGAAAGGGTCAGAAGCTGACCATTGAAGGCTATATGCAGGTTGGGTTGTTTCATGGGAGAGTGCTAGTCTAGCCTCTCAGATGCCAACTTTGACTTAATATTCTGGTTTCATTACATATTTATTGTTTTACTTGGAGTTTTGACTACTAAAAGTTGTCTCTTACTTAGGGTATGCTTCTCGTGTATGAAAGGAAAATATTTCAATGTTACTTTCCATCACAATTAATATTTCTTTTCACCAATTTTTATTTGAGTAGTAGAAGGTCAATTGCATTGAATGTAATCTGCAATTAAGGACACAATGGAAGATAAAGGAATACCACCCACTATGTTTCTATGGTATAGAGTTCTGGCTAGCAAAAAAATCAAGCCAAAATAATGCCAGTGGTTGACATGCTAAGGCAGGTCGCATATTAATATTAGTAAAGGATAAAAATATTGAAGTACAACGGATTTCCTTGGATGATCAGGTTACATACCATGAAAGAATACAAATATCTGGATGAGCCAAAAGAATCAAATATTCAAGCAGATAGTTAACAAGAATAAAAGGGAACCAAGTAAAATAATCTGTCAAGAAACTAGAGACAATGAAATATAAGCAGATTCAATTTCACCATGCCTAAGTAAATAAAAGATCCAAATTCTACATTGTTCAACATTACGACTTGCACATTACATGCATTCTTTGAGATAAGCACCATACTTCCAGGTTCTAGCAAATTTTGCAAAAAAGTAAATAAAAAAATAAATAATAAAAGCATTCAAGTGATATAGCTAAACAAACGTGAAATAATACTAGTGTTGGCCCATTGACTCATTAAATAAATGACAAAACTTCGGTACAATTTTAAGTGTTTCTTAGCAGGCTCTCCAGAAATTAAACGACACACTCATAATTTTTGCAGGTAAACATCATATGGTTGGGTCTTTCAAAAAAGTCCTTCCACAAGCCAAATTGTTATATGAGAACCAAATAGTAGACACCTATGGAACTATACCTAAAGTGTTGTGCTCAGATAAAAAAGAACAAAGAACACCAGTGATAATCAATTTAAGACAAATGGTAAATGAATCAAGCAGGGCTCATACAAATTCAGTTTGATTTCAAATATTATGGTTTAAACATGTGAAATATTGGATTTTACTAAGCCAGTGAAAGCAGCAATGCAAACATAGTTTTACTTTATTTTCTTCTAAAAATAATGACCAAGAAACAGCTTTACAAATCCCATAAATCTCGACATTGTGTTGTTCAGGTGCATGATCTGCATTGACTTATCACAAAGAATCACCTTTTTCATTGATATGTAAGGATTTTTCACTGATGCTATAAAGATCCTGTTATGGAATATAAATAAGAATTGGAAGTCAATGTCAATTACATTAATTAGTTAGTTAGATGGTTAGTCTGATATGGCCATTAGAAAGCTAGCCGTTAGGAGAACGACATAAGTGAGGTATGAGTATTATAAATACCCCACTACTCATTTGTAAATCAGTTTTGAACCTGATTCAATTATTAATGCAAAGGAATTATTCAGAATTCCTCTCATCTCTCTCTCTCTCTTTCTTCCTCTAAACCTCTGTCTCTCTCTCTCTATTCACCTCTCTCTCTCTCATTCAGGTCTGAATACCATAACAGATCCACAAGCAACTAGGACATCTAAATTACATGCCATTCAAACCAAGATACAAGATATTTCAATATTCATTTTAGCTGTTAACAGAGTAATAACTTTGTCAATGGAATAAAGAAAGGGAAGCTTATAATACCAAGGAAGTTTGTCGTAATATCTGAAAATTTAGCTTCCTTAGAAATTTCCTGGATAGCCTTAATTTGGGTATCTTTAGGCACAGACAAGTCCTTCGTAAACTGAGCAAATTTAGGACTATTCTTTATTGCCTCATCAAGGTCAAGAACCTCAGACTCAACCTTTTCGAGTGCATTAGCTTTCACTGCAGCAGTATACAAAGCAGAGGCAATATGCCTGTACCTCCAAAGGCCAGTGGCACCTACAAAGCAATCGAGAAGCGACAAAACATAAAAGAAGTAAATTAATACCAGGAAGACCATAACACTGACATGTGAAGGACAACACAAGATATATTGAATTCCTTGCACTTATTTTCAGTTGATAGAACAATCTTCTTTTTTATTTTTCTCTAGTTCTCTTCGTAATCACAGTATATGTATACTCATAAGAAAGCAGAATCAAAAACACCCATAAAATTCCCTTCACAGAATGCAAGTGTGTCAGTGAACATGTTGTAGACCAATATATTCAGGTACCTTTACTTTTTCCTCCTTTTTCCCTGATGCAGTGGCATAATTCTTAGAGTCCTGCAAGTATATGGGAAGATAATAAGACGCTGTTGAAATTATCCATTGGCAGAAGATTACAGATTTTTTAACGCTTGAAATATATGGCTATATGCATTCATAGAGCATAACAAAACAGTCTCATAAATTCCATGTCCCAATTCAAAATACAAGGGGAAAATTGAAGAGAAAACAGATTTGGAGATTAAACTACTCAGTATGAAAAAAAAGGAAGAAACGTTCTATAACAGATCCAAAATCACCAGCTAATGCTAAAGGAAACCAAGGAAATGGGGGAAGAAAACCTGTCGCACTGACCAACAAAAATGAGATCAAAAAAAAACCTTTAACTTCAAATCGTTCGAATAATTGCAACATTTTCCGTCAACATCAAACAAAAACAACTACTTCAGCCCTTAAACAATCTATGTGTTCCACGCAGCCACTCAGGAGAAACCAAATATCGTTTAACTACATCGAAGATATGAATAAGGCATCCAATCAAAACCATTGCAAGGAAAATGCTTTCAAAAGTTGTTTGAGCTCAGTTACCAGAGAAGTGAAGGGGGCAATCAGGGATCGATGAAGTGTGGATCTCTGAGCAGAGACAGAATCGGAACTAAGATACGCCAATTTGTTGGCGAGAGAGATGCCTGATCTGAATCGGCCACACAATGCCATCGCCGATAAACCCTAATTTCAGATGATTCTGCGTTCTATGGGGAAAACAAGGAACCGACTAGACGCTTAGGGTGTATTTGGTGGAAGGTTGGGTGTGATTTATTTAAGTTAGGTTATTGGAAGTTATATAGTTTGTTTGGAAACTCTGTTTTCAATCGGGCTTATTTTATAAGCCCGATTTACTTAAATCTCCACCATATATTTATCTCGTAGACCGTAAAAGTAACCTCGTAAACCGTAAAAGTTACTTCGTATTCAATGAATCACGATTTATAAGCACTTATGGAGCTTCTATAAGCTAATCCAAACGAGCCTAACTTATGATAGCAAAATTGCATACATTTTAAAGAATATTTTATTGACTTTTACATATTATCTCATTAATTTTATTATGATAAAATATTTTAATATATTTTTTATAACTTCTCATTTTTAGTAAATTTGATATATGTTTTGACATAGTCAAGGTGTCATCAATGCTAAAATAAAAGAATTTATAAGAGATTTTGATAAGATATAAATTTGGTCCATGATTTAGGGGGTTTTCATTACAAATATGTTAGCTTTAAATTAAATTAGATATAGTTAAATCAATGTAAATAATAAAATAATAAATTTGGTTCATGATTTAAGAGGTTTCTTTACAAAAATAAGCATGTGTATTTTGGTTAAAGTGTGACATAATGGTTTTAAACAAAATGGGTCAGGTTAGAATATTTAAAAATAGGTAGGGGTATTTTAGTCAAAATGGGAGCAATGTTTCTCTCCCCTCCAAAAACCCATAATTTTGGAGGGTTGAGAGGGGAGAGGAGGAGAGTAAAAAAAGACAAAAATTTTAACGTCTCCTCCCCTTCCTTCTCATCCCCTTCCTCCAACCAAACACATTTTTTTTTACCTCTAACCGTCCCCTCACCTAACCTCCCTTCCAAAAACCCCCTAACCAAACAAAGCATTAGTCTACGATGAACTCTGAAGGTAGAGGGTGGGAAGCCAGCAAGGTCTGGAAGCATGTGATGGCCCTAACGGTGTACCCTTTTTTCGTCAAACTGGACTTAAATTTAGATACGTGTAACTTAATTCCGACTAAAAAATAAAAATTGATCAAATTGGGGAAAAGGGGTATACTTATGAGCTCAATGGTTCCATTTTACAGGCTTATTTTTTATTTTTCTTAATTTTCACTTTTAAAAAATTTCAATTTCAATATACCCTCAACGTATGGATCAAGAGCGGCCCATAAACCCATAACTGATAATGAAACTTTGTTAATAGATTTGGTCCATAAGTCTGACGTAGGCTTTCCTAAAATCCCTTTGGGCTTGTCTTTAAAATTCCCCCCCCTTTTTTTTTTGCCAACAAACCCCACCCATGCTCGCTTTACTTTTCTCCTCTCTATATTCAATTCTTAACGAGAGGTTGGATCTAGCAAAAGGGGCAAGTCATTCATAATGTAGCAAATTAAGGTTCGAATTTCCACTGGGAGAGATACTTATATTTAGTGTCCGACAGTGGCTTAACTATGATTACCTTCAATAGAAGAATACATATGCTTAGAGAAAAAAAAAACTTGTTGGCTAATTTTACCATTTAAATGTGTTTATGTGAAATATGACAGCCTCATGGGGAGAAAATCACCTTACATGGTTAAAATTGATCATCCTTGATTTTGCATAGGACTGGGGATCGAGGAGAACCCTTTGAGGAGAATCTCGTTCTCTCTTTCGGCAGTGCAACTATTGCTCATGTTCTTCCTCTCATCTTTGCTTTCTCCATCGATTCATCACCTTGGGTGGTTTCTCCTTCTTATTTTTCTTAGTATGGTTTTATTTAGGTGCCCATATATGTCGACTACTTCATCTTTCCGGAATGCTCTACTTCAAGATTGCGCTATTACCGTTCTCACTTCCTGTTCACTAAAGTTCTCTCATATTAGAGCATACATGCTAGAAAGCTCTAGGCTCTTATTTCTATCTATTGGGAGCTTTGGGGAATGGTTTTTATATCTCAACAACATAATTCTCATTTCGTCCTTCATTTATCTAATGAAGACGATTGTCAGATTATCTTATTGCATAGTCTTTGGCTTCTTCAAGGATTTTCATTGGCAGTTTATCCTTGGAATCTGAGTAGCTCGATTTGGGATCTATCATTCACATATTTCACAACTTGGATTCAAGTCCTAAGCCTTCCATTAGAATTTTATAATATGGATGTTGCTCGATTCCTTGCTTCTCAGATTGGGTCTCTACTTCAGGTGGATCTCTCTTCATCAACAACTTTCGATGGTTTTCACTTTAAAGTGGCATCTCCCCTTCGTTCATGGTTTCCTGATCTCTCCAACAGAACTCTTCCCTCTGGCAAGCCTCTCTGTCTTTCTATCCTTCTCAAGCATGGTTCATCACTATGTTTTCGGTGTGGCAGAGTTGGTTTTCCAGTTGCTCACTTTACATCACTGGAATGGTTGCGGAAGCCACGTCAGTATTGGGTAGGCCCCAGGTCTTCTCATGTTGACTACATTCAGTGAGTTCTGATTGTCTATAGGTGTCAAACTTTATTTTGGGCCTTATATTTCTATTCATACCAGCCAACCCTATTTTATTGAGCCTACTTCTGAAGCCCAATTCCCACACCAAAGCTCTTCTCCGTCTCAAGCAACTAGCACGTTCGATCATTGTTCATTGCTCAAAGGCAAACGGCCTAATCAGAGTACTCATTATGTTAAACGAACGAGAACAGTCCCAATGCCTTTCAAGGCATTAATTGTTTGTTAATTAGGGTGACTTGACGTAAGTCCCTCTAATGATGATAATCTATAGCTCCCTTAGTACAGGTGTTGTCCTAACTTCTACTCCACCTTGCTTCCTAAGTTCTTCCCTAGTGTATCTCAATACTACGCTAACTTCTATATAGTCCTTAATGTGGCTTGTTTTTTCTCTATATCTACAGGCAAGCATCGAGCTCTTATAAATTGCACAATCCGGTTCTCTATTTTTTCATCGTTTAGCTTGTTTTCTCGTTTTCATTGGCGATTGGAGGTGCTCTATTTAATTAAGCCCATTAGCTCTCAAGTCATGAATCATCGGCATTTTTCCTTCTTCTCAAAGCATGAGTTCTACTCTTTTCCTCATCATTGACATTTAGCGAGAAGAATGATTCTGAGGATTTCAAGTGGCGACATCTTCTTTTTCCTTAATCCCTCCCTCTGGGAACATGTTCCACACTTAGCTGTGGAACATACAATGCTCAGAGCTAGATCGATGGCCTAGTTTGATGCTCCCTACGAGTGGTTTCGATGGTTATATAACTTAATGCACATTCATGGCTTCCAGGAACCGATGTAGGAGTTGCTCATACACAATAGTTACTCTGTGGTGTTACCACCGGTATCTTTCATTGACAACTTCAGGGAACTTGTTCCTTATCTCCGAGTCTCTTATCCACATGACTTGGATAAGTCTCTTCTTATACATAAAAGAGAAAATTCTACATACATGAGAATCAAGGCAATGACAGGAGAAGAAGCACTAGATTATATATCAAACCCCTTAATATTCTGATATTCGCTATATAATAAATGCGTAGTTCAGATGGCATACAGAAATAGTGAAACTATACTGATAATAAGTACTTACTGATATTACAGAAAATCCTCATATAGCTTGAAAAATATATACAGAGTACAAAAGAAATAAATTCAACAACTAAAGATAATCAGATGTAACTCCTGGCTAAGATCGGACCTTCAACCGCTAGTAATTACGGTTTTACCCTTAGAGCCGTTGTCCTCTGCTGGAATATTTTTAGATGTTGAAAAAGGGTGAGATTCGAATGAATTTCAGTAGTAATGTACAATCAGTCATATAAAATGCGATAAATAAATATACAATGCACCATGATATGTAAAATGCTAACTCGTGTTGTATGCATAATGTCCAAGACCAAACGATTGTTTGCAACCCTGTTAAACTCGTGTCCATGGTCAAACAATATGTTTAGACCCTGGCTTATTCGCGTGTTGCGCCACAAGCACTGTCATGTTACAGAAAATGGAATACACAACATATAAATAATCACATAGTGCATGAATGAAAGAATTACTACCTGTATCCTTTTTCAGTCCAACTGTTTATCCAAAAAAATTTCTTCGGCTCGGGGTTTTACCAATTCCTATAAATTAAAATTAACAAGTAATTAGGTATTACTTGTATTACTACTATCTTTAATCATATTCTGCTGATTATCTCAGTTTCAGTGGCTTATACACTATATAATTTTGCATAGTACAATTTTACTATTCTTCAGCAAATTAGCAAATTTTTTAGTTAACTTTGAAAAATCATAACTAATTCTAGAAAAATCAAAATTGACTGGGTCCAAATCCTACATGAAGATCTTGAAGTCTATTTTTATGGAAAAATATCAAAATCTACCCAGTTTTACCATATTACTCCCAAAATTTCCTGAAATACCCTTATTTCATATTACTCTCCAGAAACAGAGTACAACTTTGAAAATCCATATCTCCTAATATACTTTTCCAAAAATTGTGATTCAAATATAAAATTAAAGCTATAAATGTCTACTTTATATCTGGAAAGTTTCATAATTTTTGGTTAAGGTTTGGTTTTCCAAAATGTCGACACAACCAATCTGTTTTCCATAAACATAGTTTGAGAGCAACCAACTTCAAAAATTCATATCTCTCAACATTCTAATCCAAATAACCAACATATGAAAAATCGGACCGGACCGGACCGGCCGGTCCGACCGGAAAACTGGTCGGCCGGCCTCTAGACCGGTTCAGTCTGATAAAAAACCGATTGGGGGAGCGAACCGGTTAAACCGGTCAAACCGGCTTAGAACCGGTCAACCCGCCGAGTCGGGCGGGTTGGCCAGTTTTTTATTTTTTTTTTCTACAGCCCCAAAACGACGTCGTTTTGAGGCTGTTTGGGTCAGGTGGTTTCAGCGACCCGGACCCGAAACCGACCCGAACCGACAGCATCACCATCACAATTCTGAATTCACTGATTCAGAATTCAGATTCACATTTCAGTTCAGCTGCGCCTGCGATAAAGGTAGGGTCCGTTTTTTATTTTTCACATACTGAACTTCAGCACTTCGGCCGATTCTGGAGAATGAATCGAGAATGGAGATTGACTGATTGAGGCATTCAGTTTCAGGCTTCAGCTTCAGTGCTTCACTCTTTCCATCCTTCGAAATTTCCCAAACGGTGATTTCTCTGTCTCAAGCTCATCAGTTTCCGTGCTTGGTGGAGAAGAAGCGAAGTAGCGAACAAAGGTACGCCGTTTCTGGAGTATCTTTGCTCATCAGTTTCTGGAGTATCTTTGCTGAAGGAGACATTTTTTGAATACTGTTTGTGAGCTCATTTTGATTTTCTGGATTATTCTGGAATAGTTGAAAATCTTTGCTGATGGATATATTTTTCTGGATATATAAAGTTGTTCTATGTTAGTTTCATTTACTACCCAAAGGCCAGGGCTTTTGTTGTTGAATTTCAAGGTAGCTAACTAACAATCATAAATAAGCTTGGAACCATCTTAAGCATAAATTTTTTTTATTTTTTATTTTTTTTTAATTGGGACTTTCTCTTGCTTTGGTGATACACTTGAACTAATCCATCTTTTGTTGATGGATTCTAGCTAATGTCATTTTGTTTGTTGGATGTATATTTGTTTGTAACTTAGTATGACTCTGCTGTAATATGTTTTGGTCCTGGTGAAAGTTGCTTCGGTAGCATTAGCATCTTTTTTTCCCCCGATTAAGTAAATTAATAAGCAACCAATAACGTTACTTTAACCTAGCACAACCTGAATAGATAACAATAAATTTCCTAAAGACAACATATCCTGTACAATAATTCTAATTTTCTTGGTGGTTTCATTGTCTGTGAAAGCTGCAAACAAAACCCCATTTTTGGTAGAATAATATGAAGTGGCATTATTCATTTTCATTTCTGCAGATACAATGGCACTTTGTTATTCCAGTATTTTGGACGGTGAGGATGACAATTTTAGGTACTAAGCAAGTAAGCATATAGTTTCGTTTCTGCAGTGATGGATTTATCAAGTTCTGGAAATGAGAATGTCACCCCTCCCGGCCCTCCTACTCCCTCTTCCAATGTTAATTCCAATCCTATTGATAATCCTACTTCCACTACCTCATTACGTGGCAAAATTGACCCAGCATGGGCACATGTTGCCTTCAAGAAAGAAGGGATACAAAATGTATACACATGTCTTCATTGTGGTAATAGCTATAGAGGAGGTGGCATAAACAGGTTGAAGCAACATCTTGCTGGTGTTGTAGGTCAAATTGCTTCTTGTAAAAAAGTGTCAGCTGATGTGCGTCATCGAATGGCACAGTCTTTGAAAGAACATGCAAAGAAAAAGGAAATTGAGGATATAAGAGAAGAGGGAGTTGAAGAAGAGGAGGTTAATAGTGAAACTAAGAAGAGGAAACATTCTAGTGTAGTAAATAAATATTTTCCTCCTAGGACAACCCCTGGAGCTCAACCAACCATAAAGAGTGTTTTAGCATCAAAAGAAGCACAACACAATGTGAAGATGCTTATTGCTGAGTGGGCCATAGTGAACTGCATTCCATTTAAAGCACTAGAGTGCCCTTTACTTCAAAAAGCTGTGGATGGGATGTGTTCTATAGGGCCTAGGTTTAAAAGCCCTAATGCTTATAACATTAAAACTAACTTATTGAGAGAATGGAAAAATGAATGTCAGTTACTCGTTGACGGTCATAGAGATATATGGCAGAAAAAAGGTTGTACACTTATGGCAGATGGATGAACTGATGTGAGGCAACGGACTTTGATAAATTTTTTAGTTTATTCTACACATGGAATGGTGTTTGTTAAGTCTGTTGATGCATCAGATTTAGTCAAAGATGCAAAGACTTTATTCACTTTGTTTTGTGAAGTGATTGAGTGGGTCGGTTCCAACAATATTGTTCATGTGGTGACTGACAATGCTGTCAATTACGTGGCATGTGGAAGGTTGATCAAGGAGAAATATAAAAATATTTATTGGTCTCCTTGTGCTGCTCATTGTCTAAATCTTGTATTGAAAGACATTTCAAGCATGCCTCATGTGTCAGACATTGCAGCAAAGGCATCAAAGATAACAGTGTTTGCTTACAATCACATGATATTCTTGTCTTGGTTGAGGAAAAGGCCGGGTTGGAAAGAAATTGTGCGTCCTGGTGCTACAAGATTTGCAACTACCTTTATTACATTGCATAGCATATATATGCATAAGCATGACTTGCAAGCCCTTGTTGTTGATAAACACTTTGTAGACCATAAGCTATCTAGGACTACTCCCAGAAAATTTTTTAGTGCAATCATATTAGATAGCCGTTTTTGGAATGAATGCTACCAAATTGTGAAGATTGTCACTCCTCTAATAAAATTGTTGAGAATTGTTGACTCAGATGAGAAGCCTTCATTGCCATATGTTTATGAAGGCATGCAAAGGGCAAAAAGTGGAATTAAGGAGATGTTCAAGAGGAATAAAGATCTCTACAAGCCTTACACAAGTATCATTAAAATGAGATGGGATAAACATTTGAAGACTGATCTCCATGCAGCTTCCTATTTGTTGAACCCAGCATTCGTATATGGTCCAAATTTTGTTCATAAGGGAGGGCTAATGCAAGCTTTGATTGATGTGGTAGAGGCTAACTCAAATGAAAAATGTTGATTGCTTCAAGATAATGAAGCAAGTCACATTATATCTTGAAGGAAAAGAATCTTTCAGCCGAGAGACATGTAAACAAAGAGCTCAAAGACTAGATCCTTGTAAGTAACTAAGTATTTATCTTTATTGTTTAGGGTTTAATTGACATATTAATTGATTGCAATTAATATTTTGTACATGTTTTATTTTGTAGATGAATGGTGGATATATTATGGCTATTCAGTACCAGAATTGCAACATGTTGCAATTCGTATTCTTAGCCAAACATCTGCTTCTTCTGGTTGCGAAAGAAATTGGAGTTTATTTGAGCGTATCCATACAAAAAGAAGAAATAGATTGGAGCATCAAAGGCTGAACGATTTAGTTTACACTAATTATAACTTACGATTAAAGCATAGGTAACTTTAGATATTATAAAAAAATTTGTTCTTCACTATAAAATGGATGTATTTAAAAGTTTTAATTGAAATTATATGTCATTTAAATTTGAAGGGCTGATTTGAAGAAAAAGCAGACAAGTTATGATCCTATTGATTATGAGTCTATTGATGAGGTCGATTTTTGGGTGACTGAAGAAGATCCCATTCCAGAATTTAATAATGAAGATGTAGAAAATATTGAAGGACTTCTTGGTAGTGAAGGCATTGCACATTCTTCTACCGTGGATAGGGTTAATGAAGGTTTATATGTGCTGTTAATATTCTCTTACTAATTTATTATTCGTCCATATAATTATATGTTACATATAATCATTGATATTATTGTCATGTATATGCGTAGGTGACGAAGATATGGACGTTCCTGATCCCCCAACTTTACCTGATGATATTATTACCTCTTACCCTCTACCCAATCTACCTCCTAATGATTCACCTCAAATAGATCCCCTTGATGAGTTGTAGAGCTTCATGATTTAATTCGGTATTTTTTGACTATTCTGATGTTGGTTCCTGCCTCTTGGTTGTTTGATGAATGCTAATTGACATTGTAATGTTTTAACTATATTTTGATGTTAATTATGGATTTTGATTCAACTTTGAAGAACTAACTTATTGTTAGTAATGACTTTTGAATTATGATTATTTTATTATTGTCAATTAAATTATAATATTTTAGTATGACCAGTTCGACCACCGGTCCAACCCCAGTTGAACCACTGACCCTTGAACCAGTGCCGTGACCGGTTCATTGACCGATCCGGTTTTTTATTCCTTGCAAATAACACAAAATATATATCAACTTAAAGCTTAGAATATTAAATTTCATTCTAGAAAGTTTCATATCCATTGGAAAATATTACATTGCTAAAAAACATGATGAAACCGACGGCCAAAATCTGGACTTCCAAGATTGCATTTGTTTCTAAACTCAGTTTTCGAAAATCATAACTATCTCTATAGATATCTAAATGATGCATTTGACCATTCATTTTAAATCTTGGGATATCTACTACGTCCCTGTAAAGTTTCATAAATATTCGATTTGATTTAGTTGGTCATAATTCTACACGAAATTGACTAACTCTGAAAAATGTCAGTTTTGATAGTCTAACTTCAAAAATCCATAACTCATTTATTTTGACTTCAAATTGAGCTCTTGTTGATTCTATTTCATACTAAACATACTAAAATTTCCATAACAAAAAGAATCAGATGAAAAATCCATATGTAGCCTCCGTTTGAGCTTCTGCAAGTTTCTGGTAGAAACTTTGTTTTCCGACGACCAAAACAGAGTTGATAAAACTCACATGCAACCATGATTTTGGACTCTAATCCCAAAGATTTTGACTCTACATACTCTTAAATATATTCTTTGGATTTGGGGACGTGTTTACAGAAGAAAAGGATCAAAAATCTCATGTAAAACGGACACAAAATTGCTGGTTTTAAAACTGATTGATGACAGAAACGTTTTTGGTGACTTCTCTTGATTCCAGCAGCAAAACAACACATCAAAACTACTGAAATCCTATGGAAATCCAAGGTAAAAGTAGAGGAGACTTACCTAAATATATTTATGATGCTGTATGGGAAGTTTGAAGCTTCCTTGTTTCTCTTCTTCATTCGTTTTGCTCTCTCACACTCACGTATCTCTCTTCCTCTGTTTTTCTGTTTTGTTTTCTGTTTCTTCAGCCTCCTTCTCTGAACGTTTTGGATGAAAGAGTGTCTTATGTATGGTGGGGCTGAATATGTGTGTGTGTTGTCCAACGTGAAGTGCATGGAGAGATAAGAGAGTGTTTTAATTTAATGGGCAAGTGTGTGTGTGTTGCTTGTTGGTTCAACGTGTATGTGCTGTCATATTTTGAATGTAGTGTGTGTGTGTTGTTCGTTTAAGAATCCTCCAGGTGTGCCAATGAAAAGAGGAATGAGTGATTAATTGTTTGTCTGTGTTGATAAGTTTTTACATATACATATATGTATATTTTTATCCTATTAATTACACACACTAGATCCTAATTTTTCCCTTTGTCTAATTTAAGTTTGCTTAAATTTTGTAGGTTCCCTAAATTGGCTTACTATCTAGTTTCTTTAAATTAATCCTTACATTAAATTTTTGGGATGTTACATTATACGCATGAGCTCACTTTATTTAATGTCTCAGACTCTCATAAACCAAGGCATTCAAACTTTATAGAGCTCACACATGCCGTCTGAGGTAGTCATTGTCGTCATCAAGGATCGACTCTCTCTAATGGGCCTTGCCCACGTACATGTCTCGGCAATGCTCTATTCTAGGGTTCTGTGAAACTTTCACCAAAAAGGTTTGCAACAAAGCCCCATGATCCCACTCATCTTGCCCTCTCATAGAAAGGGCAATATTATAAGAGGGATGATTTTAATGAGGCTACTTAGTTTCACTGACTTCATAGCAGAGAGTGTTTGTCCCTATTCTTGAAGCTGCATGCAATGTCTTGGGTTTCCACAAGTTCATTGTCAACTTCCGATGCAACATGATGCAGTTTCCTAAAATGGTTGTAGGATTACTTCTTCAACCTTTTCTCCCTTCCTATGGGAAGCTTCGAACCATGATGGTTCAACTGGATAGCCCATGTCTTCTGGGAGACGTGTTGCAACCCCATTATCCAGTCCTCTTCTGGTTTATCCTTTCTTCAATAGTTGAATTGGCCTTATTCGACGTTCTTCTTTTGTTCATTGTTGTGTCTTACTTCTATGTTAAGTCCTAATTTGTATGTCTGTTATTTCCTTCTGCCTTTACTTTCAGACTTTTCCTTCCAGTATGTTTTATTGTCACTGTATGTGCTGTCTTTGGTGTATTTTCTGTTTACTCTCTTGGGCCTGTAATTGCCTTCTGGGCTCTCTTGTAAACTAGCCCAATTTTATGTTTTACTCATTTTACTTGTTCTAATGTAATTGTCATTTTATTCGCACACAAAAAATATGACAGGCTCATTTCTGTCATATTTTGTCGGTCACTTTTATGTTATTTTCAATGAGAAAAAAATATAGACCTACCAATTCTTTTACAATATTATGCTTCCAGGCAAGTTTTTATTGAATTTATAATAGGAGATCTCCTTCTTTCCAATAAGAACAATTTGAAACTTATTTTTATTAACAAAAGAAGGATCTATGCATCTAATTTACTACTTCCTCAAACAATGTCATTTGAATAGATGTGAACGCTCCAGTTATTCTCCCATGTTTCTATTTTCACTATCTCCCCTCTTTATTTGATAACCTTATTTTTTCAATTACACATTATAAGAAAATGACTACGTAGCTAAATCAAGAGCAAGAAGATCATACATAAACCATGGAGGAGAACTAAATAACTCAACGCCCACAACAAGCTTCAATGCTTCCTTTGCCAGTCGATCTGTAGCTCCATTAGCATCTCTATTGCACCAAACAACACTAGCATCCCAACTTCGGTCCAAGCATTGTTCAAATTTCAGTAAACAAATCCCTCTTAGGGTGGTCATCATTCCAACTAACAGATAGAAGCTCAACTTTTTTTTTACCGAAAGATAGAAGCTCAACTAACTCCTAACAATTAGTCTCAAAAATTTTATTTCACCGCATATCCCAATACGCTTCAGTCTCCACAAAATAACCCAAACTTTAGCATGTAGATTGTTCCTTTGACCAACATTAGCCATGAACCCATCCAAAGTCGATACATCGTGGTTCCCAGTAATTCCACCAAACACGAAGATCATAAGAACCATCAACATTATATTTCACCCAACCAACAAACGGCGCCTTCCAACTTGTGATAACACACTTTTCCAAGTGATCTTTATACAAACTTAAGTCAGAGCACAAAACAATGGAACGAGCATGAGCCACCACTTGCCGATGACCTCTTATTGAGGCTTTAAAAACTGTCTATTCCTATTCAACCAAACCTGCTTATATAGCACGGCAAACCAAATAGCCCATTGAGCATCTTGTACTAGATGCTTCTAGCTAAGGTTCCATTCGATCCACAAAACCAACCTTGGCAATGGAAAAGAATTTATCACGTAGCTGAGATGGTACTATCATCTCCCAATAGCTCCTCGCCATTTCACAATCACATAACACAAGTAAACAATCTTCCATCTCATATCCACACAAATTGCACCAGCCATTATTCTAAAGGCCTTTCATAGCTCTTGACAAGTTTGTAAGCAACCTTCCACGACAGCATATCCATAAGAAAGATTTGCATCTTTCAGGGACTGACACGTTCCAAATCCTATGCCACACACCACCAGTTATCAGGTTATGGGGTGTACACAATAGAGCGTAAGCTGATTTCATAGAGAACTCCCTATTTGAATTGGCCCTCCACATCAATGTGTCAACGGTCCCCCCATGCACTATTGGGTATACTCAGGCTATATCCTGAAGAATCAAAGTTGGAAGCAAGCCGTTTAATTTGATCTAATCCAAACCTCCAAAAAACCATGAGGAACTCTTCTACCTTAGCCTCTCTACTTGTATCATCAATGTCCAATAAGGCTTACGCACTTAGTTTATCATAATGTAGCAACCAATTGTCCTACCAAAACCTCATTATATGACCATCACCTAACCTCCATCCTAGACCATTTAACGTATCATTCCAAGCATGCTTAATGCCCTTCCAAACTTGTGACTCCTCCTTTCTACTCTCTATCTTCAAGATGACATCCTCCCCACACTTATACTTCTCCCTTAAAAATTGTACCCATAACACCTCCATTCTTTTCACCAAACCCCATCCCAACTTCATCATGAATGCCGTGTTTTGCTTCCTAACCCCCCGAAGACCCAATCCTCCTACATCCTTCCTCATACATACATCATTCCATGCCACTAGATGTGGGACCCCCTATAAAAATTAATAATAATAACCTCCTACACGCCCTTATCAATCTCATTACATGTGCCAGGAGGAAGTAAGACCGACTACATGGAATATGCCAGAATAATTGTTGCCACTAAAGAGATCAAAGTATGTCTAGCCACTAATAAAAGAGTATGATCTTTCAAGCTAGCAAGACGAGCATCCATCTTACTAAGGATATATTGATAAGTCTATTTAGAAGCACATTGGTGGTGCAAAGGAACCCCCAAGTACTTCCCCAAATCAACAATAGGCGTAAAGCCAAGGAATTCACAAATCTCATGCCTTCTAGTATGGTTAACATTTTTTGAAAAATATATTTCTTGACTTTGATTCGCTCACCTTTTCCCCGAACGCCAAGTAAAAGCCTTGACAATCGCTACCTGATCCATACTTGCCTTAGCAAAAAGTATCAAGTTATTAGCAAAGAAGAGATACGAGATTGGAGTACCATTCTCTTTTAGCCTAAAAGGCAACCAATTCTCCAACGCACTTCATTCTAAATCAAATGAGCTAATTTTTTCATCACCAATACAAATAAATAAGGGGATAGGGGATCCCCTTTTCTAATCCCACGATTTAGGTTGAAACTAGGTTCACTAGATCCATTCAATAAAACCTATATCTCTATCGTAGACAAACAAAATTTCACAATTTCAACAAATTTTGGAGAAACTCCCAATTCATTCAAGCATTCAACCACAAAGTCCCCCCGACTCGATCGTAAGCCTTCTTCAAGTCAGTTTTTAAAGCCATAAATCCTTTTTTCTCTTCATGCTACCATTGAGTGAATCACTTTTTGAACTAAAATGATATTATCCGAACTCAACCTCCCAAAAACACAACTACCTTGATTAGGAGCAATCTCTAACGGCATCAATTTCTTCACTCTATTTGCTAAAATCATAATCACCATCTTATACACCACATTACATAGGCTTATAGGCTTGAAATCATGAAACGATTGTAGGACTTTAATTTTGGGAACTAAGGCAATATTGGTACTATTAACATGCTTCACCTCTTCTAGGGAATTAAAAATTCCTCTCACTATATAAGACATATTCACCTCTTCTAGGCAATATTGTTTCATAACCTTGTTAATTTCTCCTCACATCCTCCTTTTCATAGTACTTTTTTAGTGTACTCTTTTTTTTATTATTAATACTTTCTCCTATTCTTAATATAAGTTATATTTATCTAACTTAATTAGATTAAGAAAGTTAGTTGAGTTAGTTGATATGAAATGTATTTTTTAAAACATTATAGTTATGTTCTTTAATTTCCTCTTTCCCTCTCCTCCTTAATTATTGTTGAAAAAACATCATTAGGGTTCGATTAGGAAAAGATTGATAAATATAAAAATTATATTTTATACTTAAGACCAAAATCAACTCTCTAAATATGTTTCATGTTAAGGACGAGAGGGAGTATCATTTTTTCTTATCATTAAAAATTGTGCTTGTGTGTCTGTATGTGTTAAAATTGTCAAATTCAAAAAAAAATATTTCCTCATTCCTGAATGTATAAACTCGTTGAAGAGTTTGTTTGTTTCCTAAATAAATATTTTCCCAATATTTTGCCTACCTCTGGCAAAAAAATCTCTTTTATTTCATAAATTTATAATTTTTATCAAAATAATTCACATAAATTGTATATATTAAGATATTCCCATTAATAAAATTGGGATATTTTAAAGAAAATTAATACATATTTATTATAAATAATTAATTTAATTAATTTCTTTGATATTTATAAATTAGTTATCTAAATAGTATATTTAAGACCCCACACACATACAGATATAAACCTAACTGTTGCCAATTCTTGATTGCACCACGTAATCCATATTTAGAAACTAACCCCGACCATTTATTTTGATATACTTTGATCATAACTACATAACGAACAGGACCGAACCGAGGGATTCCTCTCCTCTGGTTCGGCTTACCGATTGACTTCAAGCAGCATACCCGTTAGCGCAGGAGCGAAAAACGAGGCTTTAGGGTCTGAGTGAGCTCGAGCGACGTACTACCTCTTCTTGCTTTCTCGACGATTAAAACGAACTTCGTGCTGAAAAAAGTGTCCTTGACTGCAACAACTAAAGGCTTTGCCTCATGCTCTTCTTCCACTTCAGATTAGTCTTCTTCAGATTTTGATTTGGCAACTGATTTGGATTCAGGAACAGAAACTTCTGATGCTTCTTTTTCTGAGTAAGTCTGGTTCTTCAGCCGATGCTTCTGTCCACCCGTAGCAATAAAAGGGGCTTCTTTATTTACCAGACCAGCTCGATAAGCTTTATGCTAAGCTAAGAGTTTCCCGTGCTAGCAGCTTTTCTCTCAACTACAACAGAAGGAATCTCAGACCTTGTCTTCTCTTTTTTCCTTTCGAAAAAGTTAGTATAAGAGTGCCGGGTTAGCTAAACCCACTACGTACCGATGAGGTGCGATGGCTTCCTATCCTCTACTTTCTTTAAGACTTTTTGGTCTAGCTCTCACTCAAACTCTGAACTCGAAGTCACCGCTCCGCTGTTCCATCTCAAGCACTGGCCTCTCCTTGAACTCATAGCTGCTAGCAACATTAATCTTTCTCTTACGCTATTTCTTTTCAATTGCTTGTCTTGTGGTCAATGAACTCAAGCTTAGAACTCTATTTCACTTTCACTTCCTTTCTCATCTCAGGCTCACGTTTGAGCTACCATACTGTACACCCAGCAATCACACTCCTCCTCTCCTTACTTTATTCTATAGGGGCGAGCGACCCATCTTCCTACTCTTAATGTTCCTAAAGAAGAGTTAAGAAGAAAACATGGTGAAAATCGAGATTCGGTAAGTCTTAAATAGATGAGGATTGAAATACCCTAACTGCTACTACTGATTTGAAATACCTGAACATCTACTACAATGACAAGTGCAGGGAAAGAAGCAAGGTGCGTAGCTGCTCGAGCAAAGTGAGAGGTGCGTAGCTGCTCGAGCTAACGTGTGCTAAGTATTCAGTATTCAGTACCGAACCGTCTAACCGAGACAGATGACCTGAGCGAACAGAAAGCTAATTTTCCTTCTGAGATAGCAGCGAGATGAAAGCATCAAGCCGAAGCGGAAAGCAAAGAAAGAAGCACCGAGCAAGAAAACGGATGCGCGACTAAGGCGCAACGGCTTTCTAAAGCTCAATCCCTTGCTTGTTCCTTATCCGGGTCCATGATAGGGCCCTTAAACAGGATAGGGGACCCGGATGTAGTCTTCATTACTTTCGAGTCAAAGACGAACCGGGTTACCAAAGTCACGATCAGAAAGGTGTTGAAATCCGATTCATGCATCTGGAAAGCGCTGGTTCAAATCTAGCTCGTGACAAGAGGAAACTTCCTTACAGCAATAAAGAACATAACAAATGCCTCACTTCCGTCGTCAGCCTTTGTCATTAGACCACTATCTATATACAGCCTGAGACTCTTGAATCTTTCCCCGAGATGGCAGTAATGGTCTTTCTTATCGATTACAAGGCAGGCCGGAGGTCGACTACCCAGCAAAAAAGATTTTATATTATGCTTTACTAGGTTTCTAAATATCTATCAAGACAAATGAGGCAATAGCGGCCTAAGGGAGATGAGAATGGGAGCTTTGAATAAACCTTTCAATGAGCAAAAATATGACATTGAATGCTTGAGTCGCTGATAGGGGAGCCCTTGTCTCTTTTGACTTGAAGACCTTTACGCTTTCCCTTTGGCGGGCTATTCCTTATTTATGTCTGCGGATTCTCTTTCTTTATCTTCATCCGCCCCTACTCGTCTTTGCCCTGCCATTTCCAGTCATTTACAATGCCAGTGATAAAATAATAAGGAAGCCGGCTCATCTTTGATTCTAATGTGCCAATTCCTCTCTTCAATGAAAGATTGATCCGTCACTTCCCGAAGAAAAGGACTCCTAGAGTGTGAACCCAGGATCCGAGATGTGTAAACATTTGCCGAATCTACATACGCCGAAGCCTAAAAATAGAAAATGGAAATGGAATATTCTTGCTCCATCCGGAATGAATTTCCCACCTACCTTGGGATAAGTGGTTTCCGGAAGCTTGAGACTTGAATGGTAATGACTTGAACACCTGATTCTGGTATTAATATAACTTAATAAGTTCATCCCGTGAGGTAATCTATACCCGTGCTATAAGGAATATAAAAACGGACTTGTATTTCTCTTTTATAGGATACTGGAAATGAGACTACAGTAAGAGTCCGGGTGTAAGCTCAAGTAGTGGTAGCTCTGTGAATAACTAACTCGATCTTTCATTCCTACCCACTAAGTAAAGGAGTTCAGTCTGAGTAGCTGGATCATTGAAAGACTTCCATTAGTGAATCGTTATAGCATTTTGTATCGATAGCGCTTCTTTTTTAGGAAATTTCGTCTTTGATCCATGCTTACGATCTCGGTTGTGAAATTTGCATTTTCTGGTAATAGTTTTCTTTTTCTTTAGGAAATGAATGTTGTTCCTTTGTTTCATCGCATAGAAGTTTAGTTTTGCCAAAGTCTGAAGATAGAGATAGAGATAGATATGAAACATCCGCTGTGGAAGGAGATGCGGCACTTGCCATTTCATCCCTAGCCTTCGTCTCGTATAGGACATTAGTTCAGGTCAGCCCCTTGGTATGCTAAGATCACTATCACGCGTAGGTGAATCATTAAATGAAGAATTTGCCAATTTTGATTCATGTATAAACCCTGCAAACTGGTCTTCTAGCTTTAGACATAATTTACTAGAGCCGTTAATTCGCGCTAACCCGTAGCCAGTCCGCAAACTAAATGGGATAGGCATGTGCAGCCCGCCAGCCTGTCAAATAGTTTTTTTTGTAAAAAAAAACTTGTCACACTCGTTTCCTTTTATTCTTTTAATTATTTTCTCTTTCACCCACTCATATATACTTTTTTTTAAAATTTATGTCAAGCAACTATTCTATTCACATCACGAAAGTATATAAACTTTTTTATTTTTAATTTAATAATAATAAAATAAATAAATATTATATAAAAATGAAAATGAAAAAATTGTCACATAAAAAACATGAGAAATGAGTCAAACATGTCATTAAAAAAAAGAGTATTTAAGTTTATTTTTTAAAAAAAATAAAAAAGATTTTTTAAGCGGACCAATCTACAAGTAGAACGGGGCAAGCTAACATTTAGCCCACCCAAACCCACTACTCTTAACAAGCTGATGGAACGGATCCTCTAGTTACAGTCATTTTTACTAGCTTTACCTTGTTTGGAATAGCGGTTGAAAATTTCATAAGTGCTTATGAATTGTAATTCACGGAATACGAAGTAACTTTTACGGTCTACGAGGTAGCTTTTACGGTCTACGAGGTGCTTTTACGGTCTACGAAGTGCTTTCACGGTCTACAAGATAAATATGTGGAGGAGATTTATCTCGATTTACGTGAATCGGGCTTATATAATAAGCCCGACTCAAATAAGTGATAACAAACAAGCACAATTTACCCACTCAGCAATTACGCACAGAACGCAACATATTATACCAACAAATTAAGTAACATTTTTAGTAGTCCCCCCCCCCAAGTTATAACTGTGCCCTTGAATCATTTTTAGTAGTCACTGAGGTAGGTCGGATATATGTATTGGATCTTTTTTCTGATGGGGCTGTTTTGAGTCATTGTTTATCCATTTTTAGGTCGTCAATCGTTGTTAGGGCGAAAATCGGGCCGATTTTTCAAAAAACCGTCCAGGCCAATAAAAATATGGAAAAAAAATTTGTTGCAACTTTTTTCTTAAAAAAATTGATGCTGCAAAAAAAATTTAAATGGCATATAAATTTTAGACATGTTACTTTATTTTATTTATATTATATATTACTAATTTTAATAATTTGGTTTGTTGCAAACTATTTTATAAAGATGCTTTTAAAGAAAAAGGCAATAAGGTGCATCATCAAGCTAAGGATGAAATTAGAAGCACTAGAATTGGAGTTGAATGTCTTGATTTTGGGTCATTTCCTCAAGAAGATGATGACATTCACCACTCTAGTATTATTTATAAGTCCCTTTTAACTAAATCTCACATACCAAGGAGGGGTAGTTAACTCACTCATTATGGGGTAAATTTACAACTATGTTATCTTTTATGAATTGGTACTTTTCAACTCTTTCTTCTCTATCTATCTTTAAATTATTTCTTCATCTGTACAATAAATATGAGGTAAAATTGTCATAATCTCATTTATTACATTGAAATTGAACTTATAAATAGGACCAAATTTTTTGGTCAAAAAGGATTATTAAATAGGATCAGAGTGGTATGGTCCAAATACATTTCAAGAAACTCATATTTGGATCAATTAAGAGCCACCAATATTTGACAAGTCATGAAATCATTATTATTAGTGTATTTTGTTAGGTTGATGATTGACTCAATGTTCTTCTTTAAATGGTATTTTATAACTTTATGAACTTCTTATGAAATTAAACTAAAGAGTAATTGTAATATACATACATACATACATACATATATATTATGTTACCGGTTCAACCAAACAGTTTGACCGTTCCAACCGTTTGAATCATGACCCGCTGACCTTTCTGACTCGGTGTCCGATCCGACTTTTAAAATATTACTTTGAATACAAAAATCTCATGTCATTTGTTGCTTCAAATTAGAAAAATGTTAAAGTATGCGTTTCTTTGGATTTATATCAAGTTTTAGTTTAATCTATTATATTTATAATATATATTTTTTGTATTAATGTAATTAACAAAAACACCGACTCAACAAATTTAAATTAGTAACTCTGCAATTAATATTGATATATTAATCTTTGATTTAAAATTTATAAATTGAAAAATATTTAACTTATAAAAGCATTGTATTAAATTATTAGACTTTAAGTATGATTTGTCAGTATTTAATTATATAGTCACTATTGAAATTTAAGTAACTAAAAGTTCGATTTATAAATTTAAGGGGTTGAACTGAAATTTAATATAAATTTTGAGGACTAAATTACTCTTTTAAAAAATAGACATTTGGCAAAAGTTCAAGTTAATAGCTGGTCAGTCAAGGTATAATTTATAAACAGGGAAGGCCAGCACATCCCAGATGGTCCCTGCAGTCGTTTTCACCATTATTGTGGACCCTTAACAAGAGATAACGTTGTATTAATTTTGAAAGATTATGTTTAATAATATCTTAATTTTTTTAATGTGCTCATCACTCAATCAAAATACTTTTGGATAAAAAATGTAGTTTCATCATCTTTATAAACATTGATATACTTCTTATTTTTTAAATATAAGATAGAATTAACTTTTTTAAATATTAAAAAAATTATTTTAAAATATTTTTTTTATTTTTCTTCTCCATACTATTTTATGTAACTTATAAACTGATATATAATCTAATGATACATAACATATGATATGATTAATTAACTTATTTAGCTGCTCGTTTAGAACAGCGATTGGAGTCTTCAAAAGCAGCTTTTCAATCGTGATTTACAGTATACAAGGTAAATATATGAGAGAAGTGTTGTCTCGATTTACGTATATAAGCACTTATAAACATTTTCATCGCTCATTCAAACAAGCTTTTAATCTCTCTAAAAAATATCAACTCTATGTTATATTTAAAATTAGAGGGTACACAACAATTTGTTTTTGAAGGCTAATATATGCATTAATTTTTTTTTCTTTATAAGAAAAAACTGTATACACTAAGTGATTAGGTATTTAAGTGGACTTGCCTTTTTTCTGTTTTGATTAGTGATAAAAACTGATTTTCTAACATGATTTATAGTATATAAAATAAATTTATAAATAGATTTTTATCTCAACTTACTTAAACGTATTTTTTCACTATTAGCCCAAACAAACCCTCATGATGGGTTCAGTTTTGTGTTGATTAGAAGGGACAACAAAGCAGTTTGAAGTAAAAGAAGCAAAAAATAACGGGCGTGAAAGGCACAAGTCTTTCGACCAAAAAAAAAAAAAAGGAAAGGCACAAGTCTTTCTGTTCCATATATCCTATTGCCCATGCCATATATCCAATTTTCATTTATTATATATATAATATAATTAATTTATCAATTGATTATTATTATTATTAAATGCCAAGAAAAGAATATTGTTGGTGGCTCTAAAAGACTCATAGATCTTAATCCTTTGGTACACGTGTACTTGTTTCAGGCCATAAGCTTGATTGGCCACTTGTTAATATTAATAAAGTTCGGTTTCGAGGTTTGAAATTTCAGCCTCTACAAGAATGCACGTTGAGCTCATTTAGATTAGATTATGAAAGTTCTATAAGTACTTATGAATTGTGATTTACAGAATACGAAGTAACTTTTACAGTCTACAAGATAGCTTTTACGGTCTAGTAGGTGTTTTTACGGTCTATGAGGTGCTTTTACGATCTACAAAGTAAATATGTAGAGAAAATTTATCTCAATTTATATAAATCGGATTTATATAATAAACCTGATCCATAAAAACTCATCCAACCGAGCTCATTATTTTTACCTTTCAAGAAAGAGGCCCCATTTCTACATTCCAAGATGTGACATGAATTAATAATAGCCAATAACAATTTTGCTAAATTTTTTTTAAAAAATAGATTTTCATCCTCAAAATTTATTTTCTCTAAAATATTAGTCTTCATAATTCAACAAAAACTCGGTGTATTTTACTCCTATAATGTCAAAACTTATAGTTTAAAATTTGAGAGATTAAATTAAAATAAAAATAAAAATAAATTTAATAGAGCAAACTTATATACTATTTACCAACAACGTTGCTAGTGACCCTAGGAAAGAAATGACTTTAATTTGTCGACAAAAATAAAAAGTTGTTGCCAAAAGTCCTCCCTTGGTATCCACAAAAAATTAAGCAAATCAGTTTGTTAAATTGTCTAATTAAAGAAGACGCAATAATAAAATATTGGTCCATCTGACAGTGATATGTGCCATCTGTATAAGGGGATTCAAGTCTAAATACTATTCTTTGCTTATTTTTTTCTATAAAGATAATGTTCGTACAAGAAGTTAAGGACAACTTGAACTCTCTGTTGAATGGATACTGGTCAAGGTTTTTTTAGTAGGAAAATTATATTGTAGTCTCAACTAACAAAAAATATGAAGAATTGGTCCTGCGAAATGATATAATTAATTTGAAATTCTATAGGACTAATTTGTAATAAATTATTATTATAAAATGACTCAAATAACCTTAGTGAATTTTAAAAAAAAACCAGAGTTGTGTGCCTGTGTCGCCCCCACCGTCGCCCATTCTTCATTTTACCGCACAAAAAGTAGATCTCTTGCACAGTAGAAACTCATCACCCCACCGAAGCCTCTACTGTCATAGTGGGTGTTTTTGGTCGTCGCCCCACCGAAGCTTATACCGTCGTCGTTGGTGGTTGCTGCCTGATTACGATTCCGGTGGTTCATTTTGTGCAGTATAATCCTTTAAAATTATTCAAATAGTAGCTATACTATTAGAATATTATTCGAATAGTAGCTGTACTATTCGAATAGTAACAACATTATTCGAATATAAGCAATAAGTTCTGTTACGTTCAACATGAGTGAGGTTCAATAATTTAGTTATATCTCCTAAATCACAACTTTGATTGAGCTGACACTAATTTCATATGAAACTAGACTTCCAATGCGTTATTTTGGCACAAAGATCAAGCCAAATGGAGCTCAAATTGAAGAGATACAAATTTTTAAATATGACATTTATTATCAGCACTGTATTTCATAACAGATTCAGTATTTTGGATATATCTCTCAAACCACAAATCCAATTGAGTTGAAACCGGTGGCATATGAAACTAGACTTAAAGATTTTTTTGGGGATATGTCATTTGCTATATTTGGAGTTATATCCAAAGATTTATACCTATTTGAATCAAACATTTATTCTAATAGAGGCAGAAGTATTCAAATAAACTTATTCTTTATCGAATGAGTACTATTCGAATACTACAAATGCTATTCGAATAATAACATATATTTTGTGTGGGAAGCTATTCGAATAGGGAATTATTTATTCAAATACATTACAAATTTTGAAGTATTATTCGAATAAGGAATGAAGTATTCGAATAATAAATATTCATTATTAAAAATTCTTATTCGAATAACAATTAGGGTATTCGAATAACATCATGTGTTTTATGAAAAAACATATTCAAATAGTCAGTTTAGTATTCGAATAGTATGACTAAAACTTTTCTGAAAACTATGCAAGTGAAAAAGTATTCAAATAGTCAAGGTGCTATTCTAATAGCCATTGTGTTTTCAAACTTAGATTATCCGGATAATAGGATAACTACTCGAATAGTAAGAGCATTATACGAATAGTGAAAATCCGAATAGTATTTCAAAAGTTGTTGTTAATAGGTGCAGTGATAGTTATCAATATATATACTGAACTTGTTAATGACAACTATATACTATTTGAATAACAAGAATACTATATGGATAGTAAGATTACTATAAGGATAATAAAATGACTATCAGAATAGTTTTAGTGCAAAATAATCAAATACTATTCAAATAGTAAAGGGACTATTCCAATAGTCCATAACGAAAAATATGTCATTTTATCCTAATAGCAAAAATACTATTGAGATAAAATGAAGCACTAAAGCTATTCATACTAATAAAAAAAATCCCGATGGCGAACAACAAATCCTAATAAAAGTCTAAAGATAATTCAGATATCCTAAAACTATAATAATTAAACCATAATTCTTATTGTTCTACATCAAGATTATTGAGCAAATTCATCTTACATGTGACAAACTGACATGCTTCAAGCATGCAGAGAATGTCGGAGCAATTTAAATAAATTAAATCAAAGCATCAATCTCAGACATGAGATAAAAAAAGAGCAGGATTAGAAGAATGTTAGTTGTTTCACCCATATGAATATTTGAATTTCATTCTGACAAAAAAAAAAATTGTGCTATTGCAAGAGGCATGCCTTTAAATTTTAATCTCTCTTTTGTAGATTGTACAATTATGCTAACATGAGACGGAAAAAAGAATATGGTAAGTTCCAACAGGAATGTAAAAAGATGAATAACAAGCAGTGTTAAAAAGAAAAGTTTCCGGAAAAAGCCATGCACAACAAGCTTCAAAAAATAAATTATTGTCCTATAATTGGGTTAACTTGCATCGGAAATCTTTAAGAATTTTCAATAATATTCAATATTTTATTTATTTATTTTTTTTTTACATTCAACACCCTAAAATAATTTTTAGTAATACCAAATATCCAAAAGTATTTCTTGTATATCCAAAACCCTAAAATATTTTTTCAATAACACCTAATATTCTAAAGTTAATGTGCTCATTATTATTAGGAAAAATATTATAAGGGCAATATTACATAAAAAAATTAATAATATTGAAAAAAATTTAGTGCTGAATAAGCCAAAAAATTCTGTTTAGGATAAAAATACTTTAGAGTACCCTTTTTAATAATATATAAATAATATTTCGTCAATTCTTTTTTATAAGATACTAATAATTGAAATGAGTTATTCGATAAAGTAGTTAGATACAATGAACATGTATAAAATGAAATTTATTTAAAAAAAATACTTTCATTTATATGAAAGAGAGATAATATGTTATATATTAAGTTCTTTAATTAAATATGGAAATTAAATACAATAGTGACATGAGTAATTTTTGTAACTAAGTGAAGGTAAAATGATGAGTTTACAGGAAATTTTACAACATCCCTTACAATATCTTACATAAGAGAATATGATATATTCAAGAATAGTATCTTATAAAACGAAATGGAAGGAGTATGATTTATTAAAAATTTGAATTTAAATATGGTATATGAAGAAAATTATAATTAATTGGAAGAGTTTTACAATCAAATGATTCAACTTGACTTAATTTTGATTATTCAAAATGAATTTACTTTCTAAAATCAATTAGCATTACCCAAATAATAATAATAAAAAAGTTCCTCCCTCCTGTCCAATCTTATATATAAAATCTTGCCTATTAGTCTTTAATTATTTTACAAAATTTAATGAAAGATTCATGTGAATTATTGTTTCATCGATTCCATCTCCCTCCAACTAATTATATCAATCATACGGGTGTTTTATACTCTCTTTTATTCTTAATATAAGATATATTTAGAGAATTGATCTTATTCTAAATATAAGACATAATTTTTATATTTATCAATCTTTTTCTAATCTACCCCTATTTATATTCCTTCAACAATAATCAAAGAGTAACGGGAATAAGGGAACTAAAGAAGATGACTAAAGTATTTTAAAAAATAAACTTCATATTAACTAACTTAATTAATTTTTTTAAAGAAAAAATACAGGAAAAAAACTTAAAATTTGCAAAACCCCAAAACAGGTATTTTTCAAAACATGAATTATAAATTACTTATCAAGTTTTGTCATTCCCTTATTAATTCTTGGTAACAAATCTGATTTGGAATTTTACAATTTCAAAGTTCTTTTTCCATTTTTTACCTTGTTCTTAATCTAATTAAGTTACGAAAATATTTCTTATATTAAAGATTGGAAGGAATATATAAAGTAGTTAAAATTTTTAATATTTAACTATTTTTCTAAATTTTATAAAAGTCGTTAACATAGTTTAATAAAAGGTAAAAACAGAAAAATAACTTTGAATTTACAAAATTATAAATCAGGTATTTCCTAAAAAATGAGTAGTGAGTTACTAATGAAATTTCATCATTCCCTTATCAACGAACTTGATTTGAAATTTTGCAATTTCAAAGTTCTTTTTTAGTCTTTTTCCCTTTTCTTAATCTAATTAAATCAGAAAAAAATTTATTATATTAAGGACCGGAATGAGTATATAAAGTAGTTAAAATTTTTAATATTTAAATATTTTTCTAAATTTTATAAAAGTTGTTAACAGAGTTTTATAAAGGGAAAAAATAGAAAAATAACTTTGAATTTATAAAATTCTAAATTAGGTATTTTTTAAAAATGAGTTATAAATTACTTATCAAGTTTCATCCCATAACAAATATAATTTAAGATTTTATAATTTTAGAGGTGTTTTTTATCCTCTTCCCTTTATAAAAAGAATGAAATATATATATATATATATATATATATATATATATATATATATATATATATATATATATATATTAACCATTCATGTGGTGGGTTAAGTTTAGTGCGAGTGAAGCCAAGCCAGTTGCAGAAGGAGTAGCTGCAAAAAGCAATGACTGAAAAATTGGACCGGATCGACCGATCAAACTGAAAAATAGGTGAATCGGTCTTAGGTCAAATCCTATTCATGCATTAAGCCGGTAAAAATCGGTGGTTTGACTGGTTAATTTTTTTATCTATTTTTTTTGTGAAATACATTTTTTATTCCTCTAATTATTATCTCCCGCTGTTTTTTAAGGAAAAATGAAAGTTTGAAGACCAAGATGAAGAAAAAAGTAAGTAGAGAAAGAATAAATCTAAAAAAAAGAAGATTTTGAAGCATATAATAATTAATTAATTATAAAAAAGGAAATATCATTGTATAAGTATATGCACCATAACTAATACTAATAAATTTTAAACATTTTTTTCTAAAGATCTTCATTTTTATCTATAGAAGTTTAAAAATATATTAATATATATATATTTTCACTAATAAATTTTAATATTTTAATATGACTAATACGATCTTAATTGATTCATTAACCCTTAAACCTGTGCTGATAAGTTCATTGCTTAATTCGATTTTTTATCCGATTTTTTTTTTCCTTAAAAAAGGGATATGGGATGGATGGCCCGTGATCCGTCTGTCTCCAACTTTCACTTCCATTTTCAATTATTATAAAATTATTTTATGATTATGACAAAAATAAATTCGATCGTTACATTTAATTGTGGACAATGTACACGTGTCAAGAGATGGCAAAGAAATGCCGAGCAAGGAATATTATTGGTGGCTCTAAAGCACGCCAAGATCTCAATCCTCTTGCTACACGTGTACTTTTTCTAGGCCATAAGTCTAATTCCGCTTATAATACCATTCCATTTCGACGAAAGAGGAAAAAAAATTATTTAGCATTTTTTTACGCGAAGTATCTGTGAATAATGTTGCCCTTTCATTATTAGAAAAAATGATTTTTAAATCAGTTAAAATTGGCTTTTAGACCCGATTTAGGTCTTATTTTATATCAATTAGTTTTAAAAGTGTGTGTTCGTTTAGTATAATGATTAAAGTCTTCAAAAGTAGTCTTTTAATTATGATTTATAGTATATAAGGTAAGTATATGAGAAAAGTGTTGTCTCGACTTACATGCATAAATACTTATAAGCCTTTTAAAAGTAATCCCAAACATGCTTTAACTGGTATTAAAAGTTATTTTTTCAAATTAGTTGTTTGAACAATCTGACTTAGAAAGTTTTAATTTATAATATAAAAAATACTCACTTTTTAGACAAGGCAATTTCATATGGTCTAAAAAAGTAGTCAATTTTTTTTAAATATACATTTTATTTTTTTTCATATAAGCCCTGTGGATTATTATATCTAAAAATTATATTATGCAATATAAATGCAACAGACAATTCTAAAAGATACAAATACAATTGATATAGATAATAATTACAATTAACCCTGAATCTTACCAATATTATTAGATAATTGAATCTTAATTTTGGCATTTGATTTTTCAATGTTTACTTTTTTTTGCTTGCTTTTTCCCCCACCTCTAAAGGAGTCAGATTATTTTTGAATGTTGAATATACTGGATATGATTTTAAGCCCGGCATCTGTATGTTATTGACACATTATTCATATTGTGAGTGTCCATAAAGTTGAATGCAATTACTCATGAATTAGATGCTAGGTTACTATTACTTATGCATTTTGATTATTAGGGACTCCAAATATAAAACATGGCTCTGTCATATCCTAATTGATAAAGAAGAAAGATTTTGTTTGATGAACATGAGTATAATAGAGTTAATATATAAATATGAGAATTAGATTTTACATGAGTGAATTTGATATCGTGATCAGGTTTTAGATGAGATAAAAAACAAGCTGAAGGCCAATAATAAAAAAATAACGGACTATGTGGAAATATTAATAATGAAGTGAGGATTAATAACTCTAAATTGAAGGATGAAAAACATTGGTCTGATGATCTACACTTGCAAGGATAAATTTGTTGGACTAGATGGTAAATCATCACTTAGTAATCCAATTCAATGAATTTTTCTTTCCAAGTAGAGATCACCAGGACTATATTTTTTTATTGTTGAATTTAGGCGTCTTAATAATCAACCGTCACTGATAACTCCATCTAGTTGGGTAGCTCCTTATTATTAGCCTTCACTCTAATTCCATTCTCAACTAAGATATCATCACACGGCCATATTTAACCACACAAAATAGAATTTTTTTATTTTGTATATCAACTATATTATACTCAACTTCATTAAATTTAAATGTTAAAATCAGAGTAATGTTTCCTTTTAACCTATAAAGATATTGTTGATAGTTAACTTTGAAAGAGAATAAATATAAAATATTTTTGCTTACAATATTACTATGGTCCTTATTATAAATTTACTTTTAGAAAAAAAAAATTTGGTTTTAAATATAAGTTCACTTATATATTATTAATAAATATTTTTAAATTTTATCCTTATTTAATTATTATTGGAAAGAGAGACAGATGATGGAGGTGTGATAATGATTTATAAATATAGAGAAAGAAAAAAATTAATAAGTGCAAACTTAAAAAAATTTAAACATATTTAATCACTTAACTTATGTAAGAATTAGTTAAGAATAGACCTGTATAGAAGTAACTGACACCCCAACATTTATTAATGTGGAACGATTGGCACCTTTGTTTCCTTTTTATTGAAACATGTAACATCATGTTTAGAGAGACTTGGTTTCAATGTGAAGTATTATGTTTAATTTTTTAAAAATTTGAACTATCAGATTTGATTTAGATGGTCTAATTTAAATTTCTAAAAACCTATATTTTTTAATAAAAATTATTTTAATGGGTATAAAATCTAAAATAAAAATAATTTCCTGATTATTAATCTTTCAAAAAATGATTTTTTTTTTCACTTAAAAAGGCATCATTTAAAAAAAATCAAATCTTACTATCCAAAATCATATATGAACGGGATCTAATGAGTTGGAAGAGTTAAGTACAGTACTTAGCACTAAAATCAAATCCACGTTTAAAGTGTCACATGACTTGTCAATTAAGTATTCATCAATCAAAAAAAGAAAATCTTTCAACCTGAATTAACAATTAACTAATAACAATGATGTCACATATATTCACTTACTAAATAAACACTCATAGGTAAAAAAAAAAAAAAAAAGATGTCCATTAACTTGCACCAGCTATCAACTAATATGCTATGTTTGATATGATGGAAATGAGCCCATGAAAATTGAATTAGAGACTAATGCCATACATTAAGTATGTTTGGTATAATGGAATTTAAAAAAATTTCATTTCCATATCCATCAAAACACATGGAAATGGCTTCCATCCTAATACCTCAAGATTTGTAATTACATGCCTCTATTTCCATTTTCAACATTTGCCTCTTCCTTTTCAACTATCACGCCAACATCTCCCTCGTCCTTCCAGTGCCGGCAAGATCCACTTCCATCGGCGGATTGTGCTCATAAATCTAACGGCGGCGGCAAGTGACAACCTGGCGACGGTGACATTTTCACATATCTCCGACTTCGTCTTCTTTCATTTCTTCAAAAAGGTTGTGTGACGACACCTATGTCTCCGGCAAAGATGGCAGCGACAAGACCCAAACCTCCTTGCTAATCTCTACCTCCATAATTCATAGAATTGCTGCAACTTGGAACTCTAAAGCTTATCAGATTTTTTCCGCGACTTGTGTTTTAAAATCTTTCTTCTCAAATCTCATGGTTCGTCCTCTCTGTCTTTGTGGTCGAAGCTCGGCCATGGCTCAATTCCACCTACCAAACATGCCTATAGTGTTCTAATCTAATAGAGTATATATGTCTATCTTGGTTAATTATATATGGGATCGGCAAGCTCTATATTTTACTAACAAACGCATATATAACTTGTTGACAGTGCAAATATATTTATATATATAATAGCAATTGATGATTAGTTTGTGTTGATAAACTTTTTTCCTCGGATAAATACCTAATTGGCAAATTATGTAATAATCTAAACATGATGGTGCCAATTATTACGCATTACGCATTAATGAATTTAAGGTGCAAATTGCTACTTTATAAATACGTTAGGGATAAAGATACCCAAAACCTATTTATCACTATAGAGTTAACTTATAAACATTACTATTTGTTAGTTAAAGGACAATATTGCAACGATTTTAATATTTGAAGGGCAACGTTATTCCAACCAATATCATAGGATATCCAATACTCCTTTTGAAATAGCAGCTCAAGAACAATAATAGACTTTGAAAAAAAAAATGAAACCTTTATTATGCCAATGTAAGAATCTGCATTCCTTTTTTTTAAAAAAAAATTATTCCAAAGCAAGAGTCTCCATTCCCAGATAAATTAGAAGATAAATACTATACTGTCTTTATAGTGTTTGTTTGTATTAATTAAAGAAAAAGGTAAGTAACAGTAACATTGGAGGAGATTACTGCATTTGGTGTCTATTTATTCGTTAAAAATTAACATTTCATTACAAACATAAATAACACGTGGCGAAAGCTGCATACAACCGATATTTCTCCTCTTAATTAATTTGAAGAAAAATTAAAGTTTAGTGGATCCTATTTCAATTATTAATTTCAAGTAATGATTGTATATGCACATGCAAGCAATTCATTATTACAAGTTTACAATGATTTCAACATCATCTCCTACCCATACCAACTTAATTTCGATTCAGTAAGCATAATTTTCATAAACCAAGGTAATTTGATAAAAGGCCAATTTTTTATTGCTTAAAAATTTGTAGTGCACGCTAACAATATACAATAACAGCACTATAACAAATTATATATGTGCATCTTGTTAATTATAAATAAAGCTTACTAATTAGCTAAGCTGGTCATGATTTGCATATATAACTTATGACAATATCATAAGTTCACATTTAGTCTTGCTGACAATTTTGTTAAATAATTAAAAAGGGTTAGATACAATTTGAATATACATTTAATTTAGATGATAAATAAAGTCCATCTTTAATTTGAGAATGTCTAAATGATCAACTCTACAATTAGTTGTTAGCATCAATAAATATTCAAATCGTTCATTTGAAAAAAATGGAAACCTTTCTTATTGGATGACTGTGTTATATAAAGCATATATTTTTTCAATTGTTCAGTTTTTTGCAATTTTTTCCATCTCTTTATGTAAATGTGGCCATGAAATAGGGATTAAATGAAATAAAATTGACTGGGTGGTAGAGTTGTGAAAACACCAGGTTCTTCCATATTTTGGACCTTAGCTACATGGAACAATATGCTATTGCATTAAAATCCAATTTAAATTTCATAATTTATTAATTAATATTCAATACAAACTATATTTTTAAATATATAAATAAGAATCTCATTTAATGTTTTAAATTTTCAAATTTTCAAAATTATTTAATATTTATATTTTATAATAATATATACTACCTTAAAGATAAATTCACATCTTTTAATTTTTTTTAAAAAAAAACAAAGTAAGGGTGCCAATTGCAAATTGCCCTGCGTTATTGAACTTTAGGGTATAGGGTTACTCCTTTGCAAATAGTTCAGGAGCAAAATGCTCTTTAATTAATTTAAATATTTTTTTTAATCTAATACAACGTGTCTGATAAATCAATTTTTTCTTCATAGTTATTAATCAGTGCCATTAATCGTTAGTTCAAAGGCAAACATTACGATAATTTTGATACTTAAATGGTGACATTGCTCCAACGATTAGTTTAATATAACTAATGCTCCTTAAAATATATTTTAAGGATAAAAAATGTACATTAATCCTTTTTATTTTATAGCACAAGAAATATTTTACACCTATATTTTATTATGTTTACCTGACCCACTAAACTAAAGGAATGCGAGATTTTTAAATTAGGTTAAATTTTTTCTTAATCATACTCATAATGCCAACCAAGAGCCAAACATGTGAATGGATCTTTTGTCTTTTAGAGTGATCGAGTTTAATGGTAAGCATTACCATTTACCTTAACGCATTTAAAATTTTTACAATTTCTTAGAATCCAACCTATTTCGGTAAAGACAAATATTAGACATTTCTTCTTTGAGTTACAATTCCTTAACAAAATTAAAATTCAATTAAAAAGAGTCAAATAGTTTTGTTTTGTTTTCAATTTTCACACACCATATGGAAGTAACAAAAAATAACAATTGGCAAAAAGAAACAAAATCAAGATGTGATGGCATGTCCTTGTTCTTAAGGGCTAAGTCAATAAATAATTATGGTATTTTCGTCAAAATAACTTGAATACCTAATCATTAATAATTACTTAAGCTTTGGATGATTAGGATGATTATTGTACCTTTTTCTCTCCTTTGAAGTTTGAATTTTGAGCCATCACGGCTCATAGGCTATATGTGCCATTACAATGGGACAAAACCCCTCATGTTCCACGGTTATCATGCTGAATCCAGAGAATGAAATTGTGTAAAAAAAAAAATTTAATGCTTTGAATTTAATTTGAACCATTTAAATTTCAAATATTTTTAAATCCGAAAAGAATTCAAACACACTTTTTTGATGACTCTTTTTGAAATAAGATTTAATTAGAATGAAAATAAATTTTCAACTGAACGGTCTGAATTGTTAATGAAGGAAAAAATTAATATTTAGATTTGAACCATTTAAAAGAATTCAGATCCATTTTTACCTTAATCTGTATAATTTTCTTTCTAGGGGAATTGGGATGATCAACATGATTAATGCTTCCGTTTTTTTTTTTTTTACTTCTTCGTGGGCTTCTGGTACTATTACGCTCACAGGAATAAGCTCACAATAGAAGAATATTATTATCTTTAAATAATTATCGCAGCTATATATATTCAGTATTCAAATAGAAGACCACGTGTTAAATTAGAGTCATCCCTACCAATGGATTTAATGCTTGGTGGGTGTTTGTGCTAGTTCTTCTCAACTTAGAAAGACAGAAAAAAAGCTAACAAATATTAATATTAATCTAGTTAGTTAAGATAGGTGATGTTCATCAAGATGTGGTTTCACACCTCTTTATTAGCGTGAAAATTCTCATTAGTTGATAATTTATAAATATTTATGTAATTTTTCTTTGAATCATGAGCATGCCCTGATTTTATATGTATTCAAAACCCAACTTATCTACATTTAAAAAAAATAAAAAAAGGAGAGGAAAATGATTTCAAATATCTAATTTTAAATTACAAAAACAATATAATTTTAAATTACAAAAATATTAAAAAAAGTGTTGACCGACTTGGGGCGAAGTGGAATGGGAAAAGGGAAAAAAACAAAAGAAATAAAATAATGGAGGAAGGCCCACCTCTAAGCTACAACCTCGAGAGTCCCTCTCTATTGACGACACTTGCCGCACCTTTATGGCTTTATCAGTGAACCACCTAACTAATCTAATATACTTAATTGTAAGTAGTAGGTTATGGTGGTTTGGAATAGTGATTATAATATTTAAAAATATTTTTTAATCGTAATTTATGATATATGAGATAAGTATGTAAGTATGTGAGATGAGTTTTATTTTGATTTATACGAATCGTATTTATAAATTAGTAGTTTAATAGCTTGTTTGTTTTGGATTCTGTTTATACATAAGTCCGATTCATGTAAATCGAGATAAAATTCTTTCACATACTTACCTCATAGATCATAAAAGCTACTTCGAATGCCGTAAATCACAATTGAAAAGTACGATTAAAAGTTACAATCACTATTCCAATCGCTATTAGCATGTTTGGATTAATTTATAAGTAGTTTATAATTATTTTTATACATAAATGGAGATAAAACTCATCTTATGTACTTACTTTGTATACCGTAAATTATGATTGAAAAACTGCTTTTGAAGACTCCAATCATTATTCCAAACAATGTTAACTTTTCAGTATAACAATAATAAAAAGAGAAATATCATATAAAGAAGGTTAAATTTTCTAAATTTTAATTTGAATTACTGAATTTAATAAATTATATGTCAAGTTGTACGTTATAATTAAAAATTTAAAATTTAAATCAAATTACTTATATATCCCTTAATTATTAAAAGTACAAAATTTAAAATATAACTTTATTATTTACTCCATTAAAAAATTATTTCATAGAATAAACCATAGAGTTCTGTTTTTAATTTAATTTGTTATATTAATAATTAAAGGATATGAAAATAATTTGACTCAAATTTTAAATTCTTAATTATAAGGCACAATCTGATGTATAATTTATTAAGTTCTGTTATCTAAATTAAAATTAGGACAATTAATCTGTTTTTATACGAGATTTTTCGATAATAATAATCTTTAATTCAATTCTTTCCTCTGAAAAATTCTATTTTTTTATTCCAAGGAGATAATTTCATAATTCTCCTCCATCTTCTTCTCCCTTCCAGAATTTCCTCTCCCTCTCTCCTCTCTATTATTCGTAGCCTTCTATTTTCTCGCCTCATCCACCTTGTCCTTGTACATTCCGGACAAAACCCACAAACAAATTCATATTCCAATTCGCAATTCCGATTTTGATAAAAAAAAAAAAAAAATTCCTCTTGTCTTGTTGGATACCTCAAAACCCAGAGAACCCACAATTCAGAACTTCCCTCTCTCTCTCTCTCTCTCTCTCTACCTGTTTCTCTCTCTGAACTTCATAATCGATAAAGGGATTCTCAAATCCGAATACCCTTTTGGATCGAAGTCAGAAAGATCTGGACTTTCGTTGGTGGGTACTTAGCTTCTATATCAGAATCAGAAAAAAAAAAAGATAAAAAAAATGCTTCAGCTGTTCTTCACAGTGGCTTTCTCTGCAGTTCCTCTGACTCTGTATGTTCCTCCAATCAGGAGCCTAACTCTGTTCGTGGAAGTCATGGCAGAGATCGTGAGAGAATCAAGAATTTACTCCAATAGGATGTACCCACGTGTCCGTGTAGCTTGGTCCAGAATCATGGATTGTATGCTCTGTACCAACACCAGGTAGATTCTTCATCAACACAGGGTTTTGATGCAGATCTTGGTTCCTTGTGCATAGTTTTTTCTGTTTCTGGGATTTTGTTGTTTTTTTTTTTCAATTTTTTCTTTGCTCTGTCGAGTGATTAATCTATGATGAGTGAGTGTTTCTTTCCTCTTCAATGTTCATATGATATGAGCCATTGAGAACGAAATAATACAATGGAATCTTTTTTTTCCTACTGATCGGTGAATGAGGTCTGGGTTTTTGTTTCATGAATTTGCAGTTTGATTTACCTCTTTCTCTTCTCCTTCTTTGGTCAAGTGAGAATTTTCGTTTTCTGGGCAAAACAGAATTTAGATTTGTAATGTGATACTCCGGTGAATTTTGTGTTATAGGCTCGTTTGGATTAGCTTATGAAAGCTCCATAAGTGCTTATAAATCGTGATTCACTGAATACGAAGTAACTTTTACGGTTTACGAGGTTACTTTTACGGTCTACGAGGTAAATATGTGGTGGAGATTTAAGTAAATCGGACTTATAAAATAAGTCCGATTAGAAACAGAGTTTCCAAACAAGCTATAGTCGTGTTTGGATCAGTTTTAGCTTTTTTTATAAGTCATATTCACATAAATTGAGATAAAACTCTTCTATATATTTACCTCATATATCATAACCCTATATACCGTATACCATAAATCACATGTTACTCTTTATAAGGCGGATTGTATGTTTATCTTATATGATTAAATTTTGTGTGTGAACGTAATTTTACCATTATTGTATATTAAAATGTGATAAGGTTGAAAATGTTATGAATATTGATTATGTGGATGTCCATTAACCCTCATCTAAGCTAATTTACTCTCCCAGTCAGCTACTCATATAAGATCAGATGTCACTATTCATCAATGATTAATGTACTATTCATCACTGTAGCATTTTACTGTATAGGTACTGTTCATACGCGTTTTACTGTAGCAGCACTGTAGCATACGCGGTTTACTGTAGCATACTGTAGCAGTAACTGTTCATACGCGTATTTCACTATTCATACGCGTTTTTTGCCTATAAATAGGAGCCTTGGGCTGAGAATTTTGTACACACAACTGAATGAAAATTTCTCTCTGATTTCTCTCTTCTTAATCTCTTATTCTCTCTGATTATCCATATTTTTTATAACACGTTATCAGCACGAAGCTCTGCCAAAGGTATGATATTCTTATATTTTCTTTGATAATTTATACTTTATTTTATAATATCTTTATTTCATAGATCTGGGATAATCTGAGCCATTATATGGAATTAAGAAATATATCTTTACCGATTGTTATGAACATCGGATTCCATGGCTAGGATTGGAGATCACTATTGTTGTTATATATTATATATATCATTTACAAGTTTATTTATATTATTATTATGATTATGGCCAGAAGCCATCTACATCCAATTTCTGAAATTATATGATCAGAAGTCATATTATTTATGATATGGCCAGAAGCTATATCTCTATGATCTCCTATTATATGGCCAGAAGTCATATCTATATGATTCCTTATTATATGGCCAGAAGCCATCTCTATATGATTCCTTATTATATGACTAGAAACCATATATATCACAGCCAGAAGCTATGTATAACTTTTATTTATCCTGAAGATAAAAAATCAGATGCTATATATATTTAATTTCTCATCATGAGATTAATTGGCCTGAAGCCATAAATTTTTTTTTTACCTTGCCTTATTAATTTATTTCTTGTCTTTATATATTATTGCATTTTTACATTTCATATTTTAATTATTCTCGTTTATTTCTTTAAATAGTGTGAACCATGTCAAATCTTGCAAAACTTGAATTTGTGGCTTTGGATATTACTGGGAAAAATTATTTATCTTGGATGCTGGATGCGGAAATCCACTTAAATGCCCATGGTCTAGAAGATACAATTAAAGAAGGGAATCATGCATCTAATCAGGAAAAGGCCAAATCCATGATTTTTCTACGCCACCATTTACATGAGAGTTTAAAAATTCAATATTTAACAGTGAAAGACCCACTTGTTCTTTGGAACAATCTGAAAGATAGGTATGATCACCTGAAGATGGTTATCCTCCCAAAAGCTCGTTATGACTGGATACATTTAAGGTTGCAAGATTTTAAATCTGTAAGTGAATATAACTCGGCTATGTTCAATATAACTTCTCAATTAAATTTATGTGGAGAAAATGTTACTGATAATGATATGCTTGAAAAAACATTCTCCACATTTCATGCCTCAAATTTGCTCCTGCAACAGCAATACCGAGAAAAAGGATTTAAAAAATATACAGAATTAATTTCTTGCCTCCTTGTAGCTGAACAAAATAATGAGCTTTTATTAAAAAACCATGAATCCCGTCCAACTGGCTCGACTCCATTCCCAGAAGCGAATGTAGTAACCAATGAATCTGTTTCTGGCCGTGGACGTGGACATGGACGTGGACGCGGACGCGGCTACATCTGTGGTCGTGGTCGTGGTCGAAGTCGTGGTGGTTTAAATTTCTACCAAAAGTGGGGAAATAATAATAAGAACCACAAAAGAGAAAATAGTGGGCAAAATAAAAATACTGAAAGTTCATGTTATCGTTGTGGTGTCAAGGGTCATTGGTCTCGTACCTGCCGTACACCAAGACAGCTAGTTGAACTTTACCAAGAATCAATTAAAAATAATGGTAAAGGATCTACAACTGAAGTAAATCATGTGGATCAGGCTGAGAATTCTGAGCATGGAGACATGGATTTTAGTTATTTGGATGTTGCTGATTTCTTAGCATAATTATTTATGTATTTGAATTTTATGTTACTTTTATCAAATGTATTTATCTTAATTATGTTTTTATATTTCTTTTAATGAAGAATGAATATTACTGGCATCAATCCTGAAGATTTATGTCTCGTTGATAGCGCAACAACCAACACCATACTCAGAAATGATAAATATTTTTCTTCCTTGGTAATGCAAAAAGCTAATGTTCAGACTATATCTGGTAGTATAAATTTGATTGAAGGCTCCGGAAGAGCTAATATTCTATTACCTGAAGGAACAAAATTATGCATTGATAATGCAATTTATTCTACCAAGTCTGGAAGAAACTTATTAAGTTTCAAAGATATCCGCAGAAATGGATATCATATAGAAACAACAACTAAAAGTAATGAAGAATATCTTGTTGTTACAAAAATAGTTGCTGGTAGAAAATGCATATTAGAAAAGTGTCCTGCTTTTTCTTCTGGTTTATATTATACATTTATAAATACAATTGAAACACATGTTATTGAGAACCAGAAGTTCACCAATACAGACCAGAAGTCTACTAATGTAAACCAGAAGTTTACAAATGAATTTAATGTTTGGCATGATCGGTTAGGCCATCCCGGTTCAATTATGATGCGACAAATAATTGAGAATTCATGTGGACATACCCTGAAGTGTAAGCAAATACCACAATCCCATGATTTCTCATGTACTGCATGTTCCAAGGGAAAATTAATTATTCGCCCCTCACCAAGCAAAGTAGAAAGTGAGTCTCTCACATTTCTAGAAAGGATACAGGGAGATATTTGTGGGCCAATACACCCATCATGTAAAATCCTTTCCTTAATACTGTAAAATCATATTATTATAACTCAATTCTCCAAAAGTCTACCATGGTAGAAAAAGAGTTCAGCTAACCGTTTGAAAACTCTACCATGGTTTATAAAATTTACCATGGAAAATAAAATCATTTTTCCTTGCTGAATAATATCTCATCAGATATTAAAATATCCTTATCAAATCAAATTGTGGATCCACGAGTTTAGAACACATCATAAGCCCTCTAGGCCTTCCATCATCATCAGGAGTAATTAAAAATATATAGTTAACACACCAAGTTCTCAAAAATAGATCAGAGTATGCAAGATGAGCCCTAATGTGGCATTATACAATAATCCAACATATATTAAAAAGATGGAAGCACTACTTTTATCAGAAGTAGTTTAAGCTTCCGGAGTCTTCCCTGATGGACCCGCACGACAACTATCACCTGGAAAAATGTTAAATCAACGGGGTGAGACAAAAGCCTCAGTAACCAACAATCCATCTCATCGGGCATACAAGTATGTGCCCGTGAGGTGCCAAGTGGGACAATTATAAAAATATAACATTATTAAAATATCACTTGTCCATACGAATAATTTCATAATAATTCACAATATCATATTGTCATTCTCATATTTGCCATATAAGTGTATAAGAGTAAATACATAATAATTTATTTTCTTTCCTCCCTTATTTCCTCTCCACCTTATTTCCTCTGACTGAACCCATGGGCAAGTACTCACCCATATGACTGGTAGCTAACTCAACAAGCTCACCGATCAAGTGATATGGATCGGCCAAAATCCACAGAGCACAAGACCGGACCATGGGTTCCCCCTCTAAATACATTAATGGGGTGTCATAGCCCTATGGAATACAAATGGGCCAAAGGACTAACCAGTGTACACCTGGATGTCCACCACCTTATTTCCTCTTTTGTACAAGAATTCACCCCCTTATTTCCTCTTTGAGTAACCTCCCATTAATTTCACATCCACCATCCCCTATCTTATCCATATTATGTGATTATGACATGTCATTATCATTTCATAATTATCAAAAAGGATCTTTCCAATCTCATAAATAAATACCAACTCATATAATGTAATATTGCTAGTCATTTTCTCCATGAAAATAAGTCCCACAAGACAATTTCATTAACCACATATTTTCCAAAACCACATCACATATCAATAGCCAAATTTATAAATCTGCATAATTAAAATCACTCACAAACATCATACAAGCATGCACAACAAGAGGAAAGTGGTTACCTCTCGCCAAAGCTATTTATTACCACACTGCTCCTAATCCAAGAGCTCAAGTAAATGTCCAAAATCAATCTACCACAATCAATTTACTACCCATTAATAACTCTCCAATTTTCAACATAATCAAAATTATAACTTATATACAAATTTTTAATAATAATATATAATATATTCTAAAAACTGAAAAATAACAGTTTAGGGTTTAAATTTTAGAAATGACCGTTCAGTCCTTCAAATATCGAAAATGACAGTTTAGTCCTCCGAATTTCATAAATGACAGATTAGTCCTTCAAATTTCATAAATGACAGTTTAGTCCTCCGAAATTCATAAATGACAGTTTAATCCTCCAAATTTCAAAACTAAACTAATTAAAATTTCAGTAATACCTTCATTGATTCAAATAAAGCTTTTAACCCAAATTTAATCGGTTAAAAAGTCCTATATAGAATTATTCATAGAATAATTATATAGAAAATTCATTATAAAATATTATACCAACTAAATAAGAAAAATAAACCGATTAAAATTAGCTATTAATTATTCTCTACATTTTTATAGCCTTATACTAACAAAACTCAAATTTGTCCAAAATGCTAATCTTAAAATATTCTCTAATCAGTACAAAATTAATATCATAAGAAAGATAAAATCATTTAGAAAATATTTCATAAAAGAAGTTTTATAATAAGAAGAGATTTTGAGTACCTTATTGATCCCCAAAGAAATGAAAATACTCCTATCAGAGCCTTGTCAGTCACCTTACTACACAACACTTCACGCAGAATTTGCGTGAAGTGTGTGTGAGGAGGGGGGTATTTATAATACCCCCTCCTACCTAACCTTTCTTTTCTTTTTATTTTTTTATTATTATTTTAATATATATGTGGCACCGTAAGGTGCCACAATTGTATCTTCAAAAGTGGGGGGCGCCGCCCCCCACGTTTTATATATATATATATATATATATATATTATTTTAATAATATAATATAATATATTATATAATAATATAATATTATATTATTTAATAATATTATATTATAAAATAATATTTATTATTATTATTATTTTTTTTTTTAGAATATTACAATTCTCCCCACCTAAATAGAATTTTGTCCCCAAAATTCAAAACATAAAATTCTTACACAACATTACACCAATTCAATCTCAATATAATATAACATAAATACCACGTATATACCTAAGCAAACAAATGAGGAAAATCACGTCGCATACGCTCTTCAGTTTCCCAGGTGGCATCACCTGGAAACATTCCCTTCCAGAAAACTTTTAGGAGACGGATTGTTCTATTCCGTAACTGCTTGTCCTTTACATCTAAAATTCTTTCTGGTTCGGTCACGTACGTCAAATTCTCTCTTAACTCAACCTCTTCAGGCTCAATGATATGAAACGGATCTGGATGATACTTCTTTAGCTGTGATACATGGAACACGTCATGCACCTTAGATAAATGTGGGGGCAAGGCGATCCGATAGGCAACCGATCCAATTCTCTCCAAAATTTCAAATGGCCCAATAAATCGTGGAGTCAACTTCTTTGCTTTAATAGACCTACCGATGCCCGTAACAGGCGAAACCTTCAGAAAAACATGATCTCCCACACTAAATTCCAACGGTCTCCTTCGACGATCCGCATAACTCTTCTGTCGACTTTGAGCTGTCAACAATTTCTGTCGTATCATTTCAATCTTTTGTGATGTTTGCTCTACTAGATCTGGTCCGATAATAGTTCTTTCACTCAATTCGATCCAACATAACGGTGACCTACACTTTCGACCATATAAAGCCTCAAAAGGTGCCATCTGAATACTAGAGTGATAGCTATTATTTTATGCAAATTCTGCCAATGGCAAGTGCTTGTCCCAGCTACCTGGAAGCTCAATAGCGCAAGCTCTCAACATGTCCTCAAGTGTCTGAATAGTTCTCTCGGTTTGACCGTCTGTTTGAGGATGATAAGCGGTACTGTACTTTAACTTTGTACCCATGGCTTGTTGTAGGGACTTCCAAAAGTTCGAAGTGAACCTTGGATCACGATCCGATATGATACTCTCCGGCACTCCATGCATACGTACAATCTCTTTAATATACAACTCGGCCAATTTCTCCAAAGAATAATTTGCCTTAATAGGTAAAAAGTGTGCTGACTTGGTTAATCGATCTACGATCACCCAAACAGCATCATAAATATTCCGGATTGACGGTAAGCCCATGATGAAATCCATAGAAATACTATCCCATTTCCATTTAGGGATATCTAGATTCTGAAGTAGTCCTGGTGGTTTCTGGTGTTCGATCTTGACCTTCTGGCACGTCAAGCACTTCAAGACGAAGTCGGTCACGTCTCTCTTCATCTTTGGCCACCAATATTGTCGCTTCAGATCGTTATACATCTTGGTGATTCCTGGATGTATGGTATATTTGCTCCGATGGGCTTCTTCCAAAATGGTTTTCTTGATTTCATCGTTATTGGGAACACAAATTCTCCCCTTGTATCTCAAAATATCTGCATTCCCAACGTCATAATCCGGAACTTCCCCATGCTCTAATTCTTCTCGAATTTTGTCAAGCTGATCATCTTTCGCTTGAGCGTCTTTCAAGTCCTGATAAAACCCATATTCACCAATGACTGCATTTAAAGCAACTATCTTCTTCTGATATGGAACAATATAGATGTCCCTCAAGCTTTCCAACCAATAGTGCTCATTTAAACTCATACAGAAAACATGAACAGATTTTCGACTTAAAGCATCAGCCACAACATTGGCCTTTCCAGGGTGATACTTTATTTCGAAATCATAATCCTTCAAGAACTCCATCCATCTGCGTTGTCTATTATTCAGTTCCTTCTGGTCAACCAAATACTTCAAGCTCTTGTGATCACTTAAAACTTCAAATTGAGCTCCATATAGATAATGCCTCCAAATCTTTAATGCAAATACTACAGCGGCGAGCTCCAAATCATGAGTCGGATAATTCTCTTCATGAGGCCTCAACTGCCTTGAAGCATATGCAACAACCTTGCCTTCTTGCATCAGCACACAACCCAAACCCTTAAAGGAAGCATCCGTATACACTGTGTATGGACGTCCAGGATCAGGAAGGGTAAGCACAGGTGCTGTAGTCAACTTTGCCTTTAACTCTTGAAAAGCAGCTTCACACTTATCTGTCCATATAAACGGTTGATCTTTCTTGGTCAGCTTAGTCAAAGGCATAGCAATTTGAGAGAACCCCTTAATGAATCTCCTGTAGTAGCCAGCCAATCCCACAAAACTTCTTATTTCAGTCACCGACTTCGGGGATTCCCATTTTAATACGGCATCAACTTTACTAGGATCAACAGCTACTCCTTCAGCAGACACCACGTGGCCAAGGAAATTCACTTCCCTGAGCCAAAACTCACACTTACTCAACTTAGCATACAACTGGTGGTCCCTCAATATACGCAATGCAATGAGTAGATGTTCTCGGTGCTCCTCCTCATTCTTAGAATAAATGAGAATGTCATCAATGAAGACAACAATAAAACGATCTAAATACGGCCTAAAAATCCGGTTCATATAATCCATGAAAACAGCTGGAGCATTGGTCAACCCGAAAGGCATAACCAAAAACTCATAATGTCCATAACGAGTCCGGAAAGCAGTCTTTGAGATGTCATCAGCCTTAACTCTAAGCTGATGGTAACCTGATCTCAAGTCGATCTTAGAGAACACCGCGGCTCCTTTGAGCTGATCCAATAAATCATCAATCCTAGGCAACGGATATTTATTCTTAATGGTGACCTTATTCAATTGTCTGTAGTCAATGCACAACCGCATACTTCCATCCTTCTTTTTGACAAACAATACTGGCGAACCCCAAGGAGAGACACTTGGTCGAATGAAACCTTTCTCAAGCAACTCCTCTAACTGTTTCTTCAACTCTGCCAACTCTGATGGCGACATTCGATAAGGGGCCTTAGAAATTGGAGTTGTGCCTGGTACTAACTCAATGGAGAACTCTACCTCTCGATTCGGTGGCAGTCCTGATATCTCTTCTGGAAACACTTCTGGAAACTCTTTTACTACTTCAATTTGATTGATCCCAATATCTTTGTCAGCATTAATTGAAAAGAAGACCATATAGGCTTCACAACCTCGTCGAACACACTTTTCTGCTTTAGTGGCCGACAATAACAAGGGGCTAGAAGCCACCTTAACAGATGCGAGACTTAAGGGAAAATTCACTTTCTTTCCCTTACAGTCGAGATAAGCATTATTGGCAGACAACCAATCCATGCCAATGATTACATCTATACCCTTAAGCGGTAAACAAATTAAATCTATCTTCGAATTACAAATATCACACTTAAGAGTAAGGTTTAAACAAGCACGACCGGTCATAACAGAAGCTCCAGCAGGTGTGGACACTTCCAAATCATAAGGCAATTCACAAACATGCAATCCCAATCTTTGAGCACAGTTATCAGAGATAAATGAATGTGAAGCGCCAGAATCAAATAACACGAATACATCATGCCCTTGAAGAGAAACAGTACCTCGGATCACATTTGGAGATGCTCCTGCTTCTTCTCGGGTCAAAGCAAACACACGACCAGGAACGGTAGGGCGAACACTCTGCGGAATCTGTGGAAACTCAGGGCAAAAGCGAGCAATATGCCCGTATTTGTGGCACTTATAGCACTCCCAGCACTTCCCTGCATGTACTGTACCACAATTCTGGCATGGTCTACTCACGCTGGGTGTAGACATAGTAGAATCTTGACGAGACGCCTGACTCCTATTATAATGACTCCTCTGGGTCTGGAATCTTTGTTGTGGGGCTTTATTACCTTGAAACCCTCTCTGATAAGACCCTCCAGTCTTCCTTGAGCTCCTGAAACTTCCTGTACTAAAACTTGGCTTCTTCATCACATTAATATTTGGCCTTGGAAAGCTGGAGAATCTGCCAGAGCTATCACGACGCTTGGAATCTTCCACCTCTCGTACCGTAAGTGCAGCAATACGTAGTTTGGTACAAGCATCCTCAAAATTTGTGATGTTCGAAGACCTCATAAATGACTTCAGTTCTGGCCTGGCCTTATCGATTAGCTGTCTAATCTTCCAATTAGGGTTATTGTGCTCCTTCAAATATGTTACATATTTTGTCAATCGAATGAAAGTAGAGATATACTCATCTTCACTCATATCACCTTGACGAAGAGCGTAAAATTCCAACTCCTTCTCATGTTGCAACTCCTCTGGAAAGTAGTGCGCATAAAACATGTCTTTGAACTCCGCCCACTTCAAAGATGACACATCCGCTGGTCTCACACTCTTCCACCACTCATTCGCGTCACCCTTAAGAAGAATGGTGACTGCCTGTACCATCTGTTCACTGGTACAATCCACAGCCTGGAATAACGTCTCTATGTCCTCAATCCACATTTCTGCCTCAACAGGATCTCGGTTTCCATTAAAAATAGGAGGGCGATGTCGAGCCAAATCTTTATATACATTGGAAATGGAACGAGAAGCCGGAACATGTGGTTGTTGGGGTATATAATCACCATGGCCCTCATTATTAGTTTCATGCATTTTTTCTGAATTCCCCACGCTTTGATGATCATCACCATTCCCCATAGGGGTCTTGTCCCTTGCTTGCCGCCCACTATCTTCTTTAAATTTCTTCAATCGTTCATCTACAACATCTACCACAACTCCCTTCAGTTGTTGCATAAAAGCGTCCTTATCAAATGGGAGTTGTTGCTGCTGCTGCGGTTGGACAGGTGGGTGTGGAGGCCTACTACCACCAGAACTAGTACGACGAGTTTGAACCATCTTCTCCCCACCTAAGGATGCAACCCCCCATAACTAGTAAGTAGTCAACAGAATCATAACAATACAACTAACAGGGAAGATATATGTGAATTTTGTATATTGCCACTAAATATAATGCATGCCACAAAGTTCGCAGAATCGTTGGGCTCTGATACCAAATTGTAAAATCCTTTCCTTAATACTGTAAAATCATATTATTATAACTCAATTCTCCAAAAGTCTACCATGGTAGAAAAAGAGTTCAGCTAACCGTTTGAAAACTCTACCATGGTTTATAAAATTTACCATGGAAAATAAAATCATTTTTCCTTGCTGAATAATATCTCATCAGATATTAAAATATCCTTATCAAATCAAATTGTGGATCCACGAGTTTAGAACACATCATAAGCCCTCTAGGCCTTCCATCATCATCAGGAGTAATTAAAAATATATAGTTAACACACCAAGTTCTCAAAAATAGATCAGAGTATGCAAGATGAGCCCTAATGTGGCATTATACAATAATCCAACATATATTAAAAAGATGGAAGCACTACTTTTATCAGAAGTAGTTTAAGCTTCCGGAGTCTTCCCTGATGGACCCGCACGACAACTATCACCTGGAAAAATGTTAAATCAACGGGGTGAGACAAAAGCCTCAGTAACCAACAATCCATCTCATCGGGCATACAAGTATGTGCCCGTGAGGTGCCAAGTGGGACAATTATAAAAATATAACATTATTAAAATATCACTTGTCCATACGAATAATTTCATAATAATTCACAATATCATATTGTCATTCTCATATTTGCCATATAAGTGTATAAGAGTAAATACATAATAATTTATTTTCTTTCCTCCCTTATTTCCTCTCCACCTTATTTCCTCTGACTGAACCCATGGGCAAGTACTCACCCATATGACTGGTAGCTAACTCAACAAGCTCACCGATCAAGTGATATGGATCGGCCAAAATCCACAGAGCACAAGACCGGACCATGGGTTCCCCCTCTAAATACATTAATGGGGTGTCATAGCCCTATGGAATACAAATGGGCCAAAGGACTAACCAGTGTACACCTGGATGTCCACCACCTTATTTCCTCTTTTGTACAAGAATTCACCCCCTTATTTCCTCTTTGAGTAACCTCCCATTAATTTCACATCCACCATCCCCTATCTTATCCATATTATGTGATTATGACATGTCATTATCATTTCATAATTATCAAAAAGGATCTTTCCAATCTCATAAATAAATACCAACTCATATAATGTAATATTGCTAGTCATTTTCTCCATGAAAATAAGTCCCACAAGACAATTTCATTAACCACATATTTTCCAAAACCACATCACATATCAATAGCCAAATTTATAAATCTGCATAATTAAAATCACTCACAAACATCATACAAGCATGCACAACAAGAGGAAAGTGGTTACCTCTCGCCAAAGCTATTTATTACCACACTGCTCCTAATCCAAGAGCTCAAGTAAATGTCCAAAATCAATCTACCACAATCAATTTACTACCCATTAATAACTCTCCAATTTTCAACATAATCAAAATTATAACTTATATACAAATTTTTAATAATAATATATAATATATTCTAAAAACTGAAAAATAACAGTTTAGGGTTTAAATTTTAGAAATGACCGTTCAGTCCTTCAAATATCGAAAATGACAGTTTAGTCCTCCGAATTTCATAAATGACAGATTAGTCCTTCAAATTTCATAAATGACAGTTTAGTCCTCCGAAATTCATAAATGACAGTTTAATCCTCCAAATTTCAAAACTAAACTAATTAAAATTTCAGTAATACCTTCATTGATTCAAATAAAGCTTTTAACCCAAATTTAATCGGTTAAAAAGTCCTATATAGAATTATTCATAGAATAATTATATAGAAAATTCATTATAAAATCTTATACCAACTAAATAAGAAAAATAAACCGATTAAAATTAGCTATTAATTACCAAATTGTAAAATCCTTTCCTTAATACTGTAAAATCATATTATTATAACTCAATTCTCCAAAAGTCTACCATGGTAGAAAAAGAGTTCAGCTAACCGTTTGAAAACTCTACCATGGTTTATAAAATTTACCATGGAAAATAAAATCATTTTTTCCTTGCTGAATAATATCTCATCAGATATTAAAATATCCTTATCAAATCAAATTGTGGATCCACGAGTTTAGAACACATCATAAGCCCTCTAGGCCTTCCATCATCATCAGGAGTAATTAAAAATATATAGTTAACACACCAAGTTCTCAAAAATAGATCAGAGTATGCAAGATGAGCCCTAATGTGGCATTATACAATAATCCAACATATATTAAAAAGATGGAAGCACTACTTTTATCAGAAGTAGTTTAAGCTTCCGGAGTCTTCCCTGATGGACCCGCACGACAACTATCACCTGGAAAAATGTTAAATCAACGGGGTGAGACAAAAGCCTCAGTAACCAACAATCCATCTCATCGGGCATACAAGTATGTGCCCGTGAGGTGCCAAGTGGGACAATTATAAAAATATAACATTATTAAAATATCACTTGTCCATACGAATAATTTCATAATAATTCACAATATCATATTGTCATTCTCATATTTGCCATATAAGTGTATAAGAGTAAATACATAATAATTTATTTTCTTTCCTCCCTTATTTCCTCTCCACCTTATTTCCTCTGACTGAACCCATGGGCAAGTACTCACCCATATGACTGGTAGCTAACTCAACAAGCTCACCGATCAAGTGATATGGATCGGCCAAAATCCACAGAGCACAAGACCGGACCATGGGTTCCCCCTCTAAATACATTAATGGGGTGTCATAGCCCTATGGAATACAAATGGGCCAAAGGACTAACCAGTGTACACCTGGATGTCCACCACCTTATTTCCTCTTTTGTACAAGAATTCACCCCCTTATTTCCTCTTTGAGTAACCTCCCATTAATTTCACATCCACCATCCCCTATCTTATCCATATTATGTGATTATGACATGTCATTATCATTTCATAATTATCAAAAAGGATCTTTCCAATCTCATAAATAAATACCAACTCATATAATGTAATATTGCTAGTCATTTTCTCCATGAAAATAAGTCCCACAAGACAATTTCATTAACCACATATTTTCCAAAACCACATCACATATCAATAGCCAAATTTATAAATCTGCATAATTAAAATCACTCACAAACATCATACAAGCATGCACAACAAGAGGAAAGTGGTTACCTCTCGCCAAAGCTATTTATTACCACACTGCTCCTAATCCAAGAGCTCAAGTAAATGTCCAAAATCAATCTACCACAATCAATTTACTACCCATTAATAACTCTCCAATTTTCAACATAATCAAAATTATAACTTATATACAAATTTTTAATAATAATATATAATATATTCTAAAAACTGAAAAATAACAGTTTAGGGTTTAAATTTTAGAAATGACCGTTCAGTCCTTCAAATATCGAAAATGACAGTTTAGTCCTCCGAATTTCATAAATGACAGATTAGTCCTTCAAATTTCATAAATGACAGTTTAGTCCTCCGAAATTCATAAATGACAGTTTAATCCTCCAAATTTCAAAACTAAACTAATTAAAATTTCAGTAATACCTTCATTGATTCAAATAAAGCTTTTAACCCAAATTTAATCGGTTAAAAAGTCCTATATAGAATTATTCATAGAATAATTATATAGAAAATTCATTATAAAATATTATACCAACTAAATAAGAAAAATAAACCGATTAAAATTAGCTATTAATTATTCTCTACATTTTTATAGCCTTATACTAACAAAACTCAAATTTGTCCAAAATGCTAATCTTAAAATATTCTCTAATCAGTACAAAATTAATATCATAAGAAAGATAAAATCATTTAGAAAATATTTCATAAAAGAAGTTTTATAATAAGAAGAGATTTTGAGTACCTTATTGATCCCCAAAGAAATGAAAATACTCCTATCAGAGCCTTGTCAGTCACCTTACTACACAACACTTCACGCAGAATTTGCGTGAAGTGTGTGTGAGGAGGGGGGTATTTATAATACCCCCTCCTACCTAACCTTTCTTTTCTTTTTATTTTTTTATTATTATTTTAATATATATGTGGCACCGTAAGGTGCCACAATTGTATCTTCAAAAGTGGGGGGCGCCGCCCCCCACGTTTTATATATATATATATATATATATATATTATTTTAATAATATAATATAATATATTATATAATAATATAATATTATATTATTTAATAATATTATATTATAAAATAATATTTATTATTATTATTATTTTTTTTTTTAAGAATATTACACATCATGTGGACCATTTAGATATTATATGGTTTTAATTGATGCATCAACTAAATGGTCACATGTATGTTTATTATCTTCTCGCAACCTGGCGTTTGCGAGATTACTTGCTCAATTGATTAGATTAAGAGCACATTACCCTGACTATCCTATCAAGAAAATACGTCTTGATAATGCTGGTGAATTTACTTCAAAAGCTTTTAATGAATATTGTATGTCCCTTGGAATTGATATTGAACATCCTGTAGCTCATGTTCATACACAGAATGGACTTGCAGAATCATTGATTAAAAGGTTGCAACTAATTGCAAGACCTTTACTTATGAAATCTAATCTCCCAATTTCTGCTTGGGGCCATGCCATTTTGCATGCATCAATGTTAATTCGCATCAGGCCAACAAGTTATTTAAAGATTTCCCCCTTACAAATGGTTTTTGGTCAGGAACCTAATATTTCCCATATAAGGACTTTTGGGTGTGCGGTATATGTGCCAGTAGCACCACCACAACGCACTAAAATGGGTCCTCAAAGAAGGATGGGAATATATGTTGGGTATGAATCTCCTTCAATCATAAAATATTTAGAACCATCTACGGGAGATTTATTTACGGCACGATTTGCCGATTGTCATTTTGATGAATCACTTTTCCCAACATTAGGGGGAGAAAACAAGCAGTTGGATAAAGAAATTAGCTGGAATGAATTATCATTGGCTCATTTTGATCCTCGTACAAATCAATGTGAACTGGAAGTTCAAAAGATAATTCATTTACAGAATTTAGCTAATCAAATGCCAGAAGCATTTACTGACCCTAAGAAAGTGACAAAGTCACATATTCCAGCTGCTAATGCTCTTGTTAAAATTGATGTCCCTGAAGAACAATCTACTATGAATAAATCTAAAGCACGCCTGAAGCGTGGCAGACCCATCGGTTCCAAAGATAGAAATCCTCGAAAAAGAAAAGGAGCAAAGAATATAGATGGTCAAATTGAGGATAATCAAGAAAATTTAATAGCTCCAGAAGAGTCGTCTCCTGAAGAGTTATTATCTCCATAAGAGAATGTTGTAGTCCCAGGAGAGACCCAGGTACCTGATATATGTGAAAATAATGAGATCTCAATAAATTATATTGTGAATGGAATCCGATGGGATCGAAATGATGTCAACGTTGACGACACATTTGCTTATCATGTAGCAAATGATGTAATGAATAATAATGAGGATCATGAGCCAAAATCCATTAGCGAGTGCCAACAAAGAAAAGATTGGCTTCTATGGAAAGATGCCATTAATGCAGAATTAAAATCATTGGAAAAACGAAAAGTATTAGGACCTGTAGTCCTTACACCTGAAGATGTAAAACCAGTTGGATGCAAATGGGTCTTTGTACGAAAAAGAAATGAACAGGGCGAAATAACAAGATATAAGGCACGTCTTGTAGCCCAAGGCTTTACACAAAGACCTGGCATTGATTTTGAAGAAACGTATTCACCTGTAGTGGATGCGACTACTTTTCGTTATTTAATTAGTCTAGCAGTAAAAGAAAGGCTTGATCTGCATCTAATGGATGTCGTGACTGCCTATTTATATGGGTCACTTGACAATGATATTTATATGAAAGTCCCTGAAGGACTTAAGGTGCCAGAAGCATCTAATTCAAATTTTCGAGAACAATATTCAATTAAGTTAAATAAGTCCCTGTATGGCCTGAAGCAATCAGGGCGCATGTGGTATAATCGTCTTAATGAATATCTGTTAAAAGAAGGATACAAAAATGATCCAATATGCCCATGTATTTTTATAAAAAGATCTAACAGTGAGTTTGCTATAATTGCTGTTTATGTTGATGATATCAACATTATTGGAACTCCTGAAGAGCTCCGAAAGGCAATTTATTGTTTAAAGAAAGAATTTGAGATGAAGGATTTAGGAAGAACAAAATTCTGTCTTGGATTACAGATTGAGTACCTCAAAAATGGGATCTTTGTATATCAAGAAACTTATACAAAAAATGTCCTAAAGAGATTTTATATGGATAAATCTCATCCTTTGTGCACACCAATGATTGTAAGGTCTCTAAAGCCAGATAAAGATCCATTCCGACCGCGAGTAATCAGCGAAGAAGGTGATGAAGAACTACTTGGTCCAGAAGTACCATATCTTAATGCTATTGGAGCACTAATGTATCTTGCTAATCACACACGTCCTGATATATCATTTGCTGTTAATTTATTAGCAAGATATAGTTCTTCACCAACACGAAGGCATTGGAATGGAATAAAACATATTTTTCGTTACCTCAGAGGCACTATGGACATGGGGTTGTACTACTCAAATGTATCTAAGCAGGAACTGGTAGGATATGCAGATGCTGGATTCTTATCTGATCCACACGAAGGTAAATCACAAACCGGCTATCTGTTCACATGTGGAGGTACAGCTATTTCATGGCGATCAATGAAACAGACTATATCAGCCACATCATCAAACCATGCAGAAATTCTAGCAATACATGAAGCAAGTCGAGAATGTGTATGGTTGAGGTCAGTAATACATCATATACGAACAACTTGTCATTTATCTTTGGGCAAAATGGCACCAACAGTTCTATATGAAGATAATACTGCATGCATTACTCAACTTAAAGAAGGCTATATCAAGGGAGACAGAACAAAGCATATTTCACCAAAATTCTTCTTTACTCGTGACCTTCAAAAGGATGGTGAAATAGATGTCCAGCAAATTAGTTCAAGTGAAAATCTAGCAGATTTATTCACAAAGTCACTTCCAGGTACAATCTTTGAAAAACTTGTCTATGACATTGGCATTCGGAGATTCAGAGATATCAATTGATGTTGTGAAGAGGGGGAGTCGATACACGCTGTACTCTTTTTCCCTTATCTAGGTTTTGTCCCACTGGGTTTTCCTAGAAAGGTTTTTAATGAGGCAGCACTGGACAGTGTATCAATGAATGATGTACTCTTTTCTTTGACTAGGTTTTTATCCCACTGGGTTTTTCCTAGTTAAAGTTTTTAACGAGGCACATTCATAATGAACATCCAAGGGGGAGTGTTATGAATATTGATTATGTGGATGTCCATTAACCCTCATCTAAGCTAATTTACTCTCCCAGTCAGCTACGCATATAAGATCAGATGTCACTATTCATCAATGATTAATGTACTATTCATCACTGTAGCATTTTACTGTATAGGTACTGTTCATACGCGTTTTACTGTAGCAGCACTGTAGCATACGCGGTTTACTGTAGCATACTGTAGCAGTAACTGTTCATACGCGTATTTCACTATTCATACGCGTTTTTTGCCTATAAATAGGAGCCTTGGGCTGAGAATTTTGTACACACAACTGAATGAAAATTTCTCTCTGATTTCTCTCTTCTTAATCTCTTATTCTCTCTGATTATCCATATTTTTTATAACAGAAAAGTTGTTATTTTTAAATAAGATATATCCGGATCACAGCCGTTTGGCTTACCGCTTACCAGGCATCAAACACTTGGGTATTAGAGATTGTATAGTATGATGCCAACGTGGGTTCTTTCTGGATAGTAAAAAATAAACAGAGATTAGTCCAAAGCTCAATAAAAAGTAAAAATGTTATTTCCAAATCATCTCCCTCCTTCATTCATGAATCATGGTTGTTCTCGTTAACTTATTTGTTTGGCATCATACATTCATCTATTTATTTATATAAATGGAGATAAAATTAATATTATATATTTATTTTATATTTATTTATAATAGCGATTGAAATATTTAAAAATAACTTTTTAATTGTGATTTATGATATACGAGATAAGTATGTGAGGGGAATATTGTCTCGACTTATATATATAAATACTTTTAAAATTTTTAATCATGATTCTAAACATACATATACTATAAATCACAATTAAAAAATTATTCTTAAAATTTTTAATACTATTCCAAACGAGAATTGATTGACAGGCTTCGAGTTTTTACGTATATTTTTATAAATGTAAGAACGCCAAATACTAATAATAATTTTGGTAAAAAAATACCAATAATAGTTAACTTTTTTACCAATATCCTGCGCACAGTAGAAAAAATTACCTAAATGTTAAACTTTAAAAAATATTTACCAATACGTTATATACTTGTATTTAAAATTGTTCACTAGAAGGAGGATTTTGAATTTATCGTTTATGAAAAGAACGATTTCACCTTTTCATTCGTTCTTTGTTCAGTGTCATAATTGTTGATGTGAAAGAGAAAGAGGGTAGAGAAAAAAAAATGAAAATATTATAAGAAAAATTACATTTAGATCTGGATAAAAAAACCCTTAAAATATAAAATTATCAAAAAAACTCCTATGAGACTTTTTAACAATAAATTCTAATAATAGACTTGTCAATAGATAATTAAGGATTTGTTAATAGACGCTTCTGAATTTTTCAATGGACGCTCATAGACTTCAATGAAACACTCTAAGACTTGTCAATGACAAGTCTATAAATTTGTCAGTGAACGTTTATAAACTTGTCAGCGAAATTGTAATATTATAAAAAAATTCTATATGATTTTTTTTGATAATTTTGAGATTTCAATAAACTATTTTTTTTATCTAGAACATGAATATAATTTTCTCAATATTATATTTCCATGTTCTCTTTTCTCTTTTAACAAATATTCCATCCGTTTCTATATATAAAATAGAGTTAATATTTTTTTGACGATTAAGAAAATTAAATAAATTATTTAATTATATTGTATATTATGTATCTTTATATTATATATCAACTTGTAAGTTAGACAAAATAGTTTAGAGAAAAAATGATAAATATAAATATTTTAAAATAATTTAATTAATTTTTTTAACATCTCTAAAAATAATTATATCTTATATTAAGGATTGAAGAGAATACACCTATTATCTCTGTCATTTTTTTGAGCTCTTCATTTCCACTCTATTCAATGTATCGACCTTTAGATAAAATTTTAATGATTATGATTTATACTATTTACTAGGGTTTAGACTTTTATTATGTTTAAATGTTATAATAATATTTTTATATTGTATTAAATCCTAACCATTGAAACTTAATCTAATGACACATACATTTAATAAAAAGAAAATGGAAATAGAAATCAATTGAGGGGTATTTCTCATAAAATGAGTTGTGAATTATTTATGAAGTCTTGTCATTGCTTTAACAATTTTTGATAATAAACTTGATTTTAGATTTTTCAATTTCAAAGTTCTTTTTCTATTATTTTCCCAAATTTTTATCTTATTTTTTAATCAAATCATTTTTTTTATCAAGCGTTTCCCGTTTGGAGAGTTAGTGCTTGTTTGTTATCACTTATTTGAATCGGGCTTATTATATAAGCCCGATTCACGTAAATCGAGATAAATCTTCTCCACATATTTATCTCGTAGATCGTGAAAGCACCTCGTAGACCGTAAAAGCACCTCGTAGACCGTAAAAGCTACCTCATAGACCGTAAAAGTTACTTCGTATTCCGTTAATTACAATTCATAAGCACTTATGAAATTTTCAACCGCTACTCCAAATAAGTTCTTAGTGTAAAGAGTTTTCATTTTTTTCGGATAAGTGTATTTTCACCTTTAGCCTTTTTAACTTTTAAAAGTATAATTGTTGGGATAGGCGAAAATTTTTTGCTTTCTAAGTCTTAAAAGGCGAAACCTTTCATAAAAAAAGAATTAAAATGATTTGATTAAAAATAAAATAAAAAAATTAAGTTAAAAAATCAATTATAAAATTTTAAATTAAATTTAAAAGTAAATAAATATAAAAAGTTCTAAAAATTTCATTCTTTATATAACTGCCTCTAGACGCAGATGTCCGTGAGGGGAAAAATGCGTACATGAAAAAAAAAAAAAAGGAAAACGCGTGACACTAGTGGAGTCCGCTCCTCTCCCTTGTTTTTTTTTTATCCCTTTTCTCTCATTTACTTAAAAGTACATCATTTTAGGTGTTAAAAAAAGGAACGTGGGCCTTTTTTTTTTTTAATAACATTGAGCATCTAAAGTATTTTTTTGTGTGGCATCTAATATCCTAAAATAAATTTTAATGCACTGATCATTTTTAAATATTTTTTCAGTAATAACTACTGTATAGCTAATTGCACTTTAAAATTTTTTTTTAGTAACACCTAGTATCATAAATTAATTTTTAGCTTACTCAGTACCTTAAATAATTTTTTCAATAACACCATGTATCCTAATTTTTTTTATCTAATCTTCTAAAATATTTTTTTTATCGACACTCTGTTTATTGTAATTAGAAAAATATTTTAAATTTTTAAGATGCTGGATACAAAAAAATCATTTTAGGATAATAGGTGTCACTGACTATCATTTTTAAAAATAAATGGCCAACCTCCCTTTTTTACATTCAAAATGGTGTAATTTTGAAAAAAGGAAAAGAAAGGAACGGAAAAATAAGGAAGAGGCGTCAGACTCAAAAGGAGTGAGAGATGGAGAGATAAAGGAAGAGAATGGAGAAAAAAAAGAGAGAGATAATAAGAGTATTTGCTAAAAGATAAGCGAGGACATGGAAACATAAGATTTTCGATTTTTTCTCTCCCTTCTCTCTTGCACTCTCTCTTCCCTTCACATCAATAGTTATATTATTAAAATCGTTCATGAAAAACGATTTCATTTTTTTTATTAAAAATTTATATATTTAACCTAACACATTGAAAATCATTTTTGAGATGAAGATATTTAAATATCACTTAAATTTTAAAATCTTAAATTAGTCTTTTAGATGAAAAGAATAATAAGATTAGTAAAAAACAGTATAACAATTAATAACTCAGATTTTTAAGAAATTACTGATTTATAATTTTAAAGTTTAAATGGTATTTAAGTATATTTTTCTATTATTTTTTTTGTGAGGATGACTTGTGTATAAATTCAAAATATTTTTGTGAATAATTTTAAATATAGCATATTGATAAATATTTTTTAAAGCGTAGCATTTAGGTAAATATTTTTTACTGTATGCAGTATATCGATAAAAAAGCCAATCAATTATGCGTCAGGGAAAAAGAAAATGATTTATGCGAGCCGCCATGAACGATTGCATGAACTTTAATCGACCCGGGAATTTTCACGGGACTTGTGGGAGAAGAGAATTTGTATTCATAACCATTTTAATATATATATATATATATATATATATATATATATATTGATATGAGATGAGTATTCAGTGTTACTGCATGAATTGAAAAAGTCTAGAAGGTTTCAGACACATGACAAATCAAGGTAAAAAAAGAGAAAGTTATGATAAATGAATGTTTGTATTAGCGGTAGAAATTGTTTTTTTTTAAATGTGATTTATGGTATATAAGATAAGTTTATACAAATTTTTTTATCGTAACTTACATAAAAAGATTTTTTCATCATCAATCCAAACAGACTTATGTTTGGAATAGCTTATGAAAATTTTATAAGTGTTTATGAATTGTAATTCACGGTCTACGAGGTAGCTTTTACGGTCTATGAGGTATTTTTACGGTCTATGAAGTGCTTTCACGATCTGCGAGATAAATATATGGAAGAGATTTATCTCGATTTTTGTGAATCGGGCTTATATAATAAACCCGATTCAGATAAGTGATAAGAAACAAGCTCTAAACTTACAAGAGTTCCTCCAGCTATTACGGCATTATTCAAGGACTGCATCTATATTGATCTTGAGGGTAATTGAAAATTCTCTTAATGTCGGATTGTATTGAGGCTATTAATATAGTTACCAAGATTGTGAGAGTAGTCATCCATTTATGGATATAGTTTGGGAAGCTAGACTTCTGTTATGTATTTGAGTTAATTTTTAAGTAAAAGCATTTTAATCCATATTTTTACCTATATTTTTTCCTTTTTTTAAAGAAAAATTATAAATAAATAATTTTAAATAATATTATCACTATTGTATATTTTATAATATAATCTTTTTATTATGATGTTATAACATGAACATAATTTTGACAAAAGAACAGTCTTAAAAAAACTTAAATGAACATAAAAAATTCGTTGATCTTTTCTCTGGTCTCACATAAAACAAAATAAAAAGGTCGGTTTTGGGATATTTAGAGGGTTAGGCTGTCATATTTGGCACTTTATCTTATCTGTTAGGGTAGTGTGACTGACCCCAACAATTCTTTTATAATCTTTTCTTCAAAATTTTTTTATATTATATGACCTTATGACAATGTTTTGAAGAAAATAGATCTCTTTTTAAAATTTATTCATTAGTATTGACAATCAAGAAATTTTTTCGCGTATCATGACACTTGAGAATTTAAAACGACAATTTATTTAGAATGTACTTATGGAGTACTTTTCTTGTGAGTAGATGAGGTGGACCTATTAGGGACTTCATGTTCTTTTTAATAATTTTTTTTATAAAATTAAACCCTATTATTAATAATTTTTATTAAAAAACATATTCGGATGGCTGAGTAAATTGTAAATCTGCCTGTCTCGGCAAGTGGCATATACAAATTTGGTTGGGTGGTGAGAACTTAGAACACAGTTTTGTGTTATATGGAAGATCACAAAACGACAAAGAGCCCACAGAATGTGGTGTTTGTGTTGTTGGGATTGGCCCTTTAACCATTAGATAAGATGATTCCATCATGAAGCTCTTTAGGGCACTGAATCGGGTTCAGGTATTAAGCACATGGTAAGTTGGTTGAATCGAAGTTGAGTTGAAACTAATTTGAAGTTAGACCAATTAAAAAAATAAAAATTTCAGAATTATTTATATGAAATTATAAATAAAATAAAAAAAATGAATAAATTTATTTTTTTAAATTTTAAAAAAGGCAATTTGGTCCAATCTATCAGATTGAATCAGTTGGACCATTAGTTCGTTGGTTTCTTACCAAAACCAGTTGATCCGATCCCGTTTTGATAACACTTATTATATCAATACTTTCTATTGATGTTGTCTTTATTACCTAGTAAGAAAAAATATTTTTTTTTAATCATCTTTCAAACATGAATGCCTTTAATAGAAGGATATATGTATTTATAAAATAGAGGAAGTATTTTTTCTTTAATTTAATTAATCTCATTAAATTTATTATTTGAATGCATAATTTGACGCCTAATTTGTTATACTGTATACTATAATTTTTTAGACTCCCCGTTAAAACATATATATTAGAATAAAGATAGAAAGTTACTAAATTTGTAGTTAGTATTATTGATATTTAAGATTTTTTTAAACATGTTAAAAGTGTTTTATAAATAAAGGTATTATATAATTGCGCTATGCGATTTTATGTTTATGAGTGAGCAACAATCAAGGATGATTTTTCCACTTATATATTGATGCTGCAATTGATTATTAAAATGAGGCATCTACATAACACCGATGTTAAATCTTGTAAGGAGATGCTTTCTCGTGCATTCAAGAAGAGGTCAACAGAATATTTGTAGAAAGGGCACTTTTACTAATTATAATAAATAAATGCATTTCTTGCTTAAGCTTATTCTTAGTATGCGCCTTCTATAACTCCTTATTATTTTAAGGGATAAGGTGCAGATTTAGTAAAGAACTATTTCGTAAAGTGCACCTAACACAACTAACTATTTTAGGGTGTAAAAATAGACATTATGAATTTTTAGGGTGCAAAAGTAGACATTATGAATTTTTTTGGAGCAAAAATAACAATTTCGTTATATATTTTGGGGTGCAAAAATTACTATTTTTGCTCCAAAAAAATTCATAATGTCTATTTTTGCACCCTAAAAATTCATAATGTTTATTTTTACACCCTAAAATAATTAGCTGTGTTGGGTGCACTTTGAAAAATAGTTCATTACTATTTTTTGCACCTTAACCCTTATTTTAATGTGTATTAGGAATGAGTGTCTCAACTTCAATTTATTATAGTTAATGAATTACCATTTGGTGCTTTCTATAAAAAGACAACTTCTTGTAAGGTTGTGTGTCTTTAATTTCATGTTAATCATGTGGATATCTGATTGAGTTTTGTGGAAAACAAAAATACTTATTCATGCGAAAATGTGGATATCTGATTGGCTAAAGTATTTTTTTCATACACCTTTTCAAGACTTCAGTGACTTTGCCACACATACAAAAAAGAACAATAACAAACTCAGTAAAAAATTTGCATAATGCATTTTCATAGCTCTTTTGCAATTTCAAAGTGAAAGTTAACAATGCCATGATCAAGCTTTTGGACGGTTGCTTTAATATATTATAAAAATATTATTATTATTATAATAAAATATTTTTATAATAGTATTAATTCAACGGTCTAAGTTAAAAAAAGAAAAAAGAAAAACCAAATCTAAGTGGTATATACAAATTTGGTTGGGTGGTGAGAACTTAGAACACAGTTTTGTGTTATGTGGAAGATCACAAAACGACAAAGAGCCCACAGAATGTGGTATTTGCGTTGTTGGGATTGGCCCTTTAACCATTAGATAAGATGATTCCATCCGGGACCTCTTTTTGTTTTTTTTGATAGAAAATGAAAAACTACAATAAAACACCTCAGGGATTAACCTCCTGAGTCAAACAACATTCTCAATTCTTTCTCATCAGTAAATAAAAAACTCCTAATAATATCAGGAGGTGAATCAGTGATATGGATGTCCATCGTCATTCTCTGCGCTTCCCTAGCCATAGCATCAGCCACCATGTTAACTTCTCTAATACACCATAATAGCTCCACTTCCCATTGTCTATTCAACAAAGAACAAACCTCCTCGAAAATTTGAAAATCAGGGTGTTCTTGAGGCACCGTATTTTGAATCAGCTCCATGACTTCTGTAGAATCACACTCAAGTAAAATTCGTCTGTATCCTCTATCCCAAGCAATTTTAAGGCCCCACAAAACACCCCAAGCTTCAGCTGATACCACAGTCCCTTGCCCAATTCGGTACATAAACCCCTGCAAGAACTTTCCATTATGATCTCTTAATACACCTCCACAAGTGCACAATCCAGAGTTCTCATTCCTTGATCCATCAGTATTAATTTTCATCCATCCAGGCGGTGGAGGTTTCCAATGTGGATTACTCCTCTCCTCATGTTGATTTTGGAGCAGATTCATATTGCCCTATGATAAGCAAGCACGAGTACGGGCTAAAATGTTAGTACTACTCCAAGTAACATTATTAAAGCAACGCTCATTTCTAGCCAACCAGATATTCCTGCATATGATTGTAAACCAAAGGCGAAACTCGAATCCCTGTACTATATCCTTTCGTCCCAGACACCATGCAAGCCATTCCTTCCTGTCCCATATGTTGAAAAACAGCTCATGCCATTCAGGCGGTAGAAAACCCTTCCAGAGATCAGAAATCATCGGGCAGTCTCGTAGGACATGGAAAATCGACTCATGTGAAATATTGCATATTCCACAATTTCCTGTTGGATGTCCGCCATTATGGAATCGTATCAAATTTGTCATTAGACGGCCATGAGAACATAACCATAAGAAAGTACGATACCTCTGAGGGACTTTTAATTTCCAAACATTTCTCCACCGGTATCTGTCATGATGCTGTGGTTTACCCATTAAGTGTTTATAAGCCGAACTAATCGAGAAATTTCCATCAGAAGACCATCTCCATGCCGGAAAATCATGACCGTGTAAAAGAGGAATATTAACTCGTCTGATAGCTGCACAAACATGCCTTGGTAGAAGATGCTCAAACTTACTATCATCCCACTGTCCCGAGGGGGTGATGCAATCAGCCACTCTCCATTCAATAATGTCTCTAGACAAAGGCTGGATTATAAACGTCTCCAGCTTATCCAAATATGGTACCCACATGTCCTTCCAGAAATAAATGCTCAAGCCGTTATTAACTCTCCATGATATACTATCTTTGACTTTCTCCCAGCTATTCCGGATACCTCTCCACGTATTAGACTCACATCTGCGCTTCCCAACTTTAGGAATAATATCATTGCCAGCTTTATACTTTTCACGTAGAAACTTGACCCAGAGCAAGTCATGTCTATTAATCATACCCCATCCAAGCTTCATCATGAAAGCTTTATTCTGATCGCGAGCTTTCCTAAGACCCAGACCACCATCTTCCTTATGTTTACAAACTGAATCCCAGGATACTAGGTGAGGTTTTCTGTTGGTTGAGCTACTCCCCCAGATGAAATTACGACATCGTTTGTCAATTTCTTCACAAGTACTCAAAGGAAGAGGAACAGTCTGCATAGCATAAGAAGGCATAGATGATAAAACAGAAGACACAAGAGTATGCCTAGCCGCCATTGATAACATGTTGGACTTCCAGTTAGCCAGACGAACATCCATCTTATTCAGGAGGAAGTTATACGTTGTCTTAGAGCTCCGTTCATGTAAGATAGGCGTTCCCAAATATTTACCAAGATTCGACGTCGGAATAAAGTTCAAAAAGTCGCTGATTTCCTTACACCTGTTATGATTCACATTCTTTGAGAAATAAATTCTTGATTTTCCAGCATTCACTTTCTGACCTGAAATATCACAGAAATCATCCAAGATGGCCTTCACCACCCCCGCTTGTTCAAGGTCTGCCTCTGCAAACAAAATGAGGTCATCAGCAAAAAATAAATGAGAGACAGGAGTACCTTTTTTAGAGAGCCTAAATGGTTGCCAGTCCCCATCTTCTACTGCAGTCTGAATGAGATTCCCCAGTCTTTCCATCATGATTACAAATAAATAAGGCGATATAGGATCACCCTGACGCACTCCACGAGAAGGGAAAAATATTTTTGAAGCCACATCACTCCAAAGCATTTGCATTTGGGGCGTCGTCATACAAGCTTGGATAACTTTAAGGATATAGTCAGGGATATTAAGCTCTCTTAAACAAGCTGTGATAAAACTCCATCTAACACGATCATACGCCTTCTCCAGATCAATCTTTATGGCCATGAAACCCTTTTTCCTCTTTAAAGACTTCATAGAGTGGATAATTTCCTGAACTAATATGATATTGTCCGTGCTTTGACGTCCTTTCACAAAACTGCATTGATTTGGGGCTATCACTAAAGGCATGACACCCTTAAATCTATTAGTTATAACTTTAGTAACAATCTTGTACACAACATTGTACAAACTTATAGGACGAAAATCACGAAACGTCTCAGGATGTTCTACCTTAGGTATAAGAACAATTTGAGTTCCATTAATCTGTCGAATAAGCGTAGGATCATTGAAAATTTTTTCACTAAATCAATCACAGACGTTCCCACCGTTTCCCATTGGCTCTGGTAAAAAAGAGGATTGAATCCGTCAGGTCCTGGCGCTTTCAGAGGCCCCATATCAAACAAAGCACTTTTGATCTCTTTATCTTCAACAGATCTCCCCAAAATACGCAGATTCACATCATCAATTCTGGGATAAGTACACCCAAAAACCAAGGATCCAGTATACGTATTAGTCTCCATATAAAGATCTTCAAAATACTTGCTTCCCATTCTCATAATTTCTGTAGCATCATATGTCCACTCCCCAGATTCAAGTTTCAAAGCTTCTATTTTATTCCTTCTCCGTCTCCCATTAGCCAGAGTATGGAAGTATTTAGTATTACGATCACCATCCACATACCAAGTAGCCCTGGAATATTGAAGCCACATAACTTCTTCCCGCGCCAAAAGCTTTTCAAGCTCACTCCATAGCTCCCCTCTTAATTTATCCAAACTCTCCGAGATACCAACTGAAGCCATCTTAGTATTAATACCATTTAATCTTCTATATAAAATGTCTTTCATATAAGAAATATTACCAAATACCTCCTTATTCCATAACCTCAAATCCTCAGTAAACTGTTTAACAGATCCGCACCAATCATCTTTAACCTCCCATCTTGTCTATACAAAGCTCTTGAAGTCTTCATGCATAACCCAGGGGGCAAAAAATCTAAAAGGTCTCCGTTTCTTTTCAGAAAAGACATGAGAATTAGTATTCACCAGAACCGGACAATGATCAGATTTAAATTTAGGTAGGTGCGTAACAGTGGCATTAGGATAATTAGTAAACCAGCATTTATCCACCAAAGCTCTATCAATTCTGCTATGACTCGTAGCATTGCCCCAAGTAAATTGGGGACCATTAAAACCAATGTCTAGAAGCTCACTACCCACAAGCCAATTCCGGAAAAGCCTATCAATGCCCGAATTATCCCTGTTATTCTTACTCCAACGTTCTTGGGGACAAGAAGTAGCATTGAAATCTCCTATCACTACCCAGCCACCAATAACCAATTGTTGAATACCCTCAAGAATATGCCACAACTGGCGTCTATTAATCATATTAGGGTGCCCATAAACCACAGTCAGCGACCACTCATCACTTTTACCTTGATTCACTATACCGTGAATAAATTGATCACCTGATCCAATCACAGAAAAATTCAAAGTAGAATCCCAGAATAACCATATACCTCCACTGAAGCCCTGAGCTTCAACCACATGCATATGCGTCCATCCCAGTTTCCTAGCAATGAGATTAGCTTTAATCCCCGGCTGTCTAGGTTCAAGCAGTGCAAAGAAATTAACACCATGTCTGGCAACTATATCACAAATAGGAGATCAAAAATTTATTTGAATTAAAAGACTTGCAGATTTCTCTGAATGAAAGCTGTCGCTGTCGGTGCTTTTCTCTGAGCTGCAACGGTCGTCTTCTTCGTCGGTGCTTCTCGGAGCTGCAACGGTGGTCTTCGTCGGTGCTCCTCTGAGCTTCGCCGTCGCTGCTTTTCTCTGTTGTGGTTCTCTCTGTTTGCAACGGTCGTCTGCAACGGAGTTTCTCGCCGTGGTTCTCTGTCTGCAACGGTCGTCTTCAGAGGGTGCGCTGTCTGCTACGGTCGTCTTCGTCGGTGCTCCTCTGAGCTTCGCCGTCGGTGGGTTCTTGCTCCGTCTAGTCTCCTCCGTCGACGCTGCTCCGTTGCTTTTTGGATCAGATCTGGGTTTGCTTTGTCCTCCGTGAGCTCTGCCGGTGGTCTCCTCCTCAGGTCTGGGTTGTAGCTACAGCTCAGGAGTTGTAGTTTTTGTAGTTTGATTTGTGAGTTTTGCTGGTTTTCTGTGCGTTCTGGTGATGTTGCTGGTGTGTTAGAGTGAGAGAGAGGCTGAATTGGTGTCTGGTTCTTCTGTGGAGCTGTAAGTTTTGACGGGTCTTTGGCCAAAGCCTCTGGCAGGAAGGCTTGGGGCTGCTGAAGATGAGTGAACGAGAAAGAGAACGCAGTCGTGAGAGAGTGAATCCAGAAAAAAAGATTGAGGAGATTGATACTTTGGAACGTGGAAGGAAGAAAGTTCGTGATGATAATGAAGAGTTCACACATAAACAATCTTTAACCCCAAGAGTTGAAGACTGGATGAGTGATGATCCTATTAGAGAGAAAATTACTATACCGGAGGAGACTAGACGATCATACAAGGAAGCATGTATTGAAAATCAGACATTAAATCAAGCTTCAGATGAAGATCCGGGACCTCTTTATTCATTGTATTATATCAATGTTATTAAACTTAGATTAAAATTTAAAAAAAAACGAATGAATTTATTTTTAGATTAAAAAAAAAGGTTGCACTAGTCAAACTGGTCCAATTTGTCAAAATGGACTAGTTGGATCACCAATTGGTTAGTTTTCAGCCCAAACCGGTTGATCCACTCCGATTCTAATAACACGGGTTATATCAACACTTTTTATTGATGCTGTCTTCATTACCTAGTAAGGAAAGGTGCTTTTTCTTAATCATCTTTCGAATATAATTGTCTTTAATAAAAGGATATGTGTATTTATAAAATAGAGGAAGTGTTTTTTTTAAATTTAATTCATCTCATTAAATTTATTATTTGAATGCATAATTTTACGCCTAATTTGTTATACTGTATACTATTATTTTTTAGACTCCCCATTAAAGCATATATATTAGAATAAAGTTAGAAAGTTACTAAATTTTCAATTAGTATTATTGATATTTAAGATTGTATTATATAATTGCGCTATGTGATTTTATGTTTATGAGTGAGCAACAATCAAGGGCTTACTATGTATCAATAATCCAATATCTTGTTTACGAGTATGCAAGAATCAAGGGCTTAGGGGTTATCAGTTAGTGTTACTATCAATTTCTTGTTTATCAACTGAGTAATTTATTATAAATTATATACTAAAAATTATTTTTGAGATACCGGTATTTTTCTCAAATTTTTTATTTGGCACTTATATATTTTTTCTTATTAAATCTTTTGATTTTACCCTTTTAGTACCGCTAGCACCTATAACTATGTTTTGTTTGTATTGTTAATGCATGTATAGAAGCTAATTGTGCTAACAATATAAAATTAAAAGATTTAATAAGAAGAAAAAACTACATATATCCCAAATTTAAAGTTGAAAGAAATTAGCTCATCCAAAAAAAAAAAGTTGAAAGAAATTATAGGTAGCTAGTTCAATGATGATTTTTCCATTTATATATTGATGCTGCAATTGATTATTAAAATGAGGCATCTACATGACACCGATGTTAAATCTTGTAAGGAGATGCTTTCTCGTGCTTTCAAGAAGTTGTGGAAAGGGTGAGGTCAAAAAAATATTTGTAGAAAGGGCACTTTTACTAATTATAATAAATAAATGCATTTCTTGCTTAAGCTTATTAGTTATTTGTAGTATGCGCCCAGTTTTCGATAACTCCTTCTTATTATTTTAATGTGTATTAGGAATGAGTGTCTCGACTTTAATTTGTTATAGTTAATGAATTATCATTTGGTGCTTTCTCATGGTAGTAAAAAATCATTTGGTGCTTTCTATAAAAAGACAACTTCTTGTAAGGTTTTGTGTCTTTAATTTCATGTTAACCATGTGGATATCTGATTGAGTTTTGTGGAAAACAAAAATCCTTATTCATGAGAAAATTAATTCGATAAATCCAATCTGAGGGGAAAAAAAAATTCTGACATTATTTGGATCCTTATATATATAATTAGTGCAAACAACCTTGCCTATATGCTTTAACATTAATATAAGACAAATCTTAGTTAACAAAGATTGTTTTTTTAGTAGAGGGGTTGACTTAATTATGAGGTTGTGGATTCAAGTCCCACTAATATAAGGACTTTGTTGATGGATAATCTATAAATACTTCTCTATAAGCGTTTTTTAAGTCCGAAAATATGTTATAACCTTAATTAACATTTGGGACCAAACCTACTTAAGCTTTTTTTACCAAAAAAAAAAGAGACAAATCTTATTTCAAAAAGGCATATAAAATTCCTCTCTTATCATGGAGATGAGATATGTTCAATAATTTTTTTTTGCTAAAGTATTCTTTTCATATACCTTTTCAAGACTTCAGTGACTTTGCTACACATATAAAAAAGAACAATAACAAACTCAGTAAGAAATTTGCATAATGCATTTTCATAGCTCTTTCGCAATTTCAAAGTGAAAGTTAACAACGTCATGATCAAGCTTTTGCTTTTTTACCTTTTAATTCTTTTGCTTTATTACATTTCAATTTATTTATTTATTTTAATGCCTAAACATGTTTTTTACTCGGTATATCATATAGCAAAATTCTATAGGGGCTGTTTGATATGAGGGGAGGGTAGGGTAGAGAAAGTGGGCGGAGGGAAAAATTTTTGGAGTTGAATTTAAAAAAATTAGAAAAATGAGGTTATAAAATTTTAATAAAGAGGAGATATATGATAAAAGAGTAACAAAAATTAATTAAAATTTTTTAACCTCACTTCTCTAATTTTTTTAAATTTAACTCATAATCCCTCATACCAAACAGACCCATAAAGTATACAGAGTTACATGGTTGCTGAGTCATAAATAATATGGCTCAATTTGGATCTATATAAATGTACTGAGTTCCTTCTTACCAGAGTTGAAAAACAACTATTTTCTTAACTTAACTAATGTTATTCAAAATATTTAGTATAAATAATTTTCAATTGCGACAGGGACTTGGGATAAAATCTTGTAGCTTGACCCCAGAAAACATAATAATTGTGAAGAGAGAGGAAGAGAGATTCGTAATTGATCTTATTTGTTCCTCAATGAGAGCAAAGCAGCAGATACAACATTTTATTCACAAATCTTGGGTTTTAATACACAAAGTATTGATGAATCCTTGACTTTCAGATTCCTCTTATCAGCTTTTGTAGAAGAATGGAAGGAACAAGAGACAAATAATAAAAAGAATAGTCTGACACTGAACCTAAATAAACTAGTATGGTTTTGCATGATCCTATATGTATTCTTAGAGATATATAACAAAGAATGAAAGAATCTCAAGTATAGCAATTTTCCGAGGTTTGTCTCTCGATTAAGCTAGCTGGATAACGTGCCTAATGAAAGAATCTCAAGTATAGCAATTTTCCGAGGTTTGTCTCTCGATTAAGCTAGCTGGATAACGTGCAAGGCTTCAAGAACCAGAACACGTCCAAAGCTCTTGCTTCTTTTCCATCATCAACTATTGACATGTCTCGGCTATTGTTCTCTGCAAGTTCCTCCTTATTTAGCACAACTTCTTGAAGAATTCCTCTCTCCTGCAAGATTTTATTTTATTTTTTAACCAGATCAGATATAATATTTAGTTATAGAACAGTAAAAAAAAATGCAATTCCAAGTCTGGAACTGGAAAAAGAAAGCATGTGGTGCTGAAAGAATCTTGTGAATGAATGAACATGTAGCTAATTAACATGTACAGCTTCCAAAGTAGACCTCAAATCAAACCACTAAACATGTAGCTGGCTAAAGAATAAAATAGGACCTCAAACTATTCAACGATCCGTGGCGTCACTGTTCATTATCGTCTCAGGTAATAGGTATGCAGGACCAAAATTTTATATTATCATCTAATTTTAAGGTCAACTGGAGATGATTTATTCAACTAGTTAGCCTTCAGGATCTAGTCTTTCATCAAAACTTTCTGGAACTTACATTCCATATTAAATAAGACTTAAGTTCTGGTGTCAATGGCTGTGTAATTATCAAATTTCATCATCCAATTTTCTATCTTGACTGAGTAATTATCAATCTGAATATAGTAAGAAAGTGCAGCTAGCAACACACCATTAATCTGGATTTGGAAGCCTTTGAAGGGGTAGTTTTATTTGGAGCACGAATTTCAGAGAAGCACTGAGGAGAGGGAGGGTTTGTGCGAATTTGTGGTAAGTTCTCATCTTTCTTGCGTCTCACATTCTCCAAGTTCAGCAGAATAGGTGTATTTTCGTTCTCATCCGCTCTCCTGCAGGATAGAACAATAAACAAATGATCAGTTTGAATATAATAACCAGTATAGTTCACTGTCTGATTGATGTACACCCGTGTTTATATAATAAAAGAAGCTATAATCAGGCACAAAAAGTAATTGAAGATAAGTATTTGAATTTCTCAACTCCATCTATGATAATTGTCATCACCAATACGATAATGAAGAATTAATTTGTTATTCCGTTGATCAGATCACTATAACTATAGAGAACTTTGCAGTCAATGTGTACTAAGCTAAAAAAGCAAGGACAAACCTGAACAACGTTTTCAATGGAAGGAGATCACTGAATAAAAAGGTTAAAAAATTTGAGATTAACAGAGTGATACTAAAGCTACTTATCTGTGTTAAGGGTCAAAATATTTAATAGATACCGAGTAAACCTAAGGATATAGATACAGAAGGAGATGAAACCACAGAGCATTTTGCAGTCACTGTACTATGCTAGACCATAGAGCATAGATAAGCCTGACTACTGTTTTTCTCTGGAAGTAGATCACTAAGGAAAGATCAAAAAATTAAGATTTATAGTGTTTTTTTATGGAAGTTGATTACTAAATGGAAAAAGTTGAGATTTTTATGTGAAGCAAATGCCAACATGTCTGTGTTAGTGCCAATGTTTCATAGATACTCAGTAAACAAATGCATATGGATACAGAAGAAGTAAGATTAAGCTTACTTCTTTCTCTGCAGCTTCGGTTTATTCATTCTTTCCTCAGATTTTTTGTTCAATTCAAGAAAAGGCTTCCTTTCATTCTCTACCTTAACTGACTGTTCCAAAGGCTGAACAACAGCTGGAGGCCCCGTCTTTGCTTTTTGATTCTCGTCACCCTCTTCACTTTTCACCTCACTCTTATTTTCAACATTCTCTCTCTCTTTAGCTCTTGTTGCCAATTTCTTCAGTTCATTACAGAATTCTGTGATTTGGCTCAAAATAGGCCGCCCTGCAAACAAATTCTTCGCTGAGAGTGTGGATCTCAGTGAAGGCACCCTGTTGTTCTGTGATGTGTCGTCAATGAGTTTCTTTTTCTCTTCACTTGACTTGATTGATGCCTTCATCGATTTGAATAGATTACTACTTGGTGGAGTAACCAGGTTTGGGTCTTGATTCTCACTATTGTGGTGGTTGAATTTGAGTTTACCATCAGGGGAAGCTGAAGATTGGGCGGGCACCCTTCTCTTTAATTTCTGATCTCTATATATACCAAGATCCAAAATAAGAAAATTAGTCACTGAAATTCTATATTCTATAATAAACAGAACTTACAACAGCATTAAAAGGGGAAAAAAAGGATCTTCATAAGTACCTCCTATTTTGGTCACCCAATGGAAGATTTCCTGGAGAATCACCCGAGCTCAAAAGCTTCCAGAAATAAATAAAAAAAAACGAGTAAGGAAAGAAAATTAAAAAGAGCATTATATAGACCAAAGATCATAACTGACACCCAAGAAATTTGGCAAAACGACATTAAAAACGTAAGTAAAAGTTCAGCTTATCTAGCTAGCTCAAGATTGTCAAATCTTAATCTTATTGAATTTATTTACACAAGAATCAGAAAAACACAAAGTAGAGAAGAATGGAACCTTTGAAGGAGTTGATCTGAGGAAATCGTCCACTGTCTTGGGATGTCTGCAATCTGAAAAGACCATTACCGAGAAGCATTAAAGAAAAAGCAAGATTAAAGAAGAAACACCAGGTGCGAAAATACCGTAAATGAATCAAAGAAGAGACGCAAATTCTAACCGGATCTGCAAAACCAGTCCTCATCGTCGACCGATTGGTCTGGGTCCAAGAAATCGACCCATTTCGGCGCGTTAATGTGTTCGTACTTTTCGTCTTCTACAAAGTGCCATTCCAATCTCTTCCAGTCGATCTTCGCAGGTTCCATTACTCTCACACAAGGAAGAGAGTGAGAGAAAGAGGGATTACGAAGGAGAGACCCAGGAAATGAGGAATCGGGTTACGGCAGAGAGCGAAGTTGAGAGAAAGAGTGTGTATGTGCGCGCAGAGGGCAAGAACTGGGAGAGAGTAAGGTGTAAATGTAACCGTTATTGGGATCGAGGAAGGTGGAGAGAGTGAAGTAGTGAACGTTGGGGAAATAGGTGTTACTGAATTCCCTGACCGTTGGAGACTTGTGAGTCATTGACCTTTTCTTCTGTGTTTTCTTCTGGTGTGCACGGACTTATTCTAGGAATGCTGCACCCGGATAGTCTTATGTACAAAAAATAAGATATAGAGTACGTATATAATAGTTATTATATTATTAATTAAATATTTAATGCTAATTATGATTTTTATTACATTTTATTATTTATGAAATTAATTAATTATTTTAGCTTTTGATCACCATGAATAAGCATGATATGAAAATATCATTTTATTGATATTCTTTTTTTTTTAATTTCATTTTTTGCCTGCTATTTTTTTTTTCATTTCAGACATAAGAATTCTTCTAAGTTATAGTGTCCGAAATAAAAGAGAGTAATACACACACATATAAAATATTAAATAATTCACTTGCAACTTGAGCTTACTCGTGGGGGTAAGGGGAAAAAAGTTCACACACATTTACACCGGGGAGTAAGGGTATGTTTGTTAAATGATAAATTTATCTATATAAGCTTTTTCTATGTCTTATTATTTAAACAAAACGTTTGTGGTTTAATTAATATTTTTGGTCTTTGAATGTGATTAGATTTCTTTGAATGTGATTAGATTTCTATAACAATTTTACATTTGTTATCAATTAAATTAATATTTATGATGTAAAAATATAAATTTCTTCTTATGCAAAATTAAAAAACTAAACAAGTTTAATGTAAAAAGTTCATATTGTTTAAGAAAAATTAAGTGTTAATAACAAGAAATTAATTACATGGTAAGTAATATGTAAGAAAATCTAGATGCCCTAAATTTGATGGGAAAAACTTACTTAAGTAAAGCATATTATGTATAGGGTAACAAACTTGAAATGTAATAACCTTCCTGATCAGTAAATTTGCAGCCAAACGTTTGTCTTCCCAAATAGTTCAGAAGGACTTTTTTGAATCTAACAAAAATTTTAATGAATCCAATGTGCAAATGATTCAGCGTCGCTTCACATTAATAGAAATTAAATTCATATACTGAATGACTAGTTTTTCAAGACCAAAGGTATAGGTGAATTAATTGTAATTTGTAATAATCACACCAAAACCCTTGAATTCTAAATTTAATTCATAGATCTTAAAAAAGATTCATTTTATCCGGACTCAATTTCTTGAAACTTGTCATCGTCATATGTTTTCAGAAGTTATGGAGAATTAATCTTTCATCATTTAACTCTAGTATTAAGCATATGCATATATCCCCAAACATTATACCCCTCCTGCCCTTAATTCTTAATATAAAATTTATTTACCCTTAATTAGATTTTTTTTTTAACAAAACCTAATTTAATTAGATTAAAGTAGTTAATGACATTTTTTTTCAAAACATCCTAAATATTTTTCTTAATTCCATATTGTTGCGGGAGTATCAATAAAGGTAAATTAAGAAAAAGACTGACATAAAAAAATAGGTATTATATTTAGGACTAAAATTAACTTTACAATTAAATCTTATATTAAAGATCGAAGTGAGTACCTACATTCCATCAATGTGAAGAGACATGAGCAAGGAGAGGCAGAATCTGAGGAATAAAAGAACACAACTCAAATTTCATTAACCACCAGAAGATGCGACTAACGACTGCTATGGATGTTTCTAGAGAACAATTATTACATGACACGTTGCCGCAGAGTTCTTTCTAATGTTCCTACCTACGTGTATTGAGATTTCTAATGCAAAAAAAGGATCAAAATCAGGTAGAAGTGATAAAAAGGGGGCGAATAACAGAGCAGATAAACCTCCATATTTCTTCTGTTCTCAACATCTTGATGCTAATTCCTTGAATCCTCGCCAAACACCTCAGTGTTGCAAACTGGGCACTTCTGAAAAGAACACCACAAAACGTGGTTTAGCTTATGAAAATAGATAGACTGAGCAGAGAGAAACAGGATAGGCAAGAAAGAAGACAAACAAGGTACAGTTGTTGAACATTTTCCGTTTTCTAGTTGAATTACGACATTTGGAAGTCAATAGAATAAAAATGTGTTTTCCTTTTTTTTTTTTTTTAGAAAAAATAACATTCACTAGTTATATTTTGATTAAAACAAAAATTACAGTAAAGCTACCGGAAGATTCATCCTTTGGAAAAGTGTAACCTTTTGTTTTGGCCATCAGAAAAGTGAACCTTTAATGAATACATCAATGACTGACCTTGTTAATGCTAAGCCATTTGGAGATGCACTCACTATGGTAAACATGCGTGCATGGCAATTTCATTTGTTGGTCACCCCTTTTGTATGTCATCTGACAGATTACACACCTGTTTTTCATGCACTGGTCATTACCAAATAATGAACTTGGGAAGGAGGGAATAGAGTCAGACATATATGGGAAGAAAAAGGTTAATAAGGTGGGAGGGGGAGTTTGTATATCTTCCTGGAGTCACGAAGAAAGCAAGAAATTCTTTTGACTCAGGTAACAAATTGTGCAGATAAAGAAATGGAAAAAAAAAAAATCCCATAGTACATGTACAGTCAATATGTCCTTGGACATGGCAGTATTAAATTCAGTCAATGCAGCGAAGAATCTAAGCTACGCATTTGAGTAGGAGCTAAAATAGGAGAAAATTTTTCAAGGGGAATGAAAATACAAAATAGGGGAAAAAAAAGAAGTAAAAAAGTATCTTTCTTCTCTCTTGCTTAGATGTCATTAAAATTGAGAGATATGAAAAGTGACTATTGTGGAGTTACTCAAAATTCTATATTTTAATCAAACGTATTACCTATAAACACAAGCTCAAGTACAAATAATCACTTCACTTTCCTTCCAACTCTTAATAGATGAAATTTGCATGAGGTTTGAAAGTTAAATATTCACCTTTTATGTTACTCCCATATTCGCCCAGCTTCCCAAAGAAGGTAAGATCACTATCACCCTATATTCCACTTATTCACTCTCCTCATTTTCAAATATACAGAAAAAAGAAGAGAACAAGGAATCTACCTTTTCCCATATTTTTTTCTTTTAAACATGCTTTTAAAATTGTACTTTGAGACAGGAAGTGAATCAATAAGTTCTTTAGAAAGGCCTCTGCTTTGAGTTCCAACCACCTCACCCAAGTCCAGTAATTCCTGCAATACAAATTTAAAAGATTAAAAAATGACAATAGGCAAATCACCAAGTTCAACTTCATTTGTCAAAATGTGAACCAGCTCCCCAAAGGAGGTCTTCCCTCCAACACAAACTTCCTGCATCTTATTAGACATACCCTGTTTCTAACCCCATAGGCATTTTTATGTTGCTTAAAACTACCATACCAAATTTGTTTTCACATCAAACAATGATTAACACCTTAATCCTTCAATAATATATTTCATTTATATGTACAAGAGAAGTTTCCCAAACAGTGTTATACTATAAAACCAATGAAAAGAATTGGTAAACTGCCAAAGATACATGACCCTTCTGAAAAATTAAGAACTCTGGGGGCTTAATGCTTGAAATTTCTCATGCTATCTACCTAATATCACTCCTGTGGGGCTGTGACATGGCATCAAATTGCACCACAAAAAATCGGACAAAATAATGGAATCACAAAAAATCGGACATAATAACTGAATGAATAGCTGAAAGAAAAATTCGTTAAAACATAAAATAAAATAAAAATTGAGGAAATATAAATGTATAAATACTTGCATCACACCTCATAAGTCATATTATCGGGATCAATGCTGTCTTGCTGCCATACAACCTGCAGGCAAAGCACAAAAAGGGTTAGACACTCAGAAGTTAGATCCAGGTTTTGTTTTTTAGGTTACAAGTTGAAAACTGCAGATAGTAGTAAGGGACTAAGGGTTGACATCTTGCCAAAATTAAGAGCTTGAACTACTGAACTGCAACCCTACCTCCTTTATCTTATTTCTGATAAACCAAATCCAAGTGTCTGGAGCCTATAGTGATTTAGAAAGCATACTGTACTCAATAAAAAAACATTATGAAGAATTCCTATGTCACATTGATGACATTATTTTCATTTTAGTTATAAACATCACAAAATTATTGAATTATCTTCACAACACCTAGCTTTTATAACCTAAAAACACATTTGTATGAAGAAAAATAAGTAGATAGAGCATCTTGGACATAATATCACTGCCTTTTGTTGCTAAGAAAATCATCTACATCAAGGATAGGAATGAGCAAAGACAGAAGAAGAGGAAAATGATTTAAAAATAAGAACCAGAGTGAGAAGTAAAATTCTGCTATGTAGAATCATATATGCAGAAGAGTTAGAGAAGCATCTGTTGAAGAGAAAATGATAAAAAATCATTTGAGGTGGTTCAGACACTTTTAAAGAAGGCCATTGGATGTGTTGATGAGGAGGCTATAACAAACAGTATGAAATCCTATGAAAAGGAGTAGAGGAAGACAGAAGAGACTACAAGCATGTTTGGTGGGGCTTTTTAAAGGCTTATAAGTGTTTATGCATGTAAATCGAGACAACACTCCTCTCACATACTTACCTCGTATTCCATTAATCACGATTGAAAAACTACTTTTGAAGACTGCAATCGCTATTCCAAACGAGCACTACTCAATGAAGTTATTGAGCGATATTTTTTTGTTAACAATCTATCCAAAGATTTGGTTGAGGATATAGTACAATGAGCAATGGTGTCGTGCGATCTATATAGCCAATCCACCACGCAGTCTAAGGCTTATTGTTGTTGTTGAAGAATCATTTAAAATTGTCATGAATGTTTGTTAAAAGTGAGGTCAAGGTAAGAAATAATAAGTGAAAGGCCACACTCCGTGTCATCTCCATTCCCATGATCTACCAATTTATTGGAATTATGCTTTACAGCTAACATAGAGGGGATAAGGCATCATGTTGTTGTAAGATTTACAACTAACAGGCTATCCTTATAAATCTAGCAGATATAGCTCTATACAAATTCTTATTGTCAGTCCAGACAGTCTTGACTACATAGTTCTGAGGGAGATGCCAATTCCACAGATTTGTGAAAAATGAAAGATTTATTGATAAAGAAATACTTTATTTGAACAAGTGCAGGGCTAGGTTGATAGAATATGATTTGTGATGGAAGTTTGCAATGCCATACTGAGCCAAACAATAAATTCCTCCATTTTTCAACTATAGGGTCCCGGACTCCCAATGTTCATACCTTAGAGAAAGTAAAATATAAATAAGAAATTACCTACTTGAAGCCCCAAAACAGCCCCATTGACAAGAAAGCTACCTACCTGAGTACCAGGGGAATCTTGATGATTAGGGCTGCCTGCAAAAGAAAACCCAAAAACGAGAGATGCTATCATATAATTTTCATAATATTCAAAGACTATAATTAAATTGTGAAAATTTGGAACTCCTCCCCCAGATGATCATTAGTTCATGCATATTGTACAAATGAAATAAGAAGTTTGAACCAACATTCTTCAGGAATGGTCTGCATGCCAGCGACTCCATCTCTTCTGGACAAAGAGTCTGTTGTTGCAGGCTCCTCAATGGTCATTGGTGAAGGGCTTTCCCACTGTCCCCTGTTGACCTCCATCCTTGGTAGGGGAAGGATATATTCAGGATAACCAAAATAAGATGGACACAAAGGGACAGACATGTCATATTTATATGGGCTCATATTCATCATCCAGTTGGCACTTTCCTGTACAGACAACATATGTTAATTTCATGCTCAATTGAACAAGATAATTAGAATTAGGGCAGTAACAGAGCTAATGCTAATATGAGGTGACAAAATGACTTAGATAATTTTTGGGAGCATCAGAACAATGCATTGATAGTTCAAGACACTGTTAGAAATGCCAATTCAAATGTGAAGACAAATATCAATTGTACGGACAGAAATATTACTGAGTCACAGTATAGCTTCTGTTACAGCATCACCCATATCCAATAGCAGTTGAACTAAAAGAAGCAAACGTTCCTACTTCTTTGTCAAACTTCCTGATGATTACTAAACTTTCAAGTAAAATACAGATGAAATTTCACCCTCATCCTAACAATTAGTGCTACTTACAAGACTAGACTTCAATTTAGGAAAAACAAATTACTGGCTTCCTACAAGAAGGCACTGATACAGAACAGGAAGAAAGAAGGAAAAAAAATTCTACGGAGACAGATAGGACTACTAGAATATTTTATCAATCCAGATAATCCTAAGCGCATAGATGATTATTATTCTAAACCAAAATAAACCGAACAATGCTAACTTATTCAAGTATCCTAAAATCCCTAAATATTATTCATATCATGGATCGCTATTTTATGGTCTTCTAAGAATTATACATAAAACTGATTAAACAGTAGTTTTCTCATGTCATCTCCTCGTCTCTCATATTTGTATTTATGGCAGTACTTTATACAAAAAAAAGGGAAAGATATTAGTAAAACCTGATCAGGCACAGATCCGGTGTGGAGACAATTCGCTGGCGCATACGTGATGCCTTCAAAGAAGTCCATGAAGCTTTCTGTAACAGTATAAGGAAAGCCCGTATCTATGTAATGCACCTCCATTGGCCTATTATCGATAGTACTGAAACAATACTTCCAAAAAAACTGCAAAAAATAAAAATAAATAAAAATCACGTCATAATCGAACGTTGGATATTGATTTTAAGAAATTAGGAAGCCAAATCAAAATATTAACAAGTATAAAATAAGCGGAAACTTATACAATTCATCTCCCTTACACGGTCAAGCTCTTTCGAATTCAACAGAGTGCAGTGCGAGGCAGCTTTAACAATCCTGAAAAGAAAGGTTCGACTTGTTAGAACCAATCAAAGGTCATTTTCTGACTTCCTTGAATCCGAAGACCAAAAATCTATCAACACACACATCTTGCGGCAGCACTACGCGCTTCTCTCGAAATATCACTAGTCAGCCGAAAGAAAAAGCGTAAATAATTAAACAGAAATTTTCAGTTAAAAACACCGTTTGATTTACAGCAAAAGCAAACCAAAGTAACGATGTCAAAATCCGTGATCTGAACCTTCTCTCATATTTCATTCGACGCACATTGTTCAGTTTCCAGAAGCATAATCCACGAGAGAAGCTTACAGGTCACATGAAATTATCGTCTGCTTCTTTAAAAATTTGCCTCGGTTTCATGGCATTTCTACGAACATTGACAGGCAAAAGGACAAACTCCATAACTACGGCTCATACAATGCATTTTCCTCAGATTCCAGAGTAATCACACAGACACCAAAATTTTCACATATGCCTTACCTTCTTCACATTCCGAACAAAGCATGACGAGAATCGGAGAATCGAAGGTACAGAGCAAGGAATCAGAGAAGTCCTGGAGTGTGGAAGCCTCAATCGACGAAATTACGAGAATCCAAGTCGAGAGAGAGGGGACAGAAGAAGAAGAAAGGAAAGAGTGTGGGGGTTTTATCGATGAGGGTGGCTCACTGGCAGTTTTGTTTTGTCGTGCTTTGGTTTCGGTTTTGGGCTTTGTTTCTCTCTCATCCCAGTTTCTCTCTCATTGTTTTGGTGGCGCTTCATTTTATGCTGAAATTCAGAGACACGCCAGATGCAGATTAACGAAACGACGACACTTGGACTTCTATTCGTATTAAGGCCCCGTTTGTTTGGTTGGTTGGTTGGATTCATTTTCATGAAAATTTAAATACTCTTCTCATATTTATCTAATTTAATTAGATTAATGAAGTTGGTTAAATTAATTAGTATGATATGTGTTTTTTAAAACCTTATAGTCACTTTCTTTAATTCTCTCTTTCCTCTCCTCCTTGGTTATTGGTAAAGAAAGATCAATAGGGGTAAATTAGAAAAATATTGATAAATATGAAAATTTTATCTTATATTTAAGACTAAGATCAACTCATTAAATGTCTTATATTAAAAAGTGAAAGGAGAATAAATTAAGATTAAAAGGTATAGGCTTGGCATAAAAACTTGAATAAAATTGTGGGAAATTTGGGAATAAATTAAGAAATTAATTGAGGAATAAGACCAACAACCTCATGACTTCCTTTCATGGATCTCATCACTTTTTGTGTGGTATAAAAAAGTTTAAATGATTTGGGTCTTGATTTTAGTGTAAAAAGCACTTGTAGATATATTTATAGATCATTTACTAATAAGGTGGTCACATATGTGGGGTTTGAACCCACAATCTTATTGTTATAAGTAAATCATTTTATCAACTAGACCAACTTATATTGATATGAATCTCATAACTTTGAGGTTGAATATTCATATCCCTATTAGGAGAAACGTCTATATTTAATGCCTAATAATACCTTCAACAACTCTTACCCCAATTCAGAGATACATATTCTTAGCAAAACAAAATTAATTTTTCTCAAATTTTTTATGTATTTTTTGTTTGTTACAAATGAATTAAGGAAAAGAAAAGAAAATACCAATTATATTTTAAAATCATAAATAAGTGATTTCCTCTAAAATAAGCTATCAATTGTTATTCAAGTATAGTCAATACCTATACTCTTATAGGTTACAAGAATTATTTGGGATTTAAAGTTTAATTACTATTTTCTTATCTTTTTTTCGATGAATTAAATCTGAAAAAGAAGAAAAATATAAAAAGACCATAATGTTCATTTAAAAAAAAAAAAACTCTTCCATCCTCCTCCCCCTCCTACTCCAAATCTCACCGCCGACCACCATGATGGCCATCACCACCGCCACTGTGCTTTACATTCCAACTTTGATCATCAAACAGTCTCATCCCAGAATTTGAGCAATGGAAGAAATACATTCAGAAAAAAAATGAAGGAAAAAAGAAAGAAACAATGGCAACCATAATTAGGTGATTTCTATGATTGGGAAGACGGCTTCGATTGGGATGTGATTTCTGTGTTATATGTTGATTAAATAATTAGGTGGATCCATGTACTTAACAAAATCCCCCCATTTCTTTAAATCGTTTGTAGGATGTCATAATTTTTTTATAAATCATAATTTATATATATTTCACCCAAAAAAATCATTATATATATATATATCAATAATGAAAAAGAAAAGGGTTATCAAAATCCAAGTAAAAAGCCAAAAAAAACAAATTATACTTAAGAATAAAAAAATGTCTATATCTTTTTATGAGTTAGCAAAGGATGACCGGAATCTACTTTGGATTTAAGACCAATCCATTTCAAAATTTAGAACAAAAAATGCCTGTTTCTTTATTTGATCAAGTGAATCCTAAACAATTAATCCATTTCAAGATTTAAAGAGTAAAAAACTTTTCACCTCCCCCAACAAGCAATAAATGCGATTTTTAGAATTTGAATACAATTTTTTTTATAATAGTGAAGTCACTTACCAACTTAATCAACAATTTTTTTTTGTTTTAAAATAAATGTCTATTTCAATTTAAGATTTTAAATTATTTATTTTTATAAAATAAATATATTTAAGCTGAGAGAATTCAAGTTCCCCCATATGCTCTGTTGGGGATTATGAATACTAAAATTAGAAGGGCTAAACAATTGGCAGGTAAAGGTAAGTGGCTATATAGGAGCAGTCACGTTGGGGAAGAGACTAGACAGATTTTCTTGTCATGACTTGGAAAATCGACAAACAAGCTTCTTGTTAAAAACAGGTCAAAGATTTGCCACGCGATTTCCAACTAATATATTGTACTATTTTATGATTTATTACTAAATTCTATGAACATATGTACTCTTGTTTAATGATTCTTAAAAGGATCAAACCTATTTTTGGTCTCATACTTCTAATGAGTTTACCTTTTGTTTTCTTTTTTTTTTTTTACTTGAACCAGTTTATATTTTAATCCCTATATTTGATTTTCATCCATATACTTTATGCTATCCAAATGTTAATCATATAATTTTATAAGAATATGGGTATGAATATAATGGCATTAACTTTGTTAATATCATTAAAGAATATCAACTACAACTAAAAATTATTAAAAGTATAGTAAAGAAAATTAAAATTCGCTGTATCAATATATAAAAGGCATGAATATAATAAAAAAATACTGTTGTCGCCCACAATAGTTTAGTCAAATCCTATAAATGAAAAAAAATAAATACTTAGAAAAATTGCTCTCATTTGACCTCAAAATATTAATTTTAAATTAGCAATGTCAAATATCATAGGAGTATATTTGATGTTGTTGTCTTCATGATTTTAAATCACAGTTGGCTAAAATTTTAATTTGCAAGTGAAAAATTTTCATTTGTCAAAATTTAAATAATACTAATCTGAAAATATTAAAAAAATGTTCAATTCTTGTTCCGTGAGCAGAATGGAAAGGAAGAATACTAATAATGATCCTAAGGTACACAGCAACTATTGCGTGGTTAGTTATGTTTCACTTTTGATGGTTGGTTATGATAAAAGCAATTTCCTAACTAATTAATCTGTTAATCAACCATCATTAGGTGAATCTTTTTCAATCATTAAGCATTTTCTTTCTTATCTTAAATAGTAAAAAATTATATCTTTTAATTATATTTAAAAGGGCAAGTTTTAATTTACTTTTCTCTTGTGGTCCGGTATGAAATTAACATTTTTCTCTCTAGAGAGAAATAGTTGGTGGTTGAATATTGTCAAAGAAGTTGGAGTTGGGAGGCCAATAGATGAATGGAGATAGAAGCAATTAGGCGACCAACGTATTTCCAGCGCAACATATTTCACTTTGAAATCCCAAAATGCTGCTTGTGTTTAATAAGAAATATCACAAGAAAACCATGACATTGCTCACTTTATGCTACTTTTCACCATAGTTATTAAAATATATCAAACCGACCCGTTTGAGTTAGAATATGGTGAATTGGTCACCTGGTCTAGTCCGACCAATTTGACTGATTTAGTATTTTTTTATTTAAAAAATAATTTCATTCAATTTTTTAAATTTTATTTAGAATTTTATAGTAATAACCCTAAAATCATCACTTTCTCATCGGTCTAACCCCAAGTTAGCTTCAATTTGACTCTGATTTGACCAACTACCTCAACCAGTTCAATGACCAATCTAGGTTTAATAACCTTGTTTTTCACAACTTGGGTTTGTTTTTTTAAATTTTTTTTATGATAATGTATCATAACCATACAACTTCCCCCTTAATCTTAAATAAATGATTTAGTTTGATAGTAAATTTTGGTCTTAAATGTATGAACTTTTACCATTTTATCTCTTATATTTATCATTTTTCTTTAAATTAATTTGTCTAATTTATAAATTAATATATAATATAATGTTACAAAAGTATTTTAGAAAACTCATATCACATGCTTTGTAATTAAGTAATTTATTCAGTTTTCTTAATTTTTTTAAATTAAATAAATAAATCTTACATTAAGAATTAGAAAAGTACATCATTTTAAATAAATACACACACCCAAGTAAAAACAGAATTAACATAGGAGCCCCTAGACATCATGGTGAACTACTTGCTAGTTTGTTGGGATCAAATGTTGTTGTTGTATGATTTTAGAAAAAAGAGAGAGATAAAAGAAAAAGAGAAAATGAATAAAATAAAAGTGGTGTGTATTTATTATTATTATTTGGGTTAATGTGCAACTCCACCCATGAAGTATTTTACTGTTGGCATCAGATACTCTAAATTTTACTTAGGTGTTAAAGTATAAATGAAGCTTTTAAAATAGTGTAATAATGTTACTGCTATTAAATAAACTAATGTTGATAGTTTAGCAAACATAATAGTAAAGAAAATGATGCAAAAATAGTTTCCAAAATGGTGAAAAAAGTTTTTAAAAAAAAAAACAACTTACACACGTTGCACAATGTATTCACTCTAAGAGGTCATATCTGTTACTATAGGATCTTCTACACAACACAATGACTACATATTTTCAATGCTGGAGCTACCCCTCCCCCAACTGCTACATTGATCGTCCTTTTATTTGGTTTTCTTTGTTGTTAGTGGTTTACCTTGGAGCTAATGAATTGCAAATTAGGGGTATTGTCCTTATAAGTTAATGCGTTTAAATCTTTTGATAATATTCATCGATGGTAAAAAAACCAAAGAAAATGAGAGGAGAGGGTTGTGCAACCATTACATATTGCAGAAGAGCCGCATTGGCAGACAAGGCTATTGGAACTATTTGTTAAACTATCAACATTGGTTAACTTAACAAACTATGACATTGTCACACCATTTTCTTAAGCAGCGTGTTTGCCAAACATTCAATATTAGTTGATTTAATGGCCATAAGACTTTTACACTATTTTGAAAGTTTTATATGTACTTCTACATATTAGAAAAGTTTGTAGTGTTGTGCTTATAGTGAAATATTTCATGAATAGATTTGCACATTATATTTTAATAAAAATTGGTTTTGTTCACTAATTTCTGAGATATTTTTAATATATTATGGTTAAACTACTCACAAGCGCAGTTAGCTTCAATTTCATTATTTCAAAAATATTGAAAACAATCTACATAGCATTTCAAGAATCAAACAGTTTATCACATTCAAACAAAAATGATAATAAATTGACAAAAACATTGCCCTTTCAAAAGAATACAAGGAAAATGACATATAAATACCTTTCAAAATATTCAATTATATTTAGGAATTTTAAAGAAAGAAGAATTATTTTTAATGAGAAATAATTTTTAATAGACGAAGATGCCCCTTCCTATTGTCCTCAGGCCATTTTATAGACAATGATAAGGAGGGGCATATTAGTCCACTCAAGATAATCTTTTAGATTGACAATTTTCTCCATATGAGTAATTTTAGTTATTGGGGAAAAGTTGGATTGGTCACATTGGGACATGTATAGTATAAAAGCTTAAATCTTATGTGGGAAAGTATGATGGAAAGGGGCAAGAGATTCATGAGACCATTCAAGGCCTTAATTGTAAGCGAGGAATTCATCTTTCTTAGTCCAATTGTATGTGCTTGTCTCTTCCGAACCACATAAGCAATAACAAGTAGGATGAAAGTGACACACACAAATCAATAAAATATTGAAAAGATGGTCAAAAATCAAGCTAAAGCACCACAGAATGGGTGCATCTAGACGGTCAACTTGCATTAAAGTTTATATTCCATTTAATGATTCTTATTGAGAACCTTTTTCATTAAAAAGTTATTAAATTTGTTATCAGATAGTTAAATTTTTGGTTATTTGATTTGATCATTTGCGAACCTGTCTAGACCCCAAGAGTATCTTGGAATGCAAGACTTAAAAAAAATTATAATTTAAAATTTGAAAAAAAAACTAGTTTCTTTATTTATATAACTAGTTTATTGGGACAGATTCAAATATTGCTAGATTTAATTGGGAGTTGTTCTTCCAAAGCAATTTTCTGTATCACACAAACTCGAACTAGAAAAACTTGTTTCTAACTCCTTAATCTAAAAAGACATACAATAAGTTAATCAGACTCCCACAATCTAAAATATTCTATCAAAAAGACAAAAATAATAAGTATTCAACTCATAAATTTAATATCATATATATCTTTGAATAACCCAAAACAACATTTATAACTCTAAAAATTGAACAAAACTTAAATATTGTAATGATATGAAGGTTCAGATGTCATCTACCTAAATTAAATTAAGTATATTGCAATTCCTTAACTTAAAAAGACATACAGTAAGTTGATCAGACTCCCGCAATCTAAAATATTCTATCAAAAAGACAAAAATAATAAGTATTAAACTCATAAATTTAATATCATATATATCTTTGAATAACCCAACACAACATTTATAACTCTAAAGATTGAACAAAACTTAAATATTGTAATGATATGAAGGTTCAGATGTCATCTACCTAAATTAAATTAAGTATATTGCAACATAATAACAAGATATTAAGTATTAAATAATACTCTTGAAATCTCTATTTAGCACCCCATAGGCCCATATGTCTCAATTAATATAGTCAAATGGAGTTTAAAATATAATGACACATAATAGTTAATAGATAATTCAAAAGATTTAATTAAAAATCTTCCAAATATAAAAAATGTTAATTAAATAAATAAAACTATGAGGTAGCCTTTTCAATCCCCCCAAAAAAGGAAAAAAGAAGAAAAGCGTACGAACCATATTAACATTTTTTCCCAGAAAAATAAATATAAAAATCTAAGTGACTTGCATAAGCGATGATTAATATACTTTTCAAAATACATTTATAAATTTATTAAAAATTATATATCAATAAAATTCTCACCAGTAAATTTTGAATTTTGAATTTTCGCCTGAGATACGAATTATGTCTATATCAATTAGATGAGTTCACAAATCATAAAAATAACAGGAAAAAAGTTTTCTCTTGTATATATTTGCTCATTAAATCACATATTTTATCGTTAAATTTCATAGAATATAAATAAATAAATATACATATTTAATGCTCATAGCCTGCATCAAACAATTATGTTTTTATATTCAGTCATGATATAATTCGTATTTAGCTTGTCTCAAGGAAAGAGCATAATTTTTTTTTAATGGAAAAATTTCTAACAATGAATGATTCAATTCTCATAGATATCAGTTTAGAAAGACTTTTTTTTTTTTTTGACCTGATGTAAATGAAAAAAACTGAATGATAATAACGATGAATTATAATCAGATATTTTTTTTTACTTGCTCATAACGGAATTCGGAACTTTTTATACATAGATTAGCAGAATGATTATGGCTTAGGAAAATTTAGAAATGAAGAATTAAAATATCTTCCTGTTTAGTTTTAATTATTCGGGATTGCCTACGGTTCTATACTTCTCTTCTCATCCTCTTTCCCTTTACTACTTATCTCAGCTTTATTGAAATATGAACAGTTTAATTTTGATGTTTCATAAAAATATTATTTTTAATATTTTTTATTACATATTTAAATTAGGGAAAATTCCAAATAAATACCAAATAAACTTGTAAAACCCCAAAATGTCTATTAACATTTCAAAAAGACTTCAAGGTACCAAGTACCAAAGTGGAAACCATTACGGTTTTAATAATTCTCATTAGTAAATTTGTCAAATATGTAAAGATATGAGCAACACATGTCATTTTGTAAAAACCATTATGTGTTTAGTTATTCCCATTATCCGTTTTGTGAAAACCATTATGGATTTTGTTATTTCCATTACTGAATTTGTCAAATGTGTGAAGAGGTGAGCAATGTATATCATTTTGTAAAAACCGTCATGGGTTTAATCATTGTTATTAGTGAATTGGTGAGATCCCCCATCTGGAAAAATAATTTCACACATTTGGTGAGGAGGTTATGCGTTAGTTGTTATTTCCATTATCGTTTTTGTTAAACCCATTACGAGTTTTGTTATTTCCATTGATGTTTTTGTTAAAGCATGTCTTCATTTATATTATACATATATATATTAATGCACCCACATGTCAAAAAAGTGAGACCACCAGGCCTCTTTGGTATTTGGGTGGGGTGGGTTCGAACCCCACCCCTTGCACTTCATCCACTTTTTACAAAAAAAAAACCCTCCTCTCCCCCAAAAAACCTCCGGCCAGCGAGTCCCACCAAGCCGGAGCTCCAGCCGCCGGAGGGTCCTGGCCGACGGCGGCGGCGGCGGCGCTCCGGTAAGGAATATTTTTTTAAGTGAAGGACTAAATGGTAAAAGTGTCAAAACTTTAAAATTCCACTTTGATACTTGGTACCTTGAAGTCTTTTTGAAATGTTAATAGACATTTTGGGGTTTTGCAAGTTTATTTGGAATTTTCCCTTTAAATTATCATAACTACAATTTAATATTTTGAAATTTATTTAATTATTTTTTAATAAATTTTTAAAAATATTTTTATGAGCATTAAATATAAATCATTCATATTTTAATTTAAAAACTGAAATAAGTGGTAGAGAAAAAAAGAGGAAAACGGGCAAAAGCAGAGCACCTTAGCCGATCCCTAATCATTCAGGATAATTTGGATTCTCACGAATTTGTTTGCAGCATTTTAAATGTTACACTTAAAATTTCTTCCCAGAAAAATACCCAAAACTAGATCATGATTCTTGTAATCTATATAGATGGGTAATAATAATTTTAATTTACATGTATTAAAAATAAATTTGTTTTCAAAGATAGAAAAAAAAAATTATCTCAATCAAATGATGAATACAAATTTATCCAAAACATTTTTTTCCATCTTAAATTAAAAGTATACGAACGCAGAAAGAACAAAGACTGTAAATCAACAATGAAACCATACTCCACCACATAATCATATTAAAAAGGGCGCAGTAGCATTTTATTCTAGGAATGAAAAGAGATGACACAAGAACAGTGTGTAGAAACGTCCAAAGGAAAACTCCCGAGTGCTAGTAATAAATTATGCTAACACTCAAATAAATCATGTTTAAAGGACCAAAATTTTGATCCAAAATTGTAAGCTTTTTGTTCCGGGATTCATCTCCCATTGAATAAAATTATTAACCAAAATTTGCCGCAGCAATTAGTCAACAATTCTGTGAGAGCTCAACCATTTTCATCACCATCTAAAACTAAATAGCATAACTGAAACTTGAAGAGAACTTAAGCACCACCAGAACCATACTTCTTCCCCAAAACTACGACCTGCAACTTATCATACCCGGCAAGCACACCAGCACCGGCAACGGCACGGAGGATGTTGGCACCGGCTCCCTTGAACAGTGACTTGGGACCCTCATTCTTGAGGATTTGAGAGAATGCATCCAAGGAGCTCTTGTACTTCACAGCCTCTCCGGAGGTCATCATCATTCTTCTTCTGACTGTGTCAATTGGGTATGATGCCAGACCTGCACCATTGGTGATGAGCCATCCAAGGGCAAAGCTAGCAAAGAAGCTATCCTGCAATCATCATCAAAGGAGATCGACCAAAGGTTTCAGTGCATGATCAGATTAGTTTAGGTTATTTTGAGTATAAAAGAGAAAGATCAAGTAAGATTCGAATAGTCATGGAAGCTTGTCAAACTACCAGAATTAAAGTGAGCTTTTGACTTACTTGAGCACAACGAGACTTAAGATAAATCAACAAAGTAATGCAAGAAGAAAGGTTGAGAACTAACCTGCAACTTTCCGGTGAGGAGAACAGGCTTCAGAGAATCATACATTCCAAAGTAGAGACCACGGTACACAATGATTCCAACACATGAGATGTTGAAACCACGGTAAAGTCCAGCAATACCATCAGATGCCAAAGTCTTCCTGTAGACATCAACAAGTCCATTGAATTGCCTCCCCCCTCCCTTCTTTGCAGCCTTTGCATCATTGGCCAGGCGGGTACGAGCATAGTCAAGGGAGTAAACAAACAGAAGAGATGAAGCACCAGCAGCACCTCCAGAGGCCAAATTTCCAGCGAACCATTTCCAGTAGCCATCCTTGTCCTTCTTGAAGTTGAAGAGCCTCTTGAAATAATCCTTGAAGGCAAAGTTCAAAGCCTGCAATTTTGGTTAAGTAGCAGCATTAGCACCACTCTCATTAAAGCAAAATGAACTGGGAGAAAATATCAAAGGCTAATACTGGTAGAGACTAACCTGAGTGGGGAAATAACGGATGACATTGGCAGTGTTACCTCTCCACAAGGAACCCATACCTTCATCCTTGATTGTTCTCTTAAAGCAATCACCAATGCCCTTGTAGGGCTCAGAAAGCCTACCGGATTTGATCATCTCATCCTGGTTCTGGATCAAAAGCTTAACACGCTCAATGGGGGCAGCAGCAGTTTTGGATACAGCTGCTGAAACACCACCCATGAGAAAGTCAACAAGAAAGTTTCCTTTCTCTGCTGGAGCTGCAACAAAGATAGGGGAGGCAGTTGTTGCAACAGAAGAGAGATCAGTAGCAGCTTTGCATGAAGGAATCACGGGATACTGTAATGCAGCATTTGAGTAGTTTCCAAATGAGTGCCTCTGGTAAACAGAGGGTCTCTGGAAACTGCCATCGTAACTCTGCATGTTAGGTGAGAGACCATAACGGAGATGGAGCTGGCTTGCAACCTTCTCAACAACTGTGGGGTGCTGAACCTGATCAACCATGGTGGCTTCCCTGATGAATTCAAGAAGCCAATGTCAAAAGTTAATACAATAATATATGGTTGTAAGATTCATTCAGGGTAGGTTCCCACAAAAAATGCAGACAACAGCAAGTTTTCTCAAAAGATGCTTTGAATGGTTATCCATTCAAATATTCATAGCAACTAAAAAAATGACAAACAATCTGAAAAATCCAAGAGTCAGAATTCTCCAAGCACACATTAAGACAGAGGCAATAGGATACCAAAAAAAAACCTTAAAACAAATACACAGACATGCACATATTACAATGTCATAACTTCTAGGTTAATTCCTGGGAGCTCAGGAGGAATATAACTGAACTGTATAGATTCAATCAACCAAAGGGGAAAAATGTATGTTGGAATCAGAATAATGATGAGCCATGAGGATATTCAAAACAAGCAAGAAATAGCAAATTCAATAATAGAGTATAATCTATAGAAATACTTGAACGCTTCATGGATGCTTATTGAGGTCTATGCTAATAAAGATGTCAGGAAACAACTCTAACTCTTAAACTGGAAGGCGCCTGTATTGAAGGCTATTACGTCTACATATCTCAATACAAGAATAATACACTAGGCATATTGCATACTGGAGAAAAAGAAGTCAGTTACAGGGTCAGATAGAGGAATCATGAAAACAGATAACAAATAAATTTCTTCAAGCGTTATTATCTACCATCTATTTAATAATAGACACGGACAAGATGGTCGCAAATAAATTATTCAGCAACAGCTGAGGACAAAATAACCAATCCAATGAAAGCAGATGGTTGTAGATCGCAAATTTAGGGACAAATCGGTGAGACAGAAACATAAACTGCAGGAGGACTGGAGATCAGAACCAAAAATAAGGCTCAAATATCTATAGGTCACCAAGATCTACTAAGTCATACAGATTCTCATTTCACGAACGTTGATCCAAATTCTTATGATATATTCCAAATCATGCAAGCCACTGAAAGATCCAATCAAAGGTTTAAAAAGAACAAACTCATTTTGTTAACCCAGAACAACCAATAAGATATAGCTTAAAGATCAAGCCAATCCAGATCTGATCGTCAGAAAACGAAGTAACCCACAGGCAGTGGAAACCATAAGAGAAAAGAAAGATCCAAAATCTACGGATTAAAACATGAAAAGAAAAATCACCAGAAGCAGAAACAACTTCATATACACAAAAAAGAGGTTCAAAGATAAGGGATCAAAAGGACAAAAAGCCAAATAAAGCAGTAAATGGCATCAAATAAACCAGAACAAGAACAAAAACTAAACCTTGAACAATTATACAGCAACAGATCTGTAATGAGGGTGCGAGTTAGATCGCAGATCTGGAAAAAGGGGTGCGAATTGAAAGAGACTGAGTTAGGTATACCTGTGAGAGTGTAAAACGAAACGAAGGAGATGGCTAGATTAGCGAAATCCTTGGAGAGAAAAGGGGGGCGAAGAAGGGCACGGAGGAGGGAGGCGAGCTTTGAATTGAGCAAATTAGGTCTTTATTGGCTCAATTGGGGGGGGAGTGGGCGGGCTGGGCTGGCATGTGCTTGCGGCTTAAATTGCACCGCACTATTCCTTGTGGGGCCCATCCAGTTCGGTACGGTACCTTTCTATTATTCGTTGGATTCGAAGTTGCGTTTCCCTTTCGTTATTTCATTTTTATTTCTCTCTCTCTCCGGTCCGTTTAGATTTTTGTGTCTGTTTGAGAATCGGTGAAAAAGTAATTTTTTTAGTGAAGTTTTTGTAGAAGTCTGTTTGAAAAAAGTCAGATGGTAAATATGATTAGTGTTTAGATTGACGGTGAGAAGAGTAACTTTTTTTTAAAAGCTGTCTGTGAGAGCTTTTGAAAAAAAAAAACTCTTTTACATCTAAAAGCCCATTACTTTTCAATAATTTTCTAAATACTAATTTTTAAGATAAATGAGCTTTTACATGCTAAATGAGTTTTTTTATGTGACAAATGAGATTCCAAACAAGCTCTTTATTTTTTATCCAAGTCCGTTGAAACTTTTATTGAGGAAAACAACAGAAAAAAAATCTTAGAATTGTAAAATCTTAAATTTAGTATTTTTATAAAATTATTTATCAATTTTTTTTATTATCTTATCAATTTTTTGTAATAAATATGATTTGAGTTTTTACAATTTTAAAATTTTTTCTATCGTTTTTCTTTTTTATTGCTTGGGGGCTACAATTACAATTATAACGATGCATGAGAAAGTAGTTTTATTGGGCTAATTCAAGTTCATTTTTTTGGATTTACTAGAGTCAAGTTTAATTTTTTTTTTCATATTCTCAATTTCCAAAGTTCCTCTTAGATGAATTCTTGTTCATCACCTGTGAATTGTGTGATGTTGTTTTATCTTTTTATATTTTATATTGATAAGTTATATAATATTGATTATATTATATAATTATATACAAATATATTGTATAGAAAAAGTTAAGAATTGATAACTCATTTTAAATTAATCTTATTACCTACAAGAGTATAGGTATTAACTATAAGAGTATAACAATTAATAACTTATTTTAGTAAGAATTTATTGATTTGGATTTTGAAAGTAAAATTGTATTTTTTTTATCCTTTTTACTATATTATATGGACGTATAGTGTAATTTTAAATTTTCAATATAACTAATGAAATACAAGCCTGTCAAATATTAATGTATACAAAGTTTAACATTATTATGAGCATTCTAATTTCTTTAAAGAAATTATGTCGAAGGCTTTATATGACCGATAGGAGGAATGGGTAAAAATAAATTAGGGAAAATCCCACATTAAAAAGTTTATTGGTGGAAAAGTCCTAAATAAGAGTATGGGCTCTGGGTGTACAAAATTTGCAAGCTCCATGTGCATAAAAAATATTATTTTTGCCATGTAAAAAAACATTTTCTCTAAATTAAAAAAAATTAAATCATAAATAATTGACCATTTGCATTATTTGGAAAGGTTGTACATAATTTGCAAACTCCATATGCATAAAAAAATATTTTTTTCCATGTAAAAAAACATTTTCTCTAAATTAAAAAAATTAAATCATAAATAATTGACCATTTGCATTCTTTGGAAAGCTCACAGCAAGTGGATGCCAGATGATGTTTTTTCCCTAGAAGAAGGAGAAAGGGATACGAAAAGGGAAATTGTCAATTGGTTTATTTGACTGTACAGTTTTGCATCAAAAATTATATTATTTGTTTTCTCTATAATTTGATTACTCTTCAACAAATTCTATTTACCCTATGATATCATTTTTAAAGGGTTTATAAATATTTATGTATATAAGTTAGGACAACTTTCATCTCACATACTTTTCTCGTATTATATAAATCATAATTAAAAAAATATTTTTAAATATTTTAATCATTATTTTTAATAAATAATAATAGAATTTATTTATCAATAAAAAAACGCCCCAAGAAAGCGGGCGTGTTTGGTCAAAAGTGAACCAAAGGGACTTTTCCATGGAAGGAGACAGGTAGTAGATGAAACGTGATTATAAAGCCACGTTGCAGATCCGTGCTTATTTGGGAAAACTAATTTCAAAACTAAAAAGCTCCTGCTTAGAATGACTGATAGAAGTAGGGGTCTAAAACCGAAATCAAACACCGAACTGAATTGAATCAATTTCGGTTTTTTTAGTGTATGTTTGGTTCTATTTTTTTTAAATTTTTTTGGTGTTTCGGTTCGGTTCGGTTTTTTGAAAAAAAAAACGGTTTTAACCAAATAACTGAAAAACATAAAAAATACACCATATAATTTTTTTTCATATTTTTTCCTAATTTAATTAAGTGTCAATACTATATTGTTTATATTTTATATCATCTTTCTTTAGATCTTGTTGAAGCTGTTCAATTTATAATTTATATTAAATTTTGCTTGTTGAAAATTCAGATATTCTAATTAATCATGAAGGCAAAAAATTTTTGGTTTTATCAATAAAAACCTAACCGAATTATTTCAGTTCGGTTATCCTCTTATATTCGGTTTCGGTTCGGTTTGAAGAATTCATATATTTCGGTTTTTCGGTTTTTACTGAAAAACCGAACTGAAAACCGAATGCTCGCCCCTAATTAGAAGTTGGAAGGATGATTAGACCATTCAAAATTAACTTGTTAATTATGATTTATGGTGTAGGGAATAAATATGTAACTAGAGTTTTATTTTGATTTTAGGTGAGCATGTTTATGATAAGTGGTTCCAAACAAGTATTAAGATTTTGGCCGAAATCAAGATTTTAAAAACTAAGTGGCCAAACACTCATCTATTCGAAAAGAATACAGCAGATGTTAAATCTTTATATCACTTGTAAGAATTTGCGAGGAAATAAATAAATATATGATAGAAATTAAACAATATTCTTCTTTTCTCTTTTTTTTTTGTAGGCCCAAGGTATCAACTATTATTAGTGGTGACTAATCCTCTTGTACCATAAACTTCTCAAAGGGGTTAGCTCAGCTAAATGTTGTTAGGCCTCGTGGTTCTCTTCTTTTCTCTTAAACGGTCGCATTTTTCTTCTAAATTTGACCTTTTTGGCCAAACCCTAATCTATTTGCTCTCCCTTTAAGCAAGCGAAACATAAATGGGCCTCGAATATTGGGCATTTCTCTGTGTAAGAAGGGATTCTAGAACCCCACACTAAAATTAAAAAAAATATATAAAAAATTTAACCCTCAAAACTATAGGTTTGGTTAAAGTAGAGAAAACGGGCTAGCTGAAATTGTGAGGACTAGACTTAAGATTTTTGCTTCAAAAGTTAAAACGTGTCTAAAAGGGTCGGCTCTTCTAGGCCTATATATATATATTTTTTTAAAAATATCTATGTGATAATAATGTTATTGATTTTTTATACTTTGTTAATGTTGTAGTAAATATTTAGTTGTTATTATCTTTTTTAGAATTAAGTTTCATAAGAACATCTTATATTAAAAATCATAAAAATTTAAAACTTTTAAAAGATATTTTTTATTTCATAAGTATTCTTACTAATTTTGTATTATTTGACTTATTTTCTAGTGATTGTTTTGTTCATATCTTGTGTTGTTTATTTTATTGACTACTTATACTTTTCAATACATATTTATAAGAAATATTTTTAATTTTGTTAAGTCTTCTCCTTAATTATTTGTAATTGTAGTATGTAAACAATAGTTTACCTTTGACTATGACTTAGTGATTGTGTGTTATTTGTTGCATGATGCGTACCCTTTACATCTTAATCTTAACAATATTTATGTATTAAATTAGGACTTTTATTGTTATAATTTTATTTTTTAAAAAAAAAGCTAAAAAGATAGTAAAAGATTTTTAAAATAGTTTCGGCCCTATAAAGTCAACCCTGGCTCTTACACTCAATAAGACCTCAATAAATAACTATTTTTCTTTAATATACCTAAAAGAGTCACCCCTTTTTCCGCTATAGTTTTACTGTTTTGGAGTAGGTTGGGGACCGTTGTTAATCCCAAAACCATGGTTTCTCCAAAATTTTCTTTTCCAAAATCTAATAGTCTTAGGTTTCATCAATAACAATCAAACCTACAATTATGCTCCCAGTGACAAGACTGTTACATTTGGCCTTAGTATGAGCTGATTGTTGCACTGATTCTTTCTTTCTTTCTTTCTTTCTTTGTTCTTTTTTTTTTTTTTTGCTTGTCAAGGTTATCCATTAGATGCTGAAACTATTATTATGGATATTCCCCTTACAGATGCAGAGTCATTTTCTTTGAAGATTTTAATCTTATACAAGCAGCTAGCTAGTTTCTGTACATTTTACATTCATTGCCTTTAATTGAAAAAAACGTGATTACATACTATAGTTGTATTTCGTTGACCTAACTTTCGGCATAGATATTTGATATCCCGGCTCTGAGATTCCCGCATGTGTTGGAGCTTAACCATAAAATATTATATATTAAAATTAATTCTAATTAAGCTGTGTTCATGTAATCTCCATGAAAATGTCGCCCAGACAAATTCAGGTCACACGAGCCACATGGCCTCTAGTCTATTAATTAATAATTAAAGAAATTTTTTCAACTGGGGCGATCATTTTGATTGGTGCTTTATTTTAGAAATAAATTAAAATTTTTTGACCAGGTAAATGAATTACAATTAGACTAATCATTGTTTGCTATATATTTTAGTAGGCTTAACTTAAAAAGGATAGAAATTTTTTCAACTTGGGCTATCATTTTGATTGAAGATTTATTTTAGAAATAAATTAAATTTTTTTGACCAGGTAAATAAATTAAAATTAGACTAATCAATGTTTGCTATATATTTTAATAGGCTTAACTAAAAAAGGATAGCACTGTTTTATGTTTAAGAAAAAATATAACATAGGAAATCAAATTCCGAAAGTAAAATATAGATCTAACAAAAGTCTTTTAATGGTGTCTGAGTGAAATAACCCAATTCAATTGCAAAAGAAAAAATATTTTTTTAAAAAAATACTTCAAGAAACATCTTTAAAAAACAAATGTTTTTCACATTTCAGTTTAAATACTTGAAAAATAAAAACAATTTTTTAAAAATTTTCTTTTTCAATTATTATCCATCCACCTCAATAGGGTTGCCATGAACCAGACCAGGCCTGGTTTTGCCTCAACCCGAGGTTTGATCTAGATAATACCTCGAGTTGAACAATACAACCTAAGGTACAGTCTGGTCCAGCACCAGCCCGAGCTCATGCTGGACCAGACCAGGTCTAGTGGACTGCTTGGACCAGTCCAAGACCTATTTGGTGTTTTTTTAAAAAAAAAAATTTTGCCTTCTTTGAAAGGTAATATTTGAACCTATTAAAACCATAACAATACATACAGTCATACAAAAATCATCACAAAACATTAAAACCCAATCATAAATTCATAATAATCTCCAAAAACATTGAAAAACAATAGAAAGCAACAACATTCAAGTTACTTTAATACAATCCATAACAATCAATTAAACACATTCCTAACAATCCATAGCAATCAATTAAACACATTAAATATAAAAAGTAACAACAAGTCTATTACATCACACACAAGTGAAAAATAAATGATTGAGATCTAATTTTTTTTTCTTGAGCATTCATTGTCATTCATTTGCCTCTCTACCTTCAATGATGCTTGATCCATCTTAAAAAACAAATTGTATGTGTTAAGAAATTAGTAATAATGAAATATGTAAACTTGAATAATAAGCATAGAATTGAAAATATTACCTGGGATATTAACAACATTATGAGTTTTTTGAAAGTTGTCATATTTAGTCAACATAGTAGTTAATTCTGAGATAGATTGCTTAGCAAGTAGCTAATTTTGAGCACAAATGTGTGCTTAAGTCATTTTAGGAGATAGATTACTCCTATACTAATCAACAACACGTCCTCTAATGCTAAAAGATGCTTCAAAAGCAATTGTAGATATTGGTATAGCCAATACATCACGAGCTATTATGGCAAGCATTCTATACTTGGTTGAATTAATCTTCCACCACGACAATATGTCAAAATCATCATCATCAATAGGAATGTCTTTAGCTGCATTAGCTTAAAGATATCTATCCAATTCATATTGAGGATTTGTTGATGAGATCTTTTCTTTTTGGGATGCCAACCATCTACGACCAAGGTCTTGTTTATCGGCATTTGCAATGGAAATGACGATACTCTCAAAAGAATTCAAAGTGTTGGCATTACTATAAGAGTTTAAAGCGTTGGCACTAGTAGAATAGTTCAAAGTGTTGGCACTATGAGACCTGCCTGTTTCAACACCAATCTTTGCAGAATACTCTTCAAACATGCAATACAAAGTGTTTCTTGCCTTGTTTTTCATGGACATATAAAGTTGATAATGAGAAAAAAGTTGCTCAAATACATCATTGATGTAGGCAAGCATGTATCGAGGATCTAGAATCACAACAATAATCAACAAAGGATTCATATTTGATGTTGCCCCCAATATTTATCAAACTTCATCTTCATGCTTGAGGACATCTCCCTAAGAAGAGGGTCCTTAGACAAAATAGTCGTATTTAACAACTCTTAAATCAATGCAATTTTATGGAAACATGCATTTGCAGTAACTGTGAGCGAACTAGAAAATTGCAAGGTCACATCATAAAACACTTTTAAGAATCTAAGAAAGACATTTGCCTTATTCCAAGCTTGTTTGTTAGGAGGGCTATTAGGAGCATCCACATTATCATCAATATCTTAGGTAGAGTAAGCATTCATATGTGTGTTATCACACTTTGAAAATTTTTTAAAGTATGCCACATAATCTCTATCTTTATCCCTGAATCTTTCAAATGCCTTTTGGAATTTTAAAGCGACATTCAACATTAAATATGTAGAATTACATCTAGTGCTAACATATAAGATATACATATTTTTTGCATCTAACATTTCTAATTCACATAAATCTTTAAATTTTTTGAGCCGAGCAGGGGAGGAACGGACATACCTTACAACATTTCAAATTGTAGGAGTGTTCAAATACGGGGCCGAGACAGGCATTACCTTGTCCTAGGTCCCGTCTCGGTATGAGCCAGGGACTGGGATTTATTCCCGATTATGATCCCGGTCCCAAGAATATCCCGATCCTGGTACAATTTGGACTTTCTCGAGACCTAGACCAGGAATTCCCAGTGTCAAAAAGTGATAGTAGTCACACACAACTGTAAATCCAGAAAATACATAGACAACCTGAATCCATGATTTAAATGGCAGGTGGAGAAATTAAACATGGACTAAACACCTGCCACCTCATTGTTACAAGCTTACAACAACATTACAAACTACAAAGGTTCAGTCCAAAAATTAAAGAAGAACAACAATGTTACAAGAAACAATAAAATATGAGTGCTTGGTCCTTGCTCTTCATGAAACATATCCAAGAAACAACCATTCACACCAAGAAAATGACATTCATGACTTTATGAATCAACAGTGTTCAGTCCTTGTTCTTCAGCTGCAAAATTGAAAAGAAAAATGGAAAGAAATGAATAATTATTTTTAAGAAATAAAACAAAACAAGTGAATTAAATAAAACAAATATTATGATATTACCAATTAAAGCTGCTAGTACTTCCTCAGTGTCATTGAAGTTATCAATATCAAGTGATTCAAGTCCGGTTGGGATGGATGTGGATGGAGAGAGCCAATTTTGTGTAAAAATAAGTGCTTTAACCATCTTGGGTGATAATGAACTTCTGTATGAATTAATGACATGGCCCTCTGTGATAAAAGCTGATTCTGAAGAAACAATTGAAACGGGCACAACCAACACATCACGTGCCATCATGGAAAGGACTTTGAACTTTCCATCATTAATTTTCCACCAATCTAAAATAAGAAAATCAGGATCACGACCTTCAGCTAACTTAGATTGAAGATACTTGTCCAACTCTGCATACTTATCTGTCTGAATCTTAGTCTGATTATTATCCCTGAATATTCTCTCTACTTCAGTCTCTTCCATATCAACATCAAAAGTATCTTTCTCAACATTTGTTACAGTGCTACAAGTACTTTCGATTTCTACATGTGCATGATTATCAATAACACTCCTAGATGCGACAAGAACACTTGAATAATAATCAAACAAACGATAAAGTACATTAGAGACTTTTTGTAACATGTCTACATGCCTATCAGGATTATTAATATATATATCATCAAAAGCATACTTCAAAATTTTCATTTTATACTTGGGGTCAAGCATCACTGCAACCACCAATAATGGATTAAAGTTTTTAAAGTGGCCCCAATATTTATCATATTTGTTCTTCATACTGTTAGCCATGACATATATAGAAGAACTAGGATTACATGAAGCTTTATTGAGAACCGAAGCAAGATTTGATACTTGTTGGAAGGCCAAATTTGAGGTCATGTAAAGTGATCCTGAAAGTTTCAAAGTGACATTGTAGAATAATTTCAAAAACTTAGTAAACTCATTAGGATGTTTGAATGACTAAACCTTAGGAGGACCAATTAAACCTTTATCAGAGAAGTGTTTTTTGTAGTCCTTGTCTAAGTGTGTGTTTGGAAACACACAAAATCATGATTTCAAACCATGGTTTGCCTAAATTGAGATAAAACTCCTCTCACATACTTACCTCGTAAATTGTAAAAGCTATTCTCAAAAGCTAATTCCAAACACACATTTAACTCCATCATCCTATCAAACATGCTGCTGAATTGATTCACTATCTAACATTATGTAAGTTGAATTCCACCTAGTTGGACAATCTATGCTTATTAAACCCTTTGATTCAACTTTCATTTTTTCCATAAGTGACTTGAACCTTCGAAACCTTGAAGAAGAAGATCTTACATATTTAATGGAATTTCGAATGGCTTCAATTGACTTGTGCATATCCTTCACACCATCAGAAACAATCAAATTCAATATGTGTGTACAACACCTTAAGTTCATAAAGTCCCTATCACATACTAAACTATTCCAATGCTTGAAAATGGACTTCAACCTTGACAATGCATTATCGTTGGAAGTAGCATTATCAACAGTGAAAGTAAACACCTTATCAATGGTCCAAGACAACAAGCATTTTTCAATTTCATCTACAATTGTTTTATCCTTATGGTTTTCAACTGCACAGAAATTCAATATATGCTTTTTGTATGTCCAACTCTCATTAATCCAATATGCAGTCAAGCACATATAATTGACATTCTGATTTAAAGTCCAAGTATCTGTAGTAAAGGATACTCAAACTTTTGAAGTCTCAAAATACTTATCAATTTCTCAGCCTCTTTAAGATACAACTTATAGCAATCTCTAGTAACCGTCGATTGTGAGGGAACTTTTAAACGGGGTTCTACATCACTCATTATCACTCTGAAACTAAAACTTTTCACAGTTCGAAAAGGCCTCTCTTCTAATATAATGTATTTTGCAATACCTCATCTGCATCGCTTTTGACTAAATAAATGAGAAGTCATTGTATTAGATGACCCTATCAGAGAGGTTGTAAACAAAGATTAGTTATACTTATTTTCTTTGTTCAGATTTTGTTTACAAGTCTTTAAATGTCTCCACAATCCAGTAGTCGCTAGTTTGGTATAATGGCAAAGAATTTCTCTTGGGCAGTACTCGCACTTGGCTTTATGATCTCCTGTAGTTTTGTCTATTTGTACCTTTTCATAATGATCCCAAACATTTGATTTTTTCCTTTTCGCTGGTCTATCATCTCCCTCTAAATCTTCTTCATTATTTGCTTATGCTTCCCTAGCTTCTTGTTCTATAGTACTTGGAGTTGCTTGGATAGTTCCTTTAATGGCGGGTGTAGTTGCCATGTTTCTGGACAATGCGCAACTTGCATAAACAACAATGCAAGCCAAATATTCATGCATCCTAAATTCAGGAATTATTATTTAAATGTCAACACAACAACAATGCAGAAAGGAAAACAACTTCATAAAGCAAAAATTAAGAAGAATAGTAATGGCATCAACAACAACATAATCTTTATGTTTTATACTTTCCCCACTTAGCATGCCTTCTTTATGCTCAAAATTGTTAGGTTGAGAATCAATGTTACTATACCCAGATTGGGTTTTTCTCTTTTTACTTTTAAAAATAGAATCAATTATAGCTGGAAGTTTATTTGAATCCTCATCTTCCATATCTAACAGATGTAAAAAAACTATTCGATAGCAACTTCACTAGGAAAACCACATAAATAGCTTTAATAGCAACTTTGGCAAGAGATACACGATAAGGGACTGCAAAAGATGACCAACTTTAAAAGCTAAAAATGCTCGCTCAGCATGATTATACTCAAAATTTAGGCAATATATATTTAATCATTCAAAATACACAATTTAAATCAAGTATTTGATCTAAAGATGCATGTAAGCTACACTATAAAGAAGAAAATAGAAATATGCAATTTAATAAATTAAACTAAAAACTGTCAGTAAGATCCACAAGATCTACCAATAAATAAAACATGCACAAAAGGAAAATTGAAGAGAAGAAACAAAAATATAACAAACATTTACCTTATTTGCATTTAGAATATTTCCTTCCTTTCATTTTCTCAATTTAGTTATTTAGATATCAATAAAGATGAACTCACAAAGCAGAGAAACAAACTATACTCACAAAATAGAGAAACGACGAGCAAGCTAATTGATGGGACAACGAGACGCGACAACGAGATCGAACGGCGAGGCGTGATGTCAAGCAAGCTCAGCGGGTGGCGGCAAGGCAGACACCTACCTGAAAGTTTGAAACTTTCGATTGATGAGGCGAGAGAAGAGGGAACTACCAATTGCCAAAAGTGCCATGCGTTTGCTGACTTGCCGAGAGAAGGGAGAACCGAAAAAGGTGACGCCGAGAACCCTAGGTTATTACTAGGTGAGAGTGAATGAGTCTGGGTGAGTGTGAGCTCAGCTGACTGATGAGAATGAGATCAATCACTAGATCATATGGCGATGGGTGGGTAATGAGTATGGTTGCATGGGTTGATTTTAGGCCAGTTTTAGGTTTATTTCTTGCCCCATTATAACTTAAACCCAAGTTTTAGTGTTATTATTAATAAATAAAACAACTATATATATATATATATATATATATAAAGAAAAGATATCAGAACCGCAATCGAGATTCGGAAGGCTTGACCGGATCCCGTCCCGGTCTCGGTATCTTCTACTCCAGGTCCTTAACATTCACGGTATGACTGGGATTTTTTTATTCCCCATCTTGTTGAGACCAGGACCATATAAACACCCCTATATATAAAAGATATCGGAACCGCGATCGAGATTCGGAAGGCTTGACCGGATCTCGTCCCGGTCCCGGTATCTTCCACTCCAGGTCCTTAACATTCCTGGTATGGCTGGGATTTTTTATTCCCCGTCTTGTCGGGACCAGGACCATATGAACACCCTTATCGAATTGATTTAAAGGTATCTTTTAATTCCTTCAAACCATCAGAGATAATCAAATTGAGAATATGTGCAGAACACCGTAGTTGAAGAAAATCACCACAAAAAACAAGACTTTTCCAATTCATAAGTAGTTTTTTCAAATATGACAAGGCTATATCATTAGATGTTGCATTATCAACCATGATAGTGAACACATTTTGTATGCCCCATTCTGATATGCACCTCTCAATAGTCTTTCCAATTGTATCACCCTTATGATTCTTAATCAAACAAAATTAAGAATCCGTTTGTGCAACTTTCAATCTTTGTCAATGAAATGAGCTGTGAGACATAAGTAGTTAAAGTATTGAACTGATGTCTGATGGTTTATAGTGAGGCAAATATGACTAATATATTGCTTCAATTGATTCTTCAAGATCCTCATTTCACCAAGATACAATTGCCAATAATCCCTAGCAACCGTATGTCTAGAAGGGATCTGAAATCTTGGCTCTAAATCTTTCACAAATGATTTAAAACCTTGCTTTTCAACCAGTCTAAATGGCATCTCATCACATATGATTAACTCCGTTAGACCCCTAGACAACGTTTTTGATTGAACATGTGAGGTGCTAAGCTTCCCCTTTGCCTACTTTGTGAAACATAATTCAACATGGACTGTTTTGATATTTCACCGGCCATGTGCGGATTTTTTAACATTTCTTTATGTGTCTCTTCAAAGAAGTTGTACCATATTTAACCGGATCACAAGCATAATCATTATTGTAATACTTTTATGCAGCTCTAAGCTCTCCATTTGTATCCTCAAATGGTAACTTAATATAGTGATCCTATACTTTTGATTGTTTCTTCTCAGGTTATTTTTTGTTCTTACTACAACCTTTTGTGGTTTCATCTCCAGTAGCAGTTGCGGGAGTAGGAGGAGGACATTCTACAGTGGTTGGAGGTTAGTAAGGATTAGTATTCGCTACCGCAAGTGCACAAATCGCGTTAAGTAATAAAGTAATAAGTAAAGATCGTTCCTACGAGGACTATGATTAAAGCGAACTAACCTATGAAATAATATTCTTAATTAGGTTGAATGGAGTCATTTGAATTTTAACAAGTTGCATAAAGACTTTTGATGAAAATAACAAACTATTTCTAAGGCTAACAATTACTAAGTAAAAACGAATTCTTTGATTTCAAATATTGAATGAAGCCTAATGTTATTTATCCCCTTTGTACTTCATAAAACTTGATGAATTTCCTCCAATTAGTATTTTCAATGGTAATATGTGTTAGTCCAAGGTTTAAAAGCATTTGGTTACGTTTTCTCAAGTCAAAACCAAGTTTATATCCCCACTTAATATGCATAATATCTTGCTACAATTAAGAGAGAATATTCATTTAGTAACAACCTCATTGACAATGCTAGGTTAGTAACTATATCTCTATGTTACTAACAAACCACTCATTTAATACCTAAATTTCAAGTCTAGCATGATTTACCCAAGTTCTACATGTAAATTAGCTTTCTCAAGTTAAATCCAAATGAACAATTCAATCTAAATGGTAGCCAAACATTTAGAAGCATTAAGCAAAGAATAAAATCAGCACATATACATCATTAACAACTAAAAGAGAGGAATAATCAATTCTTAATCCATACAAAGGCTCAAAATAACCCTAGAGTCAAGAGTTTGGCTACACATAATCATAAAATAGCACAATTATATGAAATAATTACAACCATAATCATAATCAAGCAAAGAAAGAGAGGAAGAATGAGAAAAACCAAGGATTGTAGCCCCAAATTTCTTCTAAACTTCAACCCAAGGTCCAAACTCTTTAAGAAGCCAAAACCCTAGCACCCAAACCTCCAAAGAACACTTAAAAACTGTAGAATGATCTGTTTTTGGCCTATCCCTTCCTTAAAGAGCCTCCTCAAGCATTTCAGCAAGTAAAACGTAAGGTTGTACTGTTTTTCGTGTGTTTTGGCACACTGTCGTGTGCTGAAGCATATGCCAAACTAAGTTCTGATCTCCGTTAGCTTCAGCCAAGAGTCAAGTGCTGAAGCACATGACACAGTGAGTTCTGACCCTGTCTGCTTCAGCACACAAGTCATTGGCTGAAGTATATGACATAGTGAGTTTAGATCTCCATTTGCTTTAGCATACGTATTGTTGGCTGAAGCCAACAACACGACACTTTCTCCTTGAGCTTTCTCTTGATCTTTGCTGTTACAAGCATTGTCCTTTTTGTCCTTCAAGGCCTCCCAATTTGTCTCTATCCTCCTACAAAAGAGAGGATGCATTCTCATATTTTTCTTTGAATTAAAGCACACAAATATATAGCTCTTATACAAGAATATCTTCAGCTTTAACTTATTACTCTAATATGCACATTTTCTTCTATTGACTCTTTTATATGCACAATTTATACACAAAAAGTAAGTGAAAAGAGAAGAAAATGTGTTAGAATACTATCGATTTTTATGTGTTAACAATTAGTGGAATTGGTAGGAGTAGAAGATGGTCCACTAGGAGTCTCATTCTCACCAATATTGGAAGACTGAGATAGGTCAATACTTGAACTTTGCTCATTGTCCATGATTGCAAAAAAATGAAAAGCAAGTATTCATCAATTAAGGAAACAACAAAGCCCAAAAGTAATGAGATTTAATACTTCAGTTCATAAGTAATGAGATTTAATCTTTCGTGTTAGCCTTTCCTTCTTTCCTAGCATATTAAGTGCCCAATAAAGCCCAAAAAATGTTGTATAACAACAACTATACTATATATTTATACATGAACATTAAACATAAGCTTGATGATTAAACATTGAACATAAGCCCAAAAAAGACTGTATAGCAGTAACTATACTAGATTCTGCAAAATTAAGCTTGAGATTATGGCAGAGTAATCTGAGTGAATAATCAACCATCGGTCTCTTTGTCAATTATTAGATTCATATTATGCAATTTACACTTTGAGTCAAAACTCCCTGTTTTTCTCTCTCCCCTAAAAAAAGCAATGAAAACAAAATTTTAAGTACAAGAATAGAACAGGGGCTAACAAGTAGATCATCCCTATCACACAAGGCAAACATTAATGATCCCTTTTGTTGGCCCTAATTCTTCCTATTGAGGCAAGTAGTTACCGGTTTCTTCCAAAAATGTTTCACAGTTTCATATTATAAATGTGGATCAAGCATTATGACTTTCTCAGTAGCAGGTTAAGTTAGAGCCAACCTCTTCATCCATAAGAATTAACCAAACACCAACATCATTTGGAAACAAAATATGCATTAAATGATTTTAGTACCTACATATTCATACATGTACTAAGGATTGTGTGTTTTTTAATGAAGATAGCTTTATAGAGAGAAGACAAACTATAATGAGAGGGGCATCACAGAGAGTAGAGTTAAAATATGGTTATCGTAAGCAGAGAGTAGAGAGTAGAGAGTAGAGAGTAGAGTTAAGCACTGAGCTCGATGGAGAGTAGATAGCAGAGTTGTAGAGAGGAGAGGTGATGAGCGGAGGAGAGACGCCTAGAAGACGGAGACGCAAGAGACGAAAGTGATTCACATCACCGCTAGACCTAAGGTTCCATTCCAAAGGCTTCTGAAATCTTTCTATTTCTAAAGTGAACTCTGAAATGAAGAGTGGGCTCTGGGCTCAATGAAGAAGAGTGAGGGCCTAAGGGGTGTTTTGACTGTCTTTTGTCCTTGTAAGTGGTGGATTAAAAAAAAAAAATACACTACTTGTGCCAGACTAGACTAGACCAAGGGGTCTGAGGCCTTGGTCTGAAGTCCAGTCAGGCCCAAGAAGACTAATCTGGTCTAGTCTACCAGACCATGTTGGATTGAACCGTGTCAGACTAAGTTACTTAGATCATCAGGTTTTTGGCTCATCCCTACATATCAGTATAAAGATATATATAGTTTTAGGACTATTAAAAAACATTGACTTGTACTTTCCTCATAAAAAAATTAATTATTTAATTTTTATAGTTTGACGGGTTTATGATTCAACCCTTATAATACGTCATATATGTGGTGTTTACTGGGCTTACTTGGCATCCTTGGCAAAGTAAAATTGTGAGATTCTCACTCCTCCCTAGTCCCCAGGTGAAGCATTGGAATTGGGATGCCTCCTGAGTTGAATAGTTTGTAACCTTCACTGGTTCCACAAATCCTCTTGTGAGCACGCCTGTGTTTGGTACTTGGATGCAGATTTGGGAAATCAACCAAGGATAATCAAAATCATCCATTCCAGAAACTTATAAAATCCCCCCAAAAAGAATAAACAGGGAGAGATAGAGACTTTTCCTTTAGAAAAACTTGAAATACAAAGACTTATCCATAAAAGTGGTAATGTAATGGTAGAATAATCTTGTTTATTAAACACACATAATCTGTTCTGTTCCACAAGTGTTGAAATAAAGTTATATTCTTTAAACAATATAATAGCCATGGAAATTGAGAAGGCATACTTGGACTCTTGGAGAATGAAACTCAGTTGCAGAAATTGACAATAAAGCATGCTCTGTTGGGTTCACCTGGGTATTTCTGCAGCTGTCGTATGAATATGGCTGACAAGAGGGGAAAAAAGCACAAAGGCGAAGGAAGAAGGAAGCAGTACGATAAAGGGAGAGAGGAGGGAGGAGTGAGAATCTCACGTTTTTACTTAAAAAATACTTACATACTCCACTCCATGAGCGCCACCTTATCTGTATTATGACTAATTAAAATACAACAACTTATCTTGTTTTTTTATATGATAGGTGAGTCATCTAAAGAAATTCAAATTTTATGATTTTAAAAAACATAAACTTCTTAATTTAAAAAAAACACCTCATGTTGTTTTAATCGTGTATGGTAGGAGATTCAGATTTTTTATAAAAATTAGGAAACTATGAGGACTGAGTCACGATGAGTCAAACTATAAGGACCGAATCATAACCTCAGTCAAACTATAAGGATTAAATAATTAATTTTCACATATGTGTGTGTGTGGAGGCGCGCAAAATAATAAGTGTCTCACTCCCTCTCATTATCTGTTTGCTAAGATCTTCTCTCCTAGTATGGTGCATGTTAAAATGCTTCAAGGTTTGATCACGATTTACTGGAATTTGCATGGATAGGTAGCTATTATGCAGCATCATGGTAATCAATTTGTTATGTTCTTTACTCAAGTTGAGGATTGTAGGTTCATTTTAGATCATGGTTTCTAGATTTTACAAGGCTTATCTATAGCGGTTTATCCTTAGTCACCGAAAGTATCGATCTCTCAGTTTTCTTTTGACTTTTTTTCTATGTGGGTTCAAGTTCTTAATATGCCTTAGAATTTTATACCGAAGAGGTGGCTTTGAAGTTTGGTTCACTTATATGTGTTTATTATTCGTCCCAATATGGCCTCGGTGGTTTTAGATTCAAGGTTGCATGCTCTGGTTCAAGTTTGTTTTGGTTTGAGCCTCATCTCTCTCTTCTATCTGGTAAGGCGGTGAAGGTCTCTTTGCTTCTTGAACATGTCACTTCTATTTGTAATGGTTGTGGTGGCATTGGCTTGCAAAGTCATCATTGTTTGAAGTCGGTTTCTTCTCTGGGCTAGACCTATGTATGACCTCTTTCTACTTACATTCAACGCCAACGGGGCACTGGTGTCAAACCCCAGCCCTTAACAATTTGATATTCACAGAGTATTAAGCGCATAGTTCATAGGCATACAGAAATAACAGAAATATACTGATAATAAGTGATTGTATATATTATACGAAATCCCATAGGATTTGAAAAATATATATAGAGTCCAAAAGAAATAAAATTTAGAACTAAAGTTAACCAAATGTACTCCGACTGGAACCGGACCTTCAATCGCCTGTATTTACAGTTTTGCCCTTAAAGCCACTGCGTTCTACTGGAGTATTTTTAAATGTTGAAAAAGAGTGAGATTCGATTGAATCTCAGTAGTAACATACAGTTTGACATATAGAATGTGAAAATAAATATGCAATGCCATGTCATGTAAGATGATCAAAACTATATGTTTACACTTGCCCAATGTCAAATTATATGTTTACACCCTGGTTTACTCGGGGTCCCTGACCACACACTAGCTCATGTTACAGAAAATGACATATTCAACATAAATATAATCACATAGTACATGCAAGAAAGAGTTACTACCTAACTCCTTTTTCAAGTCCCTTGACTGTCCTAAATTTTGGTTTCAGCTCGGGCTATTTTCAGTTCCTATAAAATTCAAGTTACAAGTAACTGGTTATTACTTGTATTACTACTTCCTTAAATTAAATTCTGTTAGTTATCTCAGTTTCAATGGCTTCTTCACAGTACAATTTTACAAACTACAATTTTACTGTTTTTCAGCAAATTGGCAGATTTTTCAGTTAACTTTGAAAAGTCATAATTAATTCTAGAAAAATCAAATTTGACTAGTTTCAAAGCCTAAATGAGCTCTTGAAATATAGTTTCATAGAAAAATATTCAAATATGGTTAATTCAAACATATTACTCCCAGAAATTCACGAAATCCCACTGTTCCATATTACATTCCAGAAACAGAACATAACTTTGAAAATCTATATTTCCTAATATACTAGTCCAAAAATTATGATCCATGTATCAAATTAAATCTCTGAATGTGTACTTTAAATCTGGAAAGTTTCATAATTTTTGGTGAAGTTTTGGTTTTCCAATCGCTCGTGACAACCAATCTGACTTTCAGAAACATAGTCTGACAACAACTAACTTCAAAAATTCATATCTCTAAGTATACTTATCCAAATATTAAAAATTATATATCCAATTAAAGCTTAGGATATTTAATTTCATTCTGGAAAGTTTCATGGTCATTAGACAAGATTTCATTGCTAAAAAACACCACATAACCAACTGTCAGAATCTGGACTTCCAGGATTACACCTATTTCTGGACCTAAAATTCAAAAATCATAACTCCCTGTACCGATATCTAAATAATTATTTCTATTACTAATTGTAAAGCTTGGGATGTCCACTACCTGTAAAGTTTCATAAATATTGGATATGATTTGGTTGGTCATAATGCTACACGAAACTGACTGAGTTCTAAAAGTGTCAGTTTTGACAGTCTGACTTCAAAAATGAATAACTCACTCATTTTGACTCCAAATTGTGCTCTTCTTGATTCTATACTACACATCCTAAATTTTCATAGGAAAAAGAATCAGAAAAAAACTCCATCTATAGCCTCTGTTTAAGCTTCTGAAACTTTCCAACAGAAACTCTGTTTTCCGGCGAGCAAAGCAGAGTTGAGAAAACTAACATGCAACCATGATTTTGTACTCTAATATCAAAGATTTCGACTCTACATACTCCTACACATATTTCTTGTGTTTGTGGATGTGTTTATAGAAGCAAAGAGACCAAAAATCTCATGTAAAATTGTCACACAATTTCTGGTTTTGAAACTAATCGATGACAGAAATTTTTTGGCGAATTTTCTCACTTCCAGCCACTCAAACCAGCAGAAAATAACCTCAAATCCAATGGAAAATGTTAGAAATATGTGAAGGGAACTCACCTATATCATATTTATAGACTTGCATGTAGGATTTAAAGCTTCTTCTTCCTACCTCCGCTGGCACCGATCACCCTTACGTATCCCTCTTCTCTATTCTGTTTTGTTTTCTAATTTAGCTCTCTATTTCACTCTCTTTGCAGCTGAACGTAAATGATAGTTGGAGGAGGTTGATATGATTCTATTTAATGAATGTGTGTGCGTATGTGTTGTCCGAATGAGAAGAGAAATATGAGAGAGTTCACACATGTGCCAATGAGAGAGTGAAATATGGAAAGAAGAATGAGTGGTGAATGTAGGTAAGTGTTGGTGAGTTTATGTGTGTGTGTTTTTATATACATATAAATATATTTTTATCATATTAATTACATACACTAGGCCTTAATTTTTTCCTTTATCTAATTTAATATTCCTTAAATTTTATAGGTTTCATAATTTAATTTATTATCTAGTTTCCATAAATTAACACCTGTATTAAATTTGTAGGAAGTTACAACTGGGTCTCTCTCGGTGCGTTTGGACTTGGGTTGTAGAATTTAGGCTTCGCAATCATACCCAAATCATGATGCTTCATTTGCTCCATTTGCTTCTGAACCTATTTCCTCATTGGGAGTTGCTTATGAGAACTGGGTTCTCTGTGGTTCTTCCAACTGTGTCCTTCATTGAGCAACTTCGTGCTCTATATCCAAACCCTCACATCTCTTATCCGAGGGAATTGGACCAGTCTTTGCTGATTCATAATCGTCGAAACTCTTCATTCATGTGCATTAAAGGTTATACTGGTGAGGAAGCTCTTCAATTTGTGGACAAGATCTCTGCTTTGGGTGCTGCTAGTCCTACTAGCCATTTGCATGCTTCCTTTGAGTGCCCAGCTCATGGAGGTCGTGGTGGCCGTCGCAGGCGCCGTGGCTCGCATATTTCTTCATACTCTACTCCTCGGTGTGGTTGTTAGGATGCTCTTTGTTCTGCTCTTAGCTTCGGTTCCGACTTGCTCAGTTCTTTTTTGCAGGTTTATAGTTCGGGTTTCCATCTCCTTCAGCGATTTCTTTTGGAGCTGGAAAGAGTCTTTTATGCTCTGTTTTGGGTTTCCGAATGCTTTCGGTTGCCTCCATTCCCTTCCCAAGGGAAGCACTGGACCTCGATGGTCCGCTTGGGTAGCCCTGTCCTATGGCAACACCAAACTCTCTGTTCGTCAATGGCTCTTCTTTGCTCTGTGGTTGCTGTTGGTGGTGATGCGTAACTTCCTTTTGATGATTGCAAACTCCCGCCAAAACCGAAGACCTTTATTGTATGCTTTGTTTGGTTCATGTTTGTGTCCGTGTTTTTGTTTGTAGTCTGTTTGCTTTGTGAATGTGGGTTTGTTTGTTTCATGTCCGTTTGTTTTTTGGGCTTGCTTATGTTGTGTGTTTTAGTGGCCCAGTTGTAAGGTTTCTTCTGGGGTGGCTTGCTTTGTTTTGCAAGCTTTTGTAATGCCGCCTCATTTGTTGTAATAATTTTACATGTTTAATGCATTTTGCCTTTCTATCGATAAAAAAAAAAAAAAGAAGAAGAAGAAGAAGGAGGAGGAGGAGAAATGTCTCACCACCAAATTATACATGGCTCATAATTTTTGCATAAAAGATTAAAATCCTAATAAGTTAAGGAAAATTAGGGACTAAGAAAACCCGTACATGACATACAAACACCACAATCCATTTCTATGAACTCTCTACATTTCACGTCGACCAACAAATCGGCCTTCACCATTAACTTGAAAATTAATGTATGATGCAGTGAACACTACAATTTAATCAATTTTATTCTAAATTTTGAATCCCTTCAAGATCACTTAAAACATCTTCTCTCAAACCAAACCAAATCGTCATTGCAAGCCTTTTAACTTGTCAAATTCACAGAACTCCACCTTATCGTAAGGAGCGTCATGGTAACCACTAGTTAGGATTGAAATACATTGGTTGCTTCTCTTCACTTCTCTTTTTAAATTTATAATGAGGCTACCAACTTCCTCACTCCTTAAATTAATAAGAATTTGTCAAATAACATTCTAGTCATAATCTCTATTTTCATCGGTGTAGATATATACTTTATTTGACATTGAATTTTCTTTTCCAATTTTATATTGATTGGCCACCCTGTATAACCTACAATGTTAGCCGTCTAGTTAATTAATTAATTGGCTTTTAAATTTGATAAGTATGGGAATACGTTTAAGGAATTTCACTATTCAAATTGTATAAAAAATTCTAAGAATTGCTGTAAGGAGAAAAGGAAGAATTCCAAGAAATATATAAATGAGATATTAGAGACATAAAAATAAAATGCAGATTCCAAAGCACTAGAGTATGGGTAGATTATTACAGCTCTTAGTTATATACTCCATATAAGCTATTTATCATTACCCACATGTACGAATGATATTTATCCACTTGCAGGTCACTCATGCTTCCAACACGGAAAAATAATTCAAATGAAAAGTACATTAATGTCTCCACACAAAAAAAAGAAAAGAAAATAACAATAAGAATATACATCGAAAATGAAATTAAATCTTTTCATAATTCAAGGTCAAAAAAATATTTTTCATAACTAAGTTCTTTTTTTTTTTGGTGGATAAAAACAAGTTCTTATTTTTTATTTTTTATATCTTCTTTCTTTCATTCTTTTTATAATGCAATATTGCAAGTCAAACTCAAAATCACCTGTAACAAAGGAAAAAAGAAAGAAAGAAAGAAAACAATAAATTTACGGTGGCGCAATAAGGATGGTGGTTGTAATTTTTGTCAGGTTGGATATAATATTTAGTCCTCTTGAATTTGTCATCATTTTAATTTTAATTTTTTTAATTTTAAGTTATAGATTTTAGCATCTTAAATTGTATTTCTGTTAAAATATTTATCCCTATAATTTAATAAAAACCAGTACCAATTTTACTTTTTAAGAGATTAAAAACTATTGTTTGAGACTTGAAAAACTAAAATCAAAATGTGAGTATATTTTAAGGACCAAAAGATTATATTAATCCGTTTTTAATACAATAAACTTTATATTTAGACCTGCAGATGCTTAATAACCTTCTTATGAGTTTTGACACAAGTGTTTAAAAATGAAATCACTTCAACGATAGAATACAGCGATGCAGAGCAAAAAGGCAAGAAGCTCAATTATAAAGACAATTGCAAAAGTTAGTATCGAATAACTTTAGTTTGTTGTAGTTGTTTAATATACCATATGGTGTAATCATGGACTTCTCTTGTTTAACATGAACTTGTCTTATCTAATCAGGTTATGAAATTCAGATCGCATCAGTTGGTTTGGTTCGAAAACCGGCAAATCGATTGGTAAATCGATCCGATTTAAACACTCTAATGATAGAATACAGATGCAGAGCAAAAAGGGTACAATGCTCAATTATAAATTGCAGTTGAGTTGGTTTGGTTTTCATCACCGGCTAGAGACAAATTACAAAGCTGACAAGCTTATCTGCAAATGATAAAAACCATTTTTGGTGGAACATTCATAGACATAGTTTGTTGGGTATATGACCCATGTTTGGTGGAACATTCGTAGACATATAAGTTTGTTGGATACTTTCGAAATTGTATTTATTATGTCAACACTTTCCCATATTATTCTTTCCATAGCCCAATAACTCTAAACCTTGGAAACAAGGAGGCCCATCTTAAAATAACCTTTCTAAGTTTTCTGACACTCTAACAGAATTTGGCAAAAAAAAAAAAAAGAATAAAAGTACAATTTTAACAATAAATTTTTCTTATATGGCCATCTAATATCATTAAATTTTTTTAAATGTTAAAATGTACATAAAATTTAAAAATAAGACAATTTTATGGGCCCCATGCAATGGACATGCATCATTTTTGTGGGTCCTACACAACCCCATATCATTTTATCGGTCGCGGTTAATCTTCTTTTTCGACACTGAACGATCCAATCAAGAGACGAGTATTGGTATCCAACTTCTTCAAATAGTAGCTCATCCGTACTTGTTTAGAATAATTAAAATATTTAAATGTAAATTTTTAATTATAATTTATAATTAACGAGATAAAAATATAAGAAAAATTTTATTTTAATTTATATAAATAAATACTTTTAAAAATCCCGCCTACCCCCAAATTTGATGGATTTACTATAGGTCTGCCACAGCCCACAAGACCCAGCAACTTGGAGCTTCTAGTTTTGCCAGGCTCCCGCAAAATCCACAACAGCAGGGCTGTTGATTTATCATTTCAATGAAAGCAAGAAAGAGAGAAGAAAAAAAATTAGTATTTGTTTATTCCTTGAAGAGTTAAAAAATCCTCTGGTGGAACTTGTGTTGTCTGCCAATCCTAAGGTGATAAATAATATTTTTTTTTTATTCTTATTATAAGACACCAACTAATATTTTTCATAAGTTAATAAAAATAGTTAAAATCATTAATTTTGTCTTAAAATTTAAATAATTTCTAATATTACTCTATTAATTGCATTAAACTCTGATATCATACTAATTGTCACTCTCACCTACTGTCCTTATTAATTATAGACATATATGAAAAAAATATTTAATACTCTTTGAAAACAAGCAAGTTCCTTATAAAAAGGACTAAATACACTTATTAGTTGGTGTCTTATAATAAGGACAATAGTGAGTGTAACACCTTAATTTCTAAAGTCTTTAGATTAGTTTAAATATATAATGGTTTCAAACCTGAGACCAAAACAATTTAAATTCTCAATTTAAGACAAAGTTTAATCTTATATTTGTATAGGATTTTAAAAAACTTTTTAAAATAAATATGTATGGTCTAAATTTTAATTTGTAAATTCATTATCTTTATCAGTTTCAAAATCATTTATTTAAAATACAGAGCATTTTCTATCCATAGCTCGCGTCGTGATGGTTAACTTATGGGTTTTTGGATACCAATACGTTATCGAAAGTCTAGCGTACGGATTACAACTTATACAGTCTGCGTCGTGAGTACTAGTACTACTATCGCTACTACTACTACTTATAAATATTTTACAGTCATCCAAAATAAAATGATAACCAAACAGTCCATAATTTATTTGCTTCTTCTTCGTCCGTCTATATTACCTTCTTGCCCTTAGAGCTGGACGCCTTTGTTGTATATCATTTGTTGAAAAAGGGGTGAGATTCAAAAGAATCTCAGCAGTACACAGATCACTCATATAATATGCAAATACTAAGCATGTAAAACAAATCATCAAACAACACAACTTACAGAAATGCAGCACATAAAATGGCCTAACCGGTCCCTTATCACAGACTCACAGCGCTTGAGATTCACAATCTGGCTGCCCAGGGCCTCTACCCCATACAAGGTATAGTCACGGGCTTTCTGCCTCAAACCTACCTGGCTTAAGACGCCCCTGGGTAACTCCCGGTGTAACTTGTACTTACGGGTCTTACCACCTTTGGACTATCTGTCCCACACATATACAGATGATATGGTACACATACATGGCATCACATATGATATAAGAGATAAGGTACTACCTGACAGTCTTTCCAAATTTGGTTCCTGTTCTCAGTCTCTTAGGCGTCCCGGGCAAATGTCAAATCCTATAATTTATAATTTACGGACGGGCGAATTATTACTTGTTCCAAAATAATTTAAGATACTTTGGTAGGTTATCATTATAGCTAATACCTTAAATCTAATAGGTATTTAATGGACTCATACTAACTCTAAGTATTTAACTTGACCCTTAGAGTCCCAATTAATTCAAAAATACCCTTACTTTTTATTTTTTGCACTATTACTCAATTCTGTCATAATTTTCAATAATTTTTGAAAATTCATATCTTGGCCTAGAAATATCAAATTAAGGTGGTTCCAAATTCTATGTGTCACTTATGAAGTCTATTTTAATATAAAAACACGTTTCACTACCACCTATCCATGAATAATTCCCAGTTTTAAGGTTTTCTCGCACTGCCAAAAAATATTTCCAATTTCAATAGCTTAACTTCTAATATTCATAACTAAATATCTAGAACTCCAAATGGTATAGTTAAAAATCATATATGATCCTATTTAAGTCTATTTTCAGGGAAAAATTTTACCATTTATAAATTATAGCCACAAAATTTCCAGAATTTGGTCAAACCCCATCTGTACTAGAAAACGTTCCAGATTCATCATCTAACTTTAAAAATTCATATCTCACTATTTATAAACCTAAATGATACATATTATATATCAAATTAAATCTTAAGATGTATACTTTCCTTTTAAAAACTTTCATAATTTTCGGATCAGGTTCGGTTACCGAAATTTATTTTACAACTAATATGATTTCAGAGAAACTAACCGAACAACAACTCCTCTTATTTTCTAAAAATTATAGACTTATATATAATCATCCAAAAATCATAATCTCATGTATTCCCATATAATTTTTCGTATAGAATTCATTTGAAACCTCAAAATTTTCAAATTCTCATTCCTTCCTCATGCACTATTTTGGTCAAAATAAAACCTCACAAGACAACAATTCATTATACTAGATTCTTGTGCTCCCCAAATTACCCAAAAATAACCTCAAATCAACTAGAAAGAGTTAAGAATATGGGAAGGAAACTCACCTATATCAAGTTATGGAATTTGTAGTCTCTTCTTCCTTCCTCCAAATTGAACTTATCATTCTTATGTCTCTCTTTCTCTTTTATGTTTCCCTTGCTCTCTCTCTCTCTCTCTCTCTCTTTTATTTTCCTTGGTTACCGAAAGTGAAGTAATGAAGAGGTGAAAGAGTGTTTTAAAAAATAAAAGTGTGTGTGTGTGACACATGGGTGATTAATTAATTAATAAGTGTGTGTGTGTACGTGAGAAATGAAAGAAACATGGAGAGGAAGTGTGTTTATTTAATTAATTGAATGTGTGTGCGTGTGTCTCATTGAAGCAAGGGAAAAAGGGTGTGTGTGTTTTAATATTATATATATATAGATATATTTTTATCCTATTAATTACACATACTAGGTCTTTATTTTTCCCTTTGTCTAATTTAAGATTCCTTAAATTTCATAGCTTCCATAATTTGGCTTACTATCTAACTGCTATAAATTAATCCTTAGCCTTTGAATAAATTTTGGGATGTTACAGTGAGTATAATAACAATAAAAATAAAAAATAAATTCAAAAGTAAAAATTATAGTTTTTCAATATTGAGATTTTCTTTCCCATCATTTCAACAAAATTGCTCTAAAACCTTTGAGTGATAAATTTTTTTACAAAAAAAAAAAATAGTTGTGGGTACTCATAGTTACGAAAGAACGGCCAATACCAGCAACAAACGCAGTACTAACTCTTCCAATGCCTCATATTAAACAGGGCCTTTGAGTTTCAAGAGACTAGCGTAACCTTCACTTTTAGGTTATGTTTGGCAAAGCGGTGGAAGAGTTAAATTGTGCTATTGAAGGAGAATTAAAAAGTAAGTGTGCGTTTGGATTGATTTTTAAAGAATAGCTTTTACGATTTATGAGGTAAATATATGAGATGAATTTTTTCTTAACTTGTGAAAAAGGACTTTTGAAACCACAATTTCGTAGTTTCTCAAACACTAACTAAAATAAAAGAAAAAAAATGAACGTTTGGGTTCAAGATATACAGCTAATGGGTGTGTTTGGAATAGCGGTGAGAAAATTGACTTATTTGTAATCTGACTTATGAAAAAGTTAGATTGAGTAAAAGTCAGATTGTATAAGTGATTTATGTTTGGATTGACGATTGGATAAGTACTTTTATAAAAATGAAAAGATGTTTGGTTTGGCTTTTTCATAAGTGCCTTTTGTGATATTTAAGAAAAAAAATTGTAAAATTATTGAAAAGTGAAAAAAATTAATTTTATAAATTTGGCAGTGGTAAAATACTTAATTAAATAACAATGAAAATATAAATAAATTATAAATAATACGAAATTAAAGTTTTTGATGCACAAACGTAAAACACATATCTCAATCACAAACAACGAAAATCTGATACGTGAAAAATATTATTGTCAATTATTAACTCAAAAATTTCAACGTGAAAAATTAACACATGTTTAAAGTATATATCTTTAGTAATTAAAACAAAAAGAAAAATTAAAGTGACACATGTTTAATTATGGCTTAGAGGATGTACCCATTTCTTTTAGAATTTAGTAAGAAAGTAGGCAAAAATAATTAATACTATAAGAAGCAGCTCAACCAACACTAATTTAATTCTTCCTCACCACACTTTTTGTCTTCTTCTTATTCTTCACATCCATGGAAACAGAACAACAAGAACTAGAAGCTCTCCTTCACAATCAACTTCAATTAACCACCGCCTCTTCTTCTTCTTCTTCTTTTTTTTCCTCTGGCACCATATAAGCCATTGATGTACACCAGGAAGCTCATAACAAAGAAAAGAGTGTGAAGAGGAAGAAGACGATAAAGAAGAACACAGACATGGTGGATGGGAAGCACCCAGCGTACAGAGGTGTACGTATGCGTCAATAGGGGAAATGGGGTTCAAAAATTAAAGAATCCTGAATGAAATCCAGAATATGGCTCGATACTTTTCCCACCATTAAAGGCGCCTCTGCTTTCCTTAACTTCCTGGAGCTAGCCGCTATGCTTCTTGCCGAACCACACACAGATCAGCTACCTTCAGACTGATAACCTTCCTGTCGGACTCCACAACACTCGTCGGACTCGTACAATAGGAGAAACAACTACAAGAAGGTCTCTGAAGTTTGGATCACTACCACCGCCAACAACGACCCACAATAGATGGCTGAAGGTAAGGGAACGATCAAGCTGCAAGGTGTTTCCCTGGCGGCCGAGAGAGGAAGATCATCAATGATAGAGTGGCGAGATTTGCTTCTTCAACTAGACACAATGAGCAGACGGAGAAGAAGAGAAAAGATGAGAGAGAAATGAAAAAAAAACAAATGGGTTAAACGCAATTAATGGCATAACGATAATAAATTCTTTGAAACTTTAAGCTACGATTGAGTTATCATAAGCTGGGGAAGATGGCTTTTATCATAAGCTACTTATGAACCTTTAAGCTAAATGGACTAAACGTACAACCAAACAACTCAAAAAATTTGCACAGTATTTATCGAGCTTAAATGCTCTCCAATTGGACTTAAATGGGCTAAAACGCCCAAACAAACATGCTCATTGATGTTTTTGATGCAAAAGCCACATTGCATCAAAAAGTTAGGATTTGGTGCTTTCAATAACCTTGTGGAGAGAGAAAACAATACTATAAGAAAAGATAAAATGATACCAAAAAGCCCACTAATTTGATATTTATAAATGTATCTAAAATGTGGAAAATTAAATAATACAACTGGAGGGAAATTAGGAAAAATTCTCTTATTAAAAATTTAATTGGTATGAATAATATGAGAATATTTTATATGCATAGAATACTAGTACTATGCAAATTCATGTCCTTCATAATCATGCTACATATAAACTTGATTTTTTGTGAATAATCCAAATAAATTTCAATTTTAAAAGTGATCCCTTTTTTTTTTTACCAAAGCTAGATCATGTTACAACAACTCACTCTAATCCAAACACACCATTAGGTTGGGGGGAAAAAGTCATTGGGGGGATCCAAACATAGAAAAAACTTGACATCTAGCTTTTTCTTCCAAGCCAATGTTTTGGTCGGAGATGGATCCAGCTCTTTAGTTATTTGGTAAAACCACACATCAATGTTTTCAAAACTCAAGTTATTTTGAAATGTTATTAAAAAAAGGTATTTTGAAAGGTGTTTTACTTTTTTTTATGGTTATCTGACTGGGTTAGATTCGAGTATTACCAGACCTAATTGTGGATAGCTTTTTCAATGGAGTTTTCTGCATTCATACGAACTCAAACTTGAGATCTCATATATGCTTAAGAAGTCAAAATACAAACTATATCATTTTATAAATTAACACATTATAAGACTATATAATATCTTGATCAAGTGTATAAGGCATCACAAGACTATATAACACTTTGATCTTACACCTTTTTTATAGTAGGGTGGAGAACTAACAATTAATCCATCTTTTTTTTAATAATTTTTTCTTCTCAAAATTTGTTTGGGAAACAACAACAACAGGAAAATTTATCCCACTAGGTGGTATCGGCTATATGAATCGCACGATACTGTTGTATTATATTGACAACTGAATCTTTAGTTAAATTGTTAACTAATAGATCTTTTACAATGACTTTATTGAGTGTTCGCTTTGATTTTTCTCTACCTCTTTTCATAATATCTCATACTGTTTGACCAACCCTCATTACCAATACATCCAAAGTCCCTCTCAAAACTTGTTTTGGAAAACAAAACACAAAATTGAACACTAAAACAAATAAGACGTTTCAAGTTGATTTTGGACTACGCTGAATCACTATCTCTCACAACCTCATGTCACTACAAAAAATTCGCTTATTTGTAACGGTTAAAATGATATATTTGTAGTGTTTTAACCACTACAAACGACAGTAGTAATGGTTACGCAAACCGCTATAAAATACACTATTACAAATGGTTTTGTAGCGGTTCTACAAAATCGCTACGCATATTAACAAGACGACTACTATGTTTGTAGCAGTTCTAACCAATCGCTACAAGATGTGTGTGCATATTAGACATTCTAGGAGCATCTTGTAGCGGTTAACAAACCACTACAACTGTCACTTGAATTGGGGGGATTAAATTTTTAATTGTTTTTGCAGCGGTTGGCTAACTGTTACAAATGTGGTACCAAAATTTTTTGCCAAAATGTGGGTGTTGTGGGGAAAAGAAATTTAAAAATTTGGCACCAACATTTGTAACCGCTACTAATTAATTTTAGAAATTTGGCAAATCGTAGTAATATTTAATGAAATTTCAATTTTAAATCCAACCGCTACTAAATGTTGCACAAATTGAAAAAAAGTTGCGTGAATAATTTTTTAAATTTATTTTTCCAATATTATTTTGAATGGTTTATCATTTAAATAAGAATTTAAATGATTATAATTATTATTTGAGGAGATGATTAAATTAAGTTAAATGAGTATGAATATTATGTATGTCCCATATCATCTTCAAAATGTGTAGGAAATAATGATTTAAGTTCTACACTTTATGAAATTGAAGTTGAAGATGAAGAGATATATTTGTCTATGGAAGGAATGTTGAAAATGTAGAGGAAGGAAGTAACCTTAAATTTATATAGAAGGAAAATATAGTATAAGAATCATATGAAGAAGCAAAATAAAATGAAATGATGAAATCAAAGATTTGAGGGAAAAAATTTACCTTGTAAGCTTAGCTCTTCATCCAGATGATTTGAACAAAGGAGAGAAAAACAAAGGTGGAAAGGGGTTGGAAGAAATCGAAAATGTAATAAATGAGGTGTGGTGGGGATATTTATAGGGATTAGTGAAACGTTTGTTGTTGTTAAGGTAACAATGTTTGTAGCGGTTGCTTTTTATAATGGTTATTTGCTAGTTTGTAGCGGTTATGAACCACTACAAATATTAATTGGATTTTTTTAAAAATATTAATTGAAATGTTTTTTAAAAAATATAATTTTTTAATCATTCTTCATCGCCATCCTTAAAAAAATGTGTGGAGAAAATGTTAGTGTTGAGTGTATGATTTTATACAAAAATTATATTTAAATTAAATGATAATAAAGTATAACTTATAAAAATGCACTTAAATATAGGTAAATTAGCGTTGCCTCCAGAGAAGAAGTTTTCGAAATTGGAAAGTTAGAATGACTCACTCTCGTAGGTGATGTTATTACTATCACCCATGTTATAAAGGTCTCAAGGCTTTAAGGCTATGTTTGGCTCGATGAAGGGGAGGGGAGGGGAGGGTTTGAGAGGAATTTTCTTTTACTTGATTGACAAAAAGAGAGGAGAGTGGAGGGATTTTGACATTATCTTGTTTGATATAGGAGGGGAAGGGAGGGGAAACATTCTTATATGGACAACTTTACCCTTATTTCATTTAATTTGCATTTTATAACTTTCTAACATATTTAATAAAATATAATTATAAATGGTATTTAATACATAAAATTATAATTTTATAATTATAAAAATTAAATAAATATAATTATAAAATATGTGAAAGTTTTGGATAAAGAATAGAAAGGGCATTGTGAGAATATTATAAAATTGTAGGGACATATTAGTCAATATATATCTAAACATTAACCTTTCTCTCTAAATTCTTCTAATTTTGGAGGGGAAATTTTCCCTCCCTTCCTAAAAATTTTAACAATCCAAACGAGGGAAGGGGAGAAAAATCCCCCCATTCCCCTCATACCAAACAGACCCTAAGTGAACCATCATATTTCAATCTTTGTGCCTCTTGTCTTCGACATAATAAATCTAGTGTGCCTTTGAGGCAAGAATATATGGCTCATCATTTTCAGACTGATCGGTGTGAATTGGCTGAGGGAAATTTACTGATGTGATGCCTAATTCGTCAATTGTAAGCCCGCATGAAGTTGTAGTATTTGCCCATAAACACTTGAAGAGTATCATGTTGAAATGACCTTGGTAATTTAAATCGATGACATCAATAAGCTTTCTATAATAAGGGATGCTTCTGAACTGCATATTGCCGTCATTGCTGCTCGCTTAACTCTTTTTCCAGAAAGTGCCATAAACTCTCGGGTTTCGGGTTTGCAATCCTTGATCTTGTGAAACTGTGTAAAATTTGAAACCACTGACATTATATGCAGTAAATCTCCTTGTATGGTCAAGCAGATTGATTGCGAGAGCTTTGAAATTTGGTAAGTGTGGGTTTTAGTCATTTAGTATTCAGTGCGCAAACCAACTGGGGAATTCTCTGTGGATCTTTTTATAAATTTTGGATTATGTTTGTGTATGGATCCTGAGTTGACGCTTCATATAACTTCTAAATTCCCTACAAGTAATGATGTAAGTAAAAGGTAGGGAAATATATAAAATAACACATGAGTGTACAATTCTTACTGAAAGAAGGGATCAACTTGACTGCAATTAATCAAAACATGTCTATGTACTTGGAACTTCTCAATTTTAGTTAGTTTAAAGCTCTCACTTCCTCCAACTGGTTTACTAACACGAGAGATTAACAACTCTCTTGATAATGACTTAGGTTTAGGACAATCGTCAACACGAGGCGGTTGGTTGAAAGATGTCTCAATGTCACCAAAATACCTTGAATAGAAATACAGGACCTCATTCCCTATATAACCTTAAGCTATAGAACCTTCTGGCTACGCTTTATTTCTTACGTAAGATTTCAATTTCCCAAGAAACCTATAAATTTAATAACAAAAAATGTTAATGCTGAAATGTGCGGCTAGAAAATTGAGAATTTAACACTAATGTACATATATAAAATGAGTACCTCTCCATAGGATACATCCATCGAAATTAAATTAAGCCAGCTAGCTTTATTTCATGAAAAAGGTGGATTGTCAGATAAATCATGATAGTAAAAAAGAACGGAGGAAATATCATCTCCAAATGACAAAGTGTAAGAATGATTTTGTGTTGCAATTGATCGAGTTCCTCAATGATCAAAACCTTGAAACATAATTTCTGAAAAAAAAGAACATAACTCCACCAAAACGATGGATATATTGGGAGGCAAGGTATTGTTTACTGCCAACAAAAGTAACTATTGCATAAGAACATATATTCGGCCTTACAACTTTTCGAGCTTGTATGTCAATGCATCATGAAATGTTGCTTGAATACATATTAGGAACATTTATTTTCTTCAAAGTTGTGAGGAAGATTTCCTTTTTCGGTTTTGTCAAGGTGAATTTTGCCAGTTGAAATTTGTCATGCTTATTTAGCCACGCGTCTTCACTAACCCCTATAGCCCATAAATCTTTCCTTGATTGAAGATGATCTTTTGACTTGCTGGGTTTGTTTAATAGCGCGTATAGCACATTATTGCACACATTTTTTTAATGTGCATAACATCAAGACTGTAGAGTAGCAAATTAGATTTCCAATATGGAAGAGTAAAGAATATGCTTATATTCGGCCATGTTGAGGCTCAAAAGCAGAAGTCCTGTTAGTCTTTCTCCCTGCTTGTGCTGCATTGTCATTTTTTCCGGACTCGAATTCAACATCTTGAAGCTACTGTAAGATATCTTCACCAGATAAAGTCTGAGGAGGTCCTTTTTTTTTCTGGTTTCCCATTGAAATGATTTTGTTGCAATCTAAATTTATGCTTCCCATCAAGAAACATCCGATGACCTATGAAGCACCCCTTTTGACAGTGGGGAAGGCGTATTAAGTCAGAGTCAAAATTGCAAATTGAACATGCCTTCCTAGTATGCACATTCCACCCGGATAATGTTCCCAACCCATGAAAGTCACTTATGATCCACATCAAGGCTATAACCAAGTTGAACAGTGTCTTTTCATACGCATCATATATCTTGATGCCGACATTATACAAGTCTAGCAATTCTTGAATAAGAGGTTGGAAATACATATCTATATCATTACCTGGTGCCTTTTACCCTGGAATAATCATAGACAAAATAAAGAAGCTTTGTTTCATACACATCCAAGAGGGCCAGTTATATAGAACTTAGACTACAACCAAATACTGTAGCTTGTGCTAAGATTTTCAAATGGATTAAAATCGTCAATCGCTAAAGCAAGCCGAACATTTTTAGGTTTAGCACGAAAGCTAGAAATTTTGAGTCGAACGCTTTCCAAGCTTTTGCATCCCGTTGATGTCTTAACTTACCATCTTGATTCTTGTCACCTTTATGCCACCTTATGTGCTCAGATTTTTTAGAAGATATAAACAATCTTTGCAACCACCGCTTTAAAGGAAAGTACTTAAGAATCTTTACAGGTTTCTTCTTTTGGTTTTTCCTCTTCCAAATTGTCTTATACCTTGATGTGTGATATCAATTACAAGTCTTCCTACTAGCATCATCTCTCAATACAACATACAATTGTTGGGGCATGCATCAATTTTTTTGGTAGTTCAAGCCAATCTGTAAATAATCTTCTTTGCCTTGTAAAATGTTATGTGAATCTCTGTGTTGGGGAATGCATCTTGTAATAATTCTAGCAATATCGACATTCCCTTATTAGTAATTCCACAGAAGCACTTGATATGATACAATTTAATCAAAAAAGAATATTTCAAGTATTTCCCACAACAAGGATATAAAGGACGTTATGCTCATCCATTAGGTGAAAAAAACTAAGCTGCTTCATTCCTCAAGAACATAGGATCTGAACTCTCCACTTTTTCATTGAAGTTGTCATCATGAACACCAAATGCATCATGGAAAACATCATTAATAGGATCATCATAATCTATTTGAACTCCTACATGTGAACTTTCAGGAAGAGCATTATATCTCATACCATATTTCTCACCATGAACTCCCTAAAACGTATAATCTTCTGAGAAAGGCTTGACGAGTAAATATTCTCTGATAACTTCTCGTGTATGCCATTTCTTAAACTTGCATTTGGGAAACGAACACATGATCTTACCATTACAGCTAGCGTGAGAAGTTCCGAAATCCAAGAAATTGTTTAATCTTGCCAAATATGCTGGAGAATTGTGTAACAACTTTATTCATGACTTATTCATAGCTAGTGTACATTAGAAAACGTAAAAACTTAGCAAAGAAGATATGTGAAGAGAGAATTTTGAGTTTTCTAAATGACACGTGTGTGTGAAGGATTAAATTCAAACTTTTTCAACGCTCAATATTTTGTAGAGATTCTCAAACCGCTACAGCAATCGCTACAAAATGTAAACTTTGTAGCGGTTTATAGACTAAAACCGTTACAAACCTCATAAATATTAGCGCGCTTTCAAATTTTCAAATTTCAAAAAATTTCATTTCGTAGCGATTCTGTGACTAAAACCGCCACAAACCTTATGACTATTGGCGCACTTCAAATTTTCAAATTTTAAAAAATTCATTTTGTGGTGGTTTATAGACTAAAACCGCTACAAACCATATGATTGTTGGTGCACTTTCAAATTTCAAAAAATTTCATCATGTAGCGGTTTATAGACTAAAACCGCTACAAACCTATGACTATTGGTGTCTTTTCAAATTTTTAAAAATTTCATTTTGTAGCGGTTTTGAGACCAAAATCGCTATAAATGTCAATTTTTTTTAAAAATAGATATTACACTTTGTAGTGGTTCGAAGCCTTTAACCGCTACAAAGTGTAATTTCTATTTTTTAAATTAAGATTATCTTATCTTTACAAACTTTGTAAGTTTAAATAAAATTCACTTTTACGTTTTAAATTTTAGATATTATTTTGTTTTACTTTAAGTTACATTATTTTTAAAAATCATAAATTTAAAATTCAAATTATATAATGACAATTTAAATATATTTAACACATAAAATTTTCTGAAACAGTAAATATTAAAGTCTATAGCAACAACTTTTTCAAAGTAAACAATTCCAACTCTAAACATAACAAAAATGAAAATATCTAAGATGTCTCATAATCATCAGGTCCTTTATTAGGGGCGACGACATCACAGGCATCACCAAAATTGACAGCACCATCATCATCATAAGGTCACAAGGTGGCTGGATGACGAATTTAAGAATTGACAGGACCTCTAGAATTAACTCGGCAAGGATCACCCTCTCTAAGGACTTACACAACAACGCATTCGTAATTTCCCACCATTGGGTCTACTACTGATAAAAATAATTGGCCTAGACCTGCATTTATTGGGCCATCATGGCCTGTGTCCTAGTAACCTCCGTAAGGAGCTCCTAAATAGTGTCCCACTCAACCTCCTGGGGCTGGAGGTCCCTGCTCGAGAGGTCTTAATATCATACGCACCGCTCCTGACGTATACCATCACGCTTATCCCCAGACCTCTACTATGTCCAAGGTGCTTAGTAGCTTTCAGAGGCACAAAAGGATCCACAACTGACCTTGGGACTCTATTGTCTGGGACTCTCTCAGCTTAGCCTATGTTTGCTGAATGTGCTCCTGCCACACATATTTTATTAAATAATTATTAAGCAATTTATATAATTAAAATAAATAAAACATATTTAAACAAACAATGTATATCTCTTACAATGGCTTCTTGTACCAGTTGAGAGACTACAATACCATCTCGGTATTTGTGTACAACAATGAATAACTCCCTATAGTCTGTCAGAGGTTCTCCTGCTCAGCCTTCTTCTCCTAAAAGAATTAAAACAATAAATTATTCTTAGCAACCATCTATTTTATAATATTAAACTAAAATTAATTTAATTGTAAAAAAATACCAATTCGCTTTAGGTGACATCAAATGTCTTCAATCCTGCCATGTGATGGATCTTCTAGTGCCCTCGGTTCTTGGTGTTTCTCTCAAAAACACCCTATGAAAACAAAAAAAATTAATATTTCATTTTTTAATAATTTTTAATATTTCCTTCAAAATAATAATTTTTAAAAATTACCTATCATGTTGGGCTCTTCCTGTACTTGACAAATCTTGTCCAGTCATTAGGTGGGACATTGTTAGGCACGGTCTCCATCAAATGGTCTAGAGGCATCATCCCATCCTTATCCACAGAGTGGTAGAGACAATTTCTCCTGTTCCTCCACCCATCCCCCATCTTTAACAAGCCGTATCGCCTCCAGTCATCTCACGCGGTAAGCTTATCCTGCATCACAAAATTAAATACATCAGTAACAATTAAAGAAACTATAATTAAATACATCTGATTAATTAAATAAAAGTTAGATAAATTATAATTTTTTATATTTGATTCAATATATTAAATTAGTTATTTTCACAGCCCATCCCATACTTCCTCCTTCGGCCTCTTGGGTATCTTCTTCTAGTCCTGGAAGTGGATAGGGAATCAGATTCAATTCTCACCCATTCTCAATCGTTTAATTAGTGGCCTCATTCCACGGAACTACTACACGTAGCCCTCAGCTAAGCTAATTTAGACAAGTCACGTCCAACCTCCTATTGGTAATATTCCCTTGCTTATTTGCACAATTCATCACAAATTTTAATTAAATATAATTTCACATTTAAACTGCTTTAATTAATTAACTTATTAAAAAATTACTTACTTTGAACCTGCACATCAAATTTAGTCGAATGTGAAGACAACCGTCCTGGGTGATTTTGATCCCTAGCCTTCTCGGCATCAAGGAACCACTTTGCCTCAAAAATGGGAAAATTGATATCAAATTCCCTTTGCTCCTCTTAGTCACACACTAATATTGGTGCCTCTAATTAAATAGGCACCTCTAGTGGGGTTGCCTGCTGTGGCGGCATAGGGACATGTTGCCCTGTGGGGTGTTCTCTACCCCGACTACTGTCTCCTTGCAGAAGTTGTCCTATGGGGGACGCTCATCCACCTCCTTCCCTTTCCCCTTATCTTTTCTGAAAGACATTATAACAACAATTATTCCTTTTCAAATTAATGAAATTTTTTTGTGGAATAAGAACATTAATATAAATATAATTGATTATAATTTCTCGCTTAACCAATTAGAAATAAATTACAGTCACAACTAACCAATATATATATAAATATTATAATAATATAATTACAAAATAAATAATAATCAACCTTATAAAGAAATAACATCACAATATTATAATAATATAATTACACATAACCAAACAAAATAAAAAAAAATTCAATATCTTTTAAAACCTACTTAAAAACGCATGAAAAAAAAAGGTTAAAAAAACATATTACACATTAGCAAAATAGGCTCAAAACTCATAAAAATTACGAAAACATATTTAAATAACAATAAAATTACTAAAATCAAATCTACTAAGCTCAAAAATGAAATGAAATAAGTAACTTTACTAACCTCGAATGCCTAACTCCTTAAATCTTCGAGTAGAACCTCAGATTTGATGAAAACTTCTCAAAGCGAGCGCAGTGAACAAATTTTCCAAAAGTGGTAAAATGAGGGTGGCCGCATTTATATAGCCACGTGATTTATAGCAGTTCTCCCCAAAACTGCTACATCAACCGTTACAAATCACGAAACCTTGCCTCAGTCTATGTGACACTTTGTGGAACCGCTAGAAACATGCAACCATTTGTAATTTGTAGCGATTATTGCCTCAAAAACTGCTGCAAATAACGAGACAGTTTGTAGTGATTTATAACCACTACAAACATGCAATATTTTGTCTTTTGTAGCGGTTTTTCCCATTCAACCGCTATAAATCCGCTGCCACAAATGTGGCGCCGGCTTGACACCACATTTTGTAGCGGTTAGTATGAACCAACCGCTATTAAGTCACCGCTACAAATATACCGCTAGCTTGGAGCCTACTGTTTATATGATCCAACTGCTACAAATCACTATGGCTTACCATCACGCCATTTAGCACGAGTCATACACCGTTGTAAATTTGTAGCAGTTTGTCTTAAAACAGCTACAAATCATGATATTTGTAGCGGTTTTTTATAATTGCTACAAGTTAATTGCTACTAGAAGGCGATTTTTTTTATAGTGCATCAAGAACCATATATATATACTTCACTTATCTTTAATGTAATACCTATTTATCTAATTTGGGAGATTAAAGAAACACTACTACATAAAACACTTTTAACGTCCTTTTTTTTAGCCCTTTTACGTCCAAAAAAAGAGGGACGCCTATACCAGGAACGTAAAAAAGTCAGGATACAACGTCCTTTAAAAAAGAGACGTCTAAAGTTTTTTTTTTAAAAAACAAAACTTTAGACGTCCCTTTTTAAGAAAAGGGACATCTAAAGTTATTTTTTTAAAAAAAAAACTCGCTTATATTTTTCACTGCCTAACAATTATAACATACAGAAACAAGATCGAACAGTTTTTTATAAACCAAAATATCCTTACAGATTAATATTGGTGAAGGATGATAAATCAAAATGAATCTACAATGAAGATAAATCTAAATCTTAACACAACAAAATACATATACAATAATCTCAGTTTAAAACTTAGCCTATAAAAAGAAAAATTAATTATCCATACCTTTTGGCCACAGTAGGAGAGGGAGGATGGAGGCCAACGGCGGGAGAGGGAGGGAGGAGGAACCAACAGCATCAAAGATCGAGGAAGAATAATGGCGACGAGCTTCAACAATGGAGAGGAAGACGGTAGATGATGGTGGTGGAGATAGAGGAGGACGACTTTCAAAAAAAGAACAACGATAATGAAAGGGAGTAAAAGAGAGAGTTATGGTGGAAAATGAGCTTCAAGAGAGTGATGTCAGTATCAATTTGACTGATATACGTTACCTTTAGACGTCCCTTTTTAAATTTGGGACGTCTAAAGTAAAAAAAAATTGACTTTAGACGTCCCTTTTTCAAAAAGGGACGTCTAAAGTCTAAAAAAAATTTAAAAAAATTAATTTTTTTTTACTTCAGGCGTCCCTTTTTGAAAAGGGACGCCTAAAGTCTAAAAAAAAAAAATTAAAAAAACTAATTTTTTATACTTTAGGCGTCTCTTTTTGAAAAGGGACGCCTAAAGTCTAAAAAAAATTAAAAAAAATTAATTTTTTTTACTTTAGGCGTCCCTTTTTAAAAAAGGGACGCCTAAAGTAAAAAAATTAAATTTTTTTAATTTTTTTAGACTTTAGGCGTCCCTTTTTGAAAAGGGACGCCTAAAGTTACTTAATTCTTACCCTTAATTACAAAAATGCCACCGTCTTTATTTTTTACTTCCTTTTTTAAAAAAGGGATGTCTTTTAGGGACGTAAAATCTACATTTTGTAGTAGTGAAACTGAATAAATTACTCAATTATTATACATGTGATATGATCTCTTCAAGATACTTGTCTATAACATTAGAATGTGTATTAATTTATAAGTTAGGTAAATTAATTTGATGAAAAATAATAAATATAAAAGATAAAATGGAAAAAGGTATTATATTTGAGACCAAATTTCACCCCAAATTAGGTCCTACGTTTAGGTTGTTATAGGCTACTCCCTCTGGTCTTTAATATAAAATATATTTAGAGATTGATTTTGATTTTAAATATAAGACATAGTTTTCATATTTGTCAATCATTTCTTAATTCACCCCTATGGATGTTTTCTCAACCATAGTTAAAGAGGAGTGAGGATAAAGGAATTAAAGAATATAACTAGGGTATTTTAAAATATATATGTCATATTAACTACCTCAACTAATTTCTCTGATCTTATTAAATTAGATAAATATGTCTAATATTAAGCATCAAAGACAATATTTATTATTCACTCTTCCATATAAACTTATTAATTAAGTCCACTAGCTAGCCAACATCATGGTTCATCCACTGTGGAGTTCAAACAAACAATACCGAAAGCTTCTATGTGGAATTTTCTATGGAAACTTAGCTTCACGAGCAATAATATAATATTGATGGGTAACTTTTTATGGCAGTAGTGAATAAGAAGAACCCTAGTGAAAGAGAAACTGGGCTATCACTTTCTGAGACATACAATAATATATATATATATATATATAATCCAAGAGAGATCGAGCTGGCTGGAAAACAACAAGAGAAAAATGAATGATGTATAGTGAAAAAGAGTGACGCTAGATGCGTTTGTGAACAGTGAGTTCCAATTATGATTTTGTTTATATAACAATAACAATACAGAGACCTCTCTCTCATGTGTCAACTTCAGTACTCAGTACTCTCCATCTCACACACACACACATAACACAAGGCGAAGAATTTCCTGCACTATTTCCTGCATGCACTGATGTTTCGCTTTCAAACCGTATTAAGGGGACATATATTTATTTAAAAATAATTTAATATAAAGATATAGATATTGATGATAGGTAGAGACAATGTTTTGGGTTAAAGAGATAGATATAGAGAGTAAGGTCTTCGTGTTCTCCAATTTCAAGTTAATGAAGGTAGCTACCTAGTGGGTCTCTGTGACTCTTCACAGAAACTTTTTATGAAGCAGCAGCGCGAATATAGCATCTTGCCACACATATTTATCCTCACTACTATCAACTACTCTTCTTAATTATTATAGGTAAATATTTATTATTATCTTTAGTGAGTACATTACCAACGTAGAATTGATCTAACAGTATAAAGTCATGTTAGATTCTTTTAGGTCTCGAGTTCGAATCACAGTGAAAAGACACTTGTATCTTGAAGGGGCAGTCTCAAAACCCAAACCGGATAATGGGTGATGATATAAAAAAAAAATCTTTATTATGTACATCATATATATACATATATTGTTTGGAGTAGCTGGGGACCAAATGATGAAATTAATTATTATTCATAGGAAACTTCAATGTTTGAAATTATTTCTAAGTCTGGCAAAAAAAAAAAAGTTATTTCTAAGGATTTTATTTGGTCCTTTTTGTTTAAAAAAAAAATTGAGGCATTCTGAAGTTGAGTGCTATTTTTGGGAATAGTGCACTTCTAAATTTTCTTTATATGTGACTAATAATTTACCAATGACGCATCCTAAAGTTGAGTGAGCTAAATTTGGAAGTTGTAATTATTCCAAATTTTCGTTGTATAACTATTCAATGTTGAAGAGCATTTTGGTCAGCATACATCTATTTTTGAAAATGACTAGGGCCTCTTAAGAATAATTTCAGAAACTAGATAGGTCGAGGTCATGAATAAGTACTTATTTAAAATTCTATTTTTTAAATTAATTATATAATAAAAATAAATTTATTATTTTATTTATATACATAGTATAATAAAAATTCATTTCAAATATATAAAGCATATCTCATTACAGTAAACAAATCATTTATGTTATGTTCTTTTTCAAATGTCGTTTTCCTTTATTTTTAAATAAGGGTATTTTAGGGAAAAACATACTATAACTAGTATAATTAACTAAATTAACTATATTTCTTAATATAATCAAATTAAATAAATGATTCTTATATTAAGACATGAAAAAGTAATAATTAGTTCACGAATGGCATATAATGAATTGCATATCCATCTATTACCCAAGTTTTTCACACATAAGATTTCTCCTAGTGACAACAATTCTAATGGAACAGTGTGTGAGACAGTGAGAGAGAGAGAGAGAGAATTTACTATGATATAATATAAGAAATATTTCATATTTTATTTGGAGAGATAAATAGAAATTGAAGAAGAAAATAGTCTCAATCTTAAGATAGAGGATTTCAGACACACTATTAAATAAGTCTGAGTTTTTTGGGGGCAACATCATTTTCAAATTAACCTCATTCCCGAACAAGCTTATTGACTTTGTAGATAAAGATATGATAATTTTAAAAATTTGATGTAACTTATTTTTAAAAAGTGTTATTTTTAATACTACTTAAATTGTGGTAGAAATATTTTTATGTAACAAGTGATATTTTTGTATGGTAAATTGTTTAATTGATGAAATATTTATGGTTTTTATCAAACAAAATATTCAAAATTGTACAAAAATAAAATTTGGCTCCTGTCCATTATTAAAATGTCTCTTCTTTCTTTTCTCTTCTCTTCTTTTTTTTTTACATTTTATCTTCTTTTAATTTTAAGTGATTAGACTAATTTTTCTATAACTCCATACCTCGTAAATAATTAAGTTATCATAATTCTATCATTAGGACCAATACATGTTAGTTAAATAGTGATTCGATTATAATTTTTTATACTAAAAATGTGTTGAGTAATATTCTTTTTTGATGGAAGTGTTTAGCAATATTTTTGGGGATTGATTTTACCATCCAAATTGATCCATCAACAGAGAATTAAATTGAAGACAAATAATAAAGAAAGCTGCTGAGATTGATAAATAATTGATGCATTCCACACATTTTAGTTCACAACTCCATTCCCCCCCCCCCAAAAAAGTTCACAACTCCATATCTATTAGTGAGAAGATTGAATGAAGAACTTTGTGTTTATTCTTTTCATTAGGGAATCTATACTGCTGACTTAATTAAAGCTCAATGATTATATATAGAAATGAAATTCAAAGAGATCTATGGTCCCACTAATAAGGAAGAGGGGTGTCTCCATTAATTTCATTTTCCATTTACTCTCCATTGAGTGTATCTACCATTAAATCAACTTTTAATGGTTGATATTTACTAATATATAGAGAATATTATTATAATAAAAATCTCCTATGGTAAATCTCAACCTACTAATAATATATCACACTTTGTTAATAAAATCTAAAAAAAATATTACTAAGAACGTTAATTAAGTTGGTTGGAAGCTACTATGTGCTAACTGCTAACTAATTATTAATTAATCAGTAGTGTGGTTTTGAGCTAGACCCGTGTGTGTGTGTATAGTTATATTACTTTCATATATTGAGTGGTTTGATTAACAAACATGAAATATGTTTTTTTTAAAAAAAAGAACATTGAAATTAATATAGAAAAGTATTTGCTAATATTAAAGTGTTTTTTTTTGGTGCACCAAGTTAAAATTTTGTGAAGAAGATATATAACAACAATATGGTCCAGGAAGATATATGGCTAGAATTCGGGTTGGACATGATGATGGGTTCCTGCATGTTGCCTGAAATTGCGGGTTATACACCATCCATTTTAATTAAGGATGTGACTCTTTAATTAAGGATGTGACTCTTCTGTGACCCTCCGATCTTAAATATAAAATTTATTTAATATTTTTTAAAAAAATTAAAAAAATTAAATAAATAATTTTAAAGTTTTGATATTTATTTTTTTAAAAAAATAATTAGTTTGACATATAAACAGATATATAATCTAATGATATACAACATATATTATAATTAAATAATTTATTTTACTTCATTAACCTCTTCAAAAACAGATTAACTAGATTTTATATTTAGAATTGAGTATATCACACAATTTTTAAGGGTAATTTCCTTTGTCTTTCATATAGTCAATCATCCAACCATAGAATCATTCACTAGGACAAAGGGGATTTATTCGCCCTTTTTTCTTTTTCTAGCCCAATGAAAGCGATTGGATCATGATGAATTCTGAAATTATTAAAATTGCTTTAGCTTTTTCTTGTTAAAATTTGGTGAAATTAAAAATTTTATATATGGTACGTACACACATACAGATTCTTTTTGCCAACATATAGTACACGCAGATTCAATCAATGGTTTTGCAGGACACCTTTTTTTGGGACTAAAACATTACCTTTACATATGATATATACAAGATTGTAATAAATGTTAGCAGAGTCAATTACCATTCTCTTACTTTCCCCTAGTATCAAACTTAGTTTGGGCTTGCATTGAAGTGACACAAGCAATTTTTTAAGATTAAACTAGCCATTGCTACTAATAACAGAGAAACATGATAGTAGAAATATATAAATTAAATATAAATATAACTGGTGTGTGCTTTGGCCAGCACTAGACACTGCGTATTAATAAGTGGCAATCACTAAAGTCTCCTAAGAATAAGCAATGTGAGACTTTTACTAGCACATTATATCCAAACATTAAACAAAGTGATTTTTCTATGTGAGGACTTTCGTTTTGACATAATCCATATTATAAATACAACAGCAGATTGCGGGGAGGGACGTAAGCCCACACATTTTTACTTCCATAAATGAAGAGGTTATCTTTAAGATTTGAACTGTAACTTCCAAAATTACATGACAGGAGCTGTACCATTTGTTGCTCCGAGGCTAACCCTCTAACTCACACAACCTCGATCACCAACTGTAGCACATTAAAACCAGCTTGAGAGGATTCCATCACACACACATATATGTACAAACACACCCTTTCACAACTGGCTCTTCAATTATATTATAGTGGAGCTGGCAAATATCACGCAGATATATTTCTACCTATATAACAATTTAAGGTGAAAGTTCTTCAAGAGATCATTTTCATTTGTGTATCCATTACATTCTTCTAACGTTAATTCCATATCCAACATGAAATTAAACAATTGGTCTAAGCTTTCTCCAAACAAATTAGGCCTAGTTTGATGTGTCATTATAAGAGCAACAACTTCTAGCTTTTGCCCATCGCTGCTTCACTGTCACCTACTTGTTCCATATCACTAAAGCACTAATGCCTTGTTCCTTTCATTTTCAAGCTCGTGTGTGTGTGTGTTTTGGCCTCTACGCGTCCAACTTGTAAAAATGTCACCAAATTCTGTGTGCTTGATATGAGCTCCACGTGTTCAAAGGCTTAATTAACCTGTTTCTTATATTTTGTAAAAGGAATTGAATTAAATTCACTAGATGATATCTGACACTCATACCTGCAAAACTTGAATATATATATATATATATATATATATATATATATATATATATATAAAAGAATGAAAACAGACAATTCAAACGTCATTTTCTAACTGGTGCCTTTATTTTTTGTGTAGCACGGCGCACCTCTTTGTTAATTAACTAGTAGCACTCACATACATGTTCCTGAGTTACACACACACATCCTCCGTCCATAATATTAGGCACTTTTAGAAGAATAGGTAGGTCTAAAATATAAGTTACTTATAAGATAATTAATGCTTATTTTTCAGTTTTGTTCCTATAACTAATGCTCATTTTGAATTTGGTCCACTTATTAAATTTTCAAACACATTTTCTAATAAGGTAAAAGGGGAAAATTTTTAATTTATGACATATTTAATGAATTAACTGTCACTTCTTATTATCCGTGAATTAGTTAAAATGTTATATATTATGGACTGGAAGGTGTGTGTGTGTAACTTTTACCTTGTGTGTGTGTGTGTGTGTTTTGAGGTATAGATATATAGAGAGAGTGGAAGAAAACTAGCTAGGAGGTGGTAATTTATGAATCTTAAAAGAAGCCAATAAATTCAGACTTGAAAGCCAAATATCAAGAGTCTTACTCAGGAAGTCACAAGAGAAGTGTGATTTATCATCTTAGTCCTATTTATAAATCCAAATTACCTAATTCACATATACCATTGAAAGTTGGTTAACTTAATAAATATGGACTAAATTGATTTTTTTTAATGTTGCCCTCATTTATGAATGAATATTTTTCATCTTTTTATTCTCTCTCTACCTTTAATAGAGGTAAAATTGTAATACTCTCATTTATTACTTTAAAAATGGAGTTATAATAAGGACCAATTTTTTTTTAATTGAACTTCTAAATAGAATTAGAGTTGTATAAGTTTAAGCGGCTTTCCCATTTATTAAGTTAGACTTTTAGTGAGCGCATCTGATAACTTCAAAAAGGGTTATTTACCGCCCCGGGGGTTTCAAGTGGTTGGTAGAAAGCTAAGTGAATTATTGACTATCCCTCTTACTAGATTAGTCTTCGAATTGAGAACTTCAAAAAGGGTTATTTACAGCCCCAGGGGGTTTCAAGTGGTTGGTAGAAAGCCAAGTGAATTAACGACCCTCCCTCTTATTAAATTAGTCTTTGAATTGAGCTTTCACTTTGTACTTGTGTTCATCCTCAAATAAGATATATATATATAATATATATATATTAATGTGATGATAATGCAAGAAGCCCTAAACTGTAAACACGCCAACCCAAGCAAATGCTGGAATTTGGTAAATTAAAGCCTGAAACAACAACTCGTTTGCTTGGAGCAAGAGAGAAAGAAAGAAAAGTTAAAAATTTACACAATGTGCTCTCTCTCTCTCTCTCTCTCTCTCTATACTCTTTTCTTGTGTATGAGAGAGTGTGTGTGAGTGTGGTGCGACGACACTCTCTTATCTCAAGGGAAGGGAGACAACCTGCAAGTCCAATTTCTGACTCCGCCTTTGCCTTTCTCCTTAAAAAGCCTTTAATTCCTCTTATTGTTTTGCAGGGGGTAATTTCTTCATACTTTTTGCCTTTCTTCTTTTACCTTGGTTAAAATAAATTCATACTTCATTATATTTAATATATGTATATATGCATGCATGCATTTAATTAGTTTTGTTCACATAATTATTATTATTTTTTCAACCCATCAATTGTTATTATCAGTCTTACAACTTGAATATTTTCATATGTAGAGCCAGACGTATATTAATTATTTATCATGTCAAGAGGTACATTATTAATCATCTGTGTATTGAATTGCGCAGATTGTATTATATAGTACTGTTAGTTTGTGTGTTGTGTGAAAGTCTTCGGGACACATTAGCTTGTATAATTTTACAAGTGTAGAACTTATGATAAATTTTAATATAATTACTGATAAAACAAACATTTTTTAAAACTAATACAAATAAATAAAGCATAAAGCCAATAATAAATTATTTGTAGATTGACAGATCAGACTTTCTATACAAGAAAAATAAAAGCATTGTTCAAGTCATTTATGATCAATGTTTTTATTCAAAACTTTTACCTATATATATTGGCTTCGTAAAACTCATTTTTTCTCGTGATACATATATCAACACAAGTTTATATAAGAATTTATCTGTATATATTCTACCGCAGAATAGAATAATTCCATGTCAATAAATAATTATATTCTAAGATAGGATTATTCGAATTGTGTTATTGGAAGAGGTAGCTAAAATTAGTTAAATACAATAAATATATAAAAACATGAATTTTGTTTTCCAACAATACCTCAATTTATGTGTTAGAGAAATAATATATTATATTAAGGGCTTTATTCAAACATGAGCATTAAATGTAGTCTTGACATATTGTAAGTAAGGGTAAAATGGGGAGTTTACAAAAAAAATTTAGACATCCCCTAGCCCTAGCTATTTTATAAAAAAGAATATGACATATCCAAAAATCATATCTTGACACACCAACTTCTATGATATACTCCCTCCAATCTTAATACCAATCCTAATATAAGAATTAGTTGAGGGGTTTGTTTTGATTTTACATATAAGACCTCAATCTACCATATACTTTAAATTTTTAACCTTTTTCAAGTTACCTTTATCAATTGCATATATAAAAGGGATTTTCACCGATACAAATCATGATTATAATGGGTATTTTAAAGTTACACACATTTATTACAAAATAACTAACTTTAATTAATTTTTTTAAGATCTTTATATTTATTAATTATCTAACTCATATATTTAAGAAAGAAATGACTATCACAGATAAAATGTTATTTATAATTACCTTTGTTCTACCTTTTTTGTTTGTTTTTGGTTTGACCTAATCTACCTCAACTTAATTTTTTCCTTAACCTGAAACATGCCTATGGCTATCCATTCCCCCTCATCACCATATCTGATCTCTCTCTCTCTACAGTATTTAACCTTTCCCCTCACACATATAAGCACACAATATTTATATACTGATCCATCACAACTGGCCAAAGAACCAAACCATCCAAAACCAAATTGCCTTGCCAAAGCATTAAACATTTAGCCATGACAGATCCTCGGTCTTGGTTCAACTTCATCCCTCTTCTTCATCCTTCTCATCATCAATCCAATAACGCCTGTAATAATTCCTTATACCCTCAACTTCATGCTCATCAGTACTCAAATAATCACTGCACATCATCATCATCTTCCATTATTCATCAATACCAAAGCTCTTCTAGTTCTTCCACTTTAGACCATCCTCCAAATTCTCCTCCTCTCAAAGAAGCCCTTCCTCTCATAAACAATTTAAGCCTCAAAACAAGTGAACTCTCAAAGAGAGCCCTCGAAGAGGAAGAGGAAGAGGAAGAAAAGAATGAGAGAATGGAGACAGAATACGAAGAAGATGACGGCGAAGATGAAGACGATAGAGAAACTGTAACTGTAGCCCTAGGGATAGGGCTTCCTAATAGTATGAACACTTCATCTTCTTCTTCTTCTTTTCATATGGGGTCAAGCAGGCAGATCTCAAATTGTGTTGAAATGGCTGAAAAAGAGGAACTTGGTTTGGTTTCTGGATGCCCTTTGGAGAGATTTAACAAGGGTCAGTATTGGATTCCAACCCCTTCTCAGATTCTCATTGGCCCTACTCAGTTCTCTTGCCCTCTATGCTTAAAGACTTTCAATAGATACAATAATCTTCAGGTACTTTGGTTCTTGCTATTTCTTCTCTTTTCTTGTTAATTCATCTGGGTTGAGAAAAAGTCCCTAAACTTCTTTTCATAGGGTCTCTCTTTAATTTTTTTTGGCACTCTCATCTAAGATTCATATCTGAACGTGCGCTGTTTGGTCAGTTCTCAGACTCATCACCAGTACTTTAACTAATTACTAGTGCTGTTTTCTTAAACAAAGTTAAATAAATCTAATTCTTTTGAATATATGTTCCATACACACACACACACACACATATATATACTTTTATGTCACCTAGAGCGTTGTGCTGCACAAATGAATGAAAAAGAAGCAAGATAAATCATTAATAACAGCGCCCATTTCAGGATTCGGAGATTTCCTTCTACCAAAATTCAGTTGTCTGTGAGACTCTGAGCTCATTCAGTCTCTCTGAAAGATTTCAGTCTGTAAGCAAAGCACACCTGAACAGTAAAAAAATTAAAAGACTTTGTCTTTGATCAGATGAAAAAGCATGCCTTCTTGGGACCTTGTGAGTCTGTGAAGAAGGGCTATGAAGATTCACTCTTCCTATACCTTTGATATGCAAATTTTAAGAATAATTAAGAAAAAAAAAAAAGTAACGTGAGTGATAGATCGATCTGTGTTACAATGATAACTTTTTTGTACAAATTGTACGAACTTCAAGTTACTTCTAATTTGTCTCATACTTTTCTGGAAACATGGATTAATTAGCTATAGAAATCTATCATAAGAATAACTTCAATTCTCCTTTTGTTTTGAATTTTTTTTACATGAATTTAGCTTTCGAATTCACCTTTCACATTGGTTATATATAAAGAGGAGAGAGATCTCAAATATTTACTCCTCAATGTTGAAATTGGAGAACATTGTCTAAATATTAATTAGATAAGAACTTTTTCAATTTTGACAGTTATGAAAGAAACTTCACACACGCACGCACACGCATAGGTTATTCTTTATGTCTGCCTTGACTTTTCTCTTTTACCCCCCCCCCCAAAATTTTTGACAATAACTAGATGGGTTTCTCTAGCTATTATCTTCATTTTTTTGGGTGAACTTCTCTGGTTATCTTCTCTTTCTAGCCAGGGCAGTTTGAGACCATACAACAATCCATGTTTTAAGAGATAAACATGCTAAACCAAACTTAAAACGCTTCGTTTTCGCTTTCAGCTGCCAATTTGATGGCTTTCACAAAATATTTAAAATAATTGTATCATGGTTGAAGATAATGGAAGAAAATTAATTCATTTAAGCATAAATATTTCTTCATCTAAAGCACTAATTAATTCGAAGTAAATTAGATCTTTTATTGTTCTACATGCATCCAGAAAGAGAGATAAACACAAAGTGCTATTGTTAGATCTTTTATTTTTCTACAGTCATCCTCCTCTCTATTTCCTTTTATCATCTTTCTAGCTATGATATACACAATCACTACTTTTTGATTTTATTAGAACATCTGGCTTCAATTTTAAGTCATACCATCACTACAGGATACACACAATAATTAACCTATAATAATTTCTTAGGGATATATGGAGGTTATCTATCTTTGTTTTTTCCCTTGTAACTAACAATTCAGAAGTTTTCAGTTGAATGAGAAGAAAAGATGAAAAAAAAGAGGAAGCTGTTAATTGGTGGGTTTGTGCAACTTATAACTCTGTGGTAGCTGATCCACTTATAAGTCTGCAACTTTGCTGCATCTGAATCTTAGGTCAATGATGATTTTTGTTTAGGAAGAAAAAGATGATGGAAATATTACATATAAAAATGAGCATTTTAGTTATTTGACTAGTTTAAGGTTTTTAAATGGAAAAATTATAATGAAGTCCTAAGTAAGGAACTTAATTACTGAGAAGTCCCATAATAATAAATGAAGTGTTGTCATTTCTTATTCTATAATTTGTCATTACCTACTCTCCGGTTGTCAGTAAGACTTATGGATAATTAAGTTCTTTTGTTGGGATCTCATTGTAATTCTCCCTTATTTTAAACTGTGACTATCATGGACTATTGCATCTCATTATATATACCATATCACATTATATTCCTTTGGAACCTGCTAAATATAAAAGTTTGAGGAGGGATTTTCTCTCATTCTAAAATGTAAGACTCTTCAATTCACTTTGCATGTTTTATAAATAACTAACTTAACTTATTTTTTTTTAATATCTTTAAATTAGTTATTTAACTCCTACATTTAGAATTAGGAGGAGCATTAATATTGAAGATAAATACTTAGATAAATTTACATTTTCACATTGTCTGTAAATTTATAGATACAAAAGTGTTAGCAGTCAGCTAGCTGCCTCCTTGATATCCTTCATCTCAACCATCCATTTCAGTCAATGGCCACAGACATTTCATTAATCGAAACGATGTTGTTCTAATTCAGGAAATGTTAGTTGTTCATTCATTCCATTCCATTTTCTAATAAATCATAAGGTTTATTGAAGAAAAAGATCAATAAGCATAATGTATACTGTTTGTGCGTGTGGATATATGTTGTCAAAGTGTAATATTTTTTTCATGTATCTAAAAAGTAATTTGTTAGAACTTTTGACTAAATGATGTGTATATATATTGTGTGTGAGAGAGACTATTCTAATACCACTTGTAAAGCGTATAATCCAATAACACTTGTAATACCTGTAGCTATACATATGGTGAGAGAGAGAGGGAGTGAGTGATAGACATAGGAAAACAAATGGGTTGTATAGAATAGAATTAAAAAAATCACGAGGAGAAACAATGTAAAAGAAGACAAATTAAAGTTGCAGTGAAATTTGTAAGATTTTGGAGAGAGCCATTTGTAAAAATCTGTGTGTAGTGTGTGTGTTATCACTATCAAAATCATGGCTAGCTTATATTGTGACAGATGCATATGTGGGGACATGGATCACAATACAGAAGAGGAGCAGATTCTCTAAAGGGGACACAACCAACGGGAATGCTAAGGCTACCATGTTATTGTTGTGCACCAGATTGCAAGCACAACATTGAGCACCCAAGGGCGAGGCCATTGAAGGACTTCAGGACTCTTCAGACTCACTACAAGAGAAAGCATGGCATCAAACCCTACATGTGTCGGAAATGCGCTAAGCCCTTCGCCGTCAAAGGCGATTGGCGGACCCACGAGAAGAACTGTGGCAAGCTCTGGTACTGTCTTTGTGGCTCTGACTTTAAACACAAGAGGTCTCTTAAAGATCACATCAAGGCCTTTGGTCATGGCCATGCTGCTTGTTGCTTTCATGATCAAGATGATGAACCTGCTTCTGAGATTGAACAAGATGGTGAGAGCTAGTTAGCTAGCTAGGTTTTAGTTCTATTTTTAGTTTCTCATGTGATGTGATGATGATATTCCTGTTTCATTTCACAATATATATATATATGCTAGCTTGTACTAATATATAGACTTTAATTCTCCTCTGATGTATGACTGTTGTATGTGACTTTGTCGTAATGTTCTAGGTCGCCTTGTTTTTCAATTGTGTTACTATATGTTTATGCTTGCTGCTTTGGATTTTGTTATCTGTAAATATGTATCTCATTGAATCTGTTGAGATAAAAGTAATATATTCTACTTGGTGACTCATGTTTTATATAGCAATGCCCAGCTAGAAAAGCAGTTCATTATAAAATTAAGGCAAAAGGGCAACTTTAATCTTTTAATTTTATACAAGGTTTTATTTTGGTTTTTAATTTTATAAAATGCCTTTTTTATCCTTTAATCTTAACATCGTTATCTGAGGGGGTTGGCATTGAAATTTTAAATATTGATAAAACATTATCAAATATTGGCACATTACTCCTTTCGGTCTTTTTTATAAATAATATTTTCTCTTTTAGGTATTTTCTTTTTTATAAGTAACAAATCTTTTTTATCTAAAAAAAATTATGTGTCCAATTTTATTCTTATTGAATACATGCCTTTAAAATAATCACCATTAGGAAATTTCTCCATTTAGCATCTGTCTACATTTTTTTTTTTTTTGCCTTCAGCATTTGTCTACATTAAATTATACTTATTTCACATTTTTTTAAATTACTCTTATTTCCACTTATTATCTCTCCACATTAAATTTCCACTCATTATCTCTCCTAAACCCTTTTTATGAATAAGGGTATAATTATAAAAAAAATTACATATATTATATATTTATTGCTTTTAACTAAATTTAACTACCGTTTTCATCTGGATAAAAGTGATAGTTGCTACTTAAAAAAAAGATCGGAAGGAGTATTATGTTTAATTTTTAAAATAACAATAGTTGTTATTAAAAATATAATACTTGTTATTAAAAATATAATCATCATTTGAGGCTGATGTTTCTGTTTGAGGACTATAATACTTTTAAAATTTTTCTTGTCATAAAAAACATAATTTAAAAGTGCATTTTAGACTAAAATTTAAATTAGAGCTGCCCTCTATTAAACCCTTTTTTATTTTTTTTATTTTCGAGCAAACACCCTCTATTAAACCCTACAACTCTAAGAAATAGATCAAATAATAGCGGTGCGATTTAGCGGAATCATAACTTTAAACATTTTGTATAAAAATAAAATATTAAATTAAATTTACATTATTAAAGCCAAATTAAAATTATAAATCATTATATATGTGATATATTTATTTCTAGGATTAATATTGGGCTATTGGCACGATCATTGGACTAAAATGTACTAGTAAAATGTGTTTGTGTCTAAGGGATTGTTGATAATTAATGCAAATATTCACAAAGTAATCATATTTTTTAGTTTCCTGAATGTTTACCTTTGTGATTGAGTGATATTACAGAGTTGGATGATTTATTTTGCAATAGCCAATATGTCCTTCCGTATGTGATCGATATATAGCAAAAGATTTAGTCTTGTACGTAGAAAAGAAAGTAAACATTTTTTATTACCGAAGTTTATGCTGGTAATTTCTCAAGTAAAGTCAGTACATGTTTCGTCCCCTCTCAAACAAAAGCAGTCATTACATTACATGGAAAAAGGGATGAGTTTGATATTTTGTTTATAAGATTATACTGTGTAATTATTAAATTAAATACATGAGTTTCAACTAAAACCATTCATTTTCTATTCAATCTTTCAAAATATCATGTATTTACGACTGCACAATGCATGGTTTCTGCCCTTGTTATATATAATAAAGAAAGTTATACGACTATAATGGAAAATAGGCATTAATTTTTCAAAAGATAATACATTACTCATTATATATGAATATTGATTTCTCCAACTTTGTATAACAAAAAATTTAAAAGAATAAAGGGTAAAATATATAATTATTTATATTATTTTTCAATAGAAAAATAAATAAAAAATTATGCTTCAAAGTAAAACAATGATAAAAATAATCTTCATAGTAAAATAACAAGAATAATATATCGTAAAACTACGAAATAATTAATGGAAAATACACAGAAACGAAAAAAAAAATAATGAATGAAAAAGTATAAGTTCAATTAAAAATAATTAATTTCCTATAAATTAATATAAAATATAAAATATAGGGAGAATTGCTAAAAAAAACCTTACAAACAAATTAATTGCTCATTACTACCATTGCATACGGTGGGTAGTATGTTGCTAACGGGCGGATGATATGTTGCACACAAGGGATGATGTTTGCACTTTCGCAGGGATGCTTTTTACACATATGAATGCTGATTGCACATGATGAATGCTTGCTTGCACATTGGTATCATTTAACAATTAATTTACTTAAATGATATTTTTTTTACCATTTTCCCAATTTATAACAAATTACTGTAATATTTATATTTAGTCACTCTATAAGCCGGTGGTAGGATTCAGTCTCTGAGAGAGAGTCACGGGACCTTCTGGCGATTCCTCTCCCTCTCTTCCTTTCACTTGCTCTGTTTATCTCTGCGACGAAAGGAGGAATTCGAATGGTTTTTGCGATCGGTCTCCCTCACAACCTTCTTCTGCCCAAAGCTTCCCGTGGAAAATTGAAGGTGAAATCGTGCTCTCAGATTCAGATTCAGACCAAGAAACGATGCTTGCGATGCAATACGCTTTACTCTGATCAGGAAAATTCTCCCACTGCTTGCGCTTTCCATGGCCACGCCAACGGTATGCCTTTGCCTCTTTCTCGTCCACTCAAATTCTTACTTCTCTGTTCGTCTCGTTCTCGTCGCTATTCAGGGGCGATTGATTTATAATGCAATCGATCTGTTTCTGGATTTTTGTTTTTGCGATTTCTGATCTCTCTCTTGTGAATTAGGGATTTGAAAACTAACCTGTGAAAACCGTCCACAGAAATCTCTATCTTCGAATATTTGTGGGCTTGGCATCTGTGTCCTGAAACTTATTTGTCTGCTTGTTCGTTTCCATATCTGAATCCTGTTATGGAAATTATGTAAGAATTTTCAACACTACACGAAATTTATCAATTTATAAAGATTCAATGGAAAATAGCGGATCATATTTGCTATGGTCTTAAAGTAGTACCAGCTTCCGGGTAACTCATTCAGTGACCTTCAGCTTGTGTGTGTCATATGGAGTATATTACTGCATCCTATGCTTGATCTAAGGTATTTGGAGTGATTAAAAAAATAAATAAATAAATTAGTTAAATGTATTTATATTTATTATTTTTTTAAAATAATTTATTTTACCTATAAATTATATATATATATATATATATATATATATATATATATGTTATAGTTAAATAATTTATTAAGTTTTATTTATTTTTTGTTTAAAAAAAGACAACTGTGTTTTATAGTACGAAAGGAGTATAATTATGTACAAATATCCAATAACTAAAGCTAAATTGTATCCAAGGGAAAAACTGGCGCATCTATATCCTATCCTTAGGTGATTTTTATCAGTAAAATTTATAATGGAGAATTTTTTAATAATTTTATCAAAATTCAATTAGAATGTCTAATTTTTAATTTGATTTTAATAACTTTAGTGGTTATAGTTTAATAATGTGATGGTACAAGTTATCATGATGTATTATCGGGGGCCGGGGGGGGGGAACAGTTATACCGATATATTGTTAAATTTACCTTTTAATAATTGTGATATATTTGATTAAAAAATATATCATCCCCTGACCTTATATTATGCGGGCCTATGTAGTGGAACTCTATCAGGCTTAAAAGGGAGTCTAAGCAGTTAGATTGGGCTTGAGATTGGGCTGAGGCCCAGGAAAGGGAGCCCATATAGAAAGCTAATTGGGTTGGTTGTTGCACGTGCAGGGGAGAAGGGGCTGTTCTCATTGGCGCCACCACACCAAGGGATAGATGGGGAGTGGACGGACGAATCGGGAGTGATTGTTTACAAATGGAATGACAGAGACAACAGACCCAACACCGGTCGCCGCAATTGGAAGAGACGGTGGAGCTGCTGCGCTGAGTACGATGAGAATGCCTTTCCTTGTCGACGAGCCTCTCATGTTTCTTATGATGATGGTTTCACTTTGTATTAGCTATTTGTCTTCAACCTAGCATTAACATATTGGGTTAGTGACAACACCTCCCGTCACGTCTGTATGATCTTTTATGCATGCTTAACATATATGTGCTTGTTTGAGATTACTTTTTGAATTCAAAAAGTGCTTATTTACGTAAATTGAGACAAAACTCATCTCATATACTTACTTTGAATGCTATAAATCATGATTAGAAATCTGCTTTTAAAAGCTTCAGCCGTTATTTTAAACAAGAACTATAATGATGGCTTTGTTGTATGCTTACCAAAAAAAATGATTTCTAAGGGTATGTTTATGTATTCCTCTTATAGAGTGGAAAACAAACAGTGAATGGCTCATAAATTGAACTATTTGAGGTTACTTTTACATGTACCATAGGTGCATGATCAACCTTTTCATCCTAACCCAACATAAGAATGAAATCATGCCAAGTCCATCATTGGGAGGCTTCCTTTTCTCTCCTCTATATTGCCCTCCCCTCAAGGCCTCAACCAAATACGCCCTACATTAATTAAAAATATAAGGTTAAAGTGTAAAAATATATATGAGATTTTTCTTCAAAGTACACCCAACACCCAATACTTTTTTAAAGGAAAAAATTGACTATAAACTTTTAAAATATGTGTAAAAATACACATTAGCCGTTAGTTTAAATTTTTTAACTGAAAATAGTGACATATAGGATGTCGTGGTGAAAAAGAGAAGTGATTATGTTGAGATGACATCTTGACCAGCTCCACCATAGATTTGGAAGGAGAAAGGAAGAGAGAGGGATGAAGACCATTGAGACCCAAAGCGATGGTGATCCAATAGCAATGCAAGAAGCTCTCGAGAAGGGGGTTTGGTCAACAGAGCTAGGGGAGATGGAGGCCGGGTTGACAGAGCTAAGGGAGACGGAGGTGGCTGTTGCTAGAAGTTGTCGAAAGATGGAAGTTTTGCAGTACCTTTGGGGCTCAGTCGTCTTCCCCCCTCTTCCTTTCTTGTTCCAAATCCAATATGAAGCTAGTCAAGATGTCATCTCCGCATAATTACTTCTCTTTTTCTCCAAGTCCTCCTATATGTCATTATTTTTAGTTAAAAAATTCAAACTAGCGATTAATATGTATTTTTATACATATTTTTAAAACTTCATATTCACTTCTGTCCCTTAAAAAAAGTATTTTGTATTAGGTGCATTTTAAAAAAAAATCTTACGTGTATTTTTACATCTTAACCCAAATATATAATACTATGTTTTATCAAAAATAAAATAAACCCTATGATCTTGTTAGTTAATATTTATTGCATCACTCAGGGTTTGGTAAAATTTTTTTGTATTTCATTATAAGGTTAAGGTACAAATTCATCCATAATATTTCCTCAAAATTGTACATGGCACCATAAAATTTTATCGGCTACAAAAACACACATGAAATTTACAAATTTGGGTAAAAAAGACAAAATTGCTAATTTGAGCAAGGGTTGTTACTTTGTGTAGGAGAAATTTTGTAGGCCCCACAAATATAAAACAACGCATTGTTTGTTCAAATTAACAGTTTTGCCATTTTTACCATACAAGCATACGGACCGCCGATAGTTTAAATTAATAGTTTTGTCATTTTTATCCCATTTTAAAAAATCCATCTCTATTTATGCACATAATAAAATTTTATGGTGTCTGTGCAATTTTAAAAAAAAATTAGGTAAATTTACATCTTAACTATTTATTTTAAATAATTTTCTCACACTATTTTTTATAAATATTTAAATGATATTTCTGAAAAAATAGTTTTCATGACTGTGTTCCAGTTTCATATGCAAAAATGTACAAAATGTATGATTTTCATTTGGCAAAAAGAATGAAAATCTTAAAAAAATCAACCCCTCTATCAAATACGTGGCACAACCTTATTGGTCAGTGAAGCAGCCACGAGGGCATCTAAAGCTTACCACTGCCTATCCGCTCTTCTCCGTGGATTATTCGGATAATGAAACGAATGGAAAGTACGAAACACATAAATTTCCACCTCTCAAAGGGATATCGTTTCCCCCATAATCAAGACCACCATGGCCACCATCTTCTCACCACCGCCAATCTCCTCCTCCGCCTCCGCCGCCGCAACAACCACCCCCTCATCAAAACCTTCTCCGTCATCCAAGCCTCTCCTCCCCATTTCATCCTCCAAACCACCGCTAACCGCCGCCTTAACCGCCGCCGCTATTGCGACTGTACTCACTACTACTCCTCTTCCTTCCTTAGCAGATTCCTCTACCAACTACCAATTATACTACGGCACAGCGGCCAGCGCCGCCAATTACGGCGGCTACGGCGGGAACTCCAGCAAGAAAGACTCTGCCGAGTACGTCTACGACGTCCCCGAGGGTTGGAAAGAACGCCTCGTGTCGAAGGTCGAGAAGGGAACGAACGGAACAGACAGCGAATTCTTCAATCCGAAGAAGAAATCGGAGAAAGAGTACCTCACTTTCCTCGCCGGATTCCGCCAATTAGCTCCGAAGGACACAGTTCTGAACAATCTGGCGTTATCGGACGTGGAATTGCAGGATCTGATTGCGAATGCGGATAGCTTGACGTCGGAAGAGAAGAAGGACGAGAATGGTCAGATCTATTATGTGTATGAGATCGATGGTGCTGGAACTCATAGTTTGATTTCTGTGACGTGTTCGAAGAACAAGCTTTATGCCCATTTTGTGAATGCTCCGAACCCGGAGTGGAACAGAGATAAGGAGATTCTGAGGCATGTTCATGAGTCTTTTAAGACTGTTGGGTCCTTTTGATCTTTTGATTCTTGAGTTTGCCTCTGGTAATGCGTGATATTCTGCATGATCAACATGTTTGTTGCTTGCAATTCTGCTGTCTTAGTTTCAATCTGAAATTGAAATTGAAATTAGCACAGCCCGTTTATAACCAGTGTCCATATGTAATATATGAGAACTATGAGCTGCTTTTTTTTTTTTTTTTCCCAACGAGAAGTCTGAGCTATTATCACTGCTCTGATGTATCCTGAGATATGTTCACTTTAATTAACTTGCATTTCTCTATATTATGCAGTAAGTTTGAGCCACTTGTGTTGATTTAACTATCTAATAATCATGGCCAAAATAGAGAGCTAACTCTTATGCTCACGCATATTGATCAATGATCTCATTGGCATGGATCAGATACACACTGATCATTAATTTTTTGGGCCAATCTCATGAATCATTGTTTACCTCTCAACATTCAGGTGAGGGTATGTTTAGTTTGAAGAGGGGAAGGAATTGGATTGAATTTTTGAATGGTAAAGGAGCTTACTCTTATTTCTTTTCTCTTTTTATTTTTTGTTCTTATTATAAAAGATCCCCTTTCTATTTCTCTAACAGACTAAATAAGATAATGATTGTGTTTGAAATAATAGTGAGAAAAATGGTTTATTTGTAATCTGATTTATAAAAAAGTTAGATTGTATAAGTGATTTATGTTTAGAATGACGATTAAATAAGTACTTTTATAAAAATGAAAAGGTGTTTGGATTGATTTGGTTTTTATATAAGTGACTTTTGTGATATTTAAAGAAAAAATTGTAAAATTTATGAAATGTGAAAAAATTAATTTGAGAAATTTGGCAATGATAAAATACATTATTAAATTATAATATAAAAATACAAATAAATTAAAAATGATGCGAAGTTAAATTTGACAATGATAAAATACATAATTAAATTACAATATAAAATGCAAATAAATTAAAAATGATACAAAATTAAAATTAATAATGATAAAATGTATAATTAAATTATAATAAAAATATAAATAAATTATATAACTAATCAGAAAAAGAAGAATCACAATAATTGGTTAGAGTCTGAATCATTACACAAACAAGGAAACAAAGAGCCAACCCTGAACATGAAATCAGAATTTTGCCTGTGAAGTACATATCATTTAATCATATATTTATGATTTGCTTATCTCTGTTTTGAACGGGATTCAGAGTCCGCTAATACTGTAGATTCTGATAAGAACATTTCAACTATTTATATGGTTTGAAGTTCAAGTGATTAAAGGTAAAAAAAAAAAAAAAAAAAGTTCAAGTGATTCCTCCATCATCAACGGTACATTCTCAGCATTCATTTTTAATTCTATTTGGGATAATGATTTACAGCCTTAAAATAGAGTGATAATGATTTACATTTGTTGAGAATCTTAGGATAGTATTGTACCTCAATTCTCTCCCTAATTTCCTCCTTGTTTTTCTCAATTTTTGTTAGTGTTTACTTTTATGTCCCCCTTCTTTATGTATATAAATAGGTAGTAGTCAATCCTTCTAAAGATATGGACTTGTATACACTTATGTGAATGTATTTATTTCTCTCTCTAGTTTACATGGTATCAAAGTCATGGGGCTCTCTGAAAATTTCCAGAATCCGGCGAATCTTTGAATTTTCCGGCGACGAATTTCTAGATTCCGGCAAGTTTTTTGAATTTTCTGACAAGGAATTTTCATACTCCTGCGAGTTTTTGAGTTTTTTGGCAACGACACTGTTCATCGGGGGCTCTGTTTCGTATTGTTCACCAATACTGTTTTGGTACTGTTCATAGGACTATTCATTGTTGTTCACCATTCCTGCAAGGTTCTTAAGTTTTCCGGTGATTTCGGAGTTTCCTGCGAGCTTCTTCTTTAGTGTTCCAACGTCTTCTCTGACTATAACACCACAACATACTCCTTAGTTGGCTATTTGTGTGTTATTCTAGTGAGCTTGTGATTTTTTCTGTGAAGCTCTTGAGATTTCATGCGTCTATTTTCAGTTTCCGACAAAGTTACCCAGTTCCAGGCGAAGGTACTGTTCATAGATTCCTGCGGTTGAGCTTTTCTGGCAACTGTTCTTATGCATTGTCTCTTACTGTTCACGGACTGTTTGGGTACTATTCATCCACAGTTTCAGATTCTTGGCACCTATTCTTCCAAGGTACTATTTCATAGTATTGTTTGTCACTGTTCATAGTCACTATTGTGGAACTGTTCATCGAGGTTATTGAGTTTTTCGACTCCTGTTCTTCCAAGGACTATTCATAGTTATTGTTTTGTCTGTTCATAGTCACTATTTGGCACTGTTTATTTCACTGTTTGTCTCTATTCATCGCGTATGAATTTAGCGAAGTTCCCAGTTTTTTCAGCTTCTGTACTGTTCATCGGGCTGTTCACTATTGTTCATCAGTGATGTTCGCTACTGTTCATTCACTGGAAATATTCATAGGTATTGTCGGTACTGTTCGTAGATGTTGTATCATTGGTAAGGTATTGTTCATCGACACAGTGTATTGTTCTGTTAACAGTGACGAGTTTGGTACTATTCCATGACTAGTGACCATGACTTGTCACTGTTCATAAGGGGAGAGTGCGCGCGCGCGCCTCGGTGAGGCCTTCTTCTGAGTTGTTTAGTCTAATATGAGGTATTGGGTGTTTAGTTGCTATTCCAATACGAGGTATGGGTGTTTGGTTGCTATTCTCTTTGGTTTCAAGGTGGTATTTGGTTGCTGCACTTATTTTCTAGTAGTGCTTCATTCTCCAACATCGAGCCCTCATTCCCGGTGTGTGTAGGCCAGTTTCTGTGTCGAAGGTTGCGTTGTGAGATTGGGTTCAGTTGTTTCTACTATTTCAGCACCATTGGCATTTCATTTCGTGAACATTTACTTGTTTCTAGTGGTTGGGTTCTTCGTTTGTTACGTTTTCGAGTACATTCGTGAAGTGCTCTTTGGGTTTTTTTGTCTTGGGTGTCGTGCTTGTGGTTGTCTTCTGTGGTTCTGCTTGATTCAGTTTCAGTTTTAGGGTATGGGTTTATCATTCCAAATCATGAGTTTGGTTCTTCTTGATTCAGGTTGGTTACTTTTGTGTGTTGACATCTGTTGTGCTTTGCGTCTTCCGTTTGTTGGCTATTCTAGGCAATTATTTGCTGGTTGGTGGTCCTTGTGTGACTTGTTCGTTCTTTGCCTTCGGTGAGGTGTTTCGTTTGGTGTGTGTCTCTAGTAAGACGTTTAGAGAATTGTTTGGTCCCTGGTGAGACCGTTTGGTGTTTGTCTCTAGTGAGATGTTTAGAGTATTATTTGGTCACTAGTGAGACCATTTCGTGTTTGTCTCTGGTATGACGTTTAGAAAATTGTTTGGCCCCTGGTGAGACAGTTTGGTGTTTGTCTCTGGTGAGACGTTTGGAGTATTATTTGGTCACTGTTGAGACCGTTTGGTGTTTGTCTTTGGTGAGATGTTTGGAGTATTGTTTGGTTGCCTTGTGAAACCGTTCATTATTGCTTTCGTCGCTTGTAAGATCGTTTGTTGCAACTTCTACTCTGGTTTAGTACTCTTTGTTGTTCAAGCTTTAGGAAATGGATTATTAATTTCTTGAAGATCAGCTACTGCATGTGCAAGCTGCTTCCAGCTTGAGGGGAAGTGTTGAGAATCTTAGGATAATATTGTGCCTCAATTCTCTCCCTAATTTCCTCCTTGTTTTCCTCCTTAATTTTTGTTAGTGTTTACTTTTATGTCCCCCTTCTTTATGTATAAATAGGTAGTAGTCAATCCTTCTAAAGATATGGACATGTACACACTTATGTGAATGTATTTATTTCTCTCTCTAGTTTACAACATTCTCCCACTCACGCAGCAAATTCCTGCACTCTCTCTCCCTCATTTTTCATACACAGTCTCTCCAACCTTCCAATCAACACTAAATTTTAAGTACATTATATTGGCCTAGAAGAATCAACAAAACTCAATTGCCATGAAGCGAGCAGAGGAAACCATCCTAAATAAACACACTAGAAATTGGAATGCGTCAGCGCTGACAATATATGCGAGATTTAGAAACTTAACCCCAAAAAATGAAGCCTATAGATCACAACAGAATACTCAAACCAAACTCAAGCCCACGCATGTTGAAACAGAGCACCTACGGAAATGATGGCCAGAGATTTCCTACGTGAAAAAACACTTACAGGATAACGATGAAGGGGAACACATGTCCCTTTACCGCCGACCATTGACAAATTCTGAACTTTAGGTATAGGGAGAGGGGTTGGTTGTTGAACATACCTTACAAGAAAACAGATCACATATACTCTTGAGCAGATCGGCCACCACACAAGGTTCAACTGGAGATGGAGACTTAAGGCCAGCTGAAACAGAGTACCCTTGCTTCGATCTGCGACCCACTACTGAAGCCTGTCCAAAACTGGAGGGAAACGGAATTCCATGGCAGCTAGCGGATGGCAACTGCTAAGCCATACCAAACCGAGACGAGGAAGAAAAGTATACCCACACCAGATGCCAAGCCAAGATCGACCTCACACCACCGTTGAATCATCGCCACAACTTAGGTTCACGCCGTCGTGAGATGGAGTTCAAGCTGAAGGTTGGAGGAGGAAAAGAGATCCCAATACCTATATGCAGAACTGAGAGAAAGAAGAGAGAGATATGGATTGGTAAAAAAAATTTAAAAGCAATGGAAACAAAATGCTGAGGCAATAAGCTCCAATTCCCAGCTTATAGTAAATCGGACGTTCGATAGACAAACCAGATGCCAAAAACGTTGAACCAAACAAATGAGTTTGGACCAACAAAATCCCATTGCCAGATTGGGCCAATATCGTGCGATTGGACTGATATATCGCTGTGCCAAACACTCTGAATATATTGCCTTTCCTCTCCTTAAACCAAACACACCTCAAAATTTGTTTATGGGCCTCGGGCGGTTGTTCCTCTTGATTCAAATTTTTTAACCAAAAAAAAAGTCACATAAAACATAAGAATAGATGTTTATCCTTCGTCCTCTCCTCGGAAGTGACAATTTTTTTTTGAATTGCAGGATCTGATTGCGAATGTGGATAGCTTGACGTCAGAAGAGAAGAAGGACGAGAATGGTCAGATCTATTATGCGTATGAGATAGATGGTGTTGGAACTCATAGTTTGATTTCTATGACGTGTGCGAAGAACAAGCTTTATGCCCATTTTGTGAATGCTCCGAACTTGGAGTGGAACAGAGATAAGGAGATTCTGAGGCATGCTCATGAGTCTTTTAAAATTGTTGGGTCCTTTTGATCTTTTGATTCTTGAGTTTGTCTCTGGTAATGGGTGATTTTCTGTATAATCAACTTGTTTGTTGCTTGCAATTCTGTTATGTCTTGGTTTCAATCTGAAATTGAAATTAGCATAGCCCTTGTTTATGACTAGTGTCCATATGTAATTTATGAGAAGTCTGAGCTATTATCACTGCTCTTACTATATATCCTGAGGGGTGTTCACTTTAATTATCTTGCATTTCTCTATATTACGCAGTAAGTTTAAGCCACTTGTGTACATTGAACTATCTAATAATCCTGGCCAATATAGAGAGCTAACTCTTTTTCTCACGCGTATTATTACTTTTCTGATATTAATCTCATTGGTATGGATAAGATACACACTAATCATTATTTTTTTAGGCCAATCTCATGATCATTGTTTATTTATGGACCTCAGAGTGGTTTTTCCTCTTTATTCAATTTTTTAACAATAAATAAATAAATAAAAGGTCACATAAAACATAAGAATAGATGTTTCTCCTTCCTCCTGTCCTCGCAAGTTACAATTTTTTTTGGATGGTTCTTGCTTCTTATCCTTTTTAAAAGCCACACTTTAGCAACGGGGTTGGATCGAGTGGAAAGGGTTAGTTTCTCATAAAATAGAGAATTAAGATTTGAATCCCTGCTTAGAGAGGTTCCCACATTTAGTGCCTAACAGTACCTCCAACAAGATTACTTCCAACAAGAGGATACCTTTTATTTGGCAAAAAAAGGGATTAATATAAGTTTGGTTCTTATAATTTGCCTTATTTTGGTTTTGGTCCATATAGTTTTAAACCATAAGTTTTGATCTCTGAAGTTTTATACCGTTTATAACATCAGTCCCTATAGTTTAATAAGGACATAGACTTTAAGTTAACGGTGTTAAGTTACTAATTTGTCATTAACATTGTTAATTTTTGCTCACATGACATGTTGATTGGACATTTGGTTTAAATTAAAAAAAAAATTACATTTTTTTACCCAAGTTTATTACTTTTAACCATTTTTAATTAACTTTTAAATTGAGATTGAATTATTTGTAATTTTATATAGTATTATTTAAAAAATTAGATGGAGTAATAGATAAAACTAAAATCTTCATAAGTTACCAACCATGAAACTAAGCCCCCGTTTGGTAGCATGGATTTAGGGAGAAGGAAGTGGAAGTGGAAGTGGAAGTGGAAGTTAGCTTATTAGATGTTTGGTGCAAATGAAGTAGCTTCTTAGTGGAAGTGACTTCCGTCAATTGTGACTTCTATCAAAATTGATGGAAGTCACTCAATCCTGAGAAGTGGCTTCCACCTCTCATTCCTTCACACAATTTCCTTACTTGCCCTTCCCTTTTCTACTGTATTTTTTTTTTTTTTCCAGAAGCTGCCTTCGTTGTCCTCAACCTCAGTCGTCACCGCCAACCTCCGTCACGACCATCCCATCTTCTTCAACCTCTATCGCCACCACCGCCACTACTCTCCATTGCTCCTATATCGTCTTCTTCAACCTCCGCTGCTCCCTCCCTTTCGTCTACATTCGTCGTCATCCCACTCTCTTCGATCTCACTTCGCTTTGATATCGGCGAGGATGGAAGAGATTTGCAAGCTCCAATCCTCATACCGATCCACAACCTCCATCTCTGGGTCAACAACCTCCGATCCACAACCTCTGTCTCTGTTTTTTATTTCTGGTTCCAATCCACCACAAACGAAATATTTCTTTACTTGTGGGGGTTTGATTTCTTCTTTTTGTTGTGAAATCTGATTGTTGATGGTGGCTGCCGATAGATTTCACAGTGATCGCCGGTTGCTCTAGGGTCTTGAAGTTGTTGGAGGAGGGGCTTTTTTTTAATAAGGGTAGTTTGGTCATTTCATATTTAAAATAAACATATAAATTTAAATTTATACCATACTTCCATGATTATACCAAACACACTTTTATCCTTACTTCCACTTTCATTTCCACTTCTAATTCCACTTCCAACTCCACCTCCACTTCTATAAAAAACTCTTCCATGATATCAAATGGGGCATAAAGGTGTATTTGGATTAGCGGTGATAGAAGTGATCTTTTTTTTTCAATTTGATTTTTGTAACCATAAGATTAGGTAAAAATTAGATTGTGTAATGTAATTTATATTTGGATTGATTTTTGAAAAAATAAGTTCATAAACTAAAAATTGTTTAGATGATTAATGCAAAAGTAAGTTTATATGTAAAATGACTGAAAAAATATGATTTTAATAAAAATAAAAAGTGTTAATGTATTATTGAGAAAATTTTGAAAAATACTAAATCACTTAAATTTTAAGAAAAATTTGAGAAACCCCCCTTTAAGAATTTAATTGGTCATAATGACCTCAATTAGAGCGTTTATATTCTTCATATATATAAATTTATTAAGTTATTTACGCCAATTAAATTTTTAATGTGGGAGTTTGTCCTGACTTCCCTTAAATTTTATTATTCATTTTTTTTCTTTGAATACTTTTATAAATAAATATAAAATTGGACAACAATCACTATTAATCTTTAAGTGAACTTATATTTAGAACCAAAATTTTCATCTACGATTAGATTTATAATAAGAATCAGAATTTTATTTTAATAAAAGAATATGGGACCGCTTATCTTTTCTTCATGAGTCATTTTCTTTTCTCTCAATGATAGAAACTTTTTTTCTCCCAACGGTGGAAAAGCCAAAAGCAAAAAATTTTAGCTTATGGCCTACAACAACTTTTTCCTTTAAAGCCCCAATTGTCCCATCACCAATCCATACATAGCCTCAATTGTCCAATCCTATTTTCCCCCTAATTGTATGTTCATGATGGCCAAACAACATCCCAAACACACCTAAGAATACAATAATTATTATCTCAACATATGAGGTCCACCACATGGAACCCAAGTTATCATCATATTCTATTAATAATCGAATCCTTGAATAAATTATTAATTAAAAGAGTTCACTTTAATAATTTTATTGAATGTTTTTTTATCTTTATAAACTCATTTCTGCAAGAGTTTATTCTGGTTGATCTACCATTGTCACTAATAGCTGGTGAGTGCTGGTGCCTTCTGTGATACCTTATTTCTAATAGCCTCATATAAGTATAAATGAGTAGTGAAATCTATTGTGAAATCAAGATTTGACCCTGGACTATCCAAAGTTACAAAACGTTTATAAATCATCGCTCTCAACTCAGGATTTAAACTTAGGGTCGAGACGGTTTTTTAAAAGGTAGAAACTTTTCTATCATTCCACAAACCTCACTACGTCACTAATGACGCATTGGCTCTTAATTTCAATATATCAGAGTACATGAGAGTGTTTTTCTTTTAATTAAACTATAACTATTCTCTGCTCATACTACATTCATTCGTTCATGTACATATACATCAAATGTATAACTTTTCATAAAATACAATAACCAAAGTATTTACATCGATACAAAAGATAGTGCCTTGCACTATGCTCTCCACCTCACCTTCATATCTCCTCCGTGCATCTTTTCATGCATCCTTCACCTATCTAAAATGGTTGGTTGGGAGAAGTGAGATTCGAGAGAATCTCAATAGTAAACAATATCACTATGCATGCAAGATATATATGAATGCATGACATGCTTTCCTACACAACTTCATGCCAACATAATGACATATTTGCATGCTCAATGTTATAACATACATATGGTCATTGCATAATATAACAGAGCTTCAATCCAACTATGCTCAACACAAATAGGCAAAGCAATCACATAAATCAATACAAAAACATACATATCAAATACATGCAAGCTAGATAAGTTCACTACCTTGTGGATCAATGTCCTTCCTTTGTTACCTCTTCTTCCAACCATTGAGATCTTCTTGAAAATTCTTTCATTCCTCTTCTTTTTTGACTTCTCAATGGCCCTAGATACACAATCACATCATTAGAGCCATGATTATGAGTCATTAGAAGTGTATATTAAGGCCCAAGAAGCTAGGGAGGGCTAAATAGGTCAATTTCCCTCAAAAATATGAAATCCTAAAATTTGGGGGTTTTGGCCGCGGCCAAAATCAGGTTAGAAACATTTTGGCCACGGCCAAGAATCTTGCTGTTTAGAATTTCACCGTCCTGATTCTTGGCCGAACTTGTAAAAATCATAACTAAATGTAAAAAAATCCAAATGAGGTGCTTCCAAGTTCTATGAAACCCTCTTTAAGTCTAATTTTAGTAATAAATATATTCATAAGCTAAATGTGCACACATAGGTATATAATTCTCATTTATTGGATACTACTTTAGAATTACCCAGTTTTTCATAACCAAACTTTGAAAAATCATAACTCCTAGTGTACTACTCCAAATCCTTCATATTACATATAATTTTAAAGCTAATTATGTTTACTATTAATATGGAAAATTTCATAGTCATTGGACAAGTTTTGAACTTTTAAAAACTACACACAACAACAGTGCTTCAGACAGGGCAGATTAACACTATGAACAATCTTACTTCATAAATTCCCAAATTCATATACAAGCATCCAAAAATCATGAACACTTGTATTTTTACACAATTTTGCCTTCTAAAGCCAATGTGATCATCAAAATTACCAAAATCCAGCTCCAACAGGACAAAAATGCCCTAGGACAAAATTTGGAAGTTAAAGAGAAACATGGATTTTCTTGATTCTACTTAGTTAAACACTTCCTTTTCACTTATAATCCCATGATTAACCACCCAAACACCTAATGAACATGATCATGAGGATTTGGGCAGCATAACCCCTTAGGGTTTCATCTTTCCATTTACACAAAATTAACAACAACAAGGCAATATCTACAACAACCACCATAACAACAACATATACCACAAGAGGATCAAGTTTATGAGATTACCTCTTGATTTCTTGTTGTTTCTCTCTCTAAAATGTCTGACCTCTCTCTCTCTCTCTCTCTCTTCTCTTGAGATTTTCCCTTCAATCCATGAATTTGATGAAGTAGAAGAGATTAGGAGAGGTTATGGAGATATTAGGAAGCTTAAATATCAAGATTACAACTTCCTTACCTTAGTTTTGGAAGAACCCTAGCTCCTTGTTCTTGAAGCTCCTTCACGTTCTAGCTCTCTCTTTTCCTCTGTTGGATCAGTTTTTGCACGATAGTGAGAAGAGAAAGATGAAGACAAGGGAGTTTTAATGTTTTACTCAAATTGCTTTCCATGTGCTTACATTTCATTGGTTTATATATTGACTTTCTTGTCAAATTTTTATTTCCTCTTTCTCTCTTCTAGCATCCACCGAAAACACATGAGAAATGAGAATGAAATATTGGTATTTAAATTATCCCATTGCCATCTTGTAATTTGTTGACCAAAGTCTTTGACTTTTGACTATTTGACATTTCTTGATAATAATTCACCAAAATAGGTTTATTAATTATCAAGTAACTATTTCCCTCTTTTTAATTTCTATTTAATTGAAATTATTGGGAATATTAGGGAAAAATAATCATTTCTTGTCTTATGGCAAAATTACCATTTTGCCCTTATATTTTATTCCATTTTCGCACTAAATGCAAAACTTGGTAGAATTTTTATCAAACTTTGAAAATTCATATCTAATTATGTAGATATCTAATTGGGGTGGTTCCAAAGGCTATATGACCCTTATTGAGTCTATTTTTAAGAAAAAATATAACATTTGACCAATTGTAATCTCACTCTTTCCAAAATTTTAATCTTTGGAAGCCGCCCCAGAAAATAGTTAATTTCACTGGGCTAACTTCAAAAATTCATTTCTCTTTGTGTACAGCTCCAAATGACTTATATGACCTATCAAATTAAATCTTGATAAGTATAATTTGACTTTGGAAAATTTCATAATTTTTCAACATTATTTACCTATTGAAAAATGTTACATAATCACCACTGTCACACTGGGAATTTCACCGGCAACAACACTACTTTGTGTTCCACTTTATTATATTGTGTGTGACTTCTAATTGCTTTGTTTTGTCACTCCCAAACTCTTTAATTCACCATAATATTCGCTTTAATATCCAAGGATATAAAATAATTTTGGAAAATAATATCATGTCCCACTAAGACATTTGATAAATCGGGGTTTAGCAGTCCATTTAATATAGGCTTAATCTCAAGCCTATTCTCCCAAAATTTAGGATATTACACCTTCAATAGAGTCGGTAAAACAGGTTGAGTCCGTCGCGCTAGCCCGTTTAGGTTCTGAATTTATAAGGGCAATGTTTAAGATTTTTACCTCAAAAGTGAAAGCGGCATTTTTCTTATAGGGCCGAAGGCCTAAAAGAGCCGTATATTTTTTTTATTTTTTAAAATTATTTATATGATAATAATATTATTAATTTTTTTATACTTTGTTAATGTTATTACAAATATTTAGTTGTTATTATCTTTTTTAGAATTAAGTTTCATAAGAATATCTTGTATTAAGAATCCTAAAAATTAAAAACTTATAAAATATATTTCTTATTTTATAAGTATTCTTATCAATTTTATATTTTTTGACTTATTTTCTAGTGATTTTTTTATTTTATATCTTGTGTTGTTTAGTTTGTTGACTATTTATATTTTTCAAGACATACTTATACGAAGTATTTTAATTTTGTTAAGTCTTCTTATTAATTATTTGTAATTGTGGTATGTGGATAATAATTTACCTTTGATTATGACTTAGTGACTATGTTTGTTTGTTGTATGATGTATATCGTTTACACCCTAATTTTGACAATATTTATGTGTTAAATTAGAACTTTCATTGTTGTAATTTTTTTTTAAAAAAGTAAAAATTGTTAAAATAGCTTCGGCCTTATAGGGCCGACCCTGACCCTTATGCTCATGGGCTGAGCTTCAAACAATTATTTTTTATTTAGTCGTGCCTAAAAGGGCTTGACCTAAGAAGGGCCAACCCTTTTTACTAGCTTTAGCCTTCAATGACATTCTTTCCATGTCTCTACCATTGTCACCTCAGCGCTTATTTGGAATGACAACGGTAAATTTTAAAAATGGCTTTTCAATTATGATTTATGGTATGAAGTAAATATGTAAGAGGAGTTTTGTCTCGATTTACGTAAATACACATTTTTGAGATTCCCAAACAAAACGATCTTTTCTATCATTTTCTCTTCAAATAATGTAACTCCAACTTTGTCTTATAATCCCTTCTATCCATTTTATAAACAACTTTTATCCTTATTACGTAAAATGAACTGACAGTTAAGATTAGTTAAAAACAATAAATGTTTCAAAAATGTCATATTTCTTTCAAATATGCCTTTATTTATGAAAAGAGTATAGGAGAGAGAATGAGTAATAAATATAAGAGAGTATAAGTATAAATTATGAGAGAGAATATGTAATAAATGAGTAAATGAAAGAGAATTAGTAGTGAGTGGGGATAATTAATATAAAGATGTATATTTAATAGGGGTAGAAAAAGAAAAAGTAATTTAAATTTTGAGATAGGAGAAAATTACTTATAAAAAATATCAACTCCAAGAGAAAGAAAATTGCTTATAAAAAAACTGAAAGAAGTATATATTTATTACAAATCTTATTTCTTTATACAATTATAAATTTATCTCAACATCATTATTCTAGCCACCTCACTCTATGCTCACACAGTTCCTAGTTAAGTGAGTGGTTGGATATCAATTAAAAAAAGTTTTTTTTTAAAAAATAAAATCATAGTTTTATGAAAAAAATTGTCAAACACCCATATTTTAAAAGAATCACTTTTTTATCCCAAAATCATGATTTTGGATATAAAAAAGTACTTTTTGAATCAAACCATGGTTTTATGAAAAAAATTTCAAACACCCATATTTTAAGAGAAGCACTTTTTTATTCAAAAACCATGGTTTTGAATTTAAAACTGTGGTTTGGGAAAAAGTTTTTTTAAAAAAAGTTCTCTTTCCTCTTTCCCTTTTTTTTTACTTTTTTTTATTACAACATGGCAAGTGATCGAACACATGCAGGGGAGGGGGCAATGACCCTAAGGGCCATTGGGTGACCATTACACCACTAGTTGCATGTCTCCTTCCTCTTTTACTCTATTTCTATATTTTCACATTTTTCCTCTTCCTCCCCCACTCTCTAGATTCCCCATTTCTCTTTTTCCTTTCCATAATGACCTTTTCTACTTGTGAGTTTATTGCATGCCTTTTTTTTTGCCGTTGGACAATTTTTTGATCATACACACACACACACACACACACACACACACACACACATATATATATATGTTTGATCTATCTTTTTATATTACATAATTGACTAATGTTATAATTTTAATTTTGTAGACAAATTTATTTCTTTTTTAGTATTTATTATAAAATTTAATGTGAAATAATACATAAACTATAATATTATCCTTTATATATAATTATTATAAAAGTTAATGTCCTTTTTTGTAACTTGATCATTAAAAAAATGATTCTCAACACAATACACAAACACTATCATTTTATCAAAATTACTTTTTTTCCTATAATCTATTATGCTCAGAATCTATTTAAAAAATTTCATTTTTTCTTTAAAAACTATTCTCAAAAGCTAATCCAAACACTTCCATGTTTGGTATAGCTTACACTTATTTTATAAGTGCGATTCACGTAAGTCGAGATAAAACTCATATCACATACTTATTTTGTATACCATAAATCACAATTGCAAAACACTTTTAGAAGTTACAATCGTTATTTCAAACATCCATTATAGATCGTAAAATCACTTTTAAAAACTTAAAACAAACCGACAGTAAACCTTACAAATTAAACAATGTTCAAAGTAAGCCAAGCTATTGACGCAAATCCACCCTCAACGGACAAGGCAGTACTGCATTCAGGAGGTGGGTTCTGTAATTCACATACCCTCCTCCTCCTTTAGATGATGAGCTTCTTTCTTCTATAAGATAATTAGTGTGTTTGGTTAGGCTGATAGGAGGCCCATAATTGCTGATGTGTTTACATACTTTCCTCTGTGGCTTTGGGTGGGCCAGTTTCCAATGCATAAGAAATTGGAATATGAAATGAAATGAAGCACTTCTATTATATGATGAACACACTGATTTAATACTCTAAATTTATATAACATGCATTTTTATTTCTTAACCAAAAAAAATCCTTCTAAAAAGGGAAAATTAAAAAAAATATTTAAAAATAAAAAAACAAATTAATATAATAAATTTATCAAATTTCAAATCAGTCAGGTGTCAGTACGGATGAGGAATCCAAGATTTTGGAATTTCCGTGAAAATATAATTTTATCCTTCAGCTCTCCCTTTTAAAATTTCTCCGAAAAAGACAATTTTGCTCCTCAGCTCTCGCTCCTTCTCAGCTCGGAATAACAACACCGAGTTCTTAATTAACAACACGTAATCTAAAATACAGTGTTGTTAATATAGAAATTGGTATCATTATTGGCCAATAAAACTTGTGAATTTCAAATTTATCCCTAAAATTGTTAATGGAGAAGATAATGTTGTTAATTAAGAGTCCGGTATTGTTATTTCGAGTTAAGAGAGAGGGAGAGCAGAAGGGCAAAATTATCTTTTCGCCGAAATTTCAAAATTCCAGATTTCTCGTTCGTACTGACATCAAACTAATTTAAAATTTGATAAATTTACTGTACTGATTTATCCTTTCTCATTTTTGGTTGCATTTTTCTAAATTTTTCCTTTAAAAAATTGAAATGTTATGGTATTTTGACTATTTTCCCGATAGGCTGTCGCTTCAATTTTCTAATCTAGTCACGTCAAATTCGGCATTCAAGAAATTGTACTGCGAGGCAATTCGGCTTTTTCATGTGTTTCAAGAAACCGATTCTTTTTCCTCGGTTCATCTGGTTACCTCCCATTGATTCTTGTTCTCCTCTGGGTTGAAAGCCTGGAAGGTTGTAGCCGGTTCGACTGTTCCCAGCTAAGAAAGCTCAAGTGAAGACGAAAGGCGTAAAAAGGGTGAAAGTAGTGACCAGTTCAAACGAAACGAGGTAAAAAGTAAAATGCATGTAACGGTTTTCGGTTGCCTTCTTCTACTTTTGATTTCAAAATTCAAGGTTTTGTTTGATGATTCATGCACATTTTTTTGGCCTCATTTCACCCTCTAATTCTCTCTGAGATACAAACATGTTTTTGAGGGTTAAAATGGCTTTTTTTCGGTCATTGTTGCTAGGATCATTTCTATTTTTCCTCGTAAAACTAAAGCATCGGCTTTACAGAATTTTTTTTAATTTGGTGAGTGTAACTGAGAAGTAATAATTAATTCACAAGTGAAATACTACAAGGGAGAAGAATATACAAATGTATTATGAGACTATTTGAAGGGGTGATTTGGAAGAGAGGAGGGGCTCTTCCTTTATAGCCCAAGGAGTCCTCCTCACATCCTCATCCCACCGATGTGGGACTTCACTTTAACACTCCCCCTCAAGTTGGAGCATATATATTGATCATGCCCAACTTGTTCAAAGATACTCAACTCGTGTCTTATTTAGGGCTTTTGTCAGAAGATCTGCTAGTTGGTCATTTGATCGCATGTGCCCTGTAGATACAACATTCTCTTTGATCTTGTCACGAATAAAGTAACAATCGATTTGAATATGCTTCGTACGCTCATGGAACACAGAGTTCGATGCTATATGAAGTGCTGCTTTATTGTCACACCATAGTTTCGCAGGCAATGTCATGGCGATGGTAATTTCCTTCATGAGTTGAAATACCCACACAATCTCTTGTACTGATTGTGACATGGCTCTGTATTCTACTTCTGCACTTGAAAACACATTATTTCTTACTTCTCTATGATATCAAGTTTCCACCAACAAACACACAGTAACCTGTAGTGGACTGTCTTGTAGCTTTAGATCCTGTAAAAACCGCATCACAGAAGCACTCAACTTTAGTGTACCCATAATCTATATAGAGAATGCCACAACCTGGGGAACCTTTAAAATAATGCAAGATGTGCTCTAAGGCTTCCCACTGTGCCACTGTTAAGGATGTCATGAATTGGCTAAGTACACTGACCGAGAAGGTTATATCAGGACGAGTTACTGTCAAATAATTCAGCTTCCCAATTAGTCTTCTATATCTCTCAGGAGATGCAAACGGCTTCAGTTTCTCTGGATCAATCTTCTTCTTCGAGTCATCAGGAAGTTCATCAAACATGCTATCATTAAGATCTAGGAACAGATTCGAAATCATAGGAATGCTACTTGGTGCAGCTCCAAGCTTTCCGGTCCCTTTTAAGAGATCAAGAACATACTTTCTCTGAGTCAAAAGGATGCCCTTCTTGCTTCTCAAAACCTCAATACCAAGAAAGTACTTTAATGATCCCAAGTCTTTTGTCTGGAAGTAGGAGTTAAGGAAGACTTTAAGTTCTAAGATTCCAGAGATGTTACTTCCAGTAATCACAATATCATCAACATACACTACTAGAAGAATCATGCCTGCATCGGATTGTTGGTAGAACACAGAGTGATCACACTTGCTTTGGCTTAACCCAAACTTCTTGACCACACCACAAAATCTATCGAACCATGCACGGGGACTTTACTTAAGGCCATACAACGACTTTTGGAGGTAACACACTTTCCTAAACTCCCCCTGAGCAACGAACCCAGGTGGTTGCTCCATATAAACTTCCTCAAGGAGGTCGCCATTTAAAAAGGCATTCTTAACATCCAATTGATGCAAATCCCAATGATAAGTGGTAGCCAGAGAGACAAGAAGACGAACTGAAGTAAGCTTAGCCACAGGTGAAAAAGTCTCAGAATAATCAATTCCATAAGTTTGAGCATACCCTTTAGCAACAAGTCGAGCTTTCAACCGTTCCAAGGAACCATCAGCCTTAGTCTTAATAGCAAATACCCATTTACATCCAATGGCCTTCTTCCCATAAGGTAGATCAATAAGAGTCCAGGTATCAGCTTTTTCAAGGGCCATCATTTCTTCTTTCATCGCTGCACGCCAACCAGGGTAAGTCAAGGCTTGGTGAATGGTGGTAGGAGTGGAGATGGACTCAAGGGTAGCCACAAGGGAAGAGAAAAAAGGGGACAAATGCTGGTAGGACACAAAGGAAGAGATATGATAGGTACAATCAACATATCTTTTAGGAGGGCAATGAGGACGGATACCTTTTCGAAGGGCAATAGGAAGGTCATCAGGTGGGTCAACAATAAAAACAGACACAATTGAGTCATGGACAGGAACCATAGAGTCAGGAACAGAATCTGTCGGTGAAGCAGTCACTGGTAAAGGCAGAACATGGGCAACATCAACATCATCGATGATATCAGGTTCTGGAACAACAGCTTGTACTGGTGAGATAGGGACACAATAAACCAGGACATCATCAAGTTCATCAACAATGGAGGGAGACTCAGATAGTACTGGAGACTTGTATAAAGGAGATGACTCATGAAAGGTCACATCAGTAGACACAAGATAACGACGAAGATCAGAAGAGTAACACCGATAACCTTTCTGAATTCGAGAGTAACCAAGGAAGACACACTTCAAGGACTTGGGGTCGAGTTTATTGACACTTGGACAGACATCTCGAACAAAGCAAACACAACCAACAATTTTTAGATCAATAGGAAATAGCTTAGTGGTAGGGAACAGAACGGAATATGGAGCATCCCCACTAAGGACAGTCGAAGGCATGTGATTGATGAGGAAACAAGCAATAGACACAACATCAACCCAAAAAGATTTAGGAACACAGGAGTGAAACATGAGAGCTCGGGCAGTTTCTAAGAGATGACAATTCTTTTTTTCAGCAATATCATTTTGAGTAGGTGTATCAACACAAGAGGATTGATGAAGAATGTCATGGCTATGAATATAATCGGTAAATGGGGTGGAAAAATATTCTTTTGCATTATCACTTCGAAGAATTTTCACAGGAGTATTAAACTGAGTTTGAATTTCAGCACATAAATTACGAAAATGCATAAATAATTTAGAACGTTGTTTCATTAAATAAAGCCAAGTGGCTCGGGAAAAATCATCGACAAAAGTGACAAAATATTGATAACCAGTCTGAGACAAAATGGAACAAGGACCCCAAACATCATAATGAACTAATTCAAAGGGGGAAGCAGCCTATTTATTGACTCGAGGTGCCAAATGACTATGATAGTATTTGGCAAACTGACACGACTCACAATCTAAAGCAGATACAGAAGAAAACTAAGGATACATCCTTTTAAGGGATGAAAGTGATACATGACCTAAACGACAATGGACTGCAAAGGGAGATGAACCACCAGAACATGCAACCGAACATGGAACCTAATAATCAAGGATGTAATACCCACAAGATTCATAACCTCTACCAATAATCTGCTTCATCGAAAGATCCTGAATTAAATAGTGGTTAGGAAATAGTGAGATAAAACAGTTCAAATGATGAGTTAGTTTACTGGGAGATAGGAGATTAAACGTAAGATCGGGAACATTAAGAACAAGAGATAAAGAAATGGATGTAATTGGTTGAACAGTTCCTAATCTAAGTACAAGGATCGGGGAACCGTTAGCGACGAATATGGAGAATGGGTTGGCATAGGGGCATACGATGAAAATAAATGATGATTACCTGTCATGTGATCGGTGGCACCAGAATCAATAACCCACTTCCTGGAGGTAGTAGCAAGATCAGAGGACAAAGTAACTGTAGCCACGGCCCCGGTAGATGATAAACCAGAATCAGACTGAGTAGCTGTCTGAGCAATATGGGCAAGACCACATTGCTGATCACGTTGCTGTTTATTCTGCAATTTTTGACAATTCCGCTTAATGTGACCAGGTTCCTTACAATAGTTACAGATAATACTGCTAGAATTTCATACGGAACATTAGTGTTCCGTTTGGAGCCATAATTCTTGTTTTCATGGGGGCCACGTCCAGCCAAAGCACTAGCAGACAAATCACTAGATGGACGAACCAAACTATCAGCACGAAGGACTCGTGAAAACATATCTTCAAGAGATGGAAGCTCCTGACTAGACAGAATCTGCGATCGGATGGTGTCATAAGACAGGTCAAGAGCTTCAAGAAAACTAATGATAGCCTGAAACTCCATATTCTTGATCTGGGTCTGAAGATCCTCTTGCGGAGACATAAAGACCTTCATTTCTTCATACAACTGCTTAAAGTTCAAGAAGAAATCCTTCAATGGACGACCCTGCTGTTGAGAGCGATAGAATCCCTTACAGACTTCGTGAGTCCGAGTGAAATTCCCTTTACTAGAAAACATAAATTCAAGATAATTAATAATTTCTTTCACAGTGTTACAGTGACTGGCAGAAGATAGAATATGTGGTTCAATAGAGTTCCAGATTTGAAAAAACAGTCGAGCATCTACTCTAGACCAAGCCAAACTTTTGTCATTATCACTAGAAGGAGGGTCCTGGGTTAAATGGCCTTCATTCTCAATTCCTAAAAGATAAATCCTAACGGTCTTGTTTCAATCATTATAGTTTGTCCAACTTAATTTGGAATTAGTAATCTTAGCAGACATAGGCAATATATCAGAGGTCTTTGATTCAGCCATGGAAAATTAACCAAGAAGTAAAGAGAAAAATATTCCAATGAAATCCTGAAGTATCACAAATTCTAAAATATCACAAACAGAGCAAACGAGGACCTCTAGATCCTCTAACCAAATGCAACAGCAACTACCAAAGGTAAACACCCTCAAACAGAAGCAAGACCAAGAAACAGAGCAGAAACCACTGACCGTACCATGATGAACAGTGTGACAATGAATAGCACTCTTGCCGGAATCTGGAAATTCCTGACGGATGAGCAGTACGAAAACAGAGCCGATGAACAGTGCCCCACGAATGAACAGTGTCTATGAATAGTCCCCAAACAGTACTTATGAACAGTAGCTACTGATAAAAAAAGGTAATTCTTTTCTGATGTGGAAGTTCAGACTATACTGCAACCACAGAGCATACTCAGATAGAACCAGGCTCTGATACCATGTAAACTAAGAAGTAATAATTAATTCACAAGTGAAATATTACAAGAGAGAAGAATATACAAATGTCTTATGAGACTATTTGAATGGGTGATTTGGAAGGGAGGAGGTGCTCTTCTTTTATAGCCCAAGGAGTCCTCCTCACATCCTCATCCCACCGATGTGGGACTTCACTTCAACAGTGAGCTAGGACACCTGTGGGTTTCAAAAACATTTTTTATAATGTTTACAAAAATTTCTCGTTATTACTCTGAGCTTTTTGGGAAGATTGTGCTTGTTAGGGTAAATGATGAACCAAGGACTAATTTCAAATATAGCTACATAAATTGAGTGATGCTGAAACATTTATGGTCATTACTTATATGTCAGCTTGTTTAAAAATTCCTAAGATGATTGATGATGATATGGTCAATGAGCTTTGTCTACTTTTGAATTGATCTTTTATCTTGTAAGTCTTTGTCAAACACCCTCTTTTTGTGCTAACAAATTTGAAAGTCACAGATATGATGATCAACTTGATTTTTCCTTTAGCTTTTTCATACCTGCAGAAGAAGAAGAAGCCCAAAAAGAAGAAATCACAATAAGAAGCCATAAACAATGATGGAATTGAAGCTACAAGAAGGTACCCACAGTGTAAGGTAAAAATCCTAATCAAACTCTAATTTTTCTTCCAACTTCTTTTTTTTATCCCACATGCATTTGCGAGACATGCATGTTTGAGCTGCTCTTACTCAATAATGGCTTACAAATTAAATAAGCACAGCACTTATGCTAGGTATTACAATAAGCTCAGCTGATAAAGGAAGATGTTTTTTTTTTGGACCAGTTAAAGGAAAAGATTCATGACGTTTCAAGTCGCTTGTTAGTATCTATTATAGCTATAATTCTTGCTTTTAGTTTTTACCATGTTATTTATTAGCATAATCATGTTACAATGGTTCCAATAATGCTTTCCTCAAAAGAGTAATGTCACTGAAAAATTAGCTAAAATATACTTTTAATCTCTTAACTTTGCCAAAATTTTCACTTCAATCCCTTAATTTTGTTTTGTTCCAATTTGACCCTTTAAATTTATCTAAAGTTATACTTTTGTCTTCTGACTTTATTTCTAATCTAATTCCTAAATTTTAACTCATATTACTGTAGTATTTTAAATTTTATTTTTTTTATTCAGTCCCTCAACTTACAAAAATCACTTTTAATTTTGTAATCTCTATAACTACCAAGTTGTTTTAAAGAAAAGTCTTCTGTGGCTTCTTGGTTGGTTGTGGTGATTTAGTAGAATGATATTGTTAATTAGCCATAAGATTGTTAAGCATTATAATTTAAGGGCGTTAGAGGGAAAAATTGAATGAATAATATAACATATTGAAAGTTAAAGAACAAAATTGGAAAAGAATAAAATTAAAGGACGGATGTGAAATATAAAGCAAAATCAAAAGATCAAATTGAAGCTAGATGAAGTTAAGGGATAAAAATGACACACGAGTTGAAGTTAAAACAAAATCATTGTATGCAAATTTTTGTTGGAGAAGTTCATGATGATTGGATCTGCGAAACTTGCTCAATTTATTTTTTTTGGGCAAGAATTTCAATGTATTTACCTTATTTTATTGTCTAAATAGGCACATAGAGGATCCCTCTAGCAACAATCAGACTGTTGATAGCAGTAATAATAATATATCATCAGACACACATTCACTGATGGGCCATTCGGTTTGTCAGAAGACTGATCCTGCATGGGAACACTTCTCCTTCAGAAAAGAAGGGACGAATACTGTGTTTACGTGCCTTCATTGTTCCAATGTCTATAGAGAAGGTGGCGTAAATAGAATGAAATGTCATCTTGCTTGTGCTTATGGTCAAGTCACTCCCTGCAAAAAAGTTCCTGATGATGTACGCCTCAAAATGAAAGAGCATCTAGAAGAGTTATCGAAAAAAAATAAGCTAGCTGAAATACATGAGCACTATGGTGGTGAAAAAGGATCTGAAGTGGTTGATGTTGATCCAATTCGAACTCCCACTAGCATGGTGACTCCTCGTAATTTTGGCAAGCGAAAAGCTTTTGAGGGGAGTAGCAATCATGTTGCTCGAAAGACGACGCCTCAAAAGTGTTTTATCAAGTGATGATGCACATAGCAATGCTAAGATGGCAATTACTCAGTGGTTTACTATCAACTGCTATCCATTTAGTACAATGGATTGTCCCTTCTTTCAAAAGGCTATCGATGCGATTACTGCTATATGACCTAGATTCAAAGTTCCTACATCCTATGATGTTAGAGTCAATTTATTGCCGAATTTAAAAAAGGAATGCCAACTACTCTTTGAGACTCATCGGAGTAAATGGGAAACTAATGGTTGTACACTCATGGTTGATAGTTGGGTTGATATCAAACAACATATGTTGACAAACGTTTTAGTTCATTATACTAAAGGCATGGTATTTGTGAAGTCTGTTGATGCTTTGGGTTTCTTTAAAGATGCCAAGACGTTGTTTATGTTGTTTTGTGAAATAATTGAGTAGATTGGTCCTAAGAATATCATTCATGTGGTGACTGATAATTCAGCCAAATATGCAGCATGTGGCAAGTTAATTCATGACAAATATAAACATATTTATTGGTCACCTTGTGATGTACATTGTTTGAATCTCATCTTGAAGGATATTGCGAGTATGCCTCATGTGTCGGACCTTGTATCTAAGGCATCAAAGATTACTACGTTCGTCTACAATCATGCAGAATTCTTGTCATGGCTTAGGAATAGAGAGGATTTGGGGGAGATTGTGCTTCTAGGAGCGATCGAGTTTTCTACTTCCTTCATTACTTTGAGAAGTATATATGAGCTCAAGCATGACTTACAAGATTTGGTGGTCGATAAGCATTTTGCAAATAATAAATTATCGAAAACTGCAGCAGGAAAAGTGTTTCATGCCATTTTATTAGATATCAAGTTCTGGAATGATTGCTATGACCTTTTGATGCTCGTGGGTCCCCTTATTCGGTTGCTAAGAATTGTTGATGCTGATGAAAAACCCTCTTTGGTTATGTTTATGGAGGCATGTTAAGGGCACAAAAAGCAATAAAGTATGTGTTTAACAAGGATAAGTATAAGCCTTATACAAACCTTATTAAGGTTAGGTGGGATAAGCACTTGAAGACCGGTCTTCATGCAGTAGCATATTATCTGAACCATGTATTCATGTATGATAAAGAGTTTTGTCACAAGGGAAAGATCATGGATGCAGTGCTCGATTTGTTCGAGGCAAACAACTCAAGTAACAATGTTGAGATGATGGAACAATTGTGTTTGTACCGTAATCGTGACGTTGTTTTAATCGGGATCAATATGGTAAAGCAGCAAAAAGATTACCACCACGTAAGTTTTAATTATTATTTATCACTCATTTTAATGAATTTTTATTAGTTGTAATGTAATCATATGCCTAAATATTTTTTGATGTAGATGAATAGTAGACGTTTTTCGGGGGTGGTGTTCCAAAATTGCAACAACTTGCTGTTCGTATTCTTGGCCAAACTTCATCTTCTTCAGGATGTGAGCGAAATTGGAAGTTATTTGAACACATTCACACAAAAAGAAGAATAAAATTAAATCATCAATGGTTAAATGATTTGGTTTTCACTAATTACAACATGCGATTGCAGTATAGGTAGTTAAAGAAGTTATGATTCATTGAAGATATATTTGATTTATAGTTACTTGAAAATTGTATTTGACTTCTTTCATTTTCACTTGATAAGTCACAATTGAAGAAGATGAAAACTTATGATCCCATTGACTATGAGTCCATGGACGAAATTGAATTTTGGATAGCTAAAGGAGATTCTAGTCTTGAGTTTGATGATGCAGATTGTGACAATTTGATGCATGAAGAGACTGTACTTCTACCTCCTCTTGATAGGCATTATGAAGGTTTATATTTTCTTTTTATTATTATATAATCATTTTAATACATAATCATTAGTATTAATTGTTGTTGTATTTGTAATTATGATAGGCAACAAAGATATGGATATTCCAGAGCCTCCACCTGATGATGTTGAACTTGGAGTTCAACCTTAATCCCCATGTTGCTACCTGTTCAAATTTTCCTAATTTGGCTGCTAATGACTCATCATCTAAAACTTCATATGAATTTTTTTTATGGTGATATATGTTTAAGTATTTGTGGACTGGACTTTGGATGCACATTGTACTATGGAGTATGCACTATGATTATGCATATGGATGAATATTGCTTTAGTGTTATTATTTTTGTTAGATTCGATCAGTCCATGCATATGTATTTATCTTTCTCAATGATATGGATCCATAAGAGGGGATGCTTTTCTCATAGAAGTCGATTAGTCCTGGGCTATCTGATGCTATTATTTCAGTTCTAACTTGATTGCTACCTCCAGTTTTTAATATAATATCTTCTTATTAATAAGGCAAACACTTTCATTACAAATGAGATCTTATATTAAAAACAGGAGGTAGTATTATACATAATAACTTTTTGCTTGTAATTTAGACACCTTTATACCCCGGTTTGGTTGGTCAAAAGAGATAGGTGAGAAGTGAAAGACCAAAAGTGATATGTGAGAAGTGAAAGTAGAAGTGAGATTTTTGTATGATGTGTTGGAAGTCACTTTACAGAAGAAATGAAATCAATTCCATCAAAATTGATGGAAATTACTTCTATCATACCCCTTATGGAATTAATTGGCCACACTTTCATAGAAGTCATTTTATCTTTCAGTTTTACCCTCAAGCTTTGAAGCACAACGTTCACTCTTTCAGGTTCTCCGGTGACCACGTTCATCTTGCGACGGCGAACCCCATAGTGATGTATTGAGATGGTGGCAACGGCAAACCCCTTAGTGTGTTAGGAGGAGGAGGAGGAGGAGGCTAAGCTAGGTGCTTCGATCTGGGTATGCTTAAACTCATGAACCTATCATTCCTTAATTTTGATTTCATTCAATCTCGTGCATCCCATCTGTTGCTTCACGATTCTTCTTCTATTTAGATTTCTATTTTAATTTCTCCTATTATGGTGCTTCACTATTCTTCATGATTTTTGTTGATCAAGTTGAGGTGAGACTAAGCTAGGTGCTTTGTTCTGGGTCCCTATCTCTGGCCTTTGAAGGCGACGATGGTGGTGTTCACCCAGCGGTGAATCAACTTAATGGATTTGGGATTGTTCATTGTTAAAGCTTCTTTTTAATTTCCCCCCTTCAATTTCGATTTCTCTTGTTTTGGTTTCTAGCTTTGTTTATGGTACTTTGATTTCTTTAGTTCATTCAACTTACAAATGATTAATGAAGATAAATTATTGTTTCTGGTGCTATCATTGTGAAAGGCGTTCAATGGATTGTGTGTATGGTGATTGTGGACGATTATCAAGATCTAGTAAACGCAGGGGAGGTTTTTCTTTTATTGAGGGCATTTTTGTACATGGGATGTTTTTATTTTGGTAAGGGCATTTTTGAATTTTCACATTATAATAAAAAAAAATACCCTACTTCTATCACCATACCAAACATGTTTTAGAAACCCATTTTCACTTTCAATTCCACCTTAGTTTCACTTCCAATTCCATAAAAACTCTTTTATGCTACTGAACGGGGACTTATTTTTGAAGAGCTGGATCTATTTGAGATCATGTGACTAGCAGGCCCTAAATGGTTCGGGTGGTTTGACATCAAAGATTTTGATGGTCAAGAAATGGGGATTCAGCTCCCATCCTCTTCTGTCATCTTCTCAATCTGGACCATTGGATTAAGATTTCAATGGTTCAAATTTAACATATTATAAAAATATTATTAATAATATATTAAATCTGAACCATTGAGATCTTAATCTAACGGTCCAGATTGAGAAGAGGACAGAAGAGGATGGGAAGGAAAGAGGATGGGAGCCAAATCCAAGAAATGGGCATGTGATCTCCATGGACAAGGTTGGTGGTTTCAGGGGTGTTAGCTGTGCTTCTTACCGTCTCTCAATTTTGGGGGTTCTTTCTAAATATTTTTTTGTGATTCTTTTGATAATTAGATTCTATATAAAATGAGTGATACTTTGATATCTTATAGGCAAGAAAAAGATTTGAGACTATAGAATTTTGAAGTCTTAAATATTTAAAAAAATCATAAAAAATAGAAAACAGTTCTATTTTTTATCTATAAATTATTAAAATGTTATTTATTTTATGTAGAATTTAGAGATTAAAAGAACCACAAAAAATATTCATGAAGAGCCCCAAAATTAAAGGTCGGTCCGAGGGGTAGCTAACACCCCATCCGACTGGTTCCAAGTTTGTTTAACATTAGGTGGTTCAAGATTGTTTGGTACCAAAGATTTTTTAGAATCTAGTAAAGAAGTATTAAATCTTATGTTTCTATTTTAATTGGGAGCACATTTTGTACTCATTATTTTGATGAGCATAAATGTGCTCATCATCAATCTATACCATCATACTGATTTTAAACGATTTAAATTTAATTTAATTTAATTTTTATTTTAATATATATAATTTAAAATAAAAATAATTGCATAACTATTATTTTTCATAAAAATAAATTTATTATTTAAAAAATTTTAAATTAAGAATTTTAAATTTGGACCAATATGATTAAATTTAAACAATTTAGATATTATTACAATGATGAGTGACACCAAATGCAAATCCGGTTCCATTCCTTTTTTGTTTGTTATGGCCATCTATGTCATTTTCTTTCTTTCTTTTTAATTTAAGGGGCAGGCACTATCGACCTGACATTACAAATATGATCAAATCTGTAACCTTCCACTTATAAAAAGCTCTCATATCACTAGGCTACAAGGCTATTGGCTACTATGTCATACAACTCTGATCTTATTTATAAGTCACAATTAACTAACTCACATACCAAGAAGAGTTAGTTAACTCATTAATTATGGATTAAATTTTCGATTTTTCCCTCATTTATGATTGGGTTCAAGAGTCAACATGAATAAATTCTTTTTATTTATTGCAATTAATATGGGGTAAATTGTGAAAATTGTATTTATTACATTAAAACTAGACTTATAATAGAATCAAAATTTTTAGTCGAAATGAATTTATAAATAGAATTAGAGTGGTATGTTAACATTGTCATGACCGACCGAGGGTAGTTCTCCTAAAACTTTTTTTTCACATTCACACATATTTGAATTTAAAATCACATATTTAAGCGGTTAAAGCTTCTTCAATTAAGGCTAACACTTGTTGTAACAAGTTTCTATTTCTAATGTGGCTGCCAATCAATTAAATCTACCTTTATTCTTGTGATTTAAAATAGGGTGTGGATTAAGAGCCTGTTTGATTTTATTTTTAAAAACTTTTTTTTAAAAAAAATAATAAAACATGTTTGGTAAATTGTTTTCAAAATTTTTTTAAAAGAACCAAAAAACAAAAAGTTGTTTTCAAAATTTAAAAACAAAGACAGCTATTAGTTGTTTTCTTGTTTTTATTTTCTTATTTTTATTTTTTGAGGTCATCAATTATCTACTATCTATACTACACTACTAGTGATGATCATTGCTACGTCATCACTGGCAACCGCACCACCACGTCACTTCAAAAACATATTTTTCAAAAAAATATATCCAAACATTTTTTTTATTTTTAAAACTTGTTTCCAAAAATTGTTTTATAAAACTATTTTTGAGAACAAAAAACAGAAAATAGAATCAAACAAGCCATAAGTCTCTTATTCTTTCTCCTCATTTCAATTGAATTTTCCTTAAAATATATAGAGTGATATTAGATTTACCAAAAGATCATTCTCTGCGTAGTTTGAAATTATCCTCGAGACATTGGAAAAATTGTATTCATCTAATCCTTAATGTAAGATATATTTATTTAATTTAGAAAAATTAAATAAATTAGTTAATTATATCATTTGTGACATGACCTCTTTAAAATATTTTTTGTGTAATATTAGATTATATATATAAGTTTATAAGTTAAACAAATTAAATTAAAGAAAAATGATTAATATAATAGATAAAATGAAAAAAAAATGCCTTACATTTAAGATGGGAGGAGTAATGATGAAGGGTATGTTTAATTTCTTATTTATAAATGTGTTTGTATTACTGGAAAATAAAAAAAATCTGAAAAATAAAAAATTATACTTTATAGTGAATTAGTGATCATATGACTCATTCCAAATATTGTCATACCCTTTAATCAAAGTCTTTTCGTTATTGTATAGAATCAAGAAAAAAGTGATTTTAATTAATTAAATATAATGAAAATTGTTGGCAGTTGTTGATAAAGATGCAATTTACTTGAGATTATATCATTTAGTTGTGTATGATTCTTTTTTTTTTTTTTTTGGGTCAAAGTTGTGTATGATTTGTTAAGGTTGGCCAAACAAAGTTGTGTATGAAATAAGAGAATAGTTATTCTTTATCTCCCGAAACCAAAAAGTTGAGCCCCTTACAGCACATCTTAAGACATGGACAGATCATATTATTACATCCATATTATAATCTTTTGACAAAATAAAGAGTTTGTTTGATTTTATTTTTAAAAATAATTTTTTTGCTTTTAAAAATTAGAAAACTTATTTAGAAAACTTTTTTCAAGAAGTTTTTTTAAATTAAAAATAATTTGTTTTAAAAAGCTAAAAAAAATAATTTTTTTCTTATTTTTTTTTATTTTAAAACCGTCACTTATCTACTATCGTCACCACAATAACAATGCTGACTATTGCCATATCATCATTGCTGCCGCTACGTCACTTTAAAAATAGATTTTTTTAAAACAAATATTTAAAAAAAATTCTTTTTTCTATTTTCAAAACTTATTTTTAAAATTACTTTTATAAAACTGATTTGAAAAAAAAAATAGAAACAAACAAGCCCAAACTATCCATTAACATATCGATCAGAGAAGAGGGTTTGTTAAATCTATTTTGAAGTTGAAATCATCCTTCAACCGTCTCAGAGATGTCCATGAACTTTGAGGACTACTCACTCAATATTAAATATAGGAGCTAAATAAACAGGTTTTTAGTTCTAATGAAAGACCATCACTAAATTTATACCCTTTTGCTCTAAATATAAGTTATCCATTAGAGTTTTTATTTATTTATTAAAAATTGATGTGAGTTGAGTTTTAGAGGTTTACTAGGATGGTTATACAAAATTAGAATTCATAACCTTTTGGGTTATGAGACAACGGGACCATTATTTAATTGTCAATATAATATACAATGTTCTCTTGTATCTTATATTAATTATTTTTCTCCTAATACTCCTATTTATTGGGATATTTTTATGTTAACTATTAAATTCTAATTATTAAATGATAGGATTATTTGTTAAAAAAGTATCTCAAAATTTTCTACATATTAATTATAACAGACTATTTTAACTATATTTTGCTTCTGTGAATTAGTTAAAAAAATTCTTAAATTTAAGACTGTGAAAAATATATTTTTCTCAAATTATTCCTAAATTAAGTATATATTTTAAAAAGAATAAACAATAAATTCATGCATCGCCAATGTCAAATATAAACTCATTTAGCGGCTCCAACTCCAATCACCAAATTTCGTCATATAAAAAATACAAAATGAAATGATAAATATTCAACAACAAAAATACCAAATAAATAGCATCAAGTGCTTATTTTTTATTCATGTACAATAAATATATATATAAAAAATCAAACTATAATCCATACATGGGTGCTACACATCTCAACTTTTCACTCTGCAAAACAAGAAGACATCCCTAAAACTGTATCCCAAACGAATTATCATCAATCAACGTAGACATAAATCGGGGGGGGGGATAAATCGATCCTCATAGCTTAGTTCTTCAAAATAGCGAGCATTGAGAGGACAACGGAGGCGCCGATGAGGGCGACGGAGCTGGAAACAGATCCGGCAGATCCAACCTCGGGAGCTGTAGCCGGCGAGGGCGATATGTTCAAGTCCTGAGCGGAGACGGCAGCGGAGAAGAGAGCCATGGCGAGGACGACGGCGAAGGCCTTAAATGTGCTGACAGGTGCCATAGTGAATGGACAGAGAGAGATAGAGAGATAGCTTGAGAAAGTCTGAGAAGATTCTGGAGAACGCAGAGCAGGGTATGTCAAAGAGATTGCAGAGAGATGGATGAAGAACTATAGAGGGAAAGGACACACACATATATATATAAGGAGAAGGCGCGTGAGCGGAGACCGGTGGCAGAGATCGAGGAAACGCGTGAGTGGTTAGGTGTGACCCTGAGGTTTCCGTGAAAGGCCAGTTCGTTAACCGAGTCACCCCGTGGCTTCCTCTTCGTGTCTGCCACTGGTCTATTTAGCGTGTAGTACCGGTTCACCTCTTTGTCTTTGTTTTCGTTAACCTCTCGAAAGATTATGAGGCTGTTTGGAATAGCTTATGAAAATTTTATAAGTGCTTATGAATTGTAATTTACGGTCTACGAGGTAGTTTTTACGGTCTACGAGGTGCTTTTACGGTCTACGAAGTGCTTTCACGGTCTATGAGATAAATATGTGGAGGAGATTTATCTCGATTTACGTGAATCAGACTTATATGATAAACCAGATTCAAAAAAACTATCACAAACAGTCCCTATATATTACTACTTTATTATCTATAATTTTATGATGACTTGGCCAATGCAACTGTATAAACTGTAAAGTAGTTGAACTTCCTTGGCCTTCGCATGGCCCAATCAAGACCTGTAACGTGGCTTGAGCGTTTAGCACCACACAATTCTTCCAAGTGTGTATTTAAATTAATTTTTAAAGAATAGTTTTTATAATTTATAAAGTAAATATATAAAAAAAATTATATCTCAATTTTAAAAAAATAACTTCTTAAACCACACACTCAACAAAACAAGTATGAGGCACACATTACAAACATGTATAACATTAGCGTGAGTCTCTAGTAGCTCTCATTACTATTTTTTTGTTAAAATAAAACAGTTAAAAATATTAAATTTGTTATAAATTTTAAATAATTTTTAATGTTGTCTTTATTAATCATACTAAATTCTAACATAGTATTAATTTACACATTTTCATTACCTTTATTAAACATATGTTATAAACAAATATTTAATATTGATTGAAATTAAGTCTTATAAAAAACATTAAAAATACTTTTAGAAGATATATATTTTATTAAAAGGGACCAGAGGGAGTATATACTCCTTCTAGTCATTATTATACAGTACTTCCAACTAAATTTCACATCAAAGAATAACATTTAATTTAAGTCATGAAATTTTTCCTAAGTTGACAATTATTATTATTATTATTTTCAATTTCCGCCCTCAAATGATACGATTTAATTTTTCTAACGTTCAACCCCAATTAATAACAAGGATAAATTGGGAAAAAATAATTAAAGAGGCTGTTAACATGGTATAAATATTATATGCGCGTGGGCTAAGAATAGAGACAGGGAGAAAAAATAAGTTAAAAGGTTGGCAGAATTAGGTTTGCCTGTGTAAGAAGGAAAGACGGCCTAACATGTGTTGCCATTGAATGGGAGGATGATGTGTTATTCTCATTCTTAACTTGTTCAATGAATACGCCGATTTCTTGCTGGGCTTTTTAAATATCACCGACTATTCTGGAAACAAATAATTACCGCCGACTGCATTTTAAAATGCATGCTTAATTCAATAAATCATTCAACTTTAAAATATTTTCTTTTTTATATTAAGCTTCAATTTTGTCTTGGATGTTCTCGTTCAGGAGTTATAAATATTTAGAAATTTTTTGAGAGGTAATATTATTCTGAAAATATAAAAAATATAACAATCTTACCTTAACTATTTAAAATGTTAACTTTGACTGTTGAATTTGACCGATACCCGCATGGCACCCCATACATGCCAACTCATCACTATGTCTCCACCTAACTCTCTTTCTCCTCTCCTATCATTTTTTTATTAAATCAAGATTTTTTTTTTAGATTTAGAGTGTAAAGGGTTTTCATCTCTCAACATATACTTTTTTTAAGATTCGAACTTATATTTTCTTTTTTATAAACTAAAACCACTTACCACCTCTCGTATCCTCTCCTCTGCTCTCTTATGATAAACCATACCCTAAGGCCAGTGTGCACCGCTTCAATGGTGCTGAGATGGAGGGCATTGGGTTCTCAAAACCCAGAGACTACATCGGGTACTCCGTCAATAATGAAGTAGTGCTCCTAGCGTTGTTCATCTGTGAAGGACCTTGGAGAATCAAAGCCTCTTGGAGGGAAATGAAATTGGGAAACTAATGATAAACCTTGATAATAAAAGAACAAAAAGAAATTGAAAAAAACATTCAATCAGTAATATTCGATATGCGACTAGTTTCATGAATATGTATGAGTCACTGCCTCGATGGATTCCAAGAACCACTCCCCCCAATCAATTATCAAACAAGAAAAAGGGAATTCAATAAATAAAAAATTCCCAAATTATCTCATTCTAAGTACTCCATTCGGTCCTAAATATAAGATAGAGTTAATATTTTTAAGGAAATTAAATAGTTAATTAAATTACTTTAAAATATTTATATTTATCAGTTTTTCTTCAAATTATTTTGCTTAACTTATAAACTAATATATAATCTAACAATATGCAACATATGATATGATTAAGTGGCTTATTTAGCTTCCTTACTCTCTTAAAAAAATGATTCTATTTTATATTTAAGATTGGAAGAAGTAATTAAATAATGAAAAAATATAAATATATAAGAAAAGGAAACATTGCAGAGATGAAGGAAGAAGAGTTAGGTGGAGAAATTGAGTTGGCTGGTAACTAATAATTTTGGATGATGAGGTGGCTCGAATGGGGTGCCATGTGGGATATTGGTATAATTTAATGGTTAAAGTTAACATTTTAAATGGTGAGGGCGACGTTACTATGTTTTTTATATTTCCAGGGTAACTTAACTTTTAGATACCCACAATTCCTGAGTGAAATTTTTTCAGGAGAAAATTAGACATTAACACTTGTTTTTTAATGTGTATTAAGGATATTTTCATGGTTATGAAACTCAAGCGCATAAACTCATAAGAGTTAATTTTTATCCATAAATAGCTATTTTTTTAAACAGCTTCATAAATAGCTAATTAAAAGTTTATGACTGAAAAATTAAAATATAAAAAAATAAAATAATCCGGTTTAAATATACTTTAAATATAAATAATTAAAATTAAATCCATTAATATTTATAATTTATCATACTTAATAAAAAAATTTATGTAAAGTTTATATATGAAGTTACTGAACGTAATCAAATCTAAAAAGCTACCATGAGTTTAAGACTGGATAGACACAATTGTGTAAACTAGAAACACAAGACAAGTAAACTTGGTGACTGAACTCACGAGTTTAACTGGATTTTTAGCTAGCACGAGTTTAAAAATAAATTGACACAATTTTATAAATAAATAGTAAGGGCTGTATTTTTTAAATGTAAATATTTGAGGTACATGTATAATTTATAGATTATAAATTAAGAGGAAGTATGCAAATGTTTGAAAAAAATCATTGAAAAATGAAAAGGTTTGCAGATTATTATTTTTTGTACAAAATATTAGTCTATAGAGTTATTAATGATTGTTTTCAAATTTTACTTTTATTTAATTCTTGTTGGAAGAAGAGAAAGATAAAAATGACTTATGTAATAAGGATAAATTTAAAAATTTTCGTGAATATAAGATATATTTAATAGCTTAATTATCATTTATTGGCATGAGAAAATTAGTTAAAATGTATTTAATTATAATAAAAATTAAAGTAGTAACTTACTATCATTGAGTTTTGTAAGTAATGGTAAGTGCTACAATTAAAGCAAGGTGTGTGTGGCATGTTGATTTTGGCAACCCAATTAAAGTTGACAAAGAACAAAGTTGAAGAAGACCAGGAGTGACAATCATTTATCACTTTAGTCTTTATTATAAATTTATTTACACAAGAAATATTTTATTCTAAATATAGGTCTATTTAGAAGTTATTGGTGATTGTTTTCTAATTTTATTTGTATTTAATATTTCTTGAAAAAAAAAAGAAAAGATATGAAAATGGTTGGTAAATATAAACAGCAAAAAACTTTTAATAGAGGTGAGCTTAAAAAATTTAATCAATTTAAAGCATATTTAATAATTTCCCAGTAATTTATGAAAATTTTAGTATCAATTAGGTTAAGGGATCATTCCCCAATTTTGGGGTGAGGGACCCATATTTTAATTTTTATTATTTTTTATTTTAATTAATTTAGATTAAATTGTATGCTGTATTTTGAAATATTTTTGGTACTAAGTATATCAAATTAATTAATTTTTAATATATCTAACATCTAAAAATATTTTTTCAATGCTATCCAGTATTCTAAAATATTTTTTCAGTAACAACCAATATTCTAAAATATTTTTTTAGTAACACCCTGTATCTCAAATTATTAGTGCATCCAACACCATGAAGTATTATTTCAATACTCTATGGTGCTGGGATACACTAAAAATTAATTAATTTAGAAAAAAAATGCTACATACTGCTAGATGCACTAAAAATTAATTAATTAAAGATATTTGATCTTATTAAAAAAATACTTAGATACAGCTTAATTGAAACAAATAAAAAATTTAATAAAAAACCTTTTTAAATAAAGCCTCTTAATCTGGGGATGAGCAGAATGTGGATTCCTAAGTTAATAAGGGTCAGAGTGACACTTTTCTCCTCCGGCAACCAAAAAGTTGAGAGTTGATGGCTCTTACAGCACATCTGAAGACAGATCATATTATTCGGTGTACGTCATAATTGCAAAAGAACAAAGGAAAAGGGAAAAAGAAAGCGTTCATTCATATGTAGATTAGAGGAGGGTTGTAATTTCTTAGTTTGAATCATCCTTGTAGTTGTAAAAAATAAAAAGAACACTCAATCAATAGCATCAAGTACTTTAATTTTCTCATTCATATACCATAAATAGCAAGAATCGTATATAATCCATACACAAATGCCATATAACTGAACTCTCCAATGTACATAAATCAGCTCAAATCATCGCTCTGTAACAATAAAACATAGTATATAAAACGAATCATCATCACTCAACGTATACACACATCAGAGGAGAAATCAGCCGATCTAGTTCTTCAAAATAGCTAGCATTGAGAGGATGACGGAGGCGCCGAGGAGTGCGACGGAGCAGGAAACAGATCCGGCAGCTCCAACCTCAGGAGCCGGAGCCGGCGAGGGCAACACATGGAAGTCCTGAGCAGAGGCGGCGACGGAGAAGAAAGCCACGGCGAGGAGGACGGCGAAGGCCTTGAACGTGCTGATTGGTGCCATAACTAATGGGTAGAGAGAGAGAATGAGAAAGTTTGAGAAGATAGTGGAGAACGCAGAGCAAGTTCGGGATCAGAGAAATTGCAGAGAGATGGGGGGAAGAGTGATCGAGGGAAGAGTATAAATAGAATGAGAAGGCGCGTGGGCTGGACAGCTGGCAGCGGGCAAAGAGGAAGCGCGTGAGTGGTAGTTGTGACCCTGAAGTTTTCGTGAAAGGCCAATTCGTTAACTGACTTCCTTCGCTGCTTCTTCTTGACTGCCACTGGTCTATCTAGCGTGTAGTGCCCGTTCATCCCGTTTCTTAATGTGAGGTGATATAATAATTGTTAAATTTATTATTATCAATTTTTAAAAAATGATTAATAAGGAAGAAACAGATTTTATTATGCGCACAGCTCACATGACATTATTTTATTAGGTCCGAATGATTAGCTCTTAATATAACAACGTTCATCTCCTAAATGTTTCAGGTAAGTCCTAAACCACGGTTTTATTTTTTTTTTAATTGAGATAAAAATTTTTTAACATATTTATTTCGTAAATCGTAAAAACTATTCTATAAAAGTTAATCCAAATATACACTAAAAAAGTTTGTTTGAATTAGTTTTTGGAGAATAGCTTTTAAAGAAAAAAGTGATAAAATAGATTTTTTAGAATAGATTTTAGGAAAAAAAATGATTTTGATAAAATGATAGTGTTTGGATATTGTGATTATAATAATTTTTTTCATGATCAAATTATTAAAAATGACATTAGTTTTTGTGATATTACATATAAAGGATAAGATGATATTTTATATATTATTTAATATTAAATTTTATAATAAATAATAAAATAAAATAAAATTTTTATGTATATGAAATTATTCCATTTCTTAATTTTTATTTCTTTATTATTTTAAAATTTTTCTCTCTATAAATTTTATTTTTATTTTTTTCCTTTGTCATTTTCGTATATGTAACATGTTAATTTTGAATGTTTTTTTTAAATTTCTTTCTTCCATTTTTCCTTTTTTCTCTCTCTCTCTCAAGCGCAAGAATAGTTCATTTCCATACATGATGATGATAAGACTACTAAGCAATTTTTTTCTCCTTCCCTTTCCCCAAGCACACGCATAGGAGCTTCTTGATTCAAGAACGGAAAAATATTAGATTATCTAAAACGATAGTTTTGAAGTTCAAAACTATGATTTAAGACAGAAAATAGCTTATACATATTTTTTGAATGTTTGAGTAACATTTTTTGAAACCTTAGTTTTAGTACCAGAAGGACTTTCTTTTTTCAGTCAAACACACTGTAAGAATTGTTCATTTATCAACAAACGGACTGCAAATCTCTCAAAGGAAGAATTTGCAGCCTCACAGGGATATATAATGAAAACTCATCCAATGCAATCCACATACACTACAAAAAAAAATGACTTTCAGTCGCGACAAAAGTCGCCACTGAAAGTCTAAAAGTCGCCGCTGAAAGTTTTCAGCAGCGACAAAAAGTCGTTGATGATGTGACTGTGGCTGAAAGTTTTGGTGACGACAAATATAGTCGCTGCTGAAAGTATACTTTCAGCGGCGACAAATGTCGCTGCCAAAGAGGTACTTTCAGCGGCGACTTTAAATGTCGCCGCTGAAAGTCAATATTTAAAAAATAAGGAAAAAAATAATAAATAAAGTCACGTCAGCATCTATGCCACCTATCACCTGTCATATCAGCCCATGTCACCACCCACCTGCCATATCATATGCCACATCATCGCCACATGCCACGTCGTGCCACATCATCACTCCATATTTTCACCTCCTAAATGTGCCTCCACCAAGTTCGAACCCCCCACCTTTTGGATGTTGTCTTGAGCCTCTACCATGTGAGCTAGGATGAAATCCCATCAAGTAAATGCATAATTAAATATATACACACACATAACTTAATATTACACACATACACACAATATATATATATATATATATATATATATATATATATATATATATATATATATATATATTCATATCTAAAATTACATATAAAAAATATATTCATATAAACATATATATATAATATAATATAATACAAATATCTATTTATTAATATAATATTTATAATATTTCCATATAGATAAAAATATTGATTAATTAATATAATATTATTAATTTGATAAATTTTATTTTTTATATTGAGTGTATAATATTATATAATAAATCAATAAATGAGTTTGCATTTAATTTATATCTAAAAAATAAAAAAATTATTATATAAAAATAAATAAAATAAAGCATTAAATAATACTAATCAAAATATTTTAAAAAAAATATTCAAATTTATTGAGGATAAGATGTCATCTATCAAATCATTGATATAATAATAAGATATTAAATAATATCCTTGAGATCCTATTTGACAACTCATATGTAGAATAATATCCTAAGAGGGAAACTACTAATAAATCTAAAATATACTTTGGATTATTCAAATTATATAAAAGATTAAAGTTATAGTTGGAAGTCCTCTTAAATAATATCTTTTATTTTTCTTCTTCCATGACCTAAAATCATTGACAAAATTGTCCTCCAGAGTCCTATGATTTTTTTTAGATAAAAAGTGTCATTACATAAAATCGATCTATAAGGATATCTTAAGTAAGGTATGAAAGAACAAAAAATCTCATATAACCTAATATATGAACCATTCACATTCTTTTTAACTAACATTCGTTAAATTGTGTTTTTATTAGAGTGTGTGATTTAGAAAGTTATTTTGTCAAACTATAATAGCATATGAGAAGCACATATTCTTTGACTTATTTTATTCTTTTTTGAAGCATAGCATTTTTCTTTCATTCTTGTTTTGCAACTATGAGGTAGAAAGAAATTAGGTTGAATCATATACATATTTTATAATTAAATAAGTGTAGATTCTAAGCTATATTTAATTAAATTTATCAATATTTTATAACTAATTAATTAACTTTCATATATTTTATTCTCTTCAATTGATTATAATCATACAATAAAAACTACTAATATATTTTTTATATTTTAGATATTAAATGAGTTAGAATGATTGTTTTTAAATACACACAACAATGATAAAGAAATCAAAATTGAAATATTTAATACTCCTTCACTTTGCATGTTTGTGTACAATAAAATGGTGGATGCATCATTCATTTTAAATCAAAATACCAATTTAAACATAACCCCTGTGAAAATGAAAACTTATGACCTTATTTTATTTCTTCATGATAAGTATCATATTTAATATTTTGAGAGATTAAATATTATATTTTAAAAAAATATTTTTTATGAGAAAAAAATTAATTGAAAAACTAATACTTTTAGCAGCAACAATAAAAGTCGCCACTAAAAGTCACACTTTTAGCGGTGACAAGGAAAAGTCGCCACTGAAAGTATAACTTTCAGCAGCGACAATAAATGTCGCGGCTAAAAGTTTCACTTTCAGTGGCGAACATAAGAGTCGCCCCTGAAAGTCACACTTTCAGCGGCGACAATAAAAAGTCGCCGCTGAAAGTCACATTTTCAGCGGCGATAATAAATGTCGCCGCTGAAAGTTATACTCAGCGGCGACTTTTCCTTGTCGCCGCTAAAAGTGTGACTTTTAACGGCGACTCTTCTTGTCGCCACTAAAAGTCAAGTTTTGGTGGCGACTTTTTAGAGTCGTCGCTAAAAGTGGTCGCCAAAAGCCAGTTTTTTTTGTAGTGATAGATATATATCAGTTCCTATCTACAATGTTTTGATTTCTCAAATGTTGTGTTAAAAATATTCATTGTAATATTTTTAATATTCTACAATCATGCACATGATTGTAGAGAGCTGATATACTTATTTTACTCATTTAATGCATTTTGATCTTTCATTAAAAGGAAAAAAAAAAACAACGTTTCATGGATTATGACAGATAATATATATGTTTGTTTGGGATAGTTTTTGGAATCTTTAAGATGCTTATTCACATAAATCGAGACAACACTATTTTTATATACTTACCTCGTATATCATAAATCATAATTGAAAAGCTATTTTTAAAGGCTCCAATCGTTATTCCAAACAAGCACAATATATTACTCCATCATATGTTCTTAGTCTAAGAGTTATTTGATTTTTCTTTTAGAAAGATTAGGTATAATTAAATAATTTATTTAATTTTCTTATAACCTTTCCCTAACTGACATTTATTTTAAAGATTAAACGTAATATATTATGAAAAAAAAAGACTATCTCTATGTCTAATATAATACATTTTTTGATCCGCTGGGCCAAAAAATGTATATATTATACATATATAGGCATCGAGCTAGTTTTTTTTTTTTTTGGGCACTACGTCAAATTTATTACACTGCCTCTTGTTCTAAATAAAATGTTAGTTGATTTTTTTTTTAAATATTGAGGAAACTATTTAAATTACTTTAGAGGCTATTTGGCATGAGAGATTCGGAGGGGAAGGAAACTTTTTATGACTTGGATTTAAAAAAATTGAAGAAGTGAGATTAGAATTTTTTAATTAATTTTTTTTATTTTACATCTTATATTTATTAAAATTTTATTACCTCACTTCTCTAATTTTTTAAAATCTAACTCATAAAAATTTTCCTTCCCCTCCATTTCCCTCCTGTCAAACGGACCCTTAAAATATTTATATTTGTATTTATATTTTTTAAACTAATTTGTTTAATTTATGAACTGATATATAATCTAATAATATATAACATATAATATGATTAAAAAACTTATTTAATTTCCTTAATTTTTTTATAAAAATTCAATCAGTTTTTATACTTATCATGGGAGGGAGTGTGAATGTATAATTTGACTTTTAATTTATTGTTCTAAAGACTTTTAATTTTTTGAACTTCACCTGAAAATATGCGTGCGTAAGATAAGAATATCCATAAAGTAAAAAAAGGCTACTCATAATAAATTTTAGAATAGTTAAAAGTGTGATGATTTGTCCCATGCAACTGTAAAAATGGTAAAATAGTTGCACCTCCCTGACCTTCACATGACCGCCTCAAGGCAGGTAACGTGGCTTGAGCATTTAGCATGGCTTGACCATTTAACGTCACTATAACCGTGGAACCATTTTCACTGCCTATTCTTTAAACTGGCACTAAGAGCTCATCAGATCTAATGGTTTAGATTTAATTTTTTATTTTTTTAAAAAAATTATTTTAATGGATAGATAATCTAAAATAAAGATAATATCTTAACTAATATTTTTTTCAAAAAAAATAATTTTTACTTAAAAACCACCCTGTTGAAAAAAAATGATATGCAGATAATCCAAATATGATCCGACGATTTAGATGGGACGAGATTTTAGTGCCCATCTAAGGGATGTTATTAAACCAAAAAAAGATATGTAATGTGGCACATGTATGTTCATCATAATAGTATGCATATGTTAGTTAAGAATATAAAGGAAAAGACGAAGGTAGAATGGGGACAAGAGACGAGCAGAAAAGATAAATAAGGTTGGCAGAAAAGTTGGCCTGTATTTATTTATGTGTATGAAGGAAGACTTGTTAACGTGTTTCCATTGAATGGGAGTTCTATATTTATTTCTCATCCTTAATTTTCTTCTCAATGAATATGCGGCTTGTTGGTCTTTAATTTTTAAATGTCACCGACTATTGAAAAAAAAAGGCTAAAATCAATACAACTCTATTAGAATTTAAGTAAGTTGCATATAATTCCTTATGTTTTAAAGTTTGAATTTAACTTCTTTAACAGTTTAATTTTTTACATCAACTTATCAAGCCCTATGTCGTTAATTTTGCCATTAAACTAGTGATGGAAACTAACACATCAGATTAACTTAAATTTTTCCCTTAAAAAGAATTTAAATTTTAAAATGTCAATAAATTATATAAAATTGCCCTAAAGTTTAGGAGTTTTGTATACTGGCCTAAATTTTTTAGTCTATGTCAAATGTGTACGTCATGTCATTTTCACAAATTTAACGTGGCAATTTTTATTAGGTGAAATTAACGATATGGGATTTAATGTCAAAATTTTAAATATTAACAAGGTCGATTTTTAATTTTAAAATGTCATGTGAGTTAATGTAATTGATTTAAAGTTCTTGTGGTTTTGTAGATTTTAGCAAAAAATAGTTACCCCTGGAACTACTATTTTAAATATGTGCTCTGTCGTCCAAACATCTCTTAAAAAAAAAGTGCTCTCTTTAGTTCGATGGACCAAACTTTTAAATTATGACTTATATTGCAGATGACAAGAGAGAGTATTTCATTCTTTTTTTTTTTTGTTTTGCCCAACGAGAGTATTTCATTTCATATATATAATTAAATGTTAAAATTAGAAAAAATTAATTATTTAATCCTTATAATTTTACCGATTTTGTAACTCACTTCTTATAATTTGATTCTTTATAACTCAATCCCTCAAATAATTTCATCCTTACTATTTGAGAGTCAAGAGAACAGCCGATGTGTTTGCATGTGTCATTTTTGTCAGCCCGCCCCTTCTTTTCTTCTCTTTCCCTCCTCGTCCTCTCTCTCTTCTCTCTCTCTCTCTCTCTCTCTCAACCATGGCTTCTCCACCTGCTTACACCTTCAACGCCGTCAGATCAGACCTCAGCTCCTTCATGAGAGGATACTTTTGAGGATGAGACTTCTTCTCAAAACTTCTATTATCAAAACATCATTTTCCATACGTTTCATCTTGTAATCCAAAAAGTTGAGAGTCGTTGAGACCCCTTACAGCCACTACAAAAAAAAAAAAAAGACTTTCGGCGGCGACATTTTCAGCAGTGACATTTTGTCACCACAAGATCGTTGGCAATGCAATTGTGGCTGAAAGTATATGCAGCGACTTTTATGAGTTACCGCTAAATGTTCATTTTTAGCAGCGATACTATGTTGCCACTAAATGTTCACTTTCAGCTTGTCGCCGCTGATATTAGGTTATGAGCAGTGACTTTTGTCACTACTAAAAGTAAGATTCAGTGGCAACACAGGAGTCGCCGCTGATGACTTTTTTTGCTGTGACAATTTCGCTGCTGATTCTTATTTTCTACCACAACATTACTGTCGCCACTAATAGTCTTTCCTGCTTTTCTGTGGTGACAAAAGTCACTGCTGAAGGCCAATTTTTTTTAATTATTATTTTTAAATTTATTACATTAAAACTTTTATATCTAATGCACATAATAATAAAATACTAAAAAAGGAAATTGAAATAGAACCATAATACATTAAGTAATAAATTCCAAACTATTTTTAAATGTTAATTTCAATCTCTAAAACCATTTAACATTATAAACTTTTATAATGGAACAAGCAAATTATGCTGAATGACCAGTATGCGGGACACCAAAAGTAGTAGATGTAGATATAAGAGCATTTGATTGGAACATTTGCAAGAAGGCATTGAGTTGAGCTTGCATTCTTTTTTCAAATTGTGCTTGTTCTTTTTCCATCCTTGTACGATCTACTGCACGCTCTTCTTCCATCTTTGCACGCTCTGATGCAAGATTTGCTTCCATCTTTTCTTGCTCCTCTTGAATTTTTCTATCAAGCTCTTGTTGTAATTCAATGCATACATGCTCAAGTGAACTTTGACTAGATTGGGTGTGAGCTCTCTTCCTTGGGGGCTATGCTCCGTACCCTTTCCCTTTGACATATCCTGACATCTCTCCAAGAACAACCGTTAATATCTCGTCAGAGGTCATATGAGCATCACTTTCTAATTCTTGTTGCTCATGAAGTTCCTTGAGACAAACTACAATTAAAATCATAAAAGTAATAAAATAAGAATAAAAATCATGAACTGAACAAGAAAGATGAGCATGTAAAGCGTACGTAAATCTGCTCAGACTGTGAATCCGCCCATACTGATTGTCCATCTACATTTGTTCTAGTATGTGTTATATGCCAAACTATATCAGGCGGTGCAGGCTGTCCAGTTGTGGGGTCTTTCTACAAAGTAGAACATACAAATACAGACAATAGCATATCCAAAGATAACCAATAATGCAAAGCATAAACTAATGTTAAGTGGAAGGATTGTACTTACTGCAGAGTAGTCCATTTCATCAAATGATATGGGACCATAAGTGTGTTTTGTCACCAGTTTCCCTCGATTTTGTTTGTTTCTTGTATTTTTTTTTTTCTACAAAACAATTAGGCCACTAATAAGGATTTAGTGAATGAAATAATAATACCCATTTGAAAGGTTAGTAACGTACCTTAAAATTTTCAGACTTAAAGTATGTCAATAACCACTCACAATCTTCAGAACTTACATTTAGAGGTGGATTAGCTAACCTTTCTTCATCAGTGTCATATTTCTGATAATGGCCATGCAACTTGGTCTTCCAACTTGGTCAATAACCACTCCCAATCCATAGAAGGAACTCTATAAGCATCACATACCATCCTTAAAAGGTTTTCTTCCTCGTTAGTATCATTTTCTACCACTCTACTTGAAGTCTCACACTCGCTTTCAACTCCAACAATTTCCCCATGCAAATTCCACACTTTATAACTATCTCAGAAACCTTTACTTAATAAGTCTACTCTAACAATTGTTCTCACTTTGAATATAACATTCATACATTTTTTACAAGGACAACGTATTCTGTTTGTCTCTCTATTCTGAGTAAATGCACATTCTAGAAAACCATCTACGCCTCTAATTATTTAGGCTCTCTCTGTCTTTAATGTCTAACCAACTTTTGTCCATTACTATTTCATGAAAAATTTTAGATCAATACTTATTTCAATAAGAAAATATGAAAGAAAACGTAGAAAACAAACAAGAAAGCAAATAAACATAAAAGAAGTAGAACATGATATTCTAACAACATATGAATTTATATGTAAACAAAAAATTCTAGTAAGACTTGTATAAAATTCTAACAACATATGAATTTATATGTAAAATTATGGTTCAAGGATTTTTAATGGAATGAAAGAAGAAGATTCAAAACAAGGGAGAAGTTGTAAAACAAGAGTTGTGAGTAAGTTTGATGACTTTGAACACACATAAATGAGACATGTCCCAACAACAACATGCCCATATTTTTAATTAATATATATATATATATATATATATATATATATTAAAAATACAATTCTAGGAAGCAAGGGGAGATAAGAGGCAAGTGTAATGTGAGGAACAGTGGGAACAAGTCTAAGTTGGCTTTTATAGTGGAAGAGGTGGTTGAAGTGGCTTAACAGTTCTAGATAATAATAATGGAGGCCTTGGATAAATATATATGTTGCATGTTTAAATTCTAGTTTTTGTGACTTTTTTATTAGTATAAAATCACATAAGTGTGGGAGATGTGAGACACTTGTTGGTTGTTTGATGGTTTGGATAATAATTTGTGGAAGAAGGTTTTGGAGGATTCTAGCTCTGGTTGTTAGATATGTATGCTTCTTGCTGTTGTATGGTGACTTTGCTTTGAGATGTGTAGTGTTGTAGTAATAAAAAACTAATTAAAGCTAATGAATATGTATTTTTTTAAACTAAATTCATATATATAAAGAGGGTGGAGAATAAATGTCATAAATACAATTAAGAGGAGTTGAAGTTGAAAAAATGTAATAAGTATCTGGATAAATATAAAATTTAATTTATATTTTAGAATAACGGAGGAGCAAGTAATACTGTAAGAAGTTCTGTTATTTTGTGAATTTGAGCATTGCAAAAAGTGAACACCAAATAATCTTGATCGATACTCAGTCAATTATTTGGAAAAATGGTGTTAAAGCACTAAGAACTGAGAAGCATTACACTAAGAACTAAAAACTGAGAAGCATTACATTAAACTAAGAACTGAAATATTCTAACCATATGTAAACTTCCAAATTAAAAAATGTACACTCAGTGAATTAAAGCAAGACTTGTATAATTAGACCTAAAACCTGGAGCCTATTAGATATCAGAGTGCTTTTGTTTATTAAAGATTTATATGCAGGGGAACATTTAAAACTAAAAAATAGAGAAAACTAAAGAATCGGGTATGAAATGTCAAAGCAAGAAATTTCTGATTCCAAAACTACTGCTGCAAAAATTTCTGGTTTTTACTAGTCCATGGCATTTAGATAAAAAAAGATTGCATACAGTGTTAGCCAAATAATTCTCTTCGGTTAAAACCAAGGTAAAATCCTTCCTAATGCCAATTACTACAAGCCAAATAAAGTAAAGGGATGGTGCAAACAGAATATGAGTAACTAGAGCCAAACAAATCAGTCACAACCAAATGCCAAGAATACAAAAGAAGAGTAAAGAAGGAGAGAGGGATTACATACAAGAGATCGAAGAAGAAACCAAACCTTCAAAATAGCAAGATTGTTGAACCACTGAGCTTTAGAATAGCAATACCATTGAGCCTTATGTTTGATGGAGTAGACGGAGATGAGAGAGAGCAAGAGGCGTGAGAGACCATGGATTAGGAACTACTTACCCCCAGGTAGTGTCCTCGAGACCTGGGGAGGCTCGCTTCGGCGATAATTCCGCAGCAGGCGGAGTGAGCCTGTGATTGTGAGTAAAGACGCAAGTCCCCGGTCAGTCATGAACCCGGCTGAGTAAAGACAGTCTGGGAGAAGTTGTGCCGTTACATAAAAAATCGACAGGGTGAGACAAAAGCCTCAGTAACCAGCTTTCCAACTCATTACACATGCTGACATGTATTCATGAGGTGCCAAGTGGAATAGTTTATATAATAAAATATTAAAAATCTAATATCATTGTTTTGTATACAAATCTCATATCAGAAATTATAATATTATATCTCAAATCTCATATCACAATTCCCAAGTGCCTCCCATCAATCCAACCGAACCGCCTTATTTCCGCCGATTAGACCTATGGGCTAAGTTAATATCCATGTTACTGGCCACTCAAAGAGCTCTCCGGTCACATGATGAGGATTGGCCAAAATCCACAGAGCATGTTTCCAGACCATGGGTCTTTTCCCTTATTGAACTAGTGGGGTGTTGCAGTCCCATATTGAACTAGTGGGACGGTCCCTCATTGAACTGGTGGGACAATAGAAAGCCAACCATCGTGCACCAATGGAGGCTATACCACGTGGTAAAAATAACTTTCTCCATCTCAACCCAAACCAAACAACCCAATATGTATCAATAAATAGCTCAATAGGAATTTTCTCAAGATTTTCATACACATATGAGGATATTCAAAATATACAAATACATCTTATAATTTAAATCACAAGGTTCCACAAAGCAAGCGTATAACAAAATACTCCTCAATATTACTCATTGAAATAATCTATAAGATCCATATATGATTTTCAATCTCATAATCATTTTACAAAATACTCACAAACACACACCAACACACATAATAAGTGGAAAGTGGTTACCTCTCGCCAAAGATAATTATTATCACATTGTTCCAAATCCAAGAACCCAAACGCACGCCAAAATCAATCTATCACAATCAATTTACTACCCGTTAATAATTTTCCAAAAGTCAAAATTATAACTTATTTACAAATTCTAATAATAATAATATACTATAAAAATTGAAAAATAACAATTTAGGGTTTAAATTATAAAATGACAGTTTAGTCCTTCGAAATTCATAAATGACAGTTTAGTCCTCCAAATTTTATAAATGACAATTTAGTCCTCCAAATTTCATAAATGACAGTTTAGTGCTTAAGATTTTAAAACTATACCAACTAAAATTTCAATAATATCTCCATTAACCCAAATAAATTATTTAATCTAAATTTAATCGGTTTAAAAGTCCAAAATAACATTATTTATAAGTTGATTATATAGAAAATTCATTATAAAATCTTATATCAACTAAATGATAAAAATAAACCGATTAAAATTAACTATTAGTTATCATCTATATTCTTATAGTCATATACTGACAAAACTCAAACTTGCCCAAAATTCTAATCCTAAAATATTCTCTAATCAGTACAAAATTAATATCATAAGAAACAAAAAATTATTTAGAACATATTTCATAAAAGAAGTTTTATAATTAGAAGAGATTTTAAGTATCTTATTGATCCCTGAAGAAATGAAAATATTTCTATCAGAGCCTTGCCCGTCACCTTACTACACAACACTTCACGCAGATTCTGCGTGAAGTGTGTGAGGAGGGGAGGTATTTATAATACCTCATCCTGCCTCACTTTAACATTTTTATTATTTTTTTATATTTTTTTTAAAGGTGCCACACCTTTTTTTTCAAATGTGGGGGGCTGCCGCCCCCACGTTTTTATTATATATACTATTTTAATAATATAATATAATATATTATATAATAATTTTATATTATATTATAAAATAATGTTTTTAATTATTTTTTTAAAATTTTTTTATTTATTTTTAGTCCTAAAAAATTACCTACTAAAAATGATAATTTTCTCTAAATTATAATTATATCCTAAAAATAAAAATGAGGATGTTACAATTCTCCCCACCTAAATAGAATTTTGTCCCCAAAATTCGATTCAAGTGGGAAATAAAAATACAATAAAAATACAATAATTAAATCAAGACAACGACAATCACAACTTAGGCAAATAAATAAGGAAAATCTTGACGCATTCTTTCCTCTGTCTCCCAAGTCACATCTCCAGATGTCATACCCTTCCAGAAGACTTTTACCAATCGTATGGTCTTTCTCCGCAATTGTTTCTCTTGGACATCCAAAATTTTCTTTGGTTCTGCTATATAAGTTAAGTTTTCTCTCAACTCAACTTCCTCAGGTTCAATGACGTGGGAAGGATCTGGATGATATTTCTTCAACTGTGATACATGGAACACATCATGCACGTTAGACAAGTGCGGAGGTAAGGCAATTCGATAAGCAACTGGCCCAAACCGCTCCAAAATCTCATATGGCCCAATAAACCGGGGAGTTAACTTTTTCGCCTTAATTGACCTTCCAATACCTGTAACAGGTGAAACCTTTAAGAAAACATGATCTCCCACACTAAATTCCAATAGTCTCCTTCGACGATCCGCATAACTCTTTTGTCGGCTCTGAGAGGTCAATAATTTATGTCGTATCATTTCAATCTTCCGCGATGTTTGATCTACCAGATCTGGTCCAATAATGGTTCTTTCACTTAATTCGGTCCAACACAACGGCGATCTGCACTTTCACCCATATAAAGCTTCAAAAGGTGCCATCTGAATACTGGAGTGGTAGCTATTATTGTACGCAAATTCTGCCAATGGTAAGTGCTTGTCCCAACTACCTGGGAGCTCGATAGCGCAGGCTCTCAACATGTCCTCGAGTGTCTGTATAGTCCTCTCTGTTTGACCGTCTGTCTGAGGATGATAAGCAGTACTGTACTTTAACTTCGTACCCATGGCCTCCTGTAGGGACTTCCAAAAGTTCAAAGTGAACCTTGGATCACGATCTTATATGATACTTTCTGGCACTCCATGCATACGAACAATATCTTTAATGTATAACTCGGCTAATTTCTCTAAAGAATAGTCCACTTTAATCAGTAAAAAGTGTGCTGACTTGGTTAATCGATCTACAATTACCCAAATAGCATCATAACTGGCTCGGATTAGTGGTAATCCCATGATGAAGTCCATAGAAATGTTATCCCACTTCCATTTAGGAATATCCAAATTTTGAAGTAGTCCTAGTGGTTTTTGATGCTCGATCTTGACCTTCTGACACGTCAAACACTTCAAAACAAAGTCAGTCACGTCTCTCTTCATCTTCGGCCACCAATATTGTTGCTTCAAATCATTATACATCTTGGTGATTCCTGGATGCATGGCATATCTACTCCGATGAGCTTCTTCCAAAATGGTTTTCTTGATCTCGTCATTGTTGGGAACACAAATTCTTTTCTTGTATCTCAAGATTTCCTCATTCCCAATATCATAATCTGGAACTTCACCATGTTCTAGTTCCTCTCGAATTCTACTTAACTGATCATCTTTCATCTGGGCGTCTCTCAAGTTCTGATAAAACCCATATTTACCGAGAACTGCATTTAAAGTAGCTCTTCTTTGATCTGGAACTGCATGGATGTCTCTTAATCCATTTAGCCAACTCTGCTCTTCTAAGCTCATGCGGAACAAGTGTATCGACTTTCGACTCAAAGCGTCTGCAACAACGTTAGCCTTGCCGGGATGATACTTTAACTCAAAGTCATAATCTTTCAAAAATTCTATCCACCGGCGCTGCCTGTTATTTAGCTCCTTTTGATCTACCAAATACTTTAGACTCTTATGATCATAGAATACTTCAAACTGAGATCCATACATCCTATAAACTCTGCTTTGACTACATACTTTGTATTATCGTATCATGGATTGGATACTATAATATTTAATAGTTTGTGTGATTTTATCGTGAGCTCAATTGTACCAGGTCTCATGTTAGGAACTACTTACCCCCAAGTAGTGTCCTCGAGACTTGGGGAGGCTCGCTTCGGCGATAATTCCGCAGGGGGCGGAGTGAGCCTGAGATTGAGAGTAAAGACGCAAGTCCCCGGTCAGTCATGAACCCGGCTGAGTAAAGACAGTCCAGGAGAAGCTGTGCCGTTACAAAAGGCGCTAGCACGCTGCCGATGTTGAGTCCTATTTGTGTGGATATCAGTAGAGGGAGTTGATCTGAGTAGTTGGCTCCTCAAGATCGAAAAATGCAAAACTCAAAAAGGTACGACTCTTTCTAACTCGATTTAAACGCCGTTGATAGATCTATATTTGGGATTTGGAAAAATTTTAAAGGTTTAATTTCTTCCGTTATGCCTTCTAATCCCAAAAGTATCTTCCTCCAACTATTCTTTATCAATTATCATCACAACAACAACTCATGCAATATGCTTATCTCGTGATTACTCATAGTCATACTCTTACAAAAACAATAATCAAGATAAAACCTCTTTTCCAATAATTTACAATTTCATTTCAAAATCACAAGTCCTACAAGACAATTTTCTCAAATGAAGATATACCATACCAATAAAAAGTCCATACATCATTTCATCATCTCATAAATATCAAAATCTCACAAGAGCAAGATATTAGCATATATAACAAGTGAAAAATAGTTACCTCTCACCGTACAAGAAGAATGTACTAAACAATTAATAACATCATGCTCAAATCACCAAGTACAATCAATTTATACAACCAAAGCATCACCACACATTATATTATACACTAATTAAGTGGTTAACAAAACAATATAGAGACTTAAAACCTCCCTAGAAATCCCAATTCTCATCTTTGGCCATTCTCAATCAAGCCAACATCAAAATTGGTGTCATAATAGCTCCAACCACTCAACCAACCCAATAACCAAACCTCATTTCCTATAATCACATTATCAATATCAACTTAAAATCTAACTCGAAAATCAAACTTTATTTCAAATCTTCATATAACCTTCAAATTGTTCATTTTAATACAAATTTTAAAAATTCTCATTTTACTACCATAACTCAATTTCTCTATTTCAATCACACTTTTATCATCTAATAATCCTATTTCACTCATTAAAATCATTGAAAAAATAACTTCCTCCATTCATTCTACAATTTCCAAAATTTACTCACTAAAGATTCCTTGAGAAAAATACCCATAATCAACTATACCTCAAATTATTATTACAATCTAATTTCTCTCTTCCATCATTTCTTTCTCATTCGTTAGAATCGTTCAATCATGATTACCTCCTCAATTTCTTCAAAAACACCTAAATTTCAACACTTGATGTTTCACCCAAAATCCCAAATATTCATATTTCTGTATAAATCTCAAATACAATCCATTTAATCCTTCATATAACTTCCAATAAACTAGAATGAATTATAGAAATTCAGATTTAAAAGACTCATTATCACGAATCTCAATTTTCCAACTAAACCTTGATTTAAGTTCCTCAAATCAACCATTTAGGTAAAAATAAATCATACCCATTATTATTATTCTAACGCTATTATGGCCAGAGTCGAGAAGGCGGGCCAACCTGCAGGTTGCGGGCTAGCCCTCACCAAATCATGGGCCATGCACTGGTAAAATGTCAACACTAACCCGTAATGTGCATCCCTCAGGCCTTCATTTTTCTTTTTTTAAAAAATAATTTCCTATTTTTTAAAGACGGCCGAAAGTACGAGACAAATATGTATAAGTCATTAAATTTAACTTCCTAGCATCAATCATTCCTCTCATAAAAATTTAAAAACATAATCCATAATTCAAGAGATTGAGTTATCAAATTTGTCAAAGTTTGTAATCAAAAAACATAAAATATTCCTCAAGCAATCAAAATATAATAATTTTGTTTAAAGAAGAAGGGAAGAGGCTAAGATTCTTTCTCTTTAGATTGGAAAGTATCAAGATGGGAGTGGGTAACTTATAGGTTTTGTAAAATTATTATATGTAAACAAAAAGTTATGCAGGCCAATCCACCAACTCACGGGCCATGCGGTGCGAGCTGATACGGGTTGGAAAAATCCAAACTCTAATCTTGACCCACCCCACAGGTTAGCAGGTTGAGTCCATATTACTAGCTCTAATTATGACTATTAAAAGCTAAATAATGCATTGGTACACCCAAAGATTTGAAATCCTGCAAAACCTAGAATTTTTCACCATCAATAATGTATGAAACTAAGAGGAAAATATGATAAGGTGAAGCTAAATTACTTACCTTAGAAGAACCAAGCAATCTCCATCTCTTGCTCTCCCGCCACCACTCTCTCACCCTCTCTCTTTCCAAACACACACACTCTCTCTCTCTCAGGCGTATGCTTGCACGAAGAAGATAATCTTTTGATTTTTTTTGGGGGGGGGGGTGATGGATTCAGGTATTTAATACCCCCTTCCCCTGATTCATTTAATGGTGGCGTCAGCCACATGCCCCCACTGCACCATTAAATGTTATATATATTATTTTTAAAAACTTATATATATATATATATATATATATATATATATATATATATATATATTCAATTTTTTCTTCTAAAATTCAAGTAATTGGATGAAATTTGGGTGTTTTGCTCAAATAAATTTTCATAATATTTAAACAGTTGTGATATAATAGTTTGGGAAAAATATTCCTAATACTTCTATTTGATCCTTCATAATTTTTTTATTTTCCCTTTAGAATAATTTACTTTCATTTTGAGTGATTAGATGGCAAATTTTAATAACATAAATTAATCTCATCCAAATATTACTTAAATTCTAGAATTAAAAATTGAGATATTACAAAATTTTTGTGGTTAGAACACCTGTTGTGTGAAGACAAAATGTATTGTTAATTGGTGCAATGATAGTTGTTAATATTGCTCGTTGACTTGTTAGTGACAGTGATTTTGCAGGTTTACATTGATGATGGCTAATATATATGCTTGGAAGGCGTCTACTATGTTTCCTTTATATTGGGGGACAATTTGTAGTTAGTGGAAAATGTGATATGACATACGTTGGAGTACAATGAGAACAAAATCCATTAAAGAAGACACAAATTATGAAGAGTTCAAAACAATAATATCATCGATTGTAGGAAAAAAGAGTAACGGAATTCTTTTGTTATGAAGAGTCCAAGTTGAGCCATGCCGGCATCTTTTGTTGTTGTTGTTGTTCTTATTATTATTATTATTATTATTATTATTATTATGTAATTGTTATTAGACACATCATGTTAGGAGGTTATTGAAAATGCAAAATGTATGGTTTTTTTATATATGCTGTGAAATTGGTGTACTTACATCTTAGTGCCTACCCTTTCACTTGTTAAATATGCTTATATACTACGTTTTGTCAATGAATATACATAAAATTGTCAATGTATATCTTTAGACTTGTCAATGCATTCCCATACATGTCATGCTGATACAAAAGATTATACAAACCTATCATATAATTTAATTACAATTTATATATTCTGATCACAGTTATATAAATTCATATACTACATTTTGGTTATAATTTCATATAATATGGACCAACTTTTTAGACATAAATAGAGTTGTCATTTTTGCTCCATGACTTGTCAATGGATGCATATAAAGTTATCAACATAGGCCTTTACACTTGTCAATCACTGGTGTTAATAAATATTATATGATACATTTCAATACACATGAATTAAGTCTAGAAAGCTTCATTAACCACTAAAATCATGTTAATATAATGATGTCACTAAGTTGATTATCAATTAAATCACAAAATGTTATATGAATATTTAGAGGTCATGGTTAAAAAATTTAGAGGTCTATTTCTGCGTATCTCTTTCTTCCTAGTTACAAGCTATTTTAACCAATGGATTCCCCTCTTCAGCTGACTTGAACTTCCCTTTGTTACGTTGTTCTTGTAAAATTCTTCCATAAAAAAATGCATAACAAGAGGAATATCAAATTTGACCCTTTGTCCACCTAGTTTCGCTTCAATGGGACCTGAGGTTAATTTTCCTATACTTTTCCATTTCTTGGCCATCTTCTTCTTAACCTACAAAAAATAACCACTTCACCAAAAACTGATTTATGAGAACTTGATAAGGGTATGTTGTTCATTCAAACAAGAAAATCAAAAGGTGGAAACAAAAAAAAAATCTAAAATTCAACTAATTAATCAATTGATATTCTCATGAGGTGACATAATATATTATAAGCAGTTGAGTTCATGAATTCACAGTGCTATATACCACAATTTAATATTGTTCTGCATCATTTTATATATGATTCCACATACTATTTTCTCATTAACAACTTCTCACAATATAGGCCCTCCTATTAACTCAATCTATGCATTATCATTACCATCACCATCATTATGGTAAAAAATTATGCATATTTAACATGTAAGATTATACAAAAAAAAAAAATTTGCTTTACTGCCCCCCCACACAATGAAATTTTCACTTCTAGTGTCATTGCCATTAGAAATTCTCTTCTCAATCGGAGAGGCTACAATATCTGAAATGAACTTTAATAAAGAGCAAATCCCTCAAGAAGTAATGATCAATAACCCCCTGCTCCTTCAAATATGTGCAAGATTAATGGCCTATTTGGATTAGCGGTGGCAGAAGTGATTTTTTTTAATCTGAATTTTACAAACTTAAACTAGGGTAAAAATCAGATTATAAATGTGATTTGTGTTTGGATTGGCAGTGTTAGAAGTGATTTTTTTTCAAAAAGCCAGACTTTTGAGCTTTTTCTCAAAAGATGTTTTGGGGGGGCTCAGTTGTCAAAACGTCAACCCAAACATCATAGTTTTCAAAAAGTCAGATCCCACCGTGCTTTTTCAAAAAAAAAAAAAGCCACATTTTGGATGGCAGAACGTCGTCCCAAACTGGCTCTAACAAGTTTGATAGCAGCACCCGAACTCCTTCCTTGTAGAATTAATTCCTTCTACTAATGGACCAAGATCAACATCTTTATCATGTTTCTACATCACAGGATAACAAGATCATCGAAGATGATACCACATAAACATGTGTTGAGGAGATGCATGGTTGCCTCTTCAATCTATTACTGTGAGAATAAAACCAATGACTATTGCGTGTATGGTCAAAAAAAAAAATGGCATGAAAAAAGTCAAATGGAAATATTTTATTTTTAATTATTCATGCAATATCTAATGGTCTCTTGCATAATTAACCTAACTAGATTCAAAAAATACCGCAATGCTGCACAAGACTATACATCTCAAATTTATAATAACTTCCTACAAACAAGTTTCTTGCTTTATTTCATTAATTGGGACTTTGTTTATATTTTGTTTCTACATATCTTATTAAAACAAAAACTAAATTTTGCAACCCCACCAACAAGCCATTAGAAACATATTTCAATAGTCTAATCTCAAAAAGTAAAGTTCGAAGCTTGAACTGTCATTAGAAATAGTAAAATACTTATATAATATTACACAAAGATATCAAGTAGTCCAAACTTTTGCAAAGCAATTTCCTTTTCATATATAGAAAAGTTCTAATTTGCAGCTCAATGCGAGTGCGTGCTTGAGAGAGATATTGTCCTTTCCTATTTTTTTGTATAATTAATAGAAATCAAAATGAGCAAATTTACAATACATGTATCAAGACATAAGCTCCATCACAACAAGCGTAATGAGGTCTATAAATTTCCATCCTTGGTTGATTGAGTTTATCAATAATAACTTTATAACAAGAGCAAAAACCAATAGCAAATATTTAAGATGGTAGATGCATGATGCACAAAAAAATAATAGTTTGCAAGTAAACATCATCAGAGCTTAAAGAACATGACGAATTGAGAAAATGAAAATAATTTGATATTACAGATAGAATGAACCAAACTTACTATCTAAAACAAAACAAAACAATGTCATAAATATCCAATGCAAGCAAAGAGAGAGAAGACCATTTGCTCCGTCAAATTGATAACCAAAAAAAAAAATCCTAAATCTTAGAGTAAAGCAATCGACTTAGGGAGTGAAGATGAAGGCCATATGATTTTTCCAAATGTTAGAGGACCCCGACAAGGACTGGCAACCACAACGAAGTCAACGAGAGTGGAATGATGATGAGAGCGCAGTGAGTGAGGGACGATCGTTGATGAGACACCTCCATTTCTTTTCAGTTTTCATTTCAAAATAAGGACAAACTTGTCTTTTACACAATTCCAATAAATTGCACCTAGGTCCCTGAGATTTCCTTATAATTAGCAGATTTCAAGGGATCTAACAGTAGTGATTTGCAAGGCTTGGGACCTCAGTGCAATTTTTTCAGAAAAACAAAAATGGATACATAGTTTAGCACACATGCATGTACAACATACTTCCTTTGGTCCAGCCAGACCTTTTTTAAAGAAATTAATTTATCTAAATAAACTATTTAATCTTAGTCAAGCAAATTTGTTTGAAGACAGATTATAAATATATAAATATTATAATGTAACTTAATTAATTTCTTTAATTTCTCTAAAATAAGTCAATTGACTCTTATATTAAAAATTAGAGGTAGTATTAGCATGTAGTGATATAACCTTATTCATAAGTCACTTTCATAATGTTAATGAGGAAAAATCTTAAATATCATTAAATTTATTTTAAAATTTAGTAACTTTCCAACTTGAACTCTATTTAATATACACTCTAATTTAGGGATTCTTCTGTGCCCCCATTTTGCGGGCCTTTCCAAATATATTTTTCATGGCTATTTGGATCATTAGATTCTACATGAAATTGGTGACATTTTGATATCTTATGGGCAAAAAATGGGATTGTTTTAAATTTTTTATAATTTTTCAAAGATTCAGCGTTTAAAGTGAAAAAAATGTACAATTTTTCTGCAATATCTTTGAAAATCATAAAAAATTGAAAATAACTTCATTTTTTGCCCATAAGATATCAAAATATCACTCATTTTGTAACACCTTAATTTCTAAAGCCTTTAGATTAGTTTAAATATATAATGATTTCAAACATGAGACCAAAACAATTTAAAGTCCCAATTTAAGACAGAGTTTAATCTTATTTGTATAGGATTTTCAAAAATATATATATTTTTTAAAATAAATATGTGTGGTCTCATTCTAGTTTGTTAATTCATTATTCTTATCAGTTTCAAAATCATTTATTTAAAATGCAGAGCATTTTCTATCCATAGCTCGCATAGTGGTAGTTAACTTATAGGCTTTTGGATATCAGTGCGTTATCGAAAGTCTAGCGTACTGATTATAACTTATACAGTCTGCGTTGTAGGTACTAGTACTACTATTGCTACTACTACTACTTATAAATATTTTATAGTCATCCAAAATAAAATGATAACCAAACAATCCATAATTTATTTGCCTCTTCTTTGTCCGTCTATATTATCTTCTTGCCCTTAGAGCTGGATGCCTTTGCTGTATATCATTTGTTGAAAAATGGGTGAGATTCAAAAGAATCTCAGTAGTACACAGATCACTCATATAATATGTAAATACTAAGCATGTAAAACAAATCATCAAACAATACAACTTACAGGAATGCAGCATATAAAAGGGCCTAACCGGTCCCTTATCACAGACTCACAGCGCTTGAGATTCACAATCTGGCTGCCTAGGGCCTCTGCCCCATACAAGGTACAGTCACGGGCTTTCTGTCTCAAACCTACCTGACTTAAGACGCCCCCGAGTAACTCTCGGTGTAACTTGTACTTACAAGTCTTACCGCCCATGGACTATCTGTCCCACACATATACAGATGATATGGTACACATATATGGCATTACATATGATATAAGAGATAAGGTACTACCTGACAGTCTTTCCAAATTTGGTTCCTGTTCTCATTCTCTTAGGCGTCCCGGGCAAATGTCAAATTCTATAATTTATAATTTACGGATGGGCGAATTATTACTCAATTCTGTTAGAATTTTTAATAATCTTTGAAAATTCATATCTTGACCTAGGAATATCCAATTAAGGTGGTTCCAAATTATTTGTGTAACTTATTAATTATATTTTAAGATAAAAATACGTTCTACTACCACCTATCCATAAATAATTCTCAGTTTTAAAGTTTTCTCACACTGCCAGAAAATCTTTCCAGTTTCAATAGCTTAACTTCTAAAATTCATAACTAAATATATATAACTCCAAATGGGATGGTTCAAAATCCTATATGATCATATTTAAGTCTATTTGCAGGGAAAAATATTATCATTTATAAATTATAGCCACAAAATTTTCAGAATTTCGTCAAACCTCGTTTGTACCATAAAACGTTTCAGATTCATTATCTAACTTTAAAAATTCATATCTCACTATTTATAAACCCAAATGATACATATTATATATCAAATTAAATATTAGGATGTCTAATTTCATTATGAAAAATTTCATAATTTTCGGAATAGGTTTGGCCACCGAAATTTATTTTAAAACCAATCTAATTCTGGGGAAACTAACCAAACAGCAACTCCTCTTATTTTCTAAAAATTCCAGACTTATATATAATCATCCAAAAATCAAAACCACATGTCTTACCACATAATTATTAGTGTAAAATTGATTGAAAACCTCAAATTTGAGAAATTCTCATTCCTTCCTCATGCACTATTTTGGCCAAAATAAAACCTCACAAGTCAACAATTCATTATACTAGGTTCTTATGATTCCCAAACTACTCAAAAATAGTCTCAAATCAACTAGAAAGAGTTAAGAATATGGGAAGGAAACTCACCTATAATTTATGGAGTTGTGTGTGATATTTGTAGCATCTTCTTTCTTCCTCTTGTAGCACCGATCACTTTATGTTTCTCTTGATTTCTCTCAATCACTCACTCTCTCTTTTCCTATATTTTTCTGTTTCTTTTGAATGTGTTGAGTGAATGAAAAATGGAAAATGAGGATGTGTGGGTGTGTTTCCATGTGTGCGTATGAGTTAGAGAGTAGGAGGTGATGATTATTTTATTTAATATGTGTGTGTGTGACACATGGGTAGGTGTGTGTGTGTGTATTTAATTAAATAATTGTGTGTGCATGCATGGTGTGTGAAGTGTGGGAAAAGGGTGTGTGTGTGTGTGTTTTAATTATTAATATATATATAGAGGTATATTTTTATCCTATTAATTACACGCACTAGGTCTTTATTTTTCCCTTTGTCTAATTTAAGATTCCTTAAATTTCATAGCTTCCATAATTTGGCTTATTATCTAACTCTCATAAATTAATCATTGGCCTTTGAATAAATTTTGGGATGTTACACATTTCATGTAACATCTAATGATCTAAAGCACATAAAAAAATACATTTAGAAAGGCCTCTAAAATAGGGGCACAGCAGAGGGGGGAACTGCTAAGGTACAGTTGCCACCCCAAATCCCTAATTTAGTCCAATAGTATAAAATCTACGCAATAATAAATAAGGGTAAAGGTGCAGTTATGACCCTGAATTATTTTCAGAGGTGCAATTTTGACCCTGAACAATTTTGGGTGCAATTTTGACCCTAAAGTAATAAAATTGGAGCAATTGTGGACCTCAACTAACAGAAGTGAAACTCTGTTTGCCACGTCATCATTTTATTTAGGGAAAATAACCATTTTGCCCTTACAATTTTGTAAAATTTTGTAATTTTACCCTTAACAATTGTGTGACACTTTTAAATTAGTAAATGACCTCCAAAAATTCTGAAATTTTTCAGAATAAAAGTAGACATGATAAGCTTTAATTGAATAGGTCATATGAAATTTTATTTGATCAAAATGACCATTTTGCCCTTGTAATTTTCGCAATACTTGAAAAATTAGCAGATTTGTCACCGAACTTTAAAAATTCATATATAACTGTATAGATATCCAATTGGGGTGGTTCCAAAACCTATGTGACCCTTATTAAGTCTAATTTTATGAAAAAAATATAAAATTTAGCTAATAGAAACCTAAAAATTCCCATAATTTTTATTTTCAAAGTCTGCTTCATAAAAACGTTAAATTCGCTGGGCAAAAACTTTTTTCTACAGCAGACTTCAAAAATAAAAATTTTTGGAATGTTAAGATTTCTATTGGCTAAATTTTATATTTTTTCATAAAACTAGACTTAATAAGGGTCACATAGGCTTTGAAACCACTCCAATTGGATATCTATACAATTATATATGAATTTTTAAACTTCGATGACAAGTCTTTCAATTTTTCAAGTATTGTGAAAATTACAAGGGCAAAATGGTCATTTTGACCAAATAAAATTCAATATGACCTATCAAATTAAAGCTTATAATGTCTACTTTTATTCTGGAAAATTTCAGAATTTTTGGAAATCATTTACTAATTTAAAAGTGTCACATAATTGCTAAGGGCAAAATTGTAAAATTTTACAAAATTGTAAGGGCAAAATGGTTATTTTCCACAAACAAAATGATGACGTGGCAAACGGAGTTTCCGTTAGTTGGTTGAGTTCTACAATTACTCCAATTTTATTACTTTAAAATTAAAATTATACCCAAAAATAATTTAGGATCAAAATTATACATCTGAAAATAGTTTAAGGTCATAACTGTACCTTTACCTAATAAATAAATGATAAAGTTGTATATTTATTATAAAATTTTTAATGATATAACTTATAACCAGGATCAAGAGGAGGAGTTAACATTATTTAGCAAAATGTGTGTGCGTGTAACATGTGTTTCCAATGAATGGGAGGGCAATATCTTAATTCTAATTCTTTAATTTCTCAACGAATACGCCGCTTACTTGCTGGTCTTTTTAAATATCACCGACTATATATAATGGAAGAGGTGACCTGTTCATTTTGGCAACCCAAGGTTGAAGAAGAAGAAACACGATAACCACAACTTTCTTCATTTTATATATGATTGATCATTTTATTTTTATTTTTATTTTAAAAAAAAAGTAGGTAACCACATTTGTATCAAGCACAGTGCAAAATTCCTTTCCGTGTGTGATCTGTTCTTGATGGCCAACCACATACAGCTGTGGAAACAAAATCAGTCTTGGGTTGTCCTCCAGCAAAATCATTCTCGTCCAGTTGTCCTCCAGCAAACAAAAAGCTCACACCCCTGGCAGCACACCTCAAAACAGGGCCAGTGCTATATAAACAATACAAAAAAAATAAAAAAATAAAAAAATCAGTCTTAACCTTTAAGTAAGCACTCATTGAAATAATTCTGATAATAACAACAGAAAACCGAGGAAAAACTCACTGAATAGGGGGCTTTTTAAGTTCTAACCCAGTTGTGTGTGTTTATTTGCTACTATCATTAATTATTAAGATATATTTATTTAATTTAATTATATTAAAAAAATTAGTTAAGTTGGTTAATATGACTTTTTTTAAAACACCATAGTAATCTTCTTTAATTTCGCATTCCCTCATCTCCTTAATTATTTTTATTTAATTTCATATTCACTACATTCCTTAATTATTGTTAAGGGAGCATCACTAAGTATTACTACAAAAAAACACTATAAACAATGCTTATTTTTATAAAGCTGAGGAAGTGTCGTAGCTTCCAGCGTCATAAAGCAGCGCATAGGTTTGTTTTTTATTTTTTTAAATACACTTCCTACAGCAGTTCCGCATAGAAACATCTTAGGAGTGTGAACCTCCTACAACACTTTCCTAGGAAGCGCTATATAATGTCTTTTTTTTTAAAAATAATTATGCGTAATTGTTTTCTTTTCCTAATGAAACCATCGATATGTATTTACAGTCTAAATTTGTCATTAAACTTGCAGGTATCCTTTGCAATATTGAACTCATAAATTCATCTATCAAGTATGGAAAAACTCCAGCATTTAACTTGCTTAAACTTGAGCCATACACGTTACTGATACATGTAGTTCTACAGAGGACTAAACTAGTATTATTATATTTGTAAGCTCAAAAATTAAAAAACTTACAATATATAAGAAGTTTAAGAAGGTAGAGTTGAAACTTCAAGTAAATACCTAGAAAAAAAAAAATTAAGCATATATATAAGATTCGTGACATATTTTAACTAAAAGAAGAAGAAAAAGAAAACGTACGGATTTAAGCTTCTGTATATATAAAAAAAACACTTACAAGCTAGGGGGTTTCTGTAGGAGGCCGAGACAATAATGGGGAGTTGGAGGGCGCGCGAAGAATATGATAATGACAGGATGGTGAAAAGTTGAAATAGAACTTTATATAACGCTTGATGTACAAGTGGCATACAAAACCTAAGAAAGCTTTGGCGCTTCCCTAAACAAGCATAATAGTTTTTAATAATTAAAAAAAATAATGGCATTAAATTTAAAATTAATAATCTTTAACGACGCTTGTTGTCCAAATGCCGTTGAAAGCAAATAGATATTTATTGTCTTAAAGAATGAATATATATATATATATATATATATATATATATATATATATATGTATGTGTTTACCTTTAAGGCAATATTTATTTATAATATACAATATATTATTTATTGCCTTCACGGTTGAAGTCTTGTTGCCAAGTATGTATGTATGTATTTGCCTTTAAGGCAATATTTATTTATAATATATGATATATTATTTTTTGCCTTGGCGGTTGAAGCCTTGTTGCCAAGGCAAGGCATTATATGATATTGCCTTTGTGGCCTTAAACAATGTTTGATAATTTAAGGTTTATATGTTTGTGATAGCTTTTTTGAATCGGGCTTATCATATAAGCCTGATTCATGTAAATCGAGATAAATCTTATCCACACATTTATCTCGTAGACTGTGAAAGCACTTCGTAGACCGTAAAAGCACCTCGTAGACCGTAAAAGCTACCTCGTAGACTGTAAAAGTTACCTCGTAGACCGTAAATTACAATTCATAAGCACTTATAAAATTTTCATAAGCTATTCCAAACAGTCTCATTGGCTTTTCAATGGTGCTTGCTCGTTAAGCACTGTTGAAGGCTTTTGACTTTTATATTTTTTTTAAAAAAAAATTAGTTATGACGTTTGTTTAGATAAGTATTTTACAAGCAGTCTAGTTTTTTTTTTTTTTAAATAACACCTTATATGATGTTTCCCCAAACAGTTTTTTTTTTAAAAATAACCCTTGTATGACATTTCTTTAAACAAACGTCATACAAGGCATTAGACAGCTATAACACTTTTCTGGTCAAGCATTACAACTACCATATGTATTTTTTCTTAAAAAAAATAGAAGCCTCTTTCGACGCTTATTTGAGAAAGTGCTATAAGATTAGCGCCGCTAAATCTATATTTTGTAGTAGTGAATGAGTAAATTAAAAAAATGATAAATATAAAAAATATGTAAAATATTTAAAATATTAATAATAAATCTTATATTAAGTATAAGAAGAGTACAAAATATTAATAGGATATATATGGGAGGAAAGAAACGCTGGATTTTCCTTTTTTTCCCCCTTTTTGGATAAAATCAATGTTACAGTTTTAAATTTAGTCTAAAATTGAGTATATGCTTAGATTAGTTTTGGAGAATAATTTTTTTATAATTTATAAGAAAAATATATGAGAAGAGAACGGCTGAAAGTATGGTTATAAGAGTTCCCAAGTATGCTATGAATCAAAGACTCATTTGCCACCACCATTCGCTAATTACAAAAACACAAGATAAGCTGCATCAAATACTTATGTTTCTTATTCGTATACAATAAATATAAAAAAATTCATATATAACCAATACATAAATGCCACATATCTCAGTTCTCCAATGTACATGAATCAACTAAAATAATCACGCTGTTCAATGATAAAAACATTCCTAAGTGTACATAAAACGAATCACCACCAATCAACGCATAGGAAAAATGAATCGATTCACATGCCTAGTTCTTCAAAATGGCTAGCATTGAGAGGATAACGGAGGCGCCGATGATTGCGACGGAGCTGGAAACAGATCCGGCAGCTCCAACCTGGGGAGCTGGAGCCGGCGAGGGCGACATGTTCAAGTCCTGAGCGGAGGCTGCGGCGGAGAAGAGAGCCACGGCGAGGAGGACGGTGAAGGCCTTGAATGTGGTCATCGGTGCCATAGCGAACGGAAAGAGAGAGAGAGAACGTGAGAGAGTCGGAGAAGAAACTAGAGAGCGCGAAGCAAATTCGATTGGAGAAACTTGACAGACTGAAGGAGATGGAGAAGAAAGAAGGGAATGGAGGGTATTTATAGAAGGGGAAGGCGCGTGGGCGGATACAGCTGGCGGAGAGGAAGCGCGTGAGGGGTGGGTTTGAGTTTGAAGTTTTCCGTGAGAGGCCAGGTCGTTAACTAGCTGGTTGCTTCTTTTTGACTGCTACTGTACTGGTCCATTTGGCGTGGCGTGGCGTGGCTTGGCGTACCCGTTCATCGCCTGAGTGGATACATATGTATCGGTGGAAAAGTAATATTTTTTTATAAATAAGTTTTTATAGAGGTGAGATTGAAAAAAAAGTTAAATTTTAAATATAATTTGTGTTTAGATTGGCAGTGACAGAAGTGATTTTTTTTCTAATCTTGAATATGTTTGAATTAGTATTTAAAAAGCCCGTTTAGGTGCAAAATGACTAAAAATGGTATAAACATTATTAAATATTATATATATATATATATATATATAATTTTATAAAATAAAAAAAATTCAATTATCAATGAAAAAGAAGAAAAATACTTATTGACTGTTGTAGAAAGAAAAGTTGAGATTTTGAGTTTCTATTAGAAGCTGCGTTTCGAAGAAAAGCACAAGAAAAATAAACGTTTGGAATAGTGATTGGAAGCTTCATAAGTGATTTTCAATCGTGATTCACAGAATATGAGGTAACTTTTACAGTTTACGATGTAACTTTTACGATCTACGAGGTAAATATGTGAAAAATTTTTTGTCTCGATTTACATGAATTGGGCTTATACAATCCATAAGCAATTTCAAACAGCCTATCATTTAAGTATGTCACCGGGCTTTTTCTCCACACCATAAGTTTACATGGTCAAAACGTGTTTTCAAACAGGGCCTAATTATGTGATTATTTATTTCTTAATTTGAAAGGTTTTGGATTTTTTTTTTAAAAAAAAAACAATTTGTACATGAGGAACAACACTATTTTTTTTTTTTGGACAATGAGGAACAACACTATTTAGCTCTTAAAAATTAATTTAATAATAGTTACCCATCCAATCTTATTTATAAATCACTTTTAGTATATTTCAAAAAATACTGATAAAAAATATTATATTTCATAAACTCTACATTATAATTCAACAATTTTTTAATTTTTTCCTATTTAACTCTACTCTCCAAATTAAAAAAAAATACACTCTTTAAAAAAATAATTATCTACACAATAATAAATAATGAATAAAATTATACTTTTATGTAAAGAATTTAATAAAGTGTCTTATAAATGTATCTGCTTATAGGATAAGGGGAGTAGGTCATTACAAATTTTATTGAAAGATGATATATAAATATGAAAAGCATAGTTACAATTTATCTTGAGCAATCTAGAATATTTTGATAACGTACACGGCAAGACAATAAACGAATGAAGTTCGAAAAAAATAAACAAAATTTATGACCACTAAGTTTCTTACAGGTCAAGCATTAAGCAAATGTAAAAACCTAGCTAGGCACTATAGAATTTGCTAGTTTAAATAAAAGACAAATTAAAGTCTTTCAGCATCTTAAAAATATCATGGTGGATTATATTTGTTGACTCCTTTGGCGTTGTTTGTTCTGTATCAAAAAAGAAATATGAACCTCGGATCCAATGTAGACATGCTCTGAAATATGAGGCACCACAATGACGATTGAGGAGTGGAGACGTGTCCTTCATGCTGATTTCTTTTCCTCCAGAAGATGTTTAATAAGAGCAGGATGATAGAGATAATTTGCTTAGAGGCTATCTTTGTTGAGACTTGTCAAAGTATTTTTCAGTGGCCTTTGGTCTTTGGAATCTTAGAACTCATTAACTGGCCATTAAAGTGACAGAGAGATAACCTAACCAAACGCTACACTACAATCAGAAATTAAATTAAGATAATCTATGGGAATGAAATGAAGACTGGAAGACTTCTGCAATGCATGTTTGGCAAAATTATCTTACTTACTCCCTTCAGTTTTATTTATAAGCAATTTTTTTATTGATTGTGAAAAACAAACTGATAGTTAAAAGTAATAAGTGTGTCAAAAATGTCATATTTTTTTTTTCCATATAAGCCCCTATTTATGAAAATAGAGAGAGAATATATAAAAAGTATGAGATATAGTAAAATATATTTTCTCAATGCTTTGTTGACTTCATTCACCTAATGAGTTCTCTCTCTCTTTCTCCTGAATATAACTCTTAGTGTATGTGATAATTAATTATAAATAATATGTATTTAATAAGGGTAAAATAAGAAAAAATGAACTTACATTTTTAGACACAATATTACTTAAAATAAGTTAATCTAGACACCCAAGACCATGGTTATCAGACCCGGACCGAACCGACGGTAGACGGGTCCAGTTCTATTTTTTTATTGTTTTAAAAAAATCGATTTTTTTTTCTTTAAAATTTCATATTAATAATTCTAAAATCTTCAATTTCTCACTGCTTTAGCCCTAAATTTGCTTCGATTTGACTCCGGTCTGACCCACTGATATTTAACTCAATATCTCAATCAGTTCAGTGACTGATTCGTATTTAATTATCTTAGCCAAAACCTAATATACACATAGCGAACATGGACAAGAAGCACACAAAACATAAAACACAAGGCAAACATCGCCTTCTATGTGTGAGAATTCGTGGAATGAGAAAAAAATCACATGTCGACGGCAACATGAACAAATCTGACCATGAAAATTATGTGCATTTTTTATTATTAATTAGTACTCTCTCTGGTCTTATTTATAAGAAGCTTTCTTTTTAATTGCGTAAAATGAACCAGTAGTTAAAAAAAATAAGTATGTAAAAAATGTTATGTTTTTTTTCTATATATACTCTTATTTATTAAAACAGAGAGATAATGTATAAAAAGTATAAAAGATAGTAAAATACATTTTCTCAATACTTTGTTAACTTCATTCACCTAGTAAATTCTTTTTCTCTCTCCTGAATATAACTCTGAGTGTGTGTGATAATTAATTATAAATAATATGTATTTAATAAAGATAAAATAGAAAAAATGAACTTACACTTTTAAACATAAAATGAAAATTGTTTATAAAAAGGATAAGCTCCATAAATAAAAAAAATTACTTATAAATATAACCGAAAGAAGTAGCATACTACATAAATACTTTCACACTTTTTATGTATATTTCCTTTCCAATTAAAAAAAAAAAAAAAGAAAGAAAGGCATATGTTGCACTTCTTTAAAGATAAGCACAGTTACCAACATTATGTGGAATGGAGTGCAAGTAAATGTTAAGTGTTTTAAACTTCATGTGAAAAAAAAAATCAAAATAAAAAAATTATATTCATATAATTGAAATTATCGTTTTTTTAAAAAAAATATATACAATATAAAAAGTATAAAAATCCATCTATAAAAAACTATAATAAGCTAAATTATTTAAAAAGACATCAATTTTTTCTAAAAAGGGATCGATTATTAACCCAGATGAGGCACTGCGTGCTTCAAGGTTATTGGTTGGACCATGGTTGGATGGGTGACCTATGTATTCTAATCATCTATAATAAGGTAACATTAAAAAATAAAAAGTTCTATTAAACTGTAGCTTATAATATTTAAATAAAAAATGTTTAATATCTATCACTAAATTTAAAAATACTACCTTTATCCTTAATATAAGAGTTAATTTACTTTTGTTAGATAAATTAAGAAAGATAAATAATTTACTTGATCATAATATATAGTGTGTATTATTAGATTATATATCAGTTTATAAATCAAATAAATTAGTCTAAAAAAATGATAAATATAATTCTTTAATGTAACTTATTTTACTTCCTTAATCTCTCTAAAAAAAAGCTAACAAGCTCTTATATTAATGACATGAGGGAGTATCATTTTAAAATAATTTTTTCGTGTGAAATTAATATTTTTCACAAAAACTAAATAGCGGGCTCTTACACTTTTGATTAATAGATGAGCTTTTTTCAGATTCAATTAATCTTTGTCCGGTGAAATTAACATTATTAATTTAATTTGAACAGTAAAAATAGCTCCACAAAGTAGTACAACAAAAAATAAAAATCAACCACTCGAATTCTTAGGGGTTAAGTCTTCTATTTTTGTTGGTAAGTCTTCTGTTTTGATTCATATATTTTCCTTTTAATACACCTTTTGAGGGAAAAAGTGAGAGTAAACTTGTCAACATATTTTTTTGTGTTTTTTTAACAAAGGGCACTGGGGCCAAAAATTCACAAAGTTGTATGTATATTATTCCTTATTTTGTGGGTTTGACTTATTACAATTATAGTTATTCTGAATTTGGTTAAGGATGTAATATTACAAAAAATTATTTCTCATATATATATATATATATATATATATATATATATATATAATAAAATAAAAGATTTAAAGTCCTTACTAGGTAAGCTATTTTCTTTTATTGGCGTTCAGACCACGATTTCAAAATTATACCAAAAGCAAAGAAAGTCTCACAAAAAAGAACATTTGTTTGTATGCATGAGATATTTAATAAATTTGTGACTTTATTACCTTAATATATATAAAAAATAAATAATTCTGGATTCTTCTCACAAGTCACATAACATGTTTATTTTTTTTTAATGAAAGTCACAATTTCACAAAATATAGGCGAAAGCTGTGTAAAGATGATCTCCAATTTACTTTATTGATTTTTATTCTAAAAAAGCAATTCCACTTTGATATATGTGAGAGAGGGATTCTTCATTTTTAGCCCACTATTCTCCTTTTTCGAGTGGATGAATGAATGAATGATGCAATATTTTTAGTTTTTTTTATTGAAAATATACCCTAACTAATTTAAAATAAAATTATCCCATGCCTTAATCTGATTTTAATATTTTTATAAAGATATTATTCATTTTAAAAAAATTTCTTACTCCCTAGTTTTTATTTTTCCCCAAACTCTCTAGTTCAATATATTCTCTCTCTCTCTCTGTTTTTTTTTTCTAAGAAGCATCTCAAGAAGATTGTAAAAGAATAATGCTGCATAACTTTTAGGTACATTATTTCTTCTTGTTACATGATTTGGAATCACATGCACTATGATTTGAGAATATTAATCTCCAAAATTTGTGAGTTGTCATTTTGACAGATCAATTCCTCTTTTAGGTTTTAGCCACCACCACAGAATCATTGCTCTCTTATGCAGTGCACAGCCTAGCGACACCTAATTGCAACTAATTAAGAATCAACTTTTAATTTTCATTTTCGCCAGATTATTATTATTATTATTCCTAAAAAAATAAAATAAATTAGGTTAAAGCTTCCTAGGTCAAAATAGGTCCATGTCTATAAATAAATTCCCTCAATATATTTTTTATTCTCAGAACTTAAGAAATTTTGGAGTATTTTTCGCTGGTCGCAATCATTCCAAAAGAGTCCAAACAATTTTTAAAAGAGACCAATTATGATATGCAATTTATAAAACAATGGCTCAACCATAAAATATATATTGTTCCCCATGAAACAGTCAATTGATCGACGACAAAAAAATTCAACGACTTTCAGCAAAATTGGAAAAAATAGGAAAGCTAATATATAGTAATTAGGAAACAAACAAATTTGCTGGCAAGAGGGGAGAAAAAAAAAACAAAAACAATTTTAATCGCAATTTCCCTCCACCAAAAAAGCTATAAAAGCATCAAGCCTCAGGCTTGCATTTATTCTCATTCTCAGATCGAAGGCGTGTTTGGTAAATCAAACTTCTTTTTGATTTCAACATTTACCGGTCCGCCATGGAGATGAATAAGCTTGCCCTCGCCGTCGTTCTCGCCGCCGCTACCTTCACGGCCGTCGTGGCCGAATCTGAGACTCCTGCTCCCGCGCCCGGACCATCCAGCGGAGCCGCTGCTCTCGGCTCCTTCATCGGCGCCTCCGTCCTCTCCTTCGTTGCCATGTACCTGTAGATCCGATCGACGGTTATATTCTTATGATTTATGAAGTATATTGATAATTGTTTGCAGAGAGAGAAGGAGAAGAAGGGATTTTACAGTGAAAGAGTGTGGAAGGAGAAATCAATGGAAATTTCTAGGGTTCTGAGCGATAGAAGAAGGTAGTATCTGAGATTTTATTTTAATTTCTTGTTCGACTTGCTGGATTTTCAGTTTGGTTTGCTGGCTGACTGGCTGTAATCTTCCTTCTTTTCTTTCTTTCTTTCTTTCTTGTGAAATAGTGTTGTTGAAGGGTTTATGAATGGATTGATTTTAATGAGACTGGTTGTCACTGATAAAACAAAATTAAATTACAGGTTTAGCTAAATCAAACCTTTTTAATTTAACTAATTACAGATTTTTCGAATAAGTTTTTTTTTTTTTGGCCCGGAATAAAGAAGTTCATTCTTCATGGAATTAAGGAACGGCAAATAATTCTTATATATTAAGGCAGCTTCCAAAATTGACACGCTGGGACACAGGATGGAATCTATCAAATTCTATAAAAAGATTTTGATGTAAAAAACTAAAAATCAATAAATATTTGCGATAATTATAAAGAATTTGAAATATAAATGTTACGTTTTTTTTTTTTTTGCCACTAATATAAAATGTTAATTCACATTACTATATTCTTTTTTATTAGTTTTTTTTTAGTGGGCACATCATTATGTGTATCTTTAGATTAGTTTTTAAAAAATAGTTTTTATAATTTATGAGATAAATATATTAGAGTAATTTTATCTCAGTTTGTTAAAAAAAAAAAACTAATGAAATCATGGGTTTGACCTTACTTAAACACTCAGTCTATTTTACTTAAAAAAACGTGAAGAATATTTTTATATATAAAATCTCTTTTACTTATATTAATTGCGCTCTCAAGCTAAATATAGTATTTCTAGCTATATTAGCATTTTTATGGGGGAAATCTCAATAAAATCTAATTAAAATATTAAATTTTAGATTTAGATCTATACTTTTAACAAATCTCTAATCAGGCCAAGAGATTTCACTAAAGATTTCAAAATTTAGTGATTTTACCTATATATCACTCTGATTCTATTTATAAGTCATTTTTTACCAAAAAAAATTGGTTCTATTTATAAATCCAGTTTCAGTGTAGTAAATGAGATTGTGATAATTTTGCCATACTTTTGTTCCTTTTCTCTCCTAGTCTCCATTCTCCCCCATGCTACTCGTCTTCTCTCCTTTTAAGTTCCATCCGTGGCATCTCTCTTGATCTTTGGTTCATCCTTTGGTTGAGCTTATATTTATGTATAAGCCTGATTCACGTAAATCGTGATAAAACTCTTCCACATATTTATGTTGTGGATCGTAAAAGCTACCTCGTAGACTGTAAAAATTATCTCGTATTTCATAAATCACGATTGAAAAATATTTATGGAAGTTATCAAAACATACCAATTGTTGAGTATAAATTTGATGGAATATATAAATGTATGAGTATGTGAAGTTTAGAGTTAGAAGAAGGTTGTCTCTGGAGGAGAAGTGCAAGCAAAAGCTCGCTCCAGAAATCGACAAGACCATCTGCACAATCTATAACTACTCCTGTTGTTCCAAACCCCTCAATTTTGTGGGAAGTCCACTGATGAAAGTTGAGAACTAAATAATGATTCAACAAGTGAGGAAGCAAAGATTTGATTAATCATTATGGGGCGACATTTCATAGAAAAAGTTAGGTAACAAATTGTTTGGAGCAATCACCAATTTGCTGAAAAACAAATAGGGTTGGGAATTTGCAATTAAATCCCAATTAGATGTAGTTAAGATAATCAAAATTAAAATAACTATATATATTCAATTTTTTTTTAGTTAAGGGCATTTTGATCTTTTAACAATATTCAAAAATACCTAGTTAGACCACTTGACCTGATTACAAATTTTTTAAAAATATAGACCTGAATTTAGATTTTGATATTTCAATTAGATTGTATTGGGATTTTCCCTTTCTATAATATGATATTGGTATTAACGATGAAATTGAACTATTGTAAAAGCCAAATTATATTTAATTATTTTTTTTAACAAATCAAATATGATTTCAAACGTTATTTTAAAAGCCAAATAAATAAGTTAATAATGTTTTTGTCTCTACCCCTTCAAGATCAATTAGGGCACAGAGTAATGCATTAAACTAGTGAAAACTAATTTATTAAATATTTGATTGTAAGAATATTAATTTTTTAATTTAGAATATTAATATGATATTATAACATATTGATTTAAAATAAGGCTAAATTATACAAAACTCTCATGAACTATAGATCAGTTGCATATAACATCTTTGATATTTCAAAGTTTAAATTTAACTCCTTGGACTTTCATTTTTCAACTATTAACCATTTGCAGTTAAGTGACCGCTATCTTTTTAACGAAATTTGTTATGTCAGATTATGAGATGATATGTGTATCCTGTGTAAATTACTAATTTTATAAAACCTCCTTGAACTTTGAATAATTACAGATAATTTTCTAAACTTTGATTAGTAATAAATAACCCCTTGACACTTAAAAATTTGAATTTAACTCCATTAAAATTTTGATTTATAATATTAAACCACATCCTATTACATTTTAGTATTTTAATAAATTTATCAAGTTTTTTACTATCATTTTTTAATTAAAATAGTTTTCTTATATGGCAAAAACTAGTAGAATAATATTTAAAAAATAAAAAATAAAAATAAAAATATCATCATTTTGTGTTAAATATGTTCTTGGGATGATTGATCATTGATAGTTTAAATATTATATTTGTGTTATAGGATAGCTTTTTCCCTCATTAATTTTTTATTAGTAATGCCTTTTTTTTTAATGAGGTTAATGATAGTAAAAATCTTGATAAATTTATTAAAATGATAAAAAAATAACAACATGAGGTTTAATATTATAAATCAAAACTTTAAGAGAGTTAAATTTAAAATTTAAAATGTCAGAGATTATTTGTAACTGGTCAAAGTTGAGGGGGTTAACTACAACTATTCAATGTTCATGGGATATAATGAAATAAATAATTTACACAAGATGTCACGTGTTATCTCATAATTTGATATGTTAATTTTAGTTAAAAATATAACGTCACTTAAAGGCAAGGGGTTAATAGTTAAAAAATAAAATTTTAGGGGTTAAATTTAAATTTTAAAATATCACGAGGTTATATGCAACTAATCCAAATTTTAAAGAAGTTTTATATAATTTAGTTTTAAAATTATAAAAAATAAAGATAAAAAGAAGAAAGAATAATTACAAAAAAAAAGGTAAATAACATAATTGTATATATATCTTAAAAGTTAAAAGCTGTGAAAATTGAAATTTGCAGAAAAATATGCGCCTAAGAAATTATTTCAACATGATTCAAACTAATCCCAAGTCCAAACCGAATCAAACTAATAAATATCAGTCATCACAGACAAGGGACTCACAGAGACCTTGCAAATGGTAGTATGTAAACAGATTGAGTATTTAGAAATCAACAACAAATGCGATAATGTTAGTGATCTAGGGATTACTAATTACTCCCATTTCTATGGCTTTTTCATCTTCTTTCAAACAACAACAAACAACAGTAAAAGTAACAGCAGCAGCAGTAGCAACAGCAAGAATAAGAAAGATTTTGTTTCATTAGGTGTGGTCGGTTTGTAAATAAATAAATATAAAAGAAATTATTTAATCATAGTATCTGATATATCTTATTATATTATATATCAGTTTATAAGTCAGATAAATTAGTTTGGACTTTGGAGAAAAATGATAAATATAAAAACTTTAATCTAATTTATTTAACTTCCTTAATTTCTCCAACAAAAATCAATTGGCTCTTATATTAAAGACGGGAGATAAACTCTTTATAAATCATGTGGATAATAATTAAATTGTAACTTGTATTTAATTAATTAATACACACACACACACACAAGAAAATACCACTTAAACTTCAAATATGAAAAGTCAATGCTTTCCTACTAAAATAATTTGTCAATTGATATACACTTGTGGTTAATATCTATATTTTTATAGGCAACAACACTGATTTGAGATTTTAAAGTTTAAGTGATATCATCTCCCCCCACCACACACACATGTATATTTATTAAGATATATATATAATTAAAATACTTCACCGATTATATTTTTTATTTTAAAAATATAAGTTGTTACCAAAAAAAAGTATAGAGACAAGGGCTTAAGTCATTCAAATATTTGGTCCTTTTTTGTTTTCCTTTAAGGGAAAGGTGATGATATTTTCTCTCGAATTTTTATTTTTTCCTTAATTTTATTTCCTCACAACTTTTGGGGAAGGCTCAGTGCAGTGGGCTGCATTACCCTGAATGCTGTAAACTTGACCTCAATGATAATATCAGTGAACCTGTTGAACCTTTCTGTTGGTATAATATTTTAGAAAGGCTGGCACCATCTGAATATCAAGCATTGGTTTTGTGTGTGTGTGTAGTGTAAAATACTGAAATTCATATTGTTTAGAGAGTCTTGACCAATGCAGCTTCCAATGGTTATCTAGTTTGTGCCTATTCCCCCTCAAAATTCTTTGTTCTGTGCTGTGATTTATACTTTACTTGGTCCAACTTAGTTTCTAATTTTCTGACCCTAAATAATCGAATATTATACCCTGACTATGGTCTGATTTTTCAACCCAATAGAAGTCATACATTCTGGCTAGTATTGGCCCGAGAGGGGGGGGGGGGGAGGGTTTCCCATTTAACCCCAGGTGTAGTCTTAGTTTAGAGTTGCATCATGATCATATGTTTTTTTTTTTTTTGGGGCCAAGCATCATGATCACATGTTATTGTTTGGATAGGTTGAGTTAAAAATATTTTCATATGTCCAAACACACTACACACACTGATCAGTGTATTTGAGTATACCTCAAATTGTAGTTCTAGAAATATATTTTTTTTAAATCGAGATAAAATTCGTGTCACATACTTATCTTATAAATCTAAATTTATTACAAATTATAGGATGATTTTTAATTTTTTATAATAACTTGTATGCTAAACTGTTGGATCCGGTTTTCATGATGTCAGATTAAAAGAGAAAAACCAATGCAATTTGAGCACATGTGAAGATCGGAAGCCTGGATTTGCTGGCTTTTTTTTTTTTTACTAATCATAAGTATCTTTCTATTGGAGGTAATTCTGTTAGAGGCATTATTAGATATTAAATGTGGACAACTCTCATAGTAGAGATTTGAAACTTGGTTCACCACGTTGTAAGGGATTAATCCTTCCGCTAAACCCAAACCTTATTAGTTTTCCAACTTCTTATTTTCTTCTTTGTTGAATTATGCTTAGGGCCCGTTTGGATCAAAAACAGGTTGGAAATGAATGGAAAGGAAAGAAAAAGACTAAAAAGGAATGGAAAATATTTTTCTACATAGGTACTTGGTTTGCATTGGAAAAGAAAATGAGATAGAACAATTTTTGTTTGGTTTGAAAAAAATGTAGGAAAATAAGCCAAAAGACCATTTAACCCTAAAGTAAAAGTATTATTTAAATATCTATGGGATCCACTCACCTTTTTATATCACATTCAAGGTTACATCAAGAGGTTTTTGTGTCCTTAGACATTTTTACTCCCAATTTAAAAATTGGTTCCCACTAAGTTTAGTAGGAACCCATTTTTAATCATATGGCTGAAAAACTGATGGACTGAGAAAAATATTTTCTGACGGAAACCAAACAGTTGTCGCCAGCAGGAAAATCCAATTTTCCTTTTTCCTCATCTCATTTTCCATGAACGAAACGGGCCCTAGTTCATTCTTTGTGTGTATCGGCCCAAGCCCATCAAAAAGTGGGGCACCAATAAAAATAAACCAAAGTATGGGACGAGCATGTGCAATACATCTTTTTTAAATGGAAAGGGAGTTATTTATTTATTTATTTATTTTATCGAATAACTCTGTGCATATGGCATCATATGTGGTTCCAAGTTTTTCATATAGAGTACATTAGAAGTCTTGAAACTCCCAAGTCTGAACTCTTCTTATCTGATGAAACCCTAGTCTCTCCTCCTCCTCCTTCGTTGCATTTACTGTGTGAAACAAACAAATTCTTATGATTTCTCACACACATATTTTTTCTACTGATTCTCTCTCTCTTACACTTTATCCTTCTTCATAAATTATGGTGTTTTTTTAATAGTATATAATACATTTTTTGCCCCATTTATTTGGTACTCCTCATGTCCTAATTACATAACAACATTTAGGAGATGATCTTAATCATGATATAAGATATAATTTATATATTTGTCAATATTTTTTTAATTTATCCCTATTAATACTAGCTCAATAGATAAATGAGAAGGAATAAGTGAATTAAAAAACATACTTAGAATATTTTAGAAAATACATATCATATTAACTAACTCAACTAACTTTCTTAATTTAATCATTAGATAAATATATTCTACATATATTAAGGACATAAGAAGTAATATAATTCATTCATTCATCCAAACTCCATGCTCCGTGTCATTCATATCATGATGACCTGGATATATTTTAGGATAAATGTGTAATTATACTTATAAACATTTTTTGAAAAAGCTACCAGTACCGTAAATATTTTTTGAGTACAAAAATATCCATGAACTTTAAAAAAATAGACCGATAATATCAATTCCATTAACTTTGCTTGACGGCGTTAGTTTTCCGTTAAAAAATAGGTGGGGCCCACATGAACAAAAAACTAATGCTGTCAAGTAAAGTTAACGGAATTTACATTATCAGTCTATTTTTTAAAGTTCATGGGTATTTTTACATCCGAAAAATATTTACCAGGTAGCTCTTTTAAAAAATATTTATGGATAAATTGAACCCTTTTACCTATATATATTTTATCATATGTATCAAGCTAACAAACAAAAAGGGAAAGTGCATCTGCAAAAGAGAACAGCTTTAAACAGCATTAAAAATTAGAGAATGGAAGAAATCTGAAGACACATTTCAAACTCACTCACATGATCACATAAAACCCTTAGCTCTGTTTCGTGGCAGCTCGCTCTACATGCACTGGTCTAAAAATATGTGTCCATCCTCCTAACTTGATTTTTCCTCAAAAAAAATATCAAAAAGGCTAAATCCTCTGTTTCATTTTCCCCTAATAGTTTTACCAAAAGCCTAAAGAATCTGGAGAATCAATCCATTGTTGCTCTGCCCATTACCAACATGTTCTCTTTGATGTCAGCTCTGAGTTTGGTGACAACAGTGTGTTTGATCTCAAGGAATATGGTGATTAATGCGCTTGAACTTGAGAATTACTATGATTTTCTGGCTCCTTCTCCATCAGAAATGGCTGCTGCTACTGCCTCTGCTTCCTCTGTTTCTGTTGGGTTAATAGGTTTCTCTGTTCTGCTCTATGTTATAGTCACTTTTATTCACTAGAAGGCTGAAATATGAAATCTCTCTTTTAAGAATCATGTTTGGCGTCTAGTTTTTTTCCCCCTGTTTGTTTCCTCTCTCGTGTAGTTTCAGTACCTTTTTGTATCAAAATCATGTGGTGTTTTAGTGCTTACTTTTCCCCTTTTTGCCTATATCTACTACTTCTTCTTCACGTACAGTAATCTTATACTTGAGTTATAATAGAACAGGAGTGGAATTTCCCACTATTTTCAAGAGAATTTACATCAACAGTCATATACTTGAGTTATACTAAGAGAGTAAAAATCATGGAGATTACTAAAATTGGCAACAAACAAAATTAATTCATTCAAGTAAGCTCAGCAAGAAATCCGTTTGGATTGGTTCACCAAGAATTCATTTAAGATTGCGTTCTCATTTGATATATCTTAGACCAAATCAGAATGGTACGCGTCCAGACTCATTTGAAACAAGATTTATCTGTAGATGAAAATGGGGGCTTGAATTTCAGTGTCACCCATGTGAAATCAAAATGGTAACCCAAGAGCCAGATCAGGGTTGAATATAGTAAAATAGGCAGTGACAATATAAGATTCAAATCTGTGTTTAAAATATTAGTCCTTTAAGTTTAAGAAAATAATTTCAGTCTTTGTAATTTTATTTTCCAAAATGTTGGCATTAACATTTTAAATAGTTAAAATTATAAAAACTTTATATCAAGTCAAAGTTTATGGTCACTCACTAAGTTACATTAAATTAAAATTTATGAACTAAATTATAACTAAATCAAAACTTAAAAAACTAAATGATTAACTTCCTCCATAAAACTTATAATCCAGCCCTTCCAATAATAAGATTAAGAGACTTTTCTTTTAATCTTAATTATAAGAAATTAACTATTCATATTCATACCATTCATTAAAAAGTTCTCCTTGTAACCCCTCATTTTTCGGTTCAACTGGTGAAGGGGTTGGACTCTCTCACAATATAGAGGGAGTTCAATCTTAGAGTTAGTGGAGGCATTAGGGGAGACATACTATCTGGGTGTCTAGGTAAATGCCTGAGAGTAATTGACAGCTTGCCCTACCCAACATTGATATTATCTAAGAGAAATGAAGATTTCATTTTGCCCTTAAATAGTAGGTGAGCCAAACCCCTTCAATAAAATTTTATTACAAAAAAAAAAAAAAGAATTCCCTTCATCCTTCATTAAAATTAAATTGAATTTATTAATGTATTTAAACATCGGTGAAAGTTGACAAATTACTGGGGGACTTTAAAAAATTGACCCAAAAAAAAAAAAAAAACTAAGAAGTTTATGGGTTGCATTGTTTGGCCACTGGATTTTGCTGCATCAATGGCTCATATTTGTTAACTCAATAAAGAATCGCTGCGTCTCAGTTGCAGCGGGCAAGGTGAATGCTCTATCTGACTCAATTTCTGCCTTCGATGAGAGGACTGAGCTGAAACAAGGGGTTTTGAACGGAGGACTAAGGAGAAGGAGTCGCATTTTCGAACTAAGAAACAATCCAATAGGTATCAATTTCGGACTCTTTCACTTGCTCTGTATTCGATGCGACGTTAGGATGTTTTGGAGGGAACCCATGTTTTGGTGTTTAACGGAGAACAATAGTGATTTTATCTCGGTTTTATGTTTTGCCTCTTGTTAGCGTTTGTTATTTCCGATGGGAATTTGGTTTTAGTTCGATTCAAGATTATTAGTTGATAATGGTTGCTCTAATATGTTGGGTCATTGCTCTCTGTTTGTCAACTTAAATTTCCGTATCTTCAATTTCTAAGTTCCGTTTGAATTGGGAATGCGTATTCCGCTGTGAACGCTTACATGGTTGATGTTTAGGAAGGAAATAAAGATTGAGAGTCTGTCTTTTTCCCTCCTTGCTGCTTTGGGTTGTATAGATTGAGGTTTTTGTTGCAAGAGATGAGAGGTGAGCTAGGTATCTTGATTTGGTAGCTGGGGAGTGGTTTCTTCATTTCTTTCATTTTGTGTAGTCGTGCTTCCCGTCAGACGGTTTTTCGATTTCCTATTTGGGAGAAGGGAAGTTTGCTGAATTACTTGGGGCTTGATTGGAATGGAGATTGGAGCCTTCAGAATGAGTTTTTCAATTGAGATTTATGCTGTATGTGAGAGGAGAACATGCTTATGATAAGCAGCTCCAAACAAGTACTTATAAGTGGCTTATTTTGTGGACTTTGATTCAATGTCTTAAGGTCCTTTTCCTTTTTCTCAAGAATCTGCTATGCTTCTCTCTTTCCTTTGGTTCAGAGTGAGCAAGCGGGCCTTTTTACAATACTCAATTGGTCTTCATAAACACTAGGACACATTTTTCATAATGGTAAGCAGTGCTGGATTCGTTGGAATCACCATTCTTTTGGTAATGCCAATGCTTAAGTTTTAGACTCCATTCATGTCTATCAGAATTTAGGCTTTGGGCTTGAACATGTTTATATATGCATTGACTACCATAGGTACGTATTCTTTGTTTGATGGAATCCACAAATCTGTTTGCAATATAAGAAAAAAATATGAGAAATATATAAAATATAATACATACTGGGTGTTGGTAAGTAGGTAGAAGGAGGGTTTAATTATAATCAAGCACGCTAACTGAAGGATCCCTTTTGTCATGAAAATATTCACATTGTTCCCCTCTGAAACATTCTCCACGAGCAAAGAAAAGGATTCTCAAACTTAAAATTAACAAACTCCTCCATGATGACATTAACATTTACTTGGCAGTGACTCATTTGTATTCTTTGGATTCACTTATGTATCAATATGTCTCCTTAGTTGTCTAGGAATTTAAATGGCCATGATTATCAAGAAAGAATATTGATATCTTACCCTTTGTTTCCATTTGGGGTGATATTGTACTTCTTCCCAAAACAGAACATTCTACAAATGCTGGCGTTTCCTTCCAATGCTTTCCATATATCAATATTCTTTGGCCCCTTCAGGTGTTAGGCTATTAAAATTCTCAGGCAGTAGCATCGTAACCCTCCTTAAAGTTTGCAAGACCGTTGAGCACCTATACCAAGTCCATGCGCAAATCATCTGCAAAGGATTAGAGCAAGATCATTATCTCATTGCTAAGTTCATTCCCCTCTCCAATTCCCTTGCTTCTCTCAATTATTCAAAAAGTGTTTTTGATCGTGTTATCAGACCTAACACCTTGCTTTGGAACTCTCTTATTAGAGTGTACTGCCAAAAGAACTTATTTGCGAATGTTCTTGATGTCTATTTACGCATGAAGAGAGAAGCTTGTCTTTCTGATAACTACACATTCCCTTCTGTGATTAAAGCTTGTTCAAATTTATGCATTGTGCGGGAAGGAAAATCAATTCATGGATCGATTGTGAGGTGTGGGTTCGAACGGTGTGTATTTGTAGGAACGAGTTTGATTGACATGTATGGGAAATGTGGAGAGACTAATGATGCTCGCAAGGTATTTGATGAGATGACAGACAGAAATGTGGTTTCTTGGACAGCTATGGTGGTTGGGTATGTTGCTGTTGGAGATGTTGTAGAAGCAAAGAGGTTGTTCGATATAATGCCAGAGAGAAATGTCACTTCATGGAATGCAATGATTCAAGGGTTTGTAAAAGTTGGAGATTTGGGCGATGCTAGAGCTATATTTGACTCTATGCCTGAAAAGAATGTAGTTTCCTTTACAACTATGATTGATGCTTATGCAAGGAGTGGTGATATGGTGTCTGCAAGATTATTGTTTGATCAATGCTCAAATAAAGATCTTGTTGCTTGGTCTACTTTGATATCAGGTTATGTCCAGAATGGTCAGCCTAATGCAGCATTGCGGATTTTTCTAGAGATGGAGTCTTTGAATGTAAAGCCTGATAATTTCATATTGGTTAGCTTGATGTCCGCTTGTTCCCAGTTGGGGTGTATAGAACTCACACAGTGGGTTGATTCTTATGTAAGTGAGAGCTTTGTAGATCTTCAACAAAATCATGTGATGGCAGCTCTTATGGATATGAATGCAAAGAGTGGAAACTTGGAGAGGGTACTAAAATTGTTTGAAAAAATGCCTGAGCGGGATCTAATCTCATATTGTTCAGTGATACAGGGGTTGTCAATTCATGGGCATGGAGTTGAGGCTACAAGCCTCTTTAATAATATGCTGACAGAAGGAATAGTTCCTGATGAGGTAGCCTTCACAATTATTCTGACAGCTTGTAGTCATTCTGGACTCGTTGATGAAGGTTGGAACTATTTCAATTCCATGAAGCAAAAATTTGGCATTAGTCCCTCTCCTGATCACTATGCATGTATGGTTGATCTTCTTAGCCGATCAGGGCATATAAGGGCTGCCTATGAACTTATAAAATCAATGCCTATAGAATCTCTTGCTGGTGCTTGGAGTGCACTTCTTGGGGCTTGCAAGCTATATAGTGATTCAGACTTGGCAGAGATTGTTGCTAATCGACTATTTGAGCTTGATCCTCAAAATGCTGCTAATTATGTTCTACTGTCTAATATCTATGCAGCTGCAGAGCGATGGATTGATGTTTCCGCTGTGAGGAACAAGATGTGGGAAAGGGGTGTGAGGAAGATACCTGGCTACAGTCAGATTTAGTCCTGATCTGAAATTGTGCTATACAGACTTCTTTGTTGACATTGTTAGCTTCCCGAGGTGATTTATAAGTTCAATTATTGATTTTAACACTACTAGGATAGATTGAGAATATGGGTGTTGGTATAGGAGTAGAAAACTTGGGTTAGAACTTGGATTCTTGATACTGGGGATGAATTTGATTAAATTGAGCATTGATAATATCAATTAAATTGTCAAAGTGTTGGTTTCACGTTGATTTTGTTGATGGTAGCTTCGTGGATACCTTCGCAATCAGGCTTATCTTTGAGTCAATGACATAGAGGTTTGCCATTCGCTTGGTGTTGTTTCAGTAGATACCATTCCATTATACAATTTTATCAATTGTCTAACGTGCTTTATTTTTAAGTCATAATAAATTTCAAAGATGATATGTTTCCTTCACCTTTGACAAACCACTTTCTTCTGAAATTGATTTTCCTTCACCATTTTTCTGTTAGTCATGCTACTTTTAGGAGACAAGCTGCCACAATATTTTTCTGTTTCTCTACATCTGGAGTTACATGTATGGAATCAATAGAATCCAGTGACCCTGATTCTGAAACTTTTCTATGACTGATGATTAGGAAAAGTGTATGAGCAGTATAGTTTAACTTGAATGTTGCTTTAGTTATTGGTATGAGGATACTATATGAACAGTTTTTGCTTGGCCAGTGCCAAGATAAATGGAATAGAATAGAATTCTTGTACTTCATACATGTCTGATTTTTTGTGGGAGGGATTTGGTTTCCAAATGTTTATCGCTAATAGCAATTCTGACTTCTGAGCTTTTTGTCCAGATTCAAACAAGACAAAGGAGTGATGCATTAAAGCGAGGCTGCATATCGAGAGTGAGCTGAACTGAACTTCAGCAGAGACTATGGTTCTGTGGTCATATCCACCTACAGCAAGGCAGTTAGCCATAACTGCTGGTGCATTTATCACCGGTGCTTCTTTGTTTGCTGTTGGAGCTTTTCTCTCTCTGGCAAATATAGGTCCTCAACAAGCTCGGGCAAAAGCTCGTAGTGAATTGATCAAGAATCATCTCCGTAAGATGCTTGATGATTGATGTGGACATTTTACTTCACCGGCTCATCTGCGTCATCATCTCTAGTTCTGACTCTTTGGCATGGTAACATCTGGCTGTTTATGGATTTTTGTGGGATCATAAAACGGAGACAGACACAATGGTACGCCCAATAAGTGGTGGTTGAGATTTGGTAAGAGGTAATTTATTAGTAGAATTGTTCCTTGTACCATTGCAACATAAGAAACGGTGCTTGAATCAAAGGATTCGGATAATGATGGAGACTTTTTCGTGTCTTGTTTCCTAAATATCTGAGCTCTCTTTTGGTTGTTTACTGAAAGGTACTTGTCATATCTAGGTGCCTTGTTTCAAAATAGTGATCGGTATATCACTCACCTTCAGTTTCATCTTGTATCAAGTACTTTGAATGTTCATCAACTTTTGGTTGAAATATGTTTTGGTTCAAGATGAATGACAAGGCAAACATTTTGCTCATCCTGTACAATTTAAGCAATATGTATATGCTTAGTTCGTTTTGTCAGGAAACATTACATATAAATTTTTAAGATAGCTGTTCAAAAAAAAAAATGTAACTGTTAGATTAAAATTTCAGAAGGCGTGCTTTTGGATTTTTAGGATGTTCATTTTGAATTCTAACTTACTGTTCAGTAGTACTCCTTTCACATGGGTGATTTTTCAGTCAAAACGATTTTTGGTCTATTAAACTCTTGATTGGATGTGTTACCCAGAAAAAAAAGGGGAAATGGGGGAAGCCGCATTAAAAAATTTATTGGTGCGAAGGACTTGAATCAGAATACTAATAAATTTGTAGGATACAGTCTGTAAAAATTTATCAAGTTCTCCCCAGTCCTGACCAATAAAATTTTCAATGAGGCATCTTTCTCCAATTTCCTAAAAACGAAAACTCTATTTGAGAATTGCCTCCTCACATTGGTATTTCCAATGAGGACCAATAATGTGTGTGTGTGTGTGTGGGGCATACGATCAAGTATTGTAATGTATTGTAATGGCCTTCATGGTGTGATTCACACCTCTATTGTGAAAGCTGGAATGTATTTGAAACGGATTTCTCAGGGTTAAATAGTTTAATAATTCTTTGGACGTTTATGAAATTCACTTACCTTTCTTCTGTCGCACCCCAGCCACCCATAAAAGACCAATTAAATCAACATTGTGAGTGTTGTTAAACTTTAAGATTATTTTTTCAGAAAATTACATTCAAGTGTCTGATTTTTGGTCTACAAAGATGAAAATAGCCCTAATGTAAATATGATTAATGATCGTGTCTAAAGTTATATAGATTTCTATGGCTCTATTTCCCAGATTTCTATACCCAACGGTTGCATTTCAGGGTAAATTTGATAAAATTTGAATAGACTCTAGGGCAAATCGGAATATAAAGTTATTTCACACCTTCTAGCCTCTACTCTGAAGATATTTGGTCCTCATGATCGTCACTCGTGTTGGTTTGATTCAGGTTCTTATGCAAGGTTTGGACACCCAAAAAGCCAAGGCAAGCCGAAGAACAAAAGAAAATCGCAGTGCTGCGAGAGACTCACAAATGTTGCGGCATCGTAAATCATCCTGAAGAACAAAGTCGCGATGCACAGGAATTTACAACCATAACATTACTGGCAAACCCAGATTTCTCAGGATAAATTACGAAAGGAAATACTCTGTTGTGCTTTATTGCGAAAGAATTAGGGTAGAAACAAAGTAACACTAGTAAAAGTCACATCCAAGATTCAAATTAGCTGCGTATTGTTATCAGAGTCATAGAGGTATATGTCAAAGAGCCTCTTAATACTCTTCAGCAACTTGGGAAAATTCAAAGTGGCTCTTTAGACGCCCAGGAAGGAGTCTTGGAGTCCGTTAACACAAAAGGAAAAGAGAGCCGATGCTAGAGAAGACACAAATATAAGTTCTTTTATCCTGCTTCTATTCCATTCTTTAGTTCAGGGGTGCAAATATGTAATTCCAGTTTGATGTTTGCATTTCACACGTGTTTCCAAAACCCTGACTGGGGCAGGAGAAGTAGAGCCCCGTGAGGGGGTATGTTAACTTTACTTTCACTACTTTGAAGCTTGAACAATTAAAGATTGCTACTTGAATACATGCATTTAATCCAATTAACTTTCTATGTCTTATGATTGGTGATAATAGTTATATGTAATGCTCATTTTGCTTCATCTCTCTCTTACTTGATAAGTCATGTCATGTATGATGGATTGTGGGCTAATTGCCTATGCATTCATGTTCATCTCTTGCATGATTAGGTGACTTGGCAACTAATCACTGCTTGGTTAATCCTAGGGTGAATCAAGAATGACAAGATGGTGAACATGTTAATGGAAGTCCTAATACAAATGATCTATCTGTATTGACTTCAATTGAACCAGAAGGTGACAAGTGTTGGAGTAAATATTGAAGATGAGATCTAGGTAACACTAGATTGACCTCTAAAAACCATTTTTAGCGAATTGAAAGCAATATGAATATGAACTTCTTTTCGCTGAATTTTCCCAAAGTCATATCATCCTCCATTTTGGTTTGTTTATTTGCATCCATTACAAACATGCATACTTTTTATGCATGATGAGGTTTCTAATACATCTGCCTTCTTTATGGGTAAGACCTTGGAGTACTCCTATTCTGGGAATAAAGTTGTGATTTGAAAGTGTACTACTAGCCCATGTATTCTTGCAAAAGAGCCTTTATATTCCGATGCGATCAGATGACTAGGATGAGATTCCACTGACCCCTATGTTCTAAGTACACTACTGCAACAAGAGTGATGTGAAAACCTATTAGGTGTAGTATAGAAACTGTGTTCACTATAGTGATAAAAGATTCAGCCAGTATGACATTATCATTTAAGCCCACAATTTATGGAGAATATTTTATAGCCTTAAACAATGAACTTTCAATAGCTTAAATCCTTTATGCTACTTGTCTTTACTTGGTGGATCCTCTTAAAGTATATACTTTTGACACGTCTCTATATGAGCTATCTTTGTTCCTTAGGCTTTAGATCAGCCTCAAATACACGTAGCCTTTTAACTTCTCCTGCAATTAAATATTAATCTTAGATAATCAAAACCCATCAAATAAAGACAATTCTATAATTCTCTTGAATGCTTATCTTATATGAGTTGGATCTTAAGGGCTTACTGGGGTTAGGGCTAGTTTCAATACTTAGAGTGATTACTGAGATACTTACAGATAAATAAGTCACATCCTTACTAATTAGATTAGCCTTTTTAGCAATGCATTGCATTTACTTTACATAGATTTATACATGATCAAGCTTCAATTTCGAGGAAGATAAGAGGATGACCATCATTATCATAGCTTTAAGAGGCACATAAAGAAGACAATATTTACAAGACTGAATGCCATTTGCTTTAAATCAAAGGAGGAGAAAGGCAAAACACAAGAGAATTAGATGGATTTGGCGATGCATTTGAGGGTTGATACTCAACAACGAAACACAATGTTTAGGGTGTTTAAATGGAAGGAAAAGATTTGCAATACAAACAATTGAAATCACATCATGTTTGGCAACAAAGAACCAATCAAATTCATCATTTCATTGACTTCAACATGGTGCGTTTTGATGTTATATCTTGTTTGGCATGACGAGGCTTGTGGATCAAACTAATGGATTGGATGAAACAGAAAATGGACATTGTCGCATCTTTGATCACGTCGTGCACCCCGTCTAAATGCCAATGAGGTTTGATCATGAAACTACCATGCAAGGGAATTTTCATTAGTCTAAGAAGAGGCTGAAGGAATGGCGACACTTCTATTCGTAACCTCAAATCTACTTCAGATTTGTGATTCTTTGCAACAAATTTTACAGATCTCCCTATGTCAAAGAGGTAAATTTTTCTTTTTTTTCCTTGTGTCTCAAATTTGACTAAAGCTGATGTTATTGCTTCATTAATCGAGTAAATTTTCAATTTTTTTACAACAAACCTTGATTGTCTCCCCTTTCTTTATGTTCACAGTGATTTCCTTGGTTTTCACTCTTCTCTTTGTTACACATATGAATGGTTCGGGTGTGAAAGAATAAATAAATGGCTAGTTTAGAAGGATAATTTTACCAAGTAATGATTGCAAAATCATTTTCTCTTACCTATTATGGATTCCTTAGCATGATGATAAATGAGGAAGCCTTTCCTACAATTTAGTTACCTTTTTAATGTCTAACATATGTTATTATGGGCTGGTGATGCTAGAGGTGTATTTTTCATTATTGTGGAATCAAATGCTCATATGATGACTTCTTTCTGTCAACGTCTTCAAGGCTTTTTCCTATGTTGTTCTGTATATTAATTGAAATTATTATGTGCATTTTCTTTGATGTCTATTAACTCAACATTTCCAATAAAGTTATTAATTGAGATCTTTTGGTAGATGCCATATTTAAAAAGTTAGTTGCTGATAGAATATAATGCTGTTATGCAATCATGTAACCAAGCTCTTTTTGAGAAATAAGACTTGTTGTTGTGTATTAACTCAAATCAGTTGCTCTACTCTTGCATCTCTGAGTTTTTCAGATCAATTATTCTTCTCATTACTCATTGTTGTAAATTGTTCGTTTTAAATTTGTGAATGCTTTAGGTATTGCAAGTTCTTTGCGCGAGGAGCATGTGTCAAAGGGGACCAATGTGAATATTCTCATGACAGAAAGAATCCTTCAATAAATGTGCTTCCTTCTTATTCTGCCTTCCTTCTACCTACTTACCAATCAATGACACTTGACACCTTTGTATTTCTTTCCTCATACTTCTACATGTGTGTATATATTTTTTTAAAAAAAATTGTGAAAACAGATTTGCAGTTACTATCAGAAAGGAATATGTGCTTTTGGTGGTCAATGCAAATATAAACATATCCAAACATCTCAAGCACGATCTGTGACCTTTTTTTTTTTTAAAAAAAAATGAGGGGCAGTTTCATCTTTTGTCTATCAAATTTCATTTTGCAACTCAATGACCATTGTGAGATTTTGTATTACCATTGTGTGATTTTGAATTTCAAGTGCATTTTTTTGGGATTTTCCTTTTTTTCTCCTGCAAAATCTAGTTTTGGGTTAATATTTTATTATGTAAAAGTCTTGTGGCATTTATACAGATATTGAGTTTTGTAAAAATCTTTAGACCTTCTAGTGATTGTTTGGGATCATGTTTAAGATTATCAAAAATGCTTATTTATATAAATTGAGATAAGACTTCTCTCACATACTTATCTCGTATACCATAAATCCTAATTAAAAAAATTGTTTTTAAAGGTTCCAATCATTATTTCAAACAAGGTTGCCAAATATTGGTTTTAAAGGTTTAGGTTCAACTTAAAAAAAAACACTTGTAGTTTCCTAACAAAACATTGTTTTTACTTTACAAGATAAAATTTTCTTCGTATATTTGTTACCTTATATACACAATCGACTTGCTTCATTAGACGTCATATGTTGTAGACTTTAAGTTGGCAAATTTGCGTCAGAACATCGCACACAAGAACAATAAACACACAAGAATTTATGGAAAACCTCAGCTAAAAAAGGTGTAGAGCACGAGAACAATGTAGATGATTCATGCCAAGGAACAAGAAATGGCTGAGGAATAGGTAGGAACCATTTTCCCTACTCATCATAATAAGGAGAGCTCGGCCCATCTGAACCATCCAGATGAGATTTGGATGGTCCATATTTAATTTTTTTAACTGATGATTTTTAAATAAAAAAATCATTTTTTTAAAAAAATGTTAATTAAAAAATTATTTTTATTTTAGATTCTCTACCTATTAAAATAATTTTTTTATAGAAAAAATAAAAAATTAAATTTGGATCATTTAGATCTCATCTACATAGCTCAAATAGGCCAAACTCTCTCTGCTCATGAGCATGAAAGCTGGTTCTATTAGGCTTAAGCTGGTCCTCCTACCTCTCTTCTTTCCAACTAAAGGTGTTGAGATAAATTGAAACAAATTCAATATCCTAATTTGAGACATATAACCAAATTATGGATTTGACAAGTTTATTAGCCCAAATAAGAATTTGGGTATTTCAGACAGCTTTTAAGATATTTTACCTCTAAGATATGACATTTCAAGTTTATTGACCATGTAAACAAAATACTACGCACTACAAATTCCATTTTATATTAAAGACAAAGGTGATATAAGTTAAAGAAGATGTGAAAACAATGGAGATAAAAAAGATTACGTGTTTCAAGTGAATAAAATAGTCCTAAAATGTCAAAAATTAAAGCAAATCATAAGCGCAATGATATTATAAAATTAAGTTTTCGTGAAATCATGACAGAATGGCTGACTGGGTAAACGTATGTAGGTATTAGACTTCATACAAGAAGCTGGAAGCATGATACGATCATACCAAGAGCTTTTAAGCCAAGATATAAGTAATCTAATATACTAATCCAGTATTAAACTCAAACTCATTGGCCACTAATATACAAAATAAATAATACTAGCATCATATGTATCTTTTTTTTTTTTTCGAACTCAACTCTCCAATCATCATAAATCAAAACACCACTCAGCAAAATGAAACAAACATCAGTATGCGTATGTGTATAAAACGTATAATCAAATCATAAAAATGAATGGACTAGTCTAGTTTAGTGCTTCAACATAGCCAGCATTGAAAGGACAAGGGAGGCACCGATGAGTGCGACGGAGCCGGAAACAGATCCCGCAGCTCCGGCATCGGCAGCGGGAGCCGGCGACAAGTTAAAGTCCTGAGCGGAGGCGGCGGAGGCGAAGATAGCCGCAACGAGGATGACAACGAAGGCCTTGAACGTTGTCGCCATAACGAGAGAGATTGAGAAAGTCGGAGAAGAAACTTGAGAGCTTAATAAAGGAACTTTCAATGGAGGAGAGATTTGAGAGAGATGAAAGGGGGGAGAGGGTATATATAGATAGGGGGAGAAGGCGCGTGGGGGGACAGGTGGCAGGGAGGGAGCGCGTGAACGGAGGGAGAGGGTCTGGTTTGCGTGAGAGGCCAATTCATGAACCGACTCGTTCGTTGCCTCTTATTTTGACTGCACTTTCTGGAACGGCTTAGTGCGGACCAACAGTGTGAAGCATTCTCGCTTTCTTTCTTTTCAAACCAAACAACCTCACTTGCCGTGCCCCTTGACAGCCTTGCAATAATCTGCAACTAGAAGCTTTGAAAAATAAAAATAAAAAAATGCTTTTTCACATTCCATCAATCAATAAATGAATTATATCAACCTAGAGTTGGTTTAGATGTTTAATGCACGTTGGATTTTTATAGATTTTGAGTTTAATTTTATAGGAAATATTTTTATTGAGAGGGGAAGTTATGAACCCCAAAACTACAGTATTTGATATCTACGGTATTTGATATTTGGATATTTGTTAAAAATATAAAATAAATAAATAAATCATTTACAATAAAATTATTATAAAATACTCCCTCGAGACTTTAATATAATATCAATTTATAGATTAGATTAATTAGTTTAGAAAAAAATTATAAATATAAATACATTAATATAATTTATTTAGTCTCTTTAATTATATTTTTTTTAAAAAAATTAATTTACTTTTATATTAAGGAGTGAAGTTGGTATTAAAATTGCAACAGACGGTTCATTTTGTGCCCCTGCAAATGGAGGAGCTTTGCCTACTTTAATTATTTAAAATATACGCAAAAGCAGGATTTTAAAATTTCAGGTGGTAGTAAAATAATGGACTTGTTGTGAAAGCAAATAAAATATGTAATACTCAACCAAAGAATGAAGGAATTGGAGGGAGGAGAAGAGAGATAAAAGAGAAATACGTTCACTTTCCTAATACCAATATATATTATATGCTCTCTATTTATAAACATAATTTTACGACCCAATAGTCTATATAGCTCAAATGATACCCCACGTCTCTTCTCGTAAAGGAGGTTTTAAATTTATATCCCAAAGTAAAGGGAGGAAAATTTATTTATTTATTTTATTTTAAATGAAACATTAGTATTTCTTAAAAAATAAATGTAATTATTGGAATTATTAATTAATGGGTTTTTTTTTTCTAAAATGATTGTTTTTGTTAGTCCACATGTATGTAGAAAGTTTTTCTGTTTAAAAATTGATTTTTAAAATGAGAAGAAGGTTAAAAATAATGATCAGTTTAATGCTGGAATTGTTGGGAGTGTGAAAACGTCTAGGCAGCTAATGTTATGTCACCGACCCAGTCGCGCAGCAATTTACGGATATGTAATGTTGAATATGTGAGTGTTTAGAATAACGATTGTAATATCTAAAAATATTTTTTAATTATGATTTACGGTATACGAATGGGAGAGTAGTTTTGTGTCTCGCACTTATAAAATAAGAAAAAGCTATTTCAAACAATAAAACTGGGAAAATAATTGAAAATAAAATAATTATCTTCCCTCGAGCTTTCAAAATTGGAAAAATCTCATAGGAAAAAAATATTAAAAAAGTCACAATGTAGATTCTTCTATTAAAAAAACTCCTAGAGACCTTAGTGACATTTATAGGCTCATCAATGGTCAGTTTATGACCTATCAATATAATCTCATATCCTTGTCAACAGAAGTTGTTTAGTTAACATAGATGTACTTGTCAATGGCTATTCTAAAACTTATTAATATAGTTACTTACACTTGTCAATTGGAGTTACTTTAGTTAACATATATGAGCTTATCAATGGTCATTCTATAACTTATCAATATAGTCACATAGACTTGTCAATAAGATAAGTTTACATTTTGAATCTATTTCACTAAGGCCCCTAAAGAATTTTTTGATAGAAGAATCTACACTAGACTTTTTTTTATAAAAGAATCTACATTGGGATATTTTTATATTTTTTTTAGTCTTTAGGACCTGGCTGAGATTTCCCTTCAAAATTCCATTTTAGGCCCCTTGACTCTTGATTTTTTGTTAAGTCACCAACATAATTACAAGAAAAATGATAGAAAAAGAACTTGGAAATTTCAAAATATCAAATCAGGTTTGCTATTAAGAATTGATAAAGTAATGATAAGACTTGACAATCAATTTACATATCATTTTATGAAAAATATGTAATTAGAAATTTTACAATTTCAATGTTTATTTTCTGTTATTCTTCATAATTACAAATCCTATTAAAAAAAAGCACAAAAATATAAACCAATATTAAACAAAAGCAAGATTTTTATTTTTTGGCCAACCAAAAGCAAGATTAACACTCCTTTGGCTTCTAATTATAAGAGGTAGAAAGAGATGAGACCCATATGTATATATATACACAGAAAATGGATCGAAGCATGAATACAGACTTACAGCCAGGAAAAGAACTCTTTTTTTCACAAATGAGATTGCAAAAGAGATATTGTGAAAAAGAAAGTTATGGTTTAAATGTTGAGTACATTTGGGAATTGATGTCTGTATGGTGAAAGAGAAAGAAATCAACGTATACCACAAATCGTATACCATAGCATGCAATTCATACCGCATGTACTTGAGAGTTAGACTGCAACATGAGACGTAGGTGAAAGATCCCTGGTTAACTATGGTGTGAGTTCCAGGAAGGAAAAATCCTTCTACGATGCCCTTAAGACTTAGACAGCATCATGAAAGCTTGGTTTGGTGACAGCTACTTTAGCTGAAGCTCTATGATCACACATGATTCGGTCAGACGAGTGAAAACTAGGAAAGTGACCAAGTTAAGACGGATTGATGTTTAGTCAAAAAGGAAGATTTACTCCTACATACATGAAATGTGCTAGTGTCTATGGTCGACCCCTTACTAGCTCTATGTGTAGCTTGTAAGTGTGGATACTATGTGCATGAAAGACAATTTGAGTTAATCAACATATTAACTCGAGAATGATTAAATGTGTCATGAGAAATGTGTATGGGAGAATCTAGGGCATCTGAGACAACAAATAAATAGCTTGCAGATTTATAAAGGGTGTCCTTGGATGCCGATCCGATATAAGGGATTTATAATATCACAAGCACCAAATTTTGAAGACATTTTACCCACATGGTTACGACAGACGCCAAGTATGAAAAATGAAAGAGTAACAAGCATACAATGGGAGGCTTATCAAGTGCGAGTGGGAGATGTTGGACTTTGGGTTTAAGTCCGTCTTTGATGGGCTAGACTATTTGATTATGATACAAGTAGCTTAATCAAATAACAAAACAAATCAACATTAATTATGTATTGAGAAATAAGTTAGAATTAATTATAAGATTGTTAATTGAGAAACAAGTCATCATAATTCAGGAAATTAATTAATAATTAATTCTCCTAATTACTAACTTAGAAGGCAAGAAGGAGTGCATATTACTTCTTAATTAGTGATCACCCTAAACCACTATAAATAGAATATGCCTCCTTCAATTATAATCCATCCCTGTCATTGAGTTATCTAGCAAACTCTCTTCCTCCTACCATCTTTCTTGTTCTGGTGATCTGCTGTGCCAATCCTAATTAGGCTCTAGTAGTCTAATAATTGTGTGAGCATTATTATGTTTGAATAATGGAGCATTAGAGCTTTAACTCGGATTCAAACATGGATTTACCTCGATACGCAAGTCTCTTCTCTCTCCTTATATTTTTCTTTCAATAACACACACACACACACAGATACACACACACATATATGTTTGTGTGTGTCTATATATATATACATATATATGTATATATATATGATGTGTAGCATACGATCAAGTATTGTAATGGCCTTCATGGTGTGATTCACACCTTTATTGTGAAAGCTAGAATGTATTTGAAACGATTTTTGAGGGCTAAATAGTTTAATAATTCTTTGGACGTTTATGAAATTCACTTACCTTTCTCCTGCTGCACCTCAGCCACCCATAAAAGACCAATTAAATCAACATTGTGAGTGTTGTTAAACTTTAGATTAATTTTCAGAAAATTACATTCAAGTATTTGATTTTTGGTCTACAAAGATGAAAATACCCCTAATGTAAATATTATTAATGATCGTGTCCAAAGTTATATATATTTCTATGGCCATCTTTCCCAGATTTTCAATTGGTCGCATTTTAGGGTAAATTTGATAGAATTTGAATAGACTAGGGGATATCGCAATATAAAGTTATTTCACACCTTCTAGCCTATACTCTGAACTTTGGAGATATTTGGTCCTCATGATCATCACTAGTCTTGGTTCGATTCAGGTTCTTATGCAAGGTTTAGACATTCAAAAAGCCAAGGTAAGCCCAAGAACAAAAGAAAATCGCAGTGCACTAGTGCTGCGAGAGACTCACAAATGTTATGGTGTCGTAAATCATCTTGAAGAACAAATTCGTGGTGCATAGGAATTTACAGCCATAACATTACTGGCAAACCCAGATTTCTCATGATAAATTACGAAGGGCAATGCTCTGTCATGCTTTATTGTGAAAGAATTGGGGTAGAAACAATGTAACACTAGCAAAAGTCGCATCCAAGATTCAAATTAGCTGCGTACACTACTATAAAAATAAGATTTAACATCACCAATTAACGTCCGTTTTTTGAAAACAGAAGTAAAAAATGAGGTAGTGGTATTTTTGTAATTTTGATAGAACATTCAACGACCGTTTTAATAAAAACAGTCATTAAAAGTTACTTTCAACGACTGTTATTTAAATTAGTCGTTAAAAATAAAACCAACAATATAATATATAATAATATATATTAGTTTTAACGAATATTTTAAATAAAAATAGTTGTTGATTATTAAATAAGAGTAGCACAGTTGGTAAAAGGTTAGGTTACTTTGCTTGTGGTTTTGTGTTTGAGCCCCTACGTTCCACGACTACTTTTTAAAAAAACAGTTGTGCAATTTTTCTAAGTAATCTGATAGCTCAGTTGGTAATAGCTTGTGTTACTTATTCCCCTATTCGATCTCCCATAGAAAAATTTATTTATTTATTTTCCATGACTATTTTTTAAAAAAACAGTTGTTGAAAATTAAAACTTTTCAACGGCTCTTTTATAAAAAACAGCCATGGAATATCTCAAAGTAATTTGGTAGCTTAGTTGGTTAAAGACTTGGTTATTTTCCATGAAGTCGCGTCTTCGATTCCCCATAGAACCCCACGGCTATTTTTTTTTAAATATTCCCACGACTGTTTTTGCTGAAAACGGTCGTGGAAACTTTCATCAAAATGCCCAAATCTCACTTCGGTCTCACTCTCGCACCTTTTTTCTGCTTTCCCTCCATCCCCAAATCTAGTTCTCTATCTCTCGTGGCTCATTCTCCCTTCCCCTCTCCCCTCTGGTGACTCCATTGGATTGCTTCACGGCACCAACTCTTTTTCTGTTTGGGTTTCTCACGCCTCTGTCTCAAGTCGCGCCTGGTTATCCACAGAATCCCTTAAATCTATATTCTTTCCTTGTTATAATACATTTATAGATTAATAGATTGTATCTGATAGGGTCTGATTAAATTGCATTCATCTATTAACCTCTTCAGCTAGCTTTGCTTCATAGCCCTTACTCTGTTTGTTTCACGTTCAATCTCATCTCTCTCTCTCTCTCATTCTGTTTGTCTACGTTGAGCTTGAATCTGTTCCTCTGTTGTACGCTAAGCTTGCTCCTGTCTCATTGATGATTCTTGTTGCTGTTTAACTAGCTATTAGTTCGTGGTTCTCCTGTATTCATTTTTTGCCTGATAATGATATATTAATGACTAATGAGAATCATTCCATAATTAATCCATCAGTAAGTAGGGGATTGTCAATGAAGGTGTCCTAGCTTAGCGATATCTTATCCTAAAGTAGTAATTTAGTTCAATATTTTGCATGAGTTTCATGGGATACTTCTGTTACGGTTGATAGCCATTTATGAAAAATACCCCTCTTACTGTATATCGAGTTGATTTTTATTGGTAATATCTTATGCTTTCTTAGCATTGCCAGTGCTTCTCTTTTGAATACAAACTTCAAGTCTTTGGTGGTTAATAGGTAATCATATCATGTAGCAGATGCACAAAAGAAGTGACTTGATCATTTGATTTGGAATTTCTTGGACGGTTGTTTATGAATGCACTACCTTTTTGCTGTTGATCTTATACATAATCTTTTGTACTCAGAGACTAAAACTTCTCAACTCTTGTTTTACCCTCTTCAATTACCTCCACATTCTAAATAGAGTTCCTCAATCAAAAGTGTTTAGTGTTAATGTACTACAGAGTCTTATGTTTTAAACCAATCCTTAGGTGTTATTCTATGCTTGTGTTTTAAACCAATCCTTAGGTGTTATTCTTACAATAACACCTAAGGATTGGTTTAAAACACAAGCCTTTGTAGTACATTAACACTAAACACTTTTGATTGAGGAACTCTATTTAGTTGGATAAAACATGTAGAAATATCAATGCAAAAGAAAATGGATAGAAAACTTGGATAAAACACGGATTGGATAAGTTGAGTCATGTTGATGGATGTCATTCACCTGAGTTATTAAAGACCACTCGGATGGTATATATGTATTATCTTCTGAACTACCTAAGAGGTTTTTCTGTTGGCAGCTATGGGACTTGGATGATCTACTACAAGATTCAAAAAGCACGCAAAGGAATGAAGGTGAGGTGATTGATAGTGACAGTGATGAGATGGATGTAGATTCTAATCCTTCTAAGAATGATAAAGGTATGATGAGTGTGGTCATATTTGTAGATGTTATAAATGGCCTACAAGTATATGCTTACCACATCTGATGTTTTTCAATGAATGGTTCTGTTAATTTGACCGTTGGGAGGTATGGTATGATTATTTAGAGGTTACTTGTTGAACTTCATTTGCAGGGACCAAGAGAGAGAATGCAAGTAATGTCCATGCTGCTATAGGTGGCTCCAACAATTTTTTTTGCGGATTTGTAGATTGGTGCAACACAACATTGTTATTTAACCGTGTTGATCCTCCTATAAAACTGTCTAGCAGCAGCTTGCACAACTCAAGGTTGTCACCTCCTGATTGGATAATTTTGGTAGATAAACAGGACGTAAGTAAATGGTGTCTTTTTTGTCATCTTGATTCCCACATGGTTGGAATCTGAAGTTTTTGTTTGGTTTTGATAGTTCGTGAATACAATTTATCTATGCCTTGTTTGAATCTTTTAATCACACTTTATTGTCAATTAGGTAACTTTTTCCATGTATTGCACCAAGTTTAGGGTAAATTATTCAACTTCGTTTTATGAAAGCAAATCATTCTTCATCCCTGTGTAATTAAGAACAATAATTAAAAAAAGGCAAATGGAATTTAAAAATAAAAAGCACTCCTCAAATAAAATTAAAATTAAATAAGGTCACTAAAAATATGGATTAGAAAAACCATGTTAGGAGAGTATTTGGATGCAACCTGAATCTAAAATCAGAAGTTCACAGTGGTGGATATAATGTTTTTTTTAAAGGTTGAACACTCATTGAATTAGTTATGACAAAGTAAATATGTGCACTAACAAATTACTTCTTGTTTAATGCTTAGTCACTTGATATTTTTGTGCTGTGTGGAATCCCTGACGTGATTATTTAATTTATCAATACAAGAAAGATGGAGGAGAAGATGATTCAGGAAGTGCTTCTAGGGTAACTGGTAGCAAGGTATGTTACTTTGTTGGGACATAACATTTTGAGCATGGTTTGTAGAATGTTTTCTCATTCGGCTTTTTTCTTGTCGCTTACTTCATGCAGGGTCTCTTTATTATTGATAGCATACTTTCTATTGAATCAGCTCATCAAGGTGACTCCAGATTCTCTGCTACTTAATTTGCTTTGAATTTGAGATATCATTGTTTTTACTTCCTTCAAAAAGTTTCAGAAGTTGTACTGATTTGTTATTGCTGTATCGGTTTGTTTATCAATTTCTTGTGTTTTAGGTAAATAGGAAGTCTCAAGTGCAGGATGATTCTTCTTGTATTATATAGAAGAGTTATACAGCAGCAAGAACGTTGTGGGCAAAGCTAGTTCATATTATCATTTACTTTGTTGAGACATAACAATTACAAATAGTGCAATGATATATTATGTTTCCATACTTAAATACCTTTGCCACCTGGTAGTTTCTTGTTTATATATATTAAATACTGTGAATTTGTTATGGATGATTTTGAAAAATTTGTTATGGAAGAATTTGTTTATATCAATATGACGTTTTTAATTTCAGTAGTATTTCGAAACCTAAATTATTTGAATGCTTTCCAAATTGAGCATATAATTGTCCGGAAATTCCCAAGTTTTCAATAATCAATGCTGTGGGGAGAAAACGACGAATTTGTTTTTTTTAAAAAAATAGTTACAACGACTGTTTTCATTAAAACAGTTGTTGTATGTTATTTTTTTTAAGAAAAATTAGTTACAACGATTGTTTTTCTAAAAATAGTCGTTGTATCTTAACTTGTTTTAAAAAAGACATACAACGACTATTTTAAAAAAACATTCGTAGTATGTGCACTTACAACGATTGTTTTTCTGAAAACAGTCGTTGTAAGTCTTTTTCAACGATTATTTTAAAACGGTCGTCTATTTTGAAACTTTCTACAACACTCACATATTCGACCTCATGAAAACAGTCGTCTTAAGGGTCAAAAAATGGTCGTTAAAAGTGACTTCTATAGTAGTGATATTATTATCAGAGTCATAGAGGTATGTGTCAAAGAGCCTCTTAATACCCTTCAGCAACTTGGGAAAAGTCAAAGTGGCTCTTTAGACACCCAAGAAAGAGTCTTAGAGTTCGTTAACATAAAAGCAAAAGACAGTCGATGCTAGAGAAGACACAAATATAAGTTCTTTTATCCTGCTTCTATTTCATTCTTTAGCTTAGGGGTGCAAATATGTAATTCCAGTTTGATGTTTGCATTTCACACGTGTTTCCAAAACCCTGACTGGGGCAGGAGAAGTAAATCCCTGTGAGGGGGTAGGTTAACTTTACTTTCACTACTTTGAAGCCTGGACAATTAAAGATTGCTACTTGAATACATGCTTTTAATCCAGTTAGCTTTCTATGCCGTATGATTGGTGATAATAGTTATATGTTATGCTCATTTTGCTTCATCTCTCTCTTAGTTGATAAGTCATGTCATGTATGATGGATTGTGGGTTAATTGCCTATTAATTCATGTTCATCTCTTGCATGATTAGGTGACTTGGTAACTAATCACTGCTTGGTTAATCCTAGGGTGAATCTAGAATGACAAGATGGTGAACATGTTAATGGAAGTCCTAATACAAATGATCTATCTGTACTGACTTCAATTGAACCAGAAGGTGACAAGTGTTGGAGTAAATATTGAAGATAAGATCTAGGTAACACTAGATTGACCTCTAAAAACCATTTTTAGCGAATTGAAAGCAATATGAATATGAACTTCTTTCCGCTGAATTTTCCCAAAGTCATATCATCCTCCATTTTGGTTTGTTTATTTGCATCCATTACAAACATGCATACTTTTTATGCATGATGAGGTTTCTAATACATCTGCCTTCTTTATGGGTAAGACATTGGAGTACTCCTATTCTGGGAATAAATTTGTGATTTGATAGTGTACTGCTAGCCCATATATTCTTGCAAAAGAGCCTTTATATTTGTTGGATGATGCAACACTGGACAAGAAAGAATGAAAATGGGGTAACCAGAAAGTTGACCCCTACTCTTATATATCATTAATAATATGAATATGTCACTACACAGAACATATTGATCAACTTAATGATCTCACGCTAATATACACACACACCTAATATACCTAACAGATCTGAACGTACTGCCCTACTCTATAAGCCCAATGGGCTTCAGTTCACATAACAACAAATTATACACATACACTTTAATACTTCCCCTCAAGTTGTGTGCTAAAAACATCTATTGCACCCTGTAACATCCTTAAATTTTTGGGGCTTATAGTTAATTGTAGCTTAAATTTTATTTAGAAAAAAAATATAATAAATTAATAAGTTAAAAGAAACATCAAGATTTACACACACACACACACACACACACACACATCCATATAAAGGAAATACCTGTAACGGCACAGCTTCTCCCGGACTGTCTTTACTCAGCCGGGTTCCTCACTGACCTAGCTCAATGGTACCAGGTCTCACGTTAGGAACTACTTACCCCTAGGTAGTGTCCTCGAGACCTGAGGAGGCTCGCTTCGGCGATAATTCCGCAGGGGGCGGAGTGAGCCTGGGATTGCGAGTAAAGACGCAAGTCCCCGGTCAGTGAGGAACCCGGCTGAGTAAAGACAGTCCGAGAGAAGCTGTGCCGTTACAATACCTCCTTAAAATAAACCTTCTAAATATATGGGAATGTGTATGTAAATATATCTTAATATTGGAATAAATAATATGAAGTAAAAATGCCATCAGAATATTACTAATATTATTATTATTTGTTTTTAAAAAGAAAAAAAAAGTCAAACCCTAACCCTATTCCTATAAAATACCCTTTTCCTGCTCACTTCTTGTCATTTCGGCTCTGCAGCTTTCAAACAAATATCAGGTTCTCCTTTCTTCATTTTACTCTCCTTGTTCATCCTCCCATATGTCTAACGTACTGATAAATGTCTTTTCACCTTATCACCTATTATTTACTTGCTTTATGTTCTTTCATTTATCTAGGTTATAAACTATTCCTTTTTTTAAGTTTTCTCTCCCCACCGTAAAGCTACTGTAGGTAGGTTACTGTAGATCTGAAATTGAAGTATGCTTCTTAACCCACGTTTTTTTTGCTCTACTGTTCATCTGCAACTTTTCCTTCAATGCAACATCTCTGACCCCAGATTCTCTTCATCATTTTTTTTCCTATGGTGTGTGTACGGGTTTACATACATATTTATATCTATCTGTACATCTAGATTCTTGTTCCTGTGTAGGGGGATTTAAAACTTATTCTTCATTGTTCCTTTAACCCAAATTCTCTATTTTGTCTCTTATAGATACACACATATATTTATTTATTTATTAAACCTATTATTTTATACTTTTCTATCATCTAATGAGTCTTAAACCCATCCTCTCCGTCACTGTTATTGTCAGTCACACATACATTAATTCATTTGTTTATATTATTTTCCTCTTCCCGTCTTGTCCTCCTGACAATGAATATGTGTATATATATTTCCCTCATTAAATTTCTCAAGAACCTACTGCTAAACCCCTAATAATTTTCGTCCCCATTATTTTATTTTATTTTGGTTTTACTGTCTTTAATGCCAACAAAGATTAAATAATAATAATAATAAAGAGGAAATACTCCTAGCAACCTGCAGCTATGCCTCTTATCTTTCTCTACGTGTCTATATATATTATATATATAAAGTCCTTATTGTTCTCACTTAAAAGATCTTTACGTTGTCTTGTCAACACACACCAATGCATTTAATTTTTACCTGATTCATACTTTTAATAATTTTTATTAAAAAAATTAAATATAATTGTTTTAAAAAAATGTGGTAACTAATAACTATGTATCTATATGATATTAATTTTTAGAAGGGTAGATTATGTTTAGAGTAGTAATAGAGTAACTTTATAATAGTTTTAACTAGTGTATTTATAGATATTTATGTGTGTGATTTTGTAGACTCTAATTGAGAGCTTCGGAGTAGCTCTTTGTGTGATTACCTGTGAGCTAGGGAATAGTAGGTAATTCTGAATATTCTCTCATATATTTGTAAACTGTGTATGATTGTGAATAAATACATTTTTATTAAAAATAGACTGAATTATATGGATATATGTATGTATTGTAAATTCTCAAATAAATAACAGTACCATCAAATTTTTTTTATAACTCATTTTTATTCACATAGTTAATAATTTAATTATAATTAATGTATTGTTGGATTATTGACTCCTTTTAGGCATGTTTGAATATTGATGATATTTAATATGAATGGAAGCATGATTTATTATACCTTGCCTTTTATTTATAGTCATTGAACATTAAATATAACTGTCATGGCGGTTGCATTTATGATGGGTTGGAGTAAGGATGAATTTTGTATGTTGAGAACTTTTACCACGTGGTATGCCATCACTCAGTGCACAGTGAATGACACTTGTCAAGACCCCTTCTTCCATGTTTTCCTTTGGCCGGGATTGCATTGGAGCTGTAGGACACGTGGCACCTCCTTAGTTGTATTCTTTTAAGGAGGGGAGTCATAGTCCAGACTTAAGCTCTACACCTTTGGCCGGATGCATCTTAAGAACTGGTGAGCTTAGGACAATCCAGTCAAATGGATCAGTTTCTGTTGGACTATGTGTTAGCCTATGGCTCGAGTCAGCGAAATAATGATGGACGGTGATATAAGGGAGGTTGCATTTTGCATATTGCATAATTATATATATTACTTGTTGTGATGAAAATACATATTGACATGATGATAATTAAATTATTAATTGTCTTGTATGAGGATTATGGTACATACAAATATATACATAATATTTTCCTTCTTTTTATCATATGTGGTTTGTTTGTGTACGTTAGAAAATTTTAGTAGTTACTGAGACGTGGAATCTCATCCCTTACATTAACATTTTTAGGTGATTATTCTAGTAGGGAGCAAAGGAAGGCACCTATAGAGTGAGCCTTGAAGGCTCTTTTGTACTCCTAGAGCATATGTTATGTTGTTGTCATTTGCCATGACCCTAAACTTCCGCATTTTATTTTGTTTTGATAAAATATTTTGAGAACTTGATTTAACACTGTGATGTGGGTTTTCATTTAAACTGATTTTGTATTTCGATGATTTGGATGTTGAACATCCTTATTGACTATATGTCAAATACTTTAGTTAGTATTTTGTTATTTGGTTTGGGGTGTTACACACCCAACTTGCTGAGAATCTTATTCTGCATAAATCTCGTAAAAGGCTTGGTCAAAATATCAGCCTCTTGTTCTGCAAAACTAACATGCTTTAATCTAATCAATTTCGCCTGAATCTTCTAACAAACAAAATGGCAATCAATCTCGATATGCTCCGTTCTCTAAAAAAAAATTGGATTTATAGCAATATGGATTGCTACCTTATTATCACAAAAGACATCAACCAACTTCAATTGTGGTAAATGCAACTATTTCAACAAGCCTTCTAACCAAACTACCTCAGAAGTGGCTGAAGACAAGGTACGATATTCTACTTCTGCAGAAGACTTAGAAACAGTGTGCTGCTTCTTTGTCTTCCAATGTGCAAGCGATCCTCCAAGCTTAAGAAGATATCATGTGGTAAACCTTCTTGTGGTCTCACATGCTCCCCAATCAAAGTCACAATAACAACTCATGGTCATGTCTCCATCTATACCGATCAATATTCTTAGCCCCAGAGTCCCTTTAAGATATCTCACCACATTCAAAGCTGCTGCCATATAACTTTTCATAGGTTGTGCCATGTATTGACTCAAGGCCTGCACATAAAAGCTTATATCAGGGAGAGTAATTGTAAGGTAAATAAGTCTCTCTACTAACCTTCTATAGTGTTTTGGATCTTATGACAACTCATTTTCCTTGTGCTTTCCTGCCTCAAATGCTACCAACTTCACATTCTGCCCCATAGGCATCCCTAGAGGCCTACAACCACTCATACTTGTATCTCCTAATAAATCCAGGATATATTTCCTTTGACACATAACGATTCCCTCATTAGACCTTGCTAGCTCTATGCCTAGGAAGTACTTCATAGTCCCTAATTCTTTAATTTTAAACATGGTATGAAGAAAATGTTTCACCTTAGTTATGCCCTCATTAGAACTTCCAATCACAAGCAAATCATTAACATATACCAGCACAAGAACCATATCACCATCATATCTTCTAAAGAACAATGAATAGTCATAGTTACTTTGAATGACCCCACTTTGTATTAAGGCAGATGTAAGCTTGCAATTCCATTGCCTAGAAGCTTGTTTAAGCCTATACAATAATTTATGAAGCTTACATACAATATCCCTTCCTTGGCCATTAAATCCTTGAAGAACTGTCATGTAAACTTCCTCTTCTAAATCCCCCTGCAAGAAAATATTATTAACATCTATTTGATAGATATTCCACTTATTTATTGCAGCCAGTTTTAATGCCATACAAACTATAATCATTTTAACAATAGGGGAGAATGTTTCATGGTAATCAATGCCTTCCTTTTGATTATATCCTTTTGCCACTAATCTAGCCTTATACTTGTCTATTTCTCCATTAGACTTGTATTTAATTTTATATACCCATTTACACCCAATGGGTTTCTTCCCTTTGAAAAATTTAACTATCTCCTAAGTTTTATTATTTTCTAAGGCCTCAATCTCAAGTTTCATAGCCTACACCCACTCATCATGTTGCATAACCTCTTCATAACTCTGAGGTTCAGAAACAGAATCCAAATTGCAAAGAAAACACATATGAGCAAAGGATACATTTTGATAAGAAACATAATCTTCAATTGGATATAGACAATTTTTTTAGTTTCATTCAAGTCTTTTACTATTATACTACATATGTGATCTTTAGCCCATATAGGAGGTCTTCTTTCCCTATAGGCTTCACATGACTTTCAGTAGGTATACTTTCTCTAGGGATGCTGTATGATCTGCCCCATGCTGCAATGTATTGTTTCCTTCATTTTCGGTTTCCACTCTTTGATGATGTGTGGATTTATCAATGTTATTGGATTGTGATATATCAACATCATCAAAGAAGAACATTTCTCTAATCTCCTTTGTGACTCCCCCTTGATTGGTACTCACTTCTTCCTTAAATGGAAATCTAGATTCAATAAAAGTCACATGTCTACTAACTGTGAGGGTTTGACTATGCAAATCCAGAAGGATAAATGTTTTTTGTTATTCGGATAACCTAGGAAAACACATGGATTACTCCTAGGTTGTAGTTTGTCCAAGTTAGTGAGTTTTGTGGCATATGCTAAGAACCCAAATACCTTAAGGCCTTCATAACTAGGATCTACACCATACACCTTCTCATAAGGGGTTTTGTATTCTAAAGCCCTAGATGATACTCTATTGATTAGGTAAGCTGCCATTCTGACACACTCTCCCCAATATTTGATGGGAACATCAGATTGTAACATTAAACTCTTGGAAACCTGCATCAATGTTCTATATTTCTCTCTACAATTTCATTCTATTGGGGAGTATATGGACAATTCGTTTCATGAATAATCCCTTTATCCCCAAAGTAATTCCTAAGTTCAGAATTAACAAATTTAGTGCTATTATCACTTCTCATGCACTTAATATTAACAGAAAATTGGTTAGAAATACAAGACATTCTTAATCCAAGATACACATTCAAATTTAAATCTCATTAGGAAAACCCATGTGCTACGCGAATAATCATTCACAATAGTGAGAAAATATCAGTGTCCCTGATAAGTGGGTGTTTAATATAGTCCCCACACATCCATGCGCACCATTTCAAAGCAAGAAGCCGTTTTAATGCAGTTGGAAGTAAAAGGTAGACGAGTTTGTTTAGATTGAATGCAAACAGTATACTCTTTATTCAATGATGCAGATTTATTATTTACAATACTCAAGTAGCATAATACTAAAAGAGGAGTATGCCTTGACCTATTGTGCAACAACCACAAATCATTTGAATTCCTAATTTCATCATTGACAGTAGTATTCATAATAGCATGCTTGTATGAAAAATGTAGCATTTATAGGCCTTCTTCTATCTTACTAGTCACATTATTCTTCCCATCCAGAAGGTCATGCACCAAATAATGATCAGGAAAGAATACTACTGCACATTGCAGCTCACGTGTAAGTCGGGGAACAGATATTAGATTGAATTTTAATTGTGGCATATAAAACATTGGTTAAACATATATCAGGAGAGAGCTTTATGGTTCCAATGTGTGTGACAGATACCCTTTCCCCATTGGTAATCTTAATTGCTTTAATAGGGCTATTATTTATTTGATAAGTGTTAAACAGATATAAAGTTTTAGTGATGTGTGTAGTAGAACCAGAATCAAGAACCCAACGATTATATGCATTAGATTTTATTAAATTAAAATTAGGTAAATGCAAACCTGAACCAGTACCGGTTAGCACATGCACAATTCCCTCATTGTCACATTTCAGCAAATCCAGAAGCTTCTCATATTTCTCTTGGGAGAATGTGAGAGATACAGTGGAAGCTGGTTGTGCAGGCTTTTCCTTTTCAAATGTAGCATAATAAGATCTTATGTGATTTGCAGACCTCAGCCTTCTTTGAAGTTGCTGGGATACTCAGTAAGTTCCCAACACCCTTCTTTGTTATGTCCTCGTTTACCGCAATGACTACACTCAGAGGTAAAGCCAAAATGCCTGTGACCATGTCCTCGCCCCTTCCCCTGACAGCCATGGCGACACCTTTAGTGGGTATACGTTTAAGAGAGTTGGCCAGGGACTTCTGAGCTTCATCCTCAGCAATCATGGCAAACACTTGATTGACATAGGGAAGAGGTTGCATTAATAAAATTTGGCTTCGTGCTGCATCAAAGTAGTCGTTCAATCCTAACAGAAATTAAAGAACCTTCTGTTGCTGAATCATATCAGCATAGAGTTTAAATGTATAGCAGCGGCATGACGGAATGGGAAACAGAGTAGATTTTTCTTCTTATAGCTCTTTAAATTTTGTATAATAATCAGATACAGAGGAAGAGTCTTGTCTGAGAGAGGTGATTTCTCGATGTAAACTGAAAATTCGGGAGCCAGTAGTTACCTTGTGGAACCGTTCTTGAAGATCTAGCCAGACTTGATGCGCATCTTAATAAAAGATAATACTATGAGAAAGGTCCTTAGAGATGGAATTGATGATCCAAGAGAGAACCACGGCATTACAGTGTTCCCACTATTCTTTAAGATCGTCGGTCTGATCTTCTTTCCGACAGCTTCCGTCAATGAAACCCGATTTGTGTTTCCCGCGGAGTACGATTTTCATGGTGCGACTTCACATAGTATAATTTTCACTACCGATCAATACATGCGGAATGATTGTGAGACCTTATGTTTTGGAAGGATATAGGTAGAGCAAGTGGTTGAAGGTGAGTCTGTCAACGACAGTGGAGGCTTTGATCTTATGAGCCCCGGAGCTCGTAGCCTCACCCTTCTGAGTCACCATTTGAGGTCTAATCAAAGGATTGGGTAAGAAAGATGGAGTCAAAAGAGAAAGATGAAGATGAAGGAAGTTTCGGTGTCACGATCAGCTGATTTCGCGAACTGGTTCTGTTGGAGTTAGGTCAGCAACAATAGTTGGTTATGCCGTGTTATATTTTGCCACTAAATCTGCCTTAACAGTCAGATCAGCATATTCCGTAGGGAAATTTCTTGGGCCTTCATGGGCCTTTCTTGGATTGCTACTAGTCATCTTGTAGCTACAAGGGCAATTTCTTGGCCCATCATTGGTGTTCTTGGATTACCACAAGAAATTGTGGCTTTCTGTAGTCACAAATGTGTTGTGTTGAAATGTCCTTGTGTCCAGGTGCTCATTGTTGTCACAACCTATCTCTGATACCATGTTAGATGATGCAACACTGGATAGGAAGAATGAAAATGGGGTAACCAGAAAGTTGACCCTACTCTTCTATATCATTAATAATATGAATATGTCACTACACAAAACATATTGATCAACTTAATGATCTCATGCTAATATATATACACACCTAACATACCTGAACGTACTGGCCTACTCTATAAGCCCAATGGGCTTATGTCCACATAACAACAAATCATACACATACACTCTAATAATATAATATTCCGATGCGATCAAATGACTAGGATGAGGTTCCACTGACCCCTATCTTCTAAGTACACTCATGCAACAAGATTGATGTGAAAACCTATTAGGTGCAGTATAGAAACTATGTGTTCCCCATAGTGATAAAAGATTCAGCCAGTATGTCATTATCATTTAAGCCCACAATTTATGGAGAATATTTTATAACCTTAAACAAGGAACTTTCAAAAGCTTAAACCCTTTATGCTACTTGTCTTTGCTTGGTGGATCCTCTTAAAGTATATACTTTTGACACATCTCTATATGAGCCATCTTTATTCCTTAGGCTTTAGATTAGCCTCAAGTACAGGTAGCCTTTTAACTTCTCCTGCAATTAAATATTAATCTTAGATAATCAAAAGCCATCAAATAAAGACAATCCTATTATTCTCTTGAATGTTTATCTTACATGAGTTGGATCTTGAGGGCTTATTGGGGTTAGGGCTGGTTTCAAGACTTAGAGTGATTACCAAGATACTTACAGATAAATAAGTCACATTCTTGCTAATTAGATTAGCCTTTTTAGTAGAGCATTGCATTTACTTTACATATATTTATACATGATCAAGCTTCAATTTCGAGGAAGATAAGAGGATGATCATCATTATCATAACTTTAAGAGGCACATAAAGAAGACTATTTACAAGACTGAATGCCATTTGCTTTAAATCAAAAGAGGAGCAAGGAAAAACTCAACAAGAGAATTAGATGGATTTGGCGATGCATTTGAGAGTTGATACTCAACAACGAAACACAATGTTTAGGGTGTTTAAATGGAAGGAAAAGATTTCCAATATAAACAATTGAAATCACATCATGTTTGGCAACAAAGAACCAATCAAATTAATCATTTCATTGATTTCAAACCGGTGTGCTTTGGTGTTATATCTTGTTTGGCATGACGAGGCTTGTGGATCAAGAAAATGGCTAGGATGAAACGGAAAATGGACATCGTCGTATCTTTGATCATGCGGTGCACCCCATCTAAATGCCAATAAGGCTTGATCATGAAACAACTATGCAAGGGCATTTTCATTAGTCTAAGAAGAGACTGAAAGAACGGCGACACTCCTATTCATAACCTCAAATCTACTTCAGATTTGTGATTCTTTGCAACAAATTTCACATATCTCCTTATGTTGAAGAGGTAAATTGCTCTTTTTTTCCGTATGTGTCTCAAATTCTACTAAATCTCATATTATTGCTTCATTAATCAAGTAAATTTTCAATTTTTTTACACAAACATTCGATTGTCTCCCCTTCTTTATGTGTCACAGTGATTTCCTTGGTTTTCTTTCTTTTATTTGTTACATATATGAATGGTTCGGGTGCGAAAGAAGAAATAAATGGCTAGTTTAGAAGGATAATTTTACTAAGTAATGATTGCGAAATTATTTTTCTTGCCTATTAGGGGTTCCTTAGCATGAATGATAAATGAGGAAGCCTTCCCTACAATTTAGTTACCTTTTTAATGTCTAACATATGTTATTATGGGCTGGTGATGCTAGATATGTATTTTTCATTACTGTAGAATCAAATGCTCATATGATGACTTCTTTATGCCAACATCTCCAAGGCTTTTTCCTATTTTCTTCTGTGTATTAATTGAAATTATTATGTGCATTTTCTTTGATGTCCATTAACTCAATATCTCCAATGAAGTTATTAACTGAGATCTTTTGGTAGATGCCATATTTGAAAAGTTAGTTGCTGATGGAGTATAATGGTGTTATGCAATCATGTAACCAAGCTCTTTTCATGAAATAAGGCTTGTTGTTGTGTATTAACTCAAATCGATTGCTCTACTCTTCCATCTCTGAGTTTTTCAGATCAATTATTCTTCTCATTACTCATTGTTGTAATTTGTTCATTTTAAATTTGTGAATGCTTTAGGTATTGCAAGTTCTTTGCGCTTGGAGCATGTGTCAAAGGGGACCAATGTGAATATTCTCATGACAAAGAATCCTTCAATAAATGTGCTTCCTTCTTATTCTGCCTTCCCTCTACCTACTTACCAATCAATGACACTTGACACTTTTGTATTTCTTTCCTCATACTTAATATGTGTGTGTCTTTTTTAAAAAAAACTTTGAAAACAGATTTGCAGGTACTATCAGAAAGGAATATGTGCTTTTGGTGGTCAATGCAAATATAAACATATCCAAACATCTCAAGCACGATCTTTGGAACATGGAAGCCAGCTCCTGAGTTTTGATAGGCATGGAAAGAGTATAAAACTTGAGCGTCAAGATTACCAAAAGAATTGTTATGCCAGTGAACCCAGTTCTGCTTTACCATCAAGGAAAAAGTGTTCTTGTGTTCCTGGAGAACCATGCGTACACTGTAAAAAGTTCTGTTTGTATCATTCTGAACCAAATGAGAAAGAGGAGCATTTGCAAACTTGTGAGAAAAAGGAAAAGTATCTTGAGACTTTGAATAGAAGTCAAGAAATAGAGTGCAGAATCTGCTATGAACGTGTTCTTTCAAAGCCTAAAGCAGATGAATGCAAGTTTGGTATTCTTTCTGAGTGCGATCATCCTTTCTGTTTATCATGTATCAGGAATTGGCGTAGTAGTGCCCTAACCTTAGTAGTAAGGTTCAGGTCCAATAGAAGTGTGAAGACCTGCCCCCTGTGCCGGAAATTATTGTGTTGTGTTATTCCAAGTACCATTTGGTATTTTACAATGGAAGAGAAACAGGAAATTATTGACAACTACGACAAGCTGCAACTAATTTCTTATCTACTTACTTAATTGTCCCTGCATGTTATTAGTTTAAGTGATCACTAAAATTCAAGTTTCCATATTTCGGAGAGTTAAAACATACGGAAAATTTTTATAATATACTCTTTTATTTATTTATGGTCAATTGTTGAAGGGTCCATATATAAGTGGTCGTTGATGTGGAAAATAGGCCTTGTTTCCTCTCTCCTTGTCATATTCCTTGTGAAATGAGATATTTATTTATTTTTGTTACACTTCTCTCATTGTTTTTGCTGAGAGACATAGTGAAGAGATTAGTTGGGCTCTGTCTGAAACAAAAACATAGATAATCTCAACTCAATTCAATTTGGACTGAAAAGAGCTGATTTAACTTATATACAGTTTTTGGTTGTTTATGATTGTTTTTCTTCGCAGGTTGATTAATTGCAGGCATTTTGACTTCGGAAATGGATATTGCCCCTTTAGGAATATTTGTTTCTACAGGGTAAGTGAGTTGCCTTCTCTACAGTGTCTTTTGCTTTTTTTGAACTTAGCAAATCAAAGCTGTAAATGGCAATGTTCATTTGATTTTTCTGTGAAATTATCGTTTTTTGTTTTTTTTTTTTTGCGTATCAGTTGTCTATATAACATTGGAAGTATTCATAAACTCTCAATTAGCTCCTTGTATTCAACCTTGTTTGAACACAATGAAATTTTTTTCTGCTTCCCTTAAGAATCATCTGCAGTCTACAGGCATATTAAAGATTTTCCCTTTTCCCTTTTCAATTGAGGTCAACTATAATTTGTTGTGTTGCAGAAAATGCCATGCCTATTAAAATGTTAATATATTTATGGATAAAACAAGATGTTTAAGGGGAACAAAGAAAGAAAAATAAATAGATTGATCAAGAAGTAAGCTTAGAGAAGTAGTGCTGTAAAGTCTGAAACCAAGTCTGGACCGTGATACTGCATAAATTTCTGAAATCTTGTTTAATGGATTGCAGGTTACTTGTGGGTGTTTTTGGATGAATTTACTTTTTCAAGTCTAATTATTTTCTGTGATAAGCTAGATTAAAATTTTAACTTGGTGTGATTTTTATGGTGTTACTTTCAGCATACTGTGAGGCCTGGTTCATATACATGGTTGCATCACAAACCACCACGACCACCACACAGATCATTTCTTATGAATTGGCTCGAACAATTTTTTCTGAGATTAGAGATGCCTCCAATTTTAGAGATTGTTTATGATATGGATCTGTCAGAGATAATGTGGTTACTGGAGTCACTAGTTAATTCAATGCAGCTTGATGCTGACTTCTCAAATGATGAAACTGACCCTTTTAGCTTGCCTGCAATGTCAGAAGTTTTAGATTCCAATTCAGACTCCATTGATTCTATAGACTTGAATCTATTTGAGCTTATACCATCAACTCATCAAGCTCTGAATGGTTCATGGTGGTTTGGTATTGAAGGTTTTGATGATCAAGAAATGGGCATTGTGCCTTCTCCGGCCGAGGAGGGTGGTTCATCTTCGCCTGGTTCTGATATGCCTCCATCGGAGTGTAACCGTCTGGTCATGACGTTCCTTAAGAATCAAATAAGGGGAATTGTTGAATCTGTGGAGCCATCATGATTCTCTGTGATGCTGCATCCTAGCATGAAATAAGGGGTATTGTTGAATCTGATGAATCTCTCATCTCTCCATTTCTTTCTTTCTCTGTCATCAGAGTTCAATTGAATTTGAATTTAGATGTACTAAAGTGCTATTAGATTTATTATAAGCTTGCCTTTTTCCAGCTTGTGGAACCTATTTCCTCCTAGTCTGGCCTATTTATATTACATACATATAGACCTAAATGTGTGTGTATTATTATTATTTTTTTTTTTTGGGGGACCATTGTGTGTGTATTGTATTTACATATGCTTGTGACCTTTTTTTTTAAAAAAAATGTGAGGGCAGTTTCGTCTTTTGTCCAACAAATTTCATTTTGCAACTCAATGACCATCGTGAGATTTTGTATATTTGTATTACCATTGTGTGATTTTGAATTCCAAGTGCATTTTTGTGGGATTTTCCTTTATTTTTCCTGCAAAATCTAGTTTTGGGTTAATATTTTATTATGTAAAAGTCTTGTGGTATTTATTCAGATATCTGAGTTCTATAAAAATCATTAGACCTTCTAATGATTGTTTGGGATCACATTTAATATTCTTAAAAATGCTTATTTACGTAAATCGAGACAAAATTTCCCCATATACTTAACTCATATATTGTAAATCATGATTAAAAAATTATTTTTGAAAGCTCTAATCATTATTTTAAATAAGCGCTAAACTAGTTGTCAAATACTAGTTTTAAAGGTTTAGGTTCAACTTTAAAAAAAAAACACTTGTAGTTTTTTTCCCAACAAAACATTTTTTTGTACTTTACAAGATAAAATTTTCTTCATATATTTGTTACCTTACAGCACAAAAAGTCACTAAAAATAAATTAATTCAAATAAAATAGAACAACCTCATGAAGGAGGATGATAAAGGCCTTGGATGTGTTCCTGGAGGAGAAGTCAGTTCATTAACTGATTTGTTGCTGCTTAACTGATTTGATTTGCTTAATGTGAAGTCAATGTTGCCTTTTTTAATTAATGTTAAAATTGAAAATATAGTGAGGATTTAATTAAATTTTAAGCATGTTTCTAATTGAATAATCCTAAATTAAATATATATTTTAATTCTTCCAAGTCATGGACTTTTTCTTATATATTTCTCATAATTATCACCATGTAAAATAGGGAAAATCCCTTTAAAAGACATATGAAATACTCAAATTCTTATTTGGGTTAATAAACTTATCAAATCCATAATCAGGCCATGTGTCTTAATAGGATATTGAAATTTTATCAATTTACCTCGTTACCCCTCTAGTTGGAAAGAAGACAAAAGGCACGAGGAGGAGCTTTACAACATTAAAACAGCCAAAATAAATTATCAGAAGTCGGAACCACCCCAAAATCCAATTCTAATTTAAATCTCGTCTTTATTCTTACACCTTTATAATTAACAATTGAAACTTATATACACAATCGATATGCTTCATTAGATGTCATATGTTTTGAGTTGGCAAATTTGCGTCGGAACATCACCCTCAAAAACAACAAACACACAAGAATTTTTGGAAAACCTCAGCTAAAAACGGTGTTGAGCATGAGAACAATGTAGATGATTCGTGCCAAGGAAAAGAAATAGCTGAGGAGTTGGTAGGAACCATTTTCACTGCTCATTATAACAAGGAGAGGTCGACCCATCTTAACCATCCAGATGAGATCTGAATGGTTCATATTTAATTTTTTTAACTGATGATTTTTAATAAAAAAATCATTTTTTTAAAAAAATGTTAATTAAAAAATTATTTTTATTTTAGATTCTCTACCTATTAAAATAATTTTTTTATAGAAAAAGTAAGAAATTAAATTTGGATCATCCAGATCTCATCTAGATGATCCAGATAGGCCAAACTCTCTTTACTCATGAGCATAAAAGCTGGTTTTATTAGAGCTTAAGCTGCTCCTCCTACCTCTCTTCTTTCCAATTAAAGGTGTTGAGATAAATTGAAACAAATTCAATATCCTAATTTGAGACATATAACCAAATTATGGATTTGACAAGTTTATTAGCCCAAATAAGAATTTGGGTATTTCAAAAGGCTTTTAAGATATTTTAACTCTAAGATATGACATTTCAAGTTTATTAACAACAACAATAACAAAGCATTTATTTCATTAAGTTTAAGTTTATTGACCATGTAAACAAAATACTATGCACTACAAATTCCATTTTATATTAAAGACAAAGGTGATATAAGTTAAAGAAGATGTGAAAACAATGGAGATAAAAAAGATTACGTGTTTCAAGTGAATAAAATAGTCCTAAAATGTCAAAAATCAAAGCAAATCATAAGCGCAATGATATTATAAAATTGAGTTTTCGTGAAATCATGATAGAATGACTGACTGGGTAAAGGTATGTAGGTATTAGACTTCATACAAGAAGCTGGAATCATGATACGATCATACCAAGAGCTTTGAAGCCAAGATATAAGTAATCTAATATACTAATCCAGTATTAAACTCAAACTCATTGGCCACTAATATACAAAATAAATAATACTAGCATCTCTCTCTTTTTTTTTTTTTAACTCAACTCTCCAATCATCATAAATCAAAACACCACTCAGCAAAATGATGCAAACATCAGTATGCGTATGTGTATAAAACGTATAATCAAATCATAAAAATGAATGGACTAGTCTAATCTAGTGCTTCAACATAGCCAGCATTGACAGGACAAGGGAGGCACCGATGAGTGCGACGGAGCCGGAAACAGATCCCGCAGCTCCGGCATCGGGAGCGGGAGCCGAAGACGGCGACAAGCTAAAGTCCTGAGCGGAGGCGGCGGAGGCGAAGATAGCCGCAACGAGGATGACGACGAAGGCCTTGAACGTGGTCGCCATAACGAGAGAGATTGAGAAAGTCGGAGAAGAAACTTGAGAGCTTAATAAAGGAACTTTCAATGGAGGAGAGATTTGAGAGAGATGAAAGGAGGGAGAGGGTATATATAGATGGGGGAGAAGGCGCGTGGGGGGACAGGTGGCAGGGAGGGAGCGCGTGAACGGAGGGAGAGGGTCTGGTTTGCGTGAGAGGCCAATTCATGAACCGACTCGTTCGTTGCCTCTTATTTTGACTGCACTTTCTGGAACGGCTTAGTGCGGACCAACAGTGTGAAGCATTCTCGCTTTCTTTCTTTTCAAACCAAACAACCTCACTTGCCGTGCCCCTTGACAGCCTTGCAATAATCTGCAACTAGAAGCTTTGAAAAATAAAAATAAAAAACTGCTTTTTCACATTCCATCAATCAATAAATAAATTATATCAACCTAGAGTTGGTTTAGGTGTTTAATGCACGTTGGATTTTTATAGATTTTGAGTTTAAGTTCATAGGAAATATTTTTATTGAAAGGGGAAGTAATGAACCCTAAAACTACAGTATCTAATATTTGGATGCCGGTTAAAAATATAAAATAAATAAATAAATCATTTACAGTAAAATTATTATAAAATACTCCCTTGAGACTTTAATATAATATTAATTTATAGATTAGACTAATTAGTTTAGAAAAAAATTATCAATATAAATACATTAACATAATTTATTTAGTCTCCTTAATTATATTTCTTTAAAAAAAATTAATTTACTTTTATATTAAGGAGTGAAGTTGGTATTAAAATTGCAACAGACGGTTCATTTTGTGCCCCTGCAAATGGAGGAGCTTTGCCTACTTTAATTATTTAAAATATACGCAAAAGCAGGATTTTAAAATTTCAGGTGGTAGTAAAATAATGGACTTGTTGTGAAAGCAAATAAAATATGTAATACTCAACCAAAGAATGAAGGAATTGGAGGGAGGAGAAGAGAGATAAAAGAGAAATACGTTCACTTTCCTAATACCAATATATATTATATGCTCTCTATTTATAAACATAATTTTACGACCCAATAGTCTATAGCTCAAATGATACCCCACGTCTCTTTATATCCCAAAGTAAAGGGAGGATAATTCAATTTTTTTTATTTTAAATTAAATATTATTATTTCTTAAAAAAAATAAATGTAATTATTGGAATTATTTATTAATGGGTTCTTTTTTTTCTAAAATGATTGTTTTGTTAGAGTCCAAATGTATGTAGAAAGTTTTTCTTTTTAAAAATTGATTTTTAAAATGAGAAGAAGTTTCAAAAAAAAAAAATTGATCAGTTTAATGCTTTAATTGTTGGGAGTCTGAAAACGTCTAGGCAACTAACGTTATGTTAATGTCACCGACCCAGTCGCGCAGCAATTTACGGACATATAATGTTGAATATGACTCGGCCTCCTCTCTAGGTCTCTTTATGTCTCCAACAAAGAGCGGGTTTGAATTTAGTTTTTGAGAATAATTTTTAAACAAAATGTGAAGAATAGTGATTTATTTTAATAAATTTTGATAAGAATAGATTATGGGGGAAAAAAGTTATTTTGATAAAATGAGAGTGCTTGGATATTAAGTTGAGAATCACTTTTTTTAATGGTCAAATTATTAAAAAGACATTAGTTTTTTATGATAATTACATACAAAGGATAAGATTATACTTTATGTATTATTTAAGAGTTAAGTGAAAATTTAACAATCAAGTTTTTTCTGAGAGGTATTTGATACACATAAGCTTTGGAAGGTACAAGAATAACATAACAATGAACAATTAAAAATGATATAAATTTAACAAAACCGTTAAATTTAACCTAACGGTGTTTAATTATAAGAGAAGAAAACTCCTAATGTGTTAAGTCAAATTTAACTGTTTTGTTATATTTACACTCTTTTTAATTGTTCATTTTTACCTTTTGCAAAACTTATTTATAGGAGATGTCGCTCAGGAAAAGCTTGGTTCTTAAATTTACACCTTAACCTATTATTTAACATTAAATGTCATAATAAATACAAAAAATGAGATAATTTTTTCTATATGTGATATTAATTAGTTTAACTAATTTTTCTAATATAATGAAATTAAATAAATAAGTCTTATATTAAGAATAGGAGGTAGCATTAAAATTTTAAAATTCTTAAATGAAAAACAAAATGACGGATGAGAGAGAGAATTTTGAAATTCAAAAAAGCAAACAAAAAAAAAAGGACAGATGAGAGAGAGAAGCGTGGGGTCTATCTAAAAAGAGATAAAACACACAAAATCTAGGCGTGGGCCACTAACATGCAAAAGGACCAATAAGAGAGGGGAGCATGGGTCCACCTATCTTGAAAAGCAAAAAAATGTAGATTTTTTTTTAAACCATAGTTTTTGGACAAAACGGGGTTCTCACATTTTTATTAGTGTTTGGCTATTTTTTATCAAAACAATATTTTGACACCAAAAACATTTTTTTTAACATCTAAACACACACTAAACTGAGTAGCTTCAGGACTAAAACATAATTGAAAATAAAATAATTATTTCCCCCAAGCTTTGAAAATTGGGAAAATTTCGCTCAAATCTCAAGGATAAAAAAAATATATAAAAAAAAGTCACAATGAAGATTATTCTATTAAAAAAGTTATTAGGGATTTCAATAACATATATAGGCTCATCAATTGTCACTCTATGACTTGTCAATATATGTCTGTTTAGATTAGCGGTAGAAGTTACTTTTCCAACATGATTTACGGTATACGAGGTAAGTTTGTGAAAGCAATTTCGTCTCAACTTGCGTGAACGAGTTTTTTCACATACACTAATTAACAGAAGTTGTTTAGTTAATATAGATGAGCCTGTCAATGGTCACTCTATGACTTGTTAATATAGTGATATACACTTATCAACGGGGGCTGGTTTAGTTAATATAAATGGGCTAGTCAACGGCGACTTTATAACTTACCAATATAGTCACTTACACTTATTAATAGGAGCTGCTTTAGTTAACATATATAAGTTTATCAATAAATACTTTATGACTTGTTAATATAGCAACATATACTTGTCAATAAGGTAAGTTTACATTTAGAATCTTTGTAATATCCCAAATTTCAATTACCAAAATCCCTTGAATATTTAATTATATTCAATGAAATAAAATAGTCAATATTAGTACATTTGAAGTAGTCAAAATAATAAAAATAATTATTATATGGAATTTCTTGCCAAAAAAACCTAAAGTCCAATTTTTGTCATGACAAAGACTTAACATTTAAGCCTAAAATTAAGGATGAAAGAGCACAATTTTTGAGCCCAATATATTGCAAAAAATTTGGCCAAATGGAAAGGAAATGAGTAAGACATAATTTAATACAAAATGTATAGGTAAAATGGTCATTTGACTAGTAAATCAAAAAGCACATTATTTCTCTAAATTTTGGAGATATTTTTGGTCAAGATAGAAAAGCAAGAAGGGAAACATTTATTTGGTCACAAATTATGCCATTTGGAAGCACTTTGGCTAAGTTCAAAAAGATGGTGCCATTAGTCAAAAATCATGTGATCAATTAGCCATTAACTAATATATATTAAGGAGGTGGCAAGAGATATTTCAAGAGGCCACAAATTCAGTCAAAAGAAGAAAAGAGCAAGAGGAAATAGGATTTTGCCACATATTATGCCACTTGGAAAAAGAATATGCCATGTGGAAAGAAAATAATAAAAAAAAAGTGACATATGCTAAAATTTTCAATAAAATATGTATATTTGAGGAGGTGGAAAATGCTTCTTCAAAAAGCCATTTTACTCTCTCAAAAGGCTATGATTTCGTCCAAGAAGGGGAATAACAAGAGAGCACATGATTTTGCCACCTAGATAGACATGTGGAAGCAAGAAGAAGCCATATGGAAAAAGAAATAATAAAATAAGATGACATGTGCAAAAATCCTAATAAAATAATATTTTATTTAAGAAAGTGAAGGAATGCACTAGAAGAGTTCATTTAACTCTTCTATAAGGCCATAATTTCAGCCAAATATGAAGAAAAATGAGAGAGAAAGAGCTTAGGCAAAAATAATAAGAAGAATCAGACAAGAGAAAGTAAGAAGCAAAATCAAGATAAGTAGTAGTGAAATTCAAGTGTTTTTGCTTTTAATCACTTGTAAGCCTTTCCTAATACATGTATCCTTCTTGAAATCATGTTAAGAAGAAGAAAATCAAAGGGAAAGAGAGAGGAAAGGTGGTGGTTTAGAGAGAGAAAGAAGAAGAAAGTAAGATAAGCTTGAGAACTTGTAATCTCTTAATGGTTTATGATTGTTCTTGGTGTTTTGGTTCATTGGCTTGATTTTTTGATTTGAGATGCATAAACCCTAAGGGGAGATGCTGCCCAACTTTTGATTGGTTATGAGCAAGTGGTGTTTAAGTGGTTAAACAAGTAATTGGAAGTGAAAGGAATGTGTTTGATTGATTAAAATCATGAAATTCCATTTTTTTACAATTTTCAATAAATTTTGGCCAGGGCTTTGTTTGCTATGTTTAAACTGGAATTTCATGGATTTAATGATTTCATTGTGTTTAGAATGAAAAATTGTGTAGGGATCAAGTGAAAGAATGAGTATAAAAGCTTTAAGGTGTAAAATAACAATTTTGCCTTTAAAACCCTAATTGATGGCTGTCAAGGGTAAAACTAGAAATGTAGCGTGAATTTGTCAAAATTGAGGTAAAAAATGGATTTGAAACACAATTGTATAGAAATAGTCCAGGTCATAATTTTTGGAAAAGTACAAATATACCGAATATAAAGGGAATGAGACTGGATTCCCTAGGGGCATTTTGATAATTATGCGATTTTGAGTTGAGATAACAAACTTACAAATTTTAGAATAAAGTATAAATGAGTAATAACCCCTTTTTGATTATAAAGGGAATGAGACTGGATTCCCTAGGGGCATTTTTATGATTTGACATTTACCCAAGCCAGACAAAAGTTAAAGGACTGTTAGTAGCTAGGCAATCAGAAAGGAGTTCAGGTAATAAATCTATCTCTCATATTCTATGTAAATGTTAATATGCATTGTTTGCCATGTTTTGTGCCATGAGATGTGGATGGTGGTAATTCTTAAAGCTGTGTGTGAGAAAAGTATAAGTACCACCGTGAGGGATATACAAGGTACCTTTAAGACCAGCAGGTACTTAGTCTAGATAGGCCAATGTGGAGCCTGTGTGGCATAATTTCTCACTGGGTGTGGATAAAGCACAAGTACCACCCATGGGATGGGCATTGTACCATGTGGCCAAGTGGACTCAGTTGAGTGGCATGGCAAGTACGGACAAGTTGATACCTACTCCGAAACATTGATGTGATCACAATTTGATAAGATAAGGCAAGTAGGAATCAAACGATCATTTTGATCCGAACAAAATCATCACTTTAATCATAAACATTGATAGACATGTGCACAACATTTTTATTATTGCATCATATATGTTGAATTGCATGTTTATCTTTCACATTTTATATGATTGATGACTTGTTACTACTGAGATTCATATGAATCTCACCCTTTCCAACATTTAAAATTAATTCAGCTAAAAGAAGCGGCTTAGAGGGCAAAGTAGCAATAACCGGCAACTAAAGGACCGATGCTGATCAAGAAATTTTCTGTTGGTTATCTATTAATTTTTCTTTGTGCTTGGGATTTGTATTGTAATATGTACAATGTAACATCCTCATTTTTATTTTTAGGATATAATTATAATTTAGAGAAAATTAATATTTTTAGTAGGTAATTTTAGGATTAAAAAAATATATATATAAATAAATAATTTTTTTTAAAAAAATTATTAATTAAAAAAATATTATTTTATAATATAATATAATATTATTAAATAATATAATATAATATAATATTATTATATAATATATTATATTATATTATTAAAATAATATATATTATATATATATAAAACGTGGGGGGCGGCGCCCCCACTTTTGAAATTTGTGTTGTGGCACCTTACGGTGCCACACATATAATATTAAAATAAAAAAAAATAATATATTATTGTTTAGTTAGGTAGGGGAGGTATTATAAATACCTCCCATTCTCACACACACTTCACGTAAATTCTGCGTGAAGTGTTGTGTAATAGGGTGACGGGCAAGGCTCTGATAGGAGTATTTTCATTTCTTCGGGGATCAATAAGGTACTCAAAATCTCTTCTAATCATAAAACTTCTTTTATGAAATATTTTCTAAATAATTTTCTCTTTCTTATGATATTAATTTTATACTGATTAGAGAATATTTTAGGATTAGAATTTTGGACAAGTTTGAGTTTTGTCAGTATATGACTATAAGAATATAGATGATAATTAATAGTTAATTTTAATCGGTTTATTTTTATTATTTAGTTGATATAAGATTTTATAATGAATTTTATATATAATCAAATTATAAATAATGTTATTTTGGACTTTTAAACCGATTAAATTTAGATTAAATAATTTATTTATGTTAATGGATATATTATTGAAATTTTAGTTGGTATAGTTTAAATTCTGAGGACTAAACTGTCATTTAGGAAATTCGGAGGACTAAATTGTCATTTATGAAATATGGAGGACTAAACTGTCATTTATGAAATTCGAAGGACTAAACTGTCATTTTATAATTTAAACCCTAAATTATTATTTTTCAGTTTTTATAGGATATTATTATTAGAATTTGTAAATAAGTTATAATTTTGACTTTTTAGAAAATTATTAACGGGTAGTAAATTGATTGTGATAGATTGATTTTGGCGTGTGTTTGAGCTCTTGGATTTGGAACAGTGTGATAATAATTAGCTTTGGCGAGAGGTAACCACTTTCCACTTATTATGTGTGTTGGTGTGTGTTTGTGAGTATTTGTAAAATGATTATGGGATTGAAAATTATATATGGATATCATAGATTATTTCAATGAGTAATATTGAGGAGTATTTTGTTATACACTTGCTTTGTGGAACCATGTGATTTAAATTATAAGATGTATTTGTATATTTTGAATATCATCATATGTGTATGGAAATCTTGAGAAAATTCCTATTGAGCTATTTATTGATATTTATTGGGTTGTTTGGTTTGGGTTGAGATGGAGAAAGTTATTTTTACCACGTGGTATAGCCTCCATTGGTGCACGATGGTTGGCTTTATATTGTCCCACCAGTTCAATGAGGGACTGTCCCACTAGTTCAATGAGGGACTGCGACACCCCACCAGTTCAATGAGGGGAAAGACCCATGGTCTGGAAACATGCTCTGTGGATTTTGGACAATCCTCATCATGTGACCGGAGAGCTCTTTGAGTGGCCAGTAACATGGATATTAACTTAGCCCATGGGTCTAGTCGGCGGAAATAAGGCGGTTCGGATGGATTGATGGGAGGCATTTGGGAATTGTGATATGAGATTTGAGATATAATATTATAATTTCTGACATGAGATTTGTGTACAAAACAATGATATTAGATTTTTAATATTTTATTATATAAACTGTTCCACTTGGCACCTCATGAATACATGTCAGCATGTGTAATGAGTTGGAAAGCTGGTTACTGAGGCTTTTGTCTCACCCCGTTGATTTAACATTTTTTCAGGTGATAGTTTCCGTGCTGGAATGTCGGGAGGAGCTCATGAGGCATAGATATATCTCTATGGCCTCTTGTGGTTTATTATGTGTTGAATTGATATATATTGCCACTCATAGGGCCTACATCCTATAAACTCTGATTTGTCTGCATACTTTGGATTACTGTATCATGGATTGAATATTATATCATTTAATAGTTTGTGCAATTTTATCTCTATTATGATTAGTATTTGAGAGATAATATTTAATATTATGGAAATAAGGAGAGGATCTTACAATTTGGTATCAGAGCTTTGGTCCTGCAATCTATGATGCATTGCATATAGTGGCAATATACTCTTTCACACATAACCTCCCTATGTTTTTGTGTTGTTTTGGGTTTTATCCTTAATTGTTGATGGGTTTGATCCTTAGGTGGGGAGAAAATGGTAAACACGAGAAAGACTGTTTCTAATGCTAATCCACTTCCAAATGCTGCTGAGCCACAATTGTCTCAAGAGAATGAGACTATGTTGGATCGATTCAAAAATGCAATACTGACAGCTATGGATGCAAAGTTTCAGCAGATCGAGGAAGATCTTCGAAAGAAGTTAAGAGAGGAAGGAAGTATCTCAAAGTCGAAGGATCATGAGATTCCTGAACCCAGTTTAGAGGCATCAAAGAGACATGAACAAGTTGGCTCAACTAATCATGAGAGCCCTGTAAAATGTACTGGAGGAGAGGGATCATCACAACCAACTCCAGAAGAACTAGCTATCAATAAGATATGGAAAGATATCCATGATCACGATCCTGAAAAGTTTTATGGAGATTTAAATCCTTTAAAGGATGAAGCCTGGATCGAGGGTCTGGAAACCATCTTTCGAGCTGTTGTTTGTAATGAGTATCAGAAGGCTAGAGTGGCCATTGTTCTGCTGAGGGATCGTGCTCAGAGATGGTGGCAAAGCACAGGTGGTTTAGATGACTCAAAGACAACCTGGACAGAGTTCAAGACTAAGTTCTTCGATCATTATTTCCCTCCAGCATTAAGATATGAGAAGGAGACAGCATTCTATGCTCTTCGACAGGATGACATGCACGAGGATGAATTTATTGCAACTTTCATCGATCTGTCTAGATATGTGACCTACCTACAACAGAAAGATGACCCAGAATGGAAATCTCGTCAATTGATGATCAGGGCTAGACCAGAGCTAAAGCCTCTTGTGCCAATGCATGATATCAAGAATTTTGAGGAAACTTGCACCAACTTGAGGATAGCTGCACGCATGAAACGTGAAATTGAGGCTGCTAAACACCGAGACAATCAAGGCAGGTTTTCTACTTTTAGTAGACCTGTAACTAGGCCATCTGGGTTCCATCCTGGGAATGCAGGAAACTTCGGTAGGAAGAATCAAGGGCAAAGGAGTGGACCTCGGCAGAGTAATTTTCAGAGTAACTTTCAGAGGAAACCAGGTCAGAGGAACCATGCTGGAGTAAGCCAACAATCTCGCCGTGAACCTGCAATGTCTGCTCCTAGCGTGAATGGTCCTTGCCCTAAATGTGGGAGGGCTCATGCTGGCCAATGTTGGCAGTGTTATCAATGTCAAAAGTTTGGTCATACCGCCCGATATTGTCCAGAGAGGCAGCAGCAACAGACTAACCAAAGTGGTCGTCCCACTATTCCTGGCAGGGTGTATGCCATGACTCAAGAGGAGGCTGGAACATCTCCTAATGTTATCAGAGGTACTATTTCTCTTCAGGGTCATAACATTATTGCATTGTTTGACTCGGGTGCTACACATTCATTCATATCTTTTGATTGTGCTAAGAAGTATAATTTCCCTATATCTGTTCTACCATATGATATGAGGATTTCTACTCCTGCTGAAGTTGTGGTGATGACTGCACATGCTTGTGTGGGTAATACTCTTCAGTTTGAAAACCGAGAGTCTATTGTGGATTTAGTGTGTTTGCCGCTAAAAGGGATAGATGTTATTATTGGTATGGATTGGCTAGTGGATAATGACGCCGTACTTCATTGTAAGAAGAAGGTGGTCACTTACGCCATAAATACCATATCCGTAGAAACCCCTACAATCCCTATGCTATTATCGACAGCTAAAGTAGATAAGTGTATTAGAAAGGGTTGTCAAGCCTATGTAGTTTTCTTTTCTGTTAGTGTCGATAAAGAAGTAGGGATTGATCATATCGATGTAGTAAGAGAATATCCTGAGGTGTTTCCAGATGAGATATCAGGGCTGCCTCCAGAACGGGAGGTTGAGTTCTCTATTGATTTAGTACCAGGTACGACGCCAATTTCTAAGGCTCCTTATCGGATGTCGCCATCAGAGTTGGCAGAGTTGAAGAAACAACTAGAAGAGCTGCTCGAGAAAGGTTTCATTAGACCAAGTGTCTCTCCCTGGGGTTCGCCAGTATTGTTCGTCAAGAAGAAGGATGGAAGTATGCGGTTGTGCATCGACTACAGACAGTTGAATAAGGTTACCATTAAGAATAAATATCCGTTGCCTAGGATTGATGATTTACTAGATCAGCTCAAGGGAGCCACAATGTTCTCTAAGATTGATTTGAGATCAGGTTATCATCAGCTTAGAGTTAGAGCTGAGGACATCCCTAAGACTGCTTTTCGAACTCGTTATGGGCACTATGAATTTTTGGTTATGCCTTTCGGGTTGACCAATGCTCCGGCTGTTTTTATGGATTATATGAACCGGATTTTTATGCCATATTTGGATCAATTTATTGTAGTCTTCATTGATGACATTCTCATTTATTCTAAGAATGAGGAGGAGCATCGAGAACATCTTCATATTGCATTACGTATACTAAAAGACCATCAGTTGTATGCTAAGTTAAGTAAGTGTGAGTTTTGGCTCAGGGAAGTGAATTTCCTTGGCCACGTGGTGTCTGCTGAAGGGGTAGCTGTTGATCCGAGTAAAGTGGATGCCGTGTTGAAATGGGAACCTCCAAAGTCGGTGACTGAAGTGAGAAGTTTTCTAGGATTGGCTGGTTACTACAGGAGATTTATTAAAGGATTTTCTCAAATTGCCATGTCTTTGACCAAATTGACCAAGAAAGATCAACCGTTTATATGGTCTGACAAGTGTGAAGCGGCTTTTCAAGAGTTAAAAGCAAAATTGACTACCGCCCCTGTACTTACCCTTCCTGATCCATGTCGTCCATACATATTGTATACGGACGCTTCCCTTAAGGGTTTAGGTTGTGTGTTAATGCAAGAAGATAAGGTAGTCGCATATGCTTCAAGACAGTTAAGGCCTCATGAGCAGAATTATCCTACTCATGACCTAGAATTGGCAGCTGTGGTATTTGCCTTGAAGATTTGGAGGCATTATTTGTATGGATCTCAGTTTGAAGTATTCTGTGATCATAAGAATCTAAAGTATTTGGTAGATCAGAAGGAGCTAAATAACAGGCAGCGCCGGTGGATGGAATTTTTGAAGGATTATGACTTTGAGTTAAAGTATCATCCCGGCAAGGCTAATGTTGTTGCAGACGCTTTGAGTCGAAAGTCGATACACTTGTTCCGCATGAGCTTAGAAGAGCAGAGTTGGCTAAATGGATTAAGAGACATCCATGCAGTTCCAGATCAAAGAAGAGCTACTTTAAATGCAGTTCTTGGTGAATATGGGTTTTATCAGAACCTGAGAGATGCCCAGATGAAAGATGATCAGTTAAATAGAATTCGAGAGGAATTAGAACATGGTGAAGTTCCAGATTACGACATTGGGAATGCGGAAATTTTGAGATACAAGAAAAGAATTTGTGTTCCCAACAATGACGAGATCAAGAAAACCATTTTGGAAGAAGCTCATCGGAGCAGATACGCCATGCATCCAGGAATCACCAAGATGTATAATGATTTGAAGCAACAGTATTGGTGGCTGAAGATGAAGAGAGACGTGACTGACTTTGTTTTGAAGTGTTTGACGTGTCAGAAGGTCAAGATCGAGCATCAAAAACCACCAGGATTACTTCAAAATTTGGATATCCCTAAATGGAAATGGGATAGCATTTCTATGGACTTCATCATGGGTTTACCATTAATCCGAGCCAGTTATGATGCTATTTGGGTTATTGTAGACCGATTAACCAAGTCGGCACACTTTTTACCGATTAAAGCGGACTATTCTTTAGATAAATTAGCCGAGGTATACATTAAAGAGATTGTTCGTATGCATGGAGTGCCAGAAAGTATCATATCAGATCGTGATCCAAGGTTCACTTCGAACTTTTGGAAGTCCTTACAGGAGGCCATGGGTACGAAGTTAAAGTATAGTACCGCTTATCATCCTCAGACAGACGGTCAAACAGAGAGGACTATTCAGACACTTGAGGACATGTTAAGAGCTTGCGCCATCGAGCTCCCAGGTAGTTGGGACAAGCACTTACCATTGGCAGAATTTGCATACAATAATAGCTACCACTCCAGTATTCAGATGGCACCTTTTGAAGCTTTATATGGGCGAAAGTGCAGATCGCCGTTGTGTTGGACGGAATTAAGTGAAAGAACCATTATCGGACCAGATCTGGTAGATCAAACATCACAAAAGATTGAAATGATACGAAAGAAATTGTTGACCGCTCAGAGCCGACAAAAGAGTTATGCGGATCGTCGAAGGAGACCATTGGAATTTAGTGTGGGAGATCATGTTTTCTTAAAGGTTTCACCTGTTACGGGTATTGGAAGGTCAATTAAGGCGAAGAAGTTGACTCCCCGGTTCATTGGGCCATATGAGATTTTGGAGCGGTTTGGGCCGGTTGCTTATCGAATTGCCTTACCTCCGCACTTGTCTAATGTGCATGACGTGTTCCATGTGTCACAGTTGAAGAAATATCATCCAGATCCGTCCCACATCATTGAACCTGAGGAAGTTGAGTTGAGAGAAAACTTAACTTATATAGCAGAACCAGAGAAAATTTTGGATGTCCAAGACAAACAACTGCGGAGAAAGACCATACGGCTAGTAAAAGTCTTCTAGAAGGGTATGACACCTGGAGATGTGACTTGGGAGACAGAGGAAAGAATGCGTCGAGATTTTCCTAATTTATTTGCCTAAGTTGTGATTGTCGTTGTCTTGATTGAATTATTGTATTTTGATTGTATTTTTATTTCCCACTTGAATCGAATTTTGGGGACAAAATTCTATTTAGGTGGGGAGAATTGTAACATCCTCATTTTTATTTTTAGGATATAATTATAATTTAGAGAAAATTAATATTTTTAGTAGGTAATTTTAGGATTAAAAAAATATATATATAAATAAATAATTTTTTTTAAAAAAATTATTAATTAAAAAAATATTATTTTATAATATAATATAATATTATTAAATAATATAATATAATATAATATTATTATATAATATATTATATTATATTATTAAAATAATATATATTATATATATATAAAACGTGGGGGGCGGCGCCCCCACTTTTGAAATTTGTGTTGTGGCACCTTACGGTGCCACACATATAATATTAAAATAAAAAAAAATAATATATTATTGTTTAGTTAGGTAGGGGAGGTATTATAAATACCTCCCATTCTCACACACACTTCACGTAAATTCTGCGTGAAGTGTTGTGTAATAGGGTGACGGGCAAGGCTCTGATAGGAGTATTTTCATTTCTTCGGGGATCAATAAGGTACTCAAAATCTCTTCTAATCATAAAACTTCTTTTATGAAATATTTTCTAAATAATTTTCTCTTTCTTATGATATTAATTTTATACTGATTAGAGAATATTTTAGGATTAGAATTTTGGACAAGTTTGAGTTTTGTCAGTATATGACTATAAGAATATAGATGATAATTAATAGTTAATTTTAATCGGTTTATTTTTATTATTTAGTTGATATAAGATTTTATAATGAATTTTATATATAATCAAATTATAAATAATGTTATTTTGGACTTTTAAACCGATTAAATTTAGATTAAATAATTTATTTATGTTAATGGATATATTATTGAAATTTTAGTTGGTATAGTTTAAATTCTGAGGACTAAACTGTCATTTAGGAAATTCGGAGGACTAAATTGTCATTTATGAAATATGGAGGACTAAACTGTCATTTATGAAATTCGAAGGACTAAACTGTCATTTTATAATTTAAACCCTAAATTATTATTTTTCAGTTTTTATAGGATATTATTATTAGAATTTGTAAATAAGTTATAATTTTGACTTTTTAGAAAATTATTAACGGGTAGTAAATTGATTGTGATAGATTGATTTTGGCGTGTGTTTGAGCTCTTGGATTTGGAACAGTGTGATAATAATTAGCTTTGGCGAGAGGTAACCACTTTCCACTTATTATGTGTGTTGGTGTGTGTTTGTGAGTATTTGTAAAATGATTATGGGATTGAAAATTATATATGGATATCATAGATTATTTCAATGAGTAATATTGAGGAGTATTTTGTTATACACTTGCTTTGTGGAACCATGTGATTTAAATTATAAGATGTATTTGTATATTTTGAATATCATCATATGTGTATGGAAATCTTGAGAAAATTCCTATTGAGCTATTTATTGATATTTATTGGGTTGTTTGGTTTGGGTTGAGATGGAGAAAGTTATTTTTACCACGTGGTATAGCCTCCATTGGTGCACGATGGTTGGCTTTATATTGTCCCACCAGTTCAATGAGGGACTGTCCCACTAGTTCAATGAGGGACTGCGACACCCCACCAGTTCAATGAGGGGAAAGACCCATGGTCTGGAAACATGCTCTGTGGATTTTGGACAATCCTCATCATGTGACCGGAGAGCTCTTTGAGTGGCCAGTAACATGGATATTAACTTAGCCCATGGGTCTAGTCGGCGGAAATAAGGCGGTTCGGATGGATTGATGGGAGGCATTTGGGAATTGTGATATGAGATTTGAGATATAATATTATAATTTCTGACATGAGATTTGTGTACAAAACAATGATATTAGATTTTTAATATTTTATTATATAAACTGTTCCACTTGGCACCTCATGAATACATGTCAGCATGTGTAATGAGTTGGAAAGCTGGTTACTGAGGCTTTTGTCTCACCCCGTTGATTTAACATTTTTTCAGGTGATAGTTTCCGTGCTGGAATGTCGGGAGGAGCTCATGAGGCATAGATATATCTCTATGGCCTCTTGTGGTTTATTATGTGTTGAATTGATATATATTGCCACTCATAGGGCCTACATCCTATAAACTCTGATTTGTCTGCATACTTTGGATTACTGTATCATGGATTGAATATTATATCATTTAATAGTTTGTGCAATTTTATCTCTATTATGATTAGTATTTGAGAGATAATATTTAATATTATGGAAATAAGGAGAGGATCTTACATACAAACCCTGTAGGGATTTTCTATAATGTAATCAATAATTTTGTATCAGTATAATTTCGCTATTTTTGTATGCCCATTGAATTGCGCTTTTATACTCTAATAAATGTCAAAATAGTAAGAGGTTTGACAATCTCATTGAAGTCCTTAGGGATTTTTATTTTTTTATAGAAGAGGAATCTACAATAGGAATTTTTTGATATTTTTTCTGGTCTTTGGGACCTTAGTGAGACTTTCCCTTCAAAATTCCATTTTAGGCCCTTTTGACTCTTGATTTGTTGTTAAGTCACCAACATAATTACAAGGAAAAATGATAGGAAAATAATTTTAAAATTTTAAAATCTCAAATCAAATTTATTATCAAGAATTGATAAAGTAATAATAAGATTTTATAAGCAATTCATAACTCATTTTATAAAAAAATATGTAGTTTGGAATTTTGTAATTTCAAAATCCATTTGCTGTCATTCTTCCTGATTACAAATCCTATTAAAAAAAAGCACAAAAAAACAAAAACCAATATTAAACAAAATAAAGATTTTTTTTTTGCCAACCAAAAGCAAGATCATTACTTCTTTGGTTTCTAATTATAAGAGGTAAAAAGGAATTTGATGTGGTTCTAAATATAAAACTCTAATATATTTTGTCTCTTAAATTTATAATTATTATTTTTTAATTATCTATATTAGTTGCATATATTAAAGGGATTTTTATCAAGAGGAATAATGATTAAAAAGGTATTTTAAGATAATCAATACAAATTTAGAATAAATAATTAATTTCTATAATATCTATAAATTAATTTTTTAACTCCCATATTTAGGATATGATAGAATGTATCTTTATGGAATCAAAAGGACCCAGTTTCCCTGCTCATCTAAAGGATGAGCATAGAAAGCTATTCTGATATGGATGGTTTAAATTTAATTTTTTTTAATTGGTGATTTTTAAATAAAAAAATATTTTTTAAAAAATACTAGTTAAAATATTATTTTTATTTTAAATTATCTACCTATTAAAATATTTTTTTAAAAATAAAAAATATAAAAAAAATTAAATCTGGACCGTCCAAATATCATCTTGACAGTCCAAATGAAGAGAGGTTCCTTACTCATCCTTTGGATGAGCAAAGAAACTGGATTCGAATCAAAATAACATGAATAAAGAAGTTGAGTGAAGTGAAAGAGACATGTTTCCTCTTACATAAAATTAATATTTCAACACTTACGAATGACAAAAATATATTAAGAAAATTCTTAATTAAGCTTGATTTCTGAGCTCAAACCTTGTTGATAAACAATCATATCTACAGAGATACTCTTAAATATGTCATGTAATCTATATAATTTAAACAAGGCTTGTTGCTTCCGGCCAAAGAAAAAAACAAGGTTTGGTAATTTTTTCATTAAAAAAAATCTATCCTCGAGAGATTTGTATGACGGACAAGTAAATGTTGAGAAGAATAATAGAGGAGAACCGTCCACAAGAATTCAGTAAAATTTTTCTATATCTGGACATAAATTGATTCATTTTCAAAATTAAAAAAACACAGTAATTACACTTTTTTTTATACATGTAATTACACAAGTAGTTTTAATACCAAGGCTTCTTAGATGCTAAGTCTTCTATTTTGGTACATATATTCTCCTTCACCTTTTTAAGCATTATTAGTGCAAGCACTTCCCAAGATTTTAATACATCTTTATGGGGAAAAAAAAGTAAACTAGTTTTATCCATGTATTCATTATTTGTGGTTTTGCTTTGCTAACTTTATATGGTCTGAAATCTGTAATGTTTAGTAAAACAACACTATTGTGTAATATATTATGAGGAAAAAAAAGAACTAAATAAAAATAGATTTCTGAATATTAAATATGTGGATGTCTATTAGCTAATATTCAGGTCAATTTGCTCTTTCCAGTCAATATGATCTATAAGATTATCTACTTACTGTACATCACTATTCATTACTGTAGCAACGACGGCTGGTACTGTAGCAATAACGTCTAGTACTGTAGTAATGACGGCTGGCACTGTAGCAATGATGGCTGGTTACTATTCACTTGTTATATATATATATAGAAGCTATGGGTGATGTATTCATATACAGAAGTGAATGAAAACTTCTCTCTAATTTCTTTCTTCTCTCTCTGATTATCCATATTTTTATAATACATTATCAGCACGAAGCTCTGCCGAAGAATGAATCTTACTGGCATCAATCCTGAATATTTATGTCTCGTTGATAACGCAACAACCAACATCATACTAAAAAATGATAAATATTTTTCTTCCTTAGTAATGCAAAAAGCCAACGTTCAAACTATATCTGGTAGTATAGATTTGATTGAAGACTCCGGAAGAACTAATATTTTGTTACATGAAGAAACAAAATTATGTATTGATAATCCAATTTATTCTACTAAGACAAGAATAAACTTGTTGAGTTTTAAAGATATCTGCAGAAATGGATATCATATAGAAATAACAATTAAAAATAATCAGGAATATCTTGTTATTACAAAAATAATTGCTGGTAGAAAATGCATATTAGAAAGTTTTCCTGCTTTTTCTTCTGGCTTGTATCATACATTTATAAATACAATTGAAACACATGTTATTGAGAACCAGAAGTTCACCAATATAGACCAGAAGTCTGCTAATCTAAACTAGAAGTTTACTAGTGAATTTAATATTTGGCATGACCGGTTAGGCCATCTCGGTTCAATTATGATGCGACAAATAATTGAAAATTCATGTGGGCATACCCTGAAGTGTAAACAAATACCACAATCCCACAATTTCTTATGTGCTGCATGTTCCAAGGGAAAATTAATTATTCGCCCCTCACCAAGCAAAGTAGAACGTGAGTCTCTCACATTTTTAGAATGGATACAAGGAGTTATTTATGGGCCAATACACCCACCATGTGATCCATTTAGGTACTATATGATTTTAATTAATGCATCAACTAAATAGTCACATATGTGTTTATTATCTTCTCGCAAACTGCCGTTTGCGAGATTACTTGCTCAATTGATTAGATTAAGAGCACATTACCATGATTATACTATCAAAAAAATACATCTTGATAATGCTGATGAATTTATTTCAAAAGCTTTTAATGAATACTGCATGTCCCTTGAAATTGATGTTGAACATCCTGTAGCTCATGTTCATACGCAAAATGGACTTGCATAATCATTGGTTAAGAGGTTGCAACTGATTGCAAGACCTTTACTTATGAGATTTAATCTCTCAATGTTTGCTTGGGGCCATGCCATTTTGTATGCAGCAATTTTAATTCGCATCAGGCCAACAAGTTACCTAAAGGTTTCCCCTTTGCAAATGGTTCTTGGTCAAGAACCTGATATATGTGAAAATAATGAGATCTCAATAAATTATGTTGTAAATGGAATCCGATGGGATTGAAATGAAGTCAACATTGACGACATCTTTGCTTATCATATAGCAAATGATGTAATGAATAATAATGAGGATCATGAGCCAAAATCCATTAGTGAGTGCCAACAAAAAAAAGATTGGCTCCTATGAAAAGATCTCATTAATGCAGAATTAAAATCATTGAAAAAACGAAAAGTATTAAGACATGTATTCCTTACCCCTGAAGATGTAAAACCAGTTGGATGCAAATGGGTTTTTGTATGAAAAAGAAATGCAAAGGGTGAAATAACAAGATATAAGGCACATCTTGTAGCCCAAGGCTTTACACAAAGACCCGGCATTAATTTTGAAGAAATGTATTCACCAATAGTGGATGCGACTACTTTTCGTTATTTAATTAGCCTAACAGTAAAAGAAGGGCTTGATCTGCATCTAATAGATGTCCTGACTGCCTATTTATATGGGTCACTTGACAATGTTATTTATGTGAAAGTCCCTAAAGGACTTAAGGTGCCAGAAACATCAAATTCAGGTTCTCAAGGACAATACTCAATTAAATTAAATAAGTCACTGTATGGCCTGAAGCAATCAGGACGCATGTGGTATAATCGTCTTAATGAATATCTGTTGAAAGAAGGATACAAAAATGATTCGATATGCCCATGCCTTTTTATAAAAAGATCTAATAGTGAATTTGCTATAATTGCTGTTTATGTTGATGATATCAACATTATTGGAACTCTTGAAGAGCTCCAACAGGCAATTAATTATTTGAAGAAATAATTCGAAATGAAATACTTAGGAAGAACAAAATTTTGTCTTGGATTACAGATCGAATACCTCAAAAATGAGATCTTTATGTATCAAGAAACTTATACAATGAACGTCCTAAAGCGATTTTATATGGATAAATCTCATATGTTATATACTCCAATGATTGTAAGATCTCTGCATCCGGATAAAGATCCATTCCAACCGTGAGTAATCAGCGAAGAAGATGATAAAGAACTACTTGGTCCAAAAGTATCATACCTCAGTGCTATCGGAGCACTAATGTATCTTGCTAATCACACACGTCCTCACATATCCTTTGCTGTTAATTTATTAGCAAGATATAGTTCTTCACCAACACGAATGCATTGGAATAGAGTAAAACACATTTTTCGTTATCTCAAAGGCACTATGGACATAGGGTTATATTACTCAAATGGATCGAAGCATGAACTGGTAGGATATGCAGATATTGGATTTTTATCTTATCTACATGATGGCAAATAACAAACAAGCTATCTGTTCACATGTGGAGGTACAACTATTTCATGGCGATCAATGAAATAAACTATATCAGCAACATCATTCAACCATGCAGAAATTCTAACAATGCATGAAGCAAGTCGAGAATGTGTATAGTTGAAGTTAGTAATACATCATATACGAACAACTTGTTATTTATTTTTAGGTAAAATGACACCAACAATTCTATATGAAGATAATACTGCATGCATTACCCAACTTAAAGAATTCTATATTAAGGGAGATAGAACGAATCATATTTCACCAAAATTCTTCTTTACTATTGATCTTCAAAAAGATGGTGAAATAGATGTCCAGCAAATCCGTTCAAGTGAAAATCTAGTAGATTTATTTACTAAGTCACTTCCCGGTAGGATTTTTGAAAAGCTTGTCTATGATATTGACCTTCAGAGACTCAAAGATATCAACTGATGTTGTCAAAATGAGGAGTCGATACACGTTGTACTCTTTTTCCCTTATCTAGGTTTTGTCCTATTGGGTTTTCCTAAAAATGTTTTTAATGAGGTAGCATTGGACAATATATCAATGAATGATGTACTCTTTTCTTCGGCTAGGTTTTTATCCTACTGGGCTTTTCCTAGTTAGAGTTTTTAATGAGGCACATTCATAATAGACATCTAAAGGGGAATGTTATGAATATTAAATATGTGGATGTCCATTAGCTTATATCTATACCAATTTGCTTTTCCAGTCAACATGATCTATAAGATTATATATTACTGTGCAGCACTGTTCATACTATAGCAACGACGTCTAGTATTGTAGCAACAACGGCTAGTATTGTAATAACGGCGGCTGGTACTGTAGCAATGACGCCTGTTTACTATTCACTGGTTTTTCTATAAATAAAGGCTGTGTGTGATATATTCAAACACACAGAAGTGAATGAAAATCTCTCTCTAATTTCTCTCTCTAAAATTTCTCTCTTCTCTCTCTGATTATCCATATTTTTATAACAATTTTATGATTTATTTTACATTTTACATAATTTTTCTCGTATTATAATAATGTCATAAAAGATTTGAAGCCTATAGTTGGTAAGCTGAGATTCTTTCGTTGGCATTTTGTCTACGATTTCAAAATCATGCTAAAAACAAAGGTCGCACCGGAAAAGGACTTTTTTATTCGTTCACATTCTACTTTCTTTTATCTAAAAAAATGTGACTTTATTAGTGCAATCTTTTTGCCAAAGATGCAACATAGTTGACCACGTGTAAATATGATCATCAATCTTTTTTTTTTTTTGGACGGAAAACATGATAATCAATCTACTTACTGTTTTTTCTTCTAGAATAATGCTTATGCTTTATAGACCATAGGAAGATTCACAAATATGAATTTTTTAATTCTGTGTAAAAGGAAAGGCATTTGTATATTATTTTTAGATATTTTGATCAATAAATTTTGTAATGAGGTAATTTTTTAATAATTTTTTCTTCTATTTTTTTTATGTCGATAAATCTTTAAGTAAAAATGAGATTTTAAAAAATACTACTAAAATACTCCAATTACATAAGAAAATTATTATTATCTAAACGAGTCACTCTAACGTATTTATTCTTCTCAAATAAATCACCTCTTGAGCAAATAGCTTTTTAGGAAGACAGAATCTAATTCTTGCACACATGCATGTATAAATCACTCTAATCCCATATTTCACATATATGAGTATTTTGTTTCTTTTTAGTTCATAAATGATAAATAAAATAAAAATGACAGAAAAATACTGTTAAAATATACAAAAATAAATAAGTAAATAAAGGTGGTGAATTTAAATAATTTTAAATTGACTAATTTAAAATTTTGAAATGTTGATAAATGTGTGAAATTATATAAGTAACCTTACTTTTTATTTTTTTTTAAAAATTCCTAAAACCCTTTGCCAATCGTCAAAGTTTGACGTCGGCCCGTCACCAAAGCTCTAGTATCCTTGCCTGTGACCAGCCGTTAGAGCTCCAACAGCCTAATATATTTTTTTTTGAAATTTTCAAACAACAGTTATCAATATAAATACTTGAGCTGTTAATGGTGATACTAAAGTTATAAAGGTGGCCTAATATATATATTTATTTTTAATTTCTTGAGTAAAAGTTGTTAATATGGATACTTGAGTTGTTAATAGCGATACTAAAATTTTAAATAGGTATTTCCTAATAACTTTCACCGAAACTCTGGCGGTCTAATATATTTTTTTGTGAATTTGTTAGGAAAAAATTGTTAATAAATATACTTGAGTTGTTAATAGCAATACTAAAGTTGTAAAATGGGTATTTGTTAAATATTTCCAATAACTTTCTGTCCTTGACAACTTTAGTATCACTACTAATAACTCAAGTATCTATATTTACTATTTTTACTTGAAAAGTGGCTGGTCGCTAGTAAGGACATCGGAGCTCTAGGGACAGGCTGTCGCCAGAGCTTCAGCAACTGGCAAGGGGTTTAGGGATTTTTTTGAAAAAAATAAAAAGTAAGAGCACTTAATGTAATTTCACACATTTGTTAACATTTCAAAATTCTAAATCAGTTAATATGAAATTATTGAAATTCACCACCCTTAATTATCTTTTACATATTTTTACAATTTTTTTTGTCATTTTCTCATAAATAAATAATTGTAGCAACACTACTAGAGAATGTTTCTTTTAATTTTACTACATCTGTATGCATACGCACAAAAGAAAAATTCCAATCCTTCACTTGAGTCTTCTTAGTCCAGTAGTGGCTAGTTAGGGCGCAAGTGGGTGAAATAATTTAGTTGTTCCTAACGAAGGGGCGGAGGTTTGATGGTTCATCTCTTACCTAAGCGGTTTTGTCTTCCTTTCTTTGATGTCATGAATATATATGTGTGTGTATTGTAATAATCAAAGATAAGTATTTATTTGAAGAATGCAGCACATATTCTAAATTCTAATCATATAAGCATCTTGAAACTACAAAAGGATCATGTTGCAACAATTTTAAGCTACGTTATTCATTCTTGTTATGATTTGGACCACACAAGTTTTCATATTTAAAATTATAAATATTTAAAGATTATTATTTATCTTTACATTATATTAAGTTAAAAATTAATTCAGAATTTTGAAAGAGGTCAGAAATCTAATGGAAATAATAAAAAGTATTCATGATTTAAATTTTAAAACATCTGATCCTCTAAAAACAAGACTCTGCAATTAAATGCTAGCATAGTATGCTCTATATTTTAATGCTTTAATATGATATTTTTATATTTTAAACGTAAACTTTAGTCATGTTTTTAATATCAAAATATTATTCATATCAATATTATCAATGGATCACCAAGTTTATTCGAGAAGATTCACGTATTATAGTGTACTTACTGCTTACTTTTACCTTATCAAAAAAATGTGCTTACTTTCGGTCAAATTAAAATAAGTACATATTTAATTTTTATATAAGTTGAAAGTAGTAATAATAATAATAATGGTTATTTGTAGTTTAAATAGTGGATAAAGGAATATCCATTTGTTTTGATGTGATTGGTAAAAATATATATTAAATATAAAAGCTTAAAAATCCAGACTTTTCTCTTTATTTTGCATAAAAATGGTAAAACCGGGGAAGAAAATCCCGTAAGAATCGGTCAATGTGATTGACAATATCTATGTAAATTATTATTCAATCACTGTCTCAGCATTAATGGATGGAAAATTAGAAAATATACAATTATAGGCACGATCCCAAAAATAGGAAATTTGTTCACAAAATTAGGAAACAAACAAACACAGTCACAATCTTTCTCTCTCTCTCCCTCCCCCCAAAAATTTGCTATAAAAGCAATCCCTAAACCCTGCCATTACGCTTCAGGCTGCAAATACATTCTCAGTTCTTCTAAGGCGTGTTTTGGTAAATTAAAACTTCTCTTTGATTTCTACTCGTTTTACCAAATCCCGCCATGGAGATGAAGAAGCTTGCCCTCGCCGTCGTTCTCGCCGCCGCCTCCCTCACCGCCGTCGTGGCCGAAGCTGAGGTTCCTGCTCCGGCTCCCGGACCTTCCAGCGGAGCCTCCGCTCTCGGCTCCTTCGTCGGTGCCTCCGTCCTCTCCTTTGTCGCCGCCATGTACATGTAGATTTAGATCTGAGCGACGGGCATATATAAAAAAATATATATATCTGTGCAGAGGAGGAGAAGGAAGTTTGCAGGTATGAATGTGGAAAGAAGAATTGCGAGACGAGGAAGGAGGATCTGAGATTTGGCTTAAATCTCTGGTTCGAATTCTTTATTTTATTCCTCTTTTTGTTTGGTTTGATGACTGCAATGTTCCTTCTAAGGGTCTGTAATGGATTGATATTATGAAACTCTAATAAATTTTTTTTATGATAAGTGCGTTTTTCTTTTTCTTCAAGTTTGTCTTCTTCAATTTATGTGTGTAATCATTTATTCCTTCAAGCGTTTTCTGTTCCTTCAATTTTCATTGTTTTATGAAACTGCAAGTGCTTGTGTGTGCACGATCTTACAATACAAACCTGGTAGCTAATACAAGAGCCAAGGATCAGGTTTTTTTTTCAGTTTAAAAAAGGGTGGCATGTTATATGGGATAGCGGTCAAGATTTGAAATTGAGAAATTGACTCAATAATAATGAGCCTTTAAAGTCTGTGAGTTTGAGATGAAATTTTTTTTATATATTTACTTGATCGTAAATCATGTGGAAAAAGATTTTTTTTAAATGTTAAATAAGCTTATCATTTTTTTCTTCTTCTCATGATCTTATCTCCACTCCTATTTTTTTTAAAATAATAGATGTTTAATATTTAATTTTTTTAAAATTATTATTATAATATTTTGAAATTAATTTTTTAAAAATTTTATTTATATTGTAGTTATGAATTTTATTGATTACATTTTAACAACTTAAATTTATTATTTATATTTAAAATAATGATTTTATAAGATATTAGTATATATAAATCACGTTTTTTATTGAATCTAATGATGGTGGAGATGTGATTTAAAAAAAATTAAAAAAAATGAATTCCAAGTGAACCAAACCAGAGTGAAGGCATGTTAAAAAGCATCATAACAAGAAACGAGGCACTTGTATTAAGAAACAAAAAAAAAAAAAAGTTAGGAACCCCCACGCCTATTGATGAGCATCCATATTGGTTTCCAGTTGCTTGTCATTGCGCCATGGTTTGGTCCAATATGAAAGGTTTGTTGTGAATAAGATTTGGCCCAAAAAGAACTTGGGGTAAGGGCTCGCGTGTGTTAAAAGTTTATAAGTGTATATGTACGTAAATTGAGATAATATTTATCTCACATACTTATTTTATATACCGTAAATCATGATTGAAAAGTTGCTTTTAAAGATTCCAATTGCTGTTTCAAATACCCCAGACCAACTTAATCATTTTTTTAAAAAAACTCTTTTATATGATAAAACTCGTATTACATATTTATCTTATATAACATAAATTACCCTGAATACATATTCTTATATCATTATGGCCCCAAGAAGCAGCTTTTTTTTTTTTTGACAGTAAGTCAAATGTATCAAAATGAAAATAAGTACAACAGTTAGAAGTACATTACATATCTGCCAAGATGGTGTTGCAAAGAATTTAAAAATCTAATGTAATCATGATCTAAGCTATTAACTTGAACTTGCCATCTCATAGTGTTTGACATGTTTTACTAAAGAAAATACCAATTGCTACTAACTGCAAACTGTCCACTTCTAATGTACTGCAATTTGCGCATCATCGACTTCTTCAAATTTACCGCTTTTGTCTCTTTAGATTTCCTTCAACAAACCCACTCCTTCTAATAAGCAAGGGTGGAGTCAGATTTAGTTACAGGCTGAGATTAAAAACCATATATAATTTTGTATAATTTTCTCAACAAAAATTTAAAATATATAAAACCTATATAATACTGATATAATAAAAATTTGAATGATCATGACTCTCGTCAATCCTCTTTGGCATATGAAAGACTTTCAAATTTATGTGTGTAACTGGGTTTGGATGAATTTCTGGCACAATAAAGTGATTGCACAGGCTTTGGTTCACTGGCATGATGATTGGCACGACCTTTCCTTGGCTTTATCCTCTTTGGCTCACTGGCATGATGATAAGCTTTTAGCCTCGAGTTTGTTTTTCTACGGATTCTTTCAAATGGTACCCATGTCCTGGGCTCCTGGCCTTAGTTGTATCTGAATGTATTTTCTTGAGCCTGTTTGGTTTGTCAGTTAAAAAGTCCGTTCACATAAGTTGAGATAAAACTCTTCTCACAAATTTACCTCATATACCGTAAATTATGTTAGAAAAACAATTTCTACCCCTAATACACACATGTACTAAGGGCCTGTTTGGAAACTCATGGGGGAAGAAAAAAAACTTATTTGAAGGGCAAAAACCCATTTGGAATCTACGGACATGTTTGTGAACACATTAGCTTTCACTGAGCTTTTTTAAAAAAAATCTTTCTTTTAGAAGCTCATTGAAGTAACTTCTGGCTTTTTTTTCACTGGGTTTAGAAAAAAAAAGCCATTTTTCCTATTGTCAATCCAAACACAAATCACATTTACAATATGATTTTTTTTTTCAATTTGATTTCTGCAAAAACCATATTAAAAAAATCATTTTTCCATCGCAAATCCAAACAGGCACTAAGTTAGTGAGGTTGTCTTATGTATTGTATTTTCTCTCATTCTTTTATACTGTATTAGTGCTTTATTAATATATTTTGATAATTTATGTTGGCTGATTTCAGCATATGAATGGTTGTTGCAAAATGAAGTTTCATAATAGGTTAAAGAGGCAACTTTGTTTTTGAAGCTGACACCGAGGGACGATTTGTCCCGGAAGTGTCAAAAGGGATCAATTTTATCCTGACCATTATTTTAATTAATTTTGACTGTTAGTTGATTAAATATGTTGAGTTGGTATTCCACATATCCAGAAGTTTTAAATATAACTTTTAAAAAAATTAAGCAGATGAACATGGACTTTTAGGATAAATTTACACTTTAACAAAAATAACGTGAATTAAATATGGACTATTAGCTTAATATATTTGGTCAATCAAAAGTCAAAATTAATTAGGATAACGACAAAGAATAAACTTACTCATTTTTAACATTTTGAGACAAAATAATTGGGATTGGGTTTCTCTTATTGTCTTCTTTTTCTTTTCTTCCTCTCATATATACCGTTAGAATAAAATAATATATAGTTCATATTCAGTCTTTTATAAAATTATTTCTATAAACATAAATAAGAGAATACTCTCATAGTTCTCTTTTTCATTATCTTCTCATCATTTTATCTCCACTCTTAGATCATGAAATGGATGGTTTAAATTTAATATTTTATAAAATTATTATTATAATATTTTATAAATTAAAATTTATTTATTTTTTATGAATTGCAATTATGAATTATATAAATCAGATTTTATTTTAAGAATTTAAATTTACTTACTTATTTTATTGTTTGTTTGAGCTTATTTGAATCGGGCTTATTATATAAGCCCGATTCACGTAAATCGAGATAAATCTCCTCCACATATTTATCTCGTAGACCGTGAAAGCACTTCATAGACCGTAAAAGCACCTCGTAGACCGTAAAAACTACCTCGTAGACCGTAAAAGTTACTTCGTATTCCGTGAATTACAATTCATAAGCACGATTGAAATTTTCAACCGCTGTTCCAAACAAGCACATAGTCTCGTCTTCTCTGTTCTCACGCCGTCGCTGCCAAAAGGAGAATCCAGCTAGCAGATTTCTTTAGGTGGAGCTCTATCTGTAGTTATAGTTGTTTGCAGCTCGCCATTTCAACGTCTTTCTCATCCTATTGGAGCTGTGTTGCGTTGGTTTCCAGGTTCTCTTTGATTTTCAAAACTCGGTCTCTTGTTCTAATCGTCTCTGTGACTGTCGGTATTGAGGGAAAAAAAAGAGAAATACAAAGTTCTGAATGTGATGCTGTAATCCTGTTTTTGGCGTCATTTTCATTTTTTGTACATCAAATTATTGGGTGTATAGTTGTCCTGATTTCGAATCTGATTCACTAAGGCTGGAAAAGATAAGTGAAGAGAGAAAATTATAATTTTTGTTTTGATTGACCACTGCAACGGTAATGCAACAATGGAAGAAGATGTGCTACAACAAAGGAATAGCTTAAAAATTCCTTATAAACCCCAGATTTCTTACAAGGCTAACTTACTGGGAAACGAAGAAAAAGCTTTTGATAAAAATCTTGAAGAGAAAATGAAGGAGTGGCTGTAAGAGGAAGAAGAGGCAGCACTGAAGCTGACGGATGAGCAGAAGAAAATCATTGGGTCTATTCCCAAACTTAATATTTCAAATGAACGACTTAAGGAGCTTTGTAAACTGTGGAAGGATGTTTTGATTTTGACAGTTTTGGGAAAAAGGACTAATCTAGACATGATGAAGGACAGGGTTAAGTGGTTGTTGCGTTCTGACAATTTTGAACTCATTGATATGCCAAATTACTATTATGTATTCAGAACAATTGAAGAAGGTTTGTGTAATAAATTAAAGTTTGATGGGATGTGGCTTATACAGGGGTATTACCTTGCTATTTAGAGATGGAGTCCAAATTTTAACCCCTATTTTAACAAAGTGCATAAAGTAGCGATTTGGGTTGGGATTCCCACCCTTCCATTGCACATGTACTCGAAAGAGTGTATGATGGAGATTGGGAACTTAATTGGACGTGCCCTTAAGGTAGATCTCCATACTTTAGCTCAAAGAGAAAATAATCAGCATTGTGTGGAAAGAGGCAAGTATGCAAGAGTTAGTGTGGAAGTAGATTTAAATAAACAACTTCAAGCAAAATTTTCTCTTCGGAATCGTATCTATCCTGTGGAGTATGAGGGGCTAGACTCAATATGTTTTACCTGTGGAATATATGGACATATACAGGAGGCCTGTCTACAAAGAATACAGAGGTCTCGACAAATAATAGAGCAGAGAGTATCATACATGGTTACAGAGCCGAATAACAAGGAGAAGGGGAAACAAGTAGCAATATGTGTTCCCGGTATTCCAGTGGAGGAACAATATGGAGCGTGGATGAAGGCCACATCAGTAAAACGTCGCAACCATAAAGCTGAGTTAGGACAACCATAAATCTCCAAACAAAATATTAATGGTAGGGTAACCACTAAACAAGGTGATAAGTCGACATCGACTCGATTTGATATTTTGAGTGAATTAAATGAGGAAGACCAATCAGCAACGAAAGAAAATATTAACACAAGAAGAGGACCTGTTACACAGTGGAGGAGAAAAGAGATCGGAGAGCCTTCTAATAAAATAAAGGTTGTGCAGGGTTCTATTATATCCGTCACGGAAGAATTTGAGGCAAAAAACACTAATATGGATGAAGACAAAAAGGGAACACAGCTAGTTGAGGAAGAGACGAAGACTAATGAGAGAGCGGGTGTCGCAGGGACAAAAAGTAGAGTAATAGAGAGTTGTCCATACAGGACTACAAAGGAAGTGAGATGCAATCAAAGTGAGACAAAAATGGATAGAAGTAAGGGGCATGAGAGAAGTATAAGTTTGGGCAGAAAGAAAGGAAATAGTACAGCACCAAAGTTAAAATCAAACACCCTGAAGAAAAAGCAAGTGGGTCGAGAACATAAGCTTGTTTTTGGCTTATTATTGAAGGGTGTGACGTCAGTCATAAACCAAGTCTAAGAGCAGGTAAATCAAATTGCTGATTCTAGATATACAGAGATGCAAGGAAACAGAATAGACCATGCTGAGACTCACAGTCCTCATATTCAACACCAAGAAATAGCAAGTCAGGTCCCTGGTACTCCACAAACACTTGACAATATTTTGGAGAGCCATGTTTCTTCTACATATGGTGAGACATATATTCATAACGACATGCGAGTTGGAAATCAGGATGAAGACAAATATGAGTTGCAAGGAGTTAATGAAGATGTGGAGCTATCCGAGTCAGGAAACTAGTTCCCATGTTCCAATTTCTATCTTTTTATTTAGTTAATTATGAATATCTTATCTTGTAATTGTAGGGGCGCAGCCTCAAAATCTTTTCCTGGTAGAGTAAGAGATGTGATACAAGGAAGAAATGTTAGTGGCCAAAGAGCAGATAAAGTTATTTGTAGACTAGGTTTTGACACTTGGCTGAGACTTGAAGCTACAGGTTATGCAAGAGGTATTTGGGTTCTCTAGAATAGAGAAGTAATATCTATATCTTATGTTTCATCCTCCACACAAGCTATTCACCTTATAGTGGTGCCCTCAGGAAATTTAGAGGGATTTCTCTTATCTAGCATTTATGCGGAGCCAAATTGTATTCTTAGGCGCAGAGTGAACTTGTTGATATTAGTAATATTGTTAATGGGCCTTTGGTTGTTATTGGAGATTTTAATGCATATCTATCGGTGGAAGATAAAAGAGGTGGATCTCAACCTAATTTTATATTGATGGGATAGTTTGGTGAGTGCATTTGTCAAGCTCAATTAATTGAAACTGAATTTATTGGGGAAAGGTATACTTGGGAAAGGGATTTGCTTAAGGAAAGGATTGATTGGGCGTTCACAAATGTTGAATGGAATCGTCTACATCCTTTATCTAAGGTGTTTCATCTGAATAAGTTTGGTTCGGACCATAGACTGATTCTTTTCAAAAGTTTTCCTGACACAAAGGTTTGCCGTAAGGAATCCCCGTTCAAATGTAATGCTGCTTGGTTTCTTGAATATGGGTTTGCTGAAATCGTGGAACAAAGTTGGGGGAAGGATAATTGGAGTTGTAAAATCGAGAGTTTTGCTACAATGGCCAGAGAATGGAACAAAAGCAGAGTAGGGAATCTTAATATAAAAAAGAAGAATCTCCTTAGAAGAATAGAGGGTATGGATAGAGTAAGGGGAAGAAGGGATAGTCAGTATCTTGTTCAAACTGAAAAAGAACTCTGGAAAGAATATAACAAAGTTCTAGCTCAAGAAGAATTGATGTGGTTTCAAAAGTCAAGATGTAATTGGCTCAGATAAGGGATAAAAACAGCAATTTTTTCCATACTACTACTACAATCAGAAGAAGAAGAAGCAAGATCGAGGGACTTAAAGACATGAATGGAAGATGTGTTTTTGATAGGCAGACTCTTAGAACCTTAGCTCTTGAGTATTACAAGGAGCTGTTTAAGACAGGGGTGACATATATTCATACAATCAAGACACGATCTCAATTCCCTACTTTAAATGCAGCAGAGTTAAATGAAACAACCATTTTCTCACAACAAGTATTATCCAATACAATTATACAAAATCAGTAAAAAAATTTAATACATAACATGGTTTGGGACACAAACTCTCCCACAAACTTTCTCAAAACATATCAGAGTTTAGGGCACAAACTTGCTCACAAACTCATTACAGAGAAATTTATTATTCTTATCTCACATCATAATTAACCCACAAGTCTTAAAATTTCACACAAAACAATTTCCAATACAACTGTGCTTGTGGGTCCATCAACATATCAGAGTATGCAACATAAAATCTCAGGCCTAACAAGGGTTAAGCATTTATTCTAAGACATATATCCAAATAGTAAACATGGTATTATAAAAATATGAGGGCCCTATAATGGCAATATAGAAATTAACACAACACCAATACCAAAAGAGGCCTACAAGATTCTCAACGTCTATGCCTCTGGTTGCTTCTATTGGCCTCTATCCAGATTAGAGGTCTCACCTAAAAAATTATTTATAATGACGAGGTGAGATATAAAGTCTCAGTAACCAAAATCAATTTACAAAATATGCAGGAAAAGATTGTAAGTCAGAGAAGCAGGTTTAACTGACATAATAATAATAATAATAATAATAATAATAATAATAATAATAATAATAATAATAATAATAATAATAATATTCTCATAATTCAAAATTTAACATGATATAATCAATGAATAAAACAATCTTCACTCATCCATCCTGCGTCTCCTTATCTCCTCTGGACTAGTACAGCCTATCAGTGCCAGTATACCCGGCCAAAGGTTAACTAGTCACATCAAGAATACTGCTCACTCCCATGCCACCTCCAATATACCGTAACAGGGAGGTGTCCACCCAAACACTCAGCTCCAAAATCCGGGCCAGGATTGAGAGAGCCGATGGGCACACAATTCACCATATCTCTTCCACACAACCCAACATATCTCGTAATATAAAAATAATAAATTAATACAACTTTCGAAAACAATGACGAGAATTCTAAATTCTTATACAACATTTCATCTCAAACAACATATCCATCATAACAGTAACAATTTAATAATAATTTCCATTTATATATGTAAATTGGAAAATACACTGTTTCACTGAAATAAATTCATATTCAGACATAAATATAATCTTGCAAAACACATACAAGTAATATAGATAAAAGTAAGGTTTATAAAACACCTTACAGTTCAAAACAAGCATATAAAATAAATTAACCCCGGTTACCTAAACTCCAAACTTAAGCTTAATTTGGATAGTAAAACTCGTGCAATCACATATCACAAGAAAACTTTATATTATTAATTTAGATACCAATTAACCATAAATAAAAATAAAATAATTAATTTACATAATTTAACTCCTACAACCCAATTTTCTCTACAACTATTATCCTCAATTATTCCAATTTTCCTTAAAAATCCTTAGCCATAGATTATTTCTCATGAACCTAAATTACTTACTAAAATCCTTAAATAACATTTATCTCATTTTCTCACTTTATCCACCTAATTTTTATAAATTAAAATTTCTCCTTTTACATATCTATAATTATAAAATCCTCAATATCAACCTTCTCAACAATTAAATCTTCTTTTTTATAATTTAAATGGGTATAATCTAATTATTAAATAACTCCTCAAATCTCCACATAATTAAAATCACATCAAATTCTAATTTAAATATTAAGTCCTAATTCATATTTTTCACAGAGCTCAGATCTAACAAAAATAAACCGATCAATACCTCAATATTACCTCCAATAATCTAAATAAATTATATAAACAAATTTTTGATCAGTAAAAACATCCTATGGAGATTAATTTATATCCTATTTATAAAAGAAATTAATTATAGAGTCACATAACAAACAAATAATAAATTTAAACCGGTTAAAATTAACTATTAATTATTCTCTATATTTCTACAGTTTATATTGATAAAACTCAAAACTTGCCTAAAATCATATCTCCAAAATATTCTCTAACTAGCATAAAATCACTATCATAGGAAAAAGAAAATTATTTAGAATATATTTCATAAAAGAAACTTTGTGATTAGAAGAAAGTTTGAGTACCTTATTAATCTCTGAAAGTGTAAAACTGGGACCAAACAGCACCTTATAACCAAAATCTTCTCTTCGTCTTCACAGAAAAAGTGAAGAATTGGAGGAGGTATTTATAGAATACCTCCCTCCTTTCTATTCATATGATAGGTGGCGTTGCCACCTACCATATTAAATAAAAAAAATTATTTTATTATATATATATATATATAATATTATATAATATAATTGGTTAGTGGCAACAATTGTAAGTGGCACCGAAAGGTGCCACTTTCAATTGTTTAATTAATTAAATAATTATATATTATATATATGTAAATAACAATTTTTTTAAATATTGCCATCACATTTATAATTATTTTTAAAATTATAACTATATCTTAAAAATAGAAATAATGATGTTTCATAAATATTTTCCATACAGATGTTTTTAAGGATGATATCCGAAATGTTATTTTTGATCTTGAAGCTTTTAAAGCTCTAGGATTAGATGAGATACAGGTTGTGCTATATTAGGAGTATTGGAATTTAGTAAGGGAATCGATTGGTAAACTGGTCAATAGCTTTTTTGAAGACCCACAAAGAGTGCAAGACATAAATAATACAAACATTGTTCTTATACCCAAAGTGGAAAATCCGAAGACTATTAAGGATTTCAAACCAATTTCCTTATGTAATATAAGCTACAAGATCATTACTAAGGTTATTAGTCAGCGACTTCGTGTAGTTATGGGGAAGATTGTAGGAGATCATCAATACAGTTTTATAGCAGGAAGACAGAGCAGTGATAATATCATTATTGCCCAAGAAGTGATTCATTCCATAAGAACAAAGACCAGTAAGAAAGGATGGATAGCTGTTAAAGTTCATCTTGAAAAAGCTTATGATAGACTTGAGTGGAGTTTTATTCGAGACACTCTTATAACAACTGGGTTGGATGAGAAGTGGTGTACTGCTATAATGGCTTGCATTACTACTTCTTCATTCCAGGTTCTTTAGAACGGGGAAGCTACATAGACTTTCACATCTTCTAGAGATATAAGACAAGGAGATCCAATCTCTCCATATATTTTCACCTTATGTATAGAGAGAGACTAAATCACATTATTAAGGATGCTATTGATGATGGTACTTGGAAGCCGATTTAGCTTAAGAAGGAAGGCCGGTCTATATTTCATTTATTCTTTGTTGATGATCTCATTTTATTTGGCGAAGCATCAGAAGGAAAAGTTGAAGGGATGATGGAATGCTTAGGGTCTTTTTGCGGAGCTTCGGGTCAACTAATAAATAAGAACAAGACTAAAGTTTGTTTCTCTAGGAATGTTCACGGTTCTATAGCTCTTCACTTAAGCCAGAGTATGCGAGTTGGTCTTATAGGCGATTTAGGAAAATACTTGGGTATTCTCTTGATTCATAAGAGAATTTCAAATCTTGTGTTTGCTGGATCTTAGAAAAAGAAGAGAAGAAATTGGCAGGATGGAAGCAAGGATGTTTGAACTTAGCTGGTCGTACTACCCTTATTAAAGCGTCCTAATAGCGTTACCATCTTATTTCATGCAAACAATGCTTCTACCTAAAGGTTTAGTCAAGGATCTGGTGAAGAAGAGTAGAAATTTCCTTTAGGGAGATGATGTTAAAGGAAAAAAGATCCATTTGGTTTCTTGGGAGCAGATCATAAAGGATAAAAGAGATGGAGGACTAGGAATAAAAGACTTGCGTAAACACAATGAAGCATTTTTAATGAAACTTTGTTGGAATATTCTAACTAAAAAAAGGGTTTTTTGGGTCAAGGTCATTCGTAATAAATATAAATGCGGAGATGGTTTTAGACTTGAGATCCAAAGAAATGAAGGAATATCTTACTCGTGAAGAGGAATAGTCTCAATATGAGAGAAATTCTCTAAAGGGGTAGGGGTTAAAGTTGGTAATAGAGAATCTGCTTCTTTTTGATTTGACAATTGGTCCGAAATTAATAAACCCCTAATTGACTTTATTCCGGGATATGAAGCTTTTGTGGATAAAAATGACAAAGTGTCTGATTATGTCGACCCGTGGGGAGAGTGAGATTTAAACAAATTGAGCAGATTGTTTCAGCCTTCAGTTGTAAATATGATCATGTGTGCTCATCCTCCTTGTGATGGGAGAAGAGATGATAAATACTATTGGAGGCCATCTTCTGACGATAGGTTCTCTGTAAACTCTGCATATCACTTTCTTTTTGCAGGTACTCATCAAACTGGAGAATCTACTTGGAAGATGTTATGGAAATTGACAGTATCAGAGAAGATCAAATCCTTCATGTGGATTTTTGCCCATTAACATGTTCATATGGCACAACTAAGAGCTCAGAGAGGAATTGAGGAGATAAATAGATTCCCTTTTGGATGTGACCAAGAGGAGGACTTAATGCATTTAATACGGGATTGCAACAATGCAAGGGAACGTTGGATATCAATAATTAAGCCAGTTTTGTGGGAGAATTTTACAGCACTACAAAGTACAAAATGACTACAATGAAACCTCAAACAGGAAGCGGGCAGAGATTTTACGAAGAAATTCAAATGGGCCATCTTATTCGGATATGTCTGTTGGGATATATGGGTGGCTTGATGTAAGAAATTGTTTGGAGAAGAGGCAGATATTGAGAACACAAATGTATGCTAGCCTTTTTTGTGCCAGTTGGGACAGAGATTTAGTATCAAAATGTCAACTCTATACTAATCATAATACTGTAGAATCGATCAATCAGGAAAGGAGACATGGTTTTGTCCCACTTGAAGTGGATGCCTCCGTTCTTGACTCAGGGAGAAGCAGCTGTGGAGATGTAATTCGTGGAGAGGTGGGAAGCTGGATATGTGGTTTTACAAGGAAACTTACAATAATCGTCCTCCAGCAATAGCGAAAGTTATTGCAATCATCTAAGGATTGTAGTTATGTTGGAATTGTGGTTACAGGAAAGTGGTTGTATTATCTTATTGTATTGAAGCTATTAATGTAGTAACTAGGGGTTGTGATCACAATAATCCCTTTAAGGATATTATCGACAACGCCAGACTGTGACTATTAAAAAACTAGCAAGTTTTAGTTACACACATTCCTAAGGAGGAAAATAGTTTAACAGACCATTTAACTAAATTAGCTCATAGTATAAAGGAAAATTTTTCTCTCTTTAATCAACCAACATCTATTTATCAGGAGGCGGTTATTGAAGAATGATAGTTTTATTACTGATAGTTTTTGCTTGTATATGATCTTTTAAGATTGTATTATCTAATCTTTTTGAGATCGTATTAATGGATTCCAGTTTATCATTAAAAAAAAATATTTACTAAAATTTGCCTCGCAACTTTTGAGCCCCTAGAAGTTTAAATGAAACGTGCTCAAAAACTCAAAAAAGAAGCCTTTGGTCAAAACGCGGGACTTGCCTGCGTTCAAGGATGGGACCCACGAAGACGCAGAATTTCCCAGCTCTCCATCGACAAGGATACAAATTCGAATCGATCTTCTCAAGCTAGGAAGGCTGTGTAGTGTGCGCGGTAGGGTTTTCAATTTTTATTACTAATTACGTTGAATCTTCTTTGTTTCAAATCCAAGCATTGCTATTATCTGATTCACTTGTGACTTTCCATCTTTGATCAATCAGAGACGGGAAGTGGGCTTAGCTGAGCTTTGAACATTCTCGAGAGATGCTCAATGTAAGTGTACGGAGGACGAAAGGGAAGGAGTAGCATTTTCGAAATTCAGAAACATTCGAACAGGTAATGGTTTCAGACTCTTTCACCTGCTCTGTGTTTGCTGCAACCTTAGGATTTTTTTGGAGTGAATTCATTCCTCGTGTAACACTGTAACGTGGAATAATAGTGATTTTTCTCGGTCTTATGGGTTGCTTCTAGTTAGCTTTTTTCCCCCTCCTCTTTGAAATGTGTATATGGTTACAGTTCGATTCCAGATTATTAGTTGACAATGGTGCTCTACTTTTCGGCTGATCGTTCACTGTTTGTCAACCTAATTTATGTATCTTCGATTTCTGAGCTCCTTTTGAATTTAGAATATGTATTGTGTAGCGAAGATCAGTCATTATTTTTCCTGATTGAACGCATACATGGGTGATGTTTAGAAAGTAAATAAAGATTTACGAGTCTGTCTTCGACCCCCATGCTGCTTTTAGTTGTATAGATTGAGGATGTTGTTGCAAGAGGTGAGCCTGTAATCGTGATTTGGTGGCTGGGGAGTGGTTTCTTCTTTTCTTTCTGGCTGTAGAGTTCTCTTTCTCATTGTATTTGGGTTATAACTTCGCCTACTGTGATGGTCTGTTTCTTGCATGGAAGTTGATTAGAAAGTTATTTCAACCATGGTGTCTTGCTCCAAATATTAAACGTCTGGGGTCAAATCCTGTTAACACAGCTGGCTGTGTTCTGGTTAATATGAACCCTGGGGTCAGAATTTTCTTTTCCCATTTTTTTTTATAAATTTTTTTTATACAAATCTTGGTTGTAACTCTAGTTATACCTGCTTATCTGTCCAAATTTGACACAAATTGTGGGTCTCAGCTTTTCTGATGTCTTTGTTTGGCATGAATGTTTTGATCTAAAATTGTGGTTTTCACTGTTATTTGCAGTTGGGTTGAGATTCTGCATAAACTCTTATTCTGATCCATGCCTGTTAGAATGATCTAATCCTGCTTTTGGTCTATATTTGGTGTTAGAGTTGTTAATCTAATTTGAGCTATATGTCACAGGTGTCACCAAGGATTTGCCTAGAAAATTGAGTGCCATTAATCAATACCTTTTGATTCAATATCAATCCACCTGTTTCCCTTCCTTCAATTAGACATAAAAAAATGGCTGCACGAAGGTTAGGTTCTAGGCTTCTAAAACCATCTCATTCTTCTTCTCTGTCTATGTTTTCTTCTAATCTCAAGAAGCTGCAAAATCTAATCTGTGAGTCTCAACCTTCCTCCCTCTCCAACCTCCAATGTTATTCCACTTTCACGTTGGCTCAGTCTTCACAATTAATGGCTTCAAACATGATTGTGAAACCCAGAACTTTTTGGGCATCAAGTTCAACTTTAATATCCCAAAATTCTTATAAAAACCCTGGCTTGAAGGACCAGAGGAAGCTGTTTGGCCAGAAACCTAGAAATCTAGATCTTAGTATTCTGAGATCCTCCAATGTGAATTCCCGAGACCGTCTAACTATACAGTCATCGGTGGCAAAACCCAGATCTTTCTCAACTGAAAAACCATCTGCTGAATCTGAGAAACCCCAGGACCCAGAGGCATACCCTAGTCAAAATCCTCACTTCAAGCACCAAGAAATTGAAGGGCCTACTGTGGAACGCGATCTTTCAGCTTTGGCTGAAGAAACTCGAGATGTCCTAGACAAGATGATGAAGAACATGTATAGCTTAAGCAAGGCAATGGCTTTTCTGGGTCTGGTTCAGCTTGGATTAGGAGCTTGGGTCACATATATTAATGGGTCTTCTTCGCCAATCACAGAGGTTTCTATACAAAGTTTTCTTGCATTTGCATTTCCATTCTCGTTGGCTTTCTTGCTGCGTCAATCTCTGAAGCCAATGTACTTCTTTAAGAAGAAGGAGGAGGAAGGAAGATTACAGATTCTCACTCTGACGCTTCAGGTGGCCAAGCAATTGAATATCTTCTTTGTAAGAACCCGTGGGGTTTCTATTATTTGTATTTCTGGCTTGTCCGCTGGAGTCTTTTATCTTGTCCTCTCCAGACTCAGTTGAAGAATTCTGAATTTTAAACTAACCATGTTTGTGGATTTTGATTGCTGTTGAGTTTTGGTTGACTTAGTCGTCAAAACAGAAAACGTTTCGTAGTTTTGACAAGGCAAGCTGCCAAGCTGTATGGACCGGTTCAAATAAGATGGAAGTTGTTTAGGGTTGTTCTTAGGGGTTAATACCACTTTAGGTCTTTAAAATTTTATCCAATTTTGATTTTGATCTTTTAAATTTACTCTGTATATAACAGTTGGTTTTTGAAGTTTGAAAAGGACTTAGAGTGGCATTTGGTGGGAAGAATACAGACGTTGGTCGGAGATATTGCAACACAAGGTGAGAGATTTCATGCACTGCTGAATTGGAGAGACTTGAGAGCGACTTGTTTGTTTGTTATGCTGTGTTTGGTTGGGGCGGCGGCAATGTACATAACACCTTTCAAGATGATGTTGCTCATCGGAGTTTACTGACTTCGCCACCCCAGGTTCGGAAGCAAACTTCCTACTGCTCCCAGCAATTTCTTCAGGATATTGCCTTGTCGTGCTGATACTTTGCTTTAAACCTCAACTATTTATTGTCTTCTTCCTTCCTTTTCCTCTGTTATACTTCATGTTATTTTGGCACTTCAGGCATTTTCAACATAATAGCTGACAATGGCTTAGCAGCGATAAATTCTGGGTCTTAAACATTGACCTGAGTAGTAACAAAGAATAAACTGAAATGTAGATCACTTTGAAAGAAGATAAATGACAGGTTTGTGTAACGTTTATATAATTTCTTAAAATAAAAATGAGATTTTTTTTTTCGCAGTAGCAAGATGACACAACATGAAAATCCTTCTGCAGGTTTAACCTAGACGCGAGTATATATTTATAGCTATAGTTGTCTGTAATAGTAAAATAAAATAGAATAGAATTGATGAGGAGTTAATTTACTAAAAAAATTGGTAGCGCAAATATTAAAAACCAGAGGATGAAAGCACGGAGGAGGGGGAATTGTTGGTAGGCGTCGATGGTGGCTCTGAAATTCGAATAAACTCACGAGGATGATGAGTGTGAAACCCCATAGCACCAATCTGGGGATTCACTTTGATTCCTCTTGTGGGCCTGGTGGTTTTGGGAAGGCTTTGTTTCTTCTTCTTCTTCTTTTTTTTTTTTTTTAATTTAAATAAACACCTAATGAGTTTTATAATATCTTTGCCACATCAGTTTCCCTGTGAGCGTGCCACATAAAAGTTAATGCCACTTAGGATAAATTAACACTGTCAAATGCCACTTCAAATCATTTTCAAACTTCAGAGACTAATTGTTATAAACGGAGTAAACTTGAAAAATCAAAATTATCAATTTCAAACCTCAAGAACAAAAATTAAAATTGGTTGAATCCTTAAAAACAAAAGTGGTGTTCACCCTTATTTTTATCTTGTCATTGTTTTGGTTCTAAGAGCAAGTTATCCGGATATCAATAATTCAATACATAAATATGTCAATGTGTACTAAAAAAGGGGGAAATACATAATAGGCCAATATATATAATAAATTTTATAGGAAGTAAAATTATTTCACAAGTTATAGCAAACAAAGTGTTTGAGTTTTCGGGAAAAAAGTGTGTTAAAAAATGTATTTAGGATCTAGCTTATTAAAATGATGTGAATTTTATTTTAAAATATATGTATATTTCATCGTAAAAAAATTTTATGTATATTTTTATTAAAAAAAATATTTTACACTTTAGTTAATTTCTATTTTTTTTAAAACCCTCAATTAATGAATAAGCATGTATTTGTATAGATTTTATGAAATTTGTTCTTATTTCATGTCATTTAAAAATTTATTTTTTAGCTGACAATTTGTATACATTTGAATGGGATATATTTGTAGATTTGGATTCATAAACAGTTTTTGGTTAAAAAATAAGATTATGAAAGTGAGACCTGCATAAGCAAGACTATAATTATAGTATGCTCCCTTCCGTTATAAATATAACCTAAATAACTGAATTACACCAATAAAAAAATTGGTTAAATTTAATTATATCCAATAAATATATAACAGTGGAGAAAGGAGACGCAAGAAGCAAAGCACTGTGACACTGAATGACAAAGGGTGTGTTGAGATAGATGGGTGACTTTTCTTCATAAATTTAGGATTAGATAAAAGTTAGATTATGTTATTTATGTTTGAATTGACTTTTGAAAAAATGTTGATTTGAAAAATTGAAATTTGTTTAAATAAATATTGAAAAAGTAAGTTTAGATGTAAAATGACTAAAAATGATATGAATTTTATTAAATTAAGTGTATAATAATTTTAATAGGAATATTATGTTTTAAAAATTTTATTAATTATTGTTTCTTTCTAAAAATATTTTTATAAATATTAAGTTTTATTTATTTTTTTATTAAAGGAAGGTGGGAAGATTCCTTTTTTTTTTTTTTCCAGTTATTCCCTTCACTATCCGTCTTTTCTTCAAACATGGGACCACTTTTTTATTATTTTCTGCCATGCCTTCCTCTTCTCTGTCCACGATCTGATCATGCTTTTCCATAAGCAACCTACAGGTTGCTTCACCTCCACAGCATGTTCAAACTCACAAGCCAAATTGCAGAAATGCCACACCATCGCACGATTTGAGCTTTCAGTGGCACATTTTGGCATGAAAACGCTAATCTAAACACACAAAATAGCAAGTGGCGTTCCATTATTCCTATTGTACAGATGAACAAGTACGAAGAAAAAACAGAAGCGAGATAACCTTGCGAAACAGTGTGAGAAAATATAGCTATATATTGTTTGTTTAGAATAGCAATAAAAATAGATTTTTAATAATGATTTACGATATATAAAAGGTAAGTATGTTAGAAGAGTGTTGTCTTAACTTATATATTTTTGGGGTTTTAAAAGCCATCTCAAACACATAATACAATATTATGATGTGCTTGGAAAACCATCAAACTGTGGTTTTAAACCACGGTTTACGTAAATCGAGATAAAACTCTTCTCACATACTTACTTCATAAATCGTAAAAGTTATTCTCAAAAATTAATCCAAAGACACACTTAAATCACACCACATAACACTAGTTGTCACTATGCCTAACATCAGTAAAGTGTGAGATAAAAAAACCCTAGCTGGCACTGTAGCTCGACTTGGCATATTATCTCTACTAAAAGAGAGAACAAATGATAAAAAAATATGAGCAGATAGGGAAATAAAGTTCCCAACAAAATTCAAGCGAAAAGAAAAAGGCCGGTTGTAGGAGATCCAGGACAGCAACAAGAGTAATTTCATTATGGGGGTGTTCATAGATTCATGATTCATCACATTTGGAGACAAGTTCAGATCATGGACACCTCCTACAAGAAGACAATGAACTGTAGCCGAAAAAAGGTTGACTTAGACAATGACATAGTACGAGAAATTTCAATAAAGAAGCGGCAACCACTTGGATCACTAGCTTCTGCACTTTTAAATCCGAAGGTGGGTCGTTGATAAGCAACTTACTGTTGTTGGAACTTGATGTCACAAAAGGAGTATCATTGGGTTGCTCCATTATGTTTCTAGTGAACTCTCTTTCCCTACAAAACTGGTTTCATCACCGTTGACATCAGAAAAGGCATCCTTCACAATAGCAAATGCATCAACGACGGGTTCCTTTGAATTAGATTGATCTTTGTAGATAGCAATAACTTCCTCTAACAACTTGTTCAGATCAAGAAGTGGCTTTCCTTTTATCATCAATTGAATGCCCTGGTTCTTAAAGGAGCCCCTGACAACGAGATTTGAGTCCCAAACAACATTCAGCCAAATCATTCTCCATGTCTACAGTGAAATATGTGTAACAAGCACCATCCATCGTTTCCTTCCACAAGTTGAAAACAATGACAATTGGTGCCATTCACACCAAGTGTTATATGTTCTTCTTAGAACTCCCAATAAACTTAAACGTCACCTCTTTCTTGTAAATATAATTTTTGGCCAAAGTGTGATAATTAATATAGAAACATGTAATCAACGAGGGTACAAGAAGTTGGCAAAAAAAGGGTGGAAAGTGAATTTAAACTTCATACATGTAAAACATATATAACAAAAAAGAATCAATCATGTTTCAAATATTGTAACTCGTATATGGAACGGAAGGAGTGATACTCGAGTCAGGTGTAGTCACAAAGAGATCTCTAGTTTATTGCAATGTCCTCCACCATTTACAGAAGAATAGTATTTCAAAATATTAATGCATGAGTGTCCCTGAATCCCTTTCTTAATTTGTGAACAAAGTGCCCATTCTGATGCAATCTTGATCACTCATCATTGTAGGAACCAAATCTCGTGGTGTGCTAAAGCTGCATTCCGTTTTACTTTCTCCTCGGACACAGGTGAGACTACAACAGAAGAATGACATTTTCAATAATTTGACCAGGCCCAGCCCTTCGGTTCTTTCTCTCTTTCCCCTTTTTTTTATGATCAACATATGGAAAGCCACTGTTGTGTAGCTATGAGCCTCCCCATAATTTTGAGAACCAAAAATGGTATCAAAAGCTGCCTTATGTTTTGGTTTCTGTTCTGATATAGGTGGGACTATGGGCAAAGGGTGCAGAACCACTGCTGGTATTTAAAGAAGCGCCATTGTCAGAAGTGCCCTAAGCATCCCTCTTCCACTGCAAGCTCCTGGCTCCAGGTTTAATTGGGGTCCAAGGCCTACAGGTTGGAGTACCCCTTAGAAAGGGGACTTTGGAAAACCCAGCAGAAGGAAATGGAGAACCCCTCAGCATGCGTGGCCATGTTGTGGTTGGAACAGATTCTACATGTGCGGTACTTTTTCTTCACAACCTGCAAAATGAAAGTAACGTAACATTAACTTGTCATTTCACTAACCATGTCTATTAGCAAGAAACTACAAACATTATGTGCAACATGCATCATTATCCAGCATGCTTTCTTCCCAGAGTATAGCAGTAATTTTACCCTGCCAAAATCTTGCAAACATTGCATGGAGATGGGATGAAAGTTGTATATTATCTTTTATGTGTTTTACATGGAAAGTACTGGCAATGTCTAAATAACAATATTTCCTAGATGTTACCATTTATTCTCATGTCATATATACCTTAAGAATGCGTGACATAAAAGAAGTGCCATCCAGAGATAATGCATTATCAGCAGCCTCTTTTTTCATGAATTCCACATAAGCTGACCTGCTCAAGAAAGGAAAATCAGTATAGAGTTGCCCAAAAAATAAGGACAACTAAAGAGCAAGACCAAAATCTGAGACGTCCTACCCTTTTGGTTGGCCTGTTGCTGCTTTTGTAAGTATAATGACGTTTAGTACTTCCCCAAACTTGTTAACATGACGAGACAAGCTATCTTTGGTAGCAGCAAAATGTACCTGAGACAATAAAAACTCTGAAAATTTAGATAATGAACAGATTTCTGCATGTCCCTCAAGCCTGCCCTCCCCAGCCAAGAAGTCTACAAAAAGGAGCAAGAGCTATTACATTGCTAAAAAAAATGGTTCTGGAATCAACATCATCTAAAGGATGACCAGAAGCACTTGAACCTGGGTATTCAAAAGAGGAATGTTAAGGTAGATGAGAGGTTATTCAAAGTCTAGAACAATGAGATACAGAAACAGCAAAATAAAAGGGTGTAACATGTGTGCAGCAAGCATGAAAAAAAGTTGACATGTTTCTTTTGGTAGCAGGAACAAATTCCATGAAAGGGAATCTAGACCTAACCAGGAGTAGATAATTGGGTCTTCTGAGACTCTTTCCGAATATCAGCAGCTTGGTTTCCCTATCAAACATCATAAAATTAATAAAGATAAGCTATAAATGAACTCATGCATATAATGATTATCTAACATAAAGTGTCTCGAGTGTGTATGCATATTTGGCCAGGGAAAAAAACATGTATAAATTTATGCCAGTAACTCATATTTCCATTAGTAGACTTCAAGGGTTTGGAATTCCCCCTCAACAGTTGCACGCTAGATCCAGGAGCTCCTGTTTCACTATCTGTTGTTCTGTGACCATCAGCTTCTGCAACCTCTCTTGATTCCTGATATTCCCGTAGTTTCCAAGTATTTACATTAACAGAAATATTCATAACTTTATTGGAAGCATTAGGTACAGAAGCAGCAGCTTGCTCCTGATTTCTATTCCTTTCTCGGGGTTTACTATCATCTGCATTTTTTATTGCACCATACTGTCCCATCAGTGAATCCTCACTTCTGTTTCCATTAGAGAAGCCGATCTGATAAGCATCAGTCATTTGATGATCCATGGCATTGACATCATCAAAACATTCATTATGCGAAGTAGAATCAGAAAGAAAACCACCCTCATGGACGACAAAGTCACATTCGCATCATACTGCCCAATGTAGTCGGATCTTTGATGATATAGTGATTGGTTTAGTTCCTGACTTGTATAATTATCTCCAAGTTGTTTGCCATCGTCCAATGGATTCATGCCATGACCAAGTCGGTCAAATACACTTCTTGAGGATTTGATTTCCCTCACATCTTTAGCAGCTTCTACCGTAGCATTATTTTGCACCCTCGAAACAGACTATTTCACCTAAGGAAGTTTGACAATAGAGGAATTACCGGAGGGAGTAGAAACCACAGAACGAAGACGCTTTAATGAGGGCTCCACTGTAGTGCCCATATTAGATGGCCCTGATGTTGCCACTGCATCTCGCACTGCAAACTGGGGTGGCTGTCGAGGAGCATTCAAGTTGCTTTTGAAAGTTCCTTCCGTCAATTTCTTTTATGTTAGAAGTTTAAGAACAAAAAGTTATAGCCACTACTGAAAGTAACAAGGAAACTAACAAAATGTTGTAATTTTATTTGCTTCAGAAGTGAATTAGATTCTCACACAACCAGACCATGGAATATTGAAAGTCACTTAAAAATGCATCTATAGAATTCCTCTTTAAAATGTTTATGAATAAAATCAATATAAAAGTGTCACATGAAAAAATACACCATTTACATCAAGCTGAACAAAAATAATTAAGAAACCACTATTGCACTATCCCTCTAGCTGTGTGAACATATCATTATGTTCCCTCTTGGAATAAAACAACCAATTAAAACCATAGAAATGTGTCCTTAAGTAGAGATTATATAATCAATAAAATATTACAGGAGTTCAAATATTTGTTTTCAGCTGTCCATCAGACCGGCCCATTTTCTTCCTAATTGGGGATAAAGATAGTGACCTTGGATTATAATTTACTTTTGATCGAGTTTTTTCCTCCAAATAAGCATTGTTAATCTCAGAGCTCCGTAGAGGAGGTGGTTCAGCTCCTCCCCTCGCTACTCCCTTCCAGTCTTTGTTCCGCCGACTTGTTGACAACTTGCTAGACTTTTCTCTTTCTAGTTGTGAATCTAAACGCTGAGAAACGTCATTTCCTGCATGGACCTTTGATGAGAGTTTTCTCTTGGGAGCTGCCTCTTGCAGTTCTTTAGATTGTACATACAAATCTAGATGATCCCACAGCCTAAAAGAGGGGTAAGAGCAATGTCATTATACATAAAGTTAAGAGTGTATGGTATTCGCAATTAGCTTTACTCGTTAAAGAAGAATAAAAAGAAATTACCATGATACAAAAGAATCACTATCATCCCGAAAAATATATCCAACTCACTCTTTGCTGCTTCTTTGCATCGACCATTCCTCAACAGCACAATGACATATTCCTGCATGGCATAGGTTAAAATTCATTTTATGTTTGTAGTCAGCAATTTTTCATCATCGAGACAAATTCAAGTCCATCAAATTATGGAAACAGCACAAAACTAAATTGTATCATTAGAATCAATATGAAAATGGAAAAATTAGAACACACAAGATGACCTCTATCAGATTAACTGCAGTGGTCAGTAACTTAATGGAGGCTATTGGCTAAAAGATAGATATAAAAATTAATGAATGTGAGAGACAAATACAAACATAGACACATATGTTATATCCTTACTTAGTGGGATAAGGCTTGTTACTGTTGTTATTGTTGTTGTAAATTTAATAGCAGATATATCTACATTTAGATAGTCAAATTAAACCTAGTATGATTACAGAATAAGTTTCAACAAAAAAAAAATCATCTAGCAAAAGATTTACTACCATTTTTTCCTTAATACATGCTACATCAACATTTCCTCGTATGTGTTTATTATAAAAGGTCTAATTCAATAACTTCATTTAATGTTCTCTTCGATTTTTCTCTTCCCCTCCTCACTAACACCACCAACAGAGCCTTCTTTGTACATGATTGAACCACAAAATGATTTTCTGCCATTTTCTCTTTAATACATGCCACATCAACTTTTTCTCGTATATGTTCATTATGAATGTTATCTTTCTTATATGCTCACACATTCATCTCAACATCCTCTTCTATCTTCATCTACCCCAACTTTTTATTCTTGTTGTCCTTTCAAAACCTATCATTTACTACCATATAACATTGTTGGTCTCATAACAACATGATAAAACTTCATTTTAACCTTGTTCACTTTGCCCGTAGGAGCTAAGGCGAGAACACTTATATGCGGTTGACAAGGGTTTGAGTATACAATATTGTCATCAAGTTTCATGCCCTTAAATTTACGAAGAGCATTTCATTGTGAAATGACCAACAATCCATAATCCTATTTTCAACATGAAAAGTTAACTCACGCTTTGCATATGCTAGATGTACCACTGCATAATGCGCAAATATTTTAATTTGTGAATTTTTAACTAATTTAGCCATCTGTCTACATTTATTACAATTTTTCTCCTCTAACTATCTCTCCCTCCATTAAATCCAAAGTAAGCTCATACCAGAAACTGTTTCACATCATTAATCAAAAGGAAAATCAATTCCTCCTTTCTACATTCATTCCCTCAGACAAAAAAAAACACGGGAGTGATAAGTCAATGAAGTTTCTCTCCTGGTTCATTGTACAACTAGTCAAAACGAAACAACTACTATAAAACTCAATGCAAGACTTGAGACCACTATAAGGGTCCATACTTGGACATATAACAGCATTCCCTACTGGCACAGATATCAGAGCAATACAAAATAAATACAGAAGGGGAAGACTAATCATTGCTCCAAAAACCAATCAACAATACATGTCATAACAATTCAAGAACAGAGAAGGATGCTAAATGTGACAGATGTTACTTAGCTCATTAGTTAGAGAAGTTACTTTTGTTGTTTACCCATTAGTTAGTTTGTTGTAACAAACTTGTATACCTTGAGTTGTTAAGCCTAGTTAATTATTTTTCTATAAATATTGGATGTATTGTATACAATTAATTCATTCAATAAGATTCAATTGCTTCACATTTTGTGTTATGGTATCATAGCTTATTTTGTAATTAGCTTCCTCACTTTGCCTTTACTCTCTTACTTTGGGATTATCAAATATTTCCCTCTTTCTTCACTCCGTCTTTTCTCTCCCGATCAAAACCCTATCTCTTTCTCTATGCGATCATCAATGGCCACCGAAAGCTCATCTGCATCCTTATTGATAGCTTCCGTTTAAGATCCTTCCAGCTACTATTATCTACACCCAAATGAAAATCCGGCGATCATCCTTGTCTCACCGCCGTTATCTAGGTCGAACTAGCATCACTAGTCTTGATCTATGATGATTGCGTTGATGAGCAAATATAAGCATCAATTTGTCAATGGTTCACTATTGGTTCCAGCAAAGACTGATCCTCTGTTTCCGGTGTGGCAATGCTGCAACACCATGGTCTTAACTTGGCTTACTCAGTTGATTTCTCTGTCAATCGCTCAGAGTGTGATTTGGCTCAATCGAGCTATGGATGTGTGGAATGGCTTGAAGGAACGGTTCAATTATGGCGATGCCTTTAAAGTTGCCAAGTTATAGTACGAGCTTTTCTAAATAAAACAAGGTGAGCTTTCAGTTTCAGACTATTTTACTAAAATTAAGATAATCTCGGATGAGCTACTGAATTTTTGCCCTATTGCTGAATGTTCTTGTCCTTCTCGAGAATATTTTTGGCAAGATTATGTGATCCGTTTCTTAAAGGGTCTTAATGATTGTTTCTCTACTATAAGGTCCCAAATAATGTTGATGGATCCTCTTCCTTCTATTAACAAAGTGTTTTCCCTATTTATTCAGCAGGAATGTGAACTCACAGGTTCAATTGAACCAAATATTTGTTTCACTCGCACCAATGATATTACGAAGCTACTTGTTTCATACAAATCCAACAATAATGCTAAGATGTGCACCTATTGTGGTAAACCACGGCACACGGTTGAAACATGCTACAAGAAACATGGTTATCCTCTTAGCTACAAGAATCGATTTGACACTTCGGTAAATAGTGTGGTTACCTTTGCTCCTAGTTCTACAGCTGGTATTTTATCTTTTAAACCCTCTTCCACTAATCAATCTATCAGTCAAGATCAATATAATCAGCTAATTACTCTATTGCAACCTAAGTCTGCTGTCAATCATGATTTAAATGCTTCTTCTTCTGTGCCAAAGACCGATTCTAATGCTTGTGTTAATCAACTTTCTTCTCTCACCTTAATGCCTAATGTCATTACTGCAAGTATATATGCTACTTTAACTCCTATGTCCCTTAATTCCTAGATTTTAGATAGTAGTGCTACTGCCTATGTTTGTTATTCCCTTAACTCTTTTATCTCATATTCCACCATCGTTCCTATTAGAGTTTCTTTACCTACTAATTCTACTATAGTTACTGGCATTTCTAGTACTATCCAAATTAACGATCACATTCACCTTTCTAATGCCCTTTACATTCTAGAATTTCATTTTAATATCATCTCTCTTTCTCAAATGACTACTAAGCTTCCTTATCAACTTGTTTTTTCTTCCTCACAATGTATTATCCAGGACTTGAGGACATGGAAAACGATTGGTACTGCTGATCTTTATCAAGGACTGTACAAACTGCATAGTTTGGCTACTAAGTCTGTTACTTCTGTTAGTTCTATTTCTACTGCACCTTGTAACCTTTCTTGTTCTGTTTCTTCTGCACCATGTAAATCATAATCTTACTTCGACGTATGGCATTTTCACCTTGTTCACTTATCCTCCCAAGTTTTAAATATTTTGAAACAACAGTTTCCTTTCATTTCTTGTACTTCTTTTGATGTTTGCGATGTATGTCACTTTGCTAAGCAACGAAAGATTCAATTTCCAATTAGTACCAGTAAAACTTCTTTACCTTTAGAATTATTGCATGCTAATATATGGGGTCTTTATCAGTTTTCTTCTATTCATGGTCATCGTTATTTTTTAACAATAGTAGATGATTTTACTCGTTTTACTTGGATATGTCTTTTAAAAACCAAATCTGAAGCAAGATCTTCTTTTCAGTCTCTTATTCCTTTACTTGAAAATCAGTTTAATCATCATGTTAAAGTTGTTAAGACTGATAATGGAGTTGAATTTCAAATGGTTTCTTTTTATTCTTCTAAAGGTATCTTACACCAAACTTCTTGCATTGAAACCCCACAACAAAATAGTGTTGTGGAAAGGAAACATCAACATATTTTGTATATCACTCGTGCATTAATATTTCAATCTCATTTACCTTTGGATTACTGGAATTATGCAGTTTCTCATGTTGTTTTTCTTATCAATCATTTACCAAATCCTGTTTTGGCCAATCAGACTCCATTTCAGTCCTTATATACAACTCCTCCTGATTATACTAATCTTAAAGTTTTTGGTTCTCTTTGTTTTGCTTGTACTTCTTCTGTTCATAAAACAAAATTTGATGCTAGGGCTAGGAAATGTGTTTTTCTTGGTTACAAAACTAGTACTAAAGGTTATGTCTTACTTGATCTTCATAATCATCACATTTTTGTTTTTAGGTATGTTATTTTCTATGAATCTATTTTCCCTTATGCTACTGACTCTATTTCTTCATCTATACCAATACCACAATTTCCTAGTTCAGTTGTTCCGTTTGATTCCACCATTTACCCTCTTGCCACTTCTTCTACTGCTCATACCTTAAGCTCACCTACTGCCAATCCCTCTCCTATTTTGTCTCCATCTGTTCCTCTCACAACTTCTTTTGTTTCGCCCTCTACATCATCTACTTTTTCTGATCTCCTGACTACCACTTTTGGTAATTCTGCCACCATTCATAAGCCTTCTATTTCCTCTCCTCCTCTTCACAAATCAAACAGAATGCATACGCAACCTACTTATTTGCAGGACTATCATTGTTCTCTCCTTACTTTAGTACCATCGGTTTCCATGTCTCCTTCATGTAGGTATCTTATCTCTTCAATTCTTTCCTGTTGCTAAAATGACTACTGTGAGATTATTGTTTGTTGTTGTTGCTGCTTCTAATTGGTATCTTGAACAATTAGATGTCAACAATGCTTTCCTACATGGTGATTTACATGAGGATGTTTATATGTCTCTTCCCCCTGGCTTTTCTACACCTAATCCACAGCTGGTTTGTAAGTTGCAAAAGTCCCTTTATGGCTTAAAACAAGCTTTACGGTAGTGGTTTGCCAAGTTATCCTCTGCCTTAATGTTTTGTGGCGATACTCAATCTAAATCTAACTATTCTTTGTTTACTCGGTAGCATGATTCTTATTTTACTGCTCTTTTGGTTTATGTTGATGACATTATACTTGCTGGCAATGATTATGCTGAAATTACTTGTATTAAGTATTTTCTTGATCATTCTTTCAAAATCAAAAGATCTTGGCAAGTTGAAATTCTTTCTTGGTCTTGAAATAGCTCGATCTACTACTGGTATTTCTCTTAATCATAGAAAATTTTCCTTAGATATTCTCCATTATGCTAGTTATTTGGGTTGCAAGCCCCTTTCCACTCATATGGCTCATCATACTCGTTTATCCTAAGATATTGGCACTCCTCTTTCAGATATTGCTCCCCATAGGCGATTGGTTGGACGCCTCCTTTATCTTACTACTACTCGGCCTGACATATCTTATGTTGTCCAACAGATGTGTCAGTTTACACATACTCCAACATCGGTTCATTACCAAGCTACATTAAGAGTGCTCAGGTACCTCAAGCGTTCTACAGGCAAATGTATCTTCTTTCCTGCATCTTCTTCTCTTCAATTAAAGGAGCACCTAGTGGTGCAGTGGTCACCTAGTGGCCCTTAGGGCCACTGCCCCTCCCCCTTCACGGGTTCGAACCCGTGCCACGATGTAATAAAGAAAAAGGCATTTAGCAATTCTGATTAGGCCGGTTGCCCTAATACAAGACAGTCCTTATCTGGGTATTGTATTTTTCTTGGTATTCCTTAGTCTTTTGGCATACCAAGAAACACACTATTGTTTCTCTTTCTTCTTCTGAGGCTAAATATAAGGCCATGGGGTCTGTTGCATGTGAAATTCAATGGCTTCTGTATCTCTTAGCAGATCTGCACATTCCTTATTCTTTTCCTACCATTTTATACTTCAATAATCAATATGTTGTGCATATAGCATCAAATCCTACCTTCCATGAAAGGACAAAACATTTGGAAATTGATTGTCACTATGTAAGGGAGAAGGTTCAAGCTAGGATTATTCGTCTTCTACCAGTTCGAAGTGTTAATCAAGTTGCTGACATTTTTACTAAGCCTCTTGATCCACAACCTTATCATGGTTTTCTGTCCAAGCTTGGCATGATCAATATCTATGCCACAGCTTATAGGGTGGGGGTAACAGATGTTACTTAGCTCATTAGTTAGAGAAGTTACTCTTGTTATTTACCTATTAGTTAGTTTGTTGTAACAACCTTGAATACCTTGAGTTGTTAAGCCTAGTTAATTATTTTTCTATAAATATTGGATGTCCTGTACACAATTAATTCATTCAATAAGATTCAATTACTTCACATTTTGTGTTAAAATGGTCAGCGCAGACTGATAGAATCCCACTCATGCATTGAACATAATCTGATATTCGTACCACAAGAGTTTTATTAGTGTATTCACCCAATAACTCCTTCAACTCATTCATCACTCTTTCCTTTAGCCTTTCTACTCCATCAGCCTAGAAATTTGCATTGAAGGCCCGATCATCCACCCGATCCTAGTTCCCCATTTTTCAATGCAACGATGTAGTAAATAAAACCCTAACAGCTTGTATTTACCAAATACAGAAAAACTCTATCAAAATCATGATGGCCTCAGAACCCTGACTAACTGTGAAGTGTAGTCAAAATCCTTCGACAAAGTGATGGAAATTCCTCCCAGAGGAGAAGGAAAATGACGGTGATAGGACTTGACTATTACGATGAATGATTATTGGCATAAATGGAAAAACACAGTAAGAGTTTGGCATTCATGGGTAAGGGAAATAAGAGAATCAGAGAGATAGAGAGGGACCTGATATAGTTGGTTACTGTACCTTACCATAGTACCATCAACCCCATGTCCATGGCAAGAAATGAATTGTCGTTTACAAACACGTACTGCATGTTTGGATTAACGGTGAAGAAGTAGTTTTTTTTAATCTGATTTTTGTAAAAGTCATATAGAATAAAAGTTAGATTATAAATGTGATTTGTGTTTGGATTAGCGGTAGCAGAAGTGGCTTTTTTTCTAACCTTAAATATGTTTGAATTGGCATTTGAAAAGCCTGTTTAGATGGAAAATGACTTAAAAGGGCATGAATCTTATTAAATAATATATATATATATATATATATATATATATATATATATATATAATGATAACTGAAGTGAAAAAATGTAAATAAAATTTAATAAAATAAAAAATTTCAATTATTATTTGTATATTATTTGTGTGTGTGTGTGTGTTGAATTTGAAATACTATATATATATATATATATATATATATATATATTGAATTTGAAATAAATCTTGGTTCTCATTTACTGTTGGTATATTTGCTTGAGAAATGGAAGAGAATGGTGGGATGAGGAAAAGCCGATAGGGCCCACAAGGGAGCATATGACTAGAAATGACAGAGAATGGTGGGATGAGAAAAAGTCGGTGGGACCCACGAGGGAGCATCTGACAAGAAGCATCTCAGAAGCAGCTGCAGTGAGCTTCTATTAGAAGCTGTGTTTTTCATTCAAGCTCAATGTCACATGTTGTGTTCCCAAACGCAATCAACTAAGCTTTTGAGTGTTTTGTTTAGCTACTGGCCTTTTTTTTCCCTACTGTGTTTCCAAACAGATCCGTAATCACTAGGGGAAGGAAGTGATTAATGTATCTTATTAAATTATTAAAAAATAAATAAATAAATTCAAAAACTATTAAATATTGGTCATGATAGTTTAAAACTAATCTTAACAATTCAAATTTTAAGGGTTGAGATGAGTAAGGAGGAAAAAGAGGAAGAGAAGATGATGATAAAAAGCAGAGGAGGAAAGCTCTTTTATAATTGTTGTTGTTGTTGTTAAACTTAGAAAATTGTCATGAGTCTAACTGAAATTTTTTTAGAAAATTTATTTCATTATTTGTATATAAATTAAACTTTCATATTGATAATTGGAATTGTGATAATTACAAATCAAATTTAACAATTTAATATTTACTGCAAATTTAGCTTTCATATCTATATATCATGTTACGTTATTTAAAAATCAAACTTATAAATTTAAATCTTTCATTAGTATTGAATGAAATTTGGTGAATCTATTTGTATTTAATTTTCTTAGCTAAACGTTATGGGTAATTTCCCCTCATAATAACAATAATTTTTATTATTTTAATGAATTTTTGCTTTTGAGAGCTCTAAATGGATTTAAAATTATCCGAGTATTGTACCAAAAACATAACGTTGTCTACACCACCACCAGCCTAATGTATGCTCCATACAGTTAGCCCAACCCATCAACCACATCAATCCCAACCAAAAATAAATATTAAAAGGATTGGAGACGAAGTAAAACCCACTTCGATAATTTTTATGTTTCGGGATGATTAGGGGCTGTTTAATATTATATATATTTGGTAATCTGTTTTCAAAAAAATTTTAAAAAAACAAAAAAAATAAAAAGTTAGTTTTAAAAACTAAAAAACAAAAACAGTTTTTAGTTGTTTTCTTATTTTTGTTTTCCTATTTTTTTTTATTTTTTGAAGTCACCACTTATCTACTGTAGACACTCTACTACCAATGACGACCACCGCCACATTACCACCAGCGACTGCACCGACATATCACTTTAAAAATAGATTTTTCAAAACAATCTATCCAAACAATTTTTTTGTTTTTTTATTTTTAAAAGCTGTTTTATAAAACTGTTTTTGAGAATAAAAAATGGAATCAAATAACCCTTAATCTCTAGCGATCAGTTGGGACTTAGGATATATCTCATGGATTCTACCCAAAAAAAAAATTAAGTATAAGTCAGTTTCTCTAAAAAATTCCTTAAAGTATATAAGTCATGCCTTAACTTCCTTAAATTCGTCTGGTTAATAATTTAATGATGCAAGTTTTAATTTATAAATGTAATATTAAAGGATTGTAAACTAATGATGAGAAATTAATTTACAAGTTAAATACTACAAGAGAGGAGAAGATACAAATGTCTAATGAGACTATTTGAAGGGGGTGTATTGGAAGGGAGGAGGGGCTCTCCTTTTATAGCCAAAGCAGCCCTCCTTACATTCTCAATTTATCAATGTGGGACTTGCTTCTAACACTCCCCCTCAAGTTGGAGCATATATATTGATCATGCCCAACTTGTTACAAAGATACTCAATTCGTGCCCCATTTAAGGCTTTTGTCAGAAGATCTGCCAACTGATCGTCTGATCGCATATATCCTGTAGATACAACATTTTCTTTGATCTTGTCACGAATAAAGTGACAATCGATTTCAATATGTTTTGTACGCTCATGGAACACAGAGTTCGATGCTATATGAAGTGCTGCTTTATTGTCACACCATAACTTTGCAGGCAATGTCGTGGTGACGCCAACTTCCTTCATGAGTTGAAATACCCATACAATCTCTTGTACTGATTGTGACATGGCTCTATATTCTGCTTCTTCACTTGATTTTGACACAATACCTTGCTTCTTACTTCTCCAAGATATCAAGTTTCCACTAACAAACACACAGTAACCTGTAGTTGACCGTCTTGTGGCTTTAGATCCTGCAAAATCCGCATCACAAAAACACTCGACTTTAGTATGCCCATAATCTGTATAGAGAAGGCCACGACCTGGGGAACTTTTCAAATAATGTAAGATATGCTCTAAGGCTTCCCATTGTGCCACTGTTGGAGATGCCATGAATTGACTAAGTACACTGACCGAGAATGTTATATCAGGACGAGTTACTGTCAGATAGTTCATTTTTCCAATAAGTCTTCTATATCTCTCAGGAAATGCAAACGGCTTCAGCTTCTCTGGATCAATCTTCTTCTTTAAGTCATCAGGAAGCTCATCAAACATGCTATCATTAAGATCTAGGAACGGATTCAATATCATGGGAACGCTGCTTGGTGCAGCTCCAAGCTTTCCAATCTCCTTTAAGAGATCGAGAACATATTTCCGCTGAGTCAAAAGGATGCCCTTCTTGCTTCTCAAAACCTCAATACCAAGAAAGTACTTTAATGATCCTAAGTCTTTTGTTTGAAAGTGGGAGTTAAGAAAGACTTTAAGTTCTGAGATTCCAGAGGTGTTACTCCCAGTAATCACAATATCATCAACATACACTACTAAAAGAATCATGCCTGCATTGGATTTCTGATAGAACACATAATGATCACTCTTACTTTGGCTCAATCCAAACTTTTGAACCACATTACAAAATTTATCAAACCAGGCACGCGGACTCTGTTTTAGACCGTATAACAACTTTCTAAGATAACATATTTTTCCATACTCCCCCTGAGCAACAAAACCAGGAGGTTGCTCCATATAAACTTCCTCAAGAAGGTCACCATTCAAAAAGGCATTCTTAACATCCAATTGATGCAAATCCCAATGATAGGTAGCAGCTAGAGATACAAGAAGACGAACGGAAGTGAGCTTAGCAACATGGGAGAAAGTCTCGGAATAATCTATACCATAGGTTTGAGCATAACCTTTTGCAACAAGCCGAGCTTTCAGTCGTTCTAAGGAACCATCAGCCTTAGTCTTAACTGCAAACACCCATTTACATCCAATGGCCTTCTTCCCAGAAGGTAGATCAACAAGAGTTCAAGTACCAGCCTTGTCAAGGGTCATTATTTCTTCTTCCATTGCAGCACGTCAACCAGGGTGGGCTAAGGCTTGGTAAAGGGTGGTAGGGGTAGAGATAGACTTAAGGGTGGCCACAAGGAAAGTGGAAGCAGGGGATAAATGCTGGTAGGACACAAAGGAAGAGATAGGATAGGTACATTCAGCATATCTTTTGGGAGGACAATGAGGACGGGTACCTTTCCGAAGGGCAATAGGTAGGTGCAGATGGATCAGCAACAGAATCAATATCAATTGGATCAGGGACAGGAGTGTCAGGATTTACGGTGTTAAGATATGGGGAAGTAAGAGCAGGGACTAGGGAGACATGAATAGAATCCATTGGCGAAGCAGTCATTGGCGAGGGCAGGGCATCGGTAACATCAAAACCATCGATGATATCAGGTTCTGGAACAGCAGCTTGTACTGGTGAGACAGGGACATTATAAACCAAGACATCATCAAGCTTATCAACAACAAAAGGAGATTCAGATAATACCGAAGACTTGAAGAAAAGAGACGACTCATGAAAAGTCACATCAGTGGACACAAGATAACGATGAAGATTAGGAGAGTAACACCGATAACCCTTCTGAATTCGAGAATAACCAAGAAAGACACACTTCAAGGACTTGGGATCGAGTTTACTGACATTTGGACGGACATCACGAACAAAGCAAACACACCCAAAATTTTTTGGATCAATAGGAAACAGCTTAGTGGTGGTGGGAAACAGAATAGAATATGGAGCGTCCCCACTAAGGACAACCGAAGGCATACGATTAATAAGGAAACATGCAGTAGACACAGCATCAGCCCAAAAAGATTTAGGGACACAAGAGTGAAACATGAGAGCTCGGGCAGTTTCTAAGAGATGGCGGTTTTTTCTTTCTGCAACACCATTTTGAGCAGGTGTATCAACACAAGAGGATTGGTGAAGAATGCCATGACTGTGCATATAATCAGTGAATGGGGCAAAAAAAATATTCTTTCGCATTATCACTCCGAAGAATTTTCACAAGAGTATTAAACTGAGTTTGAATTTCAGCACAGAAATTACGAAAATGCGTAAACAATTCAGAACGATGTTTCATTAAGTAAAGCCAAGTGGTGCGGGAAAAATCATCAACAAAAGTGACAAAATATCGATAACCAGTTTGAGACAAAATTGAACAAGGACCCAAACATCAGAATGAATTAACTCAAATGGGGACGCAGCTTGTTTATGGATGCGAGGTGCCAAATGAACACGATGGTGTTTGGCAAATTGACATGACTCACAATCTAAAGAAGATACAGAAGAAAACTGAGGATATAACCTTTTTAAGGAGGAAAGTGACATATGACCTAGACGACAATGGACATCAAAGGGAGACGACCCACCAGAACAAGCAACAGAACACGGAACCTGATCATCAAGAATGTAATGTCCACAAGATTCATACCCCCTACCAATAATCTGCTTTGTCGAAAGATCTTGAATTAAACAGTGGTCAGGAAATAATGTGATAGAGCAATTCAAATGACGAGTCAATTTACTGGGAGACAAAAGATTAAATGTAAGATCAAGAACATTAAGAACAGATGATAGCGAAATAGATTTAGTTGGTTTAACAATACTTGATCCAAGTACACGGATCGAGGAACCATTGGCGACGCATATGGAAGATGGGTTGGCATATGGAGTATATGATGAAAATAAATGATGGTTACCTGTCATGTGGTCGGTAGCACCAGAATCAATGACCCACTTCGTGGAAGAAGTAGCAAGACCAGAGAACCAATTACCTATAGCTAAACCCCTTATAGATGATGGACTAGAATCAGAATGATCAGATATCTAAGAAACATCACGTTGCTGATCACGTTGCTCTTTATTCTGTAATTTACGACAATTTTTCTTACTATGACCAGGCTCCTTGCAATAATTGCAGATAAAAGTGCTAGAAGACATATTTGGAGTATTATGGCCTTGTTTAGACCCATAATTCTTGTTGTTAAATGAACCATGCTTAGCAAAAGTACTTGCATTGTGATCAACAGTCGGACGAACCAAATTATTAGCACGAAGAACCTTTGAGAACACATCTTCAAGAGATGGAAGCTCTTGACTAGGCAGAATTTGAGAGCGAACATTCTCATAAGAAGAATCAAGAGCTTCAAGAAAACTGATGATATCAGAGTTCTTCGATTCAGCCATAGAAAATTAACCAATAAGTAAAGAGAAAAAAATATTCCAATGAAATCCTGAAGTATCACAAATTCCAAAATACCACAGAACAAACGAGGACCTCTAGATCCTTTAACCAAATGTAACTACAACCACTAAGGGTAAACACCCTCAAACAGAAGCAAAACCCAAAAAACAGAGCAGAAAACACTGACCGTACCACAACGAACAGTGTCGGGATGAACAGTGCTAAGAACAGTACCTTCACTGGAATCTGGAAATTTTCTACCGGATGAACAGTACCAAAAACAGCGCCGATCAACAGTGTCTATGAATAGTCTCCAAACAATACCAAATGAACAGTATCTGATGAACAGTACTGCTAATGCAAATGCCTGAAATAATTCTTTTCTGATGTAAAAGTTTAGACTATGCTGCAACCACAGAGCATACTCAGACAGAACCAGGCTCTGATACCATGTAAACTAATAATGAGAAATTAATTTACAAGTTAAATACTATAAGAGAGGAGAATATACAAATGTCTAATGAGACTATTTGAAGGGGTGTATTGGAAGGGAGGATGGGCTCTCCTTTTATAGCCCAAAGAGCCCTCCTTACATTTTCAATCTATCAATGTGGGACTTGCTTCTAACAAGGATTAAATTTTAAATATGTTTTACCAGCATTTAACCAGAAAGCTCCCATTTAAATTTGTTTAAGTTATCATTTTCTATTAATGAGACCGACGGCATCAACGTTAAAAGACTGTAAATACAGTTTATAAATTGAAGGCATTAAACTGAAACTTGTTACAAATTTAAAGGAACGAACGACTAATTTAGCCTAAATATTATTAGCTAAATAATAATTGTTTTACTGGTGTTGGCCCAACTCGAGATCAATAGTAATTTTAAGAAAGGGCTTATTTGAAACTATAATTGAATTTTTAAAAATAATTTTTCAATCATGATTTATAATATATTTAAGGGATAAGAAAAGTTGTTTTCACATATTTAAAGTATGTTTGGAATCACGATTAGTGATCTTAAAAATTTTTATATATATAATTTGAGATAATATTTTTTTCACATACTTACCTGGTATATCTTAAACTTTTCAATCAATATTTTAAACAAACACTTAAAAATATTGATGAATTATTATTCTCAACAAGAAATTCTAGATGCATCTACGGTTCTTAAAGGGCAGGTGATGTGGTCCGAATTAGGTACAACAGCATATTGATGAGGAACACTTGGATATTTTATGGAGATGGCATTGAGAATATTAGGAACACGTGTCACTGACACCTGTCGACGACTGGAAGGAGGATAGCAACGTATGGGGGAAAAGAGAGACATGGACGTTGAACGAGAAGTCGATAATGATATTTTTTTTTGGATAATAAAATGTTTAGTCCTTGAGTTATAATTATTTACGATCAACTCCGTCCCGCGGGGAGCAATATTTCCACAATAAATTGTATTATCACAACTTCATAATGGGTTTTATCAATACAAAAAAATTTCACTTCCCATGGTCATCGAACAGACATTAAAAATGATCACAATTCCAAATCAACAACTCAGGTTGTTAAAAATCTCCTACACACAGCATTTGTTGATATCCTTTGAACATAATGTCCATTACTTAGCACGTAAATCTCCAACTTCTAACTCTAAATAGTGTAATATATAATTGATGATGTGTAAATATAGGTGTCGAGAGATATATCCCGATATGGTAAAGCTATTACCCTTGATTTTTGTTGATTGTCATTGCAAAACTTAAGTTAATCGGGAATCGTCTTCTCCTCATATGAAATTACCATCTATTTTTTGAGGGATTCATGTTCATACTATGAATTAAGACCTTCTTATTAGAGTTTAAACCATTCAATGTTATTATCTTCTCCTCATATAAAATAGTCATCTACTTTCTGATCAATTCATAGTCCTTGAGTTTATTGTAGTTATTAATTTGGTTTTAACATTATAAGCATGTTTAACCTAAACATTAAAAAACAGTCATCTTAGTTATAAACATATTCTATTATTCACAATCCGAATACCCTACTTAACGGATTTATAAGCAGGGTATCCTCATCCCTCAAAATGTGAGGGAACCCTTTTTTTTTTATTTTTATATATTTGGATTAAATTGTATACTACACTTGAAGTATTTTTGACATCCATTATCCCAAATTAATTAATTTCTAGTATATCCAGCATCCAAAAATATTTTTTCATACCATATCCTAAAGAATTTTTTCAATAGCACCCAATATTTTTAATAGCACTTACTAATTAAAAAAAATATTTTATGATACTATATATACTAAAAATTAATTAATTTGATATACTGTGTATTACTAAGAAATACCTCATACTGTTAAATACAACTTAATTCAAATAAAGACCTCATACTGTGCGTTCCATGGCTACATGCATGGCACTTTCGCGGAGCTCAAGGTCGACGAAAAAGATGTATTCAACCGAGATGTTAATACCTCATATTTTTGGAGCATTGCCTACTTGGCACCAGCGATGAAGGAAAGCATAGAACATTGACTCCAAAAATTAGGAAAAGTGGCAATGCTCCATAGTGTTAAGATGAAGAGCTTTGATGTGAATGAGCAACTCCCAGCGTCGTCTATATATATATATAGCACAAATAGAGCTTGAAGAGAACACAGAGGAACGAATTAAGTAATGAAGAATGCGTTTATGATGATTTCTTGAGAGAGTGAAGAAGCGACCAACAAGAAAATTAAACTAGAGCAATCAAAGTCGTGGCCTTGAATGGGAGCTTGAAATGACCAAGAGGTGAAGGTGGAAGGATCAAGAACTCGACACTGAAGCAGCGAAGGGATGAATAGTTCATTATTAACCAAACCCCCCGTCAAATCCATCTGTCTGTCTGTGAAGCAATTAAAACCTTAAAAGATGTACTAACTATTTTAGTTCGCTCTTAACCAAAGAAGAAACTAAGTGTGAGCCTGTTCGCTCACGACAGATTATCAAACCATAGGATGTAGGAGGGCTCGTACGGAAAAAAGAGTTGAGCTAGCCCATTTAAGCTTTAAATTTGTAAGGGTTGAGTTAAAAAATTTTGCTCTAAGAGTAAAAGCAGGCCTAAAAGGGTTAGCCCTCCTGTAGGACCGAAGGCCTAAAAGGGCCGCCTGTATATATATTTTTGATTTTTTAAAATTATTTATATGATAATAATATTATTTATTTTCTATACTTTGTTAATGATGTTGTAAATATTTAGTTGTTATTATCCTTTTTAGAACTAAGTATCATAAGAATATTTTATATTAAGAATCCTAAAAATGAAAAACGTATAAAAGATATTTCTTATTTCATAAGTATTCTTACCAATTTTATATTTTTGACTTATTTTCTAGTTATTATTTTGTTTATATCTTATATTATTTATTTTGTTGACTACTTACATTTTTCAAGACATATTTATAAGAAATGTTTTTAATTTTGTAAAGTTTTCTCATTAATTATTTATATATAATTGCGTTATGTGAACAATAATTTACCTTTGATTATATTACTGTGTTTATTTTTTTTGCATAATGCGTACCATTTACATCCTAATTTTGACAATATTTATGTTTTAAATTAGGACTTTTGTTGTTATAATTTTTTAAAAAAATTATTAAAATAGTTTCGGCCCTATAGGACTGACCCTAGTCTTTATAATAACGGGTTGAACTTTAAAAAATGACTGTTTTTCTTTAGCTAAGTCTAAAAATATCATCTATAAAAGTCCAACCATTTTTTCTAGTTCTACTGGTAGTAGAGTTTGAAGGAATAGTTTCAAAACTAACCATATCATCATTAACATAGGCCGCATGAGGAGCCCAAATCTTACAACCCAAATCCAAATGCACTGAGAGAGAGTCCCTTTGGTGATGAATAGGGGCAACGCTATAGCTGAGAATAAGGGTCAGCTTTTCACAGGCGACCTGTTTAGACCCAACTCTTATAAAATCTTTAATTTATGAAGCTCGTGGTCCTATAGGATTGACCCTTCATGGGCTTAGGCTTAAATGAGCCTAAACTCATTTTAATTCAAATAAAATTTATTTTAAAATTTTACAATTTAGTTATTATTTTTCCTTAAATTGAGATACATTATTTTTAAAAGGGTTAAGGTGCAAATTTACCAATGAAGTTTTACCGAAGGAGTGCCTGGCACATTTATCTTTTGTTGGGTGCAAAAATACCCACGAACAATTAAAAAGAGTGCAAATTTACCAATGCCGTTACATTTGACCTAACGGCGTTAAATTATAAGAGAAGAAAACCCCTAACGGCGTTAGGTCAAATTTAACGGCATTGGTAAATTGGCACTCTTTTTAATTGTTCGTGCGTATTTTTGCACCCAACAAAAGATAAATGTGACAGGCGCTCCTTCGGTAAAACTTCATTGGTAAATTTGCACCTTAACCCTTTTTAAAACTTATAAATTTTTAGTTAAAATAATTATCTAATGTCCAAATTAGCCTATTTTCTTAAGGTTTAAATGAATAAACTATTGTATAAAATCAAATAAATCAACTCATTTAATATTTGTCCAAAAAAAAATATTTAAGAAGTGTTAGCATGTTACTAATACTCTATTGGGTACTTATATGTCTCTTATATTGATAATTTAATATAATGATATTACATATATTAATTTATTTTAAAAAAATTAAACAGGCTTAAAAGGACCGGCCTTTCAATAGCTCACGGTCCTATAGGACCGACCCTTTTAAGCCCAACTTCTTTTGAAAGCTCTAAATCATAAGCCTAACTTTTAACAGGTTTGGACTTAAACGAGCTCGGCTTGATTTCCTAGCTCTAGGGAAAGCGAGGCCCCACATAGCTTTGGCCCATGAAGTAATCGACTTGAAACAATAATAAGGTGGCAAGCCAATGACACCACATCCACTACAAAAGTGAAGTCAGGTGCTCAAGTAACAAATAAACCTTAATTGCCTTACCAGATGGAAGGAGTTGAGGCTCGAACCAGAACCAACGAGGACCAGAGCAGGCAACCTTGAACCGGAACCCACCAAGGCGATACTGAGATGAAAAATCAACAAATAGAAGTGAACCAAACTGCGAAGCAATGATCCGAGCAACCTCCTCAGTATATAACTCTAAAGGAAGATTGAAACATTGAATCCACACAGAGAAGTAATCAGTGTTGAATTGAGAAACCGAAACATTCGAGGACCAAGGATAAACCGCGATAGAAAGCCCTTGCAGAATCCAAAATCCATGATCCAAAATAAACCTGCAATCCTCAACTTGGGAAAAGCACAAAACAAAGTGGTTACCATGATGTTGCACAATAGATCACCGACCTTGGAAGATTCCAATGAATAGAGATAAAAGCTTGAATCTTTCTAACATGCACCAAACGAGTAGAGAAAATCTTAGCAAATAGATAATGACAATGACAATGGCCACATGCAAGAAGAGACCAACGTAAAGATGACTGCATCTTGCACCGACAAAGAAACAGAGCCACCCCAACAAGAGATTCCACCAACAACCAAAGGAAACAAATCCAATGAAAGGAAAACAAGAACCGAATCCAGCAGAAGTAACATGAACAAAAGCAGCAGAAAGTCCACCGCCAAAAAGAGAGAGAACAGCTCTTTCCACCGCCTCCTTCGGCACACTTTCCCCTTTAAAAAACATTGCAATTGTCCTTGTCCGGTGCCCCACTTGAGTCATCTAGCCACTTCTTTTTCTTTTCCTCAATGTCAGAAAACCATTTTTTAACTTTTATTAAATGAACTGAATGATTAAAAATTTACGGATATCTATAAAGGAAAAAAATAATAATAGGAGTATACACCCTTCCAATTGTATAAAGATTTTCATAATTCACAGTCCAATGTCTGTTGTAATGATATGAGATTTCTAACAAGATCAAACTCTCAACCTTCTACTTGTAGGGAAATTTCATGTTACCATATCATGAGACTAATGGGAGAATTTCTTAATTTTAGATGTATTTTATTTCATAGTTAGGATGGAATCACTAATATATAGATCTAACCATCAGAAACTTGATTAATCCAGTCTTACATGACTGAGGTTCTTTAAATGAGATAGGAATCTTCCATCGAAAGATATTTCCATATTTAAGATCAAACCCAATATTTCTAATTAAAGGGTTAAGATATCGCCCACCTCAACTAACCTCACATTGGTGTATATATATAGAAGTATAATATTGGGCATGTGTAATGAACTTTATTCTCTTGAATAATTTTTTTATATGACGGGTCACCATAACATAATGTAATTCCAAAAATAAATATTGTAATCTAGGATCTGTAAAATGAATTATATTTTTTCATGAAAATATATCAATTGAAATGTAGTAGTAGTATTATTATTGTTTTGATAATTGACAAGGGCCAGTGAACAAGATGACTTGCATGTGAAATCAATTAGATTTTGTTTCAGGTCCCTGCTCATATTGCCCCAAGGACCTCTCACATATTTTGAGAGTATGAATTATTATCATTTAATTATAAAACTGTATTAAAAAAATAGGATATGTGACCAGCGCCTGGTAGCGTGATGGTCATTGGGTGGCCCTTAAGTCACTCCCCCCACCCTCCCCTCACGGGTTCAACTCGTGCCCTTTGTAATCTAAAAAAAAAAGGATATATGATTATGTGTAATTAAAAAATTTGATATAATAAATATAAGAAATTTAATGTGAGTATGGTCTATAGTAAAATTAATTTGAATATATGGATATTAAATATTGTCGAAGCCAGGCTTCACAGAGAATCAGAAGGGCCCAATTCATGCGCAAGTTGGGCCCATATATGCAGTTCTGGAGTTCAAACAAAAAACGCCCAATGACCAACAAATCCCTACTACACCCTGGCCCAAAAAAAAAAAGAGGAAATTTTCCCCAGCGCCATTCTTCGTGTCTTTGTAGCGAATTTCTTCATGCATAGGCATTCATTCATCGTCGTCCTTTCCTCTTCAAATTTGCTTCTTCCCTCTTCCATTTCTTCTGCATTCGCTCGTCCTTTTTCTCTTTAACATTCCGTTTTAACTCTCAGGCTGATCGCGGCCAGTTAGGGCATCGCCGGTTTGGAAATGCCCCTATTTCTCTCCGATGAGGAGTTCTCCCGTTGCTCCAACGACGCTGCTATGGTGGCTGAGAAGGCCGACGCATTCATCCGCAGCCTTCTCAATGAACTCGAGACCGTTAAGGCCAAGGCTGATGCTTCTGACATTGACGCCGAGCAGACCTGTTCTCTCATAGAGCAGAAGTACCTCTCCCTTGCTGCTGAATTCTCAAAGCTCGAGTCCCGTGCCACTGAACTCCAAGCAACCCTTGATCAACGCCTTGCTGAACTAGCTGAAGTTCAAACGCAGAAGGATAAAATTGATTTGCAATCTGTATGAAGCGTTTTGCTTATTTTCTTATTCGCCATTGATTGGCTTTCTTTCTTTATTGCTTATTGTTATTGATTTCGGGTTTGTAGATTGAGAAAGACCAGGAGATAGAGAGTTTGAGGACAGAGGTGAGTGAGTTGCATAAGTCGAAAAGGAAGTTAATTGAGTTGAATGAGCAAAAGGATTTGCAGCTTAGTGAGAAGAATGCCGCCATCACGAGCTATCTCGATAAGATTGTAAGTCATTTCTGTTACTCTGCCTGTTTCACTTTCATATTCTTTCAGCGTGGTTTCTGAAGTTGACGCTTTAAAATGTGCTCATTCCTTTTGTTTTCTTCTGGTTGATGGTCGTGAAGGCCAACTTGTCTGAAAATGCTGCTCAGAAGGATTGTCATGTGAGTGAACTTGAGGCAGAATTGGCCCGGTCCCGTGTTGAACGTACTCGTCTTTCACAGGTCTTTCTTGAGTTCCTTTCTTCCATTTATACTTTGTATAAGTTGGCTGTTTGTAGAGCTTACGAGTTATAGTAAATTCCTTCGGCCAATTATAGATTTACTAGTTGTAGCGGTGGTGCAATAATAAAGGCTATTTAGTTTCTGATGAGTGAAACATATCCTTCACAATGTTTTGGGCTTTGGATGTTGACATGGTTTCACTTGTAATCATCAGTCTGATCGTAATTAAAGGAAAAATCTGTTTCTTTCTTTTACTTCATTGTAGAAGGATTCCTTTTCTACCTTATTTTTCCCCTATACGGAGCTTTTATCTGGGTTCTGTTTTTTCATTCTTTTAAAACAATTATAACTAGGTCTGAACTCAATATTAGATTTCTGTGGGATGAATAGAATATTAGATCATATATTCTTTTTAATAGCATATAACACTGAACTTCAAAACATTTCATGCAACCCCTTTTGCTTCGACTTTCGTCTTACTTGTACATTTAGCATTTTTTATGCACCAGATATTTCAGTTCCAATGTCAAATGATGTCGCGTTTTTCCCCTTAAATTGTACGTGAGCAGGAGAAAGAGATTGTTGAGAGACAAAATGCTTGGCTGAACGAAGAGTTGACTGCTAAGGTTAACAATTCCTTTGAGATGCGCAGAAAACATACTGAGTTGGAGGCTGAGATGGCTTCTAGGCTTGCAGATGTCAGTGAGATTTATATTATTACTAGGGAATAGAGATTCTTAATTTACAACGCATTTTTTCTTTAATAATATGATTTAAGATTAACACTTTCAGGTAGAGAGGCAATTGGGTGAATGCTCTAAATCTCTACAATGGAACAAGGATAGAGCGAGGGAGTTAGAAATGAAGCTTAAATCTGCGCATGAGGTTGGGAACATTCAATTTATTATCTCTATATTTGATGATTCTTTTACTTGCCTCACTCAATCCCATTTTAACCTGTTTTTTTTTTTCATTTCTTAGGGATTAATTTCAGCTAAAGATTCTGCTGCAGCTAATGAACAGAAATTGTATAATGAGCTCTCACCTGTGAGTTTGTTTGATATATGTGGTTTTCTGATGTTTGGAAATTGGAATTTTAGATAAGAGAGAAGGCGTGACTCTGAAACAATGCTGTTGTTTGAGCAGTCTCATCTGAAGCAAATTGAGGATGATTATAAACAGAAACCTGAGAAGGAATCTGCTGCTAAAAAACAGTTTGAAAAGGTATTCGGTCCTTTTCAGCCTCATATTAGTGTTTAGGCTGGAATTCTTACTTTTCCTCTTAGTTTCCACAGTTTGTTGGGTAGTTAAGAAGCCAATAATATTCAATTTGCTATCTGAAAGCAGATACTATGGGTTCTTGGTGTTGGAAATCAGATGTCCATTATTGTATCTTGTTTGAAGATGCTGAATGCATGGATTGTTTTTTTGTTTTTCAAAATTCTTGTGAGAAAAGTTTTATCTGTCTGTTTCTGATTTGATTCATAGTTGAATTATGTTTTTGACTGATTTCCATGCGTCTTTGTCATTGTGAAGGACTTGTTCATCTCAAATGTTGAAGTTATTAAGTGAAAAGACATGAATTGTTTGTATAAAAAAAAAAAAAAAAGACATGAATTGTTATATTGTAATCTCTAACTCTCCCTCCCAGACAAAAGCCTGTCATGAAGGATGCTAGATAATGGGGATGGCAACTATCAAATTCTGTACCACTTGGTCATAGAGGCTATGGTTCCATGTCAAAAACTAATTTAAAGTTTAAACTGTCAATGGCTTGTGACCTAGTGGCGTTAGGCTCACTCCAGTAAGTGGGAGGTTGTGGTTCAAATCTGCTAGCTTTGATTTCAGCTGGTTTGGTTTCAGCTAGCTCTTGTACTTAAAAAAAGAGTTTAAACAGTTAAGTGGAGGCTAGCAAATAGTTTGATTAAGATATGAGAACTAACATTTATGTGAAACAAGCTTGACTCATTTTAGCTGGAGCAGTGTCTTAAGCATCACACTAATTTAGGGGATTTATTTTTCTTCGAGTTTCAAGAATCTTTTGTTTCAAACATGTTTTGATTTCATCTGCTTCACATTGGTTGTCAGGTTAATTGAAGATATGTTGCAACAATGTTGTTGGAAAATTTGACTCACATTAATTTAAGATATCATGCTTAATTTCTTTGTTTTGGTGCTCACAGGAGGCTGCTGAAATTGAAAGAAGTAAGAAAAATGAGCGGAATCTTCTTCCACACAGCGGCTTCATCCCTGAAGAGTATGTCTTTCTCATTCTCTTATTATTTTGAATCAGTGCATCTACATGTGGTTGTTTTCTTATGAAATAAAAATGGAGCATATATTAGTCAGTCACAAACGTTATCTTTTGTCTTCTCTTTGTTGCCAAAAATGAAACTATATCAAGGATAAGTGGTGAGGAATGGAGCTCAAGGTTGGAAAAGATGCACCTTGTAAATGATTCCTGAATCTCCTAAAAGACGAGCCAATGGCGTCTGTTAAGCTCTGGAGATGCTGAATGAAGAATAAGTTTTTCGGAGTTTATTTTTTTGTACTTTCCCAATCCGCAGGTATAGCTGTGATGGCCACAAGAAAGGGAAAAATATGCAGAATTATGCTCAGCTGACTCCTCGGTCTGGAAGATTCATCTTCTTCAATAAATCCTTTTTTTTCTTAATTGAATATTGACTGGGAGTGATGGGATAATTGTTCCTTCAATTCCTGTTCATGAATGGAAATACCAGTTACAAATAAATAAATAAATCAAGTCTATTTTCCATGGCAATTGTCCGGCGCCCACCTTGATTCATCTAGCTACTACTTTTTCTTTTCCTCATGGTCAAAAAACCATTTTTTTAACTTTTATTAAAATGAACTGAAAGATTTAAAATTTAAGCATATCTATAATGCAAAGAAATAATAGGGGTATATATATACACCCTTCTAATTATATGAAGATTTACATAACACGCGGTTCAAGGCATGTTTTCATGATTTGAGATTTCTAACGGGATCCAACTCCAAACCTTCTATTTATACAATAATTTTATGAGACTATTGGGGGAATTTCTCAATTTTAGACATTTTATTTCATAGTTACGACGGGATCGATAATAGCTGGATCTGATTATCAGAAATTACATTACTCAAGTCCTTTAAAAGAGGCTAGAATCTTCCATCCAGGGATGTTTCCATGCCAGTGGAAAAATACTTTAGGTGCAAAATGAGCCTTCACTTAAAAGATTTTTTTTTTTTGGAATTCATCGTGAGGTTTTTTAAACTGCTCCTAAATATTACTTCTTAAAAAATTAATGTTATAAAAGCATAATTGCATCAAAAATACTTTAGAGTGTTCGACGCATTTAAAAAATACTTTAGGATATTAGACAAAAATATATTTCACAGGTGGAAGTAATTTAACTCTTAATTAAATAAATAAAAGGAAAATTCCAAAAAAAAAACATTTAAAAATGAGAACAAACAAATTAATGCTATGAGTTTATAAAATTTCAGGCCAAAACTAAAGTAGAAATATAGGATTTTCAATTTTGACCAAATGATTAAATTGCCTTTAGTTCAATGGTAAAACGTGAAGTCGTTAATATAAAATATAACGTTGTTAATATAGATACAGATGTTGTTATTAACCTTTAAAACTTTGTGTCCTCAAAATTATCCTGATTTTCGGGATATGAAGTTGTGAAACATGAAAGTAAAGTCATTAATGTAAAATATGATGTTGTTAATATAGATTAAGGTTCTAAAACCCGAACCGGTCATTGAACCAATTGGGGTCCTGGGTCAAATCGGAATCAAACCGAAGCTAAACCGTGGCCAAACCAATGAGAAATTAAATATTTTAGGCTTATTAATATGAAATTCTAAAAAAATTTAAAAAAATAGTGGACCGGTCTAGGTTTAAAAACTTTGATATAGATACATATATTATTATTGATTTTCTAAAACTTGTGTCCTCAAAATTATCTCTAGCTTTTTAGATATGAAGTTGTAAAACATGAAAGTAAAGTCACTAATGTAAAATTTGATGTTGTCAATATAGATACATATATTGTTATTGACCCCTTAAAATTGTGAATTGAATTAAGACATTTTGATCATTTGGTCAGAATTCGAAATCTCATATTCCTACTTCAATCCTGATTTATGATTTGATAAATTCACGATACTAATTTATCTTTTTCTATTTTTAATTATTATTATTTTTTGAAATTGTCCCTTAAATTAATAAACAATTAAACGCTTGAAGAAAATAAAAAAGATGAAGAGATGAGATGATAAATTGTGGTGGTCAGATGGGGCGGCTCGGTGGGGCTTCTTATTTTTGTCGCCACCATATGCCCCACGCCTCCGCAAATGGAATGAACCCTCCGACCTTACCCCACTATTTACCATTTTACCCCTACTCACTTTTCCTCCTCTTTTACCTACACGCTCTGTTTTTCTATTTGAGAGGATTAGAGTCCGTTTAAATTAATTTTTGAAAAATAATTTTTTAAAAAAATGATAAAAATGATTTTAATGAATAAATTTTGAGTATAATAGATTCTAAGAAAAAAATGATTTTGATAAAATGATAGTATTTGAGTATTATTATCAGAATCACTTTTTCATTGTTAAATTATTAAAAATGACATTATCTTTTATGATAATTACATATAAAGAATAAAGTGATATTTTATATATTTTTAATATTTAAATTTCATAATAAATACCAAAAATAAAATAAATTTTTATACAAAATTAAAATTATAACATTTATTAATTATGTAACATGAAAAAAAATTAGATCGAACATATATATATATATATATATATATATATATATATATATAGTATTTAATAAATCATTTATAAATAGTAATTAAAAAAATAAGAAGGAAGAAAGAGATTATGAAAAGTGACAAAAAAAATAGTTTTTTCATTAACTATGGTTTTGGATTCAAAACCATACTCTAGAAGAAAAAAGTGATTTTGGAGTTTTTTTCATGTGTTAAGGTAATTTTCTTCCAAATCATAGTGTCTGTTTAGATAAAATAAAAAAAACATTTTTAGGGTTCAAACCATGGTTTACTGAAAGATTACTCAAACATTTAGAAAAATGATAGAAGCACTTTTTAATTCAAAACCATGGTTTTGAAAAATGCTAATATTCCCCCTGATGTGTGCTCATGCCTTAGGAAAAGGGAGGAGAAAAAAGTTGCTCTGTAACCTTGATCATGCACTGGGGAGAGAAAAAGAGAGAAGGGGAGAAAGAAATAAAAAAGAAGAAATCAAGATATACATGGAAATGATAAAGAAAAAAATGGAAAAATAAAATATTTAGAGAGAAAAATTTAAAAAGAATAAAGAAAGGAAAAAAATTAAGAAAATGGAATAATTTTATATACATAAAAAATTTGTAAAATGGGAAATTGGGTATCTATGTTAAGGATGAAATATTATTTCTTCATAATTAAAAATATCAATTTTTTATAAATTTTAAATAAATTATATTATTTTAATTATTATTTATTTTACTCCGGATTTATCTCGATCTAACCTACTAACTCTTGATGTAGTGCTTTGATAGGTTTAGTGCCCAGTCTGGGTTTTGAAACCTCTACAATTTATTAATATATTTTTTTTGACTATTTTATTGTTATTAAAATTGACTAATGATATAATTTTTAATTTTGTAGATAAATTTATTTAAATTATATTATTTTATTATGAAATTTAATGCTAAATATCTTTGAAATGATTTTTTTTAACTTTATATGCAATTATCACATCAACTAAATGCCATTTTTGGTAATTTGTAAATGAAAAAGTTATTAGAAATAAAAACAATAGAAAATAAGACAATTATAATAAAAAAGTAAAATATTAAAAAAATAAAAGAAAATGAGTTGAAAAATAAAAATAAAATTTATAGGAAAAAAGATTGAAAAATGAAAAAATATAATATAATATAATAAAAAAGTAAATACTAAAAAATAATTAAATGTAGGCTTGTTAACAAGCTTCAGACTAGGTCAAGCTTTTGTATAGGCCAGGTTTAGACCTAAAACAGAAAATGTTAAATAAAACATAAAATATCATCTTATTTTTTGTTTATAATTATCACAAAAGTTGATGTCTTTTTTGATAATTTGACCATTAAAAAAAGTGATTTTCAACACATTACCCAAACACTCTCATTTTATCAAAATCACTTTTTTTCTCATAATCTATTAAAAATATCATTTTTTCACTTTTTCTTCTAAAACTATTTTCAAAAACTAAATCCAAACACATCCATAATTTAGTCAAAAAAAAAATACTTTTAATAAGTCATCCAAACACACTTAAAATGAATGACGTACAGGAGAAGATGTTTACAGAGAAGCCTCGTAAAAATTGTAATTTTTTTAAAGGATTAAATAAAAATATATTAAAATGTCTTTAATAAAAATCTTTTACATTCTATCATACATTTTATTTTTAAAATTAATACAAAATTGTAATTTTTACTAAATTAAATAACAGTTTTTTCTTTTTTTTTTCACAACTTGAACAGATATCTGCCAAAAAAAGTACACATTCTTCCATTTTATAAAAGCTATAATTTTTAAAATCAACAAAAATTTTAATTAAAAATAGAATTATATAATTTTAATAAAACTAAAGGTCTTTTATAATTCATCATATATGTTAAACCAAGAAAGTTTATATGATTTATTTTTGCTTTAGAAGCAATTTGTGTTGTGGGTTGAAAAATTTATTTAATGTTAATAAAATTTAAAAATCTAAGTAACCTATTATATCCTGAAAAGTATAAAATAAGTTTAATTCATTAAATAATATATTAAAAATTTAAAAAAAAAATATGATCATATAATGATAATGATGGGTGATCTTAGTTTTAATTTTAGTTATTCATTAATTTTGAATACAAGAGATAATATAAAAGATTTGATTAAGCGCAAGTTTATGATTTTAAATTTATATTATAATGTTTGATCCTTCTAAATAATTATAATTTTTAAAGTCTTTCATAAGAAATATTAGTTTTTTAGATCTTTATTTTAATTTTTCCTTTTTAATACTGTTTACGTCCACGCTCTTCCACTTTCCAAATCTGAAAATTTTAATAAAAATAGCCTTCCGAAGTCCATTTTCAATCGTCATTGTCCGGCGCCCCATTTGATTCATCTGGCCAGTTCTTTTTCTTTTCCTCAAGGTCAAAAAACCATTTTTCAACTTTTATTAAATGGACCGAATGATTAAAAATTTACGGATATCTATAATGGGAAAAAAATAATAATAGGAGTATACACCCTTCCAATTATATAAAGATTTTTATAATTCACAATCAAATGCCGCGGCCTGTTTTAATGATATAAAGATTTGTAATGCAACCTTCTATTTATAGAATAATTACATGCCACTATGTCATAAGACTATTGGGGGAATTTCTCAATTTTAGACTTTTTTTTTTATAGTTATAATGAAATCATCAATATCTGATATGAATATCAGAAACCTGACTAATCTAATCCCACATGACTACAGTTCTTTAAAGAAGTTAAGAATCTTCGATGAAAAAGATGTTTTTATATTTAGGATCAAACTCGATACCTATAATTAAAAGATTAAGTGTCTATTTAGATTAGTGATAAAAAAAATTTTTTAAAGTAATTTACAATATACAAAATAAGCTTATGAGAAAAATTTTACCTCAATTTATATAAATATATATTTTTACCATTTTCTCAAATAAACCTTAAGATTTTGACCACCTCGACCAAACTCGCGGTGGTATATATGGGGTAGTATATTGTTATTGGACACGTGTAATGAGCTATTCCCTTGAATAATTTTTTATATTACTGGTCATCATAACATAATGTAATTCCAAAAAAAAATATTGTAATCTAGGATCTGTAAAATGAATTATATGGTTTCATGAAAATATATCAATTGAATTGTATTATTATTACTTTTTTGATCATTACGAAGGGGCGGGGAACAAGATGACTTGCATGTGAAGACAGTTAGATTTTGTTTCAGGTTCACTGTTCATATTGCTCCAAAGACCTCTCGCATACTTTGGGCACATGACTCTTCCTCCTCTGCTTTATATAAATACATATATTTAATACTCACTTAATTTTTAATATAAAACTCATTTAATTTTTTAAAGGAATTAATAAAATTAAATAAGTAAATTAATAATAAATATATTATATATTATTAAATTATATATTATTTTATAAATTAGATAAATTAGTTTGGTATAAAAATGATAAATAAAAATATTTTAAAGTAATTTATTTATTTTTCTTAATATTTTTAAAAAATTTAATTAAATTTTATATTAAAGACCGGATAATAATATAATATAAAGATAAACTCTTATAATAAACATATTTCATATCACTCCTCCGATTCTACTGCTTCGTTTTGCCAGACAAACACCCCCTTATTATGAGATTCCTCTTTCTTTAAAAAAATGTTATAAAAATGATTACTTAATTTTATAGCAAGTTTCCAATGATTGTCTCACCCAATTGATTAAAAAGAAAAAAAAATATAGATAGGAGTGTATGAAAATATTTATTTATTTTATCCTATCTTTAAGAATAAAAAATCAAAATTTATTTCAGTTTTCAATGATTGTCTCATGCAATGCAATAGAGTAAAGAAAAAAAAAAGATCATTAGAAACTTGATCCCTTCGATTGAAATTAAGGAACATTGTTCATCTTGATTATATTTGAGTTTGGGTTCTTTAGTTCTCTTCTCAGATTTTCATATCTACCCTTACATTATAAAATAAATAGTTTAGATTTATTATTTTATAAAATTATTATTATAAAGATAAATAAATAATTTACGCAGTTAAAATCTGAGTTACATACTATGTAACTTCGATACAAAAAAAATTAAATTTATAAAATATTACAATAATAATTTTATAAAATATTAAATCTAAATCATATATTTTTTTATTTAAAGATGGAGATGAGATATAAAAAAAGAGAAAAAAAGAAAGAGAGCAGGCTTTCATTACATCTAAAAGTGTTGAGAGAGGAATTCAGAAATTAGTTTTTTAAAAAATTATAATTCCTTTTTTCAATACCATTTGTTCACAATCTAATGATTGACATTCCTTAATTAAAACTTAATTAAGAGATGCTTAACTGAGCAAATCCAAATCTTAATCATCAGAGATAGAGGGCCAGCTCAAAACAAGTTTTTTCAAGAAAAAAAAAAGTATATTAAATTTTTATTTGAACTACAAAAATATGGTTTTGCTTCTCACTAGATTGTTTGTACTATAGTAATATTTTTAGAGGGGTTAATATTATCTTTGATCATTTAAATTTGTCCTCATTTTGATTTTAATCTCTCAAATTTCAGATAATATATTTTGGTCTTTGTAGTGGACAAAATGATCCAAGTTTTTTTTTTAATTATACGACCAATGTTTGAAACAAAATGAAATTTAAGATCTATGATTTAAAATTTGAGGGATCAAAATCAAAATAAAAGCAAACTAGACGGAGCAAAGATTATATTAACCCATTTTAAAAAATACATGAAGTATTAAAAGATAATTTTGATCTTAATTTTTTTTTTACCAACAAAGAACATATTATATTAAAACCAAATATAAATTACAAGGTCTCCAACACAAGAACCAAAATAACAACTAGAATAAAGATACAAACAGAATTGACAAATAAATAACAAAGGCAGATTAAAAAAAAAACCAATTAAAAGGTCTTCAATACATAGAGAGCTTAAAATTGGATAGGAAGAGATTTCACCAACTCTAATAATCAATGGAGCCTGTAATTGAAATGTAGGTCAAGATATCCAATCTAAAGAATAAGACCATCTAATGAAGTTTTGGTAATCAAATCAGCTATCAAATTTATTTTTATGGAATCCACATAGCATAATAGTTCTTAATTAAATTCTTTAGGCTAAGAATATGTTCAAGGATAATAACACACAAAAAATACGGAAAGTGATTAAAATTTTAAATAGCCCCACCTAACCAAAAAAAAAATCAATTTTGACAATTATTATAAATTTTATTTTTTTTAATTATATCTGTCTGAAATTAGAAAACAGAAATTATTGAGAAGGGCAACTTACCACCCTACAGGGACCCAACTGGGCATGGCAAATGGCCATGATGGTCCTTCCTCAAACAATGACATGAACACGTCAGAGAAAGCCTAGGGTACGAGAAATCCCTCCGAAATTTCACCAAATCCACATGGGTACTTTCGTAATTTCGGAAACGTGAAAAAAAAAAAATATTGATACGCGTCTCTATGAGGTCCATACTCCATCGCCATTACCGACCTCACAACCCCTTCAAATCCCCGTTTCTCTCTCTCCCTCCCAGCCCTTTCCTCTCCACTTTGCTTTTGCTTTCCTCTTTCTTTTCCTTCTCCTCCAAACAGAACTTCCCAAGTTTCTCTTTCTGTATCTCGATTTGTGTACATCGAAGAAGGGAAATCATGGTTCAGATTCAGAAAACGGAGAAGGAAGAGACCGAGTTCAAGGTTCCTGAAACCATCACCCCCTGCGTTAACAACTGTGGTGTCACCGGTAATCCGGCCACCAATAATATGTGTCAGAAGTGCTTCACCGCCACCGCAGCTGCCGCCTCCTCAGCGACAATCTCCTCTACGGGGATTTCTGCTCCTCCTAAATTTTCCGACGACAAAAGTCCTAGATCCGCCCCGTCTCGCTCGCCCAAGAGGTCGCACCCTTCCGATGAGGAGCCGACACCGAATCTGTCATCAGATCGGACGAAATCGGACGAGACGACGCCGTCTGAAGCCAAGCGCGTGGTGAATCGATGCTCTGGATGCCGAAGGAAGGTCGGGTTGACCGGATTCAGATGCCGGTGTGGCGAGTTGTTCTGCTCTGAGCACCGGTACTCCGACCGACATGATTGCAGCTACGACTACAGAGCCGCCGGACGTGAGGCGATCGCGAGGGAAAATCCGGTGGTAAAAGCTGCGAAAATCGTGAAGGTTTGAATCTGCAGAAGCCAAAGGAATCTGATAGATTATTACTATTCTCAACAACACGATCATCCCCCATCTGTACGCGATCGGGGTCCGATACCGTCATTTCTCTCTCAGGAGATATAGACATGTTAGCAGCAGAACATCAATGTTTTAGCGTGTGTGGGACAGAGATTGTTACCGAAGACGAATTCCATGAGATCGTCCGTGTTCCGATCAATCTATGATCATTTTTTCTTGATTGTTTTACCTTTTCTTTCCTATTTTGGTCTTGTTCTGGGTTGATAGTGATAAATTATTGTGATTTACGAGTACGATAATCATCCTCTTGCTTTGATTTTAATTTTTCCTGCGTATTCCATAGTTTAATTTTTGCTTGTCACTTTGTTAGAATTTGGAATAATCGCAGCGAAGGGATGGGCATGGAAAAGGAAATTTGACGAAAGTTATAGGGGCACAATCGTCATTTTGATCTTACTTTGGAAATGAATTGTCGATGCTAGTGATGAGAGAGGTGTGTGGGACCCACCTTAGCTCGGTGGATTCTTGTCATACAGCGCGTGATATTGTGGGGGAGAGAGGGCGTTATTTACTTCGTGACAATGACAGGGGTTTTTATAGCCAATAAAGATATGCCACGTGTTGGGAGGCGCCGCATAAAGGTGGGGTGATAAATGCGACGCGCTAGTCGGCAAGTGAGTTGAAGAAAAAGAAGGAAATCTGGCTTGGAAGCGTAAGCCACTTGGGTTTGGTTTTGTTTTGGTTTGGGATTGTCTGCTTTTTTGGAATTAAATTAATTAAATTTTTAGGTAAAAATAAAAGGGAAAAAAAGGGAGTGTTAGTGGACAAGGGGTGGGAGGGGTAAGTGGGAATCTATAGGATTGTCGTAATCGAACGGCTGTTATTGATGGTGGATGAGGTTGCAGATTCAAAATGGGGACCAGCACACCACTTGTGCATACAGTGAACCAGCCTGTTAAGAAAGTAATAAAAAATATTATCGTTAAGCGATAGAGATATATATTATTTATGTATGATATATTCAGCAAGGGGTCAATGACTGATCAGTATATTTAATTTTTTAACACGTCGATGGCAAAAAAAAAAAAAAAAAGACAGAAAAATACCATGAATTAACGAATCCCCAAAAGTCTCTTAAACATGTAAAATGACATATAGGTTAAAGGGTAGAAATCTTGGTTTTTTAAGTTTAAGTGTTTTTATAAAATTGGCCCTAACATAATATAAACCCCACCTCTCCTCCAAAAACAACCTCCCTCTCTCTAGTCAACTATGGATGGACACTCATCTCACTCCCTCTGAGACGCTCCATTGAAGATGATGAGAAGATGAATAGTGATATGGGTGCTCAATGAAGAAGATGATGATGATAATCTCAAGATGTTTCCTCCACGATTTTGATTCCTTCATCTTTTCTTTTTCCCCTTTGCTCTCTTTCTCTCTCTCTCTAAATAGAAGATTCAGTTCGTCTCTGCTTGAATCGAAAGGCATGGCTTGGGATTAGAGGTAGTAGTAGAGGTTGAGACCGTAGGCCGAGCCCACCCAACCTGACAAAATGGGCGGTTTTGGTTTTATAAAATGGGGACAATTTAGGAGAGGTTCGAATCCATATAGTCCCAACCCGCGACGGGTTGAACCACTAGATTGGCGGGTTGGTCTTCTTTTTTTTTTTTTGTCACCCAAAAAGCCAAGACCTAAGTTCATCTGAATCCGAAAGACCCAATTTCCTGCCTAGCCCCCTATCACTCTACAGTAAGATCCAAAGTCCACACTCATGTCCTGCGTCACTCGGTCACTCCACACTCTACTGCCAGTCTGTGCTAGCATCTGAATCTCATCTCACTCTCACGCCTGGTGTCCCTAACTGGAAGAGCGAGATTATTGAGCACCCACAAGAAGAAGGTAAAGAGAAATCCCACCTTTAAACACAGCATAGCAACAATCTAGGTCAAATCCATGAGGAGATCCCAGTGTCTTACTCTCTCAATGCTCAGCGCTTCAACCTCTCACTCTCTCGACTCACACGCAGATTTGATGCGACGTGATTTCGACTCAACCTCTCACTCTTACTCTCTCGACTCACACACAGATGATGCGACTGTGATTTCGACTCGGCAACTCAACCTCTCACTCCTTCCAGCTTTGCAATGGCTTGTGCGAAGTTGACGATGATTTTCGATGACGGTGAACGAGTGAAGACGACGGTTTGGCCTCCCAATCCCAGCTCTAGTTACCATTTCCCAGCTCTGGTTATGGTGATTTCCGATGACAGTGAATGGGTAAAGACGACGGAAATTAATCGGGTAGATATTTTATACTTTCTGGAATCAGCATAGAATGTCAAACAACTCGTGTATTTTCATAACTACCTCATGAATTGTAAGGCTTATACTTTCTGATTATGCTTTATAGAGATTTTCTTTGTTGACTTGCCAGACTTGTAAAGTGATTTTCTTTGTTGAATTGTAAAGCTTATACCTCATGAATGTTGGCTTATAATTTTTAATCACAATGAGACATAAGAACGATTTAACTTGAAAGAATTTCATTGGTCACATTTCGCTCCTAAGCCACTAGATCCATGTTTCCTTGTTTTACACACACACAGACAGTATATTATGTAAAAAAATTTGAAAAAATAATAATATTATGGGTTGGGTTGGCCAACCCACCGGTTATGGGTTTGCCAACCCATATTGATGCAGTCCTTTTAAACCCCAACTCATATGGTCTTAACCTGTGGCAGGTTAGTTCAAACCCGATGTGTCGGACCATATTATCACATCTACTTGGGATTACATTTTTGTCATGGATTACATGACTCAACCAAGAAATGAAAATGAAATTGGAAACGAGAATGAGAAGAGTGAAGTAATGAGTCATCCTGAAGCTGAGATTGTTGATGGAAGGAACATGAATGAAGTTGAATTGATAACCCAAGACAATTGCTTGGTTTCTAAATAACTAAATCTTCATGATTTCAAAAGTTCTAAATGTTCACTTTAAGATGTATTGTAGTTGCGGTCATATAGAATCTGGTTTTTTGTAAATATCAATATTGCACTTGTCATTATCATTACTACTTTTGTTAATTGTGACAATGTATTGTAAGTAATGTATATGGGAATGACATATTCTCTAGGGTGGATGACCTGTATGTATTAGGTGTAAGTAGAATGAGTAATGTTCATAAGCCATTTGGTCATTTACATGATAGTTCCTGTCATGAACATTTATGATTTTTTGTCAATGACATTATTGCACTTGTCTTTACTATTATTAAACTTGTTAATACCATTAACAAAATTAATTAACACATTTATTTATTTTGTCAGTACCTAACGATTTTGTCAAAAATATTATAATTTTTGGTAAAATTATTACTGTTTTAGTCAATCTCATTACTCAATTAGTCATAACTTAAAACTCTTGACTAATCCTTTCACACATTTGGTCAAAAGCATTACGAATTTTTGTCAAAATCATTAATGTTTTAATCAATCTCATTACTCAATTGATTATAACCCAAAACTCTTGGTCGATCATTTCATACATTTTATCAGTACTTATTGATTTTGTCAAAACCATGACTGTTTTAGTCAATCTCATTACTCAATTGGTCACATCCCACAACTCTTGACCAATCATTTCACACATTTTGTCAGTATTTATTCATTTTGTTAAAACTATAACAATTTTTGTCAAAAACATTACTGTTTTAATCAATTACATTACTTAATTAATCTTTAAGTAAGTCTTAAGGGCATTTTGGTCTTTAAGCCAAAACATGAAAAACTCAAATCTCACCCAATCCTTTTTCTATCATTGGAAAGTTTTAATGAGCTTTTTTGAGTTTTAGAAATTCAAATGGTATTTAAATATCTGTTTTTTTAAAAAAAGCTTTTAATACGTCCAATTAAAGTAAAATTATATGTAGTCCAAGTACCTTATAAGGAATTTAAGGTGGGTTGATATTGTTATTAATTGACGCGAGCGGTTCTTATGATTATATAGGTTTGTTTATTTGTGTGTTCTGTTTTTTTTTCAAAATAGTTTTATAAATAAAACTATTACACATTTGTGACAAATAACTATATTAACTACTCTCATCAATTCTTAATATAAGAAAGTTTGACAACTTAATTTTATTGTAAATATAAAACATATTTTTTATATTTATTAATCTTTTCTTAATTTATTCTTATTGATATTCCTTCAACAATAATCAAGGAGAGAATTAAAGAAGATGATTGAAATGTTTTAGAAAATATATGTCATATTAATTAACTTAACTAATTTTTTAATATAATTAAATTATATACATATGTCTTATATTAATGATCAAAGAGAGTAACTTTATTTATGTATGTATGTAGCATATGTATGGGTATTATAAATTAGTTATCTACTAGTCATTTACATACAAGGGAAAATACTATACATATCGATAATATTATTCTTGATGTATACTTTTAATTTTTTTTTTTTAAAAACTTATAATTTAAGGTAATATGTGACTTCACATCGAACCCGGATTTCAGGGAATAGACGGGAAAGGTGTTCATGAATTTTTTTAGTGCTTAATGGGGAAGCATTGTATCTATATGCGTTGATATTAAGTGATTTGTTTTCGTTTATTTTAAATCATATATCAAACCAAAAAAAATTAATGCTTGGTAAATCAAGCCAAAATATCAATATATATTGGTATCAACTATCAAGAACAAAACAATTCCTAACTGTTATTATATTCTTGTAGCAAAAAAAGGTATGATTTTAGCATCTACATTTGCACCAAAAAAAAATAAAACCTGTAGATTTTTTTAATGATGAACAGTAGGTGGACTCTTGCAATATCTACAAAATCCAAGTCATAATTCATAAGTAAAAATATATATAATATAAAATAGGAAAAAAGACACTTAAATACTACTTAAACTTCAAAATATTAAATCAGTGATTTTTCAAAAAATTAAATTGTCAATTGTTATATTCTTTTTATCAATCTCATTACTCTTATAGTGAATAAAATCAATTTAATATTTTAAAATTCAAGTAGTATTTAAGTTTTTTTATATATAAAATATTAAAATTTAACATGAGTTGCATCATTTATCTCTTATGAATAATGTCCGTTGTTCATACTTTATGCAAATCATACGTCTATAGTTTAATTTTTTTATGTTGTATTAATAATATCATCCATAAATAGATATATCGACTAATTGATGATTAATATCGAAAGTTGATAGTTAGGTAAGAACTAGTTTTAAAACTATACATTGTTGTATAATTCTTAAAGTGTTACATTAATAATTTCATGGAGGGACGGATAATTGCCCCTGACCATTATATAAGGAATACATAAATAAATAATGTTGAATTTCTCACAGTTAATTTTCATATTTAGGTTGGTCTGTCAAAAATATTGTTATACCGTTGCAGATTCAGATATTTAGGTCTCTCGCTGTAGTCACTCGTTAAAATAATATACATGTGAACACTAGTATTAAGGAAAATCCCTATAAAAAATAGTTGAATTATCCAAATTCTAAATTAGTTCATTAAACTTAACTAATGCTAAATTAGATCAGATGTTTTAAAATGGGATTTCAGAATTTGATAATTTACATTATTATCCCTCATTTGATTCTCTTTTGATCACTACCTCTCTCTCCCTCGTCCACCATTTTTTGTTGTCCACTATTTTTTGTTGTCTACTGTTTGCAAATCAAATTTGATTTAGAAGCTTGAGAGAATTAATAATCGATCAAGACTTATAAATAAGCTTCAGGTGAAGCATAACAGCCCGTTTGGTTGAGGGAAAATCTAATGAGGAAAATGAACCGAATTGATGGGGAGGGAAGGGAAATGAAATTGTGAAGGGAGAGAAAATATGTGATGGACTGCTTGGTTGAAAGAAAATTGCAGGGAAGTAAATGGGAAGTAAAAGTGAAATACTCAATTTACTCTTAAAAGTACCTCTACAAGTTTTATCTAGAGACTTATTCATAAACTTAAATTGCCTGAAGAATTCGAGTTTGGAAACAAAACTCAAGTTATTGTCAGAAGGGAACTCAAGTAACTCAAGTTGGCAAACCTAACTCTCGCAAGTTTTTGACAAAGATAAACTAAAGTGGTGCTAGAAACAACGAAACTTGAGTTTCTGATAAGAACTTAAGTTGAGACTTTAAAAAATAATACAAAGAACTCGAGTTAAGGTAAGAACTCGAGTTTGTACGCCAGAACTTTAAGGTAACTTAAAAGTTCAAACTCAAGTGAGTCATGTAATTACTCGAGTGATATCCTTCTTTAGCACTTTCTAGTTACCCTCCATTTTTGAACATCACTCGAGTTTCTCTTGTGAGAAACTCAAGTGCTATGGTATAAATAACTTAGCTGGAGGTAGACCTCACTCGAGTGAATCATGTAATCACTCGAGTGATATCCTTCCTCCCTTTCAACACTTTCCAGTTACCCTCCAGTTCTAAACATCACTAGAGTTTCTCCCGTCATCACTTAAGTGCTATGGTGAAAATAAGTTAGCCAGAAGTTTCTTCTATGTATTTGATTCTGGTTCATTATTGAAAATTATGTGTGAATTGGTAGTTACAAGGAAGAAAATAGAGGGGGAAATTTATTTTCTTCAGGTTATTCATTATTCCTTTTGGGTCACTCAAGTGGGAATTGGTAGTTACATGTTCTCTGTTTATCCTTCTTTGTCAACAGAAATACAGAGGATCCTGTACAGCAAGTAACTAAATACTCCTATGCTAAAAGTTAGTCTTTTAGTCATAAATATATTCAAAAGTTAATGAAATAAATTATTTACAGTTTTTTTGTTAGGATTTACCATGTCCAATTTTCTTCGTATGTAGAAAATTTATGCTTCGCCATCATGTATGTTGTAATGTTGCAGCCATCACTCAAGTGCAAAGAATATTTTATAAAAGTCACCCTCATGTACTTTGCAAATTATATACATTTTTAACTGCATAATTTGGGTGACAATTTTAGCACTCGAGTAATATAAAAATTTGCATATTGATTTTTAATTATAATATCTGAAACAAGATGAGGCATGAATTGAACAATTTCCAAACTTCTAGCTTCGTCCCTCCTCTAACTTGCTTTTTTCGCTAAATAGGACGTCTTCAACAATGATTAACTCAATCACTGCTTTTAACAATTTTTTAAGGGGAAAAAATGCTATTCAATTTTATTATTTATGTTGGAAACTTGAGATGATACCATTTTTAATAGGAATTCATCCTCTCACTTTTAATTAAATTTCGGTGGTGGCGAGAATTTTAGTTTTCAAGAACTTTACCCTTCAAACACGTTTTTTTTTACAAAAAAACTTGTTAAGTTGCTTTTCTTCCCATCAGTTCCCTCAATCAAACGGGCTGCAAGGGAAATTCATTGAGAACGTCTGGCATTAACAAGGACACACAAAAGCTAGCCTAGCCTAGCTACAGTTAGGATGAGAATATATAAAAGCGAATGAGTAATATTAATACATTTGTATACAAGCATTTAAGCAGCTTCTAAAGCTTGTATTACTTTTCTTTTTTCTTTTATTTTTAGATAACAAAATCTAGGGACGTAAAAGAGGCGCTATTTATCACTCATATATCAATAATCTTTTGGTTTTCAAATATGAATTTAGGCCCCCAAATCAGAATTTTCAACCATCAATTAAAGCCGAATTGATAGTTTCCAAATTTGATTTTTCAAGAATAAGATAAATTGTTGTGATTTTAATCATCAGTAGTTTCAATAAGAGATAATTCTACTTAAATACTACTTGAACTTTAAAATTTTAAATCAGTGATTTTTAAAAAACTTAAATTATCAATTGGTATACTCTTTTGGTCAATCCATTACTTTTATAGTTAACAGAACCAATTTAAAATTTTAAAATTCAAATGGTATTTAAGTATCTTTTTCTCTTCTAATAAAGACGTTTCCTAGTCATGCTTATATCCGTAATTTTTTCCATTTTAATATCAATTGAATCTTTGATTTTGTAATATTGAGATGTAATGTTGATGTTGTAAGCAACAAATAGTTTTGTTATGTTGATGTTACAACGATTTACTGTATTATGAGGAGAGAAGGAGGTAGAGATTAGGAGAGAGAATCAAATAACAGATAGTAGGATAAAATTTTTAAATTCTGAAATCTTATTTTAAGATATATTACCTAATTTAAAATTTAAATAATTCAACTGTCTTTGAAAATATTTTCTTTTGGTATTATTAGTATTCATGAATTTCAAAAAGTAATATCATTAATTATAAGTATTAATTTATGACATACCCCTATTTTAAAATGAATTAAACATATTCATTTTTATTTTACAATGATATGATTAAATTTAGGTTTAAGGTATAAAAATATACATGTGATTATTCTCAAAGCGCGCCCAACAACATATACTTTTTTTTAGAAACAAAAGTAGACATGAGTTTTCTAAATTGTTGCAAAAGTCATATATGCCATTAAAAACAAAATGTTGACTGTAAAATAGAAATTTGTTGACTAATTGTGATGATATAGTGACTCGGCAAGTGAAGTTGCTGACTGGAATACTTTTGTGTTAAAAAAAAAAGGGAAAAACACTTACGTTTAAACTGAGCTGAGGGCAAAAGGCATCAATTACTAAGGAAAAAAGTAGAAATAACATCAGATGAGAGCGAGGTCGAAGGAAGCACAAAAAAGAAATCAAATCGGAGGGCAAACAAAAAAGAAATTGAATCGGAGGGGGAAGAAAGCGATATTAAATCAACAAAAATATCACCAACATATCAGAGTTTCGTGGCTCTTCAGAGGGAATCTAAATTGCTTTTTTCTTATTTTTGTCGGATAAAGCGTATATATGTGTGCGCACATATATATGTTTTGCCTGAAACTATTTAAGGTTCCTGTGAATTCACCCATCACAATTCACTCTAAATTGTGAACCGTTACTATTTGCCTGTTTCTAAGGGAAACCCATGAAGGTTAGAAAAACAAAGTCGTTCCGCCATTAATGCCTTCTTCTAGTTACTGGGCCTACCTTCTTCTCCTCGTTCGTTCACTTGCCCTCTGTTTATATCATCATCTCCCTCTCTTTGTACTTTTGGATATAAACCTCTGAGTGTATTTCTTTTTCCTCGGATGTGATGACTAGGAGCACGCCATCTTCTCATCACTCTGGCGATAACACTATGACCAACCTCGATATGCTGAAGAAGCTTAAGTGCTTTAGCCCTCTCGAACCCACTCTCGGAATATTTTGGTTCGTCTTGTTCACCTCTCTCTTCATCGTCTGCTCCTTTCTCCTAGATTTTCAGTCTATTTTTGGTGACATTGAGTATTTAACTGTTGACACAGAAGGAACAAAGCAAATCAGAGGCAAGTCCTGCTCCTTTGTGAAAGCAAATCGGAGGAGGAAGGAAGACGATACCAAAGTAGAGTTTGATGGCGGCATGTTCGACTTCAATTCTCTATTGAAAATATGGAGGAGGATTTACATAGAAGATTCATATCGTAAAATTAAATTCAAGCCTTCCCTTGTGAACACAGTGGCATTAAGCAAATCATTCAACCATTGCTTTCTCTACTAGAGGTCATCTGATGGGATGATTAATTTCTGGAAGAAAGAGAGACTCTGTTACGGATTCAATCATGGAGGGTTTTTGCAGGTTCACCAATTTGAAGTTCTATGTCTAGGGACGGTGGTGGATCGGAGGATAGAACAATAAGGGTATAAAGGAGAGAGGAAAGAAGATGTTATCATGAGTGTTTATCAGTGTTGGAGGGACATAGGACCAGTGAGGTGGTTGGCAACTTGCTGCCTGGAGATGGAGAAGGTGGTGATAGGGTTTTTGGTGCATATAGCGCAAGGTTGGACCAAACAAACCCTTCTATTTTATTTTTTTCAAGTTTTATTTTTTAGTTAGCAGTTAAATATTCCATGTCACCGGTGGTAGTCAATAACTTTCAATGGTCAGCGTTTTGTTTTTAACAGAATATGTGACTTTTGCACTAATTTAGAAAACTTGTGTCTACTTTTACCCCTAAAAAAAATATTTATTGTTGGGTGCACTTTGAGAATAATTACATGTGTATTTTTGCACCTTAACCCTTAAATTTATGACCTAATCTTTTTCTTGGTATCAATGACTGAAATAAAAAAACATAAAATTTAATTATCAAGAGCTCAGGCCAATTTTACCATTAACTGTATTAGCTACTCAACATTAGAGCCGGAAATTCGGGCTGAGCACGATAGGCTGGCTTGTTTAAGTCAAGAGCCGAGCTTATGATTTAGAATCTTCAGAACAAGTCGGGCCTAAAAGGGCCAGCCCAGTAGAGCTGGGGGCTTAAATGGGCCAGCTCGTATAAACTAGCCAATTTTTTTTTCATTTTTTATTAAATGATTATAAGTTAAGTTTGTTTTTTAGGCTAATGATTTTTTTTTAATTGGAAATATTTTTCAAATAATATAGTGTTGTTATTTGAACATTTTTAAAGGAAACAATTGATTATATTCTTATTAAAAAGTTAAGAAAAGCTTATTGATGATATTATAGTTGGTTAAAAATCTTCTAATTGATTTTTCTTAAAAAAAAGACTCAATTTTTAAGAATATTTCATTTGGTTCTTAATATTTCTACAAATAAATTTTTCCTTAAGAAATATTGAAAGAATCAATTTTTTTTATTGATGCAAGGCAAAAAAAAAAAAGAGAGAACAATTTTTTTAATGTATTTTAAGAGGTCTGAATATTATGCAAACTATATCAAAAAGAGAAACTAATCACACACATTGAAAAAATGATAAAGTAGAGTCTTCGTCTCATAAATAATTTTTTTAAGGCAAATAGTCACTTATTCTATTTATCAAAAAGTATTAAACATTTAATACTTTAAAAATATTTGTCTTCAATTAAAAATTTTAAATTAATTTATTTAAGAAAAAAAAAATTGAAAAGGGTTTGAAGCTTGCAGATCAGACTTCAAAATAAGGATATTTTATAAGATCTAAACTTCAACAAACCCAAACTCATAAAAAACCGGCCAATCTTCCCACCTTTACTCACCACATAGTGGACATTTTGACAAGACATCATATTACTTAGTGCCCTTAACAAGCACCCTTTGATATTTGAAAAAGAACAAAAATATCACTATCAAACACAAGGGGATTAATTAGTTATTAATCCATGAAAAAAATATTAGTAACGAATTTAATTAAATGTACAAATAAAAAATTAAGAGATTAAAGGGAAAAAAACTCAATACATAGTTAAATAATACTCCATCCGGTTCTATTTATAAGTAACTTTCTCTTTGTGTTTGAAAATATAAATTCATTTTTTCTATTTTACCCTTATTAAATATATATTATTTATAATTAATTATTACACACACCAAGAGTTATATTCAAGAGAGAGAAAAAAACTCAATAGATAAATGAAGTTAACAAAGCATTGAAAAATATATTTTATTATCTCTCGTACTTTTTATACATTCTCTCTTTATTTTCATAAATAGGGGCATATATAGAAAAAAAAACATGATATTTTTGACACACTTATTACTTTTAATTACCAGTTTTTTTTTACACAATCAAGAAGAAAGTTACTTATAAATAAGACCGAAGGGAGTAACTTTCATCTAAATCATAAAATGAATATACTAAGTACACTTATTGGATCAATGAATCCAATATGACTTTCACGCGTCGAAGTTAGATATATAAAAAATATAATATGATGAATTAAGATTTGAATCTTAATTGGGAGATATGTCTATTTAGTAGCTGATGGTGTATCAAACATGATTGCCTCATGTATGTGCCTAGCCAAAAAAAAAATGACAAGATAGAAGAAATAAGGGAAAATTATTGCTAAGGACTGAATTTGAAAAAATAAAGATAAATACCATAAATTTATAAATCCAATGATATTTGTCATTATTTACCATTGAAGTGCAAAATTATAAGTGGATCTACAGGTATTTACTATTGGGAATCCTTAGGAATAAATGACTTATAAATTTTATCTTTAGGGATGATTTCCCCAAGAAATTTTCTTTAGTATATAAAAAATAGATAATTAGAAATATTGTAATAATATGATAGAAAGTATACTTAGGATTCCAATTGCCAAAATATTAAAAAAGAATGATAGAATAATTAGGTGTCACTCGATTTACAAATCATAATCGTGTTGTTAACAACATAATATTCATGATCTGGTGTTAATGGTGGGTCTTGATTCTTGTCCTTTACTCCTCTTGTGTGTAAACTTTTTGATTAAAAGATTTTGTTGCAGAGAAGGCATAAAGAATAAGTGAAAAGATATGTCGGGAAGCACTTAAATTATGAGGTTTTTTAATCACAATGATGATATAATCCACCTACCCCACTAATAAAATTATTTGGCTACTTTTTATCTAGCTATTAATCTACTAATTAATTTATAATTTTTTTTTATTTTTTAAAATAAAAAGTTATGTAATTTTAACAAAATTCACAAAGAATCTTGGAAATTGTTTTCTATTTTTAAATAATTGTATAATTTTTTTGACAGACAAATTTGTATAAACTTTAATAATAGAAGTTATGTAACTGAAACAAAATTGTGAAGAGGTTTGATCATGCATAAAAATAAAGTAACTCATAATGTCAACCAAATTTAAGAGATGCTTGTGTAATTCTTATTCTTTTTTAACGTTTTTGTGATTGGATAGAGGGTGTATACTCCATGTGAAGCAAATGTTTCAATCCCCGTTGTGCACAAAATTATATGTGTGTGTGTGTGTGTGTGTGTGTGTGTGTGTGTGAGAGAGAGAGAGAGAGAGAGAGAGAGAGAGAGAGAGAGAGAGAGAGAGAGAGAGAGAGAGAAGTCAAGAAAATAAAAAAGGGTCATAATATTTAAGTCATGAGAGTAGCGTGATTTGTTATAAATTTTATTATATATATTAATACACTTTTTGGTAATATATATAAATCAATTTCAACCCCAAAAAAAAAAAAGTACCACAAATTATGCAATTCCTTCTTATGTTGTAATAATTATCCATATCCTGGCTTAAGGGAAGGGTCAATGAAAAATGTAATTGACATACTTTCTCCGCTGTTTAATAAAAGACATATTTATTTAATTTGATTAAATTAAGAAAGTTAGTTAATATGATATATATTTCTTAAACACCCTAATTATCTTCCTTAACTCACTCATTTCCTCTCCTCATTGATTATTGTTGAGGGTGTATCAATTAAGATAAATTAATAAAATAATGACAAAAATACAAATTATGTTTTATATTTAAGACTAAAATAACATTTTCAAATATATCTTATATTATAGACTAAAGGGAGTATTATATTTAGATGGCGAAAGAATAATTCATTACATCTTGATAATACATTTAAAAACATGATAAACCAATTTTTCTTATTACAAAAATAGAGGAAATCTAGTAATGTCTAAACCCATTTTACCATATCATGATGCCCAAAATTAATTTGATATATGACTCAAATTATCAATGATATATATATATATATATATATATATATATATATATATATATATATATATATTTACAAGAATGTTTAGGTGATTATTTATGATATGGTATAAGAATGAAACCAAGGTTCTGAAATCCGAATAGGGCACCAAATCAGTCAGAGTACTAGATTAAGGGTTAGATCGGAGTCAAATTAGAGAAAACTGATAAGAAATTGAAGATTTTAGGCTTATTAATATAAAATTTTGAAAAAAAAATTGATTTTAGAAAAAAATACCAACCCAAACCGATTTATCGCCGGTCGGCCAATTTCCAGTCTAGATCAGCCGGTTCGGTTTTGAAAACTTTGAATGAAACATCCAATGGTGATTATAAATCTAGCTTATTAATATAAAATTTTGAAAAAATAATAAAAAATTGATTTTAGAAAGAAAAAAAAATACCAGACCAAACTGTTTACCACCGGTTGGCCAATTTCCAGTCTGAATCAGCCGATTCGGTTTTGAAAACCTTGAATGAAACATCCAATGGTGATTATAAATCTGGCCATTTGGGAATCACAAGAGAAAGTTGTTTTGAGGGGGAAAATGAAGAGTAAATAAAGAAATGAAGCGAGTATAAAGATGTAATCATGGAAGTTGGAGCTTTGGGTTCCATTTTCAATAAAATATTGGACCACTTTCAACTTCCAACTTAAAACAAGCGTATGCTTGCACTAGTGTGTGTGTGTGTTTGCAGTAATTGGTGTATTGACCTTTACATCAAGATCAATAATTCTAATTAACAAGCCAGATACCATATGGTTAACGAAGTAAAAATAACTGAGTGGATACAAATTAAAGAGAATCACTGTGAGGTTTTAAAGAAAGGACTTAATCATCAATAAATTTTGATGACAATTAAAGAGCATGCAATGACAAATTTTAGTATAAAAAATAATACCTCACTTTTTGGTAATGAAGTCCATTTCTTAAACCTTAATTCCCTAAATTATGTGATATTTATTACATCTTTAGGATCAAGTGGCATGCCAAACCATAGGTCAAATGAGGAAAACTGGAAATAAAAAAAAAAAAAAAAGACCAACTCATAATGAGGAGAAAGTATGTGTTGTTGATACAACAGGAAAAAGGAATATATAAATAATTATCCAGCAGAAACTGTCTTTTTAATTATATAATTTTATATTTCATCAAGACACACAAAAGATAATTTTCATCTCTAAAATATTTTTTTCCCCTTTCTATGAGAATAATGAAGGATATCAGGATAATGTTCCCCCCAAGAAAAAGGGAAAATTACACAGGTCACAATACTTGTTTAGGAGTAAAAGGTAAAAACTAAAATCTCCAATGTTTCAACACATTGTGCAAATACCCTGTGTCAAATAGTCAAGGCAATCAATAAGAACAAGATCATGCAATGTCCACCCATCTATCCTTCAATTCATCATCAACTAAACAAATCCAATTACACATAGGCAACTAAATGCTGATCAGACCACGAAATGGTTCAAATTAAAGGGGCAAAAGGTTAAATCAACATAAAATGGGCAGCCCAGTACACAAACCTCCCATTAGGTGAAGTTTGAAGAAAGTCAGATGTGCGCAACCTTACCCCGCAAGTGAAGAGGTTGTTTCTAAGATTTGAACCTATGACCTATTAAATTGGCATAAAACAGAAAAATAAAAGATACATATACATCTCACACCTAGGCCCCATCTGGCTGCACAAAGGGGTTTGCAATCTCATCAGTACCATCGGTTGGGGACACAAGCATGACAGCTGTTCCCCTACAAACCTGCAGTACAACAAAAGCAGTTAAATCCCCAGGGTAAAGAAATATTCACTGGTGTCCTAGAAGTTACTTAATAAAATTCAAACCACACAATAGAAGCTGCAAAAATCAGAATTATTTCAAAATGAGTTTGTGGATGGAATTTGAATTTCAAATTTAGCAGGATGCTAATACCATAAATTCTTTCTAGTGGCTTCAGAATATACAGAATTTATCAAAGTTTTACCCTACTTTTCATTCTCAGGAAACCTAAACATATCCAAAATCATATATAATTGACCTTGGCTTTTCCTACAAAGAAAGGCACATCAATGCAATTTCCATTCTTCCTCCCTGCAACTCCTTAACACACTCAAACAAAACTGCCTTGAAATAACCTTATTCAGCAATTGCTGGATCCTAGGAAGGGCTAGACAGAGAAGAAAAATATAACAACCAGGAGTTGTGTCTTTTATGAAGCTCATTTTGCTACTTTATTTTTTGTTTCCTTTTCATGTCATTATTTTTGGATCCGGAAAAGTAGGTTGATTGGTTTATACAGGTGCTGCCCATATTTTGCAAGTATTGATAATTAAACACCCTTCTGTCTTCCTGTGCTGGCAAAACTCAACTTAAAATCAATGAAGTTCATTCGAAGATTCTCTTTCATATGATAATGGATGTGTTTGCCTTGATTACCAAACCCACAGAAAGACTAAGATGTGAGATTTCTTAGTAGGATGGCATTTATGCTCTATAACTAGTCAGGATACAGGTATTATCAATAATGTGCAGTGAAATTAATAACATTGACAGCCCACTAATAGTATGGTGTCAAAAGAGAGTTTAGTTCTACATATTTGTGTATGATAAAACAACAAAATCTAACTTACTCAACCATGATCAATCACGGGGCTGAAGAATACCATCAAAGTTTGGTCATTCAAAGAACTAGTTTCAGGCTTTAAGGTTCCAAGTTAATAACATAATATTATTGCTGTTTCCTTCTGAACAATGCTTCATAGACTAATGACAAGAAACCCCTTCCATTTAGCCAAAAACTTCCCATCAAAGTTCAGACGTTTAAATTACAAGATAATTTAAGATGCCACCCCCTTTTCATTTCTGTTTTTCTTCCTCATATAAAAGAAGCCATTTCCAGCTGTTCTTGATAAAGAAGCTCATAGAGCCAAGCTGCATGAATCATCTATTTGTCAAATGAGTACCCCTTTTATCTCTTTTTGTCTAAAAGATGTTAACTAACAAAAAGTATCCAGTAGCAGGCTTCAATTAAATAGTTCATCGACTCAAGTTAATTTTGAGTACTGGTAAGCTAGAACTTATTAGATAGAAGATCTAAGTTTGATTTTCATGTCAATAATAGAACCGCATAGGAGGAAACCTACAATCAAGCCAAGAGATCTGGTCCGATCGGTGGTTTTCAGTGGGTCATCAGGATCTGCAGCAAAAGAGAAAATAAAATGCATTTTGTTTATGACATACAATGGCACAAGTTTTTCAAGAACAACTAAATATATATGTTAATAACTCAAGAAAAACAAAATAAGGTATTGGCAATATTCACCTCTTAGAAATTCTACAGTTTCATCCAGGACAAGGTTAAGTAACTGATCATAACCTTTTAGAGTTCCGGTCACTGCAATACCACAAATTAAATATAAGAAGGCCGTAAATAATTCCTTGCCATTTGTCACTTTATTAATTGATCCCTCATAATCTAAATTCATATGGCTTAAGTTTCTCTACTGCCATTAGCAACAGCAGATTCATTGACAAAGAAGTTTATATGAATAAAAAAAAGGTAAGCCTAATTTATGTGTTCAATAACTAAATGGAAAATACGGCATAATGTTGAGCAGCAAAAATATTACTTTTACTCAACAAAGAAAAATAATATTACTTTTACTCCACAAAGAAAAATATAATGATATATGTGCCACACTGCATTCTAATAAATCACATTCAATTTGTTCATCATCATTGATACCATTGTTTTCTTTTAATGAGAAAATTAATTTTTGCTTCAGAGTATTTTGGATCACAAAGGAGGCGGTGTGAAGTTAAAGCAAATGACCAGAATCAGATTATCAAGCCTAAAACAAAACTACTGGTTGAAAAACACGCATGTTTCACATAGTCTGCTTAGTGAGTTAAATATACAAATACCCCAGTTCAGTCCTCAATGATGCTCTATATATCAAATTGGTACTCTAGAGATTTTAAGTCACTTTAGGACCAAAAGTGCGTGTTTCAATTTCACAGTTCTTGGATAGTAAAATGTTATTGAGTCACCAACAAGAAATATGTAGAGTTGGGGGGGGGGGAATCATATTTTACGTACCAGAGAGACATAAACTATAAATGAAGTATTAAATTGATAATGACACCATCTTTCAAGAGCCAGAATAGGTTTTTCCCTTAAAACGATCCAAAGTTTAGCTCCATCTAAAAGTCAATTAAACTTCACGCCTAGTCTACTAAACCACATGGCTTTAAACTAGAGATTAAAAAACAAAATTGGCTTACCTTGTCTGCCACCAGTAAGCTTGACTTGAACCCCTTTGTCCACAAATTTTGCCAGGTCCAGAACAGTTTCTTTCCTACCCGACTTGATTATACAATAAAACCCAACAATTAAAGAAATGAAAGCAACCAGAGGCCTAAAAATCAGAAGAAAAAGCGCCTAAACCAACACAATAGCCCCTTCACAAGCTTTTATATTTTCCGGCATCAGTGCCAGATGAACTTACCATGTCTCAGTAGGATTCGGCCGCCTCTATTGAATTTCGTCTGCATCACAGCGAAAATCGAATTGTAAATCATAAAATAGACACAGAAAGCTAAAATGAAACCCATACAATACATACACTAACGGAAGTTACCTGCAAAGGGAGACCGAGAGTGAAGCTCGGAAAGAGGGAGAAATGGCGAAGGGAGGCTTTTGCTTAAAATCGAAAATTTGAGATTTAGCTGTGGAGCTTTGGGCGGGTTTAAATAAGATCGGGTCTGACCCCAAAAAAGTCGGGTCGAGCTGCTTCAAGGAAAACCGGAAAAACGAGCAGGCTTTTCAATATGGTTTTGGGCCTTTCAAAAAGGATCCATGTCAAAAGATTAAATTTTCACAAACGAAATCATATAATTTCAAAATAAACTTCTTAAAATTTTCTTCTATATATATAATTTCTTCACTTCAAAGAATTTAAATTTAAGCAAGAAGGGTGTATATACACGTAAAGGGTGATGAGTTCAAAAACTAGGACCCTACAGTAGGAATATACATGGACCAAGTCATAGACTTGAGGTTGAGCTGGATTAGACTTTGTATGGTGGACTCCAGACAATTTAGGATTTCAGTTTGATTTTTTTTTAATGTTTATATATGGGAGGCAAAAGCAAATAAAAAGGCCATTAACATCAAACATAATGCATAAAAATATAGAAGCAGCAAATAATTAGTCTGTTTTAAATCACATAGTTACCTAGTTGACCCAAAAAAAATGACAAGTCACCTATCTAAAATAAAACGCAAAGCGCTGTTATTCCTTCAAGCTGGGGGGGGGGGGGAAGAGAGGCAGCAAAGGATAGGGTATAATGAGGAAAATAGGAGAAGGCAGAAAGCAAAAGAAGGCAAAGTAATGAATAACATTAATAAGATGATGGAAAGAAGAGGACACAAGTGTTGAGAAATACCTTAAGGTATATTTGTAGGGCTAGTAATATGGGTCGCACCACCAGGTTCGAGTTAACCCGTAAGAAATTGGAATTATATGGGTACGAGCTACAAAGAACCGTATCAATATAGGTCAATATTTAGCTAACTCAACCCATAACCTTTGGATTGACGAGTTAGCCCGTCTAACTCATTATTTTTATTTTTAAAATTTTTTATAAGGCATTTTTCAAACTTTTTTTTTAAACAATACATTGAAATTCTTTTTCTACAAACATAAGCCATAAAAAAGTAAAAATACATTACAAAATCATAAAATGATAATAAAATATCAAATTCAAAGTTTCAAATATTAAAAATTAAGCAATCATCACAAGTCCGTAATTACAAAATAACCATAAACCCAAAAGCCATCATTAACATTTAATATAATCGATAATTAATTAATATTAATGGTGTTAGTTTACACAATATACTCAGAGAAGTACATATTAAAAAAAACATAAATAAAAATAGTCCAACCCGCATGAATTAGGGCACAAAAAAAAAAAAGCATCAAAACAGTCCCACTTTTGTATAACCCAAATAGCCCATTTTTTTTGGTTGGGTGAGTTCGGCCAATGGTTAAAACCCATATTATCAACTTTAATATTTGGATGGAAAGAAAAGTAAGAAGAAAATAAGGGGAGGGTATACGGGAAAAAAAATGCCCAAAATGGTAAAACAATTTATTATTTTTAGGAGTTTTCCCTTATAGTATTCCTTCCCCCTAATTTTCTCTCCAACCAAAAATCAAGGTTCTGAAACCCGGACTGATCATTGGACAGATTGGGATATTGGGTCAACAGTCAGTGGATCATATCAAAGTCAAGCTAGAGCTAAACCAGGGCCAAACCGATGAGAAATTGATTATTTTAAACTTATTAATATGAAAGTCTAAAAATATTTTAAAAATTGATTTTTTAAAAAATAAAAATAAAAAATTACCGAACTGAGCCAGTCACCGGATCAGTCCAGTTTAGTAGCCGGTTCCCGGGTCAAACTGATTGGTCCGGTCCATATTCCAAAACATGATCAAACATAGGTTCAACCTGATCCAAGTTCTAAAATATGGCCAAACATAAGTTCGACCTGATACAGGTTCCAAAACATGCCCAAACATGGAGTTAGTTTCATGCATGGTGGTAGTAGATTTCTAAATGTTGGGCCTTGCAAGTGGACTGATGGACTTATGGAAAGAAAAAGACAAGGGATAGGGTGATAGACTAACGGTGGTGACTTGCGAGTGAAGAAGAGGCTGCGATGGGTTGTTGGGGCTTCTTGAGGATAAAAACCTTTAGTTTGAGACTTAAAAACCAAAAATAAAATAATAGGTAAACTTAAAGACGAAAAGCCATAGTTTGCCCCTTCATTTTTATTGGTAGTTTACTGGTTAAAGCAACTACCTCTTATCATTAATAAAAGTCCAAATCAAACTCAATACAGAAAAATGCACAAGTTGCATCTATGAAGTTGAACACATTATTCAGAACTTAGGACTCAGTTAAATTATTGATTCATATGTTTCTATGAGGACAATATACACACACATATAAGGACAACGCTAACAAGTAACAACTCAAGAAAAAGCAAAAAAATCTCGGTGTTGGTAATAATATTTACCTATTAGAAATTCTACACCTAGGACGAGGACAAGGAGGTTAAGTGACTGACCATAATTAACCTTATCTCTTTCAAAATCCTTCCTTTACACGTGGCGACACTTCCTTTCACATCCCCCCACCTTAACACTTTAACTTTGGGCACACACCCATTCAAAACTTTTCTGATCACCCCATTAATATAATCCTTATACCACCCATCATCTTCCCTGGTAGATAAAAAGGTTTTCCTTTTTAATCTTCTTCGTGCGAGAATTTCAGAGTCCACCTCTAACTACGCCACTTTTCTAGGCATCTCAAGTCCCAAGCTATCTCCAAGCTCCTCCATCTCTAAGGTATGTTTCTTGAGCCATCATCTCTGAACCTTGGCATTTATATGAATCCAAATGACAACCATTAGCAGAAGAAACGCTTTCCTTCTCACCAATTTTCTGAGCTCAAAAATCGTGAAGGAATTACTACTACTTCCTCAATTTTTTATTCTTTTACGTAAACGTCCCTTAATCTACTTATACAGAGACTGTAATGCCAAAGGTTTTAACGATTTGCCGCAGAAGGCAAAAGGGTCCATTGTTAATGGGTGTCATTTTGATGATGAGTTATCAGTTACATAATGCAAAGAGCTTTAATTTCTGTGTTAGAAGGAAAATAATGAATCTACACCATTCATCTAACAATCTATATGAGAGTAGAATAAAAGAAATAACATGAAAATCGGTTAGACTATATAATAGAGACTCTCTCATGAAATACTTCTTCATTCACACACATAGGAAGAAACAACCCTCAAGCTAGCTTATCCTTTTATGGTTCTTTTTCTTCAAAAGGAAACCAAAAGATTACACATTTTTTAGCATACAAGAAGGGTTGTGACTTTGTGTTTTGGGTGGCGTGCTTCCTAAAGATTTTCATTCACAGTAATAGGGAACCTTAGCTTGTTGAAATACAAAGCCAGTAAATTGTAAAAGAGAGGATCTTTTTACAAAAGACAATCATGTACGGTTGGGTACTAGGTTTATTGTAATGGGCTGAAAGGAAAATAAAAAAAGGGGGTAAAGTATACCAGCTTTCCTTCTGTTTACTTTAAATTATAGAGGTAGGCCTCCATTCTATTTTAAAAATCTCTATGAACCTTTTTTTAAAATCAAAATATAAGTTGAGTAACCCTTCTTTTTAGTTTTGATATACAACTTTCACTAACCCAATCGTTAATTAACTGTTAAATCATAGTAATTGACTCATCATTTTCACCGAATACCCCTTCTTAACAAAAATATTACTCAATAATCACTTAATCCCATATATTTATCCAAAATCAAAAAATAAGTTTTAATATAATTTTAAAATTTTTTGTCATGCTGCTAAATCAATTACAATATCACAAAAAGCTATATAATTTTACCATTATACATTTTTATTTTTTAATAAATTTAAATGTTTAATCTCATTTACTTATTAAAAATTATTTATGATGTAATCTTTTAAGCACATAAATTTACGAAAAATTTTACATTCTCACACACGCATGCGCGCACACACATATTCAATTAAATTATAAAATTATAAAATAATATAATTTTGATATCCTTATATTAATATATTAAAAATCAAATATTTTAAATATATCTGATTAACCATAATTCAAAATTTTTAAATATATCTCATTAAACATATGTTTGCTAAGAAAAATTACTTAATTTTTTTATCAAGTTGTTAATATTTCTCACATTAAAAATTACTTATTTTTATTAATTTGGTAAAAATATTAAATAGACTATTATTAAATATTAATTTTAAAAGATAAATTAGGGATTTGGCATAATAAAAGATAAATTAGTAAAAAAATGTTTATTTTAATACAGTTTTTAATTAAAAAATATACTTTAATAATTTTTTTACAATATTCGTTAATGATTTAGAGTGAAATGTATATATCTTTTCAAAATAGAAATAAAATACGTGTAATTAAAATAAAACAAAAGGGTTATTAAAGTATTTTAGGTTAAAAAAAAAGTATGCTAGGAGGTCCACTCTCCAAAGCTTGAAATCCTATCAAATTTAACTCTTACCTCAAAAAAAAAAAAAAGCACTATATATTGTCTAGCAAAAAATCACAGTAGTAATTAAGTGGCTCAATGATTGTTTTTGTGGTAGATATGAAATGAAAGGTGAAGCATGATTTGTGAATTAGCCCAAAGTCTTAATGTGGTCCAACCAAACATTCATCAGCTTCCTTGTTTTGTCATATATCTTCATCAGCTTCCTTGTATTTTCCACACACCGACAGTGATATATTCACATGGCAAAAGTGTTGATGCCAATTACCCCCCCCCAGAAAAAAAAAAATAGTGCCACCCTTACACTCGCCCAAGCCCTTTTACAGGTAACAACCACCTAAATTATGAAAAATAAATTGATGATTAAAATTAATTATAAAAATATGAATGTATAAGATATATAATTTTTTAAAAAAATTATATCCTTATTTATGAAGATCGTGAGTGAAAAAAAAGATGAGAGAGATGTAATTAATTAGGGTAAAAATGAAAGAAAATGTATTAAATTTTTAGATAAAGGAGATTTGTTATTTATACTTCCTTCTGTCTAAATTACTTTAGTCTTTTTTATAAGAGTCTGACACGAGTTGTTTAAATATTTAATAATTTTTTTTAATTTTGCCCCTATTAATATATATATATATATATATATATATATATATATATATATATATATATTAAAATATTGGTGATATATATATTTATTTTATTTTTTCTCTTTTACCCGCCCTCACAAATAAGGCCAAACTAAAAAAAAATTTATTTCATACTCACTTCTTATTTTTAACTAATGTTGATCACTTTTTTAAGTCGTGTAATTTGATTATAGGACTCTTCTAAATAAAACTAAAGGAAGTATATAAGACCAAGTCCATGAGTGAGAATGTTATTTATAAGTAGGAGCAGTACAATGGACCTGACTTTTCTCATTTTCTTTTTTCATCCGCTTCCATCCTTTACCCTTTTATGACTTCTAGATCAAGATCTAATTATCCATATTTAATATTTCCTTCACACCATTCTCTCCATTGTAATAATATTTTTATAAATATTAAATGTGAACCATAGATCTTGATCCAATAACCATAAAGAGAGTAAATGATGAAAGCAGAAGAGAAAAGAAAAAGAGACATAACATATGTTATGTATAATATTTCCTTTGTAAAATCCTTTCCTTAATACTGTAAAATCCTATTATTATAACAAATTCTCCAAAAGTCTACCATGGTAGAAAAAGAGTTCAGCTAACCGTTTGAAAACTCTACCATGGTTTATAAAATTTACCATGGAAAATAAAACCATTTTTTTTTCTTGCTGAATAATATCTCATCAGATATTAAAATATCCTTATCAAATCAAATTGTAGATCCACGAGTTTAGAACACATCATAAGCCCTCTAGGCCTTCCAGCATCATCAGGAGTAATTAAAAATATATAGTTAACACACCAAGTTCTCAAAAATAGATCAGAGTATGCAAGATGAGCCCTAATGTGGCATTATACAATAATCCAACATATATTAAAAAGATGGAAGCACTACTTTTATCAGAAGTAGTTTAAGCTTCCGGAGTCTTCCCTGATGGACCCGCACGACAACTATCACCTGGAAAAATGTTAAATCAACGGGGTGAGACAAAAGCCTCAGTAACCAACAATCCATCTCATCGGGCATACAAGTATGTGCCCGTGAGGTGCTAAGTGGGACAGTTATAAAAATATAACATTATTAAAATATCACTTGTCCATACGAATAATTTCATAATAATTCACAACATCATATTGTCATTCTCATATTTGCCATATAAGTGTATAAGAGTCAATACATAATAATTTATTTTCTTTCCTCCCTTATTTCCTCTGACTGAACCCATGGGCTAGTACTCACCCATATGACTGGTAGCTAACTCAACAAGCTCACCGATCAAGTGATATGGATCGGCCAAAATCCACAGAGCACAAGACCGGACCATGGGTTCCCCCTCTAAATACATTAATGGGGTGTCATAGCCCTATGGAATACAAATGGGCCAAAGGACTAGCCAGTGTACACCTGGATGTCCATCACCTTATTTCCTCTTTTGTACAAGAATTCACCCCCTTATTTCCTCTTTGAGTAACCTCCCATTAATTTCACATCCACCATCCCCTATCTTATCCATATTCTGTGATTATGACATGTCATTATCATTTCATAATTATCAAAAAGGATCTTTCTAATCTCATAAATAAATACCAACTCATATAATGTAATATTGCTAGTCATTTTCTCCATGAAAATAAGTCCCACAAGACAATTTCATTAACCACATATTTTCCAAAATCACATCACATATCAATAGCCAAATTTATAAATCTGCATAATTAAAATCACTCACAAACATCATACAAGCATGCACAACAAGAGGAAAGTGGTTACCTCTCGCCAAAGCTATTTATTACCACACTGCTCCTAATCCAAGAGCTCAAGTAAATGTCCAAAATCAATCTACCACAATCAATTTACTACCCATTAATAACTCTCCAATTTTCCACATAATCAAAATTATAACTTATATACAAATTTTTAATAATAATATATAATATATTCTAAAAACTGAAAAATAACAGTTTAGGGTTTAAATTTTAGAAATGACCGTTCAGTCCTTCAAATATCGAAAATGACAGTTTAGTCCTCCGAATTTTATAAATGACAGTTTAGTCCTCCGAATTTCATAAATGACAGATTAGTCCTTCAAATTTCATAAATGACAGTTTAGTCCTCCGAAATCCATAAATGACAGTTTAATCCTCCAAATTTCAAAACTAAACTAATTAAAATTTCAGTAATACCTTCATTAATTTAAATAAAGCTTTTAACCCAAATTTAATCGGTTAAAAAGTCCTATATATAATTATTCATAGAATAATTATATAGAAAATTCATTATAGAATCTTATACCAACTAAATAAGAAAAATAAACCGATTAAAATTAGCTATTAATTATTCTCTACATTTTTATAGCCTTATACTAACAAAACTCAAACTTGTCCAAAATGCTAATCTTAAAATATTCTCTAATCAGTATAAAATTAATATCATAAGAAAGAGAAAATCATTTAGAAAATATTTCATAAAAGAAGTTTTATAATAAGAAGAGATTTTGAGTACCTTATTGATCCCCAAAGAAATGAAAATACTCCTATCAGAGCCTGCCCGTCACCTTATTACACAACACTTCACGCAGAAAATGCGTGAAGTGTGTGTGAGGAGGGGGGTATATATAATACCCCCTCCTGCCTAACCCTTTTATTTTATTATTTTTTTTTATTTTTTTTTTATTAAAATGGGTGGCACCGTAAGGTGCCACCATCTTTGGTCAAATGTGGGGGGCGCCGCCCCCCACGTTTTTATATATATATATATATATAATATAATAATATTATATTATAATAATAATATAATAATATTATAATAATTTATTATTATTATTATTTTAGAATATTACAATTCTCCCCACCTAAATAGAATTTTGTCCCCAAAATTCAAAATAATAAAAAAAAAAAATTCTTACACAACGTTACACCAATTCAATCTCATTATAATGTAACATAAATACAACGTATATACCTAAGCAAACAAATGAGGAAAATCACGTCGCATACGCTCTTCAGTTTCCCAGGTAGCATCACCTGGAAACATTCCCTTCCAGAAAACTTTTAGGAGACGGATTGTTCTATTCCGTAACTGTTTGTCCTTTACATCTAAAATTCTTTCTGGTTCGGTCACGTACGTCAAATTCTCTCTTAACTCAACCTCTTCAGGCTCAATGATATGAAACGGATCTGGATGATACTTCTTTAGTTGTGACACATGGAACACGTCATGCACCTTAGATAAATGTGGGGGCAAGGCGATCCGATAGGCAACCGATCCAATTCGCTCCAAAATTTCAAATGGCCCAATGAATCGTGGAGTCAACTTCTTTGCTTTAATAGACCTCCCAATGCCCGTAACAGGCGAAACCTTCAGAAAAACATGATCTCCAACACTAAATTCCAACGGTCTCCTTCGACGATCCGCATAACTCTTCTGTCGGCTCTGAGCTGTCAACAATTTCTGCCGTATAATTTCAATCTTTCGTGATGTTTGCTCTACTAGATCTGGTCCGATAATAGTCCTTTCACTCAATTCGGTCCAACATAACGGCGACCTGCACTTTCGACCATATAAAGCCTCAAAAGGTGCCATCTGAATACTAGAGTGATAGCTATTATTGTATGCAAATTCTGCCAATGGCAAGTGCTTGTCCCAACTACCTGGAAGCTCAATAGCGCAAGCTCTCAACATGTCCTCAAGTGTCTGAATAGTTCTCTCAGTTTGACCGTCTGTTTGAGGATGATAAGCGGTACTGTACTTTAACTTTGTACCCATGGCTTGTTGTAGGGACTTCCAAAAGTTCGAAGTGAACCTTGGATCACGATCCGATATGATACTCTCCGGCACTCCATGCATACGTACAATCTCTTTAATATACAACTCGGCCAATTTCTCCAAAGAATAATTTGCCTTAATAGGTAAAAAGTGTGCTGACTTGGTTAATCGATCTACGATCACCCAAACAGCATCATAAATATTCCGGATTGGCGGTAAGCCCATGATGAAATCCATAGAAATACTATCCCATTTCCATTTAGGGATATCTAGATTCTGAAGTAGTCCTGGTGGTTTCTGGTGTTCGATCTTGACCTTCTGGCACGTCAAGCACTTCAAGACGAAGTCGGTCACGTCTCTCTTCATCTTTGGCCACCAATATTGTCGCTTCAGATCGTTATACATCTTGGTGATTCCTGGATGTATGGTATATTTGCTCCGATGGGCTTCTTCCAAAATGGTTTTCTTGATTTCATCGTTATTGGGAACACAAATTCTCCCCTTGTATCTCAAAATATCTGCATTCCCAACGTCATAATCCGGAACTTCCCCATGCTCTAATTCTTCTTGAATTTTGTCAAGCTGATCATCTTTCGCTTGAGCGTCTTTCAAGTCCTGATAAAACCCATATTCACCAATGACTGCATTTAAAGCAACTATCTTCTTCTGATATGGAACAATATAGATGTCCCTCAAGCTTTCCAACCAATAGTGCTCATTTAAACTCATACAGAAAACATGAACAGATTTTCGACTTAAAGCATCAGCCACAACATTGGCCTTTCCAGGGTGATACTTTATTTCGAAATCATAATCCTTCAAGAACTCCATCCATCTGCGTTGTCTATTATTCAGTTCCTTCTGGTCAACCAAATACTTCAAGCTCTTGTGATCACTTAAAACTTCAAATTGAGCTCCATATAGATAATGCCTCCAAATCTTTAATGCAAATACTACAGCGGCGAGCTCCAAATCATGAGTTGGATAATTCTCTTCATGAGGCCTCAACTGCCTTGAAGCATATGCAACAACCTTGCCTTCTTGCATTAACACACAACCCAAACCCTTAAAGGAAGCATCCGTATACACTGTGTACGGACGTCCAGGATCAGGAAGGGTAAGCACAGGTGCTGTAGTCAACTTTGCCTTTAACTCTTGAAAAGCAGCTTCACACTTATCTGTCCATATAAACGGTTGATCTTTCTTGGTCAGCTTAGTCAAAGGCATAGCAATTTGAGAAAACCCCTTAATGAATCTCCTGTAGTAGCCAGCCAATCCCACAAAACTTCTTATTTCAGTCACCGACTTCGGGGATTCCCATTTTAATACGGCATCAACTTTACTAGGATCAACAGCTACCCCTTCAGCAGATACCACGTGGCCAAGGAAATTCACTTCCCTGAGCCAAAACTCACACTTACTCAACTTAGCATACAATTGGTGGTCCCTCAATATACGCAATGCAATGAGTAGATGTTCTCGGTGCTCCTCCTCGTTCTTAGAATAAATGAGAATGTCATCAATGAAGACAACAATAAAACGATCTAAATACGGCCTAAAAATCCGGTTCATATAATCCATGAAAACAGCTGGAGCATTTGTCAACCCGAAAGGCATAACCAAAAACTCATAATGTCCATACCGAGTCCGGAAAGCAGTCTTTGAGATGTCATCAGCCTTAACTCTGAGCTGATGGTAACCTGATCTCAAGTCGATCTTAGAGAACACCGCGGCTCCTTTGAGTTGATCCAATAAATCATCAATCCTAGGCAACGGATATTTATTCTTAATGGTGACCTTATTCAATTGTCTGTAGTCAATGCACAACCGCATACTTCCATCCTTCTTTTTGACAAACAATACTGGCGAACCCCAAGGAGAGACACTTGGTCGAATGAAACCTTTCTCAAGCAACTCCTCTAACTGTTTCTTCAACTCTGCCAACTCTGATGGCGACATTCGATAAGGGGCCTTAGAAATTGGAGTTGTGCCTGGTACTAACTCAATGGAGAACTCTACCTCTCGATTCGGTGGCAGTCCTGATATCTCTTCTGGAAACACTTCTGGAAACTCTTTTACTACTTCAATTTGATTGATCCCAATATCTTTGTCAGCATTAATTGAAAAGAAGACCATATAGGTTTCACAACCTCGTCGAACACACTTTTCTGCTTTAGTGGCCGACAATATCAAGGGGCTAGAAGCCACCTTAACAGATGCGAGACTTAAGGGAAAATTCACTTTCTTTCCCTTACAGTCAAGATGAGCATTATTGGCAGACAACCAATCCATGCCAATGATTACATCTATACCCTTAAGCGGTAAACAAATTAAATCTATCTTCGAATTACAAATATCACACTTAAGAGTAAGGTTTAAACAAGCACGATCGGTCATAACAGAAGCTCCAGCAGGTGTGGACACTTCCAAATCATAAGGCAATTCACAAACATGCAATCTCAATCTTTGAGCACAGTTATCAGAGATAAATGAATGTGAAGCGCCAGAATCAAATAACACGAATACATCATGCCCTTGAAGAGAAACAGTACCTCGGATCACATTTGGAGATGCTCCTGCTTCTTCTCGGGTCAAAGCAAACACACGACCAGGAACGGTAGGGCGAACACTCTGCGGGATCTGTGGAAACTCAGGGCAAAAGCGAGCAATATGCCCGTATTTGTGGCACTTATAGCACTCCCAGCACTTCCCTGCATGTACTGTACCACAATTCTGGCATGGTCTACTCACGCTGGGTGTAGACATAGTAGAATCTTGACGATACGCCTGAATCCTATTATAATGACTCCTCTGGTTCTGGAATCTTTGCTGTGGGGCTTTATTACCTTGAAACCCTCTCTGATAAGACCCTCCAGTCTTCCTTGAGCTCCTGAAACTCCCTGTACTAAAACTTGGCTTCTTCATCACATTAATATTTGGCCTTGGAAAGCTGGAGAATCTGCCAGAGCTATCACGGCGCTTGGAATCTTCCACCTCTCGTACCGTACGTGCAGCAATACGTAATTTGGTACAAGCATCCTCAAAATTTGTGATGTTCGAAGACCTCATAAATGACTTCAGTTCTGGCCTGGCTTTATCAATTAGCTGTCTAATCTTCCAATTAGGGTTATTGTGCTCCTTCAAATATGTGACATATTTTGTCAATCGAATGAAAGTAGAGATATACTCATCTTCACTCATATCACCTTGACGAAGAGCGTAAAATTCCAACTCCTTCTCATGTTGCAACTCCTCTGGAAAGTAGTGCGCATAAAACATGTCTTTGAACTCCGCCCACTTCAAAGATGACACATCCGCTGGTCTCACACTCTTCCACCACTCATTCGCGTCACCCTTAAGAAGAATGGTGACTGCCTGTACCATCTGTTCACTGGTACAATCCACAGCCTGGAATAACGTCTCTATGTCCTCAATCCACATTTCTGCCTCAACAGGATCTCGATTTCCATTAAAAATAGGAGGGTGATGTCGAGCCAAATCTTTATATACATTGGAAATGGAACGAGAAGCCGGAACATGTGGTTGTTTGGGTATATAATCACCATGGCCCTCATTAGTAGTTTCATGCATCTTTTCTGAATTTCCCACACTTTGATGATCATCACCATTCCCCATAGGGGTCTTGTCCCTTGCTTGCCGCCCACTATCTTCTTTAAATTTCTTCAATCGTTCGTCTACAACATCTACCACAACTCCCTTCAGTTGTTGCATAAAAGCGTCCTTATCAAATGGGAGTTGTTGCTGCTGCTGTGGTTGGACAGGTGGGTGTGGAGGCCTACTACCACCAGAACTAGTACGACGAGTTTGAACCATCTTCTCCCCACCTAAGGATGCAACCCCCCATAACTAGTAAGTAGTCAACAGAATCATAACAATACAACTAACAGGGAAGATATATGTGAATTTTGTATATTGCCACTAAATATAATGCATGCCACAAAGTTCGCAGAATCGTTGGGCTCTGATACCAATTTGTAAAATCCTTTCCTTAATACTGTAAAATCCTATTATTATAACAAATTCTCCAAAAGTCTACCATGGTAGAAAAAGAGTTCAGCTAACCGTTTGAAAACTCTACCATGGTTTATAAAATTTACCATGGAAAATAAAACCATTTTTTTTTCTTGCTGAATAATATCTCATCAGATATTAAAATATCCTTATCAAATCAAATTGTAGATCCACGAGTTTAGAACACATCATAAGCCCTCTAGGCCTTCCAGCATCATCAGGAGTAATTAAAAATATATAGTTAACACACCAAGTTCTCAAAAATAGATCAGAGTATGCAAGATGAGCCCTAATGTGGCATTATACAATAATCCAACATATATTAAAAAGATGGAAGCACTACTTTTATCAGAAGTAGTTTAAGCTTCCGGAGTCTTCCCTGATGGACCCGCACGACAACTATCACCTGGAAAAATGTTAAATCAACGGGGTGAGACAAAAGCCTCAGTAACCAACAATCCATCTCATCGGGCATACAAGTATGTGCCCGTGAGGTGCTAAGTGGGACAGTTATAAAAATATAACATTATTAAAATATCACTTGTCCATACGAATAATTTCATAATAATTCACAACATCATATTGTCATTCTCATATTTGCCATATAAGTGTATAAGAGTCAATACATAATAATTTATTTTCTTTCCTCCCTTATTTCCTCTGACTGAACCCATGGGCTAGTACTCACCCATATGACTGGTAGCTAACTCAACAAGCTCACCGATCAAGTGATATGGATCGGCCAAAATCCACAGAGCACAAGACCGGACCATGGGTTCCCCCTCTAAATACATTAATGGGGTGTCATAGCCCTATGGAATACAAATGGGCCAAAGGACTAGCCAGTGTACACCTGGATGTCCATCACCTTATTTCCTCTTTTGTACAAGAATTCACCCCCTTATTTCCTCTTTGAGTAACCTCCCATTAATTTCACATCCACCATCCCCTATCTTATCCATATTCTGTGATTATGACATGTCATTATCATTTCATAATTATCAAAAAGGATCTTTCTAATCTCATAAATAAATACCAACTCATATAATGTAATATTGCTAGTCATTTTCTCCATGAAAATAAGTCCCACAAGACAATTTCATTAACCACATATTTTCCAAAATCACATCACATATCAATAGCCAAATTTATAAATCTGCATAATTAAAATCACTCACAAACATCATACAAGCATGCACAACAAGAGGAAAGTGGTTACCTCTCGCCAAAGCTATTTATTACCACACTGCTCCTAATCCAAGAGCTCAAGTAAATGTCCAAAATCAATCTACCACAATCAATTTACTACCCATTAATAACTCTCCAATTTTCCACATAATCAAAATTATAACTTATATACAAATTTTTAATAATAATATATAATATATTCTAAAAACTGAAAAATAACAGTTTAGGGTTTAAATTTTAGAAATGACCGTTCAGTCCTTCAAATATCGAAAATGACAGTTTAGTCCTCCGAATTTTATAAATGACAGTTTAGTCCTCCGAATTTCATAAATGACAGATTAGTCCTTCAAATTTCATAAATGACAGTTTAGTCCTCCGAAATCCATAAATGACAGTTTAATCCTCCAAATTTCAAAACTAAACTAATTAAAATTTCAGTAATACCTTCATTAATTTAAATAAAGCTTTTAACCCAAATTTAATCGGTTAAAAAGTCCTATATATAATTATTCATAGAATAATTATATAGAAAATTCATTATAGAATCTTATACCAACTAAATAAGAAAAATAAACCGATTAAAATTAGCTATTAATTATTCTCTACATTTTTATAGCCTTATACTAACAAAACTCAAACTTGTCCAAAATGCTAATCTTAAAATATTCTCTAATCAGTATAAAATTAATATCATAAGAAAGAGAAAATCATTTAGAAAATATTTCATAAAAGAAGTTTTATAATAAGAAGAGATTTTGAGTACCTTATTGATCCCCAAAGAAATGAAAATACTCCTATCAGAGCCTGCCCGTCACCTTATTACACAACACTTCACGCAGAAAATGCGTGAAGTGTGTGTGAGGAGGGGGTATATATAATACCCCCTCCTGCCTAACCCTTTTATTTTATTATTTTTTTTTATTTTTTTTTTATTAAAATGGGTGGCACCGTAAGGTGCCACCATCTTTGGTCAAATGTGGGGGGCGCCGCCCCCCACGTTTTTATATATATATATATATATAATATAATAATATTATATTATAATAATAATATAATAATATTATAATAATTTATTATTATTATTATTTTAGAATATTACATCCTTCACATTATTCTCTCCGTATGTTTGAAATCGGGACCGAACTGACCAATCAGGGCGGTTCGGTATTTTTTATTTTTAAAAAAAATCAATTTTTTTTTATGTTTTTTAGAATTTCATATTAATAATTAGCATAAAAAATTCAATTTCTCACTAGTTTAGCTCCGGTTTAACTCCAATTTGACCTACTAACCCTTGACCCAGTACCCTGACCGGTTTAATGACCAGTCTGAGTTTCACAACCTTATAGATTATATATCAGTTTATAAGTGAAACAAATTAATTTAGAGAAAAATATTAAATGTAAATATTTTAAACCATCTTTTTTTAATATCTCCAATAAAAATCAACTTACTCATATACTGAGAATAGAAGATTTATCCATGGTTTTTAAAACAGGACCGGATAGGCCGGTTCGAATTGGAACCGGCCGATAAACCGGTACAGTCTGGTTTTTTTTTCAAATAATTTTTAAAATTTTATATTAATGAATCTTAAATATTCAATTTCTCACCCGATTTAACTTTGATTTAGTTTTGTTTTAACTCGGATTTAACCAAATAACATTTGATAATACCCAACTGATTCAATACCCTATCCAGATTTCAGAATCTGAGATTTAACATTAACCCACAGCGCTCACACACATATCAACTTTAGCTTTCGGTTCGTACCATAATTCTCTGTACACATTCGTCTCATTCATTTATTACAGACCCGTGAAGAATCTAAAATCGAAGCAATCTTTTTTTTTTTTTTCCCAACGGAATTGAAGCAATCAAGTGTAAAAGAATGGGTGTGGAGAGAATAATAAGATACTGTAGAAGATATTTATGCCCGTGGGGATGGGAGATAACGTTTGTGAGGTTGATCTTCTCGCCAAAGTCTCTGTTTTTCACTTTTATGTCTGCATCTGATATAATGCAATTTCTCCACTGTCTTCTCAATCTCTTTGTCTCCCATTTATAATTTTGTTGGTTTCTCCTCTTTCTATGTGTGTGCCTGTATCTATATATACTCCTCACTAGATAATACTGGGTCTTTTAGAAGAATAATTTGTCTAAAATATAAGTTATTTATGAAATAATTAAAACTCATTTTTTATTTTTCTCACTCATTAAATTTTCAAAATCATTTTCTATCAAGGGTAAAAGAGGAAATTTTTTTGATTTAGGATATATTTAATGAGTTAATTCTTATTTCTTATTTCTTATAAATTAGTTAAAATGTCATATATTATAAAATAGAGAGAGAGAGAGTATATCATTAAAGTAAGAGTATTTAATTGGATTTAGTTGGTTAAAGTTCACCCATACCACTTTGATCCTATTTATACGTACGTTCAAATTAACTAACTTTCACATACTAAAGAAAGTTAGTTAGCTCATTAATTATGAGCTAAATTTTCAATTTTACCCTTATCTATGACATGAATAAATTCTCTTTGTTTATTACAATTAATAGAGGTATAAAAGTAAAAAACACATTTATTATTTTAAAACTAGATTTATAATAAGGACCAAAAATTTTAATCAAAATGGACTTATAAATAAGATTAGAGTGGTTGGTGAGTTCACATTTCAATACTGATGTGAGACCTTCTTGGTGTTTTATTTATAAATACCTCTATAATCGCTCTCACTTAAACTTATCTAGAAAAAAAAAAGCCCAGATGAACCCAAACTCATGCACCTATTATGCTAGTCACATGGGATTGAACTCATAACCTCGCATTGACACCCTTGATGGAGGTGCTTGGTGGTCCTGACTAGTCTGATTAGTTGAAAAACATGATAGAATTGAATTACCATTAGATACTGATGCTTATTATCTATCTAAGGCTTATTCTGTCTCTTTCACCTAACTCTCAATTTATTTGTTTCAGTTTCAGGCATGGTGGGCCAATCAAACTCCCACACCTAACTTCTTCATGTTTGAAACAGCTTTAGTTTGAACTATTCATTAAGATGGGTGTGCTCAGAATCATGCACATCAGTATACTGTGTTGGGTATTTTTACTACTACTGAATTCCACATCAAAATGTAGTACTACTAGTTCAGAAGTGTGTGTGAAATTCTTGAGAGCTCCCCATGCATTTTCCCACTTAAACTCAGCTACATTTGCTTTTCAAGCTCTGGATTCTTCTGGTGGTGGCAGCCCTTGCACTAACTGTTCTTTCACTTGCAAGGTTTGTGCTTTTTGTTTGACATCACAATAATTTTCGATCCAAGTCCTTTTATATTTGTTGCCCTTTATAAAAATTCAAAATACCTATTATATGCACTGAAAAAAAACCGAACCGATGACCGGCCGGTTCAACCGGTCCGGCCGGTGATCCGGTCCGGTTCATGGAATAAACTGGTGAACCGGTAAAACCGGTGGTTCGACCGGTCTGCCTTTTTTTTTGTATATAAAATACATTTTTTTATTCCTTTACCTACTATTTTACATTATTTTTTAGGGAAAAATGAAAGTTTAAAGACCAAGATGAAGAGAAAAGTAAGTAAAAAAAGAACAAATCTAAAAAAAATGATTTTAAGAGGATATAATAATTAATTAATTATAGGAAAGGAGATGTCATTATATAAATATAGGCACCATAACTAATACTAATAGATTTTAAGCATTTTTTGTCTAAAGATCTTTATTTTAATCTATGGAAATTTAAAAATATATTAATATATATATTGTCACTAATAAATTATAATATTTTAATATGACCGGTTCGACCACCGGTCCGACCCCGATTGAACCATTAACACTTAAACCAGTGCTGTGACCGGTTTATTGCCCAATCTGATTTTTTGTTCCTTGATTATATGTGTGCGTGTGCGTGCAAAGACACATATATAACACCTTCAGTTTTTACATACAACTGTAGTCCTTTATAAGTGCAGTTTACCTAATTCTTATATACGGAAAGTTAATTAACTCATTAAATGTGTCTTAAATTGATGTATTTTTCTTTTTAAATTTACCTTCATTTATGAATAGGTATTTTCAACCCCCCCTCTCTCATCTTTCTCTCTTTCCAACATGAATTAATTCATTTTTTATTGCATTTAATAGGGTTAAAAATTGTAACAGTCATTAATTACTTTCTGGGTGAATTTACAATAAGGATAGTCACAAATGTAAATGAATAATGAGGCTCCTGAATGAATGCGTCTGGTCCTCTATATTTCTATTTATAAATAATGTTGATCGATCACATAATGACATCTATCCTCTTAGAAGATTATTCTAGAAATACATAAATGTACAATCGTACAACATATATTAAATAACAACTATATTCAACTAGGACCAAATTTTTTTTTTTAAAAAAAAATCAGACTTATAAAAAGGACTAAAGTCATATGCTTTTATTTGGTTTTGCTGTTCCAATATTTTGGGTTCAGAAGAATTTTCTGGGTATTCAAAGCATGTTGTGTATTTTGCAGCTTGATGATGGAATCACATCAGTTTGTAAAGCAAGAAGAGTTATCTACTCAAGATTGAAAGATGGAAACCATAGTTTTGAGGTGTGCGCCAATGGGCCTAAAGGACTTAGCTGTGCTAAATATAATTGGACTGTTGGTTAGGAAACTATATCCCTTTTACTTTCAACCAGCTATTTATCAGTTCTCATGTATGCACCATAGATTGGGTTTACAAACATGTTTTAACAATCAATGCTATTACTAGGGAACAATTATTTTTCCTCATTTTAGATGCCATAACTAGTTTCTGATTCATTCTCTTTACAAACATATTACCAACTATCTAAAAGCGTTCTCTGTCTTTTTTTTTTTTTTTTTCCAGATACAGTTCCTCCAACAGCATATGTTACCACCTCAACATCTTTCACAAGTGCTTTAAATGTTTCAGTTGATATAACTTTCAGTGAACCTTGTATAGGTGGAGGCCTCGGATGTAAATCTGTAAATGCTTGCAATGTAAGTAGCTTACTGTTAGTTTATGTTTTCTCTTCTGTTACATGTCAGTTGTATAATTCACTTTCATAGACTGTGCCCTCTCCCTATTTATAGGGAGAATTACTTTTGAGTCCCAAGTAAGATAAATTATCACAATCAGATCTCATGAAATCATCAAATTATTTTAAAGTTCTAAGGGATCTAGGGGCGATTCATTGGAATTGTAAAAAGACAAGTTTACCCCCTAACTCGTCATTAGTGAGACATTGACAAGTTAGGGCGCCACCAATAACAAGTTAGGGCGCCACCAATAACAAGTTAGGGCACGTCAATTGACAAGTCAATGTGCCACTAATGACAAGTCATAGAGCCATAATTGACAAGTTAGAGTATGACAAGTTGCAGTACTACCAATGACCAGTTAGGATGTCTTAATTGACAAGTCAATGTGCCACAAATAACAAGTCAATGTGTGACAATTGGCAAGTTAGAGCGTGACAAGTCACAACGCCACTAACGACAAGTTGATGTGTCGCTAATGACAAGTCAATGTGCGAAAATTGACAAGTTAGGACATGACAAGTCATAATGCCACTAATGACAAGTCAAGAGCCTCAATTGACAAGTCGATATGTCACTAATGCCAAGTCAGGTAAATTCGTCTTTTCACAATTCCAATAAATCTCTCATAGGTCCCTTGGGACTTCATGGTAGTTTGGTGATTTCATGAGACCTTGTTGTAATAATTTTCTTCCTTGGGTCCTCAATGTAATTTTCCCTATTTATATGTCATTCCTAGGTTGTATATACAACCTAAAAGTCATGTCATTTTATAGTATCTTGCCAACTTGTATATTCAATATGTATGATAGCAAGTCAAAGGATTGAAGTGTATAAAATAATGTGATATGGGTATTTGTAGAAGTAGCACAGTGTAACGTGATATTGGATCAATTTTTAACAGATTAATGATACATCTCTCTGCAGCTTCTGGTATATGGTGCAGGCCAAGTTATACCATCTTCCTTTACCGTTTTGCAGCCCAACCTTAAGTATTCTCTTCTCATAAGTTTGTCATCAAAAATTCAATATGGACGCGCAATCCTTGTAATGGATAAAAATTTCTGTACTGACATGGCTGGTAACAGTTTTACAAGATCTCCTAATTCAAGTGTTTATGTGCACTTCGGTGAGTGTTAACATCTTATAATGTCCTATTGTCTTGTAATTTGAGTACTTCTTGATACATATTTCCTGTGGTCATTATTGAACATTATAATATCTTAGCGTCTTGTTCTCGATATTGTCCATTTTGGGCCTAGGAAGGTATCCAGACCTTTAAAACTATGACTTAAACTCAACATTTGCTTTAAAAGCTCTGGATTCTGGCAGTGGTATCCCTTGCACAAACTGTTCTTTCACTACCCCTCTCGACACGTTTTAAAACCGTGAAGGGTAATAATGGCCTCAAAGTAGACATTATTGAGAGCGAGACATTGAGATGTTACAAATATCCATATGCATACGTGTATGAGGTACTGATAGGTTTAATACATGTGATTGCTTATTAATCTAAAATGAGATACCATTAGAGTATCAGAATTTGAACTTAGAACAACAATAGCTAAGTAAATTTGCAATGTTTCCTCATCAGAGATACTTATTTTTTTCTGAATGACTAATGTTTAGAAACTTTCCTTCTTTGGTGGACATTTTCTTACAGATAGAAGATGGGACTATGTGAACTTGAGGACTCGTGTACCAGAGAGGCTACTTCAACTTAACAGTGAAACTAGAACAGTACAGGCAACCAATGACTACAATAAGCTGAAGGTGTTTGTGTACTTCTCAGGGCCAATTCTAAATTCCTCTATAGATATCGTAAAACATCTCAGCATAAATCGAGGTTCACTTCTTCCAACTGGTGGAAAAACTCGTGGAAATCGGAGATTTGGTTTCTTGGTTGGTTTAGTCGTGGAGTTCATATGCTACAATTACATAGCTTATTTGTACCTATTCCTATTCTGCTTACACCTGTTTTCTTTCTGGCTGCCTATCCCCATCTCAGATTGCTAATATATCCTCAAACACAATAATCTCAGTGAGCTTCAATTCAACATCAATAATTAGCAGGCAAGGGATTCCAGTTGCTCCAGTTTCACCAGTTACTTTCCTTTATGGTACACTATCCTTCTTTAATCTCACAATTAAATTTTAGAGGGAATTACATACAAGTCCTAAGGAAAAGAAAAAATCACAAGCAGATCCCTTAAAATCATCAAATTGCATTGAAGTATCATGAGATTTAGGCTAGATTAATTCAAATTGAGAAAAGACTACCTTTGCCTTGTTAATTTGAGCAACCAATAACAAGTCAGGGTGATTAACAAGGGTAAAGTGGTTTTTTCTCAATTTAAAGTAATCTAACTCAGGTCTCATGGGACTTCAATATAATTTGATAATTTTAAGGAATCTGCTTGTGGTTTTTTCTCTTCCTTAGGACTGATATGTAATGTAAAATAAATTCATTCATAAATATTTGTTTTTTTTTTAATTTCTAATTTTTTTTTTCCTTTTTCTTCTACATATGGGACAACCACACAATAATGGGACCTTATAATTTTGAAATCCCATTACTCTTCCCTGCTATGTGCATGGATGGAATCCAGATTCTATGAGGCCTTCTGTAAACTTGAGTACATACAGCATGTGGACACAAGAACATAATATCCAGATATTAGTCAAGTTTGTAAAACCTGTTTTTGATTTCAATTCCTCTTGCATATCATTGACAGGAGGGAATTTGAGAAGGCAAGTACTTTCTAACTTTCACATTATTGCACTCTTGTACAAATTCTAAACTAATATTGAATTATGAAAAGGACAATATGAGTTTATTATAACTTATCCTTTCTCATACAAATATCTTTGTCCAGCTTCCATGAAATTAGTAGAAGCATATATATTATTGAGGTACAAGCATATGACAATGTAATATCTATCATTGTTCCTGAGAATGTGACTTCTGACATTGCTGGAAACAAAAATCTAGCATCCAATGTTCTACAAGTGAGGCACTGTAAGATTCTTTTTTTTTTTTTTCACTTTCTAGTTACTTTTCCTCTACCTAATGATGGCCATAATTAGTCTTGTGTATTTTCTTAATGAATATTTTTATTTATTTATTGTAAATAACAAACATAAATATTTTAAATTTTGCAGGCTCCAGTCCTCTGATTTCTATAGTGATTTCTACTTTTGCAACTGCTTCTTTTGTGTTGACATCTCTTGCTGCTGGGCTGCTTACTATCTCTACTGCTAGCCTTCAATATTTTGGTGCCTTTTCTAGATCATCTTCTTTCTTGACCGTTGATCCAGCAAGGAGTCTTTTTGTGAGATATTAACTTACCCTTTTTTTTTGTGCCAATAGATATTTAACTCACCTAAACCGTACGTTGTTTATAATTTAATCCCTTCGATCCTTAATATAAGACTCAGTTGACTTTTTTGAGAGAAATGGAGGAAGCTAAATAAATTAGTTAATCATAACATATGTTGGTGTATCATTAGATTATATATCAATTTATAAATAAAGCAAATTAGTTTGGAGAAAAATGATAAATATAAATATTTTAAAGTAATTTATTTAGTTTCCTCAATCTTTTTAAAAAATCAACTGGATCTTGTCTTAAGAACCAAAGGAAGTATTTCATTTCGGTTTTTGAATGCCTGTTTAATCATATGTTTATACTTTCCGAACCTTGACAACTTTTTGTGTATGGGGAGGATACAACACTGATCAAGCCAATTTTTTTGTTAAACATGCAGAGAATTATTTGCTACATTCAGATCTTTGCACTATCTAAATGGTTATCAGTTAAGTTGCCCATTGAATTTTATGAATTCACCAAGAATTTGCAATGGACTATACCCTATTTATTGGTGCCGTGGGAAACAAGAAATAAGCACATGCTCTTGGTAGGTTCTAGTCCTTTTGGAAGTTCAAATCCTTTCATCTCCAAAGTTCGAACAAAGATTCCAATCATGAAGTTAATCGACAATCCGAGTAATTCTGCTTCAGTATATGGATCGCCTCTCAGTTCTTCAGAGTATCAGCTGTATTTTGAGGTCATATTATTGTAGCTTACATTTTTATTTACATTTGCATCTTCATGAGAAAAGGATAGTCTAATTGATAACATCACATATCTGCAGAACCCAAATGTGCAACCAAAAGCTGAGTTTATTTCAGATTCACAACATTCTAATGGGTAAGTTACATGATTTTCATACATTGTACAAAGGTCACAAGTATAACTCATATTCTCCCTCTGGTCTTTAATGTAGAACCTAACTGAGGAGTTGATCTTGGTCCTAAATATAAGACATATTTCTCATATTTGTCATTATTTTCCTAATTTACCCCTATTATTACTCTCTCAACACTAATCAAGTAAGAGAGAGACTGAGAGAATTAAGAAAGATGATTGGGGTATTTTAGAAAAAGCATGTTATATTAACCAACTTAACTAAATTCCTTAATCTAATCAAATTAGTTAAATAGGTTTTACATTAAGGACCAGAGGGAGTAATATGTAATTTTGAATATATATCATGCATTTACTATCATTTTGCGTGTTTGATATTTTAAACTTCTTACTAACTATGAACCAATTGGTTAGCAATACTTCAATACTTAGAAGCACTGCTTTTGTTTCACTTCTGACCAATAACGGAGAGGTGTTCCCCTAAATAAATCAAGATGCATATTTTGTTTTCAAATTATAATTTGTTTAGTCATTCATAGATTCAAAGTTCAGATGCTAGAGAATATTTGTGTTAGCTGTGATCTTTGGTGACTTGCTTTATAATAAGTTATCTGAAGGATTTGGTTGTTTTTTTCTTTCTTTGTTTTCCCCCCTCTTAAAATAGGTGGACAGAATTCTCCAGAAGCATGTTCTGGTTAGCTGTGATCTTTGGTGCTTTGATGATTCTACATGCTTTTCTCCTACTTATTTTGAAATTCAGGAAGAGAAATTCTGAAAAATCAAAGGAATATGGGGCACTCACTTTCCCAAGATTCGAGATTTTTCTTCTATTTCTTGCACTACCTGGCATCTGCAAGGCCTCTACCGTCCTTGTGAGAGGTAACCTAAATGATATTATAGTGTTTTATGCCAAAAAAGTATACTTCACTTGGGTTAGCCTCAAATAATAACATTATGCAACATCTCAACGCCTTGCTCTCAATATTACTATAATTAGCATAGTAGATTTCAACTTTTCTTATTTGTATGGCTTTAGCAGGAAGTTCATCAGGGAATGTGGTTGGCATTTTGCTGTTAGTTTTTGTGTTACTTGTGCTCATAGCCTTATTCTTGTTCCTCTCTGTGGGGATTACACTTGGGAAACTACTTCAGTACAAGGAAGTCCATCAAGAAGGCCAAAAGTTTCATTGGTATCAAGAGCTAGTCCGGGTTACACTAGGTCCAGGTAAAAGAGGCCAATGGACTTGGAAAGAACTACCAAACTCTGTTCGTTTAACCATCCTTGGCCCTCTATTTGAAGATCTAAGAGGCCCTCCAAAGTACATGCTTTCGCAGATCGCCGGCGGGCATCCTCCTCATACTAGTCAGGGTGATCGCATCATAGCCTCTGACGATGAAACAGAAGATGCTGAAGCACCTTTCATTCAAAAGCTTTTTGGGATTCTCAGAATATACTATGTGCTTCCTGAATCAATAAGACGAGTTTTGTTCGGCATTCTGGCAGGAATTTATAAGAAGTCTTCCAAAACTCCAACAACTATCATACTCTCCATTTCTGCATTTCAGCTCTTCTTTGTTGTACTGAAGAAGCCATTCATAAAGAAAAAAGTTCAGTTAGTTGAGATCATCTCACTCTCTTGTGAAGTTGCTCTATTTTCTACCATCTTAGCACTCTCAAACAAGGATTTTTCAGCTGGAACTGATTCTAAATTTGGAATCTTTATGCTTATTCTGTTCCTAGTGGGGTTTTTGGCACACATTGTGAATGAGTGGTATGCTTTATATAGACAAACAAGGCAGCTAGACCCTGAGGAGAAATCATTCTTGAGAGGTTTAAAAATAGCTTCCATTGGGTTTCTTCTTTATTTCATTCCTCAGAGATTCATCAAGAGCTTGGAAAGTAGGTTCCCTAAAAATCATGGTGGTGGGAATGAAGAAACAACAAGGGATGTTACTTTCTCTGATGAAAGATTCAAAAATTTAGGTGGTAGAAGAAGTTCAGGTTCAACTGATAAACCATGGCTGAAACAACTAAGAGAGCTTGCTAAAGCTAGCTTTGGAAAAGAAGGAAGTCCTAATGATCCTTCTACTAGTACTACTAGATGGAGTGGGATATGGGGAACTAATAAAAGGAGTGGGAGCTCTTCTATGAACTCTTCTTCTGATTACAAGTCAAAACCAAGTGGGTTATATAAAGATTTGGAAGCCATTTTTGGATCCAAGTGAAAGTTTATGATATATTTTTATGTCTGTATTAGTTACATTGATGATATACTCTATCTTGTCCTTAATATAAAACATGTTTGCCTAATTTGATTAGATTAAGGAAGTTAGTTGAGTTAGTTAATATAACATGTATTCTTTAAAGCACCTTAGCCATCTTTTTTAATTCTATCATTCCCTTTCTTCCTTGGTTGGTTATTATTGAAGATGCATCAACAAGGGGTAAATTTCAAAAAGAATGACATATATGAAAAATAAGTCTTACATTTAGGACCAAGATTAACTCTCCAAATAAGTTTTAATCCTTGCCAAGTAGTCTGTAACTTCATTGTCATCTTCGCTTCTGAGACAGCAAAAATGATCAACAGGAGAAGAATTAATTTCATTTTGTTAAAGTTCAATGATGAAGATTCTCTTTGTCAATGCACAAACATGGTTGTCATCAGGATTTGAATACTTGATGTGTTGGTTGATCAAAGTCCAAACAAGTAGAGAGGACTCATGATTTAAGGCTGATAGTATATTTTATAATAAAATTGCTAACGGTTGGTGCTTGATTCATGTATTGCAAGTCCAAATGAGTTATGGAGGCAAGCCACATAATTACTATATCATATAACATCATCATCATCTTCATCTTCTTGCAAAAGCTTTTCATAATGCCTCTCACCACTTCCATCAGCTTCACCAATGCGGGGGGAGGGTCAACCCGGTGAGAGTCGTTGTAAATCGGCCAACCCGGGTAAAAATTAGGTAATCCACAAGTTTTTTTTATTACTTCTTGCCCAGAGTGTTCCAAAACTACGACATTTTGTATTTTTTTTAATATAAACAGAAAGTTAAAAAAGGGAAAAAGACAAAAAAAGAAACATGTAAAATATATAAAAAAACAAATCAAATGGGTGAATTTAGAATTTTGAAATGTTAAAAAAATGTAGGAAATTAAATAATTACCCTTACTTTTTTTAAAAAAAAAAAAATCTTTAGAATCTCCTGTAGTGGCAGCCTATCACTGGAGCTCCAGTGATCTTGTTCGCGAGAGACTTTTTTTTTTGGAATTTCTTAAATAAAAGTAGTTAATATGGAAACTTGAATAGTTAATAGAAAAACTAAAGTCGTACATAAGATATTTGTTGAAGATTTCCTAATAACAACTTTTATTTTGCTATTAACTATTCAAGTTTCCATATTGACTACTTTAGTTTCGATATTGACTATTTTACCTAGCTATCGACGAAGTTCTTAATATATTTTTTGAATTTACAGAATAAGAGTAGTAAATACTGAAACTAGAGTAGTAAATATCAAAAAAATAGTTATTAAAATTACTTAACAAAATGGACCCTGTTTAGTACCTACTATTCTATTTTTAGTATTAACTAATCTGATTTCGCAATTAATTACTCTTATTTCAGAAATTCAAAAAATATATTAAAAACTTTGTCTATAGCGGAGCAAAGTAATGGAAATTTAAGTAGTTAATAGCGAAACAAAAGTAGTTATTGGAAAATGTTCAATAAGTACACTTTTATTACTTTATTTTTGTTATTAACTATTCAAATTTTCATATTGACTACTTTTACTTTAAAAAAAAGTACATTAGACTGCCGGAGCTTCGGTAGCCGGTTGCCAACAAGATCACCGGAGCTCTGGTGGTGAGCAAGGGGTTTTAAGGATTTTCTTAAAAAATAAAGAAGTAAGGGTAATTATATAATTTCCCATATTTGTCAATATTTTAAAATTTCAAATCAGTTCATTTAAAATTATTGAAATTCAATACCCTTATTTATCTTTTTTCAATTTCAAATGTTTTTTTTGTCTTTTTCCATTCAAAACACTTTTGGGCTTCTAGAAAAAAAATTTAAGAAAAACTTAAAAAATAAAAAAAAAAATTTCGAATCTCGTCCCTCAGGGCTTATTTGGTTAAAGGGGAGGGATGGAAGGGGAGGAAAAATGAACCCCTCCCCTTATTTGATTTGAAATTTTAGAAGGGATGGAAACAAAAATTTGCCCCTCTCTCCCCTTCCCTCCCTCTATTTTAGTCCCCTCCAAATTGGAGTTTTTTTGGAGGGGAGCCAAATTTTGTAACCGTTTTACCCTTATATTTTGTGATATTTCCGGTCTTTGTCATGAGGCCTTGCCTTTTCGCTTTCTTCTCTTTTTGATAGCATCGCTGGTGAGAACCATAATGAGCTCATTTGGAATAGCGATTAGAGTTTTCAAAAGCAGTTTTTTAATTGTGATTTACGGTATACTAGGTAAGTATGTGAGAAGAGTGTTATCTCAACTTACATGCATAAACACTTATAAACCATCCAATCACTGAAACAAACATGCTAAATGAGGTGAGTCTTTTCATTAGCTTTGTGGAAGCCACTGGCAGGGAGGTGGTGACAGAGTTGGAAGAGGTGACGTGCAGAGAGAGAAGGGAATAGTAGTGATGGTGGAGGAAGAGGAGAGGCGGATGAGTCGAAGCTTCTCTTGGACAAAGAATTGCTATATTTTGGTAATGGCTTCACGCACCACCTTGATCTCCTCTCTCCCAATGTCTCCGCCGACCAATGTCTCCGCCGAAAGGAGTAGGTGGTTTTGAAGTTGATATAGTGAGGCTCTGCGGAGCTCAATATGTGAGGGAGGGAAGCTTCAGATGGTTCCGGGGAGAACTGTGATGTCGAGAGAAGGTGAGAAGTTGTAGGAGGTAATTGGGAGGATGGAGTTCCTGTGTTTTAAGACTGGCCGTTTGAGGATGTGGGGAGAGAAGGGATTGTTAATGGCGAGAAAAAGCTCCTGAGCTAAGATTTTTTGGATCGATATATGTTAAGGGAGAGATTTTGAGGCATACAATGTATTACTTGATTAGTTCTATTCAGGTCGTTGAAGGGAAGAAATTTTCTTGCAATAAGGTAACGAGGTTCATAGGGAAAATGGAAATACCCTCGCAAATGCTGGGTCTAAAGCTACCTAAAATTTTTTCAGGTCACTTTCTAGTGAGCAATTTTTTGTCGGGTTCGGATAAGCGTACCGGACAACGGGCACCATACTCACCCCTAAATTATTAGCCATTTGGGATATTTAGGGTCTGTTTAGGATCTCATTCAATGAGAAAAAAAAGCTCATTTAGAGCCCAAAAACCCATTTGACACATTCTACCCTGTTTGGTTCCACGTGAGCTCCTAATGAGCTTTTGGAAAAAAAGGAGTTTATGTTAGAAGCTCATTTTTTCAGCTTTTCCACCGAGCTTCAAGACCGTTGGCTTGGGCATTTATTACCCATTTAAAACTCACCTAATTCTCACTCTCAGCTCTCTCGTTATCGTCTCTGCTCTCTCCCTCAACGCAGAAGATCGTTATTTTCCTCAGCTGTCTCCTTCCTTACACAAAGCCAGAGAGCATTCGGGGGATCGCTGGATCTTCAACACGATTGGCGCCGTTAAGTTGAAGGGTTTGTTGGAGGTATGAAGAGGTCGCCGACGGTTAGTTAGTCCCAACTTGAGAGCGCGGTTGTTTTGTTTACCCATCTCTTCTTCATCAGTTCATGCAAGGACGGCGTGAGCGCCGTTGAGTCTGACCTTCATTGAGGCAAGAAGAAGTCGGTGATCCCCCAAATTGACCAAGGGACTTAGGGCTTCTGAGGAGAAGCTGAAACGAACCCGATATTAGATGGGAGACGGAGGTCAGGGGCTGGTTTTGGAGAGCAGCAGCTACGAGTTAAAGGAGTTGCTAGTTTTAGGCGGCTGGGAAACACGGGATTTGGAAAAGAGAGGAGAGCTTCACAGTGATCCATTTGAGTAACCAGAATAGAGAGCTAAGAGCTGAGGGAGCAATCGACACTTATAGGAGGAGAGCACAGAAACTTTCGAGATTGAGGAGTGGCTGATGGTGTGTGCTTCTGGAGCTTGAACCCGAAGCTTGAGAGATCACGAATGGCGGCATTTCTGGAAGCGAAGCAAAGAGGAGAATCACAGGATAGATAGCAGCCAATAGTATCATCATTAAAGAGCGACTAAGAATCACGTCGGTGACTTCGGCATCACCATCACCAAAGATAAATCAGAACCAGAGAGGAGCTTGATTGGGGTTAACCTTTGGTGAACTAGCAGAAACTCAGAGCAGCGAGAGAGAACCAACAGAGGATGGAACAAGTATCGCGAATCAATACAAGAGCTACAAGAACAGAGGAGATAGAATTTGAATCTTCATCAGCACTGTTATTCACAATTCTATTCATCAATTTCCAGATTGCAACAAGGAGTAAGGATGCCATTGAAGCCATGATTTTATGCATCCTCTTCTAGCAGTGAACTAAACTAGAAGAAGCTCTTTCATTCTTCATTTTTCCTTGTTCTAGTTTAATTCCAAATATGGCTTTGACTCTGAATTTATTTGTTGTTGCTGTGATTGTAATTAAAGTTATGTGTGACTGATTTTCCTTTGAACCTAGGGTAGCTATGAACTAACTTGAGGATTTGAGCATGTATGAACCATTTATGTGTGCTTATTGTTAATTTTGTATTGGTTGTCTACTTTGTGTTTGATCACAACTAAGTATGAATTGGAGAATTTAGATTAGCTTTGGAAGAGGGATCTTAATTAAATGCTTTAGTGTATTTTTCTTCTTTTTCAATAATTAGTGAACTTTTTTATTTTAATTTTTTTTTACATTTTTAATATCAATTATAACAATATATATACAAATAATATATAAATATGTAGTATTCAATAAAGTTCATGCTATTTTCAGTCATTTTTCATCTAAACGGGCTTTTCAAATGCTAATCCAAACAGATTTAAGATTAAAAAAAAGTCACTTCTGTCATCGCCAGTTCAAACACAAATCATATTTAAAATTTGAATTTTTTTCAATCTGACTTCTGTAAAAGCTCATTTGAAAAAAAAAAGTCATTTTTCAACCATTAATCCAAACACACACTTAATTGTTTCTGGTCAATGTAATTTTTTAAAATATATTTTCATATTACTTAGAAATAAAAAAAACTATACCAATTTTTATAAATTATATAATTTATATTGAGATATAAATTAATTTAAATAATATATATAAATAAAATATATAAACTAATGTATAAAAATAAAAGGGAGAATTTCAAAAAAAATACCATTTAAACTTCAAAATCCTAAATAAGTGATTTAACAATAAAATGATTTGTTAATTACATTACCATTCTTGTTAATCCCATTACCGAACTTGTTAACGGGATTTTAAAGTTTAAATGTTATTTTTTTGGCATTCTCCCAAAATAAAATAATAAATTAAATATTATCTTCCATTCTATCCATTTTTAAATTAAATAATGGATCATAAAAAAATATTTCGCTTTTTTCTCACCCAACCAAACCTCGTAACCTTCCCCTCGAGCCCCTCCCTTCCATCCAACCCGTGGAACCAAACAGGCCCTCACTCGGGCACTATCTTCTCGGTCCCTCACTCCACTGCGATTTGCGACAAGAAGCATCCAGCCCAAAATCCCAATCCGGACGGCGACGGCGACCTTCTCGTGCTCTGCCTCTCGGCCCCTCTCCTTTAGTCTTCACTTCTTCTCTTTCTTCAAGGTTATCTGGTCTAAGCTCGCCACCGCGAGTGTGCCACGGCTCTTGCTCTGCCTCTCCTTCAATCTTAACTTCTTCCATCGTTCTCCTGGTAAGCCACTAAGATTACTTTGTCTTCCATAGTTATTACCTAGGTACTGATTGCTTATTGCAATTTTTCAACTGCTTAAGCTCTGGTTGTGGTATCCGCTTCTGAATTCTGATTCAACAATCCGCACCATTGATGTGTAGTTAATATTTGAGGCTATTGTTCATCAAAAATGAGTTTTCACGTTGTTCTGTATGTGACATTGAAAGAGGGAAAGTTTATATTAATTAGAGAAAATCCATCGTTTACAGTTTACAGATGTAAGGGTCAGCAAACTGCAAAAGTCTAGTGAATATATAACTAGATTTGTAGATTTTGTTCATCATTACTGAGCAACAATTCCATGTCATTAACTAATTTTATTTACATGCTTTGCTCCCCCCGGGGCCCTCAGATGATACGAATATGGATCTAAAGTCAAAACCATATAGGATCATATGCTTTCACCGCAGGATCTGTCCCATTTCTTGTGCCTATTTTAATTTGTTTGGAATTAAGTATAACCTTGTGATTCTCAATCTATTTGCGACTATAGACTTGATATGTTCTAATTCCCCTGACCTGATTATTAACTTTCACTTTTATTTAACTTTAGGAACCACATAGGAGACCGTTTGGGTTTTCATTCTTATCAGGCAGTACTTTATTTTTTCCCCATAGAACTTCAGAACCTTCATGTATTTTAGTTATGTTGATTGTTCTAAATGCTATCTTACTTGGAGATGTTTAGTGTTTAATTGTTGTTTTTCCTGAGATTCGTATTTCTGTCTGTAGAAGAATATCTGCCTTCAGATGTGTGATCATTTTCTTTTATTCCTTCTTCAGAAACATTTTTTCATGTTCAATGAATCATCCATACCTTTCTCAATATTGATGTATTTTGTTATTGTTACAATTAAACTATTGTTGTATGTTATTATATTTTGATATTAGTGATGATTAATGTTGTTGTATTTTGTTATTGTCAATTAACTTGTATTATATTGATATGGCCGGTTTAACCCCAAGCTGACCCCTGTTTGACCCTTTCACCCTTGAACCAGTGCCTTGATCGGTTTAGTGCCTGGTCCCTTTTTCGAAACTTGCTTAGCCAAGTAGCCTACAGCTTCATTGCATGGCATCTCACATGGTTTAGCCACACCACCCATTTTCAATGCATGATTGTCTTCGCTTCTGAGATGAGCTCATGACCAGCATGAGAAGAATTAACTTCAGATTGTAGAAGTTTAATGACCTATGTAGATAGCTACTTTTTCAGTGTTTTTCCTTATAGGGAAAAAACAGATACCTGTTTTTGGTGTTGCATCATCTTAGATTAGATGAACATCTTCCGTAGGACTAGCAGGCGAAGATGTAGAAGTGATGTTGAAGCTTCAGACCCCATTTCATCTTCTTCACTCGTTAAAGCAACGATTTTTACCCCCTTGTCACTCTCTCACCACCATGATTCAGCCATTACCGGAAACACCGCTGCTGCCGGTGGAGGAGGACTTTGCAGTTGCCAAACTCATTCTCAAATCAGATATGCTATCCCTGCCTGAAACCCTGCAAAGAACAACTTTCCAATGGAATCCAAATCTAGTGGACAAGGTCCTCAAACGCCTCTGGAACCATGGACCCAAAGCGCTGCAATTTTTCAAGTACCTTGAGCGTCACCCTACCTATACCCACGCCTCGTCATCCTTTGATTACGCCATTGACATCGCAGCACGTATGCGTGACTACAAGTCTGTTTGGACCCTGGTTGCTCGAATGCGTGCTTGCCGTGTCGGTCCAAGCCCTCGAACTTTCTCAATCATTACTGAGAGGTATGTCGCTGCTGGAAAAGCCGATAGAGCTGTCAAGATTTTCTTGTCAATGCACAAACATGGTTGTCGACAGGACTTGAATTCTTTTAACACGATTCTTGATGTGTTGTGCAAGTCGAAACGAGTAGAAATGGCTTATGATTTGTTCAAAGTTTTCAGAGGTAGATTTAAGGCTGATAGTATCAGTTATAACATAATTGCTAACGGTTGGTGCGTGATTAAGCGAACACCCAAGGCATTGGAGGTGATGAAGGAGATGGTAGAAAGGGGATTGACTCCAACTTTAACTACGTATAACATATTGCTTAAAGGGTACTTCAGGACAGGCCAACTGAAGGAAGCCTGGGATTTCTTTTCAGAAATGAAGAAGAGGAAATGTGATATTGATGTTGTGACCTATACTACAATGGTTCATGGGTTTGGTGTAATGGGTGAAATTCAAAAAGCTAGGAAGGTTTTTGATCAGATGGTTAGGGAGGGTGTTCTTCCTTCAGTAGCAACATACAATGCTTTGATTCAAGTTTTATGTAAGAAGGACAGTGTGGATAATGCTATATTGGTATTTGAAGAGATGGTGAGAAAGGGTTATTTGCCTAACTCAGTTACTTACAATGTAATTATTAGAGGGTTGTGTCATACAGGTGACATGCAAAGGGCCATGGAGTTTATGGTGAGAATGGAGGAGGAAGATGACTGTCAGCCAAATGTTCAAACATATAATGTCATGATACGATACTTGTGTGATGCCGGGGAGATTGAGAAGGGCTTAGACATGTTAGAGAAGATGAGGAACAGGTCATGCTTGCCCAATCTAGACACATATAACATTCTGATCAGCGACTTGTTTGTGAGGAAGAAATCAGGTGATTTAGTGGTAGCTGGGAAGTTGTTGATGGAAATGATTGATAGAGGCTTCCTGCCTCGAAAATTTACTTTTAACCGAGTATTAAATGGTCTTCTGTTAACAGGCAATCAAGATTTTGCAAAAGAGATACTAAGATCACAAAGTAGATGTGGCCGGATTCCTGGGCATCTGAAGCTATGAATGCTGGTTGACTGTGGTTCATGCGTGATTTTATTGGTCTTCTGTAAGAACTGTAACTGGCTCCTTAGACTTCCCAAATGATAATGGAAATCAATTGATTTTTTTGTTGGAGAAATTGAGGAAGAAATGAAGATTTTTATCAGTCTCTAAAATTTTAGAGGATTTGAAGATTTAATTGTGTCCCAATCATGAATCCAATGTGGCTGCACTGTATGATCTGTAGTGCTTCTTGTTTCTGTTGAACTTCATGAAAAGTTGTTGACTAAATGTAAATGCTCTCTCTCTCTCTCTCTCTTGTTGGAGCACACATGCTTCATCATCATTCAGTGTTTGATTATATAATTAATAAATCAGAATAAAAAGAAAATCGTAATATTCCTGGATTTTGATGGAACTCTGTTCCTAATTGTTGTTGGATATTTTTATATATAGAACTTGTTTATTATGATAGTTATTATGGTTTTCTTTGAATCTGAGAGCAATGTTTAAGAACATAGAAGACAATTTTTATTTCAATGATTGCTATACTTGCTTTGGGTTTCTTTTTTCTCTAAATAATTTTACAAATAGTTCTCAGGGTGTGTTTGGAATCAGCTTTTGAGAATAACTTACGGAAAAAAAAGTGAAAAAAAGTGATTTTTAAGAATAGATTCTGGCAGAATAGATTATGTGAAAAAAGTGATTTTGATAAATAAGAGCGTTTGGATATTTTGATCAGAATAGCTTTTTTCATTGTCAAATTACTGAAAAGGACATTAGCTTTTGTGATAATTACATATAAATGATAAGATTATATTTTATGTATTATTTAATAGGAAAATTCATAATAAATACAAAAAATGACATAAATTTATCTGAAAAAATAAAAATTATAACATTAATCAATTATCTAACATAAAAAAAATCAAACACACACACACACACATATATTATAGGGAAAAAATGATATTGGGTTAATAATCACTTTTTTAATAGTCAAATTACCAAAAAGAGCATTAGCTTTTGTGATAATTACATATAAAAAGATAATATTTTATTTTAAATATTTTCAACATTAAATTTCATAATAATACCTAAAATTAAATAAAATTATAACATTGGGCAATTATATAACATTATAAAAAATAGCTCAAACATATATGTATTAATAAATTATATAAAAAATTTATATATAGTAATTATTCAAAATAATATTATATTTTAGGTTGAAATAAATAATCCCAAAAGAGGAAAATGGAGAAAGAGAGAGAAAAAGAAAAGAGAAAAAGCTACAAATTCTAGCTTTTTCCTAAACCATGGTTTTGGATCCAAAACCATGGTTTGAAAAAAAAAAGTGATTTTCTTATAAAATGGGATGTTTAGCATTTTTTCTTTGAAACCATGGTTTTGAGCAAAACCATAGTTTCAAATTACTTGCCAAACACACTATCAATGTGTTAACTATCAATGTGTTAACTTTGATGCTATTCCATTGTTGCTGGATCTGGATATAGCCACCGCAGCAACATTTGATTTGATCAATGAGAAATCAGACGTCTAGTTCTTAAATTTACTAAAATATTTTGTACAGATGTGATAGATATGGTGAAGGAAGTTAGTTTAATTTTATTGTGAACATTGAATACTTGAAATTGAAGAGTTCAATATCTATCATGGAGTTCAAGTCTTACTCTAGTGCCAGGATCACTCATTTGGCGTCCCATAAACGCAGCACTAGAATATGTACTAGGAGCGGTGTTTGTGCAATAATTTAAAAGTCTCAAGGAGAATGTAAATAAATAGAAGCCATTATTTTTTATCCTTAATATAAGAACTAGATGGGAATTAAATTTAATTATAAACATAAGACTTCAATTCACTTTATTTTTCATATTTATTATTTTTTCTCTAAACCATTCTTATTGTTTACATATGCTAAGGGAATTTGTATCACGAAATAGTTTTAATGAAAATGATTTAATATGGTGTTTTAGGATTCCAAAGTATGTTTTATGTGTAAACCAACAAAGAAGAGGTGAAGAATCGAGGGAGTACATCAAATTGCACTTTTATGCTTTCAAAAGGTTAAAAGTAAATTATACAAGTGCAATCACTCAATTTGAGTATAGAGATCAATCAAATCACTTGCTCCCTCCGGTCTTATAAGATAGGTGATTTTTTTTATGGATATTAAGAAAGTTAATTAAATTACTTTAACATATTTATATTTATTATTTTTTAAATTATTTTACTTAACTTATAAATTGATATATAATTTATAGATACATAATATAATATGATTAAGTAACTTATTTAGCTTCCTTAATCTTTCAAAAAAAAGTCAATTCTATCTTTTATTTAGAATAAAAAAGACAACAATAAATAGAAGAGAAATTTGAGACATGCATAGGCTAGTCATAAATTAGTCACATATTTCTGTAGCAATAGCTATGAACTAAATTTGAGAAAGTTTAAGAATAGAATTCCACCGAGAAACTTCATCATGTCTAACAATGGCAAGACAAGTAAAACATAAAAAGCAAGTAGTATTTTGTTCGAGATCATTTTTGAGATCTTTAAAAATGTTTATTTACATAAGTCGAGATATAACTATTTTCTTATACTTACTCCGTATATTATAAATTACGATTGAAAAGCTACTTTTGAAAATTTGCATTGCTATTTTAAACAAGCACCTAGTCCTCTCATGTCATTATTAGATCCTATGCGAGAATCTCATTCTTCTTAGCCTGCAATTGTAAGTATTCCCGCTAGCCTCGCTAATCAATCACGTAATTTTTTGTTAAAAAAAAACTTCTAAAAAATTTCTTATACATACTATTTCTTCCATTCAAAGAATTTATTAAGAATTTAAATTTAAAAGGGTGTATACATACACATCAACATAAATTGTAGACAGACAAGTGTGTGTGACTTAAACGAAGTGGTTTCCGTACTCATGAAAGGTAATGAGCTATGAAATTAGAGTCTTACAATGGGAATGTGCATAAACTACACTTGAGTCTCAACATAAGGTCTGGTTTATTGAAGACCTCATATTATACAAGACAGCTTGAAGTATGGTCTAGCACTAATATGAGGTTAGGCTGGACCAAACTTAGTCTAGAGGACTATCTTGATTGGTCCAAATACCTCAATTTGAATTTTTTTTATACATGGGAGGTAAAAGCAAATAAAAAGAAAGCTGACAAATTGGTCTAAGGTAGATTTTTAAAGATAGAACCAAGTTAGATTTATTAGGGTTGGACTGATTTGTATCAAGCCGTCAGATTTTTGAATACACCTACTGTACATACTAGATTTATTTTCTTTGCTTTTATCTTTAAAAAATATTTTAATGTGAAAAAAATTTTCTTTTAAAAATTTCCCTCTAGTTCAGTTTTTTAAAAATAATTTTTGTTTAAGAAATATCAGTTGAAAATTAAAAATCTTGACCATTAAAATTGTATTTGGACAATGAAAATTTCACCGGAACAATGGGAACAATGATATTTAGTGATAAGCATCAAAACTTGTCTGTGAAATAATATAGTACAATGTATTCACATTCAATTAAACAAGAAGCTCACATTCACATTTAATTCATAAGGAGAAACTCTATGTTCACACACACATATAACTGTCTCTTTGATTAAGTCATAATTATCTATACTTGTTTTTTTTTTTTTTTTGCCTTCAATTATCTATACTTGTTTACACGTTAAATTTTTTTTGAAAATTATATCAGGGGATTCTAAATTTTAATCACGATAAATAACTCATTATCTTAAGCATAGAATAACATCAGGGAGCATATGCTAGCAACTTTCCAAATTACCAAATATTATGGAGAAAATATAGCACAAATGAATTATTTTGGTGGCTCTCATTCTTTATATAATAAAATAAAATAATATAAAACATAGGTGTATATGATTAATCATATTGATAGTATCAAATTTTATATATTCATTATTTGTTTGATTGATAAATCAATACATTGGATATTATATATATTTCTTTAGTAAAAAGAGAGACATCTGTGATATATTTGGGCCACATAGCGACGGTTCGGACTTGATCCGACCCAAATTGATAGTGAAGGGCATTTTGATAGTTTGGTAGAAAGTTGAGGGCTTTTCAGTTAATAGAAACCCTATATATTGTTCTCCCTGCAGCAACTAGGGTTTTCTGAGTGGGAGGGGAAATCTGCGCAGTAGGCATTAGACTCTCGAAGCTGCAACAATGGTGGAAAAGACGGCAAAAGGGAGAAAGGAGGAGGTCGTCACCAGAGAGTACACCATCAACCTCCATAAGCGCTTGCATGGATGGTAACTTTTCATTTCTATCTCTTTGCCTACTCATAAGTTACTGCGATCTTACCCGATTCGTATGAAGTTTTCACTTTAAGGCTTAGAGCGAGGGTTAATAAGTTAATTGTGATGATTTTTGGGGTCTGTTGACCTCTTGTTTTTGGTGGCGTGTAGCTTTTAGAGGCTTAAATTCTCTACCGTTGTCCGCAAAATCTCAATAAATGTTGTTATGATGTAGCGAGCCTGTGTATGTATCGCTTCCCCCTTATGCGATTCGTTCGTACCATATAAATTTCATAGATCTTAATATTATGCAATGTGGGAGGATTGAAGTTTGTTCAATTGCATCATTTTCGTATTATCTTCTCCTGTTTCGTCTAATATTTATGATTCTGAAGGAAATTCCAAAGCATGAGTTGGTCACTTTTACTTGTAACAACGCACATGGCTGCTAGGATTATCCTGAAATTAAATGTGTTTTGTGTATGATTTTCATCGTTGAAGTTTATGATCCAGCAAGTAGAGTCAACTGATATGGGTTGTCTTTTTGCTTTCTTTGTTCAGCTGTAGATCATAAAATTCAATCTTGCTTAGAATGGAAGTTCTTACAGGATTGTATTAGTATGTCGCTTAATGTTTGCATGTTGAACAAGCCTAGTGAATCATGAGCTTGCAACTAGAATAATGGGAAGCACTATAACTGTGACTCGTCATTGTTCATCCTTCGACTTGCAATTCAGTTGCTAGAATGGTGTTAAAAACAAGTATGCTTTTTCCATCTGTGGCTGTTTTAGCCAGTAGGTTAAACTGATATGAATTAGATATATATGCATGATTATAGAATTATAGCAATCGATTGAACATTAGATTGATTTCTTCTTGTGCTAATGTATTATTTTACATTCTTGATTCAAATGTAAATGATAGCAACACTGCTTCCTGTTTATGCTAGTGAATTTATATGTGTTATTAGGGTTGGTGGTGTTTTTGCTGGAGTGATTTGCGCCCATTACCCCATGTCCTTGGATGATTGAGAATTTTGGAACATGAGCTTTAGACTAACATGTAACCTGAGCAGTTCAAAACATGTTCTGAAATCAACATGTCAATCAAATTCTTCAGTTAAATTATGTTCCGTTTTTATTAGCTTCACTGACAAGATTTCACCATCAATGACATGTTGTAAGCCCTTTTGTTCCTTTCTTTCTAATGTGTTATTTTCTGCAGCACATTCAAAAAGAAGGCTCCAAAGGCCATCAAGGAAATTAGAAAGTTTGCCCAGAAGGCTATGGGAACAACTGATGTGAGAGTGGATGTCAAGCTCAACAAGCACATCTGGAGTGGTGGAATCCGCAGCGTCCCAAGGAGAATTCGTGTTCGCATAGCCCGAAAGAGAAATGACGAAGAAGATGCCAAGGAAGAGTTTTACTCATTAGTCACTGTTGTAGACATCCCAAGAGAAGAATTGAAAGGTTTGGGCACCAAGTTGATCGATGAAGAGGATTAATCTATCGAGCCTTCTTAGACGATAGTTACTTTCATTATCTTTGGCTGTGTTCTTATTTAATTCCTGAGGTTCAGTTGACTGTTTTGAATACACCTTTGTTACCTGCGTCGACAGGATTATGGAATTTTGTCGGATTTACTATGGCAGAGTTTTAAAGTACCACATTGCCTGTGCTTATCAATTTCGTTTTGCATGGCCTGTTTCAATTAAATAATGTCTGACTTGGTTCAATCTAATTATTCTTTAAGAAATAGATCAGTATTTGATACACCCTCTAGTCTTTAATGTAAAACTACATAGTAGGTCTTACATCACAGATCGGATACTCATCTTGTTTCTGTTTAATGATGTCTGACCTCGTCTTTAAGCAATGCCTCGATGGTAGGACCCTTCAAGTGTGGCACTTCGGGGTTTTTTTATTTTTTGAAGGACTGAATCCTGAATCCTATTTGTTCTTTGTTTGAAGGCTCACGTGGAGTCATATATCAAGCATAACTAATTACCCTAGGTTGTTTTGTTTTTGTTTTTTTTTTTGGGGGGGGGGTGTGGGGGCGCTATTATCATGGGAAGTTTGGATTTCAATTCCGGCAAGCCTCTGATTAACAATAATTTATTCACTTAGGATTCGTTCTGTGCAAATGAAATGACCCACTGTCTCGACTGGTTTGAAGTCAGTCTAGGTTTATTGACTCTAATGTAACGAGAAAGTCAATCTAATTCCAGACCCAAAACAAAATTCACCACTTAAGTTGCGAAGATAGGAATTTTTTTTTTCTTTTTTGGAATAAAATTGGAATCATTATCTCAACAGAATCAAGAAGTTTACCCTTCATCAACATCTGCCTCTTAGAGAGAAGGAGGAGGTTGATCAAGAAAACAATAATTGTCCTCTATGCTATGAGGGTACTTAGCTAGCTGATCAGTAATAATTATGGTTTTTGACCACTATCTATCTGCCAAGCTCTATGAAGTAAAAACCTAATATCATCTAGGATATCCTTGAAATGATGATCTTTATTACACCCTCTCAAGATATAGTTTATAGCTCCTACACAATTAGTAAACAAAAGAACCTTCCTATAACCTCTAGACCAACACATTTGTTGGTCCTGAATACAACCAATTAATTGTACAAAAACTGGAGGAACATTAACCAATTTACTGTTGAATCCACCAAGCCATATGTCATTATAGTTTTGAATATATCCATTGCACCCACTTCTCCTATTTTCCAAAACTGAGCCATTAACTTCCAATTTAATAACCCTCTCCTTGTAATTGTTCATATTAGTGAAAGACAAATTGAACCTCTTATCTCCAATATCTATTTTAAGGATATCTCTAATCTCTGTTTTAAGGATATCATTCTCTAAGCTAGCTCGAATGAAACTATGGTTTGCATTTAGCCCCACATTGTAATTTTCATTATCAAAAAGCTTATTACAATGTGAGACCCATGCATCCCAACGTAAGTAACCAAACAGAGTTGACCACAGAATCTTCTTGATGTAGCTCCTTCCAATCTCGTGATTTAGGTTCCACTTGATCCAATCAGCACTTTGCAGGGAAAAGAACATATCCCATTTATCTTGTCTAATCACAGACTTTCCATCATTCCCTAACATTTGAGTAGTCCCACAGCAAGTGCATCACATCTTCCTCTGCTTCACAGTCAAAGGGTCAAGTAGCCGACATCTCCAAACCTCTCTACATTCTCAGTTTGGAAATATGAGCTTTTCCATGAACAACTAACCACATGAATGTTTTGATCTTCTCTGAGACAAGCCATCTCTATATGAGCTTCCATATGCTATCTTCCTCCGGTCGAGTACCTGAAAAAATAAAACGATATGTAGATTTTACATAAAAACAACCATCAGTGGATGGTTTCCAGTATATGTTATCCTCTCCTCTCTTCTTATTGGGTGGGTGCACACTAGTAATCCAATCAATGACTTGCAGAGGAAACTAGTACTCCATCTTCCTTCTATTCCACTCACCACTTCCCAAGATATAGTTAGCCACACACTTAGTTCGATTAATAAGATCTTCACAACTTAGGAACCATATCAATTAGAGGGTTGTTTATTTATAACTAATTATCAACCCAAAAAGATGAAGATCGACCATTCCCAATTTTCCTACCAAGCCCTAATTAGTCAACCACATACTCAATCCGATTAATGAGATCTTCACAACTTGGAACCATATCAATTAGAGGATTGTTCATTTCTGACCAATTATTTACCTAGAAAGATGAAGATCGACCATTCCCAATTTTTCTACCAAGCCCTAATTTGAACTTTCTCCAAACCACATTGATACTTCACCATGTGATTGATGAACTCCTTTGCCTTTTTATATTAGGCATCTCACTATCACTACATTTGTACTTATCCTAAAACACTTTCAACCATAGAGCCTCTTTGTTGGTTATAAGACCCCAACACAATTTCATAATAAAAGCTTTATTTCACTAAGAGAGGAAGTTGCATGTAAGTGATGTAACACATAAGTCGAATCCAGACCCAAAAATCGGGTGGAAAATCACTGCTTCGGTTTAATTATATTTTTCTGCTACTCTTTTTCCATTTGAACTTTAATTAATTATCTAGATTAAAATTAAATAATTCATTTAATATTTTCTTTTAAATTTTAATACCACTTTCAGTTTAGTTTGGGATTAGATTTGATCTTACATATAAGGTTTCTATTCACTTTATCTACTAAATTTATATTTTTCTTTAAAATATCTTTATTAATTGTCCACGTTAAGAAATTTCTATTTGAGGGTGGTTATGATGAAATATGGAATTTTTTAAAAAAATCAATCTACATTTATTATAAATTACCAAGCCCAACCAACAATTTGAAGACTAACAATAGATGTGTCATGTGTGAGAATCATAATTTAAAAGCAATGGAGGGAGGAATAATTGGGGGGGGGGGGGGATTTAAATGAATCACTGTATACACTTGTGAAAAGAGAAGTATGCGTTGTAAATAAATGATTTATTTACTACGTCTACTATAATGAACACTAGGGATGCCAAGTTGACAAACAATCGTTGCTACTTCATTTTTCTTTTTAGCCTAATTCCTTCACTACTTAGATAATTTGTTATTAGCGCGCGAAATTCAACCGTTATATGTTGGTGGTTTATTCCTGAGATCCATACCATAGCTTATGAATTTGTTGTCCTTTCTTCTCTTCTACGATGCATAAATCATGCAAGCACCGAAGAAGATTTATAGTTCTGTGTTTTCTGAATTATCTCTTCAATATCACACCATTTTGTGCCGAGAATCTCTTCTTACGAGTCTGCTGGTTGCGTTGAATTCTTCACATTCTGTCTCCTGCTGCAGGGCGATTCATGCTCGAGTACTCAAATCTTTGAATTACAGAGATGGTTTCATCGGGGATCAGTTAGTATCCAGTTACATTAGTCTGGGGTTCTCCGATGATGCAGAAAAGCTGTTTGATGAAATTCCTCACAGAGACCTGGTCTCCTGGAATTCTTTAATTTCTGGGTTTTCAAAAAGAGGAGACCTTGGTAAGTGCATGAATGTATTTCTTAAGTTGAAATCTGAACTTATATTGCATATGAATGAGCTGACGCTTATACCCGTCGTCTCAGCTTGTACTTCTGCAAAAGCCCTGTATGAAGGTTGTTATCTTCATGGAAATGCAGTGAAATTGGGAGTGAAGTTGGAATCCAAGATTGCTAATTCTCTAATAAATATGTATGGCAAGTTTGGCTGTCTTGATTCTGCTTTCAGGCTATTTTGCGAAATCCCGGAACAAAATCTGGTATCATGGAATTCAATGGTGGCTATCTGTACCCAAAATGGGGTCCCTGAAGGATCTTTTCAACACTTCAATATGATGAAGCACAGTGGACTTTTGCCTGACGAGACAACAATTATTGCCTTGCTTCAAGCTTGCGAAAAGTTGCCTATTGTGAAATTAGTAGAGGCCATTCATGGTGTAGTCTTCACCTGTGGTCTGAATGAAAATGTTACAATTGCAACCTCACTTTTAATCTTGTACTCAAAGTTAGGGAGATTGCATGCTTCTCATAAGGTATTTACGGAGATTAGTAAGCCTGATAAAGTGGCTTGGAGTGCAATGATCGCGGCATACGCCATACACGGGCATGGAGAAACAGCAATAGAGTTGTTTGAGAGGAAAGTAAGGCAAGGTATGGAGCCTGATCATGTTACTTTTACTCATTTGTTGAGTGCTTGTAGCCATTCAGGGCTTGTTGAGGAGGGAAAACACTATTTCCATATAATGTCTAATGTTTTTGGAATTCAACCCAGATTGGATCATTATTCATGTATGGTAGATCTTCTCGGTCGTCGAGGTCTGCTCAATGATGCTTATGAGCTCATTAAGAACATGCCTCTAGAGCCAAATGCTGGAGTCTGGGGTGCTCTTCTTGGTGCTTGTAGGGTTTATCGTAATATTGAGCTGGGGAAAGAAGCTGCTGAGAAAATGATTGCATTAGATCCATCAGATTCTAGAAACTATATTTTGCTTTCTAATATATACTCAGCTGCAGGTTTATGGGATGATGCATCAAAAGTGAGGGCTTCAGTGAAGGCTAAAGGTCTGATCAGAAGCCCCGGGATCAGTTTCATCGAGCACGGGAAGAAAATCCATCGGTTTGTGGTGGATGATTATTCTCACCCTGAAGCTGACAAGATCCATAAAAAGCTGGAAGAGTTGATGAGGAAGATTCATGAGGCTGGGTTTGTGACAGAAACTGATTCTGTTCTTCATAATGTTGATGAGGAAGTGAAAATGGGTATGATTAACAAGCACAGTGAGAAGATTGCTCTTGCATATGGCCTTTTGGTTACAAGCTCTGATGAGCCAATTGTAATAATGAAGAACCTTAGAACTTGTCGCGATTGTCACAGCACCGCGAAGTTCGTCTCGCTGATAGAGAAGCGTGCTATCATAATCCGTGATTCAAAGAGGTTTCATCAGTTTTTGGATGGATCATGTTCATGTGGTGACTATTGGTGATTTTCTATGGCTTTGATGGTTGCTCAAATGATCGTCACAGATGGAAAATGGCCATCATAAAAAGCAGTAATTTAACAGGTGACTTGGTATTCACACGTTTTCATTTTCATGTTCATAGCAGGTCATATGAAGTTCAATCTGCAGGTTGCTTACCCAATACACAGTGGAAGGCAATTTAAATGTTTTTGATCAAAAGATATTAAATTCTCTTTTTGTAAATTGAACAAAATTGGATTAGTCATCACCAAATACTGAGAAATGGATAAAGATTAGCTTGGAAATTTTATTGATAAAAAAGATTTGATATGTTTTTATAAACAAAAAGTACAGGTATTATACAAAATTTCATACATTAGAAGTGAAAATACTAGAATTCAGGTTTTTTTTTTTTTGCCAATAATATTTTTAATTAGGGACTTTACACTGATTTTCTCTTATCTGTGATATGGGTAAGTAATGGTAACACATAACTGGATTTTCCCCTACAACGCTGAGACAAGATTATAAACTTAGTAAATAAACTTTGTATAGGCTGAACATGAATGTTGCCAGTAGCTTTTCTCCTTTATTGTGCCTTCTGAAAATATTTTATCAAAATTCTTCTGTTTAACTCTACTTTTGTTGCAATTCTTTTTTAATGAATGTATTATCTTTATTCAAAAAATAAAATAAAAAATTTACATAATTTTAGCAAAACTCAAGAAATGTGTGTATAATTTTTTTCTTTTTTCTTTTTTTAGATTTGTGCAAGTTTTGAGAATTAAATTTTTTTAATTCATTTGAACAAAATTTAGAAGAATTAGTATCCATTTTAGAAATAAAAAATTTATGCACCTTAAATAAAATAAAGATGGGATTGTGTATTTTCACAAAACCTTGGTTTATAATTTCCTAGGCAACGACTTTTATTTTATAAATATATTGATTGGTTTAAACTTTAAATTACTTATTTTTAATTTATTAAAAATGTGATTAAAATATAATGGTTTTAAAATTATTTCAATATAAACTTTCACTTACAAAAAATATTTTAAAACTTTTAACAAAGTACTAAAAATATAAATTGAATTAAAATATAATTCTAGTTCTAGTTTGGTAAATCATGGAAGATGACCTGAAGCGAATTTCATTTTTCATTTGATACCGCAAATCTTCCGCGCCAAACTTTTTGTTTTTTTGTAAGAAGAAGCTCGCGCGTGAGACCAATTGCAGACACCAGAACGCATAAACCCTTCCTCCTTCAAATTTCGTTCGTCTCTCTAACCGATCTCCATCTTCTCCATTGATCCTTAAAGTAAGCTCTCTTCATTATGTCTGGTCGCATTTAACTCTTCTCTTTTGTATGCGTCTTTCAATTGAAAAATGGATGCGCTGGAACTCACTCTCAAGTCTCCGAAATTAGGGTATCCCATTGATGGTGATGACGAGAAAGTGATTTCTGGGCTTAGTACGGTACTGGTTGCTTCGATTCAAGAAGCCAAAGATAGGATTTCGCAGATAGAGTTTTTGTTTTGTAGGAAGCTTTATCCTAATTTCCAGTCAAAATCTAAAACTCTTCACAAATTTTACTTAGAGGCCAGAAAATCTCTTGAAGAGCAGTGGAAAGAGAAGGAAAATGAACTGTTACTCCAGATTGAGAAAATGAGGCTTGAAAATCAACGAGTTCTGGAGGAAAATCGGCTGTTGAAAACTGAGGAGGCCAAAGTAAAGGAACCATTGGAGAAGGAATTGCTTGCTAGACAGCTCAGAATCGAGGAGCTGGAAAGGGATATTGGGAAGAAGAGTGAAGAAATTGATGAAGGATTAGTGTTGCACAAGAATTTGGTGGATTTGGTTCAGTCAAAGGAGTCCTTGCTTTTGGAAAAGGAGGGGATACTGAAACAATATGTTGAAAAGATCAAAGGGTCGATTGCTGGAGTGAAAGAGTTGGAGGAAGAAGTTGAGGATCTCAAGCTTGGCCTGAGAAAGAAGGACAAGAAAATGGCAGAGGAGATGAAGTTGCGGGAAACTTTGCATGCTAAGAACTTGAGATTAATCTCTGAGATTGAGGGTTCTGAGAAGGAGAGGAAGCAGCTTTTGGCTCAGATAGTTAAGTTGGATGAAGAAGCTACACTAATTCGTAAAAACCTCAGTATTAAAACACAAGAGGTTGAGGAAAAAGAGGAAATGCAGAAGCAGTCGGTTAAACAAATAGATGTACAGAGCTCTGAACTGTTGGAGAATAAGAAAAAGTTGGATGTGCATGAGAAGGAGAAACAACTTCTCCTGGAAAAAATGAGATGTTTGGGGGAGAAACTTAATCTGCCACATAAACCGAGTACTGTAAGAGGGGAATCATCTGAAGGGGTTGATTCATATCAAAGGGTACTTAAAGAAGTTGAGTCAATATCATCTGAGCTGCAAGCTGAGAAAAGGAAAAGGTTGCATGTCACTGAAGCTTACAAGAGGCTGAAATCTCAGCACAATTATCTTCGTGAGAAGGTGGGTCTTACCTCAGAGAATATGCTTCCCCTCAACAAACTGGAAAATGAAAGTGATCTGCACAAGCACAAGGATCCAATTACAACTACTGGTAAGATTTGACTGTTCTACTTCCCACCTGGCAAACAAATTTCTCAAGTTCCCATTATATTTATTCTCTTTTGATTGTTGAACTGATTTTAAGTAGGCCTATCAGTTTTTTATTGGTAGAAAATTATCAGGTATTTTGGATTAGGAAAAATATGCAGTTTATTTGTTGTATGCTATCAAGCTCCATCAAAATGTAACAGGTGAATACTTTTATAATTTTGTATTGCATATTTTTTAAATTTATCAAATTCTTATTAGAGATTTTGATAGTAAGCTCATAATGAACTTTACCCACGATTTGTCCTTTGAATTATTTGTGGTTCTTGTGTTCATAAGATGCACCCCAAGGCCTACACATGCCCTTGGCTTGACGTTGGCTAAGATATCATATGCGTCTCCCACTTACTTGGCTAACTCTATATTGCTTGTGATTTCAGATCCTACGGTTCCAAGTTCAAACACCTCCACAGGTAATCGCAAGTCAGAAAAAGTAAACAGTGAAAACTTACAGGATGACTTAGGAGGTAAATCACATTCTCTATTGATATTATTCGTTGCTCTAAAATGCCAATCAACTATAATGTTTTCTCTAGAGTGGACCTCATTCCATTTTGTCGGCATTGGGTTACATGCAGAAATTCAATCGCCTAAATTCTTTGGTTGATATTTTGAATGTGTACATCTTTGGTTCATCATCCACCATGTACTACCTTCTATCGCAGGACTTGAAAATAAAATCCCTGATACCTTTGTTGCTGCATGCGACCTGAGCAAAGTAAAGGAAGAAATATTCGAGGATGACAGAGGAATCAAAATCATTCCTCAATCTTCCAATTTCCATCGTAATCCAAAATGCCCCACCAACACAAAATTGACCTCTGTTTCTGGCACAAAGCGGCGTGCATCATCTTCTTGGAGACAAACCCGGTCTCGACAAAGCCGAGTAGGTAATGACCCACATGATGATTTTCTTGATACTCCTCTAGAGGATGTTAGAGCAAATTTAAATAAAAGTTCAAACAAGGAAGACCAACAACCAGAGGCGGTCCAGAAAGACGTTAGCATGGGCAGCTCAGATGATGAAACACAGGACATGAATGCTAAAAGCAGTCCCCAGAGCAAGCAATCTTCATTTCCTAATGCCAACAAGAAGAGTTTTAAGTACATTGAACCAGTGAGGAAGAAAGCTGAGCGAGAAAAGTTGAAAGGAATTGAATGCAAACAATGTAAGAAATTCTATGATGCTGTTCTTCCAAGTGATGAGGGTAAGGATCCTGATAGTAGTAAGCAGAATTTTCGATGTGAACATCTTGATGGTGTTTCTAGGCATCGCTATAGATATGCTCCTCCTATGACTCCAGAAGGATTTTGGAATATTGGATTTGAGTCTGAATTATAAGCTATTACAACCCCCCCCCCCCCCCAACACACACCATTGAAGTATATAGCTTCCTTCACTGAACCCAGATTTTGTTGGTGGAAGTTCTTGTGCCTGTCGTGTCAGAAATTTTAAACTAAAAATGGGTGAATCTTCAACTTGGCTTTGTTGGGAAATTCATCCTCTAAAGTGGTTTAACAAGTGCTTCAAGAGACCGACAGGAGTTAGGCCAAGTGGATAGTGGAAAAGGCTACTTGCTAACAAATTAAAGTCCAAATCCTTATTAGGAGAAGTGTTTACATTTAGTGTTCAACAGTGTCTCAAATAGGAATGTGAATTTGCAGCTATCCTTAAAAAAAAAAAAAGAGCACAAGTGCTTCAAGAGACCCCAGTCCGATTTCTTCTTATTTTTATTTTATGAGGAACGGCTCAAACGGGGTATGTATGATAATAACTGTTCCTTATTTTTACTATTTAATAACGCAAAATCTTCATTTATAATTCAATTTATTTTATTTCATTCTGTTACATTATAGTTTCTACGTACAAAATGTCTATAATATTCCTTACAAAGCTGATTGTGTGGGAATACTTTTCTGCTTTGGGTTCTATTCTAACAATTGTTTTGTGTGTTTGGGCTCTCAGCAGTCTTTAAGAGGAAGCTTCAATTAAATTCAAAATGGTGCTCAATTAAGAACTACAAAGGCACGTGGCCCGCTATTGATGACTGAAACAGAAACGGAATAACTCACTTCAAATAATTGTGAGAAATTGTTTAACTTTTTGCATTCATCTCACACTTCCCTTCAACATTCTTCTTCTTCATCTTTTTATAATACTCCGACCCACCTCTCTCAAGTCCAATGTTACCATTGTCAGGAATAATACGTTTCTTGACCCCCAAAAAAAAATCATGAATTACATGTTTTGGAAAAATTATATTATAACCTTTTTATTTATATTTTCTCTTTAGTCAAAATTATACTCTTAATATCCTGTTAGTGAATATTGTGTATTACTTGAAATTTAAGGTATAATTATTTATCCACAGAAAAGCTAGGAATAACATGATTTGTTTATTTATTTATTATCCAATAACATTGTCATTCTTATTTATCTATAAAGTTTGAACCATAATTATCATTTGAGTAGATCGAATTCTTTCCAACTGATATGATACGACAGCCATTGGTTAAGCTTATATCCTTTATTCACATTCAAACTCTACTATGAATTAGTCAAAAGTGATGTATATTTAGAGCTGAAGTAGTACCTGAGATTGTGATATGACAACCTGACAAATTTGGTTCACCTTATTATCTCCAAATAATTATTAAGACTGCATACTTAAGATTTGAATACGAGATTACTTGTTAAAATAAAATGACCCACAACTAGTCAATCCAAGCTTTTGACAGTAAAATTTAAGGTATAATCATTGACAAAGTGAAATCAGGAATAACATATTTTAAAATATTTATTTCTTATACAAATTATCTAATAACATTGTCATTTTCGTTTCTCCGTAAAGTTTGAATCGACAACATTACTTCAGATCAAAACAAAAATCCACAACATTACTTAAATATAATATAGTACCTTTCACTTCAGAGAACCATTGGTCATCACATATTTTGAAGTATTAAAGTAAGAACATGCTTGTATTGGCCCTGTTGGTTGGCATATTCAACCATTCACTAGTTGGCATCCAGTTTAATTTTTTGGTATGAAAAAGAATTTAATTTTTTGGTATAAAAAAATCTTATTAATACACCTCAACTCTTTAAGTGGGCATCCATTAGATGGGATTAGATTGGTCAATTACTCGAATATCTGATAATAAGATTATATATATTAAAAAAAAGCGCCGGATACCAATGAGGAGGGGCTCAAAATGTGAACTTTATTTTTTTTATAAAGCCAATATGAAATTGATTTTAATTATTTTAATTAAATATTATGAAATGAAATCCTTAAACTTTTAAATAAAATAAGAAAGTAAATGAAAAATGTATAAATAGCTCCAAGCATTACGAGGGATGGGCACATGGAGAAAGGGCCAATATGAATGTGGGTGTCAGTGTGGCAGGGGACCATGCCCACATGATCTCTCTTCCAAATTCAATTCAATGGCAGTTATTAGGTTGCCTCTTTTAATTCCTGCTTTTACTATTTCCCCCCTCTTACGTGCCTGAACGCCATCCAAACGGACCTTTTTTAAAAACAAAAAAATCAGTGGATTCTGATTTTTTGAAAATTAAGATGTTTGGTTTGGTATTTTGACAATTTAATTTTTTTTTAAAATAATTTATGAGAAGAAACTCAAAAGTCTGATTTTTTTTAAAAAAAATTATTTCTGCTACCGTCAATCTAAACTTAAATCATATTTATAATAATTTTTATTCTTAAAAAAATCACTTCTATCACCGCTAACGCAGACATGACACCTTTTGTCACCTACCATAAATTTTAAGAAAGTATTATTGAAACATATAATTATAAATATATAAATAATTTAAATTTTTAAAATTTGATCTAAACAATTTAAAACTATTTTAAACTTGAGTGTAGAAAAATATTTGAAGAAAATCATGATATTAAATTTAGACCGTGGAAAGTTTGATTAATAAATTAAAATTATATAAAAATTACTTTGGTTTTTTTCACATTCAAAATTACTTTGGTATCTATTTACAAATACTATGCATTTGGAAGATATATACCCTCTTTCTCCTTTCATTGAAAATTGAAGAGAAAAGACACATTATTTTTTTTTTTAAAATCATAAAGACAGGACTTAGTCTTAGTGTGTGTTTGGAAACTCTCCAAACCATGGTTTGCGTAAATCGAGATAAAACTCCTCTCACAAATTTACTTCGTAAGTCATAAAAGTTATTCTCAAAAGCTAATCCAAACACACACTTAGTAAGTTACAGCAAATACTGCATCATTACAAAAGAAGACATTTTTGAAGTAAAGCAGTTGGTACTTCGCAACTGTTGCAAAGTAAGTTCCAAAAAGGAGCACATAAGCGCCACATCAACAGCGACAATATATATAAAATACAAAGTTTATAAGGAAAACTATTATTGAAATACCTATACTTTGCTCCCATTTTTAACGTAGTGCATGTCTGTTTTTCTCTCCTTGTCAAATTCTTTAACTTTACTCTATTATCACAATTAGCTTTCATACCGAGTTAGTTACATAAATTAATTCTCCTTTCAGTCTTTTTTTATAAAAAAAAAACAATTACCAAAATTACACCGTTCAAAATGTTAGTTAAAAGTAAAGTTGGAAATCAGGGCTGGCCCGGCGCTGCAGAATTGACCCTTGACAAGCCAAGGCCTAAAAGGGCCGGCTCTGCAAGGCTCGAGATAAGAAAAATTACTATTTTTCAAAGCACAGCCTGAGAGTATTCGGGCCAGGGCCGACCTGTAAGGCCGAAAGCCATTTTCACAAGATTTAACTATATGTTTACACGTCTTATGCAATAAAACAAATACAGTTATTAATTCATAATTAAAGATAAAAAATAGTGTCCACAAATAACTCACAGTCTCACACAAAGTATAAGAAAGCAATAAGCTAAGCACTCTAAACAACATGAGTATGACGACTATCATTTTCATCTTATTCGCCACTATCATCAAGTTTAAGAAAATTTGATTATACTTCACTTTGAGTAGTAGGCTTTACTTGAGGGGTAAAAATATCAAGAATTTGTTCTCCAGCATCATGAATACATCTATAATCTTTATCTGCAATAAATAATAAACCAAAATGATAAATAACTCTATAACAAATACAAAATACAAATAAATTAGTAAATTACAATCATATGTGAAACTTTAGAGTAAATAAAAAATATATAACGTATTTTTCTTATAAAATAAGAAATATCTTTTATAGATTTTAAATTTTTAGAATTCTTAATACAAGATATTCTTATGAAAATTAATTATAAAAAAGATAATAACAACTAAATATTTACAACATCATTAACAAAATATAAAAAATCAATAATATTATTATCATATAAATAATTTTAAAAAATAAAAAAATATATACGGGCCTAAAAGGACCGGCCCATTTAAACTATCGGCCCTACAGGGCTAGTCCTTTTAGGCCTACTTTTATTTTTGAGGCAAAAATCTTAAGTCCAGTCCTTGTAAATTCAGAGCCTAAACAGGAAGGTTCGATAGGCTCGACCCGTTTTTCTGGCTATAGTTAAAAGTAATAAATATGTAACTTATGTATTTTTTCTTTCCAATAAAGTGTACATGAGATATAATTAGTAGAAATTTATTATAGAGAATTAGTAACATATATTTAATAAAGTGAAAATAGAAAAACCAACTCAAAGTTTTAAATAAAAAGGATTTGTTCCTTATAAAAAAGGACAGGAGGGGAAATACTAAATAGTAAAATTAAAAGATTTAACAAGGAGAACAAAAATATGCAAATACCAAATAAAAAAATTGAATGAAACTAAATATTTCAAGAATGGTTTTTTTTAACCTAATTTCTCTTCTCTTCTTTTTCCATCCATTGCCTTTCTTTTACCCCCTTCATGACCATTTGATCAAAGTTTAATAGTTCATATTTAATCTTTTATAAAAATACTATTACAATGGAGAGAAAGATGAGAAGGAAATGAAAAAAAATGATAGAAAAAGAAATATTAAATGTGAATCATTAAATTTTGATCCAATATTCATAATGGAGAAAAAGAACGGCAAGGAGAAGAAAATGAGAGAAATAAGATCCGATCTTTTCATGTTATATCCAACATATTATTCATACTATAATTAATATGGCTTAACTGGTTTCAACTCAAGATATGCAATTGATTCCTAAAATTCTTCAAAAGCATTGATAGGTTGGTTATGCATTCACAATAAAGTAGCAACACACATGTTATACAAATAGTAAAAGAAAAAGACAAACCCAATAAAAGCCTTATCCAATTTCTTTTCCAATAACACAAATATTGAGGCCCTTCTTGATGTATGCTCACAGACTACGCACATGATGCCTCCACCTTTAGTTAACTTGTCGATTTCAATGCAGACTTACGTCATTCAAAATATTTATAAATATTTTATACTTCGAAGCATATTAACCCTAACTTCTAGATTATACTCCGACATATATAATTATATATATAAATATATATCACAAATTATGTTTTAAGTATTAATACAAAAAATAAAAATACACGGACACGCTTGACTGTGACTTGTTTGTGAGAATCAACGAGATCGGTGACATTCCGGGTACCCATAACTCTTTCCGGGTCGGCCCACTTCTTAGCAAGTCTTCAAGGGATTTCCGCACAAACAGTCATTGTTAACAAAGGAGGAAGCTTCCAGGTGATCAAACGGAGACCCGACGGGTATGGACCCACACAGATGGTTGTGGCTCAGATCCAAGTGGCCGATATACTTGGCCGATGATAGCGAACTGGGTATCGGACCCTTCAAATTGTTGTAGGATAGATCCAACACCATAAAGTATGATTTTGACCCGAACACATTCGGTATTTGGCCTTCCAACCCGTTTCGGCTCAGGTTCAGGATACCCATACCCGAGTTACCCAGCAGATTTGGAGGGATTTGACCCGACAGAGAGTTACCGTCTAGATTTAGGGTCGAAAGAACCGGCATTGAACCGAGTTCGCTGTGTATTGAACCGCTCAGACGGTTCATCGACAAATCCAAGTCAGCGAGCCGGCTCATGGAAGTTATGGACGTCGGGATCGAACCGGTGAGTTGGTTTTTGTTCAGCAGCGCACGGCTGAGCATGCTGAGTTTGCCGAAATCGGAGGGAATTTCGCCGGTGAGCTGGTTGTTGCTGAGATCGAGGTGCATAAGTGAGGCGAGGTTGACAATGGAGGGCGGGATCCTACCTGAGATAGCATTGTCGGCCAGGTTCAACACAGTAAGCCGCTGCAAGTTTCCGATTCCGGCAGGAACCTCGCCGGAGATACGGTTGCCTATTAGGTCAAGGACGCGGAGAGAAGAGAGGGAGACAATGCAATCAGGAACCTCGCCGGAGATGGCCTTCCAGTCGGCGACGACAAGGTTGGTGAGGCGGTCGAGCTTGCAAATCTCCGGCGAGATGGTGCCGGTCATGTAGCCAGAGCGACCTGCTTTCTCAAAAATCGGGTCCTCCGACTCGCCACGGAGGTTGACGTCGGAGACGCGCGCGGTGGCAGGATCGCAACTGACGCCGTACCAGTTGAGACAGCAGTTAGTACCGGTCCATGACTTGAAGATGCCTAAGTAGGGTTCGGTGAGTGCGGCTTTGAAAGATAACAGAGCCGTCCGGTCAGACGGCGGGCAAGAGTGAACGGAGAAAGCAATGGCAAGAATCAGAGTTACCAAAAATAGAAAGGAACCCATTAGTGTCTCACTCTGTAGAAGAAAGCGAAGAGAGAGAAAGAGAGTATCTGTATGGTTTGCTCAGCGAAACGGTAGTGTGTGAGTGAAAATGAATATGTGAAGCAAGTGAAAGGATGCTTATAAGGAAGAGTGCATAACTTAGCATGCTTAGCATACGTATTTAGTGACGAAAATGCCCCTTGTAAATGCATATTATTACGATATAATTCAGCGCTTTATTGGAACTTCTGACATGCTACATTTTTTTCTTTATGAGGTTTATACTTTGAGCTTGTTTGGAATAGCGGTTAAAAATTTCATAAATGCTTATAAATTGTAATTTACGGAATACGAAGTAATTTTTACGGTCTATGAGGTAGTTTTTACGGTCTACGAGGTGCTTTTACGGTCTACGAGGTGCTTTCACAGTCTACGAGATAAATATGTGGAGGAGATTTATTTCGATTTACGTAAATCGGGCTTATATAATAAGCCCGATTCAAGATCGTTCTATCAAACAAGTACTTTATAGGAATAATAATGACACAATAATAATTGAAAAATTAAAGAGCGAAATTCTCAGATGAAATGGAAATGTTTACTTGTGAGTGCAACTGGCTAAAATATTTCGTTTTTTTTTTCGGATATGTAATTCACAATGCTCGTCTAATTCTATTTATAGGTTCGAAAAAAATATTTTTTTCCTTAGTTTAAATTTACTTAATTAAATTTATTCTTTTTTATCTTAATTATAAGGTAAAAAGAGAAAATTATTTTGGTACTATTAATAACTTACACTCTTCAATTTTTCATATAAATAGAGAAAAATTAGGAAGCTGTTAAATTATGAGGAAGTGTTTAAGATTTTAGTTTCTTTGATTCTAGTAAAGTATTTTTAAAATGACTTGTAAATAAGATTAGAGAAGTTGAAAAATTATTATATTTTAAGACGGAGATAATTATATTTAAGGTTTATGTAAAACACGTTTCAAGCGTATTATTATAGAGAAATATTTTTTTGTAATAAACATCTATATATAATATAAAATTTATGAGGAATAAACATGTGAGTTATTTTAAGTTTTATGTTGATACATTTATATAAGCATATAGTTAACAAGAACATTTTCTTGGAATTAGCAGAGCTAACAATTGAAAAAAGCCAAATTTGGTGTCATAATTAACAACACTGTTAAGTTGTAGAATAATGAGATTGAATATGAAGCTTTTGGCTGAAGGTAAAAAGGTAATATGCATGATTAACACACATGAAACCCGCAATTATATGAGAAATTAAAGTGCTTTTACACTTTTTTTTTTATCAACCCCTAATTAGCCACTTTGTGTGATGAGAGGATGTCTTCGAGTATCCTCACAGTTTAGATCTTTTGGATTCACTATGAGACTAATTTCAAGTTGGAGAATGCGGGTTGCACTGGACTTTATTCAGGGTTATCCCCCTCCTAACAAGAGCGCATCATCAGACTCAAATACACATTCTTTTCCGATAATACCGAATCACCTATCACTCGATACCAGCTCTTGTTGGTAAGTGTTTTTACACTTGTAAGGCAAAAGTAACACACAAAAATTAAATGTATGGATTTGTGGTTATAAATCAACTTTGTCTATAATTAATCACCGACACAAGATCATGGCCGTACCCCATCTTTTCACATGATGAACAAGCATTTCACATCCATTATGATTTTTGTTTTTTGGCCAAGCACCTCCATTATGATTTGCCTTGCTTTTGAATTTTTTAATTTTATATTAAATTTTGATTCAATATATACATTTTAAATTTAAAACCTTAACTCAGCATGTTTACATGATAAGGCTCCTGAATAACTATAAAGTGGATCTGACTTTTTGTTTTTCCCCTCTTGTTGCCGTCTTTCTCTCCTTTAACTATCATTATATTAAAATGTAATAGTCTATAATTAATATTTTTTTCAACCTTTCTTTTATTTTCTCTATTATAATAATATTTTTATAAAATATTAAATATAGACCATTAAATTTTAATTTAATGGTCATAAAAGAAAGAAAATGATAACATTAAACAAAAAAAGAAAAATAAAGAGAAGCTATGTCCAATAAAATACGGTAGGGATGTCTATGGACTGGACCGGACCGGGTTGGGCCTCAACTCGAGGTCTGGTCCTTATAGGACCTCGGGCTGGATAAGTCAGCCCGAGGTCTGATCTGGTCCAACACCAGCCCAAGCTCGGGCTGGACCAGATCGGTCCAGTGGACTGCCTGGACCAGTCCAGACAGTCCAGGACCTATTTTAATTTTGTTCTACCCCTTGTTTGGATTGATGCAGGGAGTTAGAGACAGTGGAAAAATGCATATTAATACTTATAATTAGGAAAAATATATCACAAAATATTAAAACTCATTCATAAATCCATAATAATCTCCAACAACATTGAACATGAATAAAAAACAACAACATTCAAGTTACTTTAATACAATCCATAACAATCAATTAAACACGTTAAATCTAATAAGTATAAAAAAATTATTTGAATTTTAAAGATTAAAAAAATAGTACAAGATATTTTTAAAAAAAAATCGAGTCGGACCGGACTAAACCGAAGGATCTGAACCCTTGACCCCAATGTCCGGTCCGGTCTGTTTAAAGTGTCTTAGACTGATTTTTTTATCTTCCAGACCGGGTCGGATCGGACCGGGTTAGACCGGACAACCCAAACCACCGGGTTTTTTGGACATCCCTAAAATATGGTATTAAAATTCCACTCAAGTCTATTGGTTAGCCAACAAGCTGAGAAACCAATTGAATTTTAGTGAAGCTATGTCCAGTAGAGTTTGGTATTAAAATTCTTAGTACGTATTGATTGGGTTGAATTTTATATTTCTATTTATTTTTTTTTCTCCTTCTTAAGTTTTAAACAATATCAATTGAATTTTAAAAACACAACAGCCAATCATATTTGTATTGTAATAACGATGTCTTAATTACATGAGGTTTACACATGAATACCCAATTTACTTGTGTATTAATACCTTTTTATTTAACTATTACTCTTTTCATTGTTATACGTAAATTTTAATATTATTTAAAGTATATTATTTTAATCATAATTAGCTTAATCCTGATTTAACTACCAATCCAGTCTTATTTTTAAGGCCATATCAGGAAAAAATTTGATACTTACTGTAAATTCACTTTCAGAGTAATAAAATTATAATTTTGCCTATATTAATCATAATAAAAGGTAAAGAGGAAAAAGAGGTGAAAAACAATCATTTATAAATAAAATCGAAATTAAAAATTTAGTCTATAATTATTGAACTAACTAACTCTCCTTAATAAAAAAAAATTATGTAATTTAAACTTATAAATTATTGACCACCTAACCAATACTTCGATCATTTCAATAATTGGTCTAGGTTTTATTTACCATGCTGCAAACAATACGCTAATAGTAGATAGTAGATGTTTTCGTTGGCCCAAAAAAAAAAAGGATAGTAGATATTTTCGAAGAAGAACTTGCCAAACAAAAGGTTAAAGATGAAAAGGGCATGAATTTGTAGTAAATTTAATATTTTCCGAAGAGATTTCAATAAATATTACTTCCTCCGTTATTTAATACAAGACAAATAAATTAAAAAATTAATTAAATTAGTTACTATAATATATATATTTTTAAAATATTTTAGTCATTTTTTTAATTCTCTCTTTTCCTTATCTCTTTGATTATTGTTGAAAGAATATCAGTAGAGATAAATTAAATAAATATTAAAAAATATAAAATAAATAAGTATTATATTTAAAATTAATATCAACATACTACTCAAATAAGACATATATTAAGAAAGAGGGTATTTAATGTTTAATTATTAGTCGTATGTTGAAAGTGAAATGTGAAAAAGAAACAGGAAAAAAATGTCTCCATTAAATCCTTTATCTATTTTTTTTTAACTTAATTTATTTATTATTAGACTGATTTTTAACGGTTGAGATTTTATGTTGGATTAAAAATATTATTGTTATATTAAATATTAAATGATAATATTATTTTTATATAATAAATATTAACTGTTAAAATTAAATTAAATAATAATAAATTAATTAAGTAAAGAGAAAAATTAGTGAAAATAATTTTATTTTAAAAAAAACATAGTCATGGAGGATATAATTAGAATAATTCATTCATACACGTTGAAATGTGTAATACTTTCTTGGAATAATAAAGATATCACAATCTGGTTTCAGTACAATATTGAATATTCTATTCATATAAGTGTTGCATGCAATAAAAGCCCTCCTATTGGCATTATTGTTTAACTATTTTATATTTTATATTGCACCCTTTTAAGACTATCTCATATCCATATTTATTATTTTCCTCACCTTTTAATTTTTTTTTAATTTTAATTTTGGTTTCACGTGATGTGGTTTACGACTTTATTACCATTTTTGTTTCACTGGTCACAGAAAACAATGATAAAAGTAGAATTGCTCAAAAGGATGTGTAAAGGAGCCATCTCTTATCTGCTTTCATTCTTTTAAGAATATAAATTACATTATAAAATCTTTTCAAAAGTTTGATATCCAAAAATCATTGAAGGCATGTCTGTTTAAAGTTAATTTATGTAAGACCTCATTTTTATCTGAATATTTTTATGTTCAAAACTTAGACCAAGTTTGGCAGTGGTAAATGATGTGAACAATTGAGCATTAATTTGGGTATTTTTTTTTTAGTATTTACTATGCATGTTTAAACAATATAGCCGACACTAACTTTTCCCATGAAAAGGAAAATTAACTATTAAAAATTTTATTAATTAAAAAGACATGATAAATTTTTATACACATAAAATATTGGTACTCTAAAAATTTTATACGCAGAGTACTAGTATTTTGAGTTAGATCATTCATCATTCCCAACAATAAAATCTTTAATAGGATTGAAAAACACATATAATCATGACAATTTGAATCATGAAAGAAATAATATTAAGATATATATAAATAAATTCAAAAAGAAAGAAAAAATTTATATATAAAAATAAATTGAATAAAGTTTAGTCTACAATATAAATCATTGGAAAAGTAACTAATGCTTATTTATCAATTTTGCCATTATAATTAATACTTAAATATAATTTATTTTATTTTTCTCCATTCTTAAAAAACTCATTTGATATGGATATAGTTAGAAAAAAGATTAATTTAATACATATTTAATGAGTTAGCTACTTTTTTTTCTATAGTGAACCGTTGAAGTATCTTATACTGTGAAGTATATTCTACTACAAGGGAGCCAGAAAAAATTTGATAACAAAGTTACCATTATGTTGTTTCCATTATTAGTAGTATTAATACTAATAGTACTAATACTACTTACCATTATGGTGCTTCCATAATTACTGTCGCTGATATTGCTACTGCTACTTGGCCAGAAGTTTCCATTATGTATTGTTGTTAAAATATTTTTTTTATCATCGAATTTTTTTAAAAAAATTTACTCATATGTACGGCTTGGGGAAAAAATCCAGTGAAATTCTATAAACTTCATAAAGTATAAAAATTGTGACATGTTTATAATGATTATTTTTCCGACATGGTGTATTTATATACATGTGATAACATCCAAGGTATGGGTCCTACCTTTTAATCCATTCATTACTCGGGAATTGGCCGTAAGTGGGCCTATCTCGAACATTTCCTCCTACATAATTCTTAACTTTCATTTGAAAAAGTCGGTTACTATTAAAAATATGAGGAAAAATTTTAAATAAATACTATTTAAATTTTGAAAACCTTAAAAAAATTTGTTAGCATATGAAAATGGTAAATGAGTCTTAAGGGACTATTTGAATCTTTAAAATGTTGTGATTTTACTAAAATGCCACCTTATTGTTAATATTAAAGTTGTCATTGTCTTTATTCAATTTGTCAATGACGCTTGATAGGGTTTAAGAAACTCAAGTAGTCAATCACATTACTAAACTTGTCAATCTCATTACTTAACTTGTCCATGGAGCTCCTACTGCCGGTGCTGGAGCTCCAGTTGCTGGCCGCCGGAGTCCCACCAGCGGGGTGATGCCAACTGCTAAAGCTCCGGAACCAACAAGGGTTTTTTTATTAAAAAAAAAACTTGAGGGCCATTTTGGTAAAAGCACAACATTTCAAAACTCATATGAGTCACTTAAGATCTATTTGTCATTTCCATGTGTTAACATACTTTTCTAAATTTTTCAAATTCAAATAGTATTTATTTAGAATTTTCTCAAAATAAAATTATAAATAATTGTAATAAAGCTGTCATGTATAGTTATTTTTCATAAAAATAAAAGGAGAGATTTAGCAGCTCGAAAAACTAGTCAACTAGGTGAAAAATAAGGGCAAAGATTTAAATTTCCCCTTTAAATGGTTATGATTTAATATTATATAAAATTATTAATAAAATGATAAATTATGAAAATAAATAAATAAATTCAAACTACTAAATTTTATCCATAATAGTTTAGAATTATAATGAAGAACTATTTTTTTAAAAAAATTTCTATACAAATTTAAATCTAGACTACTCTTATTTTGATATAAGGGTTGAGATGACTGAGATGAGAAGTGAATGGAAAGGGAAGTAGAGACACCTTTTACCCAAATATAACATTTTCATCACCTTATGATCTTCACCAACCTAGATGAAGTGAAACAATTAATAAGTTTCTTTTTAAAAAATATATAATAAAAAAATATAAATAGTACCAAAATCTTTTTTCTTCTATTCTAACTCTTTTCTTCAAAAAAAAAAAAAGGCACCCTCAATCAATAATTTTATAGATTTTCTAGAATTAGAGTGTTTCAATTGCTAATGACAATGTCTTATTTGAGGCCTATGAATATGGTATTGGCTTGGTTCAAATTCTTATTTAGACTAGCGGGTAATATCACATATCATATGATTGATAATACAACAATGACTTTATAGCCCAATAGCATAAATACTACTTTAAAGGGACTGTTTGGTAAGAGGGAAATAGAGAGGAGGGAAAAATTTTATGAGTTAGATTTTAAAAAATTAGAGAAGTGGAGTTATAAAATTTTAATAAAGATAAGATGTAAAACAAAAAGGTAAGAAAAATTAACTAAAAGCTTCTAACCCAACTTCTTCAATTTTTTTAAATCAAAGTCATAAAAATTTTCCCTCCCCTCCCCTCCCTTCCCCTCCAAATCCCTCATACCAAACAACCCGTAAAAGTGGAAGGTTAGGATTTTAATCCCACTTCATTAACTTAATACCTCAAGCCATTAACTTCTACTCATTTAATTTTATTTTTTTAAAAAAATCGGTGACAAATAAGAATTTTTTTTTTTGGACAAATAAGAATTAGCCGTTCTCTTCTAACTAATTTTCTTTCTTTATATTGATTATCATAGAGGCAATTCTAAGTTCATAATTTGGAGAATCCCAGTTAAGAAGAACTAAAAGAGAATCAAAAGCCTTTTAGCAAACAGATTCATAAAGTTCCATAAAGGGGTGAATACATAAAGCACACCATTTCAACACCAAAACCAACAGCATAAAGGTACAACTCATTAGTAAAACTCTGAGTTCATTACCAGAAAGATGAGATTGAAGGATATGAAATGTGAAGAACCAAAAGGAAAGAAAGCTATGGAGGACAAAAGATGAATGGTCCTCACAAAGCAACTCAAAAAGTGCACATGACATGAGGCTGAATCCTCAAGTTTTGGACATTAGCATAAAGGTCCTCACGTGAAAGCATCATATTCCTATCATTGTGAGGAGGAAGGAATAAACTAATTATTGCTTGTGAAGCACAACGTACAACTTGTGGTCACTTTGGCTGTGCTACACATTAATCAATAAGCCTATCCAACCCCCATCAGTACATCAATCAGAGTGTGTGTGTGTAAAAAATACAATCTACACCAAATCACAATAATTTACCGGGTTAAACCCACTCCAAGTCCTTATACTTCTAATGAGTTTTAGTTTTTGTTCCAACACATAAGCCACATCAGTCCTAGCTAGCAATACACATCAACGTACTTAAGGGTGTTAATACCACATCATCAAAGTTAATACCATTAAGCTTGGATCCCAATCCTTATGAAACTTCAAGGACCAACATTTTGGACAGTGTAAAGTATAGGGATGAAAAAGTAAAAACAATGAAAAGAAAGTATAACAACAAAAACTAAAACTCGTTAAAAGCATAAGAACCTAGGGTGGGTTTAACCCTAATTTATATCTCTTGACGTGTCTGCATCCTCAAAATTTCCTTTTTCCTTTCAATTTTTCTTCCATTCTGTGTGCCAAATGAACTCCAAGCTGGAGGCACACTTCAACCTGGTCCCAATAATGATCCACTCATGACACTTAAGATTTAGACCCAGCCAAAGATAAGAAGTAACATGCTACACTCAAAAGTTGTCTCAAATAAACATATAGACATATAACAAGTAAACCCCACTAAAAAAACATGACCAACAACAGACTTGGGTCTCCTTATATTTAATAGTTTTTTGCATCTGAAAGAATGAAATACACCTGGTTAAGATGTGATATAATCTGTAGTAATTTCACTTTTTCAACCAAAAATGTCTTCAGTGATAAATGATTCTTCTGTATCAGTACTTATTACAGAAGGTGTTTGAAGTTGCTCGTAGTTCAATTGTCTGGAAGCTTCATATAATGCTATGCCAACACTTACAGAAAGATTCAAACATCTAACATAAGTTTCAACTATTGGGATTCGGATAGTACCACCACCACAAGGTTCAGAATTGCACTCTTGCAGGGCTTCAGCAGGCAAGCCACCCGCCTCGGAACCAAATAAAAGATAATCCCCTTTTCTGTAAGAAAAATCCTGCAAGGTAAAGCAATATTAGATATCAGTAAATTATAAAAATTCTTACTTTTTTTTTTTTGAAATTATACCAACCACCATTTTATTTTCAAAATTAATACACGCTTTTTGTCAGACAAAAAGAAAATGAGATGGACCACTCCAAAGATTTGCAAACATTACGCAAATTTATCTTATATTTTTTGAAACTCGCATGAATCTCCAGGAACAGGAAAAATCAAATTATCAAGGGAGGTTTGCGCATATTTTGGAAGTAAAGAAGTTTCTGCATTTTTTGATCTTTCTAGGAAGGTTTGTGTCATGTACTTGCTGTTTTTGGGACCTTTGTATTGATTTAGAGAGAATAGGGAGGTATGTATAATTTTGGCAAAATTTAGAAGAGGTTTGAATTTATTTTGAAAATAGAGATGTTAATAGAATTTCATGTGTGTAATTTACTCTTAAAAACTATTATAGACTTCAGTTTAAACTTTTAACTGAATTTGTGCTTCATATAGTGCAAAAGCGAAAGCCACTATAGCCAAATAGTTACAAGTTTTGTCCTCGTTGGCTTAGTTCTTTGTCCTCACGGTAGTATTAGTATACCAGCATTTATTCATTATTTTCCCCTTTCTCACGAGTCATAGACTTACATATATATCTATATATACGGAACTGTGCATATTATAGGATCCAAAATCTGTGGCATAGTTTCAGAATTTCTTTCTTCAGTCAACTTGCTATCTCCCTTGAGTTATAGTGCATCAGATGAAAGACAGTGAATCTATTTTTATTGAAAAACAGGTTCAAAAGAAAGTGAATGGTTTAGACCATTAGAGATTTCAACAAAACCATTATAAAACTAAAGAGAGCAGAGACAAATTTTTCAATGCTGAAAGAATGAAAGTGAGAAATATCATCGCCAGAGGAAGTAACTTATCAAAAGAACTGGCAACTCACCGAGTGAACTTTTGTTCCCTTCTTTGTAAATGCTAGCAGCCGCTTTTCACCCTCCTGCACCAAACAATGGTGACATGTGGAATCAGAGGAAGACTATATAATCAATACCTTTTGATCAGAGTGACAATGACCTCAGTTCCCCTTATATTAAGTTTCATATTCAAGACTTATAAAAGGTGCACGAGCCTCTCACCAGGTAGAGTCTAGGAAGAGGCAAACATAATTGTACGCAATCTTAAACACCCCCCGGGGCACCCAGAAATTAAAAAAAAAAAAAAAAAAAGCAGATAGACTGTTTCCAGAATTTGAACCTTTGACCTCAAAGTCACAAGGCAACAACCTTACTGTTGCACCAAAGCTCATCATATTCAAGACTTTGTGAAAGAAGAAAATAGGTGGTGGAGAGCTTTGTCCCCAGTGGAGTTCAGCCAGCTTGACTCAAATTAAGTAAGGTCTAATGTGGTTTATGGAAACTACGGTATTCGATCCAAAAGGAAACAATGCAATAAAGGTCAGCGGAAGTTACTTTGGGAATGATATATACCTGCTGCATGAAATAATCGTGAAAATCCGCCCATGAATCATGAATTTTAACAACTACATATCTGCAATTTTGCATTAATACTGGAAAACAAATATAGAGCAGAAAAAACAAACAAGTGTATGTTACCCAAAAGAGGGAGGTAAAATGCAACCATGTTGATATCAGATCATATTTAATTTCCAGATTTTCCAAAAGTAAACAATCCTACCTTGTGAAAACAAAACTCAGAGGAGATAAAGGGGCATTCAGTAGAATGTGAGAGCTTGAGTTTCACTCCCTCTACTCCTAAATATAAAACCCAGATGACTTTTTTTGGAGAGATTAAGAAAGTTAAAGAAGTTATTTAATCATATCATATATTGTGTATGATCAGATTATATCAAGGTTCTGAAACCTAGACCGGGCACTGAACCGGTCAAGGTATTGAGTTAAGGGTCAGTAGGTTAGATTGGAGTCAAATAGGAGTTATAACAGGGCCAAATTGAAGATTTTAGACTTATAAATATGAAATTCTACAGGGAAAAAAAAAATACCGGACCGGACCAGTTTACCAGCCGGTCAACCGGTTTCCAGTCTGGATTCTATAACAATGGATTAAATGTTAGTTTATAAGTCAGGCAAATTAGTTTTGATCTGGAAATTAGTTTGGAGAAAAACAATAAATATAAATATTTTTAAGTAATTTAATTAGCTTCCTTAATCTCTCCAAAAAATGTCAACTGAATCTTATATTTAAGACTGGAGGTAGTATATAATATATAGTGAATTATTAGATATTGATCTCCTTTAAAATAACAAGAGATGAGCACTCATAGATTAGAGGATTTCGTGGAAGAAATCTACAAACACATGTACATGGATACGGCCAGTAATCCAGTCCTGCTCGCTTTAATTTATTGCTATCTACTTTGAATGCCATTGGCTGAAATGATAGAGTAATACCACCACTATCAGTAGCAAATTATGATGGAATAAAATGTGAAAGAATACAATTTCAATGTCGGATGAAAAGCGGTGAGGTTTAGAGAAGAAATATTCACCCCAACCAAGTGTAATCCAACAGCTGATGCCGCACATGTTCTAGCAATGGCACCAGTGTTTCCTGGAATCTGCCGGAGTCAGACAGAAAATCAGAGACCTTCAGAAATTAAGATTGTCTGTGACTTGAAACAGAACATGGTATAAAAATGACTGTTAATGAACAAAATGTTATCAAATATATTGCTTTGCAGTCTGTAAAATTAGGGTATCCTTACTTTTTTTTTTCTTTTTTTTTTTTTAAAAAAAAAGTTTACAGGTGCCAAATTTCTATGCCGAGGTAAACTTCAACTTTTTGGAGGGTATATAAACTTTAAGTTCACTTGATTCTATATGCAGGAGCAATTCAAATAAGATTAATACTTAAAGAAACAACTTTGCATTTAAACTCATGGTAGTTACAATAACCAGTCTTAACTTAGCTTCCTTTTCATTTCTTCTGACGATTCTGACATTAGTGTCAGCAGACAAATGAAATATTTATGAAGGAATTAACAAATAGATAATGGGGACAATTATTTAGGTCCAGTTAAAACAAGCTTTACCAGCATGGAAGTTGAAAGGTTTCAGAAACAAGTTATCCACAATCAAGTTATCATCTGCAGAATCACATTATATTCTACTACGGAGTGAAGAAGCATAGACCATAAATTATCTCAATTTATTGCCAACTTTGATATTAGTCTAATAAATAAGAAGAAAGAACATCATTTATCCAATAGTAAGCTCTTCCTTCTTTTTATAGTGCGTAATACTCCCTAACTTCATCATTTTAGTCTTTAGAGTTTTAATCCTTGCTACAAAATTCTTGTATAAACATAAAATTAGAAATATGCAATTCATCAGTAGAAGCCAACAAGTTCACAAATGGCAATTTGTTTATTAGAACTTGGCATTCAACCAGCTCATTTGCAAGTCCTACTAGTCATATCAAATTCCCACGCAAATCTTCTGGTATTACATATGCGATAAGATTTCTGAATAAAATTGTGGACAACACAATCCAATATGGCTCACAAGTAAGCAGCGAGGAATTTAAATATCCCAATTTCATATATCCCATGAAACAAAAGTTATTCATTCATTTTGCATGTAAGTAACCACGCCTCCACAAAACTAACAATGGGAAATAAATGCACAATCTGAACATACAAATATATAATTCTTAATGCAACATCAAAATAGAGGCATACCATATGTGTAAGAGAAAACAAAAAATCTCAACTTTAACTAAACCATACCTGGGGAGACACCAGCACAACCTGAAGAATCTTGGGACGTGACGCCTCATTCACTGCCTCGCCGGTCCCACGAGGCAAAGTGCCCTCTTGACTTATTTCATCTTCCCCATCTGTAAAAACAACACAGAAATCGAACTTGTTAGGATTACACATGGCGCGATTTTACCTATAAACGAAGACCCTAAAATGTGAGTGTACAAAAGATGTAAGAAAAAGAGGGGAAATTACTGAGAGTGCAAAGGGGAGAGATTCGATGAGAGGTGAGGTAAAGATGGACAGTGTATTTGAGCTGAACTAAATTGAAGGGACGAAAGAGAGAAGCTCTTGATCGAAAATATAAGTTGGTTGCCATTGTGTAGGGATTTGAGCCCAGTAGAGTCCATCAATGAGGACTTCCCTTGTCCTATTGTTCGCTCTCTAGCATCCAAATCTCCATTGCTTTGTGATGCCAATTGGTGTTCGCACGAGTTTGAGGGGAGAAAATATTTTTAAAATTTTTTTAAAAAAAATACTTCAAAATATCTAAATCTCATATCAATTTTGTTTCAATAATATTTTAGGTATGAACTACATTTAATTAGCAACTGACAACTTATTTTAATAAAAAATCATTGATTTAAGATTTTCAAATTTTTAATGTATTTTTTTATTTTCCCTATATATTTTTTTTGGCTTGCCCAGAAAAATAAAATGGTTTATTGTTACTCACCTTAAATTTATACTGATGTGCAATACAATAATCTTATTAATGCCCCGTTTAGTATCATAGAAAAGTTTTTTTTATAGAAGTGGAAGTGGAATTGTAATTGGAATTGGGGTGGAACTAGAGGTGGAATTGTGTTTTGAAATATGTTTGGTAGGATTGTGGGAGTGAGATAAATTTTTTAATTAAAATATATATTTTTATAGTATGAAAATACCAAAATACCCATGTTGAGAAAAAAAATCACCTTCCTAGCAAAGCCACAACCAAAATCGCAGACCTCCTCCTCCTCCTCCTCCTCCTCCATTAATGGTGGCCATTAACACCGGACAATGGCATTTGTTGTAAACCAAAAACAGAAGAACAATCTAGAACAAGAACAGAAATCCAGAACAAGAACAGAGAACAGAAAGTGAAATCTAACCAAAAACCCAAAACGATAGTTTGCATTTGTTGTAAACCAAAAAAAAAAGAACAATCCAGAACGAGAACAGAAATCTAGAACAAGAACAGAAATCGAAATATAAACCAAAAATCAAGAACGATCATTTGTAAACCAAAAACAGAAGAACAATCCAGAATGAGAACAGAAATCAAAATCTAAACCAAAAACCTAGATGCTAGAGGGAAATTGTAATCTCAATCGGATGAACAAAAATCGTTTGCACTTGGCTAAGTTGCATTTGTTGTTGAAGGAAGACGACGACAAAGTCACGTTTGTTGCCGGAGGGAGACAACGACAGAGTCACGTTTGTTGCCAGAGGGAGATGACGATCGATTCGCGTTCATTGCCAGAGGAAGATGAGTGCAGAGTCATGTTCACTATTGGGAGGTGGAGTTATGTTCGACTGTTCGCCGTCGAGGAATGACTTGGGGTTGTAGATTTGGGTACTACTCAAGCGGCCGCACAAAGTAGTGATGAGGATGGAGATGAGAGGTTAAAGGGGGAAGGGGACATGAAGCTTGAAGAAGACGGAGGACCAGCTTCATCAGCGCCATCACCATTGCGATAGAACATCATGGGGCCGGTGGAGGGAAGAAGAATGGATAAAAAGACAGTTAGGGAAAATAGACCCAATGAAGTGAAAGTGAAACCCACTTTCATGGGTTGAGTGATAAAAGTGACTTCAATCATGAACCCAATTCCATGGTACCAAACACTCTAAAGGTTAAATTTCACTTCCACTTCTACTTCTCTCTTTCCAATTTCATGCAGCCAAACAGGACATAAAAGACATATTTTTATGAACAAATTAAATTTGTGAGATTTCAAAATCCCAATTTTTGACCAATGATGGCTTAAGTAAGTAGTCAAAGTAAGATGTGAATTCGGCTTTGTTTGTGAAGCATGTTCAATACTTGCCCTAAAACTGCACAAGGCCCAATTAATCTTTCAAACAAAGCAATACCTTGAACTAGATTGCCGGTAATAAAAGGATATATGTTTTAATAAAAAAATAGGCTTTATGGTTTTGATCATGTTATTTTTTCTTTCCATTGTATGTTTTGTAAAAAATGGAGCTATCCTCTCTGATAAGCTGTGCACATTTCATTATTAAAAGTGGCCCTAGAGTAAAGAAAGTTGCTGACAAAGGAGCAAGTTTTGTGGCCAACATTAACACCCTGCTACATTAATGTTTTGCTCATGATTTTGAAGTTTTGATTCTGTGTCAAAGTATGTTTGTCAGGACTAACTTGTTGGTTCGTATAAGAAAAGATTCTTACATAGTCAACAGAATAACAGGAATCTCATAATGGGTGGTCACATAGACCACTCCCCCATTTTCAAAACAAATTTTTATTGAAAAACATAAAAAACTTGTTTGATAATTAATCTTCAGCTAAACGTTTTGCAAAGCAAAAAAAAAAAATAGTAATATGTTTTTTAAAAACATAAATTTTATATGTTTTCTTTTTGCTTGTTTTGTAAAATCAGGGTAAAAAAGTGGAAGGTAACTCTATATTCTTTTAACTGTTTGAGGGCTTGAGCTTTCACCTCATAATTTGAACTTACTGAAGCTTCACTCTCCAATTTTAGCCTACTCATCATCTCCACTCTCCAATCTGTCATTGTCCGTTGTCTCCTTAAATATGATTCTTTAGAACAATAATTTCAAACAAGTTTTATATTCTTTTCTCAAATATGATTGCTAAGAACAATTATCCTTAAATATGATCTCATTTTTTTTCGAGAATTTTCACAATTTCACACAAGTTGAGAATCCCAAATCAAAGCACGAAATTTGAATTCAAGAAAATTTCGGGTTCAAAATTGAAAATTCTAAATAAATAATTTTCTACTAAAATGAGTTGTGATTTACTACTTAAGTTTAATCAATACCTAAATTATTACCTAAAATAAAACTGATTTGAGATTTTGATATTTTGAAGTTATTTTTGTAGAATTTTCGCAAAATGAAAGGGTTTTTCCCTTGACCAGAAATATTACTCACTTTAAATTTATAGCATTATTTTATATTTTCAAGATTTATGCCAATGTGTAATACTTATAATAAGTCATACTTTCATGAATAAATCAAATTTGTGAGGTTTCAAAATCCCAATTTTTCACCAATGATTTTTCTGGCTTAAATAAGTATTCTTTTGGTACAAAACTATGGATTAAAAGTAACTGTGAATTGGTGGCTGGTAAATGAGAGCCAGGAGAATAAGAGAACCCAAATCCTGTGAATTAGTAGTGTTTATATATATATATAATCCACTGCATATCCGATGCTACTAACAATTGATTTGTGGGAATTAGACCCACAATGAGGATAACATCATTATTAGGCTAGTCCCTCACAATATAATAAATCAATACTCAAATCTTTATTATGAGAGATGCCTATATTTAATATCTGACAGTGTTTTAAATATGATTGTTTCTAATAAAAAAATACTTATACTTAACCAAAAAAAAATTTCGTAACTGCGTGCTCAAGATGTGAATATACGAAACCACCAGTTAAGAGGAACAACTCACAGACCGTTGATGTCAAACATTTGGGGGGGTATTTGGGCCTTGTCGGGGAAGAATGTTCAGAACTCCGCCGAAGTAGGCTTTATGGTTTTGACATGTTATCTACTTTCATAAGCTGCACATTTCATTATTAATGGACCCCACAGTGAAGAAAGAAGAAGGCTAGCAAGTTTTGTCGCCAACAGTAACACGCTGTTACATTGATGTTTTGCTTATGATGATTTTGGAGTTTTGATTTCCATGTCAATGTTTGTCGATTTACTTGTAGGTTCTTATAAGAAAAGATTCTTACAGAGTCAACACAATAACAGGAATCTCATCATGGTTGGTCACGGAGGCCACTTCCCATTTTCAAAACAAATTTTCATTTTAAAAAAAATAAAAAAAAAACTTATTTGATAATTAATTTTCAGTTAAATGTTTAGGAAAAAAACTAGTACTTTTTTTTTATAAAAAAAACAATAACTTTTAGGGAAAGTTCCAATAAAATACCAAATGAACTTCATTAACTCAAAGAAGTCCATTATAACTTAGAAAAGATAAATAAGGCCTTTAGGGGGAATCTGGGTTTTTGAAGTTTAGGTCAAAAGTTTAAAATGCCGTTGAGAGTAAATAAGACAAATACACAACTGAACCCGTTCTCCTTTGTGCGAGGCTGTGTGTTCCTTTGGCAACCCACTCACCGTCGGTCCTCCTGTTCATCGGCCGTCCTCCGCCTGTTCGTCGCCCGTCCGTTGCCGTGCGTAAGTAAGCCCATAAAAGTAGGTGTGTCTTTCTTAGAATCAATTGACCCAATTAGCGAATATGTTTACAACCATTGAAAATATTGAATTTCCGGTCAAAAGCAGTCATTTTTAGGCTTGATAGCACAAGAACGATCCATCCATCTCCCTCCGCTGTGAATGTATAGGCTGAAGGAATAGGATCTAGTCTCTTTAAATCGGCAGGAAGTAAGATTGATAATGGGAATAACAAAGTCTCTAATGGAAATGACAAAGTTTCTTTAAATCTTATTCATTCGTGTTGGCCAAAAGATGTGGACTCTCATATATCAGTTACCAGAAATAACAAAGTCTATAATGTAAATAACAAAGTCTTTAACGAAAATAACAAGATTGATAATGGGAATAACAAGAAATGACACAAGTCTAATTCATTTGTGTTGGCACAAATATGTGGACTCGTACAAATTAATTAATAGGAATAACAAGTTCTTTAATGTAAATAACAAAGTTTTTAATGGAAATAATAAGATTGATAATGGAAATAACAAGAAAGGACACATGTCTGATTCATTTGTGTTGGCACAAATATGTGGACTCGTACAAATTAATTAATAGGAATAACAAGTTTTTTGATGTAAATAACAAAGTCTTTAATGGAAATAACAAGATTGATAATGGGAATAACAATAAAAAAACACAGGTATGATTCATTCGTGTTGGCCAAAAGATGTGGACTCTCATATATCAGTTACCAAAAATAACAAAGTCTGTAATGTAAATAACAAAGTCTTTAATGGAAATAATAAGATTGATAATGAAAATAACAAGAAAGAATACAGATCTGATTCATTTGTGTTGACCCAAATATGTGGACTCGTACAAATTAATTAATAGAAATAACAAGTTTTTTAATGTAAATAACAAAGTCTTTAATGGAAATAACAAGATTGATAATGGGAATAACAAGAAAAGACACAGGTCTGATTCATTTGTGTTGGCCCAAATATGTTGACTCTCATATATCAATTACCAGAAATAACAAAGTTTGTAATATAAATAACAAAGTCTTTAATGGAAATAACGAGATTCATAATGAGAATAAAAACAAAGAACACAGGTGTTCATACAGTTGTGTTTTCCAAAGAGGTGGACTATCACAAATTCATTAATGGAAATAACAAAGTTTTTAAAGGAAATAACAAAATTCATAATGGGAATAACAACAAAGAATACAGGTCTGATTCAGTTGTGTTGCTCGAAAGAGGTGCACTTCTTGTCATTCCCATTATAAATCTTGTCAAACCTATTAACATTTTTATTATTTCTATTACCGAATTTGTCAGATACCACCCATCATGGCCATACCTTCAACATAATTTATCAGTATGTCATTCTGCATTTGTCATTTCTAATTACAATATACATTGCTTAAATATAAACTCCAAAAAAACTTACATTGTTACCAACGAATTGAGCTAAGAAGTTTTTCATAAACTGATTGATGTAATAGATTCAAATGCAAAAACAAATCACAATGACATATATACAATTTTCAAAATCAAACATCAGCACCAAATAGAATGAGAGGGCAAGGCGACGAAAGCTGAGAAAGAGAAGGAGAAGGGAGAATCGGAGAAGTCAAGAATGAGAACTCTAGAACGCCACCTACGGATGCCGAGAACGAGAGGGAGAATGGAGAATCGGAGAATGGCTGACAGTTGATAATCTTGAGATAAGAGTTTCGATTGTATGAGTAATGGAAATGAGATGGAGATCTAGAGAACATGGAAGGGAGTGGATGAAGTATTATTCATCATCTTCTCTAATGGAATTTGACGAAGAGGCAAAGAAGAGAAGAGAGAAGGAAGAGAAAGAGGAGGGTATTTTAGTAAAAACATTAAATTTTGAAATCCCAGATTCCTACTAGAGGACTTCTCTGTCATTTATAAGTTTTAACAGACTTTTTTGGGTTTGATAAGTTTATTTGGTATTTTACTGGAATTTTTCCTAACTTTTATATGTTTTCTTATTTTTGTTATGTGAAATTGGGTAAAAATGGAACATAACTCTATTTTCATTTAGCTATTTATTGATAATTATTTTTGTTATTCTAAGAACAAAAAAATTTAAGAACAGAATCAATCTCAAACAAGGTCATAGTTACTTTCTCTTAAAAACATTCTGAAGGTTTTATTTGTTTTGTCATTGAGTGAGAACATGATGAACTCTGTACTTTTTAAATTTAAGCAGTTTCCCTTCAGAATTCCAAAAGGAAATTAAGCTGCGTGTGGATGTCAAAGTAAATATTTTCATCTATATATGAATTTTATTTGTAATTGGATTAAGCTTGTAATTAATATCTTCAGCTTTTTTTTTTTTGGACTGAATCTTCATCTTTAGTTGTTGTGATCTTTTTAAAAAAAAATTCTAAAATTTGATGCACCAAATCAATGAGATATTTTTCTTAATGTAGTGGCTAAATAAAAAACTTTAAATAATAAAAAAATAGAAGATGTGATAGTCTGAACAAGTTATATAAACCAAATCAAAATGCTTTTTGGGGAACAAACTGAGAAAAGTAGCAAATATTTGCCTAATCATGAGGCATATCCTGCTCAGTATAATAATGCTAAATAAAATGGTACAATTTGATTATCTTAATTTGTAACCACTTTTGTAACCAAAAAGGATCCAAATTGTTGAGATTAAACCCTAATTAATTATTATTTAAAGTGCCTAGTAACACAGCATGATCTTCAGTGAAGTTGTAAACTATTGTGCTTCCATCACACTATACTTCAGTTTGAATGAATATTGGGAGACAGTGAGACATCATTAAGATTTAAGCATTAATTATTGGCTTATTTGTTTATGTAAGCATGCAATATATATGTGTTTATTACCCCCACTTGCATCACAACTTTTCTGATTTTTTTTGTTATATATGCTCAATCAACATTAAATAAATGCACTACTTTATGCTTATTAGGTTATTTTCTGGTAAACAAAATACTTTTGATTTTTAAAAAAAAATTAAATCAAGGTTTTCTCCTTAGACTTAGAGGGTAAATGATTCTCACATTTCTCAACAAGTGCACATCTCAAGATTTAAACTTGTGTTCTCCCTTTTATGAGATGAAGCCTCTTACCACATTAATTAATAGATTATTGGTTGCTTTTGATTATTTTAATCTCTAAGAAGAACAACTCAGAATAAATAACTTATACTAACTAATTTTATTAGTGATTAAACCTTCATTATCAATATATAGCATGCAAGAAAAAAAATCTGACATTCGAAATATTATGTGGATATAGTCAAGTCAACATCTTAAAAAAGAGACTGATTATTGAACCAAGTTGCTTTAATTGTCTCCAAAATTAATTTTGAAAAATTTTACAATATTTTTAATGTTTTTTAAAATAATAAATTACTTTAAAAAAATGTATATCTTTTACTACTTTAAAAGTTACTTCGAGCAGCTCCTGAAAAAAATTGAATTAAATATGCGAAAGCAAAAAAAAAAAATTAAATTAAAGATGCAATAAATAAGAGAGAATATTCGTAAAAAAAAATATGAAGATGCACATAGAGATATTATACTATAATTTAAAATCATTAGATAATAAATGAAGATATCATAAAAATGTAAAAAAAAAAAACATAATAATAAATTATATTTTTTTACGATTGAAGTCAAATGTAACACAATTTCTATTTTCTTATAGATTTTTAAACTATGTAAAATAATGTATTTATAAAATTTAAACAAACCAATCCTAAAAGTTTAGGTTATAGATAATGATGGTATGATGTGAGTGAAGTTTGTGATAATATCAAAAATTTGGTGCCTAACTAACTCTGTAGGGAGGGTTAAGAAAATTGTGTGCATAGTGTTGAATTGAGTCAAGATTCTAATTATCACACCATCCAAATCAATTCTCACATTCCTAACTCCACTAATTGATTCCATCACTACCGTAGTACCATATTTCAAATATCAAATCTAGTCATTTCAATTATAATTAATTATAATAATAAAATTTTCACAACTGCTTATTTAAAATAAGTAATTGTAGTCTTTAAAAGTAGCTTTTTCAATTATGATTTACAGTATATTAGGTAAATATATTAGAGAAGTGTTGTCTTGATTTACATATATAAGTACTTACAAGCTCTTCAAAAGCTTTCCCAAATACACATAAATCTAGTAAAATTGAATCCAAAGATTCAAACCTTAGAAGAGGTTATAAATTTTAAAAAATTTTAAGAAAATAATAAGTCTTGAAAATTGGGACAACAACCATTTTTTAGGTTACATCAAAATGATTGAATCTTAATCACTGATCACACTGACCACATGATCTAAGACAGCTTCAAGTGGCTTTGACAATAACTTTAATTTCACATGTTATTCACGAGTTCATGAGGATGTGAATGAGATTATTTTCCCTAACAATTATAATCTAATAGCATTGGATTATTAGACATTATTTGTACTCCTTTCAATCCTATATACTCACATATATAAAGTGTTAGTGTTCCTTTTTATAAAGTATTTAATAGTTTTATAAAGGGTTAATTTTTTTCAATAAATGCTCATATTTAATATATGCAGTGAGAGTAAAAATTTGTATGATGTTTGATCTAACATCTAATGTAAGAGCTTCTCAACTAATTTGGATGGATTAATTAAGCAATAAAATAAACTAATTAAATAAAATAAATTAGACATGATCTCCCTAAAATATCCTATATAATATTAGATTATTTATCAATTTATAAGTTAAGTTAATAAGTTTGAAAAATAATAATAACTAGAGGAGATAAAATGGATTAAAATTTTATATTTATAATCAAATTTAATCCTTCAATTAATTTTCATATTAGACATAGGAGATAATACTAAAAATCATTTTAATTTCATGAAAAGTTAAACGTTTTTAATAAATTAAAACAGTTGGAGAAGAATGCACGTCAGCATTGAGCATGCTTATCTTCCACTTCATCATGTTTCTTGAAACGGCAGAAAGTGGAAACCCTATCACTTCCAAATTCTATATCCAATTTGTGTGGTTGTAATTCAACTGTTCAGATTCACTTTTCATATTTTTTTTTTTTAAAATTTTTTTATCAGTGAAAATCCCACTATTTGGTGGCTGTGTCCTCTTTCATATCAAATAAAAAGTTACTTCATTTTGTTTTATCCTAATTCTCATGCTTTTTTTAAAAAAAATTTGTCCTTTTGTACTTAATTTTTGGGACCATCAATCATGTCTTTCAATTTTTTTAATTTTATTTTAAAGAGCACTTATATTATTTAATTCCTGTGATTTGTTAATCATGCTATTATTAATTGATTTTCTAACATTTTTTGTTGTTTCTAATCACTCTATCCATGCTTCTAATTTTGATCCTTTTATAAGCTAAATCTACAAGTTTTACATGATCAAGAAAATTATGTTTCTATTTTTAAAACCATCTCATCTTTTCATGAATAATATTTTATTAAATATTTTTACTTACCCTTTTTAAATTTTTTTGAAGCATAATTTAGAAATATTTTTTTAAAAATACTCATTTTTTTATAACACTAAAATATTTTAAAAATGTGTCTTGTGAAATGGAATAAAGGGGTACTCTGTTTACATAACCAATTTTTTATCCACATCTTATTTTTATATTAATTAATATTTTAATGTACAATTGATTGTTTTCTCTTATTAGATATTGCGAGAGCGTGTTTTTTCCCCCTTTTCTTCATCTAATTTTTCTTTTGTGCCCGCGTGCTGGTGTGTTTGTTTTGAATATGCCAATTTTTTGAAAAGCTTGTAGAATTGGTATCTGCTTTATTTACTTGAGAACAAATTTTCTCATCATGTCCAACTAAAAACTAAAAAAATGATGATTTGCATGCTACATAATTTTAAAATAGCTCAATTCCATAATTTTTTATGGTTTATGTTAAGTTTCTTTTGATTTAAAGTGGGTTTGGAATACTTTACATGGTTGGGTTAAGTGTAAGTGTTTGTTTGGAGTTATTATATGTTTACATAAATCGAGATAAAATTTTTTTCACAAATTTACCTTATATTCATAAATTATAATTAAAAAACTGCATTTAAACATTGCATTTGAAACAAGCCCCAGGTATATTTAAGCTAATGTACAATGAAAAGCATTAAAATTACCATTCTATTAAAGAGAGTTAGTTAATTCAATAGATATGGATGAATTTAATAATTTTTTTAATTTACCTTTATTTATGAATGGACATTTTTCACCTCTTTCTTCCCTCTTTAACTTTAAATTTATTCCCAATTCTCTCATTTATTACAGTTAATAGAAGTAAAATTGTAACACCTTTATTTATTACTCTAAAAGTGAACTTATAATGAAAACTATTTTTTTAAATTAGACTTATAAATAGAACCAAAGTAGTATATTTAATGATAATATATAAAAAATAAAGCACTCATAAATTTATTAATTTAATATTTTATGCTAATGACATCTAAAAATATGTCCTCTTCTATCCTCTAATGCTCCTTTAATATCCCATCTTTTACTATTTGTTTTTCCCGATCGTCAAGTAGAATTTAAGGAAAAATAGATATATGCAACCTTATACGCGCAAGAGAAGATATTATTTTTAATATTTAAAATCATAACCTCCTGTTTACTTGGAAGCATTGTTATTAACTTATTATTACTTCAAGACTCATCTTCCAAAAGTGATAATATTCATTAAATAGATTTTACACTATATATTGATACAATGATATTCTTTATTGATATTCTGTATGCATAGTTAATTACTTTTTAATACATATATAGAGGGAAAGGGAGGGAGAAAGAGGGAAGTGACTTGGAAGAAAATCAGAATTGGAGCATGATTGGTGGGTCGGTTTGGAGCTAGTGTGGTTTTATATTAGCCAGTAAAAAGGTTTCAAACTTACAATCCTATCCACAAATACTATAAACTAATAGGGAAAGAGAACAAAGATAAAGGGTCTGTTTGGTAACATAGTAGAGAAGGAAAAAAAAAGTCTATTTAGATATCAGAAGTTCAGTTGGCATGTAAAGGTATATTTGGCAACACGTTGCATTATATTGGGTTTTACTAAAAAAATACCCTTTTAGGGAGAAGCTAGCTGAAGGAACTTTTGAAGAGCTTCTACAGAGCTTTTTGAATGCACATTGTGCTCATTTGGGATAGCGGTTGGAAGCTTCATAAGTGTTTTTCAATCGTTATTCACAGAATATGAAGTAAGTTTTACGGTATACGAGGTAAATATGTGGAAGAAATTTATCTCGATTTACATGAATCAGGCTTATAAAAAAGCTAAAGCTTTCACAAACAACCACATTAACCTGTTTGGGAACACAGTAAAAAAGTGGCTTTTTTTTTAATGTGGCTTTTGTAAAAGCCAAATGGAAAAAAAGTCATGTTGTTAATGTGATTTGTGTTTGGATTAACAATGGGAGAAGTGGCTTTTTTTTCTAAACCCAGTGAAAAAAGCCAGAAGCTACTTCAATGAGCTTCTAAAAAAAATAGCTTTTTTTCCAAAAGCCCATTGAAAGCTAATGTGTTCACAAACGCGTCTGCAAATGTCAAATGGGCTTTTACCCTCCAAATAAACTTTGTTCCCATTCTAATGAGATTCCAAACAGGCCCTAAATCTTTTCCCTATACTCCCTCATAGGCTTCATCCGCTATTGCTTGCTTTTTTTCATGCCTCACACACACACATCCATTTTTAAGAAAAATGGAACAACAGCGAATAGAAACAAAGTTTACTCCAAATTCTAAAAAAACTAAGTATTTTAAATATAAATTTATCCTTCTTTATTTAAGTGCTTTAGTATATTTTTCTTATTTTTCATTAATTATTGAATTTTTTTTATTTTAAAAATTTTTATTTACATTTTTTACATCAATTATAACAATATATATGTAATATTCAACAAGGTTCATGCCATTTTCAGTTATTTTCCATCTAAACGGACTCTTCAAACGCTAATCCAAACAAGTTCAAGGTTTAAAAAAAGTCATTTCTCCTACCGCCAATCCAAACACAAATTATATTTACAATCTGATTTTTTTTAAATCTAATTTTTACAAAAGCTATATTAAAAAAAACTATATTTTCACCGTTAATCAAACATGCACAAAGCTCCTTTAGATTTCGCTTCTCTCCGTCTTTTTTTTTTAAATAAATAATAAACTAACTAGTTCAGCTTAATGTAGGTTTATAGTGGGGGACTCACTACTATTTATCTTTCTTTTTCCCCTCTGCTTCCTCCTCATTTCTCATTCCGAGTTATTAACTCTTGGATCAAATTTCGAATAAATTAACATTTAATATTTTATAGAACGTTTTAAATTTTCTGTTAATTATAGTGATGGACTGTTTAGACTAAGCTTTCACAATTTAAATTTTTTTATTTATTTTCACACTTTCACGTTTTAATAATAATTTTGTTGAATTATAAATCCTAATCTTTCAAAAATTCAATCCAGAAGATTATTAGGGTGAGAAGTAGAGAAAAAAAAATGAGAGGAAAAAGAAATCAAGGGAAGCGAATCCCGCCGCCATCAAATACTAATAAACTAACCCAAAAAAAAAAAAAACACAAGTTATAAAGGATAGGGGCATAAGTGCATATTCATTGGATCAACGGTCACATAATTTATAAATATGAATTATGTAAGTTGAGATAAAACTCATCTCACATATTTATCTCGTATACCGTAAATTACGATTAAAAAATATTTTTGAAGGCTTCAATCGCTATTCCAAACATCCACTATATTAAATTATATTTAAGAATTTAAAAAAAAAAAAACCTGTGGGATTGGTTGATTCTTCCGCCAAAGCCACAAAACTGCCCTAAAAAAACCAGAAACCTCAAAACTAAAACTAAAACTAAAACCTGTTATGGTTTTTCTTTTGCCGAGGTTTTGTGTTGCCTCTGGTTTAAGTATCTCTATTTAATATTTATACATTCATGCACGGACTCACATGTCATCTATCACCTGTGATCGCATCCCTTCCAACTAATTCCCTTGCCATGAAGGACTCATACTTTAATTTATTATTGTTATTTTCTGCATCTTATGTTCTTGGAAAAATTACACCTACAATCCCATTTTTCTGGAAATGTAAGTTTTGATACTTGCTACTTCCTCGTGTGTTGATGTTTGTTTTAAATAAATGACATATTTTTATAGTTATCAATTTTTTTATAATTTATCTTTATTGATATCTTTTTAATAATAATGAAGGAGGACGTAAAAGAAAGGAATTAAAAAAATAACTAAAATATTTATATATATATATATATCATACTAACAAATTTCACTAATTTTTTTAATATGATAATTAAATTAAATAAATAATATATCTTATATTAAAGATTGGATTAAGAGTGTGAGTATATAAATGTTGCCATAAGATACTTACTATCGAATAATAATTTGGGTAGGAAAAATGAGCATTAAGGATGGATAATTTGGCAATATTTCTGACAAATAGTCATGGTGATTTTTTTTTTAAAAAAAAAGATATGTGAATTAATTGTGGCTGGGAGTGGAGACCAGGTTGAAGAATGAAGAGGGCAAGTGGGAGGAGGAAGAGGACAATGACAGTTGTAATCATTCGGTAGATTCATTGATTCAAGTCATGGGCATCAATTTTGACTGCTTTAGAGAGAGAAGGAAGGTCAATGGGTCAACTTCGAGGGTAGAAGCATTATTATATTTAAGATTTTTTTTCCTTTTTTTGTTAGAGCTAATTAATTTTCTTGTCTTCCTTTCACCCACATAACTTGAGGGTGCTTCTTCTCATTCTGATCCTTGTGGGTCAACTCTGTTCTTCATCTGTTTCCGCACGTACCACAAAGCAACCCACATTTGTATTACCTCTCCTCTTTACTACTCGTTGTCGTTGGATACTATCTATAAAAATTTAATAACTAAATTATATGATCTAAAAAATTTATTAAAATTAATAAATATGTCTGAAATAAATTTTTAGTTATAAGCATGCCCTCATTGATAAGAGATAAATAAAAGAAAGAAATAGAATATAATCATCACCAACTTTTTAATTAATGCAACATTTATAATTAGTAAGGGGTGAAAATGAAAAAAAAAATTCATTAAATGCTTAAACAATTCTTATTTGGTTCTTATAGAAAGGATCAAACCAATTTAAATTTTGAGCTCTTATAAAACGAATTAAGCCAATTTAAATTTTAAGCTCTTATAAAAAAGAACAGAGTGAGTACTATAAAAGCTAGATAATTAAATTATGAATATTAAGAAATTTAGTTAAATTAGTTATTTGTCACAAATGTTTGTTGGTTCCTCTAAAAGACAATCTCTAATCATGTGTATTAAAACTGCATTTGATGGAAGTCATCTTCATATGTACAATTAATAAAGACATTTCAGGAAACAAAGTGGACTGAAATTTTATATTTAATACCAAATTAAAAAAATTGTCTAGCTCTTATATTTAGGATTGGAGGGTATATATATAGATCAATCTAACTTGATCATATTTAAACATTATCAAGTTGAATTGGAAGTAAATCCTTCCAAGACGTTTTTTAATTATATTCACAACTACTTAAACTCAAAACCTCATATTTAAACAGTCAGGGCTCATTCTGACTAATGTATGTTGGTCAAAGCATTCAAGACTTCTTAACACTCTTCTGGTTTCATTTATAAATCATTTCAAGCATATTTCACATAAACTAAAAAAAACTTTAAGATTTATTAACTTTACTTTAAAATTTAACAGCTCTCTAACTTTATCCCCACTTCATATATATTGTATATCAATAAGGATAATATAAGAAAAAAATTATAAATTTAGAAGATAAAGTGTATTAATGTTTTATATTTATGACCAAAGAGAGTATATATATAAAGCTATCTAACTCGTCAGATTTAACATTGTCCGGTTCAATTGGTAGCGGCTCTTCCAAAAAATTTTTTATATTCATATCGACTCAAACTCAATACCCCGTACTTAAGCAGTCAAACCTCATTTCATTAAGACCAATCTATGTTGATTAAAGCAATCAAGACTTCTCTAATACTATTCTGATTCTATTTATAAATTACACTATAATAAGTGGGTAAACTCTTCAAGTGGGTATGTCATTTATGCTGTTGGCCTGTTGTTCTATATGAATTTATCTTTATGTACATCTCTTTTTATATAACTTGACTATTTTATCAAAAATATAAATGATCATATTATCATTACAAAGACTTTCTCTTATCCTAAATATATCCCTCTTCATCTATAATATAAGTCATTAGGAAGGTTATTAATAAACTTTTTTTTTTCAGATCATATTGATGAGTTAACCTCACCTATTGGATTCTAGTGGGATAGTTGGAGATGACTTACTATAATATGGATAGGAAAAAAATATTTCCGCCGGAATATTTTGATAAATTAAATGTTACGAATTACTCACAGATGAAAGATCTATTTGGGTTCATATTCAAAAAACTCGTTCACACAAATTAAGATAAACTTCTCTCACATATTCATCTTATATATCATAAATCACGTTATAAAAGTATCTCTTATCACTAATCCAAACAGGTATCAAATCCATTGGTACAATTAATACTCCTCTATTACCTATATATAACATATTATTCTAATAATAGATTGTACTTACAAGCCCAAACCTAATTTCTTAAAATTAACATGTGCCTAAATATTATATTGTTTTTAAAAATATAAAACTATTCATTGACCTTATGAAGATAATAATTTCTCCGATAACGAACGAAAATAAATTTTTTTTTATTTCTGGAAATTTTGACACTTATCTTCTCAAATTTTAATAAAAAATTTTAAATTTTTTAAACAAAGCATTGTAAATTATCTTGAAAGAAAAAACATAATTTAATAATTTTAGATTTTAATATTTTTAGAGGGTGAGCCTTAACTCAAGAGTAAAGTTGCTGTCATGTGATTTGGAGGTTACAGTTTTAAATTCTGAAAACAACCTCTTCAATTATAGGAATAAGACTATATATATCTACCTCAGCCCCATCCAATAAGAACTTTATAGTACTTCAAGCACTGATCTATTCTCTGGGCTCTTTTTGGTCATCTACTTTTGATTTAAACCAATTTAATTTCTCTAAATCCGTGCTTAGTCTCACATTAAAAATCAACTTAATCAAGTTACCGTTTAGATAATTTTTCAACAAGCACGATTTATTTATTTATTTATTTTTAACTTTTCAATGCCGGGTTTTCTGACGAAGCCATGCTTGGAGCTTTGACGGGAGACTTAATTATAATTTTTAATTTTTAATTTTTCGGTATTATTCAAAGAGTTTGCTTTTAAGCATGTTCGTTGCTACGTCTTCAGGTTTCACATTATCAAAATTCAACATTTGATGAATAAATGCATAGTTGTAGTATATTGTCTTGTTCTTAGGGGTTGACATGATAAATAAATAAATAAAAATAAAAAATGTCAAAATTGTTTGACAATCCCAACTTCCACGAGAATCACATGTTTCCTTTCTTAACTCATTTCTTCTTCAAAACCTTTAACTCTCCGGCGGGCGGTTTCAGCATTACTATTATTAACTGGATTTTGACCCAAACACATTTTTTTAAAAAAAAATGATATTAAGATCCTAATTAAAAATAATAATATAAAAAAATTTCATAACTTAATGGATAGTAACTCTTTCACTTGTTAATGATTGCTTTTTTATTTATTATTAACAAGTTGTGAGACTTTTCTTATATTATTTTTTTAATTATGACCTTAATATGATTTTCCCTTTTATTAATTATCGATGTTGCTATTTTCTTACATTTATTTTTCTTGTTTTGTTTGAATTTGTTCAAAATATTTGTGCTCATATTTTAATTTTAACTTTTGTTATGTTAAAGAGTATGATTTGAAATAAATATATTTTTGTTAATTGAAATTTTAAAAATGATTTTTCTAATATTAGAATTTTTTCAGAATTTTCATTTTCTATTAAAATTATAAATATCATATTTGCAGTTTTTAAAAATGATTGAAAATCTTTTATGAAAATTGACATCTTCATGAGTAGTTGATTCAAAGCACTTATGGCTAATTTAAAGCATGTTTGGGTTAGCTTTTAAGCCTTCCAAAAATGCTTATTCATATAAATCAAGACAAATCTTATTTTACATACTTATCTCGTATATCATAAATCATGATTGAAAAATTATTTTTAAAAATTATAATCGCTATTTTAAATAAGTACATATATCCCTTTCTAAATCTTTATATATAACTCGTGAAGGTTTGTCCTTTTTTTTTTGTACATAAGTGTGATATATATATATATATATATATATATATATATATATATATATATATATTAATTAGTTGGATGGTGAGGCGTGAAGACTTGGCGATTGAGACGCAGATATTTTGTCATTACTTATCCATATCCCATTGAATCATTTATTAATTATCCTAACTATATCTTAGTTTTGTGTCTGCATAATTTTCTTAAAGAATATTTAAATATTCCTTTTCATGATGTGAACAGAGAATTACGTATGGAACTTTAGCAGTCATATTTGGAAACCATAGATTTTTTTTTTCATAAAGTATTTCCCTTCTTTAGACGCCCTTCTCTTTAAAAAAAAATTAAATAAAATTCTTGACATAGAAATGGAAGGACCTTGTCTTGATTATTTTCTCATTTCCATACAAAGATGTGGATTTTGACCTGCATTTTGTATTTGTCTAGGTTCTATGATTTATATGAATAATTAATGATTAACAAATATTGGTAAATAGGAAACACATCCTATTCATTTTTTATATGAATATATATGTTCTAGACTTTTAAAATTTAATCTAAACAATTTTATTTATTTTAATTTCAAATAAATACTGTATGTACGTTTATTTTATAAAGTACGTGATTTAGTAAAATAGATAAAAAATATGCAAATATTTTAAATTATTTTCAAATTTATATTTTATCTTTTTAAAATAAAATATAAAAAAGAACACAAGTTTAAATATGATTTACATGGTTCATATTAAATATAAAAATAATATTAACTCATTTTAGATGAGTACGGAATCAAATCATCAATCAATTAGTATTTTATACACAAAAAAGTAACAACCACACATATTAGCCAAATGCATAATATATATATATATATGGAGAGAGAGGGGGGGGATGGGGGAGGAGAGGATATTTGTTGCCTTAATTATCATTGTGTCATAATTTTATTAAGTCTAATAAATAAATAAAAATTTAACTCAGTCAATCTTTGATTATAAAAATATCACAAGTTTCACTTCATGAGAATAGACTCCCATTTTTCTTTAATTGAATTTTTTTATTTTTTTACATGAGAAACTTGTATTCACATATAGGGAGAAGTATTTTAAGATAAGCATTTGGAAAGAATTTTTTTTTTTAAAGTTGCTTTCTTTGGGAAGCATCATGCCTTTGACAAAAAAAAAAAAAAAAGTATATATGATGCCTATAAAGAGAAAAAAGCTTAGACAAGATTATGCATGAATCTCAAATATAAAATAATATTGTCCCTTCCGGTAACCAAAGAACACAACCGTACAGCTTTAATGTAAAAAGCTTTAATGTTTTTGCATAAACAATGGCGGACAAGAAAAAATACATAAAATAACGATCAAAAATATTTTTTTATTTGATCAAGTAGTTTTTTTGAGATTTAAGGTATTAATAATTTTTTCCTCTTCCAATATAAATATTTATATTGATGGGTATGGCTACAATATATTTGTATTGCCCACTCCACAATTAACCATTAAACCTTCATCCACAAACAAGAGTCGCTTTGCCCTTAAGCTAAGCATCCCCTGTCTCAATAGGAATCTGCAAGGGGGAAAAAAAAATAAGCAACCTAGATTTTCAAAGAAATTATATTCATATAATATATTACATTTTAATTGAAAATCTTGAAATGTCAAATTCATAAGTTATCATTTTGTTTGCCATCCGAATTTATAAGTTAATAATCAATTTAAGTTTTTCTATGTTTTTTATATGAAACTTTTGAAGAATACTCAAGTCTAACAAGTATTTATTGGCCACCTCGTTTAATAATAAGACCGCTTTTAAAAATAATAATAACAAAAATAGTCAAATTTTTTTTTAAAAAGAGAGAGTAGTATGTACGTAGCCATTAAATCATAATTAAAATGGCCACTTTAAATTTATTATGTTTAATAAATTGATTATAGATTAAACTTACACGATTTAGGAACTACTTTTCATCTCTCATAATTTATAAAAGAGTTAGTATTATTTTCAGCTGTAATTTGTGACTTTTTGACACAATTAAGAGGATAGATTAATCTCATGTAAGTGAGGAAAACCAAATATGGTTGGTTTATTTGGTCAACGAGAAAAGAAGGAAGAGAAAGTTGGGATGGACCACATTATCTCATCAAAGGCATAATTGTTATAATTTGCAAATACGAGGGCAATTTCCGTACAAGTCACTCCATAAATATGTTACCATTGCAAGCGCATCGAACAAACAAACAAGCCTTCTCATCTTCCTCCTCCTCCTCCTCCTCCTCCTCCTCCCTGTTCCTGTCTTCGTGTTGAGCTCAGATCCAGACTCAGATCGTTCAAAGATCACAACTTTGGACTTTTAAGTACTCTGAATTCTGAATTCAAAGAAGTAAATCCTATTTTCTTGCACTCATTTTTCTTGAGAAGGAAAAAGTTTTGCCTGGCCCTGAAATCTATGCTCTGAACTCTGTCTTTTGAAGCAGAGTTCCAGAAAGATTCTAAGCTGAACTTGTTTCTGTCACTCTTTTCAGGTTCTAGGTTTTCAAGATTGAAGATAAAGTTCGCATTTTTCTCCCAAGTTTGTGGACAGCTTTCTGGGGTTTTCATAATTTCCGAGGTGAATTTTCCTGTCTGGCCCAAAATTTCTCCAAGAATTTCTGGTGTCACTTTAATAATAATTATCTATGCAAGAAAGAAATTGACACACCCTTTTGTTTTTTGATGGTGAATTTTTCAGGAATATGAGTGTTATGCATAGTCCCAGTGTTTTGAATTACTCAGATGGAGAGCTTAGGAGAAACCCTGAAATGGATTCTATTTACCCCTTGAATTCTGGATTAATGAGGTACAGTTCTGCTCCAAGCTCATTTCTGGCAACCCTGGTTCAGAATAGCCATGGATGTGTGAATGAGGAAGCTTATAGAAGCATAGATCAGCACAATCCATCTTCAAGTTCAGAAATGGAAGCCATGTTGGCCAAGTTGGTTTCTTCATCATCAAACAATGGATGGATCAAGCAGGAAGAAACAGGGGACTCTGTTTCAGAGGGAGAGAATGGGTATAATTCTAATTATGGTTCTCAGATGATTTACCAATCTCAGCAGACTCATCAAGCTGTTCAAGGCTTTCCAAATGGGTCTCTAGGTTCTTCTGGGAATTCTTTTGATGGTTCATTCAATTCCACTGAGTCCAAAATAAGAAGGCCTAATAATCTCTTTAGGCAGAAAAGTTCCCCTGCTGGATTGTTCAACAATTTCTCAGTTGAAAATGGTATGTATGCCTTTCTGTTCTCTCTTGTATTGATAATTGAGGAATATGAAAATTATGAGTTCAAGAATTGAAAGAAGGAATATGAAAATATAAAGCTCGAAAGATTTGACAAGAATCCTTGACAAGAACAGATTATTTTCAGAAGATTATTAAATTATGAGGTGAGAGTTCAAAGAATAATTGTTTTATATCCCTTTAAAACAATTTGCAGGTTTTGCAACATGGAGAGATGTGGGAAGCTTTAGAGGATGTGACCGTGTCTCAAATGGTCAAGCTTCTACATCAGCTAGTGGGTTAAATGAGAATAATACTTTGGCCTTTTCATCTAGGCCATCTTCTTGTTCTAGACAGTTGCCTGATATAGCTGAAGATGGGAATGAAACCCTAGAAGAAGAAATTTGTGTTGACAGCAGAAGAAATCTGAGAAATGACAACAATGGCAACAACAACAACAACACTGAATGTTACATTCCCGGCTTCACAAGTGACTTCTGGGATGGCCCTTCATTAAATGACACTAAAACAGCTAGTGACAATGATGAACTCATGTTCACTACTACTTCAAATGGTTTTGAAACTCAGGTACATATAATAAACCTGCAAGTTTCCCAGTTCAGTTTTGTTTGTAATCTTGTTGAATGGATTATCATTCTCTCTGGCTAGCTTTTTATTTTGATCACAGTGGAGATGATTTTTCATTGGTTAGGACGACTCGAGGTTTTTAACCTTGCATTAAGGGCTTTTCCACGTTAATAATTCTCCTATTATGACTGTGCTGTTTGATTTCTACCATATATTTGTTTAATTGTTCCTCATAGACTATCATAAGTAGTGAGAATTTATTTCTCTTGCATACAAGTCATTGGTTGAAGTCTCAATATGTATTATATTCTGCTGTGTATTTTGTTCTCAGAATGCTGATTTTGGGTATCAGAATGTTGGGTTGACTCATCATTTGAGTCTGCCAAGTTCTTGTACAAAGTCAAAGATGAGTGCCGTTGAGAAGTTTCTTCAAGTTCAAGGATCTGTTCCTTGTAAGATTCGAGCGAAAAGAGGTTTCGCCACTCACCCACGGAGCATTGCAGAGAGGGTAAGAAGAACAAGAATCAGTGAAAGAATAAAGAAGTTGCAAGATCTCTTCCCAAAATCTGAAAAGGTAATACAATCTATGATGCTCTTTTTAACTACAGCAACATTATGACATGTTCACTGTGATTTCTTAGAGCTTAAGTAAAACCCTTGTTTTGGTCTTTTTTTCTCCTCATGACAGCAAACAAGCACAGCTGATATGTTGGATTTGGCAGTTGATTATATCAAAGACTTGCAGAAACAAGTTCAGGTACTAAATAAGTTTGATGAAGTTAAGGTACTAAGTGAACAAGATTGTGCTTCAATGAAGGTTCTATTGTCTCACCAAAGTGTTCTTTCTTCCTTCTCTTGCAGATGCTTGCAGATACTAAAGCAAAGTGCAAGTGTTCAAGTAACCAGAAGCAGAACTCAGTGACTTGTAGCTAGCAAAAGGAATGAGGAAATAATATATTTTTTTTTTTTTGGGCCTGATCAAATCTCCCTCTCTAAAAAAAAATTGTGAGACATGATTGAGGTATCACAATTGATATGTCTCTGATTGGAGGTACATCCTTTTTGAGTCATGACGTGTAATGACTCATCTCTCATGCCTATCTCCAAGTTGTACTTCTTAGATGAAAAAAGCTTATAGAAATTGGAAAATGTAATTATATCATATTTGCTCTCCAAATCATTTAGGCCTAGTTTGGATTTCTTTTCATTTTGTTTTAATATGTTCTTCTTTATTTTTCTTTGTTTAGTGTGAGTGCTTGGTTGTAAATTAATTCTCATGAGAAAAATTAATAAAATGCAATAACACATTGCCTAATTACTGTTCACCTTTATGTTCTCTCGATGTACGCCTGTATGAAATTATAACAGGTTTCGTTGAATAATAATAAAAAAAAATCATGCTTATAGTCATATTATTAATTTAAATAAATAATTTTAAAAAATTACAAAAAACTTGTATAACTCTTTTCTATGGGTCAAATAAGTCATTTTCTAAACTTTTATCTTTTTTTGGTAACAAAATTTTTATCTTTTTTATACAAGAATAAACATGTTAACGTTCTCGATCTTTATGTTTTATTACAATTAAAATTTTTAATTTAATTTGAGGTCAAAGGCAAAATCAAACAATATTTTCCTCTTAAATTTTAAAATAATTTTGCCCCACATATTTTGTCTGCAATTTATTATATCATATAGTCGTATATTCGTTTTTTTTTGGAAAATTTTAGAAAAATATATTTAAAAATAGGAAAAGATAAATTGATGCTATGAATTTATAAAATCTCAGGTTATAACTAAAATAAAAATCTAGAAATTTTCAATTCTGACCAAATGATTAAATTATCCTTAATTCAGTTATGAAACATGAAAATAAAGTCGTTAATGTAAAATTTGATGTTGTTAATATAGATATAAATATTGTTATTAACCCTTTAAACTTGTGCCTTCAAAATTATTCCTAGTTTTTGGGATATAAAATTGTGAGATATGAAAATAAAGTCATTAATGTAAAATATGATATTGTTAATATAGACACATATGTTGTTATTTACCCCTAAAACTTGTGGCTTCAAAATTATCTTTTGTTTTTTGGATATGAAGTTGTAAAACATGAAAGTAAAGTCGTTAAATTAAAATCTGATATTGTTAATATAGATACAGATGTTATTATTGACCGCTGAAACTTATGAACTGAACTAAATGCATTTTAGTCATTTGGTCAGAATTGGAAATCTCAGATTCCTACTTCAGTATAACTTATCATCCGGTTCTGGGTTTGTGGTTGCCCCTCCCAAGTCCAGTATAAGTGTCTTCCCTGTGACTCAAACTTGAGATCCAAAATGATTTAGCGTGACCTTATATTACTAAACTAACTTTATGTTTTTATAGTAGTATATTCTTAACACTATTTTGTCCATATTTACGTTTTTTAATTTTTTTAATAGAATCTAGGTGGTATTCCCAGTCAATAGCTCTAAACTAATCCTTTGGAGGCATCGAATTAGGTTTTGTCTCTCCAACAAAACTTTTTTTATAGGCACGGCTTAGTTTGTACCAACCTAGCTATTTATCAAATGTGTCAGACTTTTATTAAAATCTGTGCAACGCGCAGGTGTAAAGGAAAAAATTATAATATTTAAAATGAGACCAAAATCTCATGGTTAAAAAAGAAAAAAAAAAGATATAATCATGTATTATATTTGGAAAAGAGACGACATCTTATATCTTGTTCTAGTCATGATCCTATTTTATATTATATATTTTACACACACACATATTAATTTCTAGATGGGTATATTAAGATAGTTATACCGTGGACTAAAACCTTATTCAGAAACTTTATATTTTTTAATTGATTTATGATCTTTCAATTCAAGTGAAATAATTGATTATGGTTAGGAAGTTATAATATTTCAATTTTTTAAAATTCTAAATTCCAATAATAAGTGGGCAGTTAAAAAAATTTATGTTAGTAAGGAGGTTTTGTGTTTTCTTTTCCTAGTTAATTTATGAAAAATTTGCAATATCTTTTTTTTAATAGGCATGAAGTCATGGTTTTTAACTATTTTAAAATTTTTTATTTAAGAAAATGACAAGAAGCTATAATAAATGATACAATTTTCTATCCTTATCTTTTGATTTCAGATAAATTCAAACTTTAATATTTAAAATTATAATTAAAACATTGAGGTTTCCGGATTCACATTGCTAATGAAAATAAATCCAGATCCAACTCTTTATTGATTTCATTAAACTATACTTTTTCTAATTTTTATTTTTATCTCGGTCTCATAATTATTCACAAAAATTAATAAATATTTTAAAATTTATTGATTATGTCTACAAACAAATAAATTCACCCAAATAGCTTGAAAATACTTTAGTCAAATAAGATGAGGAAAATTCTACTACATTCATATTAAATATATATTTGAAAAAATTTGCAGCTTTCCTACATATTGAGTTAAAAAAATAATTAAAAATATTTATAATAAATAATTAATGTAATATCTTATAATTATCAAAATTCTCCCTTCAAATACCATGGAGTAAGTCAGTAATATATAATCTAAATATTATAAATTTCTTCGTTTATATAAGAAGGTAATTGATGTGTGGAATAAATTTTAGAAAAAAAACAAAGATTTAATATTTTTAACTCGGATAACTCTCAACAAAATAGAGGTATGGGTAGATTTCCAATTGATTGAAAAATAATTTGCAAAAATAATCAAGTTGTTATGATATTCCTAAAAATTGTTTACTAACAGAAAAAAAGGGAGTGAATTCCCAATTAAAAATATATAAACATTTTGTAACTAAAAAAATCTTAAATAAAGTCATTTATGAAATATAAAGGTTTTATATTTCTAAATTGTATAACTCCTAAAAAGTAGATCAACCTATTTTAAAAAAAAATTGAAACAATCAAATATCAAATAGAGTCTTTTAAGAATCCCAGTATATTTAGCCTTGTCACACCTTACATCACATGATGAACCAAATGAGCATAATACATACGTGTAAGAGAAGCTAATATGGTAACAACACAACTAGCGTGAGATTATACAAAATAATAAGGTAAACAAAAATATTTCTAAAACAAACCTTTGCATCATGGAGGATTATTTCCATTAGGCACCATTAAGAGCAACCTCATGTCTAGACATCATGAAGTTACTGTAGTCGAATGAATGCAACAAAATGTTTGTTTGGTTGAGCGATGTGAGCTCATATAAGTCTGATTGAACCTAAAAAAATACTTATAAATCCCGGTCTTATTTGGGTAATTTTTAAGATATCCTGATGAATTGTGATTTCACCTTCTAACCGCACGTTAAATAAAAGTGACAAGGAAGTTGCTTATACGATTGAAAAATCCCTATATAAAACTTCCACAACAAAAATTTCTTCAATTTACCCTTAATCCCTTCTTCAAAGTTCTCTCCCAATATTCTCTACACATATCTTACCTATTATTTCTCAACTAAAGTAATTTAAATAATATTATTTTGACCGTTACTTAACATTAATTTTTGAATTATTTTAAATAATAAAAATTATATTTAAATATTCATGTCATTTATTAAAATCATATTTAATAATAACTATTAAATATTTAATTATCATTATTATTAAAAAAATCATGAAAATGTAAACAACTTTATTGAAAAAATAAAATTAATAAAATATAGTGCAAAATAATTAGTTATCATATTTATTAATTTATTTTTATATTTAAATATTAAATCCCTTTGATAATGATAGATCCTGCAATATGCTTTTTGAAATATACTCCAACATGTACAATTTTTCTTTTTGTTGTATACTTACCTTGTCATGCAATTTTATGCCCTTTTTACTTTTAGTTTCATTTATTTCCTTGGTTGAACATAACTTTATAAAATCCATACATTTTTTAGTAATTATACATTTATAAGTGTTTTAAATAAATGAAATCCAAATATAATCATAATTCTTAAAATCACTTGTGAGAAAAAAAATATTCAAACAAAAATCACTATTAACTTTAACCAATGTCACTTATGCAAATCACGATCATGATTGTCCACTGTTAATTAAAACGGGCACAAAAATAAATTTTTATAGGGAACTTTAAGTTGGGTATCAATTCCATGATAGAGGACATGAGGAGGCTAATCACTTTGAGGCAGAAAGCATGTGAGGTGAAGAGTTGGGTGAGAGAAATCCGCTCAAAAAGTATTTCATGAAATACAAAAATAATTTTAAATTTCTAAAAAGCATTAGTAGTGGGATTGAAAGGTATACAACCTGATAAGATTTCAAAATATTTTGAAACTATCATTTCATTATCTCTCTATTTTTAATATATTTATTTGAAAAATATTTTATTTTATATTTTAATAATTTGAAATATTTTGCAACTTATAATTATCTCTGAATATCTCTCTTTAATTTTTGAGCATATTTTTTATTATTATTGTATTGTTATTATATTTATGGCAGGAGGAGGACGTGCGAGAGGGGACTCTCAAAGTAAAATATTTTATTTTATATTTTGAATTTTTGAATTTTTTTGTAATTTATAACTATATCTGATATCTCTTTATTGAATTTCAACATAAAATATTTTATATTTTAATATTTTGAAATTTCAATTAATTTTTAACTATATCCTGATATCTCTCTCTCTTTTTTTAGAATATTCATGGTAGGAGAAGAGTATACCAGATAGCAGGGAATGGATCCTCAACGTCCCTCCTTTTATATAATCATAGATAGATAGATTTAATTTAGTTTTGACACAAATAACAGCAAAAGGGGAAACAAAGTAGAGAGAATCCCAAATAAATACCATATAAAATTTTAAAATCCTCAATTTTAAAAGGATATAAAGATGACAATGATCAAATTGAGATTTTAAAATGTTGATGAATTTACCATTATGCCCTTAGTTTTTAAATAAAAAAGAAAAATAAAAAATGAGAGCAGAGACTCGTGAAGATCGAGTGGCATAGATGGTGGAGCGAAGGTGGAGGTAGAGCAAAGTGAAAATGGTAGAAGATAAAGGTCTCCCAGATTTAGGTGTCTGTGGCACTCCTCTAGTCTGAATTGTCATTAGAAAATGGAGGAAGGTGATGGCGAGGTTGTGAAGGTAGCCAGCGACGATGGTAGTAAAGGTTGTGAAGTAGGAAAGAATTGGTTGGGTGTTGTGGGTTCTGAGAGGTAGCGCTAATAGAGAAGATTTATGTAGCTCGGGGAAGAGTTTGGTTGAGGATATTGGAGAAATCCAGAAGGCTGAGGAAGAAGAAGGTGAATAGTAGAAGACGATGAACAATAATAAAATTGACAAAATTCGTAATGGGATTGACAAGTTTAGTAATGGTTTTGACAAAATCCGTAAAGGTTTTGACAAAAGAGTTTGCTAATGAAAACATGTAAATTATGATTCACCAACATTTGTGGCATTTCACTAAAATTCGTAATGGGATTGACAAATTTAGTAGTGGTTTTGATGAGAATTGTAATGGTTTTAACCAAAGAGTTTGTTGATAAAAACACGCAAGTCAGGATTCACCAACATTTGTGGCATTTCAACAACATTTGTAATGGTATTAAAAAATTTAATAATGATTTTGACAAGAATTATAATGGTTTTAACAAAAGAGTTTACTGATGAAAACATGCAAGTCAGATTTCACCAACATTTGTGGCATTTCACCAAAATTCGTAATATGATTGACAAGAATTGTAATAGTTTTGACAAAAGCGTTTGCCGATGAAAACATGTAAGTCAGAATTCACCAACATTTGTATCAATCTCATTACTCAATTGGTGTCAATCTTTTTACACATATTGTCAATACTTACTGATTTTATTGATCTCATTACTAAGCGTCTGTTTGGGAATCCATAAAAAAAGCTCATTTGGAGAGCAAAAACCATTTGACATTTTTAGACCTGTTTGGAAACACGGTAGCATTCACTGGGCTTAAAAAAAGCTGCTTTTCCTAAAAGCTCATTGAAGTAGCTTCTGGCTTTTTTTCACTGGGTTTTAAAAAAAAAACCACTTCTCCCACATCCAATCCAAACACAAATCGCATTTATAATATGACTTTTTTTCAATCTGACTTTTGCAAAAGCCACATTAGAAAAAAAACCATTTCTCCAACGCTAATCCAAACAGGCACAATTTATCAATCCCATTATGAATTTTGTCAATCTCATTATTGTTCACCGTCTTCTACTGTTCACATTCTTCTTCCTCAGTCTCTCGGCTTTCTCCAATATCCTCAACCAAACTATTTCCATAAAACCACTATTTCCTTCCCTCCGCTTTCTTTAGTGCCAGTGCTGGTACCGCCTCCACTTGGGAGAAGCACATCTGCCTATCCTCCACCCCTCCTCACCGGTGCTGCTGGCTTCATTGGCTAAGGGGATAATCGAAAATGTACTTGAGGCGGAGTGAAAAGCGACCATACAACAATGGAGATAAATATTTGTGAGGAGTGAGGCATGTCGGTACAGAGAACGAGGGAAGAAGAGAGAATTGAGTAGAGAGAGAAAGAATGAAGGAGAGAGTAATTTTATTTTTTGTCAAAATATTCAAAACCCAAATTCTTACCTACATACTTCTCTATTTTTTTTGTTTTTTAAGTAAACTTTTCTAGATTTTGGTATTTTATATAATATCTAAATGTTATTCTCCAAGTATGTATAGAGTGGATTTGACTTCCTCTTCTACAGTCTATCTATCCTCTCTTTCTTTTTCAACACTGCACAAAAGCATTCAACTTTTAAAACTCGAAATACAGGTGGCGGGTCTTTCTCTGGCAACTTCGTCGTGGTTCCGCTTCGCCAAACTAACGCTTCAAAAGAAGGAAGCAAACCACATTAATCAAAACATGCCAAACACCTTCCGATCCAATAATAACGTATCGCTTCAGCTTTCCTTTTCCTTTTCTTCCATTCCTTTATTCCCAATGCTGCGTCTCCTTTCACGCGCCATAAATTCTCAAGCTACACGACACCCACCGTTTGTTCATCCACCGAGAAATCTTGCAAGTCGCTCTTCTTCTTCTTCTTCTTCAGCTGAAATCACTCAAATTGGCCTGAATCTGAATAGGGTTTCGCATTGTTGGAGTTGATTTCGCAAAAAGGGGTTTTGGAGAATCCTGACGGAGATGGCTCACTGGCAGAGTGATTTAGAAGAGGGGATCGACTACATGTTCAAGATTGTGATGATCGGAGACTCCGGCGTCGGGAAATCCCAGCTCCTGAATCGTTATGCCAGGAATGAGTTCAATGCGAAATCCAAGGCGACGATCGGAGTTGAATTTCAGACCAAGACGGTGCTCATGGATCACAAGGTTGTCAGGGCTCAGATTTGGGATACTGCTGGTCAAGAAAGGTCTATTTGAGTCCTCTTCTCTCTTTGTTACTGTTATCGTCCCAAGCTAATAATTTCACCTGATTATTAGGAGTATTTAACTTCAATTCCGAAAATTGTGTCAATATATAGCATACTCTTTCAGCGATGTGTGTAAAAAAAGGGCATTGTTATGAGTTTTTTCTTAGATCAGATTTAGGTAAAGTTGTTTAAGAATTTGAGTAGAAATTGCATATGGACTAAAATTCTTAGAAGATCTAATTATAAACATTTTTGCCTGTCATATTTTATTGGGTTGGGCAATGGCAGATGCTTCAAAATTGCACCTAAGTTTTGTTCTTTGTTATTGTTGGAGACTATCTTATGCCTTACAGGCCAAAATTAAGTGTGCACAACACTCTATGAATCAAATTTTCTTGCTGCGTATAGTGGTGAGCTAAGGATATCATGTTCTATATCTTTGATTTAGCACTATTTTGTAGACTTGGCTCCATTGAAAATGAAATGTCCAATAAATGTGATATGTGTTTTGTTTTACACGATTTTACTTGTGTTATTCAATAAAACTTACTCACCTGACGATAATTATTAAAAGAAGTTGGTAAAATGTAGTTTTGCTGATTTGTTTTCTGTTTATCAACAAAATCAAGTTATTTGTTATATTTTCTTATTAATAGCAATAGAAATTAGATTAATTTTTTTATAGGTATGTTAATTATGTTAAAAGTGTTTTTAAAATGTTTTCTTACATAATTTCGACCTAATTTGTTCACAAGAATAATTTGATATTTTTAGGTCACATTTGAGTGGACTTTAATTCTCTTTTTCAATTCTAAATCTCTTACTCTTTAATTATCACCAGAATAATGAGATCAAATTTATTAAGATATATGAAATATGCATGATTATACATAATGTATTTCGTTTGGTTGCACTTGCATGCCTTGCTTCAATTTTATTATCAAGGTCGATGAAGTTTTTCAAAATCACTCATGTATTAAGTTTTGTTTATCCTTTAGTAGTCTCTTTCTCCCTCCAAATGGAGAGTAGAAAATGAATGAAGCATAATGTGTTTAGTTTCACATGCTTCAATGGATCATGCATGATTGTAAGTATCGTTTTCTTATTTGTGCATGCTTACACAGCTTAGTTCGATTTAATTAGCAACGAAGAAATGATACTTCTTAAAAAGTTATGTGTATTGTATTGTATGAAGCTGTAGACAAAGTTGATTGGCCTCTGTAGGCTGAGTTTATTTTCCTTATATTTTCGGATCTGTTCTTCCTTCTGCAAATGTTTATAGCGGTTTTCTGAGTCAATTTTGGCATTTGTCACAGATACCAGGCGATTACTACTGCATATTACAGAGGTGCAATTGGTGCATTACTGGTATATGACATAACCAGGCAAGATACCTTTGATCATGTTGAAACATGGTTGGAGGAGCTACAAATGCATGCAGATAAGAATGTTACTGTCATGCTTGTTGGCAACAAGTGTGACCTTGGTTCGATGCGAGTGGTACCTGTTGAGGTAGCCAAAGAGCTTGCTCAGAAGCAAAATCTCTTCTTCATGGAGACATCGGCACTTGACTCCACCAACGTGGAGCAAGCTTTCCTTGGTCTTCTCTCTCAGATCTATTTAACCGTCCGTAAGAAGTCTCTAGTGGCTAATGGAGCAGAATCAAAACTGGAGAAGGTAAATCTTGAAGGGACAGAAATTTGTGTCCCTTCAGATGACATAGAGTATCGAAAGGGCCCAGAAACTAAAAAGAGGTTCAATTGCTGCAGTTTTTCTTAGAAATCTCTTTCAACATGAGATGCGAGGACTGTTATCTTTATCTTATGTGAGGGCTCTCCTCCTCCTCCCTTGCTATTTTTTTGTTACTTCTATTAATTTTTTTTTCTGTGTTGAACGAGTGATTTGATAGCAAACACCTAATATACTATCTATAGTGCCTCTAATTATTTTTTGATGATCTACATTGCCTCTAATATTATATGTCCCTTTTTTCATTTTTTAGGAGATTGTTGGTGGAGACATCTTTTCCACCAAAGGTTCAAATTCTCTTGGTTGGATTGGCTGGCATGCAAGAAAACTCAACTTCTGATGGCTTGATGAAATTGAGTAGTCGATTCACTGAGCTTTTTGCCCATTATTATTTGATTAGAGCTGCTTCTTGAGCATGGAAATAGGACATTATTCATTCGTTTTTTAATAATATCTTTTTGCATAATGGAAATAGTATTACCTTATTGCATAATTTTGATTAAGATATGCATAATACCTTTTTGGTATTGGTTTGTCTATTTCTTATAAATTGCTTGTCTAGTATATCAGGCGGAAATGTAAACATGTTAATATATGTATGAATTCAAGAACAGGTCCCAATGTATGTTATTATTCATCTATGGTATTTATTTATTCATTCATTCATTCAAGATTCAATAGTTAGAACGAGAAAATTCTTCAAGGAATCCCACTCTACAAATAGCTGAGATGGAGCAAGCTAATAATTAATAGTCATACAAGCATATTAATACTCTTTCAATGGAATATAATCCATCTTTTTATATCTTTATATATCTACCTATATTTTTATTTGTACATGATCCAGCATTTTGTCAGAACATCTACTCTCCAAATCTATTGTATACATGTAGCATGCATAAAGAAATAATAGGTATACACACAAAGCACACAAAATATGATGTCTCTACACAGTAATATCTATAGTCTCTAGACATTGAGGTAATGTCTTGAGTTTAAGCCTCCGTTTGATGGATTAACTTGATCAAGTTTTCTCTTAATCCCTTCCTTTTAACAGAACCTGATCAAGTAATTAGCTCCTTGGCAAGTGAAAGTGCTGGTTGCATCATCATAAGCATAACTATAAGCCAGGGGACAAGCTGCCTTAAAGGCCCTTGAATAACTTGATGGCTTGCATTTGCTAGGGCTATTGAATTCTCCACTACAGCAATATTCTGGCTTGTTAAATGCCAAACATGCACTCTTGCACCCAACAACTCTGCCTTTGTTTTTCAATTCCAATCCTTTTGGGCATCTTAAATTCAAATTTTTAAGGCATTCTATAGTCTTACATGTCCCAGATCCCCTAGAGGGGAAAATTGATACTGGCATGTTATAACCATCAACTAGGCTAAGATCATAGAAGTCCATAGGACTGTCTAGAGTGAATTCTGCGAGTGTGGCCGGTGGCACGGCCCCGGCTCCATTGCATTTGAGCTTGCCTCCACAGTCTCCGGTGACACACATTCCATTGCCGAAGGCATCAAAAGAGCAGTAGCGCCGGCCCCAAAACCGGCCGGACCACCCTTTTGGAGCAATGATGTCTATGGTTTGGTTTGGTCTTAACTGAACCCCACCATCCATTAGTTGAGGTTTCCCTGCAGCTGTTAGGATTGCAGGCCATATTGTCTCTCTACATTTATTTTGCAGAGTGAAAATTGTTGCTTCTGATCCTGTAGCGGAAAAAGAAAAAAGAACCCATCAAGAAGTCATTAAATTATCATAAATAATATATTAGAGAATTTCTGAATGGGACATTAATATAGTACCTAAGAAGGATAAGAAAAAGGCAAGAATGGGAAGGTGTTTAAGTGCCATAAGAATATGATTGTGGTGTTTGGCTTTGTGATTTTTTCTGGCCTATTGGGATGTGTTATATACACTTGTACAAGAATTGGAGCATGCTTAATATGAGAGGAAGTTCCAACTAAAAAAATTCACAAGCAACAAACAGACCCTTTAACTGACTGGCAAATAAAGGAAAACAATGCCAATGTTCTTTTTGTGTTATGACAATTGGCAATGTTGCAGATGACTGAATTTTGTTTAAATTGTTAAACTGACCGTTTTTTTCTGATCCACAACCAAATAAGGGGTCAGGGGACCAAGTCCTCGCAAGTCCGTGTAGAGCGTACATTATTCAATTCTTTTTTTTAATTGGAAGAATGTTGAGTCTATAATCGAGACTTGCAAGATTATAAATGTGGTTGAAATCGGCTACGGATTGGCCTAGTTTGGGCTTAAACTAGTTCGGCGAAATAGGTTAGGCTTTAAAATTGAAGGAAATTTTTTAATTAAATCTATTTAAAATACTTAAATTTAAATTTAGACCTGTACTTTGAACAAATCCTAAATAAGGTCTATAGATCTAACTAGGGATTTATTAATTTAACTAATATATCCTTCTGCTATTTGTTAATTTGATTTACTTTATCTTGTGAAACATGATGCTATAAGTTATTGAGATTCAAGTATTCACTGACGTGTATTCTCTGTTCATGATGTTGTCCCTTGAATTGTACTTCATATTATTGGGGGTTTTGATTATCGTTTTCCTCAACACTTGCTTTACCTAAATTATATTTTAGGGCCATAAGAGGACCCTTGCAAGTTTTAAGCTTAGGGTCAAGGAAATCGTAAATGTTGTTTCTTCAACAATGGCTAATAAAAGTTGTGGATATTCTTTTCACCTCACCTTTATTCCCAAAAGAATGTAAGATGATGTTAATTAAGAGGCCATCTAAGTTATGGAGGTTTTTCCATTTCTTTTGTTGCAAGTCGACTAAAAGTTGAAATCACAATGATTTCAATAATTTAAAGAAACATAGATTTTAGTGTTAAGGTTAAAACTTAAAAGTATATGGAAATCTATATATTAAAAATTTTTATTTTTTAATTAAGTAGGGGTATTATTGTCTTTCAATAATATTCTAAAATCCCTAATAAGGCATTGATTAGGAATTTGTTGAAAGTATAGGCAAGAATTTGGATTTTGCTATTTCAGGAGGATTTAATTAGGATTCTCTCACAATTCAAAAAAATTAATAATAAAAAGATAACAATCAAATCAAAATTAAAATAAGATATCCCCTAATAATAGCTAAATATTGGAAATATCTAAAATCTTAATTAATCATTATTCCATATCCCATCACTTTTTTAATGTATAATTGAATCTTCAATCACTTACTTAAAATATTAAAATATTTACCAATAATGTCAAATGAATTTACTTAACACGTTAACAGTTCCGTGACTATATACACATTTTAAATTGTATACCCAAGGGGAAAAAGTGTGATCATATTCTTTTGTTCTCGAAAAAAATTATGCTTAAGAACCAAGAAGAGAAGTTATTTCTAAATGGATACACTAAATTCTTAAAATTATATAGCACGATTAAGATCATATTTTAAAAGTAAAAAATATGTGTAATAATTGAAATATCTATGAAATAAATAATTTTCTTGAACATTCAGATCTTATCTGAACATTTCATATCTGATTTGTTTTGGTGCCCATCAAAACCAGTTCCTCTCATTTACTAATCATATATAGTAAATTTAGGAGTCACAACTCATAAGATAAGACAAATTTAGTCATATTTACTGAATCAAAAACTCTCTACATATGTTTTTTTTTTCCCCACCAAAGTTCTCTACAGATGATTACTGAATGAGATAAATCATTTGTTTTATGTCCATTTCAATCATCATTACCCTCACTTTTGTTTCCATTGAAGGATGGGCTCCACAGAATATTTTTAGAAATTTAATTAATGCCCATATATACCCGGAAACTTGTTACTTTGGGCCTTAATTTTAATTTTCCATTAAATCTGGTACCAGGAGGTGGTTTCCCGCAAAAAAGTCCATTGGTTTGCGTTAATATATGATAGAAAGAGGGAAACCACGCTAAAAAATACGTTTTAGTTATTGAAATTAAGATCGAATCCCTCAACTCCCGCCATCATCACAATCCCAACAAAGTTACAGGGATTTTCGCTTTTTCTCTTCCGCCACGATGGAGCTGCCCGTCGTAGATCTCTCCCCCTTCTTGGCCGTCACCGGCGACCTCAGTTCCGACCTCGTTGCGCTTTGCTCTGAAGTCAGTCGGAGTCTGACAGAGACCGGAGCTCTGCTCATCAAGGATCCCAGATGCTCCGTCCAAGACAACGATCGCTTCATCGATATGATGGAGAAGTACTTCGAAAGCCCTCAGGAGTTCAAGAGCCGCCAGGAGAGGCCGCAATTGCATTACCAGGTAATGATAGCCTAAATGGCCCTGGGTATGTTTGGATGCCCAGAAAGTTTCGGCCTTTCGAAGTTTCCTGTTTTAGCGTTTATGTGATGACTGAATACATCAATTTTTTTTAATGTTGGCTTCTTTGCGCCTTTTAAGTCCACAATTTTGATAATACTGCCGTATTGTTTGCTCTTAAATCAATTGATAAAATCAGGATTCTCCATCGACTGGTATGCTTTTTATATTTATTTTGCTTGGTTTGTGAGAATGTAGTCTTGCATGATATGGACTTGGTTTACTTTTAAAAAGAATAAGTCTTTGAGTTAGTTGTTAAAACTCCTTTGAGTCAAGATCGTTCTGCATTTGGGCATCCCTCTATGTTACTTGTTCATTCAGTTATGCTGATTCTGTCAAAAACAAGAATTTTCTTGATGCTTATTCAGTTAAAACTCCTTTGTTCCTTCAGTTACTAGCAGGCTATTATAAATTGTTAGTTTGGGTTGTCATTACTTATTTTGATCACTATAAAGTATACAGAGATCATCAGTGGCTTGCAGTCGATCTAGTTCAAGCGCAAATGATAAATCAATTTCACATATGTGGAGAAAGTCAAACCTGGAAATACGTGTTATGTGAAGAGAAATTTTATGTAATTTCGTGGTATTCATGGCCAAAGGATTGCCACTTGTTAATAAAAAATGGTCAATTTAGGTTGGGGTTACACCAGAAAGAGTGGAAGTTCCAAGAAGCTTGGTTGATGAAGAAATGCAAGAGAAAGTGAAAGTGATGCCAAAAGAGCACCAACCTCATACTCCTGTTGGACCTGATCTCAAGTGGCGATACTTCTGGAGAATTGGTTCTCGACCTTCAAACACTCGTTTTCAGGTCTCTCATCCCTTTCCCCTCTTCAGCCATCCAACATTAGCTTGTTAGCATAAATTATTCCTAATACTATCTTAATTGTTTAGGAACTCAATTCAGAGCCAGTTATACCTGAGGGTTTTCCTGATTGGAAAGAAACCATGGATTCCTGGGGGTACAAGATGATTTCAGCAATAGAAGTGAGTGTTCTTGTGGTTTATTTCACTTTTTTCCCTTTATTTTCTTTTTTTATGTGTGTGATTTAATTGACAGCGCATTTCTTATTTAGGTGGTTGCTGAAATGGCAGCTGTTGGCTTTGGGCTACCAAAGGACGCATTCACTTCTCTTATGAAGCAGGTGTCGGCATTTATCAATTAAACTGGAATTTCATCCATCTGTTTCCCTTTCCCCGTAATAGCTGTTAGGTGGTTAGTTATTTTGTCAGTAAACAATAACAAATGCTATTATTAATAGAAAGCTAGGAACAATGCTGAAAATAGAAGTCGTGTGGATTTTTCATAAACAATAAGTGAACACTGACTCATGAGATTACATACAAATTTTTGGAGACAGATCTTGAGCCATTAATATATAAGTGTTGCTTGTCTCGTTTGCAACTGCTTTTACAGCATATTGATTACAAATTTGACATTCATTGATTTTTGATCAATGTCACTTGTACATTTGCAATTGATTCTTTTCTCAATGTGGTAGTAAAAGTTCTCAGTTTGTGAGGTGTAGCAGTCATTAAATAACAGAATCATGATGTAGGTTCAGACTCTATGCTGTATCTTTTAATTATCTGTGCATATTGATCATGCATAAGATTAAAACTTACGGGTTTCTGTTGCCTCAAGAACTGGACGGTTTATTTGCATGCATAATTATGATGCAGATGCTCCTATTGAAAAACAAAACATGCTATTTGATAAATCAGGCTTATTATTGATTATGCAAATTTAACATTCTAAAACAAATTGAAAGAGCTGACTCTTTTAGATAGAAACCTGTTTTGAAAATGATAGAAATCAGGCTATACCTCAGTGGCTCAGTCATTTAACGATGCAATTGACTTGGGGATGAACATGCATATTCATTTCAGTTGGTAACAAGTGAGAATGACTTATGTGACCTTATCATGTATTGCTTGGTCATCTGTGGCTCTGTGCAGTATTAATTTCCTTTAAAATGAATTACAGCCTCAACCTTTTTTTTTTCCCGTGTTTCCATGTTTCCTTTGGTAATTATCTCTGGCTTGAGGTTTCTATCCATTTTGTCTTATTCTGTCAAATGCCAGGGCCCACATCTGTTGGCTCCAACAGGGAGCGACCTTAAAAAATATGGCCAGGAGGGCACCGTTTTTGCTGGATATCACTACGACCTGAACTTCCTAACAATTCATGGTAGAAGTAGATTTCCTGGTTTAAACATCTGGTTAAGAAATGGACAGAAAGTTGAAGTGAAGGTTCCAATTGGGTGTCTTCTTATTCAGACAGGGAAGCAGGTATTGAAATGCCTGAATTTGCTTACATTCCATCTAAAAAAGAGTCAGTTCTAATACAATGGAGCGCATTATTTTCCTTTTTTCCTTATGCTATCTGTTTCATTTGGATAACAGGTAGTGTTATTTATTAATTAGTTAACAATAGAGTTCTGGAATCTCAATCTGATACCTAAAGTTGCTGTCATTTCATTCTCATGGCTTGGGATGATTTGACAACTCTCCTAGATAAGTGTAATCTATTATTGACATCATTCATATGATCTTGTGTTAAACAATGAAATTTATTCTGAATGCAGATAGAGTGGTTAACTGCAGGGCACTGTGTAGCTGGCATGCACGAGGTAGTTGCCACAAAAAGAACACTAGAAGCAATTAAACGAGCGCAAGAGGAAAAGCGTAGCCTGTGGAGAGTATCTTCAACGGTGAGTAAGGACAAAAAAATAATCATCTTTTAGCTTGTAAGAGGCTGAATGAACTTGACTTTTCACAAGGTTTTGTATTAACTTGTGATTTTTGCCTCTCTTATGTAGTTGTTTGCACACATAGCTTCAGATGCAGTTTTGAAGCCGTTGGGACATTTCGTAGAATCACCACTTGCAAGCCAGTATCCTCCTACCTATGCAGGAGAATATGTTGAACAAGAGCTAGCAGTAATCAATCTCAAAGGAAAGAAGTGAAGGCCCCTGTGACCAAGAATTGGAATAAGAAGTGACATAATTCTTCTGTTGATTGAGAGCCTTTAATTGTTGGAGCTAGAAAGTTAGATATTGTTGCTTTATTTTTCAGTCTCAAGAAAAAGGAACAGTGAAACTTCTGATTGAGCTTTACCTAATTTCAATTAATTAGACACATATTCAAGGCTCCCTATTTCCTTACTGATACCACAATGCGCGCGCTTATCTTTCCTTCTAACTTTTATTTTCTTCTAGGCCAAGTCATCAAGAAATAGAAAGAATTTTGTACGAGAATAAGTATATATATATATATATATATATATATATATATATATATATATATATATATATATATTGCATATAGGTGATAATGCAATGCTTTATGCTGGGGAAAAAGAAGAATGATGTAATAAAGAAGCTTTACTTGGATATGAAATTTTTTCTATCAACTATTAAATGCATGATTTGGATTTATAGAAATAGAGAGAGAACGAAACATCTCTCCCCTTTATGTCATTCTCTTCTCAAGTTACATAGTTTATGACTATAATTGATCACAACCCACTTCACATTTGGAATTTGGTAGGATTCATGTAGTATGAATCTTCTAACTGTTTGTTATCTAACACCAATTGTATTGTTGATGGTTTGACTGAAACTACAGTTTAAGGCCTCCAAAGGCATGATCAGCATGACACTGTGTTAGGACAAGCATGCTGAATGACATGAGTCATATCTTGCATATAAATGCAAAATGTTCAGTGATTTTGAGTAGTTACAAAGAAAAAGCAAATCAAAGATGAAGGTGGTGTTTAGTTCAAGGATTCAGATTCTGCCATTGTTACTGGTTTTGTTGATCATAATGACAGGTTTGGTTGCAGGAGGGCGGCAAGGCAGTCGTACTACTGTTCCTTGCACAAGAACCTTCTTCTCTGCACTTTTGCAGCTCTTGCCTTGTAGGGCAGCCGTTAGGGCAGTTAGTCCTATTCCACCAGGTGAAGCTTGCTGCAATGCAGTTAGAGCTCTGGGACAGCCATGCTTATGCTTGCTTACCAATGGCCCTCCGATCTCCGGTATAGATCAAGACATGGCTTTGCAGCTTCCGGCCAAGTGTGATGCTAACTTTGAACCATGTGATCTCTCTCTCCCCCTTTCTCTCCATCCATTAATCATATATATCCTCTACTTCTATAAGTCATTCTACTGTTAGAAGTTATAGGACTTTTTAGATATTGTTTTGGGAAAATATCCAACCAGGGGAAATAATACCATAAAAGTTCCTATGGACAAGTGAAGAGCTACTATTGATAAGCGAAAGGACAACAATTGACAACTTATGGCACTTGTCAATATATTATTTGCTCTAGTTGGGGTTTAAATAATATTCTTCCTATTATTTTTCTTGGCTAAGACTTTGGCATGATTTTCCCAATTCTTTTTCCTTGAGTGACAAAATATGATGGTGTGGAATTTTTGAAATGTTTTCAGAGATAGCGTCATACATATTTTCACTTTTCACATTATACTCTCACTTTAGAAGAACTTCCCCATTTTTTGATTTTTTTAGGAGTTAAAGCTTTGTTTTTTCAGACATTCAGATGTAACTTTAGAAAAACATTCAGGTGTGCCTTTGCTTGAAACTAAAATGTTTTTTTATCAGGATTTCAAGATTTCACTCTCATTAAGATTCTGAAGAATTTAAACCAAGTTAACAAAGAAGATATGCTATTTAGAGTAAATTATTGAGTCATTGAACTAATTTTCTAAAGTTTCTCCATTTAACCCTCTTAATTTTTCTTTCAATAAAAATGGTCTTTCTGTTGAGCAAAATTTACTATTAATATGAGATCCCATGTGCTTGTCAGCTCATAACTACTAGACTTGCTAAGATGACATTTTTGTTTTGGCCCCAAAAATGGGTCTTTGGAAAATTTTGGAAAAAAAAGGAGGGCAAAAATAAACACCATTTCAAGGATGAATATGCCTAAACAGCATTATGATGAGGAAAGATTGTCAATTTTTTTTCTATGAAAAGCTTAACTGCGAAATTTTAACGCCAAATATGTGTTGCTTGTTGCAGGTGAAATCATGAAGTGAAGTTGGAGCTTGAAAGAGCTAGAGTGTGCAAGCTTATTAAAATAAACATTTTTATATAATTACCATTTATCTACGCCATATGTTTGTCCTTCTTAAGTTCTTACAATAAGATGTAATATTATGGGTTATAATCTTTCAGTCTCTCAAGTAATTTTCCAGGTCGTGAATTATATAAATGTTACTTTTTTTTTTTTGGGCTGAAAATTTGCCCCCTCCTTATATGTCCTTATACAGCATCAATATATAATCTAAATTAAATTTGGTAATCATTTTTCACCTCTGATATTTATCTACATATTAAATATGAAACAATATTTCATTTTTTTAAACTTAAGATTAATCAAAAGAAACAACAAATATTTTGGGGGAAAAAAAAGAAACAACATATATAAAATCATACAGTTCAAATCAAATATAATTAATTCAATAACAATGAGCAGAATGACCATTCTCTTTGGTTAAACACCAAATCCCAAAAAGTAATAGATTTTTTCAGAAAGTCCTATAATTACAAACAAATACAAAGAATCGACATTTCTAGATAAGTTTTAGTCACAGTTGAACAATCAATTTAATTGGAAAAAAGTTTCAATTTTCTCATAACCCAAAACTTGGCCCAGAAAAAAAAAACAGAGAATCACGTGCGTCTTTAAAACCTTGCTATACAGTAAAATTTATATATAGTTAATTATCTTCTCTAAAGCACATCATTATATTATAACAACAAATTTAAAAAAATAAATAAATAAAAGCCTTGAGGTGTCCTTGGCTTTTCTTGCAGCTTCAACTCTGCCTTTCAAGCTCTGTCTGCTCACTTTTTCTGCACTTTAACTTTGCTGAACTAAGAAGAAAGAAATCATCCTAAAAATAACACATGCAATACCTCAGCATTTGCTTTAATTCAGAAAAAAAGAGATTCTGATTTGGTAACATAAAAAATGAAATATTTATTTTTATAATCACACACACAAACATATATCTTAGTTATGTTTCATTTCATTTCTTTCTTTCTTCCTTTCAATCTCATTTTATTGTACTCAGCCTGTACCAAATCAAATGGTTCATTAGGACTTTAACTTTACTGTTATTATATAAACAAAAAGTTGAGAATCATTATGCTTTGCTTTCTCATTTTATTCAAATCTAAAGGTACATTTTGTCTGTACAAAGAAACCTCTAACTATTAAAAAAAAAAAAAAACTGACATGAATTCTGACAATTACAACCACCCAAGTTTCCAATGTCTTGTTATGTTTTAATAAGATAATTATATTACTTAATTACCACAACGTTTTAAGGCAAACACAGAATGGCCCATCCTTACGTAAGATTAATCTGAAGTTTTCCCACATTTTTAACTTTTTTTCCCACCTTAAGATCATTATTAAAGCCGTAAAAAGTTCATGTAGCTGGCTCATCAAATTATTCTTTGCTTAACCAAAATCTCAATATTAAGCAGGCTCTTCTAGTGTTCAAGAAGCTCAGAGAGAGAGAGAGAGAGAGAGAGAGAGAGAATCACAATGTGTTGTTTCTTTTTTATCTTTTGCCTTCGTAAGTAGATCTTCCTTACTTGGGAATCAAATTTCTGGTAACTTGCAAGTAGCCAGCCACCTTAGCAGCAAGTGCCTGATCACATGAAGCTGATACTGAAGGTTATACATACTCATCATGTTCTTATTCCTAGACATGGTGAAACAACAACAACAACTTCATTTGTACAACTAGATTTTCAAAACCAGCTGTGTAAAACCAGATTTCCATTTCCAATCAAAACCTACCATTCCATTCCAATCCAACCAAACATTACCATTACCCACAGAACATTAAGTCTGAGAGATATCAAGTCATCATGCAACCTCGGATTTCAATCATGAAAAGACAACCTCGTAATCAACCAACAATGCAACATGTTCATCCTCATCCTAATCCTCATCCCCATCCTCATCCTCATGTCAATGTTTCCGGCCACGAAGATGAAGACTACAATCTGAAGGACACCAGCCCACAACTTGGAGAGAGGTGGCCTAATAATAATAATGGAGGAAGAGGTTGGATGAGTGGTGTTGGAGGTGGAGAGAGACAATACACAAGCACATATGATCTTGTTGAGCAAATGTTTTATCTCTATGTTCGAGTCGTAAAAGGCAAAGATCTTCCTGCAGGAGCCATCACTGGAAGCTGTGATCCTTATGTGGAAGTGAAGCTTGGGAACTATAAAGGAAGAACAAGGCACTTTGAGAAGAAGATGAATCCAGAATGGAACCAAGTCTTTGCTTTCTCTAAAGACCGGATTCAATCCTCAATTCTTGAGGTCTTTGTGAAAGATAAAGACATGGTAGGCAGAGATGATTACCTAGGAAGAGTTGCTTTTGATCTCAACGAGGTTCCCACCAGAGTTCCACCAGATAGTCCTTTAGCTCCTCAATGGTATAGGCTTGAGGACCGGCGAGGGGAAGGGAAAGTAAGAGGCGAAATCATGCTTGCTGTGTGGATGGGAACTCAAGCTGATGAAGCATTCCCAGAAGCTTGGCATTCTGATGCAGCTTCTGTATCAGGAGAAGGTGTTTTTAACATTAGAACAAAGGTTTATGTGTCACCAAAGCTATGGTATCTTAGGGTCAATGTTATAGAAGCTCAAGATGTGATACCCGGTGACAGAAATCGCCTACCGGAAGTTTTTGTCAAAGCTCAGGTGGGAAGCCAAGTGCTGAAAACAAAGATATGTCCAACAAGAACAACAACGCCACTTTGGAATGAAGATTTGGTTTTTGTTGTAGCTGAACCTTTTGAAGAGCAATTGATGATCACCGTGGAGGATCTTGTTCATCCTTCGAGAGATGAGGTTCTTGGGAAGATAAGCTTGCCATTGACAACCTTTGACAAGAGACTAGACCACAGATCGGTTCATTCTCGCTGGTTCAATCTTGAAAAGTTTGGTTTTGGAGCTCTAGAAGGTGATAGAAGAATGGAGCTGAAGTTTGCAAGTAGGATTCACCTAAGAGTTTGTCTTGAAGGTGGATACCATGTGCTTGATGAGTCCACTATGTACATTAGTGATCAAAGACCAACTTCAAGACAACTATGGAAGCAACCAATTGGGATACTTGAAGTTGGAATTTTAGGAGCACAAGGGCTTTTACCAATGAAGATGAAAGACGGCCGAGGAAGCACAGATTCATATTGTGTTGCAAAATATGGCCAGAAATGGGTCAGAACAAGAACAATCCTTGACACATTTAGTCCCAAATGGAATGAACAATACACATGGGAGGTATATGATCCTTGCACTGTGATCACACTTGGGGTTTTTGATAATTGTCATTTAGGTGGAAACAATGAAAAAGGAGGAGGGAGAGATTCGCGAATCGGCAAAGTCAGAATTCGGCTTTCAACTCTTGAAGCTCATAGAATCTACACTCATTCATACCCTCTCCTTGTTCTTCACCCACATGGAGTGAAAAAAATGGGAGAGCTTCAACTAGCAGTAAGGTTCACCACACTCTCATTAGCCAGCATGATTCACATTTATGGCCAACCTTTACTTCCCAAAATGCATTACTTACACCCTTTCACAGTAAACCAAATAGAGAACTTAAGATACCAAGCCATGAACATAGTTGCAATGAGACTAGGCCGAGCCGAACCATCACTGAGAAAGGAAGTTGTAGAGTACATGCTTGATGTTGATTCTCACATGTGGAGTATGAGAAGGAGCAAAGCTAATTTCTTCAGGATAATGTCACTTTTTTCTGGTATGATCTCAATGGGAAGATGGTTCAGTGATGTTTGCCATTGGAAGAATCCAATAACAACAATCCTAGTTCACATTTTGTTTCTGATACTGATATGTTACCCAGAATTGATCCTCCCAACTCTGTTTCTGTACATGTTCTTGATTGGTCTCTGGAACTATAGGTTCAGGCCAAGACACCCACCTCACATGGACACAAAGATTTCATGGGCTGAATCTGTGAACCCAGATGAACTTGATGAAGAGTTTGACACTTTCCCAACTTCTAGGTCACATGATTTGGTGAGAATGAGGTATGATAGGCTTAGAAGTGTTGCTGGGAGGATTCAAACTGTGGTTGGAGACATAGCTACACAAGGTGAGAGATTTCAATCTCTGTTAAGTTGGAGAGATCCAAGAGCAACTAGTTTATTTGTTGCGTTTAGCTTTGGAGCTGCATTGGTTTTGTATGCTACTCCTTTTAGAGTTGTGGCTTTGGTTTCTGGTTTGCATGGTTTGAGACATCCAAGGTTTAGGAGCAAGATGCCTTGTGTTCCAAGTAATTTCTTCAAGAGGTTGCCTGCCAGAACTGATACTTTAATCTAATTATGTACTGTTTATTTATTTATTTATTTCATTTGTATTATATATAAATGGTTATGCAGTAAGATGATTAGTGAGTTCTGTAATTGAAGTGATATATTGTTATTTAACTCATCAAGTTACATTATATGCTCAAATACATGATACTTATGTTTATTTATTATTACATTATGTATAAGTTATGATCATGTTCATATAAATAGAATAAATTATAAAATTATATATTTATTATGAAAATGAGAAATTTAGAGACTAGAACAAGAGAATAGCAAGAGACGAAGTTGAGAGAAAAAACATCAGTGTTTTTCTCATTCATTTATTTGTATCTATACTTTGCCCATAACCCCTATTTAAAAGCCTTCAAACATTGAAGGCTAACTTAAAGAGTTACAAGTACATAAATAAAGAAGAATATTAAGTAACATAATGTTACATAGATAGATTATACCAAAAATGGTTTAATTTGGGAGTTATAATAGGGTATAATGTCAATAAGAATGAGATGAAATCCTATGAGTCCATGTAGTTATGAACAATCACATATCAAATTATTTATAACAATATTTACATATTTCTTATATTTCAAAATGTAAGCAATATGCATTTCTAATTTTTCTGAGTTGAAGAAAAATCCATACATATTGCTTGTATTTTATAAACAATGCTTCCACAAGATTTAATTTTGTTAAACAATTAGTAGTTCAACCTAGTAAGTACCTCTACCACATCATTTCCGCCATACAAAAATTCAGGATTTTACTATGTTTAATTGAAAGAATTGGAATAAAAACCACTATAATTAAAAATCATTTTTTAATAAAATAAGGAAAAATCTCAATAAAATATCTTGTGAAATTCAAAATCTCAAAAAGATTATCACAATTTGCTATACTTCATTACTGTTGGGATTTTGGAAATTAGGATACCTTTATGAGATTTTGAATTTCAAAAGATATTTTATTGAGATTTTCTTTTAAAATAAACATTTCGAAACTTCAAATGGAATCATATTTTAATGGGAGAATGCCAAAAAAATATCATTTAAACTTTAAAATCCCGTTAACAAGTTCGGTAATGGGATTAACAAGAATGATAATGCAATTAACAAATCATTTTATTGTTAAATCACCTATTTGGGATTTTGAAATTTAAATGGTATTTTTTTGGAATTCTCCCTATTTTAATTCATTTTCAAATTGAAAAATATATTAATCATTCATCCATTCTTCCTTTCAATGATATATTTATCAGAAACATATCATTGGAAATAATTTTTATTACTTCTATGATATATCAGAAATAATTATTTTTTGGTCAAAAATGGGCAATCCGCCCAATCCAGAAATAATTATTTTTTTCAATCTAGAATAATTATCTTCCACTCTCATTTCTACGCGTATCCTTGTACAGTTATACTCATCCAAAAAACAAGAAAACTTTGCGAATCAAGCGACCACTCATCTTTTTGACGAAAAATAATAGTAGTAGTTGTTATAAAAATGTTGATAATAAGAGAGTAGAAGAGAGAAATTCTAGAGAGATAAATTAGAGAGATATTCTCATTCACTTGTATATCAAAATACATAACACAAGACCCCTATTTATAGAAATTTTTCAATGCTACAGTAACTTTTCCGTGTTGCTGCAGTGATTCTCGTGATGCTACAGTAACCTCCCCCGTGTGCTGCAGTAATGCTACAGTGATGAACAGTATTTGCTACAGTATGAACAATATTTGCTACAGTGATGAACAATGATATTTAATCTTACATATCATATTGACTGGAAGAGCAGGTTGGCCTGAATATGAGCTAATGGACATCCACATAATTAATATTCATAACACTCCCCCTTGGATGTCTATTATGAATGTGCCTCATTAAAAACTTTAACTAGGAAAAACCCAGTGGGATAAAAACCTAGCCAAAGAAAAGAGTACATCATTCATTGATACACTGTTCAGTGCTGCCTCATTAAAAACCTTTCTAGGAAAACCCAGTGGGACAAAACCTAGATAAGGGAAAAAGAGTACAGCGTGTATCGACTCCCCCTCTTGACAACATCAGTTGATATCTCTGAATCTCCGAAGGCCAATGTCATAGACAAGTTTTTCAAAAATTGTACCTGGAAGTGACTTTGTGAATAAATCTGCTAGATTTTCACTTGAACTAATTTGCTGGACATCTATTTCACCATCCTTTTGAAGGTCACGAGTAAAGAAGAATTTTGGTGAAATATGCTTCGTCCTGTCTCCCTTGATATAGCATTCTTTAAGTTGGGTAATGCATGCAGTATTATCCTCATATAGAACTGTTGGTATCATTTTGCCCAAAGATAAATGACAAGTTGTTCGTATATGATGTATTACTGACCTCAACCATACACATTCTCGACTTGCTTCATGTATTGCTAGAATTTCTGCATGGTTTGATGATGTGGATGATATAGTCTGTTTCATTGATCGCCATGAAATAGTTGTACCTCCACATGTGAACAGATAGCCTGTTTGTGATTTACCATCATGTGGATCTGATAAAAATCCAGCATCTGCATAACCTACCAGTTCATGCTTAGATACGTTTGAGTAGTATAACCCCATATCCATAGTGCCTCTTAGATAACGAAAAATATGTTTTATTCCATTCCAATGCCTTCGTGTTGGTGAAGAACTAAATCTTGCTAATAAATTAACAGCAAAGGATATATCAGGACGTGTATGATTAGCAAGATACATTAGTGCTCCAATAGCACTAAGATATGGTACTTCTGGACCAAGTAGTTCTTCATCACCTTCTTCGCTGATTACTCGCGGTCGGAATGGATCTTTATCTGGCTTTAGAGACCTTACAATCATTGGTGTGCACAATTAATGAGATTTATCCATATAAAATCTCTTTAGGACCCTTTTTGTATAAGTTTCTTGATATACAAAGATCCCATTTTTTAGATACTCAATCTGTAATCCAAGACATAATTTTGTTCTTCCCAAATTCTTCATCTCAAATTCTTTCTTCAAACAATGAATTGCCTTTTGGAGCTCTTCAGGAGTTCCAATAATGTTGATATCATCAACATAAACAGCAATTATAGCAAATTCACTATTAGATCCTTTTATAAAAATGCATGGGCATATTGGATCATTTTTTAATCCTTCTTTCAACAGATATTCATTAAGACGATTATACCACATGCGCCCTGATTGCTTCAGGCCATACAGGGACTTATTTAACTTAATTGAATATTGTTCTTGAAAACTTGAATTAGATGCTTCTGGCACCTTAAGTCCTTCAGGGACTTTCATATAAATTTCATTGTCAAGTGACCCATATAAATAGGCAGTCACGACATCCATTAGATGCAGATCAAGCCCTTCTTTTACGGCTAGGCTAATTAAATAACGAAAAGTAGTCGCATCCACTACAGGTGAATACGTTTCTTCAAAATCAATGCCAGGTCTTTGTGTAAAGCCTTGGGCTACAAGACGTGCCTTATATCTTATTATTTCACCCTTTTCATTTCTCTTTCGTACAAAAACCCATTTGCATCCAACTGGTTTTACATCTTCAGGTGTAAGAACTACAGGTCCTAACACTTTTCGTTTTTCCAATGATTTCAATTCTACATTAATGGCATCTTTCCATAGGAACCAATCTTTTCTTTGTTGGCACTCGCTAATGGATTTTGGCTCATGATCCTCAATATTATTCATTACATCTTTTGCTATATGATAAGCAAAAATGTCGTCAACGTTGACTTCATTTCGATCCCATCGGATTCCATTCATAACATAATTTATTGAAATCTCATTATTTTCACATATATCAGGTACCTGGGTCTCTTCTGGGACTACAACATTCTCTTCTGGAGATATCTCTATTGAAGATAATAACTCTTCAGGAGATGGCTCTTCTGGAGCTATTAAATTTTCTTGATTATCCTCAATTTGACCATCTATATTTTTTCTCCTTTTCTTTTTCGAGGATTTCTATCTTTGGAACCGATGGGTTTGCCACGCTTCAGGCGTGCTTTAGATTCATTCATAGTAGATTGTCCTTCAGGGACATCAATTTTAACAGGAGCATTAGCAGCTGGGATATGTGACTTTGTCACTTTCTTAGGGTCAGTAAATGCTTCTGGCATTTGATTAGCTAAATTCTGTAAATGAATTATCTTTTGAACTTCCAGTTCACATTGATTTGTACGAGGATCAAAATGAGCCAATGATAATTCATTCCAGCTAATTTCTTTATCCAACTGCTTGTTTTCTCCCCCTAATGTTGGAAAAAGTGATTCATCAAAATGAAAATCGGCAAATCGTGCCGTAAATAAATCTCCCGTAGATGGTTCTAAATATTTTATGATTGAAGGAGATTCATACCAAACATATATTCCCATCCTTCTTTGAGGACCCATTTTAGTGCGTTGTGGTGGTGATACTGGCACATATACCGCACACCCAAAAGTTCTTATATGGGAAATATTAGGTTCCTGACCAAAAACCATTTGTAAGGGGGAAACCTTTAAGTAACTTGTTGGTCTGATGCGAATTAATATTGATGCATGCAAAATGGCATGGCCCCAAGCAGAAATTGGGAGATTAGATTTCATAAGTAAAGGTCTTGCAATTAGTTGCAACCTTTTAATCAATGATTCTGCAAGTCCATTTTGTGTATGAACATGAGCTACAGGATGTTCAACATCAATTCCAAGGGAAATACAATATTCATTAAAAGCTTTTGAAGTAAATTCACCAGCATTATCAAGACGTATTTTCTTGATAGGATAATCAGAGTAATGTGCTCTTAATCTAATTAATTGAGCAAGTAATCTCGCAAACGCCAGGTTGCGAGAAGATAATAAACACACATGTGACCATTTAGTTGATGCATCAATTAAAACCATATAATATCTAAATGGTCCACATGATGGGTGTATTGGCCCACAAATATCTCCCTGTATCCGTTCTAGAAATGTGAGAGACTCACTTTCTACTTTGCTTGGTGAGGGGCGAATAATTAATTTTCCCTTGGAACATGCAGTACATGAGAAATCATGGGATTGTGGTATTTGTTTACACTTCAGGGTATGTCCACATGAATTCTCAATTATTTTTCGCATCATAATTGAACCAGGATGGCCTAACCGGTCATGCCAAACATTAAATTCATTTGTAAACTTCTGGTTTACATTAGTAGATTTCTGGTCTGTATTAGTGAACTTCTGGTTCTCAATAACATGTGTTTCAATTGTGTTTATAAATGTATAATATAAACCAGAAGAAAAAGCAGGATATTTTTCTAATATGCATTTTCTACCAGCAACTATTTTTGTAACAACAAGATATTCTTTATTATTATATGATATCCATTTCTGCGGATATCTTTGAAACTTAATAAGTTTCTTCCAGACTTGGTAGAATAAATTGCATTATCAATGCATAATTTTGTTCCTTCAGGTAATAGAATATTAGCTCTTCCGGAGCCTTCAATCAAATTTATACTATAAGATATAGTCTGAACATTAGCTTTTTGCATTACCAAGGAAGAAAAATATTTATCATTTCTGAGTATGGTGTTGGTTGTTGCGCTATCAACGAGACATAAATCTTCAGGATTGATGCCAGTAATATTCATTCTTCATTAAAAGAAATATAAAAACATAATTAAGATAAATACATTCGATAAAAGTAACATAAAATTCAAATACATAAATAATTATGCTAAGAAATCAGCAACATCCAAATAACTAAAATTCATGTCTCCATGCTCAGAATTCTCAGCCCGATCCACATGATTTACTTCAGTTGTAGATCCTTTACCATTATTTTTAATTGATTCTTGGTAAAGTTCAACTAGCTGTCTTGGTGTACGGCAGATACGAGACCAATGACCCTTGACACCACAACGATAACATGAACTTTCAGTATTTTTATTTTGCCCACTATTTTCTCTTTTGTGGTTCTTATTATTATTTCCCCACTTTTGGTAGAAATTTAAACCACCACGACCTCGACCACGACCACGGATGTAGCCGCGTCCGCGTCCACGTCCACGTCCATGTCCACGTCCAAGGCCAGAAACAGATTCATTGGTTACTACATTCGCTTCTGGGAATGGAGTCGAGCCAGTTGGACGGGATTCATGGTTTTTTAATAAAAGCTCATTATTCTGTTCAGCTACAAGGAGGCAAGAAATTAATTCTGTATATTTTTTAAATCCTTTTTCTCGATATTGCTGTTGCAGGAGCAAATTTGAGGCATGAAATGTGGAGAATGTTTTTTCAAGCATATCATTATCAGTAACATTTTCTCCACATAAATTTAATTGAGAAGTTATGTTGAACATAGCCAAGTTATATTCACTTACAGATTTAAAATCTTGCAACCTTAAATGTATCCAGTCATAACGAGCTTTTGGGAGGATAACCATCTTCAGGTGATCATACCTATCTTTCAGATTGTTCCAAAGAACAAGTGGGTCTTTCACTGTTAAATATTGAATTTTTAAACTCTCATGTAAATGGTGGCGTAAAAAAATCATGGATTTGGCCTTTTCCTGATTGGATGCATGATTCCCTTCTTTAATTGTATCTTCTAGACCATGGGCATTTAAGTGGATTTACGCATCCGGCATCCAAGATAAATAATTTTTCCTAGTAATATCCAAAGCCACAAATTCAAGTTTTGCAAGATTTGACATGGTTCACACTATTAAAGAAATAAACGAGAATAATTAAAATATGAAATGTAAAAATGCAATAATATATAAAGACAAGAAATAAATTAATAAGGCAAGGTAAGAAAATTATGGCTTCAGGCCATTCAGTTCTTATGGCTTCAGGCCAATTAATCTCAAGATAAGAAATTAAATATATATGGCATCTAATTTTTTATCTTCAGGATAAATAAAAGTTGTACATAGCTTCTGGCTGTGATATATATGGCTTCTATTCATATAATAAGGAATCATATAGATATGGATTCTGACCATATAATAGGAGATCATAGAGATATAGCTTCTGGCCATATCATAAATATTCAAATAATATGACTTCTGGTCATATAATTTCAAAAATTGGATGTAGATGGCTTCTGACCATAATAATAATAATAATATAAATAAACTTGTAAATGATATATATAAGATATAACAACAATAGTGATCTCCAATCCTAGCCATGGAACCCGATGTTCACAACAATCGGTAAAGATATATTTCTTAATTCCATATAATGGCTCAGACTATCCTAGATCTATGAAATAAAGATATTATAAAATAAAGTATAAATTATCAAAGAAATTATAAGAATATCATACCTTTGGCAGAGCTTCGTGCTGATAACGTGTTATAAAAATGTTGATAATAAGAGAGTAGAAGAGAGAAATTCTAGAGAGATAAATTAGAGAGATATTCTCATTCACTTGTACATCAAAATACATAACACAAGACCCCTATTTATAGAAATTTTTCAGTGCTACAGTAACCTCCCCCGTGTGCTGCAGTAATGCTACAGTGATGAACAGTATTTTGCTACAGTGATGAACAATGATATTTAATCTTACATATCATATTGACTGGAAGAGCAGGTTGGCCTGAATATGAGCTAATGGACATCCACATAATTAATATTCATAACAGTAGTAGTATTATAGTAATAGGATCGCTTCTTTTCTACAGGTGCGAACTCCGTTCAGAATAGTTTATCTTAGGCTTTTTTTTTTTTTAAATTGGGTTTATGCATAAATCTGATTTATATAAATCGAGATAAACTTCTTTCACATATTTACTTCGTAGATAATAAAAAGTACCTCGTAGATAATAAAAACTACCTCATATTCCGTAAATCATAATTAAAAACCACTTATAGAGGCTACCCAAACATACTATAATGAGAAAAACAATACTCATTCAGCATAATTAATTTTTTTTAGAGATATTAAAGAAATAAAATAAAATAATTGATCATATTATAAGTTATATATTATTAAATTATATATCAATATATAAATTAGAAAAAATAGTTTAAAAAAACAATAAATATAAATACCTCAAATAAATTTAATTAACTTTCTTAATATTTTTTTTAAAATCAGATATATCTTATATTTAGGATACAAGAAATAATTCATTTAGAACAACGACAAGAAATTACTAAAAATGCGTTATTTTTTTTCGTCTCTCGTAGAAAACCCAAAATTGCTGTGATACTCGTACTAACCAAATATATAACAAGTTTACAATAAAATCAATCATTTCAAAAAAGCAAAATTGAAGAAAATAAATCCCTTGACTAGTATTAAAAAAATATGGCCGAAGAATATAAAGCTACTCAGACCTAGCTCAACAAAAACAGAACAAGAAAAACAGAGTAAACGACTCTGCTTAGAAGACCAGTTCATGAGGCTTCATGCCTGCCTTGAGCGAAAATCTTGAACCCAAATAAGCCTTCAAGTCTGGAATGCTCTCTATGGCCTTTATCAATGCTGCGTCCACTACGTTCTGGTCATCTTTTTTCTCTTGTGGGATCACATTCTTTTCCTACAATGGTGAAAAAGAAACAGAGATATAAGAACACAGACAATTGAAATCACAGAGAGAACAATTGTACAGAGAAGGCAAAATTGTCAAACAGACCTCCTTCTCTGCCTCAAAGAACTCTCCCTCTCCCTTCTTCTGCTTCTTCTCGGCCTTTTTGGCGAAGTACTTGTCGTCGTACTTTTCCAAGTTAACTCTAGAGATATCTATCTTCGTGGATGTTCCAATCACGTAAGACTGGCTTACACGCCTCAAAGGAACTCCATTTATCTTGAATGGACCTAAAATGTCAAGGAAGACACACATTTTGAGGACATAGCAAACATAACAACCAAACAGGAACAAGCTACAAGTAATTAGAAATATAACTGCTTCGCAATATAACATACATTCACAAACTTAACAACATAACATATATATTCACAAACTTCACAAACATTAGCGTTTGCACAAAGGAACATGCCCAAAAGGCAGCATTGAGTCAGAGGTCGAAATATATGCAACTTAAGCAAATGAATATTATGTTGCAGCCTTGCTAAAATAACGTGTCACAATTAACATGAGAAGACATAATGGACAAAAATTGAACCTAATTTGTGATCAGAACATGTGAAATATCATCCACCTACAAAATCATTAAACTGAAAGAAACACATTACTTACCGGTAACAAGAAGCAATCCAGAAGGAAGCTGCTTCAGAAACACTACTCTCTTTCCCATGAATCTCCCAGCAAGAAGTATCAATACTGTCCCCGGAGTAATGCTGGCTCTAAAGACAAAAACAGCCAATATAAAATCATTTCCCCGGAAATGTTCCCAAAAAAAACGCACAATTTACGATCTTCCATAAAGATGAATTGTCTCTAGCTACAATTTACTTCAGATCCAAAATTAAATTCAAATTCACATTGCCCAACTACGCTGTACATGATCGAATAAAACAACTCATAAACTAAAAGTGCTCCAGCAATAGATACCAAATCGACTTTACCAAATCAGAACAAACAACAAAATGAAATTCTATAGACAAAACCAGTTTAGCCCCAATACCAAAAAAAAAACAGCAATACACATCGAAAGAAAAATTAAGAGTTGAACAGCGATGGGCACCTAAGTTTAGTAGGTTTCGGCTTGTGCTTATTGACGATGGGCTTTTTGACGTCGTCGGCAGGATAGAATTTAGGAGGCTTCTCGGCAGGAGCTTCGGGCTTAGGTTTGGCATCGTGATGAGGGAAAACGCCGCCATTTTTAGCCTTGATGGCCCACAAACCTCTCTTGTGGTACATCTTCGACCTCGAATACTTTCTGATTCCCCTTATCAGTTCAGGATTTCTGGTGATCCTCGCAGTTTTCAGCGCCATTGTTTTCTTCTTCCTTCTGCTGCTCAGTGCTAAACCCTAATCTTTCCGCGCAGGAAGACAAAAACCAGATGTATATTATTTATATAGCGGTAAATCTATCTGACCCTGCTGAGCTCTGTTTGCTTTTTTTTTTTTTTTTGGTTAATTTTCAATTTCATTTTAATACTTTAATTAATAAAATATACGAAAAAATTTCATTTTCTTTTCTATTCCAATTTTAATGTTCATAATGATTATTTATTGAAATTAATAATTATTTTATTATTACTGAAGTAAATAATAAAATAATGGATTTTGATCTTCTCATAATCTTTTCTGTCATTTTCTTCTCAAATCGTTTTTTTATCTTTGAATTAAAAAATAAATGATTCAATATGATAGCTTATAAAATATTATTAAAATATAAATAAATAAATTTAAGCGGTTTGAATATAATCAAGACTATTTACCCTATGTTATGAGAAATAATTAGTTTATAAAATGTTTTAATAATATTTTTATAGACTATTACATCTGAGCCATTTATTTGTTTGATCTAAAGGTAAAGGTGGAGAAGAGATTTTAAGAAGAAAATAAGAAATAAAATATTGAGATGATTTTGATATGCTTAGCTCTATGTGAAATGTTAATTATTTCTAATTTTTGTAGTTATGCACAGCTATATTCTTATTAAAGGCAATTCTATCCAAAGCCCAGTGACACTAAATGAAAATTACATATGGATTGTTATTAACATGAATTTTGTTTATTAGCAGCCACTTAGAAATTCATCTTTGTAGTTATACTTTCTGCTAATGTTTTTGTGTACTCTCAGTTTCCGTTTATTGTGTTGTCGTCGTCAGGTTCACACCACTCACCTTCATTGCTTTTAATGTCAATGCACCCAACAAATTTTCATACTCTCTTAGTGACCATTTAATTTACGAAATTGAAAGTAATGTAATAAAACGTAATGTAATAATGATTACATAGTTTGTTCGGTTTGTCATTAAGAAAAGATGATGTATATATATAAAAACATTGGATTAAATTACATCGAACATAAAAATATATGAAAATAATATAGCAAGTGACAAAATTACCTTTTTTTTACTCATAATAATGCACACGTTGTGTTCATGATAATTTTATTCATTCCGTGTAGTGTACATGCTGGGTTCATAGTAATTTTTTAATATTTAATGATGAAAATATTATACAGTGTATAGATTATACTTATGTTAATTTTTTAATATTTAATAATAAAAATATTATTTAATGAGATATTTTAATATGTTTTTAATGGTGGAATATAATTTTTTAAAATTTTTGAATGGGGGAATATTTATTAAATTTATATATTATTAATTTTTTTAATATTTAATGGTGGTAATTAAAATTATTTAATATTTAACCACATTTATAAGTGGATACTTTGGTCAATTTAAAAAATTATAATGGCAATAGTGTCATTTTTATTTGATTACATGATGTTTGCATCCTCATTCATTAGTCCTAGCAGTGTAATCCTGATTACATCAAATGATGTAATCAGGATTATAATATGTAATCCTATTTACATTACATAAGCCTAACCAAACGCTGTAATCACACTATTACATCAGGATTACATGTAATCGAACCAAACGAGTTATTATGCTCATGTAATTGCTTTTTTTAAAATAATATACTAAAATTCATTAAACCTTCAAAAAAAATAATACAAAACTTGATTATAAAACTAATCATTCAACCCTTATCACCAACCGCCTCACGATAGGAAGGTGGTGGGTAATCAAAGAGAACAAAACTCCCTATAATTAACTACTAAGTTTGAAGTTTGGCGAAATTGTTCTTAAAATTTTTTTCGTATACTCATTATTTCTCAGTAAAAACTTTTGTGGGTGAAAATAATTCTTAACCCCCTTTTTTTAATGTAAAACTTTTTTTTAGTCAAGACAAAATGATATTAAACAAATGAGAGTTTTACCTATCACACATAGTTAAAACACCATTATGAAAACTAAAATGCATAAAAAAAATGAGGCAAAGTAATAGTCTTTATGCCAATAAAGAAAAAAGCATAAAGCAATATCAGTATTTTCTGTCAAGTGATAGTCCACAAATAAAAAGGCTGGGCAGGAATGTGTGTAGCGTTAGTTTCTCTAACTTATGTTGAGTTAGTTCACTAGCTCACATAAAATTTTAATGTTATCTTGATTTATTTCTTTTTTGCCGAAAACAGAATCTTCATAAACTGATAAGGAAATACATAAGAACTTAGACTTAACATCTAATAACCTACACTATGACTACTACATATATTACATTCCAACAAAAACTATTCAGGGGCTCTCATAAGCGATCTAGAATCCTGCTCTAAAATCTTCCTCAACTGATCCGGTGGTTGCAGTACCCAGTCACTCGGGCATAACCCACCTAGCATAACCTTTGCAACCTAGTCCGCTGCTAAGTTAGCCTTCCTGGAAATCCATAAACAAGAATGGTTTCCAATTAGGTTCCTTGAAAATTGAATATTTTCAAAGATGTTGATGATACATCTCCAATCACATAAAGAAGAGTCATTAGTTAAGTATTTAATCAACACTTGATTATCTAACTCGAACAAAACATCTTCTAACTGGTTATCATGAACAAAATAGACTGCATCCAGAAAAGCAATTCCTTCAGCCATTAATGTTGAATTGGCCTCCACTATTTTTACCGTTCCATCCAGTAACCACCTACTGGAATCCCTTACCACAAAGGCTACAACAGCTCTATTTTCGCATTCCAAAAAAGCACAATCAGAGTTAATTTTGATTTGATTCCCTTTTAGGTGGATTCCACTTACCTTGTTAATTACCTGGACTCTTGGAGCATGTCTTTGTTCCAGATTCATCTGGTCCATTTATGTCAATTCATGTGCATTCCAATACTCTTGCAAATAATTATAAGCCTGGGTACACACAAAAATAGGGTTAGGGGTTATGTTTTTATATATAAAAGCATTTCTAGTCTTCCATATTTGCCACAATATTATTGCTACTAAAGCCTTTTGCCATTGAGCGAAGTTAGAATTGCAGAATCAATTCGTCACCCATCTTTTGACATCCAGATTTTCACAAGGTTCCATCCTAAAAGTAAAACTACTTCCAAACCAAGCTAGACAGGCCCATTCACACTGGAAAAACAGATGCCCCAAAGATTCAGAGGAACTTTTACAAATCAAGCAAAGATCCATAGAGCAGCAATTTCGTTTTTGCAAGTTCTTAAAGGTGGGAATAGCATTTGACATTAACCTCTACATGAAATTTCTAATTTTTGAAGGCACCTTCAATGTCCAGATTTCTTTCCAGATCACTTTATGAGCATTATTGGAAGATCCTAGCTCATTTACTAGTCTTCTCAACACATTCCTCTTAGCAATATCATATCACTCCTTCACTGAATATTCGTTTTTCTTTCCTCCTACCCACACCCATTTGTCCTCCTTATTGGTTCTAAACTTCACCACTGTACTTAGTATTGCTTCCTTCTCCATCTCAGATAACCAACCCTCTACAGACAATAAGTTCCACCCCCTCACACATCAACTCTGATACTCTGAGTTCTTTGAACGCCTCGTGTGGGCATGGCGATATCAATCTTTTCCTCGGAAGGGTCCCTAGCCACGGGTCCTTCCAAATCCTTGTACTCATTCCCCTTCTAATGTTGATGATAACATGATTATCTAGTACCTCCCTTCCTTCTAGAATGCTTGACCAAAGCCATGAGGCCTTCCCTCCTTTTACTGTCTCTAGAAACGAGCAGTTAGGGAAATATCGTGCCTTTAGTAATTTCACCCATATCTGATCAAGGTATTTAAAAATTCGCCATCCTAACTTTGCTAGTAATGCTAGATTAAAGGCCTCGAAATCTTTGAACCTCAACCCACCTTCTAGCTTATGCCTCCTCATCCTATCGATAAACACCTAATGCACTTTTCGCTTTTCATCTTCACATTTCCACCAGAACCTAGACACTATCCTATCTAGCCGTTTCAGAACACTCTTAGGATACATAAAGCAAGACATAGAGTATACTGGGATAGAATTAGCAACTGACTTAATCAAGACCTCCCTACCCGCCTATGATAAAATAGATTTCTTCCACCCTTGAACCCTCTTCTCCATCCTATCCAATACAAAGTTCAGTACCTGAGTTTTTTTATCTTCCTCAAATAATTGGAAGCCCCAAATATTTGCTCGGGGTATCTACTGCATGAATTTGAAAATTTTGGCCAATTTCTTCTTTTAAAATTCTTGGAACATTTTTTGAAAAGTACAGACAAGATTTGCTCATATTAACTAATTGACTAAAAGCTTCGCAATAATCTTCAATTATCTTTTTCAGATTCCTGCAGCAATCTATATCCGCTCTAAAAAAACACAGAGTCATCCGCAAAAAAGATGTAAGTGATTTTCGGACATCGCCTAGCAGGCTTAATGCCCCTCACCACTCCCCTCCTTTTGCCCTGATCAATTAATCTAGATAACATGTTATTCACCAAAATAAATAGATATGGGGATAAGGGGTCACCCTGTCTTAGGCCTCTCTGTGGTTCAACATTGGATACTCTCTTCCCAGCTAACATAACAGAGAACCTTACTGAATTCAGACACCAGAGGATTCTATCCACCCATCTATTATCAAACCCCATCTTCAATAATACAGCACAAAGGAAATCTCACTCCACCCTATCATAGGCTTTGTTCATGTCTAATTTCAGAGCTACTTCCCCATGACCCTGTCCTTTGTTTTTCATGTGGTGGAAGACTTCATGCACTATGACTATGTTATCTTGAATTAACCTGCCTGGTACAAACGCTCTGGCTCTCGTCGATCACTCTTTCTAGTAGAGGTTTCAATCTATTGGCTAAAAATTTTGAAAAAATTTTGTATGAAAAATTACATAAACTAATAAGCCTATAGTCATTAACAGTCTCAGGATATTCTACTTTTGGAATCAAGACTAAATCAGTGTTATTGATTTTATCTAAAGGAAAGCCCTTTTTAAAATAATTTTTGACTAAATCACATACCTGCTCTCCAATTATGTCCCAAGCTTTCTGGTAGAACAACCCTGTGTAACCATCTGGGCCCGGCGCCTTCTGTCCACCTAGTTGGAAAACTGCTTGCTTGACTTCCTCTGATCTTATATCAGCCATCAACGCCCTATTATCCTCCTCTATAACTTCTTGATCTACACTATCCAGCACCCCAGAAAAATCCCTCGGCCCCCCAGTTGAGAACAATGATGAATAAAACTTTGCAAAATGTTCTCCTATATCATTTTCAGCTTCTAGCCATCCTTCATCCCCCATAACGCGTGTGATTTTATTTCTACTTCTTCGACGGATAGTTGACAGATGGAAAAATTTTGAGTTTTTATCCCCACAATTCAGTCATTGGATTCTCGATTTCTGGGCCCAATTACTCTCCTCATGCTCCCATAGTTCTTCTATTTTCCTCTTCAGCACTCTAATCTCCTCTGCAATTCTATCACTCCATTCTGAATCAAGGCATACCTGAATCCTTTTCACCAGTTGATTTATAAGTCTCTAGCAGTTCTTGAACTCCCTCTTCCCCCACTCACTAAGTACTTCTCTTAATATATTCAGATTACTCACAAAGTCTGCCAAATCCTTCTTTTGTTCCTCTACCTTCCACTTACCGTTGATTACATCCATTAAATTGGGATGGCTGATCCATCTAGCATCAAACCGAAACAGGAGTGGTGTTCTAACATTTGAATGCTCATATTCAACATATATTGGATAGTGGTCTGAACCAATAGCTTCCAGTACTTGTCCCTTTCCATTTTCAAATTCAGTTCTCCACTTCATATTAATTACTGCCTTGTCAAGCCTTTCCCTAATGAAATCAGCCCCTACTCGATTATTCATCCATGTATATCTGTACCCACTGAATTCTAATTCCATAAGCTCACAATTGACCATATAAATCCCCTAAATCGATCCAGATTGCTTTGCGTACATTCCCTTCCTCCTTCCTTATCCGCCGCATATAATAGTTCATTAAAATCTCCTAACACAATCCACGAAACTTCTGACCCAGGATTCAGTCTTTCCAATTCAGCCCACCATCGTTGCTTCATACCCATTTCATTTGATCCATACACCAAACTCATGTTGCCACAGTCCTTTCCTCTCACTTGTATATCCACTAGATGTGTCATGAATCTGCTAATAAAACCAATCTGGAGTTTCACCTCTTCTTTCCACCAGACTGCAAGACCCCCTGACCTCCCTATAGGTTCAAAGTACTCCCCATAATCATACTTTAGCTTCCTTCTTATCTTTTCAATCTTTGCTTTTTTTATTTTTGTTTTTGATAGGAAAATTTTTTTTGGCTTTAGCTTCCCATACTGGAACTTGAGATTGCGAACTGTTAGGGTAGTCCTAAGCCCCTAGCAGTTCCAACCTAAACAGATCATAATCCTTGGGTGGCTGCATCAGGCCAGCTACCCCACCTCTTAACAGTGTTATCATAGCCCCCTTCCTCCTATTTTTCCATACTCACCTCATCCCTTAGCTCCTCATAATTAAAATCACCCTGTGTCCTAGTAAGATTATCCCAGAGTAACGCTTTCCTAATCCTCTTAGTTCCCCTCTTTTCTCATTAGTTCCTCTTCCCAGATTAAAGCTAAGGTTTCCGCCATACCTGAAGCCAAATGGATCCACTCCTTCAATTTCTTCAATTTTCTTTAGCTCCTCTTCAGCCGAACCTCGATCTCCAGCATTCTTCGGGGAGTCCTGCTTGTGATCCTTTCTTCTTTTCTCCAGTGGAGCCACTGATTCATCCTCTGCTTTTCTTTTAAGAGAAACATCTCAGATACCCCTTTCAAGCTCCCCTATTGTCGTATGCTAGAAAGTCACTATTGCTCCTGGGTTATTGTTTCCATCGTCCTCCTCTTCTACCAACTCCACAATATATTTGGCTTGAGTTCTTATTAATTGCTCTTTTCTAGCCCTTAGGAAATTCAACGACCCATCCATTTGTTTTATTGCCTCGTCCAGCCCCAACTCCATCTTATCACTTCCATCTCAATGGGCCTCCAATCCCAAACCCACTCCACCCTCTATAGCATTTTTCAAAAAAATTGTATTATTAAAAAGCAGTTCTTTTTTCGGTAATTCCACTCGTGACCTTTTAGCCGCCCCCTGTACACTATTTGTCAGCTCCTTAAAACTGCACGTCTTATCTATCTCCTGGTATCTCGAATTATCCCCCTGCTCTGTTTCCCCATGCACCCATCTTTTCACTCTGTACCCCCATTTATTAGTCTCCTCTTCCCTGTGCCCTCCTCTCTTCTTCAATGATCTACCTTGACTCTGGCTCGTCGGAAAAGTCCCCTGCTCCTTGTATGCTTGAGTGTATAATCCAGCATCATAACCCCTTGTTACCCCATTTATCATAAACTCTATTGTCTCCTCCTCACAACCTTTACTCTCATGTCCCAGTTTACCGCAGTTGAAACAATACCTTACCAACTTTTCATATTTGACCTTAATCCATACATCATCAAGATCTTCTGGTCTCGGAGCCAAAAACCTAGGAACCAAAGACCTTTCAGTGTTAATCTCAACTCTAGCTCTACCAAAACTTCTATTCACATACCTATCCTCTTCCGGATTTTCAATTTCAATTACTCTCCCAACTGCTCTTGCCATCCGCCGTATATTTTCTGTCATTCTTCCTTCCACCGGTAGGTTGTGGAACTGAACCCAAAACTCACAAGAATTAATAACAATTTCATTATCACTAAGGAATGGCTTCCTTCTTTGTAAGCTCAGCATACAGTTTTGGACCACCCACGCGTTCTCTTTTAATATCTTATTAGCTTCATTTGGAGATTTGAAGGTGAACGTAAACAGATTGAACCCTATGTTTTTCACATCCACCTCCCCAACTGCCTTCCATGATGCTTTCACCGTATCCTTCACAGTGCCAAGTACCACTCCAGTAATTGAGATCACCTTTCCTATAAGTTTACGGTCAGTTACTTCACGATTGACCTCCTTCTTCCACTGTAGCTTTATATCAAACCTTCCTCCTTGCATTATCCTATTAACGTCTTACCCTTCCACCCAATATTCCAGTAGCTTTTCCGACAGCATAATGGCCGATAACACCACGTTGGTATAGAGGGAGAAACCCTAGCAGACTCTCACTTTTAGAGAAAAAAAGACTTGTCGTTAGGATACGATCGTGGTTCACTAATTTATCTTGATTTATTTCAATGAAATAGACTTTTGATAAATAAATAAAAAAATTATTGTGTGCAAATATATTTATCAATATAAAAGTTATAATAAATCACATAGTATTTTATTTTCAAAAATCTATATCTATAATACCCAAACTCTAAAATAAGTAGAGTAATAGAGTCTTTAATTTTTCCACTGAAAAAAAAAATCGGATCAAACGGGCCGGTTCAACCGGTCCGATCGGTGATCCAGTCCGGTTCTTGGAATAAACCGGTGAACCGATTTGAACCGATCAAAACCGGTGGTTTGACCGGTTTGCCTTTTTTTATTTATAAAATACATTTTTGTATTCCTCTACCTACTATTTTACATTATTTTTTAGAGAAAAATGAAAGTTTAAAGACCAAGATGAAGAGAAAAGTAAGTAAAAAAAGAAAAAATTTAAAAAAAATGGTTTTGAGAGGATATAATAATTAATTAATTATAGGAAAGGAGATGTCATTATATAAATATAGACACCATAACTAATATTAATATATTTTAAGCATTTTTTGTCTAAAGATTTTTATTTTAATCTATAGAAATTTAAAAATATATTAATATATATATTGTCACTAATAAATTATAATATTTTAATATGATCGGTTTAACCACCGATCTAACCCGATTGAATTATTAACCCTTAAATCAATGTTGTGACCGGCTCATTTGCCCGATCCAATTTTTTTTTGTTTCCTCGATTTTTTCACTGTCAAATGATGAGAAATATAAAAATTACGAAATCTGCCAACTCCAAAGTATTTCCCACGAAGAAGATAACGAGATAAAGCCACTTCCAATTCTCTCTTGTTGCTTCAAAAGCCTCTCGCTTCTTCATCATCCATTTCCACTCTTCAACCAAAGCAATGGCTCTATTCTCTTCCCTTTTCTCACCAACCCATCTTCTTTCCAATCACACTACAAAATCCATTTCAACCTCTTCAAGACTCTCTAATTCCCTCCTGAAATCTGTCTATACACAACCATTTGTCAAATCGACGTCGTCTCTAGTAGTTACAACACCCAGACACTACCGGAAACTTTTTGCTGTTGCTGAAGAAACTGTGGTCACTTCACCGGATCCGAAATCCGAGGCCGCGAGGAAGCTCTATATCGGGAACATTCCCCGCAATGTCGACAACAATGAGCTTACTCGGATTGTTGAAGAGCATGGTGCTGTTGAGAGAGCGGAGGTAGTTGAATTTTTTAACTTCTTTGTCTTTTCACTTCCAATTTTGCCTCTGAATTGTGATTTGCAGTTTGGCTTAATGGGGATAATATGCGTGTTTGGCTGTTTAAATGGGTTTGGAAAATAGTGGTCTTTAAATTGAATTTTGGTTGAATTGAAGACTGAGGTGGATATGAACTGCATATAGTATGTCGCTACTTGTGTAGAAGTTCAGGCATCAATGAAATGGAATTTAATGTGACAGAGAGCTGGACAAGTGATTTCGTAGATAAAAATGACATTTGTTTCAAACTCAGGAAGACTGGCTATTTCATGTTTTCAAAAGCCATATGGAGGAAATCTTCTGAAACCTGAGCACATCATGTTTCTCCTTCCTTGGTAATTTTCAAATTATAAATATGAAGATTTCGCAGAATTTTGACTGCGTGAGCTTCTGGTCATACATCTGATTTCCCAATTTATCAACAGTGGTTTTTGAAGCATGAGGCGAGTTCACTGTTAATAAGCATTATGAGAAATGATATTAGGATTTGGGACACGGGTTACAATCTTATAAGCATTATGACAAAACAGTTAAAAAGTGGTTTCTTCCTGTTAGCTGTGTGTTGCCTTGTTCTTCTTGTAAACTGCATCTTTCTACATCCCTATTGAGTCAGTCATGCCTTGTGGCACCTTTTATAAATTACACCAGAAACTGTTCAAGAATTGCGGGATAAAAAAGGGCATGTGACTGCTAAGAAGAGTGGTCTTTCACCCATCACCAATAACATACAGCTCTACCCTGTGGTGTTCTGATACTACTAGTCTGTGAGGCATCATTAATAGCATTGTACTTTCCAAGGGGCCATCTAGTGTAAAATGGAACGATATAGAAAGAAAAATAGAATGAAATAAATGATTTTGTAGATGAGAAATATCCTTTGTATCCTTCAATAAAAAATGATGTTAACATAAGTATGGTAATCATTACATATTTCCTTTTTTTTGTCCAATAGAAAGGATTGGTCTTTTCTGTGGTGGAATCAAACATGGCCCAAGTTTTTTCCCCCCAAGTGTGGTTAGAATATGACTGTAAACCCAATGCAATAACTCATGACTCTCTCTACAGTTTTTCCCCTTGGTAATGGTTGATATTTCTCCTTCTTTATTATCAAACTTGTAAGGCAGGATCATTACTAATATAAGTGCTGATATAAATATAATGCTATGAATATGGGGTTTTTATTTATAACATTCCAATAGATGAGTTAACCGTATCCTTGCCAAGTTGTGTAGAATCTGTATTTATAACATGCTATTAACCTTTTATTTTTATAATGATCTGATTTATAGGTTATGTATGACAAATACTCTGGAAGGAGCCGTCGCTTTGCATTTGTTACAATGAAGACGTTTGAGGATGCAAATGCTGTAATTGAGAAGCTAAATGGCACTGTAATTAACATTTTATATTGATGGCATTTATAAAATTAGATCAAACAATTCCTAATGATCACCTAACAATTGAGGACTCATATACTTCATGTTTTGGCAATAGGAAATAGAAGGGCGTGAAATCAAAGTAAATATAACAGAAAAACCTTTGGCAACAGTTGATCTATCTATTCTCCAGGCAGAGGACACCGAATTCGTTGACAGTCCCCACAAAGTATATGTAGGAAATCTTGCAAAAACAGTAACAACAGATGTACTTAAAGACTTCTTCTCTTCAAAAGGAAATGTTGTTAGTGCCAAGGTTTCACGTATTCCTGGGACCTCAAAATCCAGTGGCTTTGGTTTTGTCTCATTTTCTTCAGCTGAGGATGTTGAAGCTGCAATCTCATCTTTCAACAATTCTGTAAGTTGTTCTTTTGCAAGTTTGCAAATCCATATATGCTGAAAAAGGGGTAAACCCTAGATTGTATACACAGAATGAAGTCCTCCCCCCCCCCCCCTCCGGTCCTGAATATAAGACATATTTACCTAATTAGATTAAGGAAGTTAGTTAAGTTGATTAATATGGCATGTATTTTCTAAAATACCCTAGTCATCTTCCTTAAGTTCCTCCTTCCCTCTCCTCCTTGACTATTGTTGATGGAGCATCATTAGGGTTAAATTAGGAAAAGATTGACAAATATAAAAACTATATCTTATGTTTAGGGCCAAAATCAACTCCCCAAAGTTGTCTTATATTAAGGATTGGAGGAGTAGTTTTTAATTGGATATGTTTGGAAGAAAATATCATTTCATACTGCTGGCATCAGTAAGGGCACACTTTTGGTTTTGCATGTAAAATATTTAGATTAAACTCTGTTCCTCACATTGTTCAATGGGAATATTATATCTGAGGACCCAAATGTAAAATATTTAGATTAAAGACCTTAAAAATCTTGACTATTTTGATGAACTAAAGTTGCTATGAGGTTTATTAGGTTTTAAGGAAGTTACTATTACTAGTGTATTTAGGTAACAGTTATCATGCTTTCCAAAGCAACATTCGTGAAGAACCAACAATTTCAGGAACTCATGTAAACGTAGGTTTAAGCCTCTTTTAATGGTTCTGCGAAGACACCTTGTGTGTTTTGGAAGTTATTACAATGCTAGTTACAACTGTAACTTTCTTAAAATATAGTAAACTTGGTTATGAGTCCCTTAAAACTCTGGTAATAAACTAGATTTTTGGAAATAATCTGAATTTTCAAGGTCTTTTAACTCAAAAAATATAACATTTGGGGTCCTTAGATGTAACCTCCCCCTTTTCAATTCTTATCTCAATATCTGTCATGATACAGGCTTCTTAACTTATTTATTAGTTCTTTGATATTGACAAGACTTTAGAGAACCTATCAACTTTAGAATTCGCTGTTCGTTGAAGTTTGATTGTACACTTTGAGTATGATGAGAATTGGGAATTATGTGAGTGGTTAGTTTGCTTTCTGAGTTACATACTGACTCTGATAAAAATACTAACTTGTCTAAAATCCTATTGGTTGCAGTTGTTAGAAGGGCAACGAATTCGTGTGAACAAGGCATGAGGAGCCAAAAGCTATAACTTGGAAGCTTGCTTGACTTCATACCCTCTAGTTGGAACCAGTACAGACTTTGCATGAAAATAGAAGCCATAAATCAGTTCTATTCCTTGTCTAGCTTAAACCCCATCCTTTTCAGGTGTCTAGTTCCTCCAAAAAAGGGGAAACTACCTTGAGGTTCTAAAAATGGGATGTAATCACCAAAAATCCTAATAATAAGTAAGCAGCATGAACCTATTGTCATTTTTTATATTGAAACTTGCCATTGCATATGGCTCACTTGTTGTAGGACTTTTTAGTGATTACATTCCTTCTTTAAAACTTCATAGCGATTTTCCCAAAAAAAAGTTAGGAGAGTTGAATGCTTCTATTGGAAGTTTAAGGTTTTTGGGACCTCACTAACTAGTAATTTTGTGTTGCTTCTTTTCATCTGTATTGTGTCATACGGCTGGTCTTGTTGAGTTATGAATGCATTTATTAGTTCCTCTCTTTGGCGTGAACTTGGCCCCTTCACTGACCTGAAAGTTTTGGAGTCTATATTTAACAATTGGGTTAAAGGCCATTTTTACTCCGGAAGTATTGGCTCAGGGACAATTTTGCCCTTTAAATTTCAAATGTGAAACAATTTTATCCTGACTGTTATCCCAGTTAAGTTTGACCGTTAGTTGACCAAATTTCGGGACAAATTTGCATTTAAGTGAAAACTTTCAAGGCAAATTTGCTCCTCATTTGAAACTTCCAAGGCAATTTTGTCGTTATCTCAGGGGTAAATTTGCTTTGGAAGTTTTCACTTTGGAGCAAATTTGCCTTTAAATTTGATTAATTAACGGTTAACTTAACTGTGATAACGGTCAAGGTGAAATTGCTCCACATTTGAAACTTCCGGGGTAAAATTGTCCCAGATCAAGCTTCCGAGGTAAAATTGCCTTGAGCCAATACTTCGGGACAAAAATGGTCTTTAACCCTTAACAATTTGTCACATTGTCTGAGCTTCTAAGATGGAGTTTCCATATGCAGCATTTGATGTCGTTTTTTCATGAAGTTGTTGAAATAGGATGAGACCATAGAAGTTTTAGTTTTGTTGGGATGGGAAGAAAAGTTGGGAGGAAAGAAAATGGAAAATAACAAAAATTGGATAGAAAATAATATCACTCCTCTCGTTAAGATAAGATTAGAGAAACAGGAAGGAATCAAAATGAGCAAATAGAGCCTAGTAAATCATGTTCTTGGAAAAAAGTCTTCAAATGTTGCATAATCTTCCAAGGGTGGCTACAAGTTCCGAAAGTATTGCATTTCACCAAGATTTCGAAGTTCTCCAATTGATAGATCTCATCCTCTACTAGATCATTAATGTATCTCTAGATCTGTCCCATTTGAAGAATGAGAGGGCTTATTTGATTTTGTTTTAAAAAACAGTTTTCTTTTGTTTTTAAGAACTAAAAAACTTATTTAAAAAACTTTTTTTTTTAAAAAAAAACTGTTTTTTTTAAAAACTAAAATAAAAAATGATTTTTAGGTGTTTTCTTGCTCTTATTTTTCTATTTTTTTTAAGTTGTCACTGATTTACTATCGACACTACATTCCAAACAACGACCATTACTACATTACTTCAAAAACAGATTTTTTTTAAAAAAAACAACTATTCAAACGGATTTTTTTTTTCGAAACTTGTTTTTGAAAACAATTTTAGTTGGAACTACTTTCTTCCATAAATCTATTTTGAGGAACTAATTTTTGTAATAATTATCACTGATGCTGCGTCTGAGTGTGTTTGGATGTGGGACAAAATTATGGTTTTGATAAAAAAACATCCAAACACACTAATTTTTTGAAAACCATGGTTTTGGGAGAATCACCTATTTGCTTGATTTTCATGCTTGTTGGACCTATATCCCTCTCTCTCCTCTATCTTTTTTTTTCCCCTGAAATTCCTATAAATTTAATTAAAAAAATTAATGATAAATATTTAATAAAAATTAGAAATTTAATTAAAAATTTTATTTTTGACTATATTAAAAAAATTAGTTAAATTAATTAATATCACATATAAACAAAAAAAATTTGTATTTATTAAGAAATTTAATGTTAAATATTAGGTTAAGGTGCAAATTTAAAAACCAAGTTTTTCCTGAGGGGCGTCTGGTACAAATAAGTTTTGGAAGGGACAAAAATAATAATGAATAATTAAAAATGGTGCAAATTTAATAGAATCATTAAATTTGATCTAAGGCCGTTAGAAGTTTTATTCTCTTATTGTTAATAAAATATAATCTTATACTCTATGTGTAATTATCACAAAAGTTTATATCTTTCTTTTGGTAATTTGATCACTAAAAAAATCACTTTTTCACCCATAATCTATTAAAAAAAATCACTTTTTTTATTTTTTTCTCAAAAAACTATTCTCACAAACTTTATCCAAACACATTTTAAAACGTTTCCTGATTAGTAAGCAAATACTGTTTCGCTGCAAGCCATGCAAAGAAGCGGCAACCCTCTTTATTTTTCTGGTTAAAGAATGCAACCTTTTAATACACCTTAAAGTCAACAATTTCACTTTTCAAAATATATAGTATAATTTAGACCACTTATATTCAAAATACCAAATTAACTATGAATATTATGATTTGAAATACAAGTTATTATGGTTAGTAAATGTCTAATTATATTTCAAAATTTGAAAATTAAGTTATTGGTATATTAATATATCCCAATCAATAACATCACATAAATTTCTTTTTTATATTTTTAAAAGAGTTAAGGTGCAACAACACATTTGAGTTTTTCTCAAAAATACACCTAACACCAAATATTTTTTTTAGAGATAAAAATGACAATCAACTTTCAAACCATCAGTTGATAGTTTGGTTACTTTTAAAGCTGCCATGATGGGTGAAACATGAAGCGGATCCTCTCTTGTTTTTATTTTTTATGGTCAGCTCCCATTCTTTTTTCTTAAAATGAACTATTTTTATTAATCATTTTGAAATATTTTTCCAATATCAATCAGTTTCTTAAAAAATTTTTTAATATCTTAAAAAATTAGTTAAGAATACTGAATAATATTAAAAAAATAATACAGAATACTAACTTATACTTAAAAAATATTTCAGAATAATAAATATTATTTAAAAAAAATGAAGAGCTTGTGCATTTTTACCCAAAAACAGTGCATTTTAAGTGAAAAGATCCCCTCAGACCCTCCCTTCCTTCCTTCAACTCCCCCGTTCCTTGTCATATTCCGGCCACGGCGGCAATGACAGCGGCGTCATCCACAACCAATGACGGCGGTCTCGATCCTGCCCCTTATCCCTTCGATCCGTCCTCTCTCTCAAACCCTCTCTTCCTTCATTCGAGTAACCTTGCGATAAGCACGTCGCAAGTCCGCTCATCGGGGACAAAATCAAAAGCAATGAACAGTAACCGTTGGTGGGCTTCAAAAAAACGATGGGGGTCACATACAGCAGTTGAGATTTTCTATATTCCCAGCAATACATGATGCTGTTACTGGCACCTCCTTCCGCTCCGAAGGTCGCCTCGTCGCAGCATCTGGCGGTTGAAGGTTCTACGTTCACGGCGCCATTCGATCTCTGCAATGTCGTTCTGGGTTTGATAACCTTGATTTGTTGAAGAGTATTGGCAAAGAAATTCCTCTAGAACATCCTGACTTTGAGGTACTGGACAAGATTCGTAATATTGTGGCAAGGGAGTGGCTTGTTGTTCTTATTTGGTGTGATCGTGAGGCAAACAAAGTTGCGGATTCCATTGCCGCCACGGCACGAGAAATGGGGTACGACCTGGTTGGTGATCTTCAATGAACCTTTGACGAATTTAGATGCATTGTTTAGTCAAGACACTGGTCCGTTTACATCTGAGTTAAGCAATTCCTTATCCTGTAACTTTGCCTTGGTTAGAGACTTTTGCTCGTTAATTTGATGTGGTTTTTCCCTTGTTCATAAACAAACCGAGAGAGAGGTCAATCGTGGGTCAGACGAAGACCTTTTTTTTTTTTTTAACTTTTTATGCTAAGGGTGTTTTGGTATTTTCATAGGGCAGGAGATTTTGTCACTCTTTCTTATTTATTATTATTTTTTTTAAGTTATAGTTATTTTTACCTTTAAAAAAAAATTGACGGTGTTTGATACATTTTTAAAAAAATTTATAATTATTTTTATACCTTAATCTAATTTTTTTATTGTAGTTATGGTTTAATGCATGTCGCTCAATCATCAATCCATCAATCATACCTTATTAAAAAAAAAACGGGTCGGGACCATCAATCAGTATATATACTTTATTACTCATTATTACTTCCTAATTTCTTTTAGGGTTGATATAATTTTTAATTCCTGAAGTTTGACTTGATTTTTGTTTTGATCTCTTAAATTTGAAATCGATAATTTTAATTCTTGAAGTTTGGCCCGATTTTGGTTTTTGTCTCTCAAGTTTACTCTATTTATAACTGTTGGTCTCTTAAATTTAGGGTAATATATCAAGTCTTTTTTAAACTTGAGGGACCAAAAGTTATAAACGGAGTAAATTTGAGAGACAAAAACTACCGATTTCAAACTTGAGGGACCAAAATCAAAATCAGGCCAAACTTTAAACATTAAAAGTTATATTAATCATTTCTTTTATTTATATTATTGATTAGGTAATCATATTTGGAGTACATGAGATATTATTTTAGTTCTTTAAATTTATAAAATATATTTTTAACCCTTAAAATTTACTATAGTTAATATTATTAATGGAATATGCTGATTAAGTTAAATGATAATTGTCTCATGTTCACGAAGCAAACTTAAATTTGTTTAAACAATTCAGATTTAGAATTTAATTAAATAATAATCATCATGTAGATAATAACGCAAGAGATAAAATGACAAATACATGATCTTAAATGAATGTCACGGTCGTTCTGCAAAAATAAGTGTCTTTGGATTAGTTTTTATAAAGTATTTTTTATAATTTATGAGATAAATATATAAGAAATACAAAAAATAGTTTCTAGAACCATAATTTCAAAATTACCCAAAAACTCACTAAGATCGGAGAATTACAAACTTATCACCGTAAACAAAAGCAGGTGAGCACGAAATTCTCAGACGCGTTGGCGTTCAGTGGACCAGCACCGGTGAGGATCAATGGGAGATTAGCGATGATAGGGTTTGTGGCAGCAATGGCGGTGAGAACTCTTATGAGGTTCTTGTATAGTTATACGCCTAACTTGTCTTCTGAAATATCTGGAGTCTGCACCATTACTACAGAGTCTGTCATCTTTACGGTTCCCTATGTCTCTTTAATTTTCATATTTGTTTTACCGGTAGCATATCCTCTCCTTTTTCTTTGTGACTCTCCTTTTCTCCTAGTGCGTATTTAGATTAGGGGTGGAGAATTTACTTTTTTTAATATGGCTTTTACAGAAATTAGATTAAAAAAAGTCATATTGTAAATGTGATTTATGTTTGGATTGACGGTGAGAGAAGTGGTTTTTTTTAAACCTAGTGAAAAAAAAGCTATAAGTTACTTCAACGAATTTATAATAAAAACAACTTTTTTTAAGCCCAGTGAATGCTATCGTGTTCCCAAACGTGTCTACAGATGTTAAATGGATTTTTGCCCTCAAAATAGGCTTTTCCCCCTCTAAATGTGTTGCCAAACAGACCCTTAAAATGCACTGTTTTAGTGCAACATGCACAAGCTTCTCACTTATTTTAAAAAACAATATTTACCATTCTGAAGTATTTTATAAGTACGAGTTAGTACTTTGTAATATTTTCTTAGTATTATCTAGTATCTTGAATTAATTTTTTAAGATATTAAAAAATATTTTAGGGAACTGATTGATATTAAGAAAATACTTTAAGATGATAAATATTGTTTTTCAAAAATAAAAAAAAATAGGTTGTGCATTTTACACCAAAACAATACATTTTAAGAAAAAAAAGGATTGAAGCAGCCAATAAAGAAAAAGGAGATTTTTTGAAGATGTGGAATAATAAACTGCGAGTTGATCGAGAAACTCTGTGAGTAAAGTTTTTGACCGTTGCCTTCTGCAACGGTCGTCTCTGATGACGGCGGCGGCCTACTAGGCTACGTTGCCGCTATTTACCAGACTGAGTCGCCATTGTTTTCCATATCTCGCCTTCCGACGACGGCGGCCTACCAGGCTGTGAAGCTTGGAGAAAGGTTTTGTTTTAGTTCTTTGTGTTTAGACATTGTTGCTGAGCGGTCTGAAGAACCAGAATAGTAATTGGAAAAAACCTGGTGCCCGTTGCGAGTTAACCGAGAATCTCTGTGAGTAAAGTTTTTGACCATTGCCTTCAGCAACGGTCGTCTCTGACGACGGTGACTAACCAAGTTGCATTGCTGCTGTGGACCAGGTCTCCGATGACGACGACGGCCTACCAGGCTGCGTTGTCGCTGTTTACCATACTGAGTCACCGCTGTTTTTCAGATCTCGCCTTCCGACGACGGCGACCTACCAGGCTGTAAAGCTTGGAGAAAGGTTCTGGTTTTGTTCATTTCTGCAACATTCTTCTTGATCTCTTAATTCAGCAGTGTAGTTGCCGTCATTCTGAACGTTCCAGAGTCTTGTGCCGTCACGAGCAAGTTTTGTTTTAGTTCTTTGTGTTTTAATATGAAAATCTTGACATTATTCCCTGGGTTTGTTGTCGTCAAGTGTCAGGGGGCTGGGTTTTGGTTGTTGAATTACTCTGATTATTGTTGTTTAGCTCTGGTTTGGCATCTTATTTGCTGTAGTATATGTTCGTGTGTTCACTTACCCATTTATGAGGGGTAGTGAATTATGTGATGGAGACACTGGGTAAGCATAATTTAGTGAGAAACAATAAAAATTTCATATGTCAGGGAGAAGGGGGAAAAATGCAGAAGAGGAAGACATTATGGATGAACAATTAGTGTGCCAATCTGATGAGGTAATAAAAATAGATGCTAGAATGGAGAACTACGTACCACAACAAAGTTTTAATTCAAAAATGATATCCAAATCTCAGATTTCCTACAAGGCTAAGCTTATGGGAAATGAAGAAAAGACATTTGATAAAAATCTTGAGGAAAGAATGAAGGAGTGGTTGCTAGAGGAAGAAGAGGCAGCACTGGTGCTGACTGACGAATAGAAGAAAATCATAGGGTCTATTCCCAGACTCAATATTTCAGATGAACGTCTTAAGGAGCTTTGTAAGCCGTGGAAGGATGTTCTAATCTTGACAGTTTTGGGTAGAAAGACAAATCTTGATATGATGAAGGACAAGGTTAAGTCACTGTTGCGTTCTAATAATTTTGAACTTATTGATCTTCCAAACTATTATGTTTTCAGAACAGCTGAAGAAGGGTTGTGTAGCAAATTAATGTTCGATGGGCCATGGCTTATACAGGGGCACTACCTTGCCGTTCAGCGATGGAGTCCAAACTTTAACCCCTACTGTAACAAAGTGCGTAAAATAGTGGTTTTGATTAGGATTCCCACCCTTCCATTACACATGTATTCAGAAGAGTGTATGATGGAGATTGGGAATTTAATTGGACGTGCACTCAAGGTGGATCTCCATACTCTAGCACAAAAAGAAAATAATCAGCACTGTGTGGAAAGAGGAAAGTATGCGAGAGTAAGTATGGAAGTTGATTTAAATAAACAACTTCAAGCTAGATTTTCTCTTCGAAATCAAGTCTATCCGGTGGAATATGAGGGGCTAGATACAATATGTTTCACTTGTGGAATATATGGGCATGCACAGGAGGCTTGTACACAAAGTTTGCAGAAGATAATACAAACAACAAAACAGGGAGAATCACACAAAATTTTAACGAAGCAGGAAGAGATTAAGGAGGGGAAGCAACTAGCAGTAAGTGTTCATGGTATTCCAGTAGAAGAGCAGTATGGAGAGTGGATGAAGGTTATGAAATCTAAACGTCGAGGCCAGAGAAATGATTCATTTCAACCACAGTTTCCCAAACCTAATGGAAACGGTCGAGTAAACGTGAAACAGAATGGGAAGTTAGATGGAACATGATTTGACATCCTCAGGAAAACTGATGTGGAAAATACATCATCAGGAGAAAAAAAGAATAATATGAAAAGAGGAAATCCTACACAATGGAGGAAAAAAGAGATTGGGGAGCCTTCTAATATAAGAAAAGATATGCAGAGTACTAGTTCACATGTGACGGAAAAAGTTGTGACAGAGAAAGTTAATACAGACACTTTTAAGAAAGAAACTAAGCATAATGAGAAAAAACAAACAGATATATGAATTTTGAGCATAGGAGTTGCAGTCAAAGTGGGCCAATAGCGAAGAAAAACAAGGGGCTAGAAAGAAGAGCAAGTGTAAGTAAAAAGAAAGGAAATAATTCAGCAACAAAGGTATTACCCAACATGTTGAAGAAGAAGAAAGTGGGTCGGGCACATAAAATTATCTTCGGTTCATTGTTGAAGGGCGGGCAGTCGGTTATAAACCAAGCTTTGGAACAGGTTAGTCATAATGCAGTTTCAAGATGTAAAGAGACGCGAGAAATAGATCAAGATCATGCTGAGATTCATAATCCGCTTATCCAAAATCAAGTAATAACAAGTCAAGCTTTAGAACATGAACAATCTCTGGATGATATCTTATAAAGTCATGTTTCTTCTTCATATAATGAGAGACATATTCAAAATGATTTGTGGGCTAAAAATCAAGATGTAGCTAAAGAAGAATTACGGGGAATCAATGAAGACATGGAATTATCAGTGTCAGGACATTAATTGCCCAGGTTCCTTTCTTTCTTTCTTTATTTTGTTAATTATGATTATCTTATCTTAGAATTGTAGGGGTGCAGCCTCAAAATATTTTCCTGGTAGAGTTAGAGATGTTATATATGGAAGGAAAGTTAATATTCTTATTCTCACGGAAACTCGTATCAGTGGACAAAGGGCAGATAAAGTTATATGCAAGTTGGGTTTTAATACCTGGTTGAGACTGGAAGCTACGGGTTATGCAGGAGGCAATTGGGTTCTCTGGAATAAAGAAGTTATTTCTATATCTTATGTCTCTTCATCCACACAAGCTATTCACCTCCAAGTTGTGCCTTTTGATAATTCTGAGAGTTTTCTTTTATCTAGCATCTATGCGGAATCCAATTGCATGCTCAGATGTAATTTATGGAGTGAGCTAGTTGACATTAGTAATAATGTTAATGGGCCTTAGGTTGTTATAGGTGATTTTAATGCTTACCTCTCAATGAAAGATAAAAAAGGAGGATCTCAGCCCGATTTTAGATCAATGAGACAATTTGGTGAATGTATTGATCAAGCTCAATTGATTGAAACTGAATTTGTTGGAGATAGATATACTTGGGAAATGGATTTACTTAAGGAAAGAATTGACTAGGCTTTCACTAATGGTGAATAGAATAGTCTATATCCCTTATCTAAGTTGTTTCACTTGAATAAGTTTGGTTCGGACCATAGACCAATTCTTTTCAAAAGTTCTCCTGATACAAGGTCTAGGCGTGTGGAACCACCATTCAGATGTCATGCTGCTTGGTTTCTTGAAGAGGGTTTTGGGGATATTGTAAAACAGAGTTGGGATAATGAGCAGTGGAATAGCAAGATAGAGAGTTTTAATAATTTGGCCAAAGAATGGAATAAAAGCATAGTGTGGAATTTAAGTATAAAAAAGAAGAATATCCTTAGAAGAATAGAGGGAGTGGAAAGATCAAGGGCAATAAGAGACAATCAGTATCTTGTTCAAACTGAAAAGGAGCTCTGGAAGGAATATAATAAAGTTTTGGCTCAAGAAGAATTGGTGTGGTTTCAGAAATTTAGATGTAATTGGCTCAAATAGGGGGATAAAAATAGCAATTTTTTTCATACCACTGCTACTATCAGAAAAAGAAGGAATAGGATCGAGGGACTTAAAGACAGGGATGGAAGATGGGTTTTTGACCAGCATACTCTCAGAAATATAGCTCTTTAATATTACAAGGAGCTGTTTAAGACTGAGCTGGATGATATTTGTCATATTATGACATGTTCTCAGTTCCCTAACCTTAATGTTGAAGAGTTAAATATTCTTCATGCTGATGTTTCTAAAGAGGATATTCGAGCTGCTTTTTTTTTTTTTTATCTTGGAGCCTTTAAAGCTCTAGGTCCAGATGGTATACAGGCTGTGCTATATCAGGAGTATTGGAAGATAGTTGAAGAATCGATTTGTAATATGGTTATTAGATTTTTTGATGAGCCGCATAAGGTGAATGACATTAACTATACGAACATTGTCCTTATTCCTAAAGGGGAAAATCCAGAGACTATTAAGGACTTTAGACCTATATCCCTATGTAATGTGAGCTACAAGATCATTACTCGTCTTCGTACTATGATGGGGAATATTATAGGAGATCATCAGTGCAATTTTGTTGCAGGAAGACAAAGCAGCGATAACATTATTATAGCCCAAGAGGTTATTCACTCCATGAAAACAAAGACTGGGAAGAAGGGTTAGATGACTGTTAAAGTTGATCTTGAAAAAGCTTATAATAGACTTGAGTGGACTTTTATTCGAGATACTCTTGAAGCTGTTGGTTTTGATGAGAAGTGGTGTAGTGTTATAATGGCTTGTATTACTACTCCTTCGTTCCAGATTCTATGGAACAGGGAAGCTACGAAGACTTTCACATCTTCTAGAGGCATAAGACAAGGAGATCCTATCTCTCCATATATTTTTACTATATGTATGGAAAGATTAAATCATTGTATCAAGGATGCTATTGAGGATGGTACTTGGAAGCCGATTCAGCTGAAGAAGGAGGGCCCGTATATCTCTCACTTATTCTTTACGGATGATCTTATTTTATCTGGCGAAGCATCATATGGTTAGGTTGAAGGGATGATGGAATGTTTACAGTCTTTTTGTAGAGCTTCGGGTCATCTAATGAATAAGAACAAGACTAAAGTTTGTTTCTCCAGAAATGTTCACGGATCTAGAGCACTTCACCTTAGTCAAATGATGGGAGTTGGCCTTACATGTGATTTAGGAAAATATTTGGGTATTCCCTTGATTCATAAGAAAGCATCTAATGTCGTGTTTACCCCAATCTTGGAAAAAACTAAGAAGAAATTGGCAAGTTGGAAGCGTGGATGTTTGAGCTTTACTGGGCATACTACCCTTATAAAAGTTGTCCTAACTGCATTACCATCTAATTTTATGCAAACAATGCTTCTTCCAAAAGGGTTGGTGAAGGAACTGGAGAAGAAGAGTAGAGATTTCCTTTGGGGAGATGATGTTAAACGAAGAAAGATTCATCCTGTTTCTTGGGAGCAGATTAAAAAAGACAAAAGAGATGGAGGATTAGGAATAAAAGACTTGTGCAAACAAAATGAAGCATTTGTTATGAAACTTTGTTGGAATCTTCTGACTAAAAAAGAGGCATTATGGGTCAAGATTCTTCGGAATAAATATAAATGTGGGGAAGGTTTTAGACCTAAAATATGGAAGAAGGAAGGTATATCTTATACATGGAGAGGAATAATCTCTATATGGGATAAATTCAATGAGGGGGTCGGGGTCAAAATTGGTAATGGTGAATCAGCCTCTTTTTGGTTTGACAATTGGTTCGAAGTAAATAAACCCCTTATTAATCTTATTCCTGGATATAAAGATTTTGTTGAAAAAAAGGACAAAGTTGCTAATTATGTGGGAACGGGGGGAGAGTGAGATATGAACAAATTGAGCTGATGGTTTCATCCTTCAATTGTTGACAGAATCATGTGTGCTCATCCTCCTTGTGCGGCCAGAGGAGAGGATAAATATTATTAGAGGCCTGCTTCTGACGGTAGGTTCTCTGTAAATTCTACATATCATTTTCTTTCTGCAGGTACTCATCGAGATGAAGAACATATTTAGAAGTTACTATGGAAATGGCCAGTACCGGAGAAGATCAAGTCCTTTATGTGAATGTTTGCACATGAACGAATTCATACAACACAACTAAGAGTTCAGAGAGGAATTGAGGAGTTAGCAAGATGCCCGTTTGGATGCGACCAGGATGAGGTGTTAATGCATTTAATGAGGGATTGTAACAATGCCAGGGAGCGATGTATTTCAATTATCAAACCAGTTTTATGGGAGAAGTTCACAACACTTCAAGGCATGGATTGGCTAAGATGAAACCTTAAGCAGGAAGCAAGCAGATCGATTTTACATAGAAAATCCCATAGGCCATCTTGTTCGGGTATGTATGCTGGGATATATGGGAGACTCTATGCAAGAAATTGTTTGGAGAGGATACAAAATCTGAAAGCACAAATGCTTATAATAGCCTTTTTCGTGCTAACTGGGACATGGATTTAGTATCAAATTGTCAATTCTATAATAATCTCATTGTTGCCAATTCGGTAATTCAAGAACATCAGAATGATTTTTTCTCTCTTGAAGTGGATGCATCAATGCTTGAGTCAAGAAGAAGCGGCTATGGAGGTGTTATTCGCGGAGACGATGGAAGCTGGATTTGCGTGTTTGCTCGAAAACTTGTATATTTTCCTCCAACTATAGCGGAAATCATTGCAATCATCTAAGAATTACAAATATGTTGGGATCGTGGGTACAAGAAAGTGATTGTGTTATCTGATTCTGTTGAAGCTGTAAATGCTATTACTAGGGGTTGTGATCAAACTCATCCCTTTAAGGATATTATAGATGATGCCATATTGTGGTTTTTAAAGAAATGACAAGTTTTGATTATGCACATTCCTAGAGAGGATAATACTTTAGCTGATCATTTGGCTAAATTAGCTCATAACATTGTTGAAAATTTCATTCTCTTTGATCAACCACCACCTACATATTAGGAGGTGGTTAGATAAGTTTGTTTGTAACATTTGTTTTTTGTGATAATGATCATGGAATCCAGTTCTTCATTAAAAAAAAAAGGAGAGGATATGCTTCCCAGAGAGAGAGAGGGGATAGGGAAGGGATAAGGGTAGGGAGGGAAATTAAAAGATGATTTTTTTTTATATTTTTAATTATGTGAGGCCCATGAGAAATGATAATCACCGTCACCAACTTAACAACAATGTTACTTTTGCATAAAAAAAATAAAGGTGCATTTATCACTCCGATCTATTTTTGGAAGTGTAATCAATAGTTAAGTATTTAAGGGTATAATCAATACTTTAAACTATTTTTGGAGATACAATCAGCACCCTAATGTATTTTTGGAGATGCAATTAACATCCTAATATAATAAAAATGTAACAATTACACCCCTTCAATAACATAATACTAATTCCGTTTGTTGACATACTTTTTTTTTTCTCTTTCATGATCTTCACATGTTTATCCCTTATTTTAGTATTTAAGGGTGCAAATTTTCCCCTAATGTATATTAAAAATGGAGCAATCGCACCCCTTCATTAGCTGTGATAAGGAGTTTTTACGAGAAAAGAAGAATTTGTTGAAATAATGAAAAGGGGAAAGAATGGATGAACATGTTGAAAATCGATGAAAGAGGAAAGGAAAGAGTGTATCAGCAAACAGAGTTAGTAATTTTTTAGTGAAGGGGTGTAATTGCACCATTTTTAATACATTAGAGTGCTAATTGCACTTTTAAAAATAGTTTAGGGTGCTAATTGCATCATTGAATACTTTAGGGTTATGATTCCACATCCAAAAATAGTTTAGGGTGTTGATTGCACCTTTAAATAATTTAGGGTGCTGATTGTACCTCTAAAAATAGATCGATGTGCTGGATACACCTTTACTCAAACAAAATTTATGATATTGGGTGTATTTTAAGAAAAAGTTTAAGGGTATTTTTTTACCATAATCTTAAAATTTTTAAAAAATTTAAGCCCGGTAACGAAAATGACAGTTTCGTAAATTTCGAAAGAAAGGAGGTGGTATTATTAATAACCAATGAATGAATACGTACGTGCGTCACGTGACCAGACCTTCCAGCTTCCTCAGTACTCTTCAGGCGCCATTTTCTAATTTTCCGCGCCAAAAATCTAATTTTTACGAACCTTCTTCAACCTCTTAGCAAAGCCCTCACTCTCTGCCCCTCAAAGGCTCAAACCTCATTCTTGCCGTTTAATCTCTTTTGTGCGTTTCTCTTCCTCATCTGCTCTCTCCAGTCACCTCTCTTCCTCGGACCACACCTCAAAGGTAAGCTATTTCTTATTTTTGATTTTTTCTGTGTTGCTGTGTATGATTGTTTCTGTTGTGATTTTTTTTCCCCGTTCTTTGGTGTTCTGTGTTTTCTCCGACTAGCTTCGACTTCCGATTGCACTGCTGGAAGAAATATAAAAATGTGTATTTCTTTTTTTAACTTTTAGGGGGCTCAACAGGGAAGTTGTCAATAATTGTGAATCTTCCATTCAAGGTTTTTTCTTTCTGCATGTGTTCCTCGGTATCTTAGGCCGTCGTGATCGAAGAAGAGAAGCATGTTTTATTCGCATACCTTTCTGGCGCGAAAGGGGCCACTGGCCACTGTGTGGATTGCTGCGCATTTGCAACACAGGCTAAGAAAGTCCCATTACACTTCAACTGATATACCCTCCACTGTCAGTAAGTGAAATCACCTTCCTATTTCTCAAAAAGCATGTTTCTTTATTCAATTTTTTGGCTCATAGGTTCAAATTTTATTCCTTTGTGGATTGTGGATAAAGTTTCCATCTTTTATTTGGGTTTTGGCAGTACGGTTGTTTATTTATTTATTTATTTATTTGAGTTTATCTTTTAATTTCAAGTTAGCTATTTTCCTCATCCTTCTTGATGGGAGATGCGATTCTTGATAATTGGTTATCATCTTCGTCAATTCGTTCCTTTATGAATAAAAATGTCCAAGTTTGGATTTGGCTGGACGGTTTCTATCTGAAATACTCTTTCAATATAGAATTTTCCCCCTTTCCTACTGGTGATGAGTTTTGGGCATGTCCTAATAATGTGCTATGTTGTCTGGGATAATGTAACGTAAGGCATTCTCTAATGGCAATGCATTTTTTAGTATCCACTTTGTAGATATTTCTTGGTTTTTCTGTTCTTGATTGGAGTTTTTTTTTAAAAAATGTTGTAGTACAAATAAAAGCGAGGAAATCATCAACACACTAAATTCCTAGTTACCAGACTCTGTAATTTCTGTTCGTAATCCATTGTTCATTCCTAGATACTTAAAAAAATCTATTTAATAAGAATTGTTAATTTTTCTTGTAGATATACATCATGTGTGATAACAATGGTATATAGTCTAATGAATATTAGAATTGTGGCATTGGCTTTTACGAGTCTTGTATTTCTTGGATTGACATAATGGTCCTGGTCGTGAGTTTGACTGAATATTCCTTTTCATTGAATGTCTCTTTTAGGACGTATTATGGAACCTGAAGTTCCCATTGCCTTGAGAATGTCAGGCCACCTTCTTTTAGGCGTTGTTCGGATATATTCGAAGAAAGTTGATTATCTTGTCCAAGACTGTAATGCTGTTTTGACTGGTCTCAACAAGGCATTTGCTTCTATTCAACTTAATTTGCCAGAAGATGCAAGGAAGGCACCATTTCATTCTATTACGTTGCCAGAGACATTTGATCTTGATGCCCTCACCTTGGATGGTGTAGATGTCGAGTAAGGTTTTGTTCAGCTTCTTCCAGTTTATTTTTACATCTAAAAGCAGTACATGACACATGGATTTCTGTCCCAGGGTTGACGATATCCACATGAGGAATCAAGAAGAGATCACTCTAATAGGTCACAAAAATGGATGGATATTTTATTTATCTTTATTTTTAATAGTGATACATTTAAGTATTGAACTTTTGTCTGTAATGCTGTCTACTGTGCAGATCAAATTCCTAGTAGCACAGATTATTACATAGCAATCACTTTTGATGAGGTTCATCCTTATTATTTCCTGAATTGTTTGTTATTTCAGATTTTGAGGTTGAGTTGCAACTCTGTTTCATCTACTGAATTTTCCTTATTTTAGGATATAATGATGGACTCTTCACACACAGAGGTGTTGCGAGATTCTGGGGCCAGGCCTATGGAGGAGAAGTATTTGTGACTTTTGAAAGTTCTGTTGCATTTTGATATTTCATCTGGTGTTAGCCAATGGAATAACCTGTTATTCATTTATGCCTGCAGCGTTGTACCGCAATCTCCATTGACAAATGTTGGTGATGATCAAGTTTGTGATCCAAGAAACCAAAGAGAATCACCTGCTGCTCAAAATGTTGATGGATCCGGCCCTCATAATATTCAAGATCCTGAGTTTACTAGAGATTTGGGTTCTGAAGAGGCTGGTCCAAGAAATCAAACAGATATGCTCAATTTGAGTCCTGTGGCCAACAGTCCACAAGTTTTGCCTGAAATTGAAGTTCTTCGTGATGGCAATAAGGATTCAAATCTAGAAATTCCTCCTCCCGTAGTTCCAGATCCTGTGGATAATGCTGAACTAAGCAGGATTTTTGACCTAAATATGAATGACAAGGATCATATTCCTCCAATGGTTGATGATTTGGATGTTGGAGACCTATCAGTACCATCTCAGCAACATTCTCGATTGCCAACTCCAGATACTAATCATGGGGCTCCTGAGATACAAGTTTCTCTTGGTGGGTGTATAGCTATATTGGTTTCATTTACCTATGGATCAGAGGATTACAACACTTGAATTTTTATTCTTCTTCATGCTGTTTCAGGCCATGAATCTCCAAACTTGGTGCTTCGATCAAGTCCACCGGTCCAGCAGCCACAGAATAGAGGAAGAAAGAGGAAATCGTTCTTTGATACATCAACAGTTTTGACTAATAAGTATGCTATAAAATTTTGTTATTGAATCTCTACTTTTTCATTCATTTGCCTATTTTGTGTTGTTTTTCATCGTAGACCCTCATAGTGATGTGGATTTGTAGGTTTATGAAGAAAGCTCTTGATAGGACGAGTGATTTACTACGGAAGAGACGTTTTATGCCTTCCTCTGCTTTGGATACATGGAAAATGAACAACAGTCGAAGAAAGGAACAGATTTTTTATCACTCCCTGGTAACAGGTAAGCAGATGTTGACCTTTTTAGTGGGGAGCCCGTTACCTTTTAGTTTTATGAACTTATTTCCAAAAATTTATGGGTCCATAATGTAGGGCTATGCACGGATCTCTCAGAAATTTATCAAAGGGATTATGTATGTTCAAAATCCCATCTGGCTGTCTCTGAGGAAGATCATATGGATGATGAAATTGCTAGAACTCCTTCAACTAGCCATACCACCGAAGAGCCTAGAGCTGCTACACAACCTGCTACAGCAAGTGCTCAAGACATGGAATTTGAACGTCTTCGTAGTGTTGCTGCTACTCCACCTCCTGTTATACCTGCTCAAGATGTGGAAGCTGAAGTCATTAATACTGAAGGTGATCATAGTAGTCCTCTCAGACAGAATGACATGACTCCTGTCTCAACTCAAAAATTAAGGTCTGTATCAGTTTCCCCATTGAGGAAAAATGATGTGTCTGGGACAGTTCAAACACCTGAGTTAGCTTCATCCCCTAGAGATCATGGATCCCATATGGAAACTCCTATGACTTTTCTAGACGAAGGAACATTTCAGAACTTTGGTCTCTCAGATACTCATCCTTCAATAATTTCTGCTGAAGAAGTAAGTTATCAAGTTCTCTCGTGTCTTTGTTTTCAGGAAATCCAATAAATATGCTGGGTATTTTTATCAATTAACCGTTTCACATTTTCTTTCTAGGTCATAGACTCATAGTCCATATTGTTGACATTAGTACACTATTTTCGTTGTTTTAGCTTGATGAATTTGAGAATAGGTTGGCTCTGGTAACTGAAAGATCAACAAATTTTCTTCTTGTTTTTTTTCTCTAGAAGTAAAGTGTATATGCCCGACTGTTTCTAACTTGGGCTAATTAGGATATTGATGTCGAGCCCTTTCTACATTAAGGTGCTGTAAACTTCACATTTTAAGTATCTTGCCAATGTTGTAGTGAAGGTGCAGACAATACCTTAATAATTTTTTCCATCTTTTATTTGCATATATGCAATAAACAGAAAATTCTTTTCTGGTCACCCAACTCATATTGTAGGAATTCATGAATATGTTGAGTTAAAGAATTGTATATAATAGACTCTAATTAGTTGAACTTGTTCATTTTAGGAGCTTAATTTTCTGGAAGCAGACAATACGCCAGCCAGTAAGTTCCTTTTGTAAGCTTGAAATGTGCAAGCTCAGACAATACCAGATGACCAGTTTCATTTATTGCCTATTCTATTTGCAGGTTCACAAGGTAGCGAAGGAGTAAACTCATTGTCTGCGAGGACTAGGTATTCATTTTAATAGCATCTAGTTTTGTAGATTTCAATTACAAATCTCTGAAAGGCTTATATTGCCATATAGATAACGAGAAATATGTCGGTCTGATAAATAAAGGATTTTGACTGGCAACTGTTTTTAATTCACATATAATGAATGCACCTATGTTGTCTTTTTAAGACGCGTGCTGTTTTGATCTGTTTTCTTATTTTTAATTATAATTTTGTTGCCTTTTTGCATGTCAAGTAACCAGTTTATTTTTTGGGTGTTTTTAAAAGATTGTTACTTGTTCAAATTATGAGTCACATGATCACATATAGTGGCCTTCCTTTCTCTCTCTTCCAGGGTTTGAATAGATTATTCATCTTTGACATAATACGTATGATGTGTGTTAATTGGAATTAAAAAAAAATGCACTAGTCTACTAACAAATCCAACTATAGCATAATATAGCTCAGAAGTTATTTTCACAGCATTTAATTTTTCAATGACTTTCCTTTTCAAACCTCATGCTTCACTATACTTTTTGGATTGTTAATTTGTCCATATTCTCTGGTTTCAGAGCTGTAGCTCGTTATTTAAAAAATCTTTCTCCAATTAGCCCGATTGTGGAGAATGCTGCTGATACTGAAGATCTCAGCTTAAACAAGATCTTAGAAGGAAAGACAAGAAGGATCTCTGCTCGAATGTTCTTTGAAACGTTGGTGAGTTCCAAACTACACCCCTTATATTGGAATAACACCCCTCAATCTCGTCTTTCTAGTGTGAAAATTTAAAATGTGAATGTGAGAGTAATCGGTATTTGTAATGCTATCTTTGTGAAAATTGATTGTAGATAAAATAGCTTTCATATGCGTTCCTGTATTCATAGAGGGTGTTTCTGAATGCGTCTTTAAGTGCCTGAATACTGTTTGAATCATTCTATCATTAGCTTGCATGATTACATGCAGGTGATGAGTTTGTACTTGTGATTGGTGTCATAACAGCTTTGATTTCTGAAGCAGATCTCATTCCATAAATTACCTAGACAAGAAGTGTACTTAATCAAATCATTCCACAAATTGTTCTTTTATCCTTTGGTTCAAGTTTTTACGAATTTTCTTTCCCTTCGAAAAGAGTACTTTTGTGGACTATTGTAGTCTTCTCAATTCTCAAATAATCTGTAAGTTGTTTTCTAGCTTATTGAAATTTAAGTTTATATGGTTATGTGGAAATTGTTTGTTGCATCACAGGTTTTAAAGAGTTATGACCTTGTTGACGTACACCAAGAAGAACCCTACGGTGATATTACCTTGAAGTTGACCTCTGCACTTTCGAAGGCTGAAATTTGAAGTCATGTTAAAGTTATTTGTACCTTTCAGAGGCCCTGATGTATATATGGGTAAGAGTTCTATACTTTGCCGTACACGCCATGTAATTCTGAGATGTTGAAAAATAAAATTAGGAAAAAAAAATGCTTTTGTTCTTCCCAAGATTTCAGACACATCAGAACAGTTTGGTGGTAATAAGTGAAGCTTTAAAGAGTTGGGGTCTCAAGAATTTGAAGACTTGAAACTTAGTATATGATGAGTGGAATTGAATGGAGTCACAAGGGGAAACAGAGATTGGTGAGAGGTGATATGACATTCTGTTTTGGGAAAATCACTGACATCCCAATAAAAAAATGTAATCATCAGAAAGTATCACAAGTAAATAGCGTGACTTGTCCTGTAATCATCAGAAAGTCTCACAAGTAAATAGCGTGCTAGGACAAGTCGTAGTGTAGGAATGATAACAGGTATATGTTGCTCACTTATCATTATGACTTTTTGATGATTACTTTCATTTCTTGGGACTTCATGCTGATTTTCTCTTCTTTTTTCCCTTTCCCATATTCCATTCTTCTCTTTCAAAGATGCCAAATGAGCCCTAAGCCTTGGTTTGTTGTATTGGAGGATGTTTTTTGTTTTTATGTTATTTGCTTATAGAGAACCTTTGTTGTGTCTTTATATATCTGTTAGAATACTTAGTTGTATACTGTAATTCTGAAACATTTTGTTTGAATGCCTTGCAGTTAGATTATAATACACATACAAAGGAAAGGAAAGGAAATGCATTGGGATCAGTAACAGTGAGAAGGCAGATTTTGGTTTCATCCTTTGTTTTGCCTGCATTAAATTATTAATGTTATCTGTATCTATCTATGTAGGTGTGGCCAAAAGGGCGAAATGGTTGTGTATAACTTATCATGTAGTTTTGAACTATCACAATTTTGAAGTAATGACAAAAGGGTAGATCTACAGCTGAATATGCTTTATAGCAAAAAGCTTCTTTTTGTTCATTATCCCCCCAGGCTCTAACACTGGCTGAGATACAATTTTGAACACTTGGGAGTATAAATAATAAATGGGTTGATTAAAATTCATTAGTTAAATTTTCAAGAACTCTTCTACTTGATGTAAGATATATTTATCTAATTTTTTAAGATTAAGAAAGTTAAATAATTATAATATATGTATCATGATATTTTCAAAATGTTTATTTAATTTTATATTTTAGATTATATATTAGTTCATAAATTAGAAAAATTAGTTTTTTAAATGATAAACGTAATTGATAAAATAGGGGGAAAATTTACATTTAGATCAAAACTCCTAAATTGTTTTACATTTAGGCCGACCGGGAGGTATTGCTTTGTATTATATCTTGCTTTGTGGTTAGGGTATTTATTTCTTTTAATATATTGAATATATCTAATTTATTCATCAACCTTAATTTTATGGCTTGTTTGGTTTCGTGCAAATTAATCAATCGTGTTTTATGAGACAATTATTCTCACATTGTAAAGTGTGAAATTAATTCTCCACCACTAATACAAATGGACAATTGTTAGGAGACAATAGTTTGGGTTAAAATATATGTTTGGTACTCTAGCTCTACATAAAATTTTATTTAGTCTCTTGGTCTTAATAGTCTTGTTTAATAGAAAATGTTTATTCAGAAAATTGAATTAGTGATTCTGGAATTAAATGGTGATAAAGTAATAGCAGGCTTAAATCATTATATAAGAGAAAGGGAAGTAATGGGTTTGTGTTGAAACTTGTTTCATTTCTTTGTTCCCTCTTCACCCAAATCCAATAGGGTCTCTCATGCTGCTGCTGCTTCTTCAATCCAAGCCAAAAGTTATATTCTCTCAGCATCGTTAATATAAGATATATTTACTTAATTTGATTAGATTAAGATAGTTACGTTGGTTAATATGATATTTTTTTTCTTTCTAAAATGTTCTAATTATATTCCTTAATTCCCTTCATCTCTCCTTTACTTGATTGTTGTTGAGAGAATATCAATAAGAGTAAATTATGAAAAGATTGATAAATATGATAAATGAGTTTTATATTAAGAATCAAAATTAACTTGTCCGTTACGTCATATATTAAGGACTCGAGGGAGTACATTTTTTTTTTGGGAATCCAAAGGAATTTATAGTAGGAACCAAGTCTAATTCAGCCAAAAGTTTCACTTAATTTCATTATTTGGATTAACTATCTGATGTTAGGACTTATGAAGAGTAACAGTATTGGCTGTTTTTGTATATTATTCCCTGAATTTAATGAATGCAATAAATATTTTTTTTTTTGTCTATATGGATCTTCACTTTTTTGATATTGGTGTGGTTTCCGTTAGTGTTGGTCACTATGGGTCTTCTTTTTCTAATTTTCTGGGAATGAAGCATGTGAATAAGATGATAAACTTTCACGATGATGAAGCTCCCTAGCTAGTAGCTACTCCTCCTCCTATATTTAATATAAAATATATTTATCTTATTTGATTAGATTAAAAAGTTAGTTAAATTAGTTAATATGAAATATATTTTCTAAAATACTTTAATCACCTTCCTTATTTCCCAAATTCCTTTTCTCCTTGATTATTGTTAAGAGAACATCAATACGGGTAAATTAGAAAAAGATTGATAAATATAAAAAATTTAACTTATATTTAGAACCAAAATTAACTATTCAAATATGTCTTATATTAAGAACAATTAAGCTTTATATCTTTCTCACTGGGTTCTTGTAGCCTAGTGGCACAAGTTTAATTCTTATGTTTTTTTTAAATGTGAGGTTGTGAGTTCAAATTCTCCATAAAATATTTGGGCATGTGAATTATGAGGTGGGGTTGGCTATATATGGATTGTCTAATGTTATTATGCTCTATCAATAACCAAATCATTTGATAAGTTGTTAATCAAAAGTTCAATGACTTTATTGAGCTTTATATTTTTCTCCATATGTAACAATCATATTTTTGTCATATACAATAATTTTGATAAAATACTGAATCAATGTATATGAAGGTCAAGAATGGCCATTATTAAAGACGACAAGGAGGTTTCAATGTCGTCAATTGACGAGGATATTGCATGGAAGGGGAATAATTAAGGAAGTGATCCTTAAACCTCTTTTGAAAAATCAACCTCATGTAACAAAATCACTCTTTTTAAAAAAATGTTTAATTACTAGGCTTGCTCGGTTTAAGGCGAGGGAAGGTAGAACCCAAAGTTCAAAAATAAAGCCAATAAAAATTAGTCTATTTAGTACAGATTCAATCCATATATAATATAATGTATCCATAATATAAGATGTAGATAATAAATAATTAATTTACAGAGATTAATAAAATTTATTTGTATTTTAGTTTACCCTAAAGTACCCTTTTAACCATTTTGCATTGAATACTACTTTTTTTTGATGAAAAACCTTCCTTAATATGCGGAATCAACATAGATAGTTTAAAAATAAAAATAAATTTAAGAGGTAAAATAGATTAAAGTCGTGTATTTTATATCAAAACAAACCGGTTTACTAATGTTTATAATTTAGACTAGATGGAGTATTTTATAAGAGCATGATGAATTTCAATCTTGTTGCTAACATGATCAATTTGTTTAAACATTAGGTGATGCGTATAAACAATATTTTAAGTAATTATTATTAAGATTTGTGTGTCTTGTATAAACTCTACCTAAACAACTAAACTTTTTCTAGTCTAAAAAATGTAAAAGAATCAGACAATTCCACAAATTAGCCTTTGTATTGAGCTAGTAATAAAAATAAACAAGCTTGGACAATATATAAATTTTCTCAAATGGAACCCAAATTTCTGGAAACGAACCATATATGAATCTAAATAATTTAGCTTAATTATAAACTTTCACCATCATGAACCTCTTCTTTTAAGAAATAACGTAAACCTTATCTTCCTCCATATCAGGATTTTTAAACCCGGATCGGAGGACCGGTCCAGTATTTTTTTTTAATTTTTATGTTGATAAACCTAAAATATTCAATTTTTCACCGGCTTGGCTCCGATTTGACTTCAATCTAACCCACTAATCCTTGACCCAATATCTCAACCAGTTCAATACCCGATCAGATTTAAGAACCTTGCTCCATATGTAATTGTCACCTTTTTTTTTTTAGAGTGGCCATAAGGACAAGGACCTCATATTGAATTTTCTTCGGTCACAAAAATCAGAACAAAAATCAAAATAAAATTAAAGGAGGCCTCCTATATAGTAGTGGCCTATCTTTCCTTTTTTTTTTTTTCAAAATCAATTTTCTTTATTAGTTTGCAAGCGGTTCTTGACTTAAAGCTAGAGCTCAGTTTTGATTCATTGATCCATTTTTCTGAATTTTGCAGAATTTTTTTATTCATTGAAATATTGTATTTATTAATTTTTTTCTCGCTGATAGCTCACATTCATTCATATGTATAGTTTCCCCACAACAATTATATATTGCCTTCAAATGATCGTATTCTGCTTTTTTTTTTCTTTTTCCCCCCCCGCTAATAACCTTATTCTCTTATTCGAGACCCATAAAGAATAATATATATGTACTGGTATTTAGAAATGCAAATATATTTGAAAGAGTTAGGGTTTAGAAATCATCAAAAATCCAAACAATTTATTAAGTGGAGAAAATATATAGGTGGACTTGATATCTCTTTGACAAAAAAAAAAAGTTAAAAAACTTTTCTTTTACTTAATATAAGAACTACTCAATTAATTTGAGTAGATTAAGGAAATAAGATAAATGACTTAATTATAACTCATATGATTTAATCTCCTTAAAATACCACTTTATAACATTATATTATATATAAGTTTAGGCTAAAATAATACTTATAATACAATCAATTTTAGGTAAGTTGCATATAACTCTTCATTTTTAAAGTTTAACACTAACTTTTCGACGTTAAAAAAACACTTAAATCTAACTTAATTGGAATAGCGATTAAAGCCTTCAAAAACAGTTTTTCAATCGTGATTTACGATATAAAAAATAAGTATGTGAAATGAGTTTTACCTTGATTTATATGAATAAGCACTTTTAGTTTCCAAAAGTGATCCCAACCAAACACTAATTCAATATGTGTCATATTGTACTAGTTAGGATGACATGACGAATGACATGGAAGCTTTTAGTATTTCATTAATTCAACACACAGTTTTAGTGCCTGTTTGGATTAGCGGTGGGGAAATAATTTTTTTTGTAATCTGATTTTTGTAAAAGTCAGATAGGATAAAAGTTAGATTGTAAATGTGATTTATGTTTGGATTGACGATGAAAGAAATTACTTTTTTTCTAACCTTAAACCTATTTAGATTTGTGTTTGAAATGCTCGTTTAGATGAAAAATGACTGAAAATGATATGAATGTTATTGAATACTATATATATATATATTATTTGTATATATTGTAATAATTGAAGTGAAAAAATAAAAATAAAAATTGATAAAATAAAAAAATTAATTATTATTAAAAAAATCATATAAAAAACTATACTTCTCTAACTAATTATAAGATTTTTTTATTGTAAGGAGATTTTTTACTTTACCTCAAAAGACTAAGAAAAGTTTTTTAAAAATATATTTAACATTTATTTTTTCCCCAAGAAAAAAAAAGCTAATTAAATAATGTTACAGTACAGTTTATCATTCGCTGAATATTAAACTTTAAATTGCCTCCACCGTTTGATGATACCTACGTAGATATAAGCTAGAAGCAGCTTCACCTAAGTAGAGAAGCACCTTCCATCAGCTTTTATAAGAAGCTGCTTTTTTTCATTAAGCTCAGTGGGAGCAATCGTAAACCCAAACGGAGGCTTACCAAAGTAACTGGACTTTTGTGCGTTTTAGACAGCAAACTAGACTTTCTTTTCACCTAGCCGCCTTCCCAAACAGACCAAGTATTGCACTAGCTTCGTTGCTTCCTTCTTTATCTTATCCTCATGCCTATATAAGCGCGCACACACATATTCTTACGAGTAGCTCAACATCTTCACTTCTCAACTCTCTGAAATACTGAAAGCCATATTGATTCCTCTTTTCTTGTTTCTTTTCAATTATTGTGCGAGAGAAAAAAAATGTTAAAGAGAAAAATCAGGATCGATTACGGGTTTAGGGTTTCTGAATAGCTTTGCTCCTTCTTCTTCTTCATCGTCATCTGCTCGTGTGGCTGATCAAACAGAAGCCAAAGGAAAAGCTCAGAACATGAAATCACAATCTTCAAAGAAACCGAAGGCATCATCAGCTCCAACTGTGCTTTCCTATTTCCCACTCAACACTTATCCTTCCCGATTGTAGGATCTCTTCTATTCCCCCCCCCTCTCTCTATATATATAGAATGTTACATATATATAGGCCAGCTTAGTCCTGTGGTATTGTCCATTGAGAAAAGAAAACGTACGAAGGAATCAAAATTAAGCTTGGATCTTAAAGATGGGTTTGTCTTTAGGGTTTTCTGAATTGCTTCTTCTTCTTCTTCTTCATCTACATCTGCTCGAGTGGCTGATTGATCAAGCAGAAGCCAAAGGAAAACCCTAAGAACATATAAATGAAATCAGAATCTTCTCATCACAAATCTCTAAGATCGAGCTCCGATGTTGTAATTGTGGTTTAATTTCTTATTTCCCCGCCAATAAACTCTTTTATATATATCATTACCTTGTATAATAATTGTTGCTCTTGTTTTTCTGGCCACAGGTTATTTCTCTGAATTCACTACTATAGAATTGTCTATATTTTATGGTTAGTTTTAGTAATATTTTATGATTTTGAACCGTTAAATATATTAAAACTAAATATTAATAAACGGTTTGTCAACTGTAAAATATAGGGCTCTATATTTCACAGCCGTTCAATTACAACCATTATTTATTTAATGTAAACTTAATGGTTCTTAATCAATTCCTGTGAAATATAATATAGATTATACGACAGTTATTTACAAAAAAAAAATCGTGAAATATATTGCAGAATACTTTACGGTTCTAATACTGAACTATAAAGTATTTGACATCAGTTTTAGTTATCTATATTGTTTTCTCCTATTTATTGAAGTGAATTCAATCTATTTACTTAATTTTGTTCTGTGATTAGACATACATAATTTAGTGCTAAAGAGAAAACATGAGAACATCATATGTAGTACATGTGGACTACAAATACACTCATTAACGTAAGATAGGAAAATTTGTAACAGAATTGAGAGGTCATGATCAGTATGAGCAAAGGCTCATATGTCTTTAATAAGACGGGAAAAATGCCACAGTAGTATTTTTTATGTTGCATTAGCTGTACTTTTTTCCTAATTTTCTGGGAATGAAGCGTACGTACGTGTGAATAATATTATAAGCTTTCACGATCGTGAATGTCCCTTATAAGAAATAAGTAAAATTATATAATTAACCATCATTTTTTTTCAAAAAATAATTTTTTATTTAAAAAATCATCAATTAAAAATCTTAAATCTAAACCGCTGAAGTTCTATTTGAATTATGAAGATCTCACAGAAGTAGTGAGCTCTTAGTGTTCATCATTCCAATTAGTATTAAGTGAAACGGGCTCCATTATCTTTTTTAACAACAATCTTTTTGTAGCAATCATATGCAAGTTGAGGGCTTGGTCAAGAATACGGCCATAATAATTAAAGAAGACAAGGAGGTTTCAAATTGTAGCGGAAGGCTACGAGGAAGTGTGGCCCTAAAACCTCTTTTAAATTGACCTATAAGGCTTCACTTGTGGGTCATCATTCTATGGATATGGAAAGAGATTTGAAAGAGCTCATGAAAGAACCCTTAAAAGTCATTAGTTAGAGGAGTTTGATTAATTAGTTAATAAATTTTTATGGTTAATTAGGGATATTATTAGGTGAAAAAAATTAATATTTTAGACAAATTAAGACATGTTACATTGTCAAACATACCGAATATCCTTATAATTAATAAGATGGGAAGAAGTAATAATTATAAGTCCGGTACATCTTAAAGGAAAGAGATAACTAATTAATTTATACATATTAAAAAAATTTCATTAAATTAGTTATTTATAAAAAAAATATGTATTAGTTTTTTCAACATGCCATCATTAATAATTTGCAATGGAAACATGCCCCACATGAAAATCAGTTATTTACAAGTCTTGTCATTTGAATAAGCTTAAGCTAGCTTTCACCATATTATGTACTGTTAGCTGCACTGTACTTCTTTTGGCTGCTTCTGAGTTTTTTTTTTAAAAAAAATTTATTTATTAAATTAAAAGCGTGAATGATCAATTAACCTGATGGTTGAACAAAATCACTTTTAAAAAAAATGTTTAATTACTTTGCTCGATTTAAAGCGAGGGAGGGAAGGGTTAGAACCTAGAGTTTGAAATTAATAATAATACCAATAAAAATGAGTCTGTATATTTGGTAATATAAGAGCATGGATTTCAATCTTATTGCAAACATACATGAAGAATTTAATTTGTTGAAAGGTGATCCGTAAACACTTTTTAAGTGATTATTGAGAGTTGTGATTATTATATGTGTGCTCTTCTCCACCTAAACAACTAAACTTTATGCTTGACTTAAAAAATGTACAAGAATGACAATTCAAAAAATTTGCCTTTAAATATAGAGCAAATAATATTAACATAAACAAGCTTTGACCATAAGTTTCTCAAATGGAAACCAAATTTTTCTGAATGAATTACCATCATGAACCTCCCCTTCTAGGAAATTACGTAAGCCTTATCTTTCTCTCCACACGCGCGCGCACCATAACTGCCAATTCGGTCAGTAATTTCCAACGGAATTAACTGATTTGCCACATAAAATGTAGCGACGGAATGGATTCCATCGGTAATTTATCGATAAATTGAAATTCCGTCTGTAATAAGCTTTTTTTTTTTTTTTTAAAGTCTACCAGAGATGACCTATTACACTTGGGGGGGGGCATGTGTGTGGAAATATATCAGTGGACCCCGTTAGTGTTCTGCTTTCTCCTTAAGCAATTACATATATATGCACCAAATTGGTGATTAAGTACTAACTTCCTTAATTATTTAACTATCCTATTCTATTCCTGTGTTCGCAGCGCTGTGTCCAGGGAACACACACACACACACATATAACACTTTGTTTTGATATATTGTGCAGAGAAAAAGCAAAGGAAGATGGGTTTGGTGTTAGGGCTTTGAATTGCTTCGTGTCTGGTGTATGTGCGTGTGTGTGTGTAAGCACGATTCTGGATACACCCAAATCTACAATTAAGTCCTTATTAGTTATTACAAATACTTGTAATCTAAAGAAACCCTAATTTCTGTTTGCTTTATGCAAGTGTATATATATACACCCTCAGTTTTAGTTTGCACCCAGAAAAAAGCATCCAAAGTAGACGAATGAATCAACCAATATATTGAAGCTTGGAGATAGAAGAGTATGAGTTTGTTTCAAGGCTTGTTTATGCATAGTCTAGAATAAAATTGATAATCTTGATCTTATTTATAAATCATTCTCAATATGTTTCGTATAGATCAACAAATACCTCAAATCTTATTAACTCTATTTTAAAATTTAATAACTTACTAAATTTCCCCTTATTTAATAGACAATATATATACCAAAGGAAAAAAAATTCAACATAATAATAAATTAATGGTATAATTATACATTTATATGAAAAATTTAATATGTGACTTATAATGAGAACTAAAATAAACATTTTCTCTCTACCGCCCTATCTTTATGTCATATCCAAGTTGCCAAACATAGCTCTCTTGTTCCACTTGACATATATAAGGAAACAAATATGAGCTGAATTGGTCAAGAACGGCCATGTAATTATGTAAAGACAAGGAACTAGTTATCAGAGTTCTACATGGTTTAGAATATATTTTTAAAGACAAAATAAAAGGGTTAAAGTGAAAAATATCCGAAAGCTTTTACTCAAAGTGTGTAAAGAGCCATATATTATGTTGGAAGTTTGCAAAAATTCCAATAAATATTCAAAATGGGAACAAAAATATCATGACTATAAAATATAACATAATATCATTATTTTTTGTGGTGGGGCCATACTATTTTTGCATATACATATGTAAAAGTGTTAAGTTATATTCTTAATATATGGGTTGCTTTTACAAGATTAATGAAATAGTGGGAAAGTAGTAAGAGTTGGGGAAAAAAATGAAGATGCGGACGAAGATGGACACCCACACAATCCTTGATATTCACAAGTCATAACAATGGTATACATGATATAACAAATCATTTTTAATTTATAACTATGAGAAAGATGAAGGATTATATATGTACGTGGCTTTCAAGTATTATTCATTAATCCTCCGTGCTCTTTCAAGCAGAGGAATTAAATATGACTTGATATCGATCAGGTAAATTATTAAATTTTCATAAAGAAAAAAACATGTCCCCAGATAAGAACTGGTGAATAATTTAATTTGAATTAATGAATTTCTTGTTAATTAAGAAATTTAAAATACTGTAAGTTTGCGATTCTTTGTTCATGCCATCTAATATATGTATGTATGTATCTAAACACACATATAACTTAACATCATATTTACCTAATTTTATTAGAATAAAAAAGTTAGTTAAATTAGCTAATATGATATGTATTTTCTAAAACACCTAAGTCATTTTCCTCAATTTCTTCCTTCTCTCTTCTCTTCGATTATTATTGAGGAGACATTAATAGAGATAATTTAGAAAATGATTAACAAATATGAAAAATAAATATTATATTTAAGACCAAGATCAATTCCTTAAATAAGTCTTATATTAAGAAGCAGAAGGAGTATATTATATGTGCACCAACTGGTGACTAGCTTTAACTTAATTATTTATATCTAACTGCTATAAATATTCCCATAACATATAGTTTATTTTGATAGAGAGAAAGCAAAGGAAGATGGGTTAGGTGTTAGGGTTCTTGAGCTGCGTTATGTCTGTTGTGTGTGCATATGTTTATTGTCGCACAAATCTGGTTCTGGATACACCAAATCCAATCGTGTCATTACTTCTAATACTTGCAATATAAAGAAACCCTACTTTCTGGCTATTCAAAGTCGCAGCTACTCTCTAGTAGTTTGAGTTGATATAGAAGCTTGGGATTAATTTGAAGTATATGTGTGTGTATGAATTTGTTTCTATATGTATGTGAAGCTAATTGAAGTCGCAACTATAGTTTCGTTTCTTTTGTTCCATGTATACGTCAGAATCTAGCTACAATAAAGCTAATTAGCTTCTTCTTCTTTGTCATCTTGAGAAAATCCAAGCCAAAATGAGCTCCAAATCATAGTTGTTTCTTATTTTTCAAGTTATATCCCTCTCGGTTTTAGATATGCTTGGTATGCGCAGATGGAAGCAAGATATTTTTTTATCTTATTTATGTATTTATATTATCAATTTTACCAAAATAACCCAGAAATCGAGCATCAAATCCGTCCACCGTGTCCTTGCCAGAGTCGAAGAAGAAGGAGTCAGAGCCATCCGCCGTGTCCTGGACAGAGTCATCGTCGATCGGTTATTTTAGCGGTGTTGGTGACAGGAAGACCATATGGTGATGCAGTCCATGCCGGAGTCACTGTTGTCCTCGATCGTCCTTGCCGTGGACCTCTTCATCATCCTTGGCATGGATTAAGGGGCTAAAATGGTCAGATTAGTAATTCTCAAAGAAGTGGAACTGGATTCCATCTTTTTTTATGGATTTGAGTTTCATGCGGACTACTCCTCCGGTTCTTCTTAATTTATAAGATATATTTAAAAAATTGATCTTAATCATAAATATAAGACATAATTTTTATATTTATCAATATTTTTTTAATTTATCTCTATTGATACTCCCTTGATAATAATCAAAGAGGGGAGGGAATAAGGAAATAAATGAAGATGATTAGGGTGTTCTAGAGAATACATATCATATTAACTAATTTAATCTAATTAAATTAAATAAATATATCTTATATTAAAGACTGAAGGAGTTCCTAATAAGCTTAATTAATAACCTTTCACCGTCATGAATCCTCCCTTCTAAGAAATAACGTATACCTATGTCTTTCTCCATATGTAGCTGTCAGCCTTTTTTCCTCCTCAAACACAACCGACCAGAGCTGACCTATTCCTATATATATATATATCATTGAATTTTCTAAGTTTACCAGTTCGTGTTCTGCTGCTTACTCGTTAAGCAATTACATATATATTCACCAACTTAACTAACTTCCTTATTTAATTATCTACTTGTGCTATTAGTGTGTGTGTTGTCTTGGGAATGCATACTTACATATATATAAATATGTATATGTGTATGTAATGTGGGTCTACACACACACATATACATATATGTGTGTGTGCGTGCGTGTGTGTGTAACACACTTTCTTTTGATATATATACATATTGTGCGGAGAAAAATAAGCAAATAGGAATTATGGGTTTGGTGTTGAGGCTTTTGAGTTGCTTTCATTTGTGTGTGGTGTATGTGCATAAATATCTGTACGCACAATTCTGGATACAAGCAAACCTCCAATTAAGTCCTTACTGCTAATACTTTTAATCAGAAGAAACCCTAATTTCTGTTTGCATTATGCATATATATATATATATATATATATCCCTCTGTTTTAGTTTATACCCATAAAAGCGCGCAAAGGTGACGAATAAATCAATCAATACAATATTGAAGCCTGGGACTTTGAAGCATGAGTTTGTTTCAAGGTTTGTTTCTGCAAATTAGATTCGATGTTCTTCTGACAAGTATAGATTAGTTTCTAGATTAGGTTAAGTTATAACAAACTTCTGTTATATAGTTCAGTATACTCTAATATAAATATCAGTGATTCATTAATGAGAAATCAGATTTTCATTTTCCCAAATTACTAGTCACATGGCATCAAGAGACATTTGACTTCTCTCTCTCTCTCTCTCTCTCGACCTTTTCCTCTTTTCTCCCTCACTTTCTTTACATCTTTCCGCCCTTCACCCTATTCTTCTTCAAAACTCATTTCTTCCTTCACCGATGTTCATGGCTTCAGATTCTTCTCTCGATCAAATCAGCCTGTTCTACATTCATCCGAACGAGAATCCTACTCTGGTGCTAGTTGTACCACCACTCGACGGATCAAATTATCATGGCTGGACGAGCGTGATGCTTATGGCATTACATTCGAAAAACAAACTAAAATTTGTTGATGGATCGATTCCTTTGCCGCCGGTCACCGATCCTCTCTTTCCGGCCTGGGAGCAGTGCAACAATCTCATTCAAGGATGTCTTACAAAGTCTCTTTCCCCCAAACATCGCCAAGAGTATTCTCTGGTTTGACAAAGCCTCTGACATTCGGAGCGACCTTCAATCTAGGTATTCTCATACCTATTTTTTGAATTGTTGATCTCCAAGAAGAGATTTATAGCTTGAAGCAGGGCAGCATGAGTGTGAGTGAATATTACACTCAATTAAAAACTCTGTGGGTTGAGCTATCTAACATTCGCCTTTGAAACCTTGTGATTGTGGTTCTACTATTAGTGCCCTTACACACCAAGAGGAGGATCATGTTATTCTTTTCTTGAAGGGTTTAAATGAACAATATGCCTCTGTGAAATCTCAAATTATGCTACTCGATCCTCTTTCCTCTAATTAATCGGGTGTTTTCTCTTGTTCTTTGTAATACAAGAATCTGAATAATGTGTGTGTATTCTATTCACATAAAGTTACAATATATATACAGAGAGTGAGGAGCCTAGGTATTAATTGTTCCAAAATGAGAGAATCATAACGGTCAATCAATCCCGCTAATTATGTTAATTGATCTAATACTAATGACAAAATATTTTCTTAACATTCCCCCTCAAGTTGAAGCATATGTGTTAACCGTGCCCAACTTATTACAAAGATACTCAACCCGTATCCCAGTCAGCACTTTTGTCAGAAGGTCTGCTAACTGGTCATCCGATGCACGTGTCCTGTAGATACAACATTTTCTTTGATCTTGTCCCAAATGAAGTGACAGTCGATCTCAATATACTTTGTATACTCATGGAACACAGAATTGGATGCTATATGAAGCGCTGATTTATTGTCACACCAAAGCTTCTTAAGTAATGTCGTGATAATGTCGATTTCCTTCACGAGCTTAAAGACCTATACGACTTCTTGTACAGATTGTGACATAGCTCAATATTCTGCCTCTGCGCTTGATTTAGATACAACCCCTTCTTACTCCACCAAGATATAAGGTTGCTACTAACAAACACACAATAACCCATAATGGATCATCTCGTAGCCTTAGACCCTGTATGATCCAAATCACAAAAGCACTCAACTTTAGTGTGTCCATAATTCTAATAGAGGATGCCCCGACCTAGGGAGCTTTTCAGATAATGCAAAATATATTCTAAGGCTTCCCACTATGCCACTGTAAGAGATGCCATGAATTGACTGAGTACACTGATTGATAAAGTTATATTAGAATGAGTCACTGTTAGATAATTCAGCTTCCCAACTAGTCTCTTATATCTCTCAGGAAATGCAAATGATTTCAGTTTCTCTGAATCAATCTTCTCTTTCAGGTCATCAGGAAGTTCATCAAATATACTATCATTTAAGTCCAGGTATAGATTTAGAATCATGGGAAAGCTACTTGGTGCAGCTCCAAGCTTCCCAGTTTCCTTCAGGAGGTCTAGAACATATTTCCTCTGTGTCAACAGAATGCCTTTCTTGTTTCTCATAACTTCAATACCCAGAAAGTACTTTAATGGTCTTAAGTCTTTCATCTAAAAGTGGGAGTTAAAAAAAACTTTAAGCTCTAAAATGTCAGAAGTGTTACTCCTAGTAATCACAATGTTATCAACATATACAACCAGGAGAATCATGCCTATATCGGATTGTTGATATAACACATAATGATCACTCTTACTTTGGCTCAATCCAAACTTCTGAACCACATCACAAAATCTATCAAATTAGGCACGCGAACTCTATTTCAAACCGTATAACAACTTTATGAGGTAGCACACTTTCCCACACTCCTCCTGAGCAACAAAACCAGGAGGTTGCTCCATATAAACTTCCTCAAGGAGGTTACCATTCAAAAAAGCATTATTTACATCCAATTGATGCAAATCCCAATGATAAGTGGTAGCCAGAGACATAAGGAGACAAACGGAAGTGAGCTTAGCAACCAAGGACAAAGTCTTTGAGTAATCTAGACTATAAGTTTGAACATACCCTTTTGCAACAAGCCGAGCTTTCATTCGTTCCAAGGAACCATCAGCCTTAGTCTTAACTACAAACACCTATTTACACACAATGGCCTTCCTCTTAAAAGGTAGATCAACAAGAGTCCAAGTACCAGCCTTGTTAAGGGAGATCATTTCTTCTTCCATCGCAGCACGTCAACCAGGGTAGGCTAAGGCTTGTTGAAGGGTGGTAGGAGGGGATATGGACTCAAGGGTGGCCACAAGAGAAGAGGAAAAAAGAGATAATTGCTAGTATGACACAAAGTAAGAGACAGGGTAAGTGCAATCAGCACAACGTTTGGGAGGACAATGGGAGCGAGTACCTTTTCTGAGAGCAATATGCAGGTCATTAGATGGGTCAACGACAGAATCAGGAACAATTGTACCAGGGGTAGGAATGGGAAGATCATGGGACGCAATAATCAAATCAGTCGGTGAAGCATCTACTGACAGAGGTGTAGAATTAGCAACATTAGTCTCATTGATGATATCAGGATCCGGAACAGCAATCTAAAATGGTGAGACACGATAAACCAAGAAATCATTCGACATATCAATGACCGAGGGAGACTCAGGTAAAACTGAAGACTTGAAAAAGAAGAAGACTCATGTAAGGTGACATAAGTAAACAAAAGATAACGATGGAGATTAGAAGAGTAATACTAATAACCTTTATGGACACGAGAATAACCAAGAAAGATACACTTTAATGACTTGGGATCGAGTTTACTGACACTCGGACAAACATCCTGAATAAAACAAACACAACTAAAGATTTTCGGATCAATAGGGAATAGCTTAGTGGTGGGGGAACAAAACAGAATATGGAATGTCACCACTAAGAACAGTCGAGGGCATACGGTTGATCAGAAAACAAGCAGTAGAGAAAGCATCAGCTCAAAAGGATATAGGAACACTGGAATGAAACATGAGAGCTCGAGCAGTTTCTAAAAGGCGGCAATTCTTTCTTTCGGCAACACCATTTTGAGCAGGGGTAACGACACATGAGGATTGATGAAGGATACCATGGTGATGCATGTAATCAGTGAAAAAGGCGGAAAAATATTCTTTTTCATTATTGCTTCGAAGGATTTTTACAGGAGTATTGAAATGAGTTTGACTTTTAGCACAGAAATTTTGAAAATGAGTAAACAATTCAGAGCGTTGTTTCATTCAGTAAAGCCAAGTTGTTCGGGAAAAATCATTAAGAAAAGTGACAAAATAATGATAACCAGACTGAGATAAAACTAAACAAGGACCTCAAACATCAGAATGTACTAACTCAAAGGGGGACGCAGCCCATTTATTGACTCAAGATGCCAAATGAATACGATGATGTTTGGAAAACTGACACGACTCACAATCCAAAGTAGACACAAATGAAAACTGAGGATATAACCTCTTTAGAGAAGAAATTGACACATAACCGAGACAACAATGAATTTCAAAGGGAGACAATCTACCAGAACATGCAATGGTACATGGTACTTGATCATCCATAATGTAATGTTCACCAGATTCATAGCCTTTACCAATAATACGCTTCGTCGACAAATCCTTTATCAAACAATGGTCAGGAAATAGTAAGATGAAACAGTTCAAATGAAGAGTCAGTTTACTAAGAGATAAACGATTAAATGTGAGATCGGAAATATTAAGAATAGAAGATAACGAAATGGAGGGGGTGTGATTAACAGTGTCTGATCCAACTACACGGACAGGGGAACCATTGGCAACGAAGATGGAAGATGGGTTAGCATAGGCAACATACGATGAAAATAAATTATGGTTACTTGTCATATGATCGGTAGCACCAAAATCAATGACCCACTTCGAGGAAGTGGTAGCAAGACTAGAAGACAGAGTAAATATAGATAAGGCTACGGCAGATGGCAAACCAAGGGCCGATAGTTCAGAGGTATGAGCCACATGAGCAAAACCACACTGCTGATCACGCTGCTATTTATTCTGCAATTTTCAGTAATATTTCTTGATATGGTCAGGTTCTTTGCAATAATTACAAATAATACTACCAGAAGTCATGTTCAGGGCACTAAAACCCTGTTTAGAGTCATGATTCCTATTGTCAAAGGGACCCAGACCAGCCAAAGCACTCGTATTTGGATCCACAAATGGACGAGTCACACCATTAGCGTGAAGAACTTGTACGAACACATCGTCGAGAGATGGAACCTCCTGACTAAACAGGATCTAAGAGTGAATGGTCTTATAAGAGGGATCAAGGGCTTCAAGAAAACAAATGTTGGCTTGTAGTTTCATATTCTTAATGCGATTCTTAAGATCATCTTATGGAGACATGAGAACTATCATTTCCTCATACAACCTCTTGTAATCCAAAAAGAATTCCTTTAGCGAATGACCCTGCTGCTGAGAGCGATAAAAGCCTTTACAGACTTCGTGAACCCGAGTCAGGCTCCCTTTACCAGAGAACATAAATTCCAAATAGTTCATTATTTCCTTAATAGTAGTATAGTGACTTACTGAAGACAAGATTCGGGGTTCAACAGAATTTCTAATTTGAAATAAGATTCTAGCATCAGCCAATTTCCAAGCAACTAGTTTGTCTTTGTCACTTAGAGGGTCATCAGTTAAATAGCCTTTTTTTCTCAATACCTATAATATATATCTTAACAGTAGTGCTCCAATCATTATAATTAGTCCAGTTCAATTAAGAGAAAGTAATCTTAGCATACAAGGGCAACTGTTTAGGAGTTTTAGAGTCAGCCATAGAAAAGCAAAGCAAACAGAGAGCAACAAAGAATAACCAATTTCTTGAAAGTAAGGAATACCAAACACGCACAAGCAGCAACCAAATAAAGGAGTTTTTAGAAGCAACCAGAGATAGTTAGTATCACAAATAAGGCAGAGAACCTACCAAAACAGAGATACTAACCTAGACCAACGAAAACAATAACAAGCTGCAACCAAAAAACGGTGAAACAGAAGCAAAGACTGTAGTCCGAGACTCAAACGTGGTCAGATGACCACCAAACTTCAAGGGTAGAAAGAGGAGAGGGAGATGAGTCAAACACCATAAACGGCGTCATAAATGGCCACCAAAGGAGGGCTCACACGCCAGTGCTTGTATCGGAGTGGCTGAGGTTGAGGTGGCGTGTGAAGCACCATGCGCCGTTAGAATGCTGCCAGATTTTAAGTGTTAGTCAATTTAGAGGTGAAGGACAAGGTAGAAGGGCATGTGTTCTTCAACGAGGATAGGAGATAGATAATCTAAAAAACTCATGAGGTTTCTACTCATTGAGAACCAAAAAACTGATGGACCAGGAAAAAAATAGGAATAAACAGGCTCTGGTACCATGTAATACAAGAATCTAAATAATGTGTATGTGTTCTATTCACATGAAGTTACAATATATATACATAGAGTGAGGAGCCTAAGTATTAATTGCTCCTAAATGAGGGAATCGTAACGGTCAATCAATCCCGCTAATTATGTTAATTGATCTAATACTAATGACATAATATTTCCTTAACGTAACATTCGTCAACAAGAATGTGAACTTCATCTTCCTATTAAGCCAGAGGTGTTGCTTGCTATAAAGATTCCCGCCCTGCTTCCTCTGGTTCGAAGTCATTTCACAACTCCTCTTTCACTAAACAATGTAATTACTTTGGCAAACCTTGCTATACAAAGGAAACCTTTTATCATAAACATGGCTTTCCACCAGGTTTCAAGTTTCGCTCCTCTGGTTCTTCTTCCTCAATGAACAATTTTTCTACTCACAATTATGGTAATGTTCAGATACAACTCTTACAAAGCCTCTGCCTCTAAATAATTCTTCTACAACAACTTCTGTCATTCCTCAATTGTCTGCTGACCAGTACCAATGACTTCCTACTCTCCTCAATCTTTCCTTTGCGTCGACTTCTTCCATTAATCATGTTTCTACATCTCCTTCTCTTCCAGTCGCAGAAATGTGTAATTCCATTTACTCCAAGAATTTTGACACTTGGATCATTGATTCTGCTGCTACCGATCATGCATGTTGTTCTTTAGATTTATTCTCTTCCTATCATTCCATTTCTCCCATTATTGTTCGTTTCAGGTTCTCATGCTACTGCTTCTATTTTTGGAACAGTTGCTCTTTCTTCTTCATTAGTCTTGACTAATGTTCTTTATCTTCTCAATTTACCTTTAATATCATCTCAATTTTTTCATTCCATATAATTGATGAAGAACAAAAGTCAAAAGTTGGAATGAAAGTGGATGGCTAAATAGGTTTCACGGTTATCCAGGAGATCATGTCATTTGGAATGGAAAGGGTTATATTATAGAGCCAAATGTTTCGGTATAAATTGTCATGATTGGTATAAGTAACGGTTGTTTACTAATAAATGTGAACATCCCTTAAATTCGTAACAGTTGTTTACTGATAATCGTGAAGATACAATTGTTTTTTTTAAATATTTTTGGACGACATTGCCCTAACGATTAATTATTTTTAATATTCAAAATTGAAAAAAGCACTAGTGGTTTTCGGTCATCACCATTACTATTGTTCTCCTCCTCCTGCCCTTCCCCCTCACTCCGCACATCATCGATGTCTGAGGAAGGAGATGAAGGGTCTGACTGAAAGTGATTATATATAATCTGATTGTGATGAAGGATGAGGTCTAACTTCTTGTTTAGACTGTAGGTGTGTCTAGCAAGACGCTTTGTGGAGTGGTCAAGGCTATCCAATGTCTGCAGCAAAGCCTCAATTTGAGGAAGAAGTAGAGGATGTGGTGGTGGAGGAGGAGGGAAAAGAGCTTGTGGAGGTGGTGGAGGTGGTGGTATAGAAGAGGAGGGAGAGGATGACGAGGAGGAAGGCGAATGGAAAAATCTCTCTAGTATATAACTATGATAAGGGAGAGAAGGACGAGATTATGAAAAAGTGCTTTTTAGAAAATACTTAAACAAAAGGAATAGGTCACTATAGATAGAGTTGAATAATTCGCTCTAAAGTATATTTAACTTAGGAGAACTCGTACTTGGTGTTGGACTAAACGAAATTTTGAAAAATGTGCTTTTTATATTTGTTCTTTACATGATGGTTGTTTATTATGAAATTTCATTTTTGTCATTCATATTTTACATTCAATAAATATAACCGTTATGTTTGTGTTTTCGCTGATATAAGGTTGGAAAACAAATCGTTTGTAAGTGTTACATGACTGTTGTTTCGAAAGAACTGTAACTTTAGTTACTAAATAAATGACGATTATTAATTACAACTATTATTTTTAAATTTTCGCGAATTCCGTCTCACAATACATGATGGTACATATAATTAATCATTACTTTTAAATATTATATATCCTTGCAAGACCTTTGTCTCGACATATATGACATTTATTATATGTAACCTTTATGTGTTAAACGTTCTAAATGCACAAATATGTAGTAGTGTTAGCTTAGTTTATAATAGTTAATTAATTTTCATTATATCACTATAGTGTATATATAGTTAGTCTAGTTTCATTTGATAGTCCTACGACATGCCCTGTCAAATTTGACGCCATCAAATTTTTTCATGGGTTAAAAATTTTTTTCTTAAACTTTTCCTATTTATTATATATATTAAGAGAATTTTGCCCTCAAATGAGTAGTTTTTCATGCGCATAATTAAAAGGGATGCTTTAAAAAAATTTAACACACACTTTTATAAATAACTAATTTTATTAATATATATCTGAAAATTAGTTATCTACCTCATATCTTTAGAGGTAGTAATAAAATTCCATTATACTCTGATTCGTTATAGAGTTACCAAGGGGGCCTAAAAATCTAAAACAGAGCATGGAAATCACATGTATATTATATATATTGGTCAAATGATAATTCCAGAAACAATTAAAAAGGAAGTCAAGTCAAGCAACCACAAGATATATATGAAGCGTGTGGACCAGATATGTTGGACACTTGGACCTTTATCTCCTTCGTCTCCAAGCAAACTCATCTCTCACTTTCCAACTTCCTTCGCTTATTCAATAGTACTACGCATCTGTGTCTATATATATAGAATAATTCACACACATAATTCTACACACACTCAAATCTCCAATTAATTAGCCTTTCATTAATTACTCACTAGCAGCAACCTCAATTCTATAGATATCCGATCCCTCTTGTTGCATCAGAATCTTTGTTAATTTGCTTTACTATAAGAAGCCTAGTTTAAATTATCAAAGTTAAGGTTGTAGTGTATGAGTATGCGTTTGTTTTCAGGCGTTTTGTCTTGTTTCTTTGTTCCTTCTTCTTCATCAAAATCCTCGAGGGTCTCTGATGATAATGCTTCTGCTGCACAATCTGGACTGAAATCACCTTCTTCTTCTTCTTCTTCTTCTTCAGAGAAACAAGTAGTGAAGAACAAGTCAAAACCAAAAGGAGCTCCAATCATAGTTTCTTATTTTCCTGTTAATTCTTATCTCTCTCGCTTGTAATTAATACGCAATAGTATACTGACATAGAGTTTGAGTTTCGGTTTCATTGCTTGAATCAATTCAGGGTAAGCAGCTTGTCTAGATCTCCTTGGATATAAGTTGATAAAGTTAATTTAAGAATAAAATACTCTAACCACCCTTATGTTTTACCTTAATTATACAAACATCCCCTCTATTTTAAAAACAAACACTTTAGTCCAAACCATTAACACTGTTAAAGAATATTCTAAAAAAATTATTCAAGTCTTTTTTAATTAAAAATCATATTAAAATAAATATTTTATTTTACTAATTTACCCCACATTGTACCAAATCCCTAATTTATCTTTTAACATTGATATTTATTAATGATCTATTAATATTTTTACTAGACTTAGAAATGTTTTAAGTAATATTTTATGTGAAAAATATTAACAACTTGATCAAAAAATTAAGTAATATTTTTTTAAAAAAATATATTTTAATGAAATATATTTAAAAAATTTGAATTATAATATATTAGTATAAGAATATCAAAATTATATCATTATAACTTTATAATTTAATTGGTAAATATGTGTGTGTGTGTGAATTATTGCAAAACATTTTATCCCGCGTATGTGTTTAAAAAAATTACATTTTGACTAAGTTTTAATCGGTATACAATATTAAACATTTAAATTTAAGAAATAAAAATTTATAATGATAAAATTAATTAACTTTATAATATTGTAATCAAGTTATTAGCTGTATGAAAAAAGATAAAAATATAAATTAAAATTATTTTTTTAATAATTTTACATATAGATATGTGATTAAATGATTATTTTTTGGTCACAGGTTACATAATTATTAAGTAATATTTATTTTAAAGATAGGCATTTTTGCCAAAATAATGATTTAATGGTATAATTTAACGGTCAACTAACAGTTGGGTGGATGAAAATTATATTTCAAAACTAGAAAGAAGGCTTATGTAAGATATATTTTGATTTTAAGAGAGGTCAATATAATTTGCCCAAATAAAAGGGATATCACTGTAATTTAGAGTGAGTGGAGAGGAGATTGATGTATTTTACTCTTAGTTTAAATTACTTTTTACTAGCAAAATCTTAAAATTAAGCAAAATAAAAATTAGTGGTTAAAATTTTTTAGTAATAGTTAGAGATATTAAGTGAAAAGAACTAATAATGCTTTAACAATATATAATATTATAAAATTTGCAGCAAATGCTTATAATGAGGATAAAAAAAAATCTGAATTTATACAATATACTTGATCAAACTAGTAATTTATGGTTGGATTATAAGTTTTATATATGTTTTTTTTCAAAGAAAAGTATATCATTCCAATAATAAAGAGTTTAAAAGTGTTAAACAAACTCAGCTAATGCCCAACCTTTCCTGTGGTAAAACAACACCTACCCTGTCACTTTTCAAAATCCTAACAATGGGGGTTGGTAGAGTAAAAAGCTAGCCTCCACTATACAGCCCCTTTACAGATTCTTTGGCTAGCCAACCAGCTGCCAAATTACAAGATTGGGAAACAAAAGATAATAATATATTATTATTTTGCTTGAAAGTGTTAGCTAGTTCCTCTACCAAAATTTATGCTTTTTATTTTGGGCAAGGGGCCGCTTCTTTATAGCATCTACAAGTGATTTACAATTAGTCTCCACAAAAATTTGGCCCAGCTCCTTATATGCGACACTATTTACAGCTCCAGCAAGAGCTACTACTTCAATTTGGTAGTTTTTGTCGATGGGGTTAATATTAAAGAATACTAAGAACTTAAAAATAAAAAAAAATATTTAAATACTATTTAAACTTCAAAATTTTAAATTGGTTTTCTTGACTAAAAGAGTATATGAATTGATGACTCAGGTTTTTGAGAAATTAATGATTTGGGATTTTAAAGTTCAAGTGATATTTAAGTGCCTTTTTTTTAAATTAATATCAATATTAATAATATTAAATATAAAAATTCTAATAATCAGACTGTTTAAAAACTAGGAATGGGTTATTTTCGAAATCTCATTCATTGCTCAAAGGATCCCCTATAATTTTCACAGAAGTAAAAATTATACAACATCTATTTTAATATTTTTATACAGCGACCTTTTTTTTAATACTTTCAAAAGATATTTGGCTTGGGGATTTATGATTTCCCCTCTTAATATAAGTGTAAAATATTTATTTTTATTTTTAGGATATAATTATAATTTAAAAATAATTATAAATTTAGTAGTAATTTTTAGGATAAAAAAAAGATCTAGTTAAAATGTGTTTAAAAAATTTAGAATCATTTAAAAAAAATTAAAACAAATAATAGTAACAATATAATAAAAATAAATAAATAAATATAATGTAAGCATGGTTATTAAACCCGGACCGGACCGGCCGGTCCGGCCCGGAATCCGGCGACCCGGGCAGGAAACCGGTCCGGTCCGGGTAGTGAACCGGTCTACCTTTTTTTTTTATATAATCAATTTTTTAATTTTTTTTTATAATTTCATATTAATAAATCTGAAATTTTCATTTTCTCACCGGTTTGGTCCCGGGTTAGCTCCGGTCTGACTCACTAACCCTTAACCCAGTACCCCAACCGGTTTCCTGACCGGTCCTGATTTAATAACCTTGAATGTAAGGGTGGCGCCGAATTGTAGGCGCCACCAATATTGAATGTTGGAAAGGTTATTGAATGTTGGGAACGGCAGAGGTACCTTTCCAACAATAAAACAAAAAAAAAACTATAGGCTCGTTTGATATACTGGAATTGATTTTAATGGATATGGATATAGAAATGAAAATGGATATGGATATGGAAATGGAAATGTGGTTTAAAAGTGTGTTTGGTATGTACATGGAATTCAAATATTATTTTTATTTAATATTTATATTTAAAATGTAAAATTACCAATATGCCAATCTAAAAAAGTGGAATGAGATAAAACAATTGTTACTAGACCCGGACCAGACCGTTTTTTTTAATAAAAAATTATTTTTATTTTTTTAAAAAAATTCATATTAATAAGACTAAAATATTCAATTTCTCACCGGTTTAGCCCTGGTTTAGCTTCAGTCTGACCCACTAACTTTTGATCTAGTACCTTGACTGCTCCAATTTGTTTTTTTTAATAAAAAATTATTTTTATTTTTTAAAAAAATCATATTAATAAGCCTAAAATATTCAATTTCTCACCGGTTTGGCCCTGGTTTAGCTTCAGTTTGACTCCGATCTGACCCACTAACCCTTTACCCAGTACCCTGACCGGTCCAAGTTTAATAACCTTGGATAAAACCATGCAAGTTGAAGGGAAAAAATGGATTTAGGTACATGAAATTGTAAATCTTTGCTTTTTGGGTGGAAGCCAATTTGATGGAATTGAGGAGATTTGGCTTCCACATTGAATTGCAAAAATTTCCAATTCCATCATACCAAACAAACTTAGGCATGTAATTGATATCCAATTCCAATTCCCCATACCCCCAATTCCATCATACCAAACATGCCCTATAGGTGTGAGGAGGGAAGGGATTATATAAGCCTCATCCCTTCTTCACTTCGTCACTAAGATGAAGTGGAGATTTTGAATTAAGTGAGTCATAAAGTTTTAATTTTTAATGTTTTAGAAATTAATAAGGTACTTAAATTTTTTTTAATCATAAAACTTCTTTTATGAACAATATTTTAAATAATTTTTTTTCTATAATAATAATTTTCTGTTAGTTAGAGAATATTTTGAAAATATGATTTGAAGTTAGTTTTGAGTTTTGTCAATATATGACTATAGAAATGTAGAGAATAATTAATAATTAATTTTAATCGGTTTAGATTCATTATTTAGTTGTTATGCGATTTTATAATCAATTTTTTTTATAAACGAGTCATAAATTAGTTTCTATAAGGTGTTTTTACATATAAAAATTTGTTTAAATGATTTATTTGGATTATTGGAGGTATTATTGAGATTTTAATCAATTTATTTTATTAGATTTTGAGCTATGTGAAAATATGAGTTAAGACTTAATATTTACATTAGAGCTTCATATGATTTTGATTATATGGAGACTTTAAGAGTTGTTTAACAATTGAATTATACCCATATAAATTAGGAAAAAGAGATTTAATTGGTCTAGAAGGTTGATATTGATGATTTTATAACTATATGTATGTTAAAGGTGAAATTGTAATTTATAAAATTAAGTGGTTGAGGTGAGAGAATGGTATAAAGGTTATTTAAGGATTTTAATGAGTGATTTAGGCTCACAAGGAATTGTCTATGGCTAAAAATTTTAAAGAAATTGGAATAATTAAATATAATGGTTGCAAAGGAAATTGAGTTTTCAGGAGTTGAATTACGTAAATTATTTATTTTATTGTTGCTAGTAGTTAATTGGTATCTACATTGATAATATAAAGTTTTCTTGTAATCGGTGATTGTTCGTATTTTGCTACTCAAGTTAAGGTTAAGCTTGGAATTGAAGTAATCAAAGTTAATTTATTTTATATGATTGCCTTGAACTGTAAGGTATTTTCTGAACCTTAATTTCATCTATATTGCTTGTATGTGTTTTTGAAAGATTATATTTATGTTTGAATATGAACTTAGTTCAGTGAAGTAGTATATTTTCCAACTTGCATATATAAGTGGAGATTTTTATTAAGATTGTTACTGTTGTGATGGGTATGCTGTTTGGGATGGAATGTTGTATAAGAAATTATAATCTTGTAAATGTTTTCAAAAACTATATTAATTTATTGTTTTTATATTATGGGATATGTTGGGTTGTGTGGAAAACATATGGTGAAATTGTGCCCATTGGCTCTCTTATTTCTGACCCGGATTTTGAGTTGAGTGTTTTGGGCGGACACCTTCTTATTACAGTATATCGGTAGTGGCATAGGAAGATGTAGTATTCTTGAGGTAACTAGCTAACCTTTGGCCGGGTATACTAACACTGATAGGCTGTACTATATTCAGAAGCTATAAGGAGGAGTAGGATGGATGAGTGTGGATGGTTCTAATTGTTAATCATATTATAAGAAGTTTAATTAATGAGAATAATATTATTGTTATGTTAATTAAACTTGTTTCTCTGACTTACAATCATTTCTTACATATTTTATAAATTGATTTTTGTTACTGAAACTTTATATCTCACCCCGTCGTTATAAATAATTTTTCAGACGATACCTCTAACTCGGCTAGAGGCCAAGGAAGCAACCAAAGGTATAGAAGTTGAAAATCTTGTAGGCCTATTTTAGTATTGGTGTTGTATTAACTTTTATATTGTCATTATGGGGCCTTATATATTTGAAATACCATATTTACTATTTGGATAACTGTTTTGAAATAACCGTTTAACCCTTATTAGGCCTGAAGTCTTATTTTACGTACTCTGACATTTTGGTGGACCCACAACCATATCTATGTTGAAAATTATTTTGTGTGGATTCAAAGACTCACGGCTATGATTTTCTCTTATTTGTTATATCTAATCAAAATAATGAATTTCTCTATAGTGAGTTTAAGGGTAAATTTTGTGCCATAAACTCTTATATATCTTAAAAAGATAGCTTTCAATTATCACTGGTTAATCAAGTTTTATAAAAAGAATTTGGTATATAATTATTTATGAGAAAGGATTTTTTCAACAAATGTCTCTTTTATAAATCGAACTCAAAAAATCTAATAGTGTCACACCGCTAGTCAACTCCACGTTGGTCTGCAACCTTTCAAATCATCTATGTATGTATACTCTATATATTAAAAAATGGAATAAATTTTATAGTATTAAATACAAATACCATATTAGCCAAAAATACTGAATACGAAAAAAAATTTGGTAGATAAATTTGGATTAGTCGCTAGCTAGTATTGTAAAATCCCTTTCTTAAATTATAAAATCATTTCCTTAAAACTCAATTCTCCATTCTCTCAACTAAAACCTTTTGAAAAATAAACAATACTATTATGCAAAAGGAAAAATTTAATCTCGAAGGTTTATCATGGTAAAAAAGATTATAGTTCATCTTTCAAAAATCAACCATGGTAGAAAAAAAGTTAAACGAATCATTTGAAAACTCTATCATGGTTAATAAAATTTATCATAATAAAACTCTTCTCAGTGCTTCGTAAATCAAATCATAATTAATCGACATCTTTAAACTTTAGACTTTAAAATAGCTATTTACTAACGAGTCCAAACTTTTTAATTGAATATTATCTCATAAGATATTAAAATATACACATCAGATCAAACTGTGGATCCACGAGTTTAAAACACATCATAAGTCTTCCAGCCATCCAGCATAATTAAGATTAATTAAAAATATATAGTTAATATATCAAATCTCAAAAATAGATCAGAGTATGCAAGATAAGCCCTAATGTGGCAATATACCAAATCCAACATATAATAAAAAGATGGAAGCACTACTTTTAATAAAAGTAGTTTAAGCTTCCACAACCTTTCATGATATACCCGCACGACAACTATCACTTGGAAAAATGTTAAATCAACGGAGTGAGACAAAAAGCCTCAGTAACCAACAATCCATCTCATCGGGCATATGAGTAAATACTCGTGAGATGCCAAGTGGGACAATTATAAAAGCATAGCATTATTAAAATATCATTTGTCTATGTGTATAAATACATAATAATTCACAATATCATATTTTCATTCTCATATTTATTGCATAAGTATACAATAATCAATACACAAGAATTTATTCTTTGTCTTCCTTATTTCCTCTTATTGAACCCATGGGCTAGTACTCACCCATATAACTTATAACTTAACTCAACAAACTTACCGATCAAGTGATATAAACCAGCCAAAGTCCACAGAGCACAAGATCGAATCATGGGTTCCCCCTCTAATTACATTAGTGGGGTGTTAAGGCCCTACTAAACATAAATGGGTCAAATGACTAACCAGTGTACACCTAAAAGTTCACCACTTTATTTCTTCTTTTATACAAGAATTCACCCCCTTATTTCATCTTTGAGTAGTCTCCCATCAAATCCACATCCTCCATCCCCTTTCATATTAATATTGTGTGATTATAACATATAATTATCAATTCATAGTTATCAAAAGAATCCTTTCAATCACATAAATAAATTCTAATTCATATAATATAATATCATAGTTATTTTCTCAATGAAAATAAGTCATACAAGACAATTTCATTAATAATGTATTTTCAAAATCCACATCACATATTAGCAGCCAAATTTATAATCTATATAATTAAAAATCACTCACAGACATCATACAAACATGCACAACAAGAGGAAAGTGATTACTTCTCGCCAAAGCAAATTATAATTACAAGTTCCTAATCTAAGAACTCAAATACACGCTAAAAAATCAATATACAACCATCAATTTATTAGATATTAATAACTCTTTGAATTACTAGAAAAAATTATTTACTTAACTTAATTCTAAAATTTAAAAGTTTTGAATTAACTACTCTCAAAAATTCCAATGTCACACTAAAAATCCTAATTACTAATTCAAATATTTTTCTTTAACTCAAATAACTTATTTAAGTCATTTATTGTCGTTTATTTCAATTCTTAATATAAAATCTCCAAAAATTAAAAATAGCTAAATTATAAATCTTCACTTTAATAAAAGATCTAAACCGATTAAAACTATAATAATACTTCCAATAATCCAAATAAATTATTTATCATAAATTTAATCGGTTAAAAAGTATAAAATAGAATTATTTATAGATTTGTTATATATAAAATTCATTATAAAATATTATACTAACTAAATAAAAAAAATAAACTGCTTACAATTAATTATTAACCATTTCTACATTCATATAGTCATATACTGATAAAACTCAAACTTACTCAAAATACTAATCTTAAAATATTCTCTAATCAATACAAAATTATTATCATAAAAACAAAAAAAGTATTTAAAATATTTTTTATAAAAAAAATTTTATAATTAAAAATAATTTTAAATACATTATTAATCTCCACATCCACGCCTCCTATATGCACCTTCTGGTGCATTCATGAGGAGGGTTATTTATATTATCTCAGCCTGTGACAAACACACACACTCTATATATATATATATATATATAATAAGCCACGTCCAGCCATAATTGAGTAAGTGGAGCCATACCACTTTTAATTGTTTGTGGGTTGCCGTCACCTGCTAACAATTATATTATAATTTTTTTATCATATATATATTCTAATTATTTAAAATAAAAAAATCAGGATGTTATAAGTATCATATACTAATTTATTCTCATAAAAAACATAGATAATAAATTATGTAAATATCTTTATTTTGTAAAATTATACAATACACAAACGCATTAATACAATTATCTTTAAATATAAAGACGTTATAAACTTTAATAATCTGCCGATCTTAATTTTATTTATTAAAGTATTCTCCATCAACATTTTTATAAAAGAAAATATTGTGGGTTTGTTAGAATATTGGGAATCATATGTATATAGCAGTAGAGCATCAGATTTAGGAGATGGAATAATAATAATTCCATAAATAAATGGAAAGTAGACCATCAGATTCTATCATCTTCTGACTCCTTCCTCTCCAAGCAAACCCACTTTGACTTGGCAATTCTTTATTCGTAAATCTTAATCATTAATCAATCTTTTTTTTTTTCCTCTTTCAAATCATTAGTCAATCTTACGTGTTCTTCAAGCCCAACAATTAATGAAGGGAGAATCACTGTTCTTTAAAAATATATAATAACCAAAAAATCCTGCAATATATGAATAACATGTAAAAATAAATTTTACTGTAGGAAAAGATAACCATACACGCTACTCAGAGATATTTTTTTTATGGTTGCAATTCTTACTTGGGATTTTATAGTAATTTTCCCGGTGATAAATCCTCAAGTTTGGTTGATAAAAAAATATTAAAAACAAATTGGATGAAAGTATATACTAGGTTAAGAGCATATATAAGAAGCAAGACATTAAAATATATATGTCCCAAATATATGGATTCTTGGTGACTTTTTCCACTTGAAAATATTATGTATATTTTAAAAGTCACCCCTTTAGCCCCATTTCTTTTTTATAAAATCCTATATTAATTAACATGTTTCATGTGATTAAAGAAATTAGATAAAATTAGTTAATTTCTAAAATAACTTTTAAAATGTATCATGAATGCTTTATCAAATTTTGTAAAGGGTTTTATATTAAGAATCAACTGGTATATAAGGTGTTATAAATAGGATCTCAATCTATATATATATATATATATAGTGAGAGCTTGTTGGGGGAAAGACACCTAAAAAATAAAAGGGTTAAAATAATCTTTAAACCCTTAAGTTTGCCCCTACTTTAATTTGTTAGTATCTCAAATTTCAAACCAATAATTTTAAATTGTGCCCCAAAACAATGTCTTTAAGGGTTATTTTGCCACACAAGATAATAAATGCAACAACCGCCCAGTATTAAACAAAGGGAAACAAAACAACAAAAATACAAGTACATAGAATTAAGTAGAAGGGTAGATGAGGAGAAAAGAAAGAAAATATTCAAAGCTTGGTGACTTTTATTTATAGGCAACGGTCAGTTGAACTTTCTTAAATAAAATAAGTGATATTTTTTTTTGTCTTGAACATAAGATATATTTGAAGAATTAATTTTAGTCTTAAATATAAAACATAGTTTTTATATTTTTCAATTATTTTTTAATTTACCCCTATCGATGCTCCTTCAACAGTAATCCAGGAAGAGAGTGAATAAAGGAATTAAAGAAGATGAGTATGATGTTTAAGAAAATATATATTTTACTAACTAACTTAACTAATTTAATTAAATTAGATAGATATATTTTATATTAATAATCGATGGGAGTGTTATAAAACATATATACGAGAGCGCACATGTTAAATGCAGTATTTTTTTTATTTTTTTTGGGTTTGTTTTGTATTGATACAACCCACGCGGTAAATACGACAAAGCTACTTATTCTCTATAATGAACTTGCCTTGTAGGAATGAACCTATTGATTATATTGTATGGAAGTTAGTTGAGGACATGGTCAAAGGTGGACACAACACGTCGTATTGACTTTTCAATGTGGGCTCCATTTCTCTTGTGCCTTGCCTCCTACGTAATTACTATACTACATACACCTTCCCTTTACCTTCTTCATCTTACTGCTATTCCTATATATACATATATATATGTAAGGTATATAGAATCTTACATATAACCAAGCAACTAAACTTCTCAGAAAACGAAGGAATCATCAAAAGCTTGGATCTTTAAAGATGGGTTTGTCTTTAGGGTTTATGAATTGCTTTGCTGCTGCTGCTTCTGCTTCTTCATCATCATCTGCTAGAGTCGCTGATCATAAAGAAGCCGAAGGAAAAGCTAAGAACATGAAGTCACAATCTTCAAATGAATCAAAATCAAAGGCATCATCAGCTCCAATTGTGGTTTCTTATTTCCCACACAACTCTTATATCTCTCGATTGTAGGACCACTACTGCTCTGCTCGTCTTTTTCATACATTCATTTTCCCCTTTAATTATATATGTAATTTCTTGATTAAATTTGTTATGACATAACCTAAATGCCCTTAATTGTCACCGTCTTAGTGTTACTTGTTAAACTATTGTTGATTTATTTTTTTTTTTGAGATTCTTAATTAAGGGCATTTAGGTAATTCATTATAAAATTTAATCTCAGACTAGTTCTGAGGAATTTTTTTAGCCATTGAGTTGTTTGGGGTCTTCCATTAAGTTCATTTAGTCATTTACATTTTTGGTTGGGATATATTTGTAAGGTAAAAAAAAAACATGTTAGACTGAAAATGTTGGCTGTCTTGAATAAATTTTAAATTTCACTTAATATTGTAATACTACAGTAAATTGGATTAAGTTATTATATTTAATGCATAATCTAATCTCCCAACTAGCTCGTTAAGGATGTGAGAGAGTACAATATTAGACAAAAGTACCGTACTACCAAAAAAATTGTCTTATAAATTGTATAAATGTCTTTATATTTTACTAAAATTTAATGTACACTTGCACAATTATACTATTATCTTTAGATAAAAAGATATTATTTATATTAATCTGATTTTAACATTTTTATAATAGAAACTATTGTGTTTGTTGGATTGAAAATTATATGTATATTAAATATTTTGGTGATGGGGTAATAATACCTTAGACAACTAATGGAGCGTATAGACCATCGGATTTATCCTTCCCCTCACTTGGCAACTTGCTCTTCGTCACTTTTTAATATTACATGTGACTTAATTTCAAATTTTAATTATTAATCAATCTTTTACGTGCTCTTCAAGCTCAGAAATTAATAAATCATCAAGTTTGGTTGGTCAACAAAATAAAATAATAAAAACGAATTGGATAAAAGTATATAGTAGTATTAATTAATTAAGAGCATGTATAGAAGAATATAAGAAGCAAAAAAAAAAAACATTTGAAATTATTTCATCATTCGTCACCACTGCACTACTTGTACGTCATTGCCCAGTTCAACCATGTACCAAAGATATGGATATTCTTGCTGACTTTTCCAACATGGAAATAATATGTATATTTTAAAAATTACTCCCTCCAATCCTTTTTATAAAATAATATATTGATAAACCCATTTCTTTAGTTCTGATTATTGAGAAGAGATTATTTTATGTATTCAATATAAGTTACCTCATTAAGTTTATTATAGGAATGTATAATTCTATCATTAATTTATTTGTTTTTGGGTTTCTCATTTCTTACTCATTCATTCATATTAAACTGAGTTAATGAAGTTTAAAATTTTTTTATTTCCAATAAAATAAGTTGGAAGTGTATAATAAATAGAACTAAAGAATATAATTCTAATAAAATAAGTTGGAAGTGTATAATAAATAGAACCAAAGAATATATACATATGTGTGTGTGTGTTGCCAACTATATGTGTGCATATTAAGAATCACTCTTCTTATTTAAAATATAAGTCATTTTTAAGTTTTAGCCATCTTATCATAATTAAGGAATGACGACTAACTTGTTAAATCTATTATAAATTGAAATTTTTTTAAACTTTATCTCTATTAAATGAGATTTTGAAAAAAAAAGATAAAAATACAAAAAATCATATTTAAATATTAATTATTAGGATAAAATTAACAAACAAACATTAATTATTTTTTAAAAAAATGCACAACAAACCAAGGCTTGAAAATAGAAAACTAGGCTAGCTAGAAACATACTCTCTCTAGTTCTTATGCTAGGGTAAAAGGTTTCTGTAGTACAAAATATAAAACCTTATGCAAAAAGTCAATATATAAAAGTAGTGATGATTTTTTTATTATTTCAATCATGCAAACTATTTTAATTACTTTTTTAATCCTTGTGAAATAGTTAGAAGAGTCTTATAAAATGAACCATGAGAGAATAATTACTAACTTAGAACCACAAGCAAAATAAACTAACAATAGCATGAGAGAAAAATTAATTATTTATAGACACAGGATTTCTTCTAGAAGTACAGTCACTTGTATTCTTCACCGATGTATGGCAACAAAAGCATTTCTCTTACCAGGTCAAAAAAAAAAAAGCATTTCTCTTCCACCCAAAAAAAAAAACATTTCTCTATCATGAACCTGGCTTCGAGGAAAGAACCTTTAATTCAAGACAGTCCATGTCAGTGTCATTCATCTTGGTATTCAATGTATCGACCCCAATTAGTCACCTGATGGTGACAAGTGGCCACAACGACCTCGTATTGGACTTTTCTACGTGGCCCCATATCTCTTTTGCTTGCTTCCCACGCAGTTACACACATACAAGAACCAACTCAGTAGTTTCCTCCTTCTTCATCTTACATAGCCCACCTTCATCATAATCACTTCTCACCATTCCAAAAGCAAGTAATCTTCTCAGAAATCGAAGGATTACAATCAAAAGCTTCGCAATCTTAGAGATGGGTTTGTCTTTGGGTTTTCTGAATTGCTTTTCTGGTTCTTCTTCTTCATCATCATCATCTGCCAGAGTCGCTGATCATAAAGAAGCTGAAGGAAAAGCTAAGAACATGAAATCAGTATCTTCAAATAAGTCGAAATCCAAGGCATCATCATCAGCTCCAATTGTGGTTTCTCATTTCCCTCACAACTCCTATATCTCCCGATTGTAGGACCTTTCTCTTCCTCGCTTCTTCTGACAACTATAAAATTGTAGTTGTAACTGAATTAGTTTTGTAATTAAATTGTGTAACATATTGTTGTGCATTGTTGTGTATTTAGTTACTGTAAACCATGTATATAAATATGTACCATGTGAATAATAAAGCATATACAATTTTCTCTCCTATTTTCCCATCCTGTATCATGGTATCAGAGCAGGTTAAATTTTTTTTCCCATCGCACCCCTGCTTTTTCTGACCCCTTCTTTCTGATCTCTTTCTCTTTCTTTCTCGACCACTTCTCCATTCCCTTCCGCCATGGGTTCCACCTCTGTTACGGATATAGTGAGCATCTACTACATTCATCCTAATGAAAACCCTGCGCTTGTTCTTGTTACGCCTCTTCTTGATGGTTTGAACTACCACAGCTGGGCTCGAGCCATGAAATCTGCTTTGCTTTCGAAGAACAAGCTTCGGTTCGTGGATGGTTCTCTTCTTCCGCCATCGTCCTCTGATCCGTTGTATCATCTTCAGTCATTCATATTTTATTTATTTTTAGATATCTTTGTAAAAAGAAAAATGTTAGACTGGAAATGTTGGCTCCAATGTCTTGAATAAATTCAACCTTTTTTTTAACCTAAATAAATTCAACTTTGAACCTACGTTTTTCTCCTAATATTGGAATACTGCTGCGTTAAATAAACAATTTTATTTTGTTTATATGTAATAAAATGTTGAACTATAATCTCGGGAAATACAATTATTGTTGAAAGAAAAGGAATTATACACTTCACCAAATCAAAAAAAAAATATTGGACCATTATTAAAAATAAAAATCACTCATGACAAAATTTGATTGGAAAATTAGACCAATGAGCATAACCAAGCGGGCAAGTACTCAAGTTTTGTCCTCTACTAAAACCCAATAAGATATAGTTGAGTGACACCAAGGTTGTTCTGAATAATTTTAAGAATTTGTGGTCCATTGAAAGTTGGTCCCTCTGCATAATTCCCTCTATTTTCAATATATCAAATTGTTTATGAACTCACCCATTATTTAATTGCCAAAGATCCATGTCCACTTTGTCCACAAAATCTTGGAAACTTCTGAAAATAAACAATTAATGGTCAAAAGAAGTAATTAATATATAAGGCATTTTAACTCCAAAGTCTTTAAATTGTCCTTTCGTCCTCTGAAGAGATAAGGGGAAAATGAAATTCTTCTTTTTTCTTTTTGATAACAAAATGAACTAATTCCTGGGTGGAAGAACTTTTGATATCATACACCCCTTGTATAGAGTTATTATCACTTCTTCGTTGTGGCCTTGAAACCTTGTGCCCCTCAGCTAGTGAAGAATCAAACGAATCAGAAACCAGGAGATATCAAATGCGTACATGTTATTAGTTGTGCATACCTGCACCTTACTCTATAATCGACATCCAATCAAACTTTCACAACATTTCCAAATTACAAGGCATGTCGTATCCATCAGTGCAGTTGCTGATGTTTCGTTTATAACATACCAAAAAAGCATTATTTTTCCATCTCTGTCCAACATGGCAAAAAAACGTGTGCTTATATCATATGCCACCCACCAACTAAAACCAGACAAAAACAGTAGTAATATTTTAGACACAACTAGGAATTACAATTCCCCAAATGATGTATTAAGAGATAAAATATGTACTTCTGCAAGTTAAGCAACAAGGACCATCAATCACCTTCCATCCAAAAGCTAAATCTATTTGCAATCTTAAATATTATGACTTGCATTGACCAGGGCAATTGCAAAACTAACCAGACAAAAAGACTACCAAATGAAAACTGCAAAGCAATGAAGCCAGTCCCAATGGTCAAGTAGTAAATGCTAAAACCTCTGGTAACTCCAAAACATTCAGTACCAGAAGATTACACTCACTCTTCAACAACATTAACCAATTCATATTCAACTAAAGAAAGGTTGTTATCCTCTTTAACGTCAAAATTGGCAGGCTCTATAGGTTCAGTCCGCCCCCATTTATCCACTGCTAGCCTCATAGATCCCTTGAACATGTCAATCTTTGCATTACGCAGAATTAGAGTTGCACCCGGCTTCATGAGATCCACTGTATAAGAGAATATAAATCATGTCAACACACGATTACTAATGTGATATCCTCTTAAAGGCACCATGACAAAAAATCAAGCCTAAAACTTACAACATTTTGTACCTGATAAGGATATATTATTGACATAATAAACAGACAAGTATCTCCATAAACAAGGTTAATCATACACACTGCCTCACACATATACTACATAACTTATATCACAATACAAATCTAGAGTAGGTAAATAAGGACAACCAGAACAGCCTAGGCAAGCCACTTTTCATTGCCAACTTTACAGCACAAGCACCGAGGGTAACTAACTGGAAAGAGAAGTCAAATAATATTTTCTTGACAGAACTTGGGGTATACTTCCTTCAGCACTTACTTTAGGATTCTCTAACACGTTTTTCTCACTGAAAAAACTGATGACAAGTTGTTAACAATCCAAACACTGCGCCTAGCTTTGGTCATCACCAGAAACCCTTTAGAAACTCACTGCTGTATTTGCAGCATCTTTCTCAACACAGAACACTTACTTCACAAGTGATTATATTCCAAGTCACCTCACCATACATGTTAACGATGATACAAACCCTCAGAAATATGCACCAAAGGATTACTGAATAATCAATCACATGAATCAACAGCTGAACCACGTGAATCAGTACAAGTCAGTCCTGTGAGGATGAATCTCATAACACAGCAATTCAAATGGAAAATATACTATACTTTAGCTGGGTTGAGCAGTCCAGTCCAACACAAACCAATTATTAAAAATCCATTTCAACCTTGTTATTATAATTATTTTCAAATTTAAACATTCAAAAAGCATACAAAGGAGCAAAGAAATCTACAATTTTGAATCATATAGTGGAAAAAGGGTCTCCTTGCCTCAGAATCGTCAGTTGCAACTATGAGTATGTTTGCCTTTCCCAAACTCAATGCACAGATCCCTTAGATCAAGTATATTTATTAAGTTGAACATGTAAAAATGAATATTGCTTAGCTAAGAAATGAAATTACAAGCATAAGCAAATTACATAAGATTTAAAAACACACACACACACAAAATAGAAAATATAAAGCACCTCTTGAAAACTTATTTTGCCTATCTTATTTTTAGCCTTTAAGTTATATTATAGCGATTAGTAATTAGCAAGTGTTTCAGTAACATAATCAATGAGCTTCAAATAAAATCAAAATAACAATTTATTACAATCCAAAAACTATAGCGTAATGAACTTAATTGTTAGGCTAATGAAAATACCAGTACAGCCCTACTGCTTACACGAGACAAAGATACTCTCAATAATTCAGATTCCTCACAAACCAATTAGGAATGGCAATGAAATGCAAAATTAACATGCCGTGAATGATTCATGGATAGGCCTCACCAAATACACAGCCCTATCGCTTTGAATATAGTAAGTCACTCATCCATTCCCCCAAAACAAGAAGTTATCCCACACTTTAATCCATTTACAAATTTTTTTTTTTCCAAAATACCCTCTATTCATCTTTTTAACCAAAACCGTATGAGAAAACTACCTAACACGGGAGGTACTAAGTGGTAGGATGTTTAATTATTTACACTTACACAAACACTTCCCATTCTCACCCCCATGGATCTAAACCCCACTCCCAATGAGGATGGGGCCCAAACACACAATAACCACTCCAACTCCGACAACAACTCAAGAATTTTTGTTGGGACCAAAACCAAATGGGAAAATCACCTCAATTCATCTAAATACCTACTTTTAAAAAAAATAAAAAATTAAATTGGGACAAGAGGTTATGGTAATTTTTGTTGGGGGAGGTTTGAGTGTCTCTGTATCTGTCCACTTCAATCCAAACTCGCATTAAAACACACACAAGCGGAAGAAAAAAAAACAGACTTCAAAATAGTACGAGTAAAAATTATCCAAAGTTTGAAAAACTAACTTGCACACCGAAATAATGTCAACAAAGCAATCACATAAGATGTAGAATATATCAAATAAGACGTAGAATAAGGTAATCAAACAGGTTCACGAATTAAAAATCTTCACCGAGCAAACACGTCCATGGAACGCAAAGAAAGTTGCAATCGTGAATGAATAAAACTATTATTATCGTACCCTGTTCGTTACGGGCCGTAAAAATAATGGTTCCGGTTTCATCACCCACGAGGCACTCGGCGATGCGGGTCGGACGGGAAGGCCGATCCAGAAGCATTGACGACCGACCACCGCGATTGTTTACCGACTTCACCTGCTTAGCGCTGACCACCTTCACGATTAGGGTGTGGCCACTGGTTCCCGGCTTTAACTGGTCCACCTTGATAAACACAGGCTTTCTCTTCGCCGCCGCAGTCCCCGTCGTCGCCGGTGTTTCCATGATTGGGAGCTTAAATTCTCTAATTCGAGAACAACGTTTTTGAGGTTTCTACTTTGCAGGATGAGAAGGAAGACCAATGTGAGGAAATGAGGATCAATCGATCATAGCAAGTGTTAAACCCTAACCCTAGTTTCCGATTTGGGAATTTCATTTTGGGCCGCATTGCTAATAATAATATTTACCGTATTCTCGGTTTTGAAGGAAACATTGGGCTTTGCCAGGTAGGCCCATTACTTAACAACTCACCCAGACTGAAAAAGACAACAATATCGGGGAAAAGACAATCAAATTTTAAAAAATAAAATAAAAAATATTACATGCCGTCCTAAATATAAAACATAGTTAATTTTTTTAAGAGATTAAAAAATTAATTAAATTATTTTAAAGTATTTATATTTTTTTCTCCAAACTAATTTGTCTAACTTATAAAATGATATATAATTTAATCATACACAATATATTATATGATTAAATAGTTTATTTAGTTTCCTTAATCTTTCCTTAAAAATTCACCTAAATCTTATATTTATGACTAAAGATGATACTTTTGTACCAAAAAGTGAAAAGCTACTTTATGATTTTGAACCATCATTAAGCTAGATAATTAATTTAGCAATATTAATAAAATTAATTTAGTTAGTATTTTTACAAAAATATGTATTGACCTCCCTAAAGTAATTATTTTAATTATTTGCTAGGAAAACTATCCTCGGTTTACAAGGAAAACTGCAACATATATTGTTGGATGTTTAATTGTCTTGATTTATTTGTATAAATATTTTTAACAATCTAAATATGATCCCAAATAAACACTTGATTTTATTTTTGTTTTGCTAAGAGTCCCAACACAATTGAACACCGAACAATGCATGTTGCAGTTTAGGGAATTGGGGTGGGAAAAGATTTTGTAATTTGGATAATGATTAGATTTATTATTTTTGTTTAACTGGAGAATAATGATAGTATTTAAATAAATGAATGAAGGATATCACATTCACGTGGCAATATCAATAATAATGGACTTTAGTAGTTGCACGCAATAATAGTAAGTGGAGAGGAGTAAACGTGCTCATCACTAAACTTGGCATCTTTCTCTAATCTCTTTCACATTTATCTTTTGCAAATGCACTTCCACTCAAATATTGGCTTATCTTTTTTCTGTTCTTTTTTTTTTTTTTTTTTGCCAGAAACAAATATTGGCTTATCTCCTCTTCTATCTTTTGTTTTAATCCTTTTTGCCTGACCTAATCCCATGGTTGGCTCATTATCAAATGCTCAATTCAACTCAATCTAATTCTAATCACCCTTGATAACCATTTCAAGATATTTTAATTATTTCAAAATTTTTTTAAAAAAATTGTTCTGAGAATAGGAAATAAGGGCATATTTAAATTAAAAATATATTTTTTACATATTTATTACTTTTAATTAATTTTAATCAATTTCTTAAACAATGCATTCAATTATTTAATTCTTATAAAAAGGATAGAAAGGGAAAATCACTCATCTCAAACTTCATGCCAATAAAATATTGTACTTCCCGACTCTTAAATGTAGGAGTTAGTTTGAGAATGGATTTTAGTATTCAATATAAAACAATTTTTCATTTGATCTCTCATGTTTATAATTTTTTAAACTAATTTATCTAACTTTTAAACGGATATACCCCTACGGTCATTAATATAAGACATATTTGAGGAGTTGATCTTGGTCTTAAATATAAGACATGATTTTTATATTTATCAATATTTTTCTAATTTACCCCTATTGATACTCCATCAACCACAATCAATAGGGAAGGGAAATGAGGGAATTAGAGGAGATGACTATGATATTTTAGAAAATATGTCATATTAACTAACTTTATTAATCTAATCATATTAGATGAATATATCTTATATTAATGATGAGATGAGTATAATCTAATATTACACAAAATATTTTAGAGTGATTATCTGAGATATATTATAATTAAATAATTTTACACAAAATATATCCTATGATCCCTCCGTCGTCCTGATTCACAGGTAAAAACTGTCAAATATGGATACTGGGCAGTAAGTATATGGCTCATCATTTTTCAATAGTCCATAAATAATCCCATTCAAGAAAAAAAATTTTGAGGGCAAGGTGGACCCTACAACAAACCTATCACAGGCATCACAGTACTCAGATAGATGCTTACCCTCCAGAGAAGGACAGGCATATAAGCCTATAAGCCTCTGGGACCACCTCCTGAATATTTTGATCAAAGCATCATACATACAGGCACACATTGGCCCAAGTTACCATACCAGATCACTGTCTGATGAATTTTAGTATGTTTGAAATAATTTATGAAAATTATATAAGTGCTTATAAATTATAATTTATGAAATACGAAGTAATTTTTATGGTTTATAAAATAAATCTATGGATGAGTTTTATTTTGATTTATATAAATCGGACTTATAAAATAAATCAAACTCAACCAAATAAGTAAGGTACCATTTAATTACTGCCAGCCGGGGATTTGATTTAAAGGAAAATGTGAGTCCCCTCACAATCGAATTCAGATTCGAATGCTTGTTAAGAAATGTTAACAGAGAGAGGGGTGTTCATATTTAGTTTTTGATAGTACTTTAAATAGGATTGTTTTTAATAAAAAGATACATATACCTAACAAAAAAAATTAGAATTATTATGAGATCCCAATAAAAAAAAATATCATTAAAAAGTTATAATAACAAGTGACTGACATATACCCATTGACATTTATTTTTTCTAAACTTGTGGTTGCCTGCTATTTAGTTATTATGAGACCTTTTAATGTTTACGTTCCGTCTTGAGAACTTTATAGCAATTCTCTCATTACTTTTTTACTGTCATTTTGTGTTGATGTTGTTGCAGACCAGACGAGGAGGGATGAGCTGTGTAGGTATAAAGCATATCAACCTCAACCATTTATAAATGGGACCTTCAACTCTAACCTGTTTATGGGTTGGTTGAGCTGGAACACAAACATTGGACAAGACATGCCAAAAAACATGGCATGTCCTAGTCCCTCCGAGTTTTTTTGTCACTTTAGTTGTTTGTTTTAGTTTATTATTATGATTAAAAAGTATTTATAAACATAGAACATATAAATTGATATAACTCTCATCGCATAACTTAGTTTATATTCCATAAATTATAATTGACCAACCGACTTTTTTCACAAGCTCTCTACCATGAAATTATTCTTTCAAATATTAATTAACATTGCAAATATATATATAGTTTTTTTTGGAAAAAAGTTGATAATTCAATTATGAATTATCACGTGACAGATTCTTTGCTCCTCATTCCATGCCTTCTATCTCAAAACCATGAAAGATCCAAACTTTTGACCTTACTACTTTAGTTTTCCTAAACCCACGTTTTAACCAAAAGAGAAAATTAATATTTTTTTTTTATTCTTATAGTTATAACTTAGTTCCTAAATATAACTTAGTCCTAAACTTCGTGTAACTCAATTTTTATAGTTAAGCCATTTAAAACCTTAATCCCTATATTTTAAACAAAAATTTATGTATTTCATAAAACTATGTACTACAGTTTTAGATGATTAAAACTTAAAAACTGAATTACATTAAATTAAAGTTCAAAAAAACCGAATTTCAATTAAGTTAAAAGATTGAGTTGTACTTGGTTTAAACTTGAAGAATAAACTACTGAACCTATAAAAACCTAATGATTAATTTTTCCTATTTAAAACAATTATATGATCATGCTTGTTTATTATGTGTTAAGAATTTAACCCAGAATTTGCAAACTCTAATCCAAATGTTTTTTGTGAAAGCAGAAGATTCAAGTCAGTTTAAGAACAAGACAGATAAGGAGAAAAGATTAGTTGATAGATGCCTTCTTAGATCATTAGCATCCACCAAATCACAGCAAATTTTGTTTAGATTCAACTGATTTTTAATCATTCTCTCAAGTTGAAATAGCTCAGTTCATGATAAACTCAGCTTTAATTTATACAAATATATGCATACATACATCTGTAACATGGTTCAAAATAATTACACAAAAGCAAGGGAACATGGTATCCTATACAAACTCTAGTGTGTAAGAAAGAATCAAAGAATGAAAAATCTTTTCTGTTGTGTATTCTATCATCGACTTGTGGTAATCCCTTTGCATCAAGTATATATTTAAGCAATAATTCATCTTTGTACACCTGAAGAGAGTGGCCTTCTTCACAACAAACCGCGGTTGAACCCGATCCATCGATCATTGACATCGGGCAAACGAAAATTGTGGGAGTGGCAGAAACTAGTCTTCACTGGCTTCTTGTCCAGGCATTTTTCGGACACTGATGATAAGCTTGGTGTTAAATTACAAGTGAGATTGAGCTCGTGAATCTTGACACATACACTCAGGGGCCGGATACTTGGTGACATCCTTCCCGGGCTTCCGGAGTTCCGGCTGTCCTAAGGACTCACGATGAAGCTCTTCGATGATCCTGTTAAACTCTGCTTCTTCTGGTAGGGAAGAGTTCAGAAAATGAGGCAACATCTGTCTCTTGTTTGGGGTGATAAATTTCTTGTGCCCAGCATACGCCCGCTGACCCTGCAAAAATCACAAGTAACATTCACCAATCAGGTACCTCAAGTTTCAAATCAACACTAATAAAATTTATCGGGAGACTTTGATATAAACATTCTGATCATATCCAACATTTGACATGAATTTCTCAACTAGTAAGTATATATACCTGAAGCATGTGGCCCATGTTTCCTCCGTGAGATGGCATGAACACGTCGCCCTTCTCAGAAACTATGTAATCTATGGCAGCCATCAGAGATGCTTTTTTGGAGAACGGTTCGAGTTCTCCCGGCAAGGCAAGATCATGTTTACTGTAAAAGTGTGGAAACTCTTGGATTAATGGAAGCAAAGCTTCTTTTCCACCCAATGGTTGTCCTCCAGCCCAATAGATTCTTGCATTCTTAGGAGCTCCAAGACCTTTAAGTAGCCTAACAACAAAAACCAAAACATATATCAGAAGATCGATTCGCTTAATTCACATTAAGCAGCCTATAAACAAGTTAATTTTTACACTTAAACACAGACTTATCATGTTTACCTGGTTACTTCCTCAGCATTCAAGGGGCATAGGCCAGCAAGCTTCCTTTCTTGAGAAGTCATGTTTGATTTTGCAGTCAATAGCTCCGGCCGGTTTATCCTCTCTTTCTGTACCATATCATCAAACTCGGGGCTTAGACCCGGAGAGCACCCAGTTCTCACCCACACATCCATCTCCATTCGAAGATGAAGGGCTAGGTAGGGTCCCTTGCTTCTCATCCTCTCTGCAATCTTGTCACCGAGTTCCTGAACCGGCCTCGCAAACCTTAAGGCATGAAAAGCAACCTGGAAAAAAGATCAAGGTGTAATATTATCATTAGAGTCTATCTCTATCTACCAACAATTAATTCCATGGAAATCAAGTTTCTCGCTTGTTCTTTCCCTTCACTCACACAATACCTTGCATCGAAGCTTCTGAAGATCAGAAGGAAGATCCTTGGACAGCCTCGAATCCAAGCCACGTAAGAGCAAAACACCTTCTCTGGTAAGCTGCAAAGGACAACGGAATCATAAGAATTCTTCTTCTTCTTCAACAAAATCAGAATACTTACTAACTAACCAACTACCTTTTTTTTTCCTTTTACAGACAAGATGATAAAGCAGTTTCTCATCATACAAGGAAACTCAAACGATGTGAATGATGGTATCATATCAATAAGGCTATATTATACAAATAACACTTTCAAGAGAAGCTAAAGTAAAAGAGTAAAGCTACAAGCATAACTTAGCGTGTGCTTAAAAAGAACATACTAATAAGAAGACTAAGAAAAGCAACAAATTCTTACTCTTCTGTGATACCGAGCACGAATCCAACTGGGAGTGACATGAAGGGGAGGGCTTCCTTCCACAGGTTTGGTTGTTAAGTGTGTAGAAGGCAATGCAGAAACCACTCTAACATCATTCGCAAGTACACTCTTAAAGTGCTCCAAATCAAATATATCAGCAAATTCACTGCAAATAACAAATAAATGACCCAAAATTCATCAAGAGGAAGTTGAAAAGTTTGAAACTTTCTCTTCTGGGTAGTTGCAGAAACGATTGTTCTTTTATTTTATTTTACCTTTCGTCGCCCCAAATTTGGTTGACTTGCAAAATGGGGACAACCAAAGCAGCTCCGAGGATTCTAGCAATAACAACAGCATCAACAATTTGATTCCTCTGTTGATTCATCCCACCAGAGACAACAACCATGAGATACTTCCTCCTGTTATTCACAATCCCTTGTGTTTGTCTCCTATAATCCCTACTGAAACCCAAGCAAGGCCTGTAACCTAATCCGTCTGGTTGCTTCCAGAACTCGCTATTGTCGCCGCCGTCGCCGCCGTCGTCCTTGACTTGTCCACCATCAGCCTCCTCTTTCACCTCCACATTGGAGGACAGAGGCAGCGACAACCTCGTAGAACCCAAAACCTCGTCTTTCTGGACATTTTGATGGGCAGATTGTGAATGAGCGTTTGAGATTAGTGGCGGGAGATTCAGCTGACATGGGTAGGGAGAAAATGGGACATCGAAATCGAATCCAAACTTGAGCATACCAAAGAAAGCAACGAAGAACAGAGTGAGAAACCAAAGCCTTGAGCTTCTAAAGGAGGTGAAGAAGGAAAAGAACTTGGATTTTCTAGAAGATTTCTTGGGGGAATCAAGAAGAGAATGAAGGGAAGAAGAAGATATGGAGCTGATGATCTGAGAAGGGACAGAGATGTAACAGAGCTTGCGAGCCTTGTGATTCCACTTGGCCATTGAAGAAGAGAGAAGAGAGAAGGGAGAAGAAGAAGTCAGGGAAAATTGCAGAGATGGACGAAATGGTCAGGGGAGTGATTATATATGAAAAATGAATAAATGTAGTGAAATGAATTGAAGTAAAATTGTAAAAAACCGGGGAGGTTTGGTTTGGGGGTAGAGAGAGAAAGTGAGGGGGGAGAGAGAGTGGGGCGGCGGGAGCGCGAAGTCATATGAAGTGTCTACGCGTAATGAAAAAGGAGCAGCTGGATTTTGCGTGTGGTCAGAATTCTGATAACTCGCTTAATAAAAAGATTCATCCCTCGTTTTCTAGCTCGCATTTGCTAATTCCTTTTTTTATTACATCCCCTTTTTTAATAGTAACATTTATCAATTATCACATCCCTCTTTTTCATCACCCAAAAAAAATGTTTTTTTAAAAAAAAATATTTGCCTGAATTCTTTTTAAAACTACACAGTAGTGGTTCATGTGGTAAATTACGCTCACACGGTGAGAATGCGGATACGAGTTTGAATATTGGGAAAGTATATTTATTTAGAAAAATTTAATATAAGAAGTTTTTTAAATGAAAATTTCGATCTAAAAATAAAAGGTTGACAAAGTAATTAATAATTTATTTTCATTTTTACCTATTGAAGAAGAGCAAAAGGGGTGGCAGATATTAAATATATATTTTAAAATCACATTCTTTAATAAAGATAAAATATCAGGCCAAAAAATAGGATAAAATATGTAAATTTTATCTATTTAAAATATATTAACTAATTTAACTAATATTACTAGATTCGTATAAATTAGTATACCAAGTTAGATTTGAGCATGATCATGCCGATTTAAACTTGAGATATGGGACTTGAGTGGTCAAAACTTGCTCCACCCAGTTGGTATATACCTTTTGCATATTTTTATTGAATCAAAAAGATTTCCTTATAATTTAATTTTATGATAATTTAAATAAAAATTCAATATATTTTTATTTCATAATAAAATCAAAAAATGATAATTTAAATAATAAAAATTTAATATCTTTTTTAATTCATGAAAAGTATAAACCTATTTGGTTCAACCGTATTGCATACTTGTAATGGTAATCATGATTGTATTACTAAGATTAAAGTGTTTCGTTGCTCTTTAATATGATAATAAAGTTTACTATAGTAATGATGACTATCTCATTGCATGATTGAAAAAGTTCAATTTACCATTTAGTTTTATTTGTCTTTATTTCACTTATTTCATTTAATTTGTTACACTATGTCACAACCATCACCGCCACTACCTCCTCCTTTTCCACTATCATTGCTAATACCCCTTGTTGCCACTACCTCATCCTCCTTCTTCACTATAGTCGTCGCCACCCCACATCACCACCATCACCTCTCGTCATTGCCATCACCACCTCTACTATTGCGGCCGTCACGGCTAACTCCTCCTTCTTTACCTCCACTGTCGCCATCCCTACCACAGCCACCTCCACCGCCGTCACTACCACCTCCTCCTACATGGTTGTCGCCACCACTACTTCCTCCTCATCCACTACCATTGCTCCCCCCCTAAGGCGCTATCGCTACCTTTACCATTGATGTCGCCACCACCATTACCTCCTCTACCATTATAGTTGTCACTGCCCGCTATCACCATCGACGCTACCACATCACTGTTGTATTCACCTCCACCATCATAACCATTGACATCGGACGATCCTCAGTGAGATAGCGTGATGGTTATTATGAGGTAACACAATGGCTCTTAATTATTTTTCTATAAAAATAATATTAAGGGTAAAATAGACTTTGTGTGATATATTAATTTTAAATAACTATTAAAAAAATAACTCATTGCACCTTATTTAAAATTCAAACCAAACACTAGTCCAATAATTAATATTAGCGCCCTATGTGTTTTTTTTTCAAAGTGATCTATGCGATTTGGGCAAAATTCCAAAGTAAAATTATGTTAATTTCAAATATTATACTTTTTTAAATTCTATAAAACAATTATTAGTTTACTCAATATTTTTCCTTTCAAAATTATAGTATAACTCATTTGAATTATAATGAGTTATAAAATTATATAAAACTATCAGCTATTTTTATTTAAAGACTTATCTATCTTTTTTGTTATTTTTATTTAGATAAAATGAATGGAATAAAAGTTTTATTTTCAACCATCATATATATTACAATCGGATTAATAATATTATCGTATTGAAATGCATATAGACTATTTTTTAAATTAAGTATTAGATTATAATTTATAAGGTCATCATAGTTTTTTATTTAAAAAAGAAAAAACTCATGGAATGGGAAGGCAATTACCCACCATCTCTTACCACTTTGAGTATCATAATTACGAAAATTTCGGGTGAAATTTTCTACCTACTATTGTTAGTTGGTTATATTTATATGTGCCGTTACTTGGTAACTAACATCTGTAAACATGAACCATCAATCATGAGAATTTTTTCAACTCGTACTCAATATAATTCTTTTTTTTTTTCAAAGTACTCAGTCTAATTCATTAATAATTAATGCTACTCTTTTTTTTTTCTTTTTTTGGTAACTTCCTATATGAGCATATTTTAGATTTTAAGGGTATGGCCGTAAGGATATCATATTACTGGATTTCAAAATTTAAAATTGTAAACTAAAAAAATTAAAAGGGATAGAAATTATAGTGTGATTATTATACATTCATTCTCAAGAAAGAAATCTTTTGCTTTTTAAAGAAAACTTAAATTGCGTGTCACATTATCTTCATAGTAAAGGCAAAGGCCAATATAAAATGATAAGCATAACTTTCCCTTCCTTTTTTCCCCTCCCGAAATGATCCTTTATTTTGCAGTTCTTAGTTGTTAATGTATTTTTATTTATTTACTTATTTTGAAACGGTTGAAAATTTCTCATTACAAAATTTATTGTCTAAAGGGCATAAAATTTATCTTAGGACCTAAGGTCCTGTTTAGTATGAAGCACTGGGTGTAGGGATTGGGATTGGATCAAAGATTAAGTTAGAATATATTTGATACGAATGATTACAGATAATTAGGGATTGAGAGTACTACAAAAGTGGGATTGTTGTAAAACCACCTCCCCCTTAATATTGTATTTTTAATCCTGAAATTGCAAATATCAGAGACAAAAATATTCATGTCTATAATATTTTTTAGGCATAAATACCCTCTATCAATTTTAACCTAAATTTCGGGACTTTTTTTTTGTTATTTTTTTAATAATAAGGATATTTTAGCATTTTCATGATTTATGGAAGATTATAAAATAAAATCAATTTAAGTATTCCATCTAAATATTATCACATACCAAACATAATTTTAAACTCTCAGTCTCAATCTTAATACCAATCTCAGTCCCAATCTATCCAAATCCAATACTTCATACCAAATAGGGCCTAAATGTAACATGTCCTCATTAAGAGCATTTCTTCAACTTTTTGGCAAGCTATATTCAATTATGCGTAAAATTAAACATGACAACCGCTAAAATAGATATGTTATATGCATAGTTGAAGAGTGGTTACACGGCACCTGCTAATAAAGAGTTGCACTTGCTAAAAATTTTGAGTTTTTATAGTTTTTGACAATAAATTTTGTAAAGAAAAGTTTTAAATTTCAACAATTTTTCTTTTACTCTTTTGGAGACCCTGAAGAAGGAGTTTGAACTTTTCAAGTATGAGAGCATCGTAGCATGGGCTTAGGAAAAGGTTTTGGAAGAATCCACGAGTTTTGGATTACCAACAAAGTTAGGATTAATTTCGAAGTATTTTATATTTATTATATGACTAAATTCTTGCTTTTAATATTGAAAAAATTGTTTATAATATCTCATTAAACATTTATTTATTAAATGGGATATAAGAGAAGATCTTTTGTATATAAGAAAAAATTGTTCAAATTTAAGAAAATGTCATATAAAGAAGATATATTGAACGCAGGAAAAATTGTTTAAACATAAGGAAAGATTTTTTGCATATGAGAAAGATTGTTATACATGCAGCTCTTATTTGGTAAATAAGTTTTCAATAAGGTATTTGTGAATAATTTTCTCTTTAATATTTTATATATTCTTTTTAATAAAAATAATGATAAAATGGTGGCTTTAAAAAAGCCATACTGTACGGTTGTTTGTACATGAACATAACAAAGACGTACAGTAAAAACTAAAATAATTTTAAATTTTTAAATTTTATTGGTTTTACCAATTGTTACGTCTATTTTGAGATGATCGTGTATATTTTGAAGGCTTAAAAGTAATTTTACTTCATAAGTTTTCACTAATGAATAATTATGCTTTAGAAATTTTTTGGGGGCAATTTTCTCTTCGAAAGTAAAAAAAATGGAGCAACTTTGTCTACTATTATCTAAATTAATTTTAACTGTTAGTTGACTAAATAAAATGAGTTAACAGTTCACATATCATCCACGTCATTTTTGTTAAAGTGAAAATTTATGTTGAAAGTCCTGTCATCTGTTTTATTTTTTTTAAAGTTAATTTAAAATTTTTTTAAACAGATTTGTACTTTAATAAAAATGATATGAATGATATATAGATTATTAGTTCAATATATTTAATTAATTAATGATTAAAATTAAAATAAAATTACTCTCACTTTTACATTTTTGAGATAAAATTATCTCTCTGTACAAACTTTCAAAACATAACTACCCAAAAACCCCATTTTGAAATTTGAATTATCTGCGTTTTGGCACGTACGTATGTATGTACACAGCTTTAATCAAAACTTGCCGCTTTTAGTGATTCGCAGCGCCGTGTGTCTTAAATTCAAAGTGAGGCACTGAGGCATATCGGTGGAACACACAGCCCCAGTGGGAAGCTACGACGAGTGGGGGCTATGAAGAAGACTTCCCTGTAATCTCGTATTTCGTGAAGTATACGACTTGTCGTTTTATGGTAAAAGCCAGCTGCTTTTATAAGGATGTTTGATTGGGCTTATCCTTATGTATAAGTTTAAATCAAGATAAAACTCATCCACATATTTATTTCGTAGACCGTAAAAACTACCTCGTATACCGTAAATTACGATTAAAAAACAAGATTGGAAGTTCCAACCGTTATTCCAAACATCCTCTATATATCATTTTTTATTCAAAATTTTGAATTTTGATTGACCCTATTGAAATATCTAGGGAAATTACTCCTGAAACAAAATTACCACTAAGAAGGATGTAAGGATAAATTTCAACACAGAAAATTATAATAATTTTTTATACTTATTTGTTATTAAGATTTTTCAACAATTAATTTCCCTATTTGGTATCTAGTAATTATCCTCATTATCTACTCAGTAAAAATCAAATAATCAATCTAATTAAATGATTAACTTATTCTAAAATTTTTATTTAAATAAAATAAGGTGGATGAATTGATTAAAAGGAGGCTTGGGTTGGAAGGAGGAAAGTGGCACAGTGCCGCCATTTGAGTAAGTGTTTTGTCGTTGTTGTTGTTGTGCATTTGTGTTTAGAAAAGTTGTTGTAGAATTTATAAGTGTTTATATACATAAATTGAGACAACATTTATCTCATATATTTATTTTATAAATCATTATTAAAAAATTATTTTTAAATATTACAATCACTATTTCAAACAAATACATAATATTTCTCTCATTAGGGGCCACATTGCTAATTGGAGCCTCTTCATGCCTTGCTGGCTCACCCCACTTCCCATGTCATCATTTTTCTCATTTTTTTGTCCTTATCATGTCCCGTATCAACCATCAAATGTATGATATGCCTAGTTACCTGAAAAAAAAAAACCTTTTTTTTTATACTCATCCCTAATTAGCCACTTTATATGTCGAGATAGTACCTGAGTGTCCTCACGGTTTAGAGTCTTTGGATCCGTTATGGGACTAATCTCGAGTCAGGACGACGTATGTGTGCTGAACCTTGAGTTAATTTTCCTAGTGTCCAGGGTTTGTCATCCCCCCAATAAGAGCGCCTCCCAAAACTAGAACACACATTCTTCTTTGGGGGATACCAAGCCGCCTACCATTTGGTACAAGCTCTTGTTGGTAAAATTAGACTTTATAAATTAAAAATAAAGAATCAGATAACAAGGATCCAATTCAAACAAAATAAACCAAAGGGACCACATTTAAAATTGAGATAAATTATAATGACTTGTAAATTAATTTTTCCAATAAATTATAAAGAGTTTAAATAAAATCTGACGTTTATAATTTATGAAAAGTATAGTTTTTTAAAAATTTATTAATGAGAAGGATTTGATATGTTTTACACACAAAAATATTAGTAGTCTGCTAAATTTCATATAAAAATAATACTAGTAGTTAAACTCATGTTATCTCCGAAGAAAAAAAAAACACTCATGTTATCCTGTCAAATAAAATTTTAACATAGTACTTTTCCAGGGACTTTCTATATTTTATTTTTTAACTATCAAACGGCATCCACACTTTTTTTTTTATAAATTATTGGTTCAGAGGGTAAGACCCTATATCTCTAAAAAAAAAAATATAGATTGGAATATCATAAAATGTATTTGGAGGATTATTGGAAGAGATAAGAACTCTTTATCTTCTAAACTTTAAATAAAAAACTTTTGACCAAATTAAAAAAAATATTAGGCACCTTTTTGGGTCATATTACCAAGTGAGTAACCAAATACTCTATTTTTAGGATTTATGACTGCTCTAAATAGTACAAATGTCTCTTTGCAACTCACTCTAAATTTAGAAAAATTAATGAGGCCTAATACTACTGCAAGACCTGATTTCATATTTCATCCTATTGGGAGAATTGCTAAAAAAAACCTTACAAGCAAATTAATTGCTCATTGCTACCATTGCACACGGTGGGTGATATGTTGCACACGTGCAGATGATATGTTGCACATAAGGGATGATGTTTGCACTTTCGCAGGGATGCTTTTTGCACATGTGGATGCTGATTGCACATGATGGATGTTTGCTTGCACATTAGTACCACTTAGCAATTAATTTACTTAAAATGTATTTTTTAACCATTTCCCCATCCTATTCTACTGGGATTTTTTTTTATTCACAGATGTTAAACTCCAGTGTCAACGTCACACGAGTCTTAATGCATATTTGAATAACCTTTTCAATCGTGATTTATAGAATATGAGGTAGTTTTTAAGATCTACGAGGTAGTTTTTACAATCTATAAAATAATTTTACGATTTACAAAGTAAATATATGAATGAGGTTTATCTCAATTCATGTAAATCAGACTTATACATAAGCCCGATTCTAATAAACAAACCTTTATACAGTGGGTTCCATTAGCTTGAACTTGAAGCGCTTCTGGGGTCCCACACACTTTTACTAATAGGACCACTCTTAAGTCTTAAGTCATTAGAAGGGACAAACTCGAATGTCATTTTACTTCAACTCCTCTTTCATCTTTTTAATTTTAAAAATTGAGTGGTCTCTTTAATATAAAAGTTACTACTACCTAACTAATTTAAATAAATTAAAGAAATAAAATATATTTATTAACTTAAAAAAAGCTAATTTTATATTTTTAAAATATTCCCATGATAGTATATAAGACAAAATAAATTAAGATCTTATATTTTAGAATAAATTTAATCCCATCTAATTCTTATATTAGAGAGAGGATAGAGTACATTTTTTCTAACTCCAGATTTTTTAATTAGGCATAATAGAAATTAGGATTTTATGACTATCTCTCCTTCTATGTAAATAAATATCTAAATAATACGGTACCCTTTTATTTTATTTTTTTAATGTAAATATTCTTAACCTATCAGATTTCAAGTGCAAGCAGTAAGGAAATATGTCTCACATTAGATAAATAGGGATTAGAGATCATCTGTATACATGAAAAAAAACCTATAATCTCCAATTTTATAGATTTGAGTTAAGAAAGAATTTTTTTTATATGTCATATAATTAAATTTTTTAAATTCATAAATCATATAATTAAAATTTTCAAATGAATCTACAACTTCACCTGTCATTTATAAATTACCTAGACTTTATACTTTTGGTGATGAAGTGTATATTAAATAATGGTGATATTGAAAAGTTATTAAAATTTAAGAAACAAGCGCAAAAATTTAAGATTTTTCTTTAATTCCAATTAAATATGTAAAATATACACAGGATAGAAAAAAAAAAGTAAAGAAATCCAAATTTTGTTACTTATGGGATAAGCCACTAGTCGAAAAATCACTTTTTAGAATAGGTAAAAAATGACTTTTTAGATTGATTTTGAATTAGGTCTTAATACAACCAATCTAAAAAGTATCTTACTTTTTAGACTGATTAAGCAATCGGTCTTAAAAATAAATTTTTAGACTAGTTACTCCAATATCATATCTAAGAAATCTAACTTTTTAAACCATTTTTTGTGAAAACCGATCTAAAAAATCATACTTTTTAAATTGGTTGTGATGATAACCAATCTTAAAAGTTATTATGAAAAACTAGTCTAAAAAGTATATGTTAGACCTTATATTACACAAAACCGGTTTTAAAAGTTATTTTTCGTGTTTTTAATGAATAATGAATCAATGGTGAAAGTGCAGTATATATTATACATATAAATAGTCTAAGTTCTTGTGGTTATTGATGAAATAGTCCAGCAGAAGTAACGTGGGCTGTTTGTTTGCCAATTTCCTGTAGAGCTGTGTTTATTTCAGGACCCAACAGATGATGAGAGGCTAAACAACATACCGATGATAATGCTTCTCCATGAAAACTCTGGAAGTATCCTCTACAGTATCTCCGTCACATCTGTAAGAACCAGTGAACAATTAGTCAATGCAAGCTCATAAGTCGCCGTTAAACTGTTACCATAATTCATATGGGTTTCTTTTTCTACATTCAAGTCAAATTAGCAGCTCTAGACCAGATAACCTTAAAAACAAAATGAACTTTGAAAAGATTATGCTCTGCAACTATAGAAGGAAATAATTAATTACAAGTATTGACTATCTTAATCGTGGCTATTGTTGTTTCTGTCAATTCAAGAATAGACAGATAATCAACAAAATCAAATTGAGGGAACAATACAGGTAATAGGAGTAGACATTCTCAAGAGTTTCGAAGAGGGATCTGTTTTTTATATCCTTGGCCTTGAGGCAGGCACGAGCAATGCCAAGCTAGCGGAGCAAAGCGAAGCGACGAGTAGAGGCGGGAGGGAGAAGCGACCTCCTCTCAACTAAAGTGGAGTATGAATGGGAAGAGTTGCGGCAGTGAGATTCAACAATTGAGCATCGATGCTTAGATTTGATTTTAGGGGAAGGGGAATCGAGGTGAGTAAATTTCTAGAAGAGCTGTTCAGAAGATTTCTTGGAGGCATGTTGAACAGCAAGGGAGGCGGTGCTGCAAGAGGAGTAGCGGCCATTGGGAAGGAGGAGGAGGAGGGGAGTAGAATAGTGGCGGTGGGTATAAAAGCAAGGGAGGAAGAAAGGGTTCTGAGAAATAGAGGATTCAGAGAGCACGAGATTCAATTTAATTAGGTGTGATAATGAAAGGGTTATGAGAAAAAGATAAATTTGCAGCAAATATTTTAAATCGGTTACAATCAAAATAAGGTCTAAAAAATTCATCTTTTAGATTGGTTATTTGAAACATCAGGTCTTAAAAGGAAAAAATATATTATTTTTTAATTCCGCATCTTTTAGACCGGTTATAAGAAACAACTCGTCTAAAATGTTTTATCTTTTAGATTGGTTATTAGTAACAACCGGTTTAAAAAGTTTCAAAATTTTTTAATTTTTAATTACTTTTATCTTTTTAGACCGATTGTTTGGATAACTAGTCTAAATAATATATTTTAGACCACATATTTTAAGAATCGGTATCAAAAGTTCTTTATAATTATAAAATTGTCATCGGTCATACTTTTTAGACCTTATCCATAATAACCAGTTTAAATATTACAGTCTAAAAAAAACTATTTTATACTAATAAAGAGAATGAAGGAGAAAATGAGTTTGAGTTAGGGAACACAAATGCTTAATGATGAGTGGATGATTTATTTGTATATACACCAAACCAAAGTCAAGCAAAAACCAATGAAACAATGACATTTCAACATTCCCACTTCTTTGTCATCAATCCAAACATTCCCAGAGTCCAAAATATCATAATTTTAGAGAATGACACACTTTTGGTTGATTTTTTTTTTAAACAAAAGATAACACACTTAGTCTTTTAAGTGATCATTAATTATAATCCAAAAAAAGAGTGAGGATACCATACTTATTATTTTTTTTTAAAGTCTTCTCACTTAAAGTTCAAACTAAAGAAACACGGATCTGCTTTATGACATATGGACGCTCAGATTTGTCTATTATATTGAATGCAGTAAGTTTTGGTCTCATTAAATATTCTGTTCAATTTTATTACAAAGCTTAAAATTAAAATTTGTTGTTCGAATCTAAATTATTTTATTAAATATATGCTGATGAATTTGGATTTGGAAGAGTATGATTATAAAATATGAATTCTATATGTTATTGACTTGTGTTGAACAAGTGGCCAAAAAAAATCATACTGAACTTATCAATTTTATTAATCAATAAATATGGTAAAAGAGTTTTGTTTCGATTTATGTAAAAAATATTTATAAACTACACTAATGTAAACATGAATTAATATATGTAACCTTGCTTAATTATGCCACCTAAAATCTCTAGTTTCCAATATTTTACCTATCCTACGTTTGCTATTTTTTTGGTCATCAATATCAAATGTGAATATCATAATTAAATTCAGTAATAATAGGCCGTACAATTATTGAGTTATTAAAATTTAATGACCATTATTATCCAGTCGGGACTGCAGGACAGAATAGATTGTATGCTTGCCTGCCAACATAAGGAAAAGGCCCCTCCCCCAAATGTGATTCATAGCCTTCATAATTTAAAGTTTTCCTAACAATGGGATAAACCTAAAACCTTAATTTATGTGAACTAATAAATTGTACTATTTATGATATTTTGAACATTATGCCTCATTTTTCAGGAAAACTATAAATAGATCCCAGATAAGAACGTTAGTTACTAATTAGATCCCTCCTCTGACAAAATATATAGGATGATGACTAAATATGACTTAATTAGTAATTAAATTTCTCATTTCGGGAATATTTTTTCCTTTTTTTCTTAAAAATAATATAATATATTGGAAAAAAACTCAACATAATATAACAATGTATTTAAGTAATATTTTTCCGGCCTTTTTTATCGGAGAAATTTTTTAGTGTTCTTTTGGTTACATTTATAAGGAGTAACAATCTCTTTGTCCCGAGCATTTATTAAAAATTTTCTTTTATACCCCCGCTAAAAATTATATTTATTAATATGATAGATTATTAAGAATCAACAAACTATTGATTAAGATAATAAGCGGTTTCGCCCAGCATGAAAGAGAATCTAATTCTGAATATCAAAAAACTTATTTATCAGAAGAGCTTTAACCTTAACGCTCTCAACCCATTATAGATCGGCTAGGTTCAAGTTCAAAGTGACTTAAAGATATTCTAAGGGCCCATTTAATTTAATCCTATTACACCCTACAATACAATATAATGGTAATAAAATGTAATATTAACTACATGATTAGTGTTTGATTTGATTTTTAAGTAAGGTACAATAAGTTATTTTTTAATAATTATTTAAAATTAATATATCACACAAAGTCTATTTTACCCTTAATATAACATATGTAGAAAAAATAGTTAGGAGTCATTGCATTGCCGCATAATAATCGTCATACTATCTCATTGAGGATCATCTAATATCGATGGATATGATGATAGAGGGGACAATAACAATGATGTGGTGATATTGATGGTAGGTGGTGACAACCAACAGTAGAGTAAGAAGTAGTGGCGGCAATTGTAATAGTGAATGAGGAGGTAGTAGTGGCGACAACACAACAGTGGAGGTGGCGGCGGTAGAGGGGAGATAGTGGCAATGGCAAAGGCAATAGTGGAGGTGGAGGTGGCGACAATGTGGGTGGCAACGAATACGGAGGAAAAGGAGGGGGAGGTAGTGGTGACCATGGCGGTAATGGCGATGGCAGTTGTTGATAGGTGGCTACAGCAGTGGAGGAGGAGATAATAGTGATAGCGGGATGGCAATGACAACAGTGGTGGTGGAGAAGGTAGCGGCGGTGACCATAATGGTGGAGGTAACAGTGGTGTCATGGGGTGGCAGCTATGGCAGTGGAGGAGGAGGATGATATAGTGGTAGTGGCCACATTGGTGGAGGTGGCGGCGGCGGCGAGGGGTGGCAGACGAGGAGATAATGGCGGCGGTGATTATGGCATGGTGTGACATGTAAAATGAGAGAAGTGAAACAAAGACAAATTAAACTTAAAGGTAAATTGGACTTTTAAAATCATGCAATAGTATGATAATGAGTACTTATAAGGGGGAGGTATAAATGAGGATTACTAATTTTTTTAGTAATAATCATTACTATGGTAAACCCTATTAATATACTAAATAACAATCAAACTCTCTTATCTTGATAATGCAATCATAATTACCATTAAAGGCATACAATGTGATTGAACTAAATGAGCTCTAAGTTCAAAGAAGATGGATTAATAAAAACTGTCAATTAATTATTAAATGAGGATAATTTCAAAAAAAAAAGGTTTATATTTTTAGCATACTCTGTATTTATAAAAAAATTAACTAATATATTTATCTATATTTATATGACTTAAATAACTAGTTATTTAAATTTTATAATGACGGGAGAAATATATTAGGGAAAATTATTCAAAAATACTTTATTAAAAATTTATTTGTTAAATGAGACATTCATATACAAATAATCTTTCTGTGTGTAAAAAAATCTTTCCTTGAGTTCAAAATTTTTTTCATGTATTTAATATATATTCCCTATGTATGTGCGAACAATATTTCTTTATGTGTAAAATATCTTTCTTAGACCCCATTTAATAAATAAGCTTCTAACAAATTTTTTATGAACAATTCTCTCAATATATTACAGTAAAAAGCTATATTATTTGCAAAATTATAAATTATAAATAATAATAGTATGTCTCTTAAGAATGTTCACAAGTAGTAGTGGAGGAGGAGCTGGAATTGTATGATGAGACTATGATTGGATCTTGTACCATCTCATTTACGCTACCCATTGAGCTCCAGCTGTGAAGATTGGCGTGGGTTAATGTAACCCGTCGGATTCAAAGAAACTGGGACCCACCTTCTTTAAAGAAGTTTGGTTTCTGACCAAACCAAACCCATACATAACGATTGTTCCAAATTTCAAAATTCCTTTTTCCAACCCAATGGATGCTTCTATTTCCTGCTTTAAATGGTACTCCTCCTTCACTATATAAGTTATATTTGACTTTTTTTTATATTAAAAAAATTAATTAAATCATTTAAAAAATATTTATATTTATTATTATTTTTTAAATTATTTTATCTAACATATAAATTGATATATGATATAATAATACATAATTTATAATATGATTAAATAACTTATTTAATTTATATATTTTCTTAAAAAAATAAATTATGTCTTAGAAGGATATTGACATATTACATGAAAAAAGAAAAGAAAAGGTCTGACTGACATATTCCATGGTTGCTCCTGTCACTATTTATTACTATTAGCATTATTGTCTTTAGCAATATTTTGAAAATAATTAATATCTTGAAAATTCAACCTTATATTTAAGATTAGAGGAGCATGACATATTACATAAAAAAAAAAAAAAAGAAATGGTCTGACTGACATATTCCATGATTGCTCCTGTCACTATTTATTACTATTAGCATTATTACCTTTAACAATATTTTGAAAATAATTAATACCTTGAAAATGCATGAATATTACTGGCATCTACTTATTATTATTGCACTTAAATGACAGTTCCTCCGCGACTCACTTCCTCCCGAGGTCCTAAATACACTGCGCTTCTTAGAAATTATTTTTTTTAAAAGAAATTCTTGCTTGAATAGGAAGTATTATGTCATTTATGCATTACCTAATAAAATTTAGAGAAAATGGTTAAAAAATATCATTTAAGAAAATTAATTGCTAAATGGTACCAATGTGCAAGCAAGCATCCACTATGTGCAATCAGCATCCACATGTGCAAAAAATATCCCTGCGAAAGTGTAAACATCATCCCTAGTGTGCAAAATACCATCCTTCATGTGCAACATATCATCCACCGTGTGCAATGGTAGCAATGAGCAATTAATTTGCTTACAAAGTTTTTTTTAGCAATTCTCCCAAAAATCAAACCACATCAATTTTATTAAATCTTATATGTTTAATTTCTCTTCTCTTTCTACATTTATGTTATTGAAGAATGTGTTGACAATCTTCCCTCTCTTTCACACATAGGAATTAATAAGAGTAATATGGTATGATTTTATTAAGTAGTGTATAGATGATGTGATCCTAGTTCATGCAAGAATTTCTTTATTTTTTGTTCAATATATATAAGTCATTTTGTGGGTTATTTCTAATATAATCTTAATTATATAAAAATTTACTATTATATTAATTTTTTTATCCAACATCATCATATTAATTTATGCTCTCTCATTGCCTTATTAAATATGAGAGTATATAAAAAAATGGACAAAAAACATCTTCTAAAAAACATTTTATAAAATGGACTGAAGAATCAGTAGTTGAGATATATTCTTAAATTTAATTTCGTGGCGATTCAAATCATGGTTTGGGACTAAATTATACTCTTTCTCTTTTTTAAATAATAATTTTTTGCACCGTTAATTTTATTTTAAAATGATTTTTACTTTAATTTTTAATAGAACATGAATGATTTAGTTATGAATTTATACCTTATTATTTTTCAATTTTATGAGGAGATGTTGCATAAGAAATACTGAAATAATTATAAATTATTGTGTATACATATTTTAATCAAATATAGTTCCAACTTTTTACAATTTACTAATATTTAGGAACTTTCTAATCTTTGTGGGGGCAAAATTGAGAATAAAACCTTGTTTGACAAGTTAATTAGGGAATGAGACCTGAAACATTTAAATCATTGAATGTCACTAAATATGAGAGGAAAAATGCCAAATTATCCTTTTTAAAAATGGCAAAAAATAGCCTTATTAAACAATTTAAGAAATACATTATTCTCCCATATCCAGTTCACAACATTGTGAAATTGAACTAGTAGAGATGAACTCATAAATTAGAGGCAAAAAAGATTGATCACCTTCCACACAAATTAGAGGGGATCAAATCCCCTCTATACTATTGAATCTACAAAAGCACAAATGAAATAACAAATACAACATTCTAAAAATCAAGATCAAAAAATCACATAACAGTGACGAGTCTTCGTTGAACAGCGATGGGTTTCCCCTTCTTTATTATCAAACTTTTTCTATTTTACAAAAGGTGACGAGCAAAGACAATAACAACAACAATGATTCTTCAATAAACAATAATGCGTCTCTTCAATGAACGATGGTAGTTTTTCTCTCCTCATCATCTTCAAATTAACAAAAGATGATGACTTCGATCTTGATGACGTTTTGCCCTCAATGGCTTAGTGGACATTAGATCTAGAAGAACAAGGTAGTTTGTTCCCAACGATAGAATTAACATTAAAGAAAATGATGATAAGATCCTGGTGATGGGGACATGAAGTTTGAATGTTGTCAAATATATGATGAGATGGGGTAGAGAGAGGGCGTGATAAAGTGGATTAAAAACTTACCAGTTGTGGGGGAAGAAGGCTGTCAGCTGTAAGTGTGAAGATCTCATGTAGTAGAAAACTATCAAATTTGGCAATTGAGTATCCACTAATTGTAAATGGGCATTCAGGATTTGCAAATGGGCATTCAAGATTTGCAAATGGGCTTTCACTCAGGATGGTCTTTTACCCTGTACTTATTGACTTTCAAAAACCTAAATGCTTCATGTTCCATTTTTCAATTAATTTGTTAAATATAAATTTATCCCCAACTTTCCCATCTTTCTATAGACAAAAGGTTTTCTTAATCTTACTTTGAAAAGATGTTGGACTTATTTGGGATTACATTTGAGATTTATAAAAGTGATTATTTACGTAAATTGAGATAATACTATTTTTACATATTTATCTTATATACTGTAAATCACGATTGAAAAGTTATTTTTTAAAGCTCTAATCACTATTTAAAACAATTCAATAATTGTTTGTGGATGGAAATAGCAGTTTTGTTGTATGATCGAAAAAATGAAAAGCATATAGTAGGGATCTCATTAATAAATAATCAATAAATAAATTTGTAAATGTTAAAATCTACCCTTTTTTTAACAATTTTTTTAATGAAACATAACTATGCATTTATGATGTAAAAACAGAAGCTACAAAGTACGAAATTCCTATTCTAATATAAGCTGTAATTGTAGAATTCCTATTCTAACACGAGGAGTAGCACCCATTGACGAAATTCGATAAATTTTCAGTTTACCGAAGAAATGCTGACATTTGAATATTTGATCATTAGAGGGGGGAAATTTTTACTCATATAATAACAGCAAATAATCATTAAAATGCGAAGAGAGTTTGCCTAACAAGCTACTTCATATGCAATTTCGTTGACTTTTTCAGTCTATAGTACGTAAGAATTTTTATAGGTAGTTTTATTTGGGTGGTGCAAGCATGCATCCTGAACCCGTGATGTTTCTCATTTCTCACACTTTATTTTTTGTTACCAATTATTAAAAGAAATATTCTACTGCTTAATAAATAAATAAATAAATAAATGTGTAAGTATCAATGTAAACTAAAGAATTGAATATGAATTAGTTGATTAAAACGCATGGCAGTTGACCTGTTCATATCATGCCATTAATTAATCAATCAAGTTAATATCTTACACTCAAATTTCTTCTATAATAGACCTCACGTTTCACGCATCATCTGATTCAAAATGTATTATTATTATTATTATTATTATTATTATTATTATTATTATTATTATTATTATTATTATTATTATTATTATTATTATTATTGTATATTTCTCTTTTATTACGTATTTCTATTTAAAGCTATTTAAATTAAATATATAATTCTGATTTATTTATTTTAAAAAATTTTAACATTTAAGGGTAGTTTTTAAATTTAAATTTAAATGATCATCTTTATTTACGTTTTAAATATTTAAATAACACCCACACACACACACACGATTCATTAATTTATTTGAATGCCCAAGTGATTGAAAAAGAACTCGGAAGAAAAATTTCCTATTTACTAAAAATGTTTATCTTAACAAAAAATTATAATAAAGGCCGTCACAACCTTATGTATTTGTCTATATCATGACAAGAATCATTTTAAATAATTAACCAACATTAATTTAATCTTTTTAGGATATAATTAAGATTAGTTGGTACATAACATCATTTAGATTAGGTTTCATCTCCTTGCTTCGTTTCTTATAAATCATAATTATTTCTCTCCTAATTGGTCTTATTCTAAAATTTTCATTTATTATTTCCCGTAGTTTTCTTCTTCTTTCCATTTGGTTGGTATACCTTCTTTTGACACATTCAAATTATTAACTTATTATATTATATTTTTGATAGTATGATCAAATTAATCAAACAAGGCATATTATATAATATATATGGTGTTAAATTAAATGACGTACAAATTAACAACCTCGAATATACATATATCTAATTATTGAACAACTTTGGTCCAAAATTGATTTAGAAAAAAAATCAATAACTGATTGTCACATCTTAACAAAACTGATTGAACGTTTGATATAGACCCCCAAGAAAATGATGAACATTTAGGGTTAAGATATATTAATTATGCTAAATTACATTTAACTTTCCCCGAACTTTGAATCATGCACAAATAGTTATAGAACTTAATAATAAACCACCACAAACTTTTAAATTGGCACTGATCGAACCCCCAACCATAAATTATACATATAATTAAACCCACAAGCTTTAAATTATATGCATATAATTCCCTTGAACTTTAAGGTATGTGTATCTAAATAATAAGCAAAACTAATAAGAGGAGAGTTATTTACATAAATGTAAGAGCTTAGAGAAGTTTATTCTAAAATTTTAAAGATGAGGGAAGTTATATGTACATAACATAAAATTTGGAGGAGTTCTATATAATTTAGCCAATTAATTATGTGATTATATATATTAGTTAGGTGGTTTTAATTTGTAATCACTTCGTAACCACTAAACCTTGACAAACCCATAAGATATATTGATTAGGCCTAAGTGGTTGTGCTACTTTGATTCGTTGTCTAAGCTATTATCTTACATAACTTTATGCATTTGGATTCTAATTCTAGAAAGCATTGCAAAGCATTATATATATATATAGTTATTTTGCTCTCCAGCGAATTACAACACGCAATATTCTCCTTTGATATAAGTAGGTTGGTGGAGACCATTAGGGTTTATATATATGGACCTGACTTTAGGAATATGCTATAAATTAAACATGCACAATGAAATGAGCATAATTGTAATGTTAGGATAAATTGTACGAGGGAGGCATGTGACATGACATATAATTAATTTGGCTATTTTTTTTATAAGGATCAAAAGTTGCAAACACAACTTTAGTTCGTTAATTTCCTTTCTAGAATCTATCTTTTGGTTTTGGCAGAATGTGACTTGCTAATATTGACACATAAATTAGATGAAACCCCAGAGAAATTAATCTTTACTCTATAACAACAACAACGACAACAATTATTATTATTATTATTATTGGAAGGCAATATAATAAGGTTGTTAGTTGATCAAATTCTCTGCTAACGAGTGATATAAGGTTGCAATAATTAATAGACATCACACACTGATGAACATGCATGTAAGCAAGAGGATTATTAATTAAAGAAATCAAAGGTCTTATATATATAAATATATAGTGAAATAATTGTAATAATAATGAAGGATAGAGAATTAGGTTCGGGTGAGTAAATAATTTCACAACGCCTTTGCTTAGGTAGGTACGTAGGGTTGGAAGCCGATTGAAGAATTTTCGAATATTTGTTGAATCCAAACAATTACTTGAAATTATTATAATTAATTAAAAACACTCAAATATGAGCGATACATGCTACATTTAAAATGAAATTATTTGTTATTTCAATTATTAAACAACTGCTATATATTTTTTTATTGATTTAGAAATTCCACCAAACAACGATGATTTATCATGTAAAATAAGTGAAGTTCGATCAGTGATCCTTATCTTGATTCATGATTATTATATAATTTCTTTAATGTTCACTCGGTGGCTTGTGACATAATTTTGATGGCGAAGAAATATAATTAACTTATTAAATTACTTAATTCCAAAGATAGCACAACATTGGGAATTTGACTTTGAGTACAACTGAAGAAAATAATGTATGTCCAACATCCATGAATTAATTTGTGCTCATGATGAACACAAAATATGTTACTATAAAAAATATTCACACTAAAGAATTTTCAAAATTATAATTACGAGGATTACTTCCAGCATCTTATAATAAGAATTCCAAATCTGATAATAATTTTCAGTTTTGAATAAATATAATGCATAATATCATGGGCAACGCACTAAAAAATAATACTCTCTCTGGTCCAATGTAAAAGATGAATAGAATGTCTAATTTGGTTATAAATGTAAGACTTCAATCTATCGTCCTCTAAGTTTATAATTTTTTTCAAAAAAATAGTTTTAATGTAAATTATTACAGATGAATAGTTTAGCAAAACTAACAAACATTTTTTATAAATATATAATTTAACTAATTTTCTTAAATTAGTTATTTAAGCTTTTCTGGTGGGAGTAAATGAATAATAAAAGACAAAATTTAGGTCCATTTGCTTATTCCTGGAAATCCAATTCCACTATCAAATCTTACCATGTATGATTTTTATTATTAATCATGGTCAAACAGAATTTGAAATTTTATCAATGTGAATTTTTATTATTAGGAAAAGTCCGCATACTAAGATTTGATTAAAAAATTCGACATAATATATAGAAAATGTACATAAATTTTGTCCAAGTATTAAAAAAATGGCGTCATCACGTGCATGGAGAGCAAGTTGGAATAATATAAATGGAAACAAAGAGCTCTGAAGTTTTCAGAGAGGATTGATATGGACGCAGAAATTAAATTTGGTCTAAAATTCAGAAAAAATCAGCCATGTGACATGGGAATGAAGATTATTTGACCGTTACATCCATTACAAATAAGAAATACTCATACTGTGTTGGCATTTTGTGTATACTTTTTTTTTGTTGCCAGATATTAGTATTTTGTGTATACAGTACACACACATGGATGCTCAGAGATCTGTATCTTCTTAATTTGTGATTCCATAAAAATTATAAACAGGATTAAATACTATATAATTAAACTTGTTTTACTTTGGACTGAGTCATACATATCTGAATCCAATTAATGACACATTTATTTTTCTATGAAAAAAGGAAAAAAATGACACCATTATAAATGAATACAGTACTATGATAGTGTTATATATATATATATATATAAAGCCACTGACAAGCTGACATAAAAAAATGGTTACATTTTTTTTTTGACCTGGAAAAAAAAATGGTTGCATTAAACTCTCATTTAATATCTTATCCCAAACGCACTAAATGGATTTGTAACTAATTAGGCCAACACGGGCCATGGGATTACAGTTCTCAGGCCCCTCAGCATTTAAGACTCTTTTGGAACAATATCAAATCTTTTCAAAGCACAATTAAAATCATGTAAAAATAAATTATTTTTATTGTAAATGCAGATTAAAAATAATCAATCATATATATATATATATATATATATATATTAAATAAAATTTATTTTTTTAACAATTTTATGAAAATTGCTTCATTATTTACTATATCATATATTTCAACGACATGATATTGACTATATACAATTATCATATTATGTGAATTATTTTTGCTTGTAAAGACTAAAGAGGTAGTATCGATCAAATGATTATAAATTTTTTAAAATTAATTTTATTTTTCCCTGAAATTTAAACTTGCACTCTTTGGTTTGGAAGATACCAATCATGAGTGGGATTTTCTCACATAATAATAAAAGAGGAGGTTGATATGTCTGAAAAGTTAGCATTATTGGGATAAGAGGATAAACTTATGGCTTATTTGGCTACGCAAATAGGGAGAGGAGGAAAAACTTTAAGGAGTTTGATTTAGAAAACTAGAGAGATGGGATTAAAACTGTCAAATTTTTTTATTTATTTTACATATCCTCCTCCTTTTATTAATATTTTATAACCTCACTCCTCCAATTTTTTTAAATTGAACCCATTAAAGCTTTCCTTCCCTTTCCCTCCATTTCCCTCATACCAAATAGAGCCTTAAAGAGTGGGTCACTTGCTTGGACTTTGTCATACACTCATAGCCTCTTCACCAGTATTCCATGTCTTCCCCATGTGACTTTCAACAATCCAAGGCCACCTTTTGCAGGCATTAACATGTGTCTCTGTTATATAGATAGATAGATATGTGTGTGTGAATAAGTTGTTGATATAAGGATGTTTGGTTGGGCTTATGCTTATGTAAATCGAGATAAAACTTCTTTACATATTTACCTCGCAGACTGTAAAAGATACTTCGTAGACCGTAAAAGCTATATCGTATACAGTAAATCATGATTGAAAAGCACGATTGGAAGTTTCAACCACTATTTCAAACATCCTCAGCAAAATTTATTTACACTTGGGCGGGACTAAGCCATGTGTGCAAATACATTCCCATTTTAGGTTAAGAATTGAACTACATGATAAGAGAAATAGTCGAGTTAAGGCAGAAGAAAATGCCAGCTTGTTTCAAAATAGACATAGCCAATCTCAGAGTTTCAAATAACAATAGGCCTTATCCCACTAAGTAGAGTCAACTATGTAAATCGTATGACATTATTATATTCTATTAACAACTAAATTTTTAGATAAATTCTTAATAAAAAGATCTCATCTAATAATTTCATGGAATGTTTTCTTATATAAAACATGTATCAGGCCTTATGATGGATAAGGAGAAAACAGAAGATGGAAGATTGCTTGAAAAGAAAAGTGGGAATTGCATTGATTGATTGAAGAGCATGTGAGTGTTTGTCCCTCTTCCATGTGCCTTCAATTACTTACTAAAGGACCTACATTTTACTTTTTATAAGTGACAAATAATTGAATTATGTAAATTAAGAAATCGGTTAAAATCATACAATATATGGTAAGAAGTATATATATTCTCAAATATGCCTTTATTACTTATTTATAGAGGAGGTAAGTGAAAGATAGGATACAACGCTTTTAGGGAATGGCCACATCACAGATTTCCCTCTCCAAGGGCAAATACCTTCTATTATTTTTTTAAGCATTTTATGTTTTACTTATAAAGAGGGATGGAGGTGGTAATTTTTTGTTACGATTTTAAAGGGCTATGTTTCCCTCCCTCTCACTATAAACCCAAGTATATATAATAGATAAATTATAAATAGATAAGTTATAGATATATATCTTTTACGTTTGAAATGCAAAGGAGTATTTACTTTTATCACTATAAGAAGTGTTAATGGGCCATCTTGTAATGGGCCAGAATATGAGGCTCAAGTGGACTGATGTGGGATTGATTCTGTTAGGTAGATGTGTATATATATCATGTGTAAGGACATAACATGTGTGCTTGTGGAATAAAAGATTCTATTTTTTCCATCTCAAAGCAAAAGTGATTATTCCCTCTTCTTTAGATACTATGCAGATGGTGTTGTATATATTCTTGTTTATGTTGATGACCTTTTAGTTACAGGTAGCAACGAGGCACGAATCAAAGAGGTAAAACAGTTTCTGCATGATAGTTTTCGAATTAAAGACCTAGGATTAATGAAGTACTTTCTTGGTATTGAGTTAGCTAGGTCTAAAAGAGGTATAATATTGAGTCAAAGGAAGTATATGCTTGACTTACTGTGTGATACAGGGCTGAGTGGATGTAAGCCATTAGAGGTTCCAATGGGACAAAATGTGAAGCTTCTTGCATATGAGGAAGGAAGAGATAGGACATAAGGTTTACTACCAAATCCACAACGATACAGAACCTTGGTAGGTCGCTTGATTTATCTTACTGTTACACGACCTGATATTAGTTTCTCTGTGCAGACTTTGAGTCAATTCATGCAAAACCCTATGAAAGTACACATGGGAGCAGCACTTAATGTCATTCGATACTTGAAAGGGAATCCGGGGCGTGGTGTGTTGATGAGTTCGACTGGACGGATTGCCTTAGAATGCTTCTGTGACTCAGATTGGGGAGCGTGTGGGACGACTCGAAGATCTGTTACGGGCTATCTTTTGAAGCTTGGAGGTTCACTTATCATGTGGAAAACAAAGAAACAGACCACAGTCTCTCGTTCTTCAGCAGAAGCTGAATATAAAGCCTTAGGTTCTGTTGTTTCAGAAGTGGTTTGGGTAGTAGGATTATTAAATGAACTTAAGATTGCTCATTTTATGCTAGTTGGTGTGTTTTGTGATAGTAAAGCGGCAATACATATAGCCTTAAATCCTGTATTTCATGAACGGACAAAGCACATTGAGATAGATTGTCACTTTGTCCGGGAAAAGTTGCAAAATGGGATAATTAGGTTGGAGCATGTTAGATCAGCTAGTCAACAAGCTGACATACTGACGAAACCAATAAGAAAGGAAAGTCAGAACTGGATTCTTGACAAGCTGGGAGCATTGGATATCTTTTGCCCCCAGCTTGAGGGGGAGTGTAAGAAGTGTTAATGGGCCAGAATATGAGGCCCAAGTGGACTGATGTGGGATTGATTTTGTTAGGTAGATGTGTATATATATCATGTGTAAGGACATAACATGTGTGCTTGTGGAATAAAAGATTATATTTTTTCCATCTCATTTGTCAACAATCACACGCTTCAACTTTTTAGTTGCAAACTTTTCTTAACATATGCGAACTAATTAAATAATTTTATGTTTACAATAACATTTAATTTTTTTTAGCAAGATGATAATATTTAATATTATTTTTGGTCATAAATATAAGACATAGTTGACATTTTTTCTTAAGAAATTAAAAAAACTAAATAAGTTGCTTAATTATATTATATATTTGTTGTGTATAATTAAGTTATATATCAGTTTATAAGTCAAAAAAATTATTTTAGACAAAAAATGATAAAAATAAATACTATAAAATAATTTAATTATTTTCTTTAATTTCTAAAAAAAATTAACTGAATCTTACGTTTATTACGTTTACATTTAGGTCTTATTATAAATAAAGATCATGCCTACTTTTGTTAATACAAATTGACCTGGCAAGTGGGTATGATTTGCTTAATGTTGCAGAAGGATGCAATATTCTCCCAAAAAAAAAAATCCAAGAATCGTGTCGTCCTTTGCAGAGTGATTCTATCTTGTGCTGATCACTACACTTTTCTTAGCATAATACCACAATGTATCAACGATGAGACACAGAAAAAGTCCAAAGGCTGTTATTTCTTACTATAATAATTAGCTAGAGGCTTATATTATTTTTAAGGGAAAATTATTTTAAAAGATAATTGGATTAGCTGCATTCTAAATTATAAGTCATTAAAAGAGATGTATTAAGGTAAACTGATAAAATTTCAATATGACTTAATTGTAAAGTTGATAAGCAACTCAAATTAAAATTTGGGTAATCCAGGTAAATTCTTTCAAGTCCATGAACAACCAATTGATCCATTACATTGAAAAGTCAAAATACAGTATTTTTAAAAACTTGGTATAATTTGTATATCTTGTATATTACTTTTACTGCTTCATCTTCTATTGATATAATTATATTCATAGTTCTAGGTAAGTGATAGAATTGAAAGAGAGATAAGAACATTACAGTTCTGTTTTGAACGTTTATTCTCTCAAGTAATATCTATCTCATTATCGTTAAAGTTTGCCATTTCACACAAATAAAAAAAGAACACATAAAGGTCTTACAACTTCAATCCATGTAACTATTACTAATTTATGATCCTTATATTTATCACTCTGAGAAAATGCATGATGTGCAATATGAAAAATGTAAAGCTTGCGTTCCCCTTCATGCGATATCTCTTTTTGCTTTTTTTTTTCCCCAACCAAAAGATTATATCATTAAAAGAAAACCATTCGGATAACATCAGTCTAAAAGGGTGAAAAAAAAAAACAGAGAGAGAAACAAACAAACAAACAATTTAACAAATTAAAGAAAACTTCTATTGAAATTAGTCACATACTCGGGCGAAATATGCTCTGAATGGTCAGAATACCAAAATGACATACTGTTTGTGGGCTGTGGCTATTTCATAGGGCATTGTTTCTTTTTTTTTATTGGGCCAAAAGCCCATGATATTTTTCATGATTTCAATATAGTTTCAAGATTTCTTAATTTTAAGGTTAGACCCCATCTTATGTAAGGACTTGACTATTTGATAATTATTTGACAATGAATTTAACATATTATTATTTGAAAAAAAAAAAATAATTTAACATATTATTGGGAACCAGCCTGCAGTGTTATGCATAATTAAATTAAAAGATTAAACTCAAAATATGAAATTTTTAGATAAGACTAATAATTTTCCATTACTCTTTTATAATCTCATTTTTATTTTTAAAATTTAAATGTTTAATTTTCCATTCTTATTTTAATCCACTTCTCATTCTTATTCTAATAATACTACCATGGTTGATTGATAAAAATTTGGGCAATTTCCGTTTTCCCTGGTTGATCCCCTTTTTGTTACAAAGATTACACTGATTATGCACAAAACATCTCATGTTCTCTTTTTCTTTAAGAGGGAAGCTGCAAGCATATAAGCTTGGACTTGTTTGAGTTAGAGTTTGAAAAGTATGCTCATATAAGTCGAGATAAAACTTCTCTCATACATTTACCTCATATAACGTACGTCGAAAAAACAGTTTTTACCGCTAATCCAAATTGAAACTTCATCAAACTCAGGTAAGTCCACGTCTTCCATGGGGTTAGAGTTTCTGGACTTGGGAGCAATTGTCGTTGCAAATGCTCCTCAAAGTCATCAATTTCCTTGTCATTCTGATGATCTGATCTGCAAATTTCTCAAATTTGTCCAAATAAAGAGGTTGTACGACCTCTTTTACTTCCTTCTCTGTCCCCAAGTCAATATCAAACATGTCTGAGAAATCTTCAGGATCTGAATCCAATTCTGTGTCCATGTCATCCTCCAGTAACTGGCTGTTCTTGTTTATTACTTCATGAAGCTTATCTGCATTCCCTAACTGGAATTTTGTAACGCCACTGGATTCAATACTCTCATTGTAATCAATTTTCTGATTTTCCTCAGAAGCATCTATCTCGGGACCGGCTTTGCTCTTGAGCTTTGCTCAAGTCTCAGAATATATTTCCTCACAGCTCAAAGGCCATCCCTATACTTGGATTTATCCAATGCCTGCATAAGAAAATAAGCATGAAGTAAATATTAATACTTCTCCTAAACAATACAGCAGCTACTAAAGATACTATGACAATATCTCAGTAATTAAGACCCACTAAAACAAAATGGTCATTTTTCAGATGAAATGCAGTAGCAAAAGCAATTGATAGCAAGAATTCATTGTATTTTTTCAGCCTCAATTTTGAATGACAATTTCAACACTGATAGAATAAGTTGCAACATTAATGTCATTGGCTAAGTAAAGATACTAGTCATTTAATCAAGAAAAGCTCTCCCGCCTTAAAGTTTTCCACTAAAGGTGAAGTCAGACCCCGAAAAAATACAACTAAAAAAAGAGTGGCTTAGTGCATAAGGCTTCCAACAGATAAGGTCTGAGGAGGGTCAGACGCACGCAGTCTTACCCATACAAGTAGAGAGCATGTTTATAGGATTTGAACTTGTAACCTCTAGATCACATAGTAGCAACCTTTATTATTACTCTAAGCTTCATCCTCCCAAAAAATACAACTAAAAAAAAAAAAAAATAGTGAGCACCTCCAATTGATAAGAAGGGTAATTTGAGGTATCAAATCTATGGAAACTTCAATCTATTACTCTTAGAAGAGAAGGGCCAAAAACTGAACAGAAGCTTGGACCAAAAATTGAGGCCTATCTTTAGGAAGAAAAAGGTGCTCTTCTGGCGTCAATATCTCAGGATCATGGGTTGTTTCTGATGATTCTCCAGGCTCAATCTTATTCAGAGCTTCAACAAGTCTCTCTTCTTTTTTCCAAGCCTTGAACAATGAAGGAAGCAATGAAAATTTATTAATCGATGTAACTGACAGACATAAATGACAAATTGAAAAACCAAAAGTATAACTTAAAACACATGTTAGCAGAAACAGTGTTATCTAATTCGTTTGTGATCCCGGCCCTCCATTCCCAAACACAATACTCCACATTGGTGCACGGTAATGCTAATGTAAACAAACCAAAATTGTTCTGCAATGTATTTTAAAACTCGTGCCTAGTTGCATTTGGCTATTCAAGCAACAGGCTATCAGTGCATTAAAAGATGAGTGCAAGTTCAAGTTCTTTTCAATTCAATCTAAAAGGTACTCCTTTGGTTCTTTTTATAAATCATGTTACTAGTGTAGGGTGGTGTATTTAGAAAGTACAAGTGTACACTGTCATAAACAAGTAATATAGAAGTGAGTAGAGTATCGTTCCCACGGGGATTGATCAATAAGTACCAAAATTGATAATTTTAATTCTATTTGGTTGATCGATTAGTTGTGATTGAGATTGCAAGATAAAAAAGATGAAATATGAATATAAGAGATATTTAGACAAATATGAGAAAAAGCCCTAAGGATTAGATTTCACTTAACAAATTCCGGATTGAATCACTTATCTATTCTAATACAATTTATTCCACATGATTGATAGTCGAGTTTCCCTAATTTAATTACTAGCCTCTTCCAAGGTCAAGTAATTCTATAATTAATTGCTAACCCAATATATTCCTATATGAATTTAAGCAATTAATCATGCATTAAGATTTATGAAACTCATTAAGACTACACAACTTATATGAATATATTCCTATTTCATATGCAAATTATGATTTTAATTATAGGATCCACACATATGCATCTCCTTCCGGTCTTAACATGCATATTAAAATCATCCAAAAGGTGATCAGTCAATTGAAAGCATTAAGAACAATAATTAAAACTCAATCATGAAGGAAAAATTAAAACTAGAGTTAATAAGTTAAGATTCAATCCGTTATTAGTAAGCTACGTCATCACCCTAGGAAAAGAAAAATTAGCTCATGATGAAATTAAAAATAAAACAAATATAAAATAAAAACATTATAAATATTGTATAAAAATTAATTACAAAAAGATAAAAATACAACTAATAGATACATGAAAATGGAAAATCTAGCCTACCATATAGGAGGTAAAACCTTCCATGTAGGTGGCAACCTATACCATCCATAAAGAAGGACTACCTAGGCCTTCCATATAGGAGGTAAAACCATCCATGTAGTAGGCATGCAAAAAATAATAAAATGCAAGAAATAAATTCTAAAATAAAAACTCTCTCTTTAAATTGAAATTCTCTCTCTCTCTTACTTCTCTTTCATTTTCGGGTGCCAAAAAACTCTATTTATAGGCTTCATTTTCAGATTGCTACAGTGAATTTGCTACAGTAAAACACGTTTTGAACAGTAAACACGCTACAATATTTTGCTACAGGAAAACACATTCTCACCGACCGCACTCTGAACAGTGAGATGCTACATTGTCTTTCTACAGTTCCGTATTTTCCTACAGTGCCGTATATGCTATAGTACCGTATGAACAGTAAAATCCCCCTTAAATGCCTTCTTTAATTCTTCTTAATGCGGTACTGTCTGTAGCTGCAAGAAAATCATTATTTATTTATTAATTACATCCAAATTTATTACATTAAGCTCAAATATCGTTCACAAAATCATCATATAAGTGAAAATAAATATGCAAATATTTTACTTATCAAATTACTTCTAACATGTTTTGTACAGATCAAGAAAAACTTTAAATCTCATTAATTCTATCTTAAAATGAAGGGTAAAATTATACATTCACATGAAAAATTTAATGATGAGACTTATAAATAAGACCAAAATAAACTTTCTCTCTCTACATTATAAAGACGACCAGAGGAGTAAAATACAAGCTGCTTTATGGTGAATGCCATAGCAAACAAGTGTAGCTACGCAACAAACACAGTGGCACAAAAGGAAAAAGAGACGGCTCAAAGTATTTGAAGACAATGGGAAAGAGTGGATGGTGCAAACTAAATTGAGATAGAAATATGCCCCTACAAGTGAGAGGCTTGGGCAAGAAAACAAGAATTTACCCTTTTCAATTTGTATAGTATTTTTTTTTCCTGCTGTTATTCGTTGGTATTCTTTCTTCTTCTTCCATCTAAAGAACTTTAGCCACCTTACAACTGCTCTTTTCCCCTTTACGTTCTTCCTCTTTATTTCGCCATTTCAAGCACCAGCGATAGTTGAGGGCTTTTCAGAATCCTGAAGTTGCTCCAGAACTTTATCATTAGACTAAAGGCATGGACCTGAATGAATGCATAGGTGTCCCAAGAAAGGATATGTTTTTATGTCATAGTGGCAGCCACTAGCCAAAACTACTCCAGATCACAAGCCTTGCTTATTACAGAGTTCAAGCTACTGCAGTTCAAGTCAATATTCAGGCAAACTCATTCGGTGAATATTGACTTGACTTTTGCAAATTAACCTAGCTAAAGCATGAATGACCTTCAGCCTGATTGTTAAAGATTCAACAATGCAATATCGAACATCTGTGGACTGATTTATACCTTCCGGAATGTCTACTAAAATCAACAATGTAATATGTCCCATTACTAAACTGGATGCACCTAAAAAGAATGTTATAAAAATGAAAAATATCAGTTTTTAAATAATATATTCCTAAATAAACTATCAATATTATAGGAATCTCCATATCTAAATAAAAGCCAATTAAATTTAAAGACTCACTTGATGATGAGAGATATATAACTAACGGTAAAATAGTTGAGATGGGGTTAGAAAAAAAAGTAAGGAGTTTGGTCAGGGTTAATTTTGTAATTAAATATTTATATTTTGATTTTTGGTCCTTTAAATTAATTACAATATTTAAGGTCCTTATTAATAAATATTTCTTTTCCTTAGTCATTCACCCTAATTTTCCCTTAATGTATGTTACTTTTATGATTTATGTTGTTGTTTCATTGAGCTTGTGGGAGGGTATAGATTTCTGTTGCCGAGATTGTACTCTGTTTTGTGTATTTAGATAGGGATAAATGGAAAATAATGTAGATGACAATACACAACGAATAAGGAATGATGCTAGAGAGAAACATCATGTGTAAGTTATATTTTCTTTTTGAACTAATATTTTCTGGAGTCACTTGTTCCTGTGTAAGTTGTCATTGGATGCTCTAAACTTATCATTGGTTACTTTAAACTTGTCATTACTAACAAAGAAGAAAAATTATACTTTCATGTTTAGAATTAATAGAACCTAAGTCCCTTAAGACTTCACTGCAATTTGATGATTTCGAGAGATCTGATTACCATTAAGTCTGTTAATTGAGACCTGGTTGCAATTTTCCAAATATAAAACCTTAAAGATAGTCCTTAAAATAACAAATAGATAGTATTAAAATTTTTAGAAGATAAATGTTACAATTTGAGCCCACCCAATAATTTAAAAGTTATACCAAACCTTAAAATAAATTGAAAAGCTAGTTAGTTATAAGTAGTTGTACTGTAGCCTTGTGGGTTGTCAAATAGTGGTTGATAGTAGATGCAACAATTTCTTTTTGGGATCTGCAAGTGATAGGAATAAGATCCATTTACTGAACAAGAACACTCTTTTCCTTCCTATCAATCAAGGTGGTGATCTTGCTCTTAGACCTATCAAAGTTGTAAGTCAAGACGGAAGAACCTTCTCTTTTAGTCACCACTTTGAAACGGAAGTACATTGATTGGAATAATGAATCCCTGCATAAGAAACTGTATAATCCATCCTGGTTATGGAAAAATATTGAATCATGGGGCTCACTTCTTACCGGCAAGCTTAAATGGAGAATTGGTAATGGAACTTCGGTGCCTCTCAACCACCATTTGTGTGGCCTATGCAATCGGTTCATCATGACAATATGGAAATAAATTTGTGTAAGACCTATTAGTGTATGTTTTAAATACTTGAGTTTCATTAAGCAGGCTCCTAACCAAATTGTCTGGTCGGGATATAATTCTGAATCTTATGCAGTTGAGTTTTAGTTAAGTTGCTCCTACAGTCAGGTTTTTCTTCCGATTTTAAAAGAATAAAATTCATCTCATTACCTTCAAAGCTTGGCTTTTCACTCTTACCAAAGAGATAACTAATAGATGAAGATCCTTTAAATTTGTAATGTAAATTGCGTAATCCAAGACAGACCATAAAAATTTACTTTGGATCAAACGCTCGTTAAGTTTCAATTTTTTAATGGCAATGAGCAAATGAGGTCCTAGAGGATATAGATATGATTTTAGAAAGATTTCATTGAATAAACCACTGTTATAAATGTGCATAAATCTCTCTTTTAATATAAAAGATACGATAAAGTTTTAACTTATTTGAAATATCAATTTAAATGTTACCAAAGGAGACAGCCATTTGTGTGGAAATCAAAACATGTCTCACAAAATTGTGGGGTTTTTAATAGGGAAAATTCTAAAAAAATACCATTTAAACTTCAAAATCCAAAATAGGTGATTTAACAATAAAATGTTTTGTCAATTGCATTACCATTCTTATTAATCCTATTAACGACTTTGTCAATAGGATTTTGAAGTTTAAAAGGTATTTTTTTAGAATTTTCCCTTTTTAATATCTTGATGGTGAAAAAATAATTATATTAATTATTAAAATACATTTAAAAATACAAATAAAATTTTATTATTTTAAAAATCATAAAATTTTACCTTAGATTATATTTGAAATCTTTCCAATATTTCAATAAACACCTAAAGATACTGCAACTTCAATCTATGTAACTACCGTTAATTCATGATACTTTATATAGCTATTCCATTGAAAATGCATGATTTATCAAGGTTTTACAAATAAAGTATCAGTCATTATACCCTTAAAATGTCTTAATTAAGTATCGCAAATTGTATTTATTTAATGACTATAAGAGGAAAGTAATATACAACAAATTAAAGGAAGCCCCTATATATTAAGATAAGTCGCATACTAAGGAGAAAGATGCTTTAAGCGTCCCAACACCAAAATGATACACAGTAGTAGTATAGCTAGCTATTTCAAATGATATGATGCTAGTGCTGTTCAAGTCAATATTCAGGCAAACTCATTCTATTAATTTTGACTTGACATTTCTAAATTAACCCAACTAAAACATGAATGACCTTCAGCGTGATTGTTAATATGTAGAAGATTCAACATTACAATATATTAAACATACTTGGATTGATTTGTACCTTCCGGATTGTCTAATAAATCTACAATGTAATATATCGCTGCAATAACTTTCACATTCTAAAAAATTATTATGTGGTGCGAGAAATGTATAGTAGAATGAAGAATAATGAACAGGGTTGATATGCTACGAGGTAATGAGGAGTGCTATAGAACTATTTGCCTTCTTAAATTTTGAATATTTGCAAGTTAGTAGTTGAAAGCGACACAAGTGTGGCCATTCGATTTCTGGAAGCTAAGGAATCTTAGAAGGAGAAGAGCTTAAGGTCTAAGGTAAATATGTTTGGGAGAATATTCATGAGTTTAAACATGTGTATAGAGACGGAAATAAGGCTTGAAGGTTTAATTTCGAAAAGTTTAAAACTTTTGATAGGACGATGGTATATATCCCTATCTTAATTTATTTTATAATTGAAAGTATTAAGAGGAATGTTACTATAAAATATAATACTCATGTTGAAGTATTGAACCATCTAAAAAAATTGATCTATAATAATGTTTATGCGCATGTATCTCTTGAAAGATTTTTAAAGTTTAAATTATCCAATACAAATGGGTTACATATTCTTAATATAAGATGTGTTTGGAGAGTTAATCTTGTTCATAAATATAAGATAGGGTTACACATTTGTTAATCTTTTCCTAATTTACTCATATTAATGTTTCCTCAATAATAATCAAAGAGGAGAGAGAATTAAAGAATTAAAGAAGGGTGACTAGGATATTTTAGAAAATATATGTTATATTAACTAACTTAATCAACTTTCTTAATCTAATCAAATCAGGTAAATATATCTTATATTAAATATGAGAGGAGTACTTCGAATAGATTATCAGTCAATTATATCTATTGTGAAAATTTAGGATTATTTTATTATATAATGTTATATATTTTTTAATTATATATATATATATATATATATTTTGATCAGTTCAAGTTTTATCTAAATCCGATAACATAATATTGATCCAAAAAATTTATTGGATTCTAATCAAACTAAAGTTTAAATTGAATTTGGATATAATCAGATAATAAAAACAAATAGATTTAGATGATAAGTTTTCCTATAAATATATATAAAGTCAAGTTAATATTACTTCCATCACACACCCACTTCTTTATTAGCGTCATGGATCCTCCAAAGATATTCTCTGGTCAGCACCATGCAAGACCAAAGGGTAACAAATCTCAGACCCTAAGGTCGGGAATTGTGTCCATTGATATCCCCGCCGGCAAAGATGTAGTGCAGTGGCTCTTCGAAATCTGTTGCCGTCGCAAAGTCTCCCTCACCGTCTCAAGGGGATCCGGCCAACTTTCCGACGTCATCCTTCGTGGTCAACAGAGACCCATTGTTGGACCCTTCAGGATGGACTCACTCTCTGGCTATGTCACCTTAAATTCTCCCGAGAGTTTTTTTCCGTTTCAGGTAACGCTAGGAGGGCCGGACGGTCGATTATGCACCACGGTGGTGGTGGGAGGGACGGCATCCACCACGGTGAAGGTGACGGCGATGATGACAGTGCTTCAAGATTTAGAAAATACACCTTCTACCAGCAATTCATCGCCTCGTATTATGAATGTTCAATCCAGTGAGTGTTATAACCAGAAAGATGAAGACGACATGAAATCCAAGAATGATGAGTTGGATGATGATTTCTGGAATTCTTTGAGTCCCATTGTTGATCTCTCTCCTTTTGAGAGAGTTTGAGACTAGTACTGCTTTTTTTTTAAAAAAATACTGAGAATATATATTAATTTACAAATTTTAGGACTATTTTTTCTTTTTTGGGTTTGGAGCTAACTTCTGGATCAATTTGATTTGAAGAATTGAGGTGCAGCTACGTACTTGGTTTTTTCCCCCTCCAATTGATTTATTTGTGACTGAATCCTTTTAGCTTTTACTTATTTTATATGCATGTGTCATGTTAATGTGATCATTTGTATTGAATATATATCTTCTAGATAATGGTCCTCAAATAATGATCCTTTTGATTCTACCTTATCTAATATGTAATGTAATAAACAAACTAAATGTTAGATAATTAAGCAGCATATGAATCCACCATACACACGTTAGCATTAATCAGCATCAATTAACCTTAAAAATATCTCCATTAAATGTTAGATAATTTCAAATCAACTTTAATTTCAATAATATCTGAAAAAATCTCACTCATAAAGTACATATACACACAAACATATTTAGCCCGACTACAATAGATTATTAGAAACTATATATCTTCTACATGTTGTATAGGGGGTTTAGAGTTTAGGATTCTTAGAGATCACCTGAAGTAAATTGAAGATTACTCCAACTTAAGTATATTAAAAAAGCTGGTCTATATTAATGACAAAAAATAGCACGCATACACAAAAACAATGTCATATGTGTGTGTAATACACCCACGCATGCAATACAATGGACCAAATAACCCCAAGGCAGTAAATTATTGCAAATCAACTTGCATATACTACAATCTAATATTTGATAGCCATAATGGCAATAACATATCACCAACGCCATATTATCTTATCAAATTTTTTATTTCATATAATTAGTTCAAGAAACTTTAAATAAACTTCAAATCCGGCTTACTCCCCTATTTAGGGGGAGTGGGTGTTACTAAGAGATTAAAAGTTTGGTCGGTTCAGTTTACTTTCACCCCTCACATTATGTTAGGAAGGAATTAATTGGTAAAGTTTCTTTCAAAATTGATGAGGCTGATCTTACTCTGTCAAATAATAATTCTTGGAAAGTAACTCTACCTTTTTTTTTTCCCGTCAAGAATGTAACTCTACTTTGAGAGTGGTATAACCATGAGGTGGCTGCAGATTTAAATTTCTAGATAATGAAACTCAAATAATACTTCATATCATAACTTAAATAACATGAATACATGCCATAATTACATATTATCAATAATAAGGCGGAATTTAATTCAAAGGTAAAAATGAAATAAATAATATTAATGTGAATTTCGTACATACACAATAAATTCGAACAATTTTCCATTAGAACCAATATTCATATAAATACACAATGATTTGATCATATTATTCGTGTTCCTCATCATTTTGTTCTTCATATTTTTCTTTCAGGTCATCGCCGCAAGCAGTCATGGTCGTCGCCACCACCTCCGGCGAAGAAACCTCTAATGGAAAAATAGTCTCCCCTGAGTATGTGGGACCAGGTAGTGGAGTCCACATGTCCCGGGATGACAAAGCTTGAATTGGTTGGTGATAAGGGATGATGTTGGAAAGTTGACCGGAGGCATTTAACAATTTGAGGGAGACAAAAATCGAGGAGCCATTGCACGACATCGGCGATTTCAATGATGGTCAATGAGTGGTGGCGGTGGTACTGTCTCAGGCTTGTTCTTTGAACCCTTACGTCTTCCTCTGGGCCTTTTTTATGGCCGGAGAATAGAATTATGGGCAGTGGTGATTTCGCCGGTGCCGGCACCTGAGAAGGAATCAAAGGCGGTATGTGAAGGATTGTGGATGGGTGTGACAGAATCCATGAGACTAGTGAAAGAATGGAATCGGGTGTTACAGTTATCGTAGCTTTCAAGAGTCCAACGTTTGTGACTGTGCGTGCCTCTGTAATATAAAGGATTGGCTGAGTTTCTTTCTATTCTCTCACTTTTCTCTTCCTATTCTGTTTTCTTTTACTATTTAAGTAAGCCTTTATATTGAATTGAGTAATGGAGATTTAATATTTTATAAAAATATTACTTTTAAATATTTTTTATTATATTTTTAAATTATCATAATTAAAATTTAGTATTATTTTTTAATAATTTGATATTTTTAAAATATTTTTATAAATATTAAATTTGAACCGTTTAGATTTTAATATAAAATCTGAAATGAGTAGTGGAGAGAAAGGATGAGAAGAGAACAGTAAGAGTAGATGATCATAGCTATCCCATAATATATATAATGTTTTCTTGGGGTGGGATTGATTTATATGGGATATCTTATCAGATAATTATCAAAATTTTAAAACTACGAAAATATAACGTATTTAAATATTTATTCAATTTTTTTTATTTTGGTTTAATTTAAATTTTTATGCTTTAATTTATTTTAATAGATACATAATTTAAAATAAAAATAATATTACAGCTGAAAATTCTTTGAATTAAAAAATAAATTTATCATTAAAAATTGTATATTAAAAATTTTAATTCTGAAACTTTCAGATAAGATTTTGGTAGTCCGAATTATCCATATGTTGAGATGGTGAATTTTTTTTTTAATAATAGATATGATGATTTTTAATTCTAGATTCATTGGTATCAACTAAATTTTCTCCCAATATCCGGCACACATGTGTTTAAAATGGTAAAAGATTAAATGGAATATAAAGATAGATTTTATTATGTATTTGATCAGATGTTATTATAGGAATTAATTAAGGTTAATTAACATGCATCTATGAATGATGAATGAATCTATAAAGGAAGCATCATATGCATGTTCATTTGATATTTTGGGATATTATTAGATACATCTAGAGTATAGATGGTATTAGTTTTGTCGTTGATTTTTTTTTTTGGTGGTGTTTTTAATGATGAATTAATAAAAGATTCAATCATCAACATTTTATTTAACTCTTGACAGAGCCGATATACTATCCTTTCTCTCTCTCTCTCTCTCTCTCTCTCTCTCTCTCCTTAGTACCTGATCCTACCTTAATTAGATGAAAATGGATAGTCACATTTAATATTTTATAAAAAATAATTAAAAATCTAATGAGATGCCGTCAAAATATCAAACCAGAACCTAGACCGCAGCATATGTATTATTTTTATGACTATTTGGAAATGAATTTAACATGAGAAATATTTTAATTAAAGATTTAAATAAAATAATTAAATTTTAAGATGCTAATGGTTAAATCTAAATGATGATTTGATTTGATAAGATATCTCGTATATCACACCCCAAATGAACTATATATATATGTGCGCGCGCGCACGTGTGTTAGAGGTACGCACAGTCAGAAACGTTTTACTCTTGAAAGCTACGATAACTATAACACCCGATTCCATTCCTTTAGTAGCCTCATGGGTTCTGTCACCCCCATCCACAATCCTTCACATACCGCCTTTGATTCCTTCTCCGGTGCCGGCGAAACCACCATCGCCATGAACAATCCTTCCTTCTCAGGTACCGGCGAAACCACCACTGCCAACGATTCTATTCTCCGGCCACAAAAAAGGACCCGGGGAAGACCTAAGGGTTCAAAGAACGGGCCCAAGACACCGCCGCCACCACTGCTTGAGACCAGATTACGAAGACGCGAGACAACACCACCACCACTCGAGACCAGATTTCTAAACTCCATGGCAGCCGGCGAACCAACTGGTAACGATCATATCCTCTGGCGAGTAAAAAGGCCCGTGGGACGACCCAAGGGTTCAAAGAAAAAGTCCAAGATTCCGCTTGATACCAGATTTCTAAACTCCTCGGCCGTCGGCGAACCCATTGGCAACGACTTTGTTCTCGGGCGAGTAAAAAGGCCGGTGGGAAGACCCAAGGGTTCAAAGAACAAGCCCAAGATTGGACTCGTCGAGATAAACTCAGAGACTACTGCTGAGACTGTTTGCTACAATCCGCCTACTACACCGGTCTACAATGCCACTACACCGGTCTACAATGCCGCGCCTTATACTCCGAACCTTGTGTTCAATGAGTCTTGTGAATCTGTGAATCCTGGCGATCTCATGGAGGATGCAATGCAATTATACAATAACATGAAACAACAATATGAAGAACAACACCACGATCGGATGATGAATAGCACAAATAATGATGAGGATATTTGGATGAACCTGCTTTAAGTGTTTAACCATATGGATTCTAGTGGAAACTTGTTTGAATTTACTGTGTATATGTATGAAATTCACATTAATATTATGTATTTCTCTTGATTCAAGTATATTAAAAACGGATTCGACTTTAACATTTTGTCTTAGTTCTGAAAGAAGTACCTCAATTCCTTCCCTTTTCGCCTTTTCAAATATGAAACATGTAGCTGCATTAGCATGTATATATAAAGAATTTGTTAAATATTAATGCAATGATTCTTACGAATCTATGAATCCTGGCGATCTTGCTTTAGGGGTTGAACGATTTTTCGAATTTATTATGTATATGCATGTATGAAATTCACATTGATATTCATTATTTCTCTTGATGCCTTTTAAGGGCATATTTTCCAGTATATTAAAATCAGTTTCAACCTTAAATGAGAAGAATGATATCTCCCACCTTTATGATATTTTTTTGTTACTCCCGAACCTCGAGTCCTCCCTTTTCCTTTGCGCTTTGACTATATTTGAATAATGATACAATTTATTATCGTCTCAAAAGAAAATTGATGGAGAAGAAAGCTAGCTTGACTGTTCAATTGCTTGATCACAGACTCAATCTTTTTCAGACCTTTGTAGCAGCTAGAGCTGGGAATCAGGGTCAACCTGGCCCTACAGGGCTGGCCCTTGACGGGCCAGGGCCTAAAAGGGCCGACCCTACAGGGCCTGAGGTAAGAAAAATTGCCGTTTTTGAAAGCCCGGTCCGAGAGCATGAGGGCCAGAGCCGGCCCGCAGGGCCTGAAGCTATTTACACAAGATTTAACTACACGTCTACAAGCCTCATGCAATAAAACAAATACTGTTACTAATTTATATTCAAAGGTAAAAAATAGTATCCACAAATAATTCACAATCCGCACAAAAGTATAAGAAGGCAAGAAGTTAAATACTCTAAGCAACATGAGTATGACAACTATCATTTTCATCTTCTTCACCACTATCATCAATTTCAAGAAAATTTGATTGTGCTTCAGTTTGAGTAGTAGGCTCTACTTGAGGGTAAAAATATCAAGAATTTCTTCTCCCAAATCATGAATATATTCATAATCTTTATCTACAACAAAGAATAATCTAAAATGACAAATAACTCTATAAAAAACATAAAATACAAATAAATTAGTAAATTACCATCATATGTGAAACTTTAGAGTAAATAAGAAATATCTAACGTATTTTTCTTATAAAATAAGAAATATCTTTTATAAATTTTTTATTTTTATGATTCTTAATACAAAATATTCTTATGAAACTTAATTTTAAAAAAAGATAATAACAACTAAATATTTTCAACATCATTAACAAAATATAAAAGATCAATAATATTATTATCATATAAATAGTTTTAAAAAATAAAAAATATATCAGGGCCTAAAGGGCCGGCCCTTTTAGGCCCTCGGCCCTACAGGGCTGGCCCTTTTAGGCCCGCGTTCACTTTTTAAGCAAAATTCTCAAGCCCGGCCCTTGTAAATTCAGGGCCTAAACGGGCTGGCCCGACGAGCTCGGCCCGTTTTCCCGGCTCTAGTAACAACAAATAAAACCAATGTATAAAACCAATGTTGGGTTGAATTGAGTTTGTTTGTGATGCTAAATTAAGCCTGCTTTAAATTGTATCTATGATTTTTCTAAGTTTTTTGTTGCTAAATTAAGCCTGCTTTAAATTGCATCTATGATTTTTCTAAGTAAAAAATGAAATTTTTATAGTAGTTGTGGCCTTGTGCGGTGAGAGATGCGGAATGTCTCCATTGATTTATCTCTCTACCATTGGATCAAGTTTTAATAGTTGAGATTTAATGTTATATAAAAATATTATATTAATATTCTTATATAACATATAATATTTTTATATAACATTAAATTCCAACAATTAAAATTTGATCCAATGATGAGACATTCAATAAAAAGAAAATGTAGAGAGAGATATCAATAAAGACGTTCTTTTCGGTGTTTAGATGGTGGCAAACTGGCATGACAAGCAAACTGTAAACAATAAATAATCTAAGTTGATTCAGTCGGGCCAATGTATAATCTAACAATCTTTAAAATATTGTTTTCTTACGACAATAATCAACATTACACTTAGATTATTTTCTAAGCCAATAAAAAACTAAAGACATTACATTGAAAAGTCAAAATATATATTTTTGAAAATTTTATATAATTTGTGTGTATACTCCCTCCGTTCTCTAATATAAGAGCCAGTTGGCTTTTTTTTTATAGAAATGTTAAAGAAGTTAAATAAATAACTTAATCACAATATATATATATATATGTATATATATATATATGTATATATATATATATATGTATATATATATATATGTATGTATGTATATTAATTATATCATAGGATTATAGATTCATTTATAAGTTAGACAAATTAGTTTAGAGAAAAATCATAAATATAAATACTTTAAAGTTGTAGAAAACAAAGAAAGGGAGAACGTATAATCTAAATTCCTTATTTATTCATATACACAAAAGAGGTATTTATATACAAGAGAGAGGCCTTAAAGTTAATGGGCCATTATGATAATTGATTTCTAATAATCTCTAATCTCTTATTCTTTGTGATTCTAATTGATAATATTTACATTAATTATATTAATATTTCCTAACACTTCCTCTCAAGTTGGAGCGTAGATGTTAATCAAGCCCAATTTTTTAGAAAGATAGTCGACCCGAATCTTATTTAAGGCTTTAGTTAGAAGATTGCCCAATTGGTCACTAGACTGCACATGCCCTGTAGAAATAAAGTTCTCTTTGATCTTATAGTGTACAAAGTGACAGTTAGCCTCAATGTGTTTCATACATTTATGAAACACTGAGTTGGAGGCTATGAGTAGAGTATTTTTATTATCACACCACAACTTCGCAGGCAATGACGTGGCAATACCAACCTCCTTTATTAACTGGTAAATCCACATAATTTCCTGTATTAATTGAGCCATGACTTTATACTCAGCTTCTACACTAGACCTAGAAACTACATCATGTTTCTTGCTTTGCCAGGACACTAAATTTTCACCCACAAACACGCAATATCCTATGGTGGATCTCCTAGTCGTCTTTGACCTAGCATGATTTGCATAACAAAAACATTCAATCTTGGTGTGGCTATGATTCGTATAGAATATACCACAACTAGGTAAACCCTTCAAGTAATGTAAGACATACTACAAAGCTTCCCACTGAGTAATGGACAGTGCTGTCATAAATTGGCTAAGTACACTAACTGGAAAGGTTAATTTTCCAATCAGTCTATGATATCTCTCAAGATACACAAATGGTTTGATCTTCTCATAATCAACCCTTTTTCTCACATCCTCAGATAGCATGTCAAACAGTATGCTATCATCAATGTCCAAAAAAGGATTATGAATCATGGGAAAGCTACTTGGTGCTACGCCAAGTTTCCCGATTTCTTTTAGCAGATGAAGAACATATTTTCTCTATGTCAAGAGGATGCCTTTCTTGCTTTTCATAACCTTGATCCCAAGAAAGTATTGTAACAGACCCAAATTCTTCGTTTGGAAATGAGAATTAAGAAAAGCCTTGAGAGATGAGATTTCTAAAGTATCGCTACTTATAATAACAATGTCATCAACATATACCACTAAGAGAATCATGCTGGCATCTATTCTTTGATAAAACACAGAATGATCACACTTACTTTTATTTAGACAAACTTCTTAAAAACAGAGCTAAACCTATCAAACTAAGTATGAGGGCTTTGCTTCAAACCATACAAAGACTTATGAAGGTACCATACCTTCCTACGCTCCTCCTGAGCAACAAAACCAGGTGGTTGCTCTGAATAAACTTCATCAAGAAGATCACCTTTCAAAAAAGAATTTTTAACATCTAGCTGATGAAGATCCCAACCATAAGTAGCCGCTATAGGAATGAAGATGCGAATAGATGACAACTTTACCACAAGGGAGAAGGTTTCCAAATAGTCAACACCATGCACTTGAGCATATTCCTTGGCAACCAGTTGAACTTTCAAAGTTCTAAGGTGCCATTAACTTTTGTTTTAACTGTAAACACCCACTTATACTCAATAGCCTTCTTTTCGGGAGGTAAATTAATGAGAATTTAGGTACTGGCGTTATCAAGGGCCATCATTTCCTCTTTAATCGCAGTACGTCAATTTAGATGGGCTAAGGCTTGGTGAAGAGTAGTAGGAACAATTGTAGAGTCTAAGGATGCTATGAAGGAATAGTACGGAGGAGATAAGTGGTTATAGGAAACAAAAGAGGAAATATAATAGGTACAAGTATGTTTACCTTTGCATAGGGCAATGTGCAACACTACAAAAAAAAGGTCAATTTCCGACGGAATTTGAGACGGAAAAAAATTCCGTCGCAAAAGTCATCCAAAAACCATCGCAAATTTTTCCGTCGCAAATCAGAAATTTCATACGGAAAAATTCCGTCAGAAATTCCATCGCAAATAAGAATTTCCAACGGAAATTTTCCACAAAAAAAAAATCAAAATTTGTGATGGAATTTGCGACGGAAATTTTCCACGGAAAAAAGTCCGTTTGAAATTCCATCGCAAATAGGAATTTGCGACGGAAATTTCCGTCTCAAATTCTGTCGCAAATTTCGTCAGAAATAGGTATTAATTAATTTTTTAAATTTTTTTATTATGATTTATTTAATTAATGATTAATCTATTTATTATGTATTAATTCTCATCTTCCCTACATTTCTTCTTCTTACTAATTTTCAAGTTTATGACTTTCTTGAGAAATCTTTGTTTGGTTGGTAGGAAAAGTGGAAACAAAAAAGGTTTATGCTAACCAACGTTTTTGAGAAATGATCAGTCCTTGAAGTTGCATTGCAGATTTTAAAATCTATCAATGAGTTTTTAAGAGAGTTTCAGAAATCTGACTTGATAATTCTTGAAGCTGGATTGTAAATCTACAAGTGAGCTTCACCGTTTTAATCTTTATACCTAATTTTTCTTAATCTTCTTGATTGAGAGCATAAAATGATATAATCAGTGCATCTGAAAAAGAGAGAGAGAGGGAATTCACATTTATTTAGATTTTAAATTTTAATTATTATGAGAATCATATGAAAAATTGAATTCGTATCATATACAATGCATTTTGTACCAAAAAATTCAAAGGATTGAGTTTTAAAAAAATTCTATCCATACGTAATTTTTTATTTTTAACATCTTAGAAAAAAAATAATTAGTATTCTACAATTTAAAATAGATCCCATTGAAATTTGTAAGCGTATTGACTTCATTAATAATTAAGAGATCAAAATAAAAACTTATGTAAAATTAGAAAGATTAAGTAGATTTTCTTTTTTAAAATAAGACAAACATATAACCATTACTGTTAGAATAACCAAATATTAATAAGTTGTGTGGTATGAATTGAATCTGGGAGAATCGTAACAAGCTCCAAATGGGAATTTCGTCGCAAAGCCTAACATAACGTTTTTGGCCAAATATCATTGCTTTATGATTTTATGCCTCTATATATCAACATTAATATATGTTAAATCAAATGGATTTTTTTTTCTAAGAGAATAATCAAAAAATAATTCAAGCATGCCATGCCATGATAGTATTATTGAAATAAAACTCATTTTTACCAATATTAGCTTAAATTAGAATGATTTTTCTTAACACATAAATGTGATTTTTTAGAAAATAATTTAGTTAATATTTTAATTTTTAAGTTTTTTATTATTTAATATGAATTAGTAATATTAATTACTATTTTTTGACAAGTAGTGTGTAAATTCCATATATTTCTATGGATATTTTAGAAAAAAGATGCAAAATGCACTTAAAATTTCATAAAAAGGTTTACATCAATACAAAACATTCCAAAAAACCTCTTTGTGAAAATGGTGAGTGAAATATAGCAAAATGTATACTTAATATATTTACTTAAAATCGTCTAAAGATCGTCAGAAATTCTGTCAGAAAGTTTCCGATGAAAAACGTCCATAGGAAATTTTGTCGCAAATCTTAACGTAAATTTTTTTACGGATTTACAGATGAAAATTTTGTCAAAAAATTTGATACGATTTATTTGTAGAAAATTCCTTCGGAAATATGTGTTAATTAATTTTTTTGAAAATTTTTTATTATGATTTATTTAATTAATGATTTATATAATTATTATATATTAATACTATTATAATTTAAAATTTAAATTATTATTAAATTATAACATAATTTTCGGCAAAAAAAGTATTAAATTATAATATAAATAAAAAAGTTATTAATTCATATTTATTATTGAAATATATATATATATATATATATATATATATTAAACATTACAATTTAGTTTTCTTATTTTTGTTACTTAAATATTATATCTAAATTATTATTATTAATATCTTTTTTATTCATTTTATTATATATTTTATTTTTATTGTATTTATAAAATTTGTATTTGTATATAATATATTATCAAATATATATATATATATATATATATATATATATATATATATATATATATATATATATATATATATTTCTTCTTTTATTATTAATTCTTTTTGTTTTTCATTAGTTATTTTATTTTATTTTATTCCTTTTTCCAATTTTTATATTTCATCAAATACTGTAAATATATTTTTATTTAACACTTGTTGTCCTAATGTTAAAGACGAGGTCATTAATCTTGTTTGTTTTACATTTGTGTCTAAACTTTGTTCTTCTATCTGTGTTTTAGGCATTTTTTCTAATTCTTCCATTTCTCTTATAGCATCAAATATATTCATCATATTTATTTGAGGATTATCCTTTATAGGTTCTATTAAATTTCTTGACTTTATTCCTAAATATTTCATTACTTCTTTTATATCTTCTTTTATTTCAATTATCTCTTTTTTCATATTTTTTACTTCTTTCTTGATTTCATATATTTTTTGTTCTATTGGTTTAGCAAGTTCTATTAATCTTTCTTTTCTTTCTCGGGGTATTTCTTTCTTTATTATTCTTCTTATATCTTTAGGGATTTTATTTTATATTTCTTCTATATTATCTATTTCTGCCATATCTATTATATTTTTATTTATATAAGATCCTAATTGTTTTATTAAAAACATGTTAGTCCAGTTTATTAAATTCCATGTATTATCACCTTCTCCTCCTAACATAAAAGGAGTTAAATTACAGATTTCTTCATCTTGTCCTATATAAGAACTTTCTGGTAAATTACTGGGTTCTATTTCATATATTCGAGGTTCCATTACTTCTATTAGATTCATTTTACAGTTATAATTCCTGATTATAAAGATTTCTTTTCTCGTGAAGCAGATCAGACTGGCTGCAACTTCAGAGGATACTTAGAAAATCTTTCAAACACACTTTTAATCAACAAAATAAAAACAAAGAGATCTAAACAATAATATGAGATTATAGAGATTTAAGGTTTCATCTTATCGTCATCTAAAAGTGAGCTCTGATACCAAAATCGGACAGATGAGATGCAGGAAACCATAATTAGGATATAAGGAACAAATCATGGGGTTGACCGAATATGATCCGGGTTATGGAAGGATCTATGCCCTCTTTCATGCATAGAATATATTACAGGGTATCAACACAAGGATCCCCAACCTTCTTCCTTCAGATCATAACAGCACAGCCTTCCTTCATATGGTTCAGTTACTGTTCTTACTTGTTGTCTAAATTCTTCATTTTTACTTTTTCACCAATTATGTACATTTCCTAAAAATGACGCTTCAATTACTAGACTTACAAGTCCTGTATCTATAGATTTTCCCATTAATGCTATTAAATGTGATTTATTCCATTCATATAATATTTTTTCATTATCTGTATAACAGTCCATATCTAGCCATATTCCAGAATTAGGTATTTGTCTTGTTTCAAATTGTTCTAAAGGTGGTGGTGTATATTTTGAATTTCTTGATGTTTTAAATTTAGCTTCAAATTCCATATAGTTAGATTCTTTTAATGGTTCTTTATGATAATATTTTTCTCTTTCAAAATCTTCATTTTCTAATTGTTGGTTACTTATTCCTTCATTATGTAGTTCAGATGGTATTATTTGAGTTGGTTGAATTACAGTACTTTTTGATGTATCCATTTCTTCAGCCATATTCAATTCTAAATTTTCTGGTGTTTTTATTCTCGTTACATCTTTAAATTCTCTTTTTATGTTTTCTAATTCTTCTTCTTCTTTTCCCATCATTTCTTCTATTTTCAAATATTCTATTTCTTCCATCATATTTATTTTTTCTTTCGGTTTTATTATTTCTATTAATTCTTCTATTGTACTATTTTTACACATTATTTCTGCTATTCTATGTGATTCTTTCATCTACTTCTCTTATTGTCAAAGTGGCTAACATATGTTTTATATGAACTGGTTTATTATTTGGTAAGAATTGTACTTCATTTTCATTATTTTTTAGTTGAAATTTTTCATCTTTTCTACTATTCTTATTTTTGTTACGTAAATATTATATCTAAATTTTTATTATTAATATCTTTTTTATTCATTTTATTATATATTTTATTTTTATTGTATTTATAAAATTTGTATTTGTATATAATATATTATCATATATATATACATATATATACATATATATATACATATATATATGATTTTGCATTTAAATCAAATAGGTTCTTCCTAGCTTAACCGGCAAAGGCACTGGCACACGCGTGAGAGGTCATGGCTTCGAATCTCAACTTGGTCACAAAATGCAACCAATTTATGCTATTGACACGTGACGAGCGACGGAGGGTGACACATGGCACACGATGGAGGGTGACATGCGGCGGTTGACCAAGACATAGGCGATCGGAGCACGACGTGGCGGTGGCGGTTGCCAGCATGGTGGCTGCCGGCCGAAGGTTTCTGTTAAAAAATAGCGAAGGAAAATTTGCCACGGAATTTGAGACGGAAAAAATTTCGTCTTAAATTGCAAGGGAATTTGCGAGGGAACAAATTCCGTCGCAATTTGCCACGGAATTTCCGTCGCAAATCAATTTGCAACGGCACTTTTTGCGACGGAATTTTTTCCGTCGGAAATTCCTTCGCAAAAAATCTCCGTTCTGTCAGAAAATCTGTCAGAAATTACATGTTTTTTTGTAGTGCAAGTCATCAAAAATATTTGAAGTGTCAAGCACTGTTTCAAAAGTATCAGAAGTATTAGGCATTGTTTCTAGTTAAGGGGTAGGTTCGGTAGTAGGAGCTAAGAGGACTTGTTCTGGATCAGATGCCGAAGTAAGTATTGATAGGCTATGAACATGATCGACTACATTAATGTCCCTCAAACGTTTTCAATAAATATGATGGAGAGGTGGTTTAGTAGGTGCTGAATCAGATGCTTGTATTGGTGGTAAGTGAACCTGATATACCAAGAGATCATTAAGATCATCTGCCTTGTTAGAGGATTGAGGGGGAGAAGAGGAAGGAAAGAACAAAGTCGACTCATGAAAGGTGATGTCTGTAGACACAAGATAACAATAAAGAGTGGGAAAGAAACACGGATAACCCTTTTGAACCATAGAATACCTAAGAAAGACATACTTGAGAGATTTGAGATCAAGTTTTGTAATAGTGGAACAAACATCTAAAATGAAACAAAAACACCTAAAGATTTTTGGATCAATAGGAAACATGGGGTTGGAAGGAAATAGAATTGTGTACAGAGTATCACCATTGAGGATAGGAGAGGGCATACGATTGATAAGGAAACACGCAGTAGACACAATATCAGCTCAAATTAAAAAGGCTTAGAAACATTCATTTGAAACATTAGAGCCCGAGCAACTTCTAATAAGTGCTGGTTTTTACGTTCTACAACGTCATTTTGAGCTGGTGTATTTACACAGAAGGACTGATAAAGCATGTCATGCTGCAACATATAATTTTGAAATTAGGTAGAGAAATATATATTCTTTAGCATTGTCACTTCTCAAGGTTTTCATAGATACATCAAACTGAGCTTTAATTTCAACACAATAGTTGCAAAAGTGAGAGAATAACTCAGAGCGATTTTTCATTAAATAGAGCCAGGTGGTATGAGAGAAATCATTAACAAAAGTAATAATGTACTTAAAACCAGGCTAGGACTCAATATACATAGACCCTAAACATCATAATGAACTAAATCAAAAGGAGACTCAACCCGTTTATTGACTCAAGGTGCCAAAAAAAAATACAATAATGTTTAGTAAACTGACATGACTCACATTCTAAAGATGACAAATGATAGAACTGAGGATACATCATCTTTAAAGAAGACAAGAACACATAACCCAAATGACAATGAACATTAAAAGGAAATCAACCACTAGGGAAAAGTAACTGAACATGACACCTTATCATCAAGGACGTAATGGCCGCCAGATTCATAGCCTCTACTAATAATTGTACTTGCTTTGTCTTGAGATCCTAAATCAAGCAATTGATAGGGAATAATGTGATAAAAAAATTTAATTGTCAAGTAAGCTTACTGGGAGACAAAAGGTTAAAAGCAAGGTCATGGACATTAAGGACGGAAGATAAGGAAACAGATGGAGTAGGTTTAACAATGCCATATGCAAGAACACAAGAAGAACTATTGGAAATTGTTATACTAGAGGGATTGGTATAAGGCGCGTACGAGGAGAACAAATGATTGTTACATGTCATATGATTAGTAACACCAGAATCTATAATCCATTTGGAGCAAGAAGAGACAAGACACGTCTCAGTATTGCCTATTGCTACAAGGTCACTAATAGATCGGGGGCGTACTTCTGCAGCTCACGATACTCCGCAATAGAAATCATAATCATGTTATCACCATAACAATCATCCACAAAATACCTCAAGAGAAGATTTAGAGAGCCAAATATGATTATAAAAACCAAAATTTTTCCTAGAGCATCTAATCAAGGACAACTAGCCAACGAGCATTCAAACTACAATAAATTTACTGAGTCTCCTAGCAGCCACATCAAGGACTCAAAGACTGAGAACAAACCAAGAAGCACCGGGTAAGCCATTAGGAGATGAGAGCAAGTACCAAGAAAGATAACAACAAGAAATACTTCAAAGGCCTCAAAATCCTCAATATACAGTAGCAATAGTCACAATAAGGACCACAAAAGGCAGCCACACAACCAGATTGCAACACAACAATTTGAAAACAAATATATGAGTGAACTAGAGAGGAAAATACTAAACGAGGCTTCAAGATCCTCCAAATACAAGAGCAAATGTTTCACTGGTAACCAAATTAAATAGAAGCAACAGTCATCCCATGATCTCTCCAAAAAAAAAATCAACTAGTTGTTATATTAAGTATCGAAAATAGCATTATTTTTATAAGTACTTGATCTTTTATTTATATTGATAGTTTAGACGGGTGGACATTGTTGGTTTTTTCCCCCATTTCAAAAGAATCTTTTTCCAAGTAAAATTCATCTCATTATCTTTTTATGTACCTGAAAGTGATTATCTCAAAAGCTTGCTTTATCACTCTTACCAAAGAGATAACTAATAGATGAAGATCCTTTAAATTTATAACGTAAATTGCGTAATCCAAGACAGACCATAAAGATTTACTACTTCGGATCAAATCGATGTTTCAATTTTTTATTGACAATGAAGTCCTAGAGCATGTAGATATAGTTTTAGAAAAATTTCATCAAATAAATCACTCTGTATAAATTAAATGTGCATAAAGCTTGGTAGCTTGGTCGGTTTGATTGCATCCCTCACATTATGTTAATTTGATTAGAAATTGCAACTTTCGTATCGATCTTATTCTGTCAAATAATGGTGTTTTGACGAGGTGGCTGTAGATTTTGAGTTTCTAGATAATGATCCTCAAATAATGCTTCATACCATAACTCAAATAACATGAATATGCGCAATACTTACAAATTATCAATAACAAGGCAACATTTAATTAATTCAAAGCCTTCATATTTACCAAAATACCTTGTTGAGAGAAATAAAGAATATTACCGTGAAAGTCATGCATATAAAATGAATTTAAGCAATTTGCCATTATAATCGATATGCATCTACCCTTTAAGCAGGTGTAGCAAAATATCCTCATCCTTCATCAACTCATCATTATTCGTGTTATTCATCATCCGATCGTGTTCTTCTTCATATTTTTCTTTCAGGTTATTGTTTATATAATTGCATTGCATCCTCCATGAGATCGCCGGGATTCATAGGTTCGTAGACTCACTGTAGCAAACAGTCTCAGCAGTAATGGTCGTCACCACTACCTTCACCATGCTTGCAGCGGTGGCACACCTTCCTATTGTTCCGTTGCAGTCTTGCAGACAACACCATCTAGTGAAGAAAGAGAAACCTCTAATGGAAAATAAAGATAGATTTTATTTGGTATATATTTGATCAAATATTATTGCAGTAATTAACATGCATGTACGAATTATGAAGCTATATTAAGGGTGCATGTTCATTTGATATTTTGGGATATACATCTATAGTATAGAATATAGATAGTATTATGTGTTGTTGATTTTTTTTTAATCATGAATTAAAAGATTCAATCCATCAACATTAATTTTTAACTCTTAATCGATGAGACAGCCACTTAGGACGGAGGTACTATCCTTTCCTTTCTTCTCTTTTCCCCCCTCAGTATCTCATCCTTACCCTTAATTAGATAAAAAAAACATGGATGATTCAGATTTATAACTATTTAAAAATTATTTAGAAATGAATTTAACATGAGAAATATATTAAAGGTTTGAATAAAATGATTAAATTTTAGGATGCTAATGGTTAAAAATTATGTATTCTAAAGATTGACATTAATTTTTTGCCACAAAAAAAATCCAACATTTTGATTCACCTCGATCAGGTGAGCATGGTAAAAAATAACTGACACTCCCATTTAGTTCAATTCCATGTGAGAGGATTATAAGTAATCCTGATGCAACTGATCGATTACAGCGTTTGATTGATCTTATGTAATGTAAAGATGATTACATTTTGTAATCTTGATTACTTCATTTGACGTAATCATAATTATATTGTTAGGACTGATGAATGAGAATGCCTGTAATCAAGTGAAAAAGGCACTATTACCATTATAATTTTTTAATTTGACCAAAGTGCCCACCTATAATTTTTTAAATATTAAATAAGTATCACCATTAAATATTTTAAAAAATTAACTAATTAGATAAAAATATAAAAAAATAATTCCAAACTAAAAAATTTTAAAAATATATATTTCACCATTACAAATATTAAAATATCCCATTAAATAATATTCTCACCGTTAAATATTAAAAAATTACTATGAATCCCTTCATAATATGTTTACCATTAAATATTAAAAACTTATTATGAACCAAACACATATACTGCACAAATTAAAAGAAAAAAACTTTGAACCCAATGTGTACATTACACATATATGTATAGATAGGGGTAATTTTGTCTTTTACTATATTATTCCATATATTTTCATTTTTTGTGTGTAATCCAACCAAACGATTTATGTATATGCATCATCTTTCCTTAATGACAAACTAAACAAATTCATATAATCATCATTAAATTACATTCTATTGCATTACCTCTAATTCCGTGAACTTGCAAACGGGTACTAAAAGATCTATTAGATTAAATGTAAACTATTAGATCTTGATCTAATGGTCGTGAAGGGAGTGAATAATGAGAGCGGACATGAAAAGAAAATGAGAGAAGTAAGTCCCAAAAATTAATTTAAGGACTAATATAACTTTTGGTCCCTGAAGTTTGACCTGATTTTGGTTTTAGTCCCTCAAGTTTGAAATCGGTGGTTTTGGTTCCTGAAGTTTGGCCCGATTTTGGTTTTGATCCTTCAAATTTGAAATCGGTGGTTTTGATCTTTCAAGTTTACTACTTTTATAATTATTGGTCCCTCAAGTTTACTCCGTTTATAACTGTTGGTCCTTCAAGTTTATTTCGTTTATAACTGTTGGTCCCTCAAGTTATAAAGTCATTTTCAACTTTGAGGGACCAATAGTTATAAACAGAGCAAACTTGATGGAACAAAACCAAAATTGGGTCAAACTTCATGGACCAAAACTAACGATTTCAAACTTGAGAGATCAAAACCAAAATCTGGCTAAACTTCAAGGACCAAAAGTTATATTAACCCTTAATTTAAACCAAATTAAACCGTATACACATTAATTCACGCAAAATGGTTTAACAATAACACACACACACCTTTCCTCACCTCCCCTCAAAAAATCCAACCAAACAAAGCATTAAATAATATAAAGCGGCTTTAAAAATTCTAATTTATCCTGCGTTAATATTTAACAAATTCCTTATTATGTGTTTGTGAAAATACTTTTAAATTTCTTTTTAGACATGATACTTAGCTGCATTTTGATGCAAGGACACTTTCATGTCTGAGAAGGAGTAGCTATGACATACGATCAATTTTAAATTGCTTATTTAAAATTAACTCCGCTTAGCGTCTCCTTTCTTAAGATGCATCTTTATTCAAGTCTAGGCAAAGGAAAAGGGATAACTCGAGATCGTTACTCCTTTCAGAACTAACAAAAATATCATAAAAGCTGGAGATACTATCCACCACTACTCTACACTAAGTTGAAACTGTTTTTAATATGCTGGAATATGCCATTAAAAGGCATAAATCCAAAACTCAAATCAACTGAACACGCACAATACTTACAAATTACCATATATGTATGATGAGAGAAATAAAAAAAATATTAATTGAAATTTCATACATGCATATACCTATAATGAATTTAAACAATTTGCCATTAGAACTGTTCAACCCTTAAAGCGGTTGTTTTGAGAAGGCGTAGTAATTACAGAAGATCACTTTTAAATTGCTCAGTGAGAAGTATCTCAGCTTAGCATCTCCTTTGTTTAGATTTATCATTATTCAAACTTACGCAAAGGAAAGGGGAGGACATAGCTTGAGGTATTCTGAAAACACAAAATATTAAAGCCCCGTTTTTAATATACTTGAATCAAGAGAAATAAAGAATATTAATTAATGTGAATTTCATACATATACACAATAAATTTGAACAATATGATTCAACACTTAAAGAAGGTGTGGCCAAATATATCCTCATCCGTCTTCTCAAGTCATCATTATTTGTGTTTTTCATCATCCGATCGTGGTGCTGTTCTTCATATTGTTGTTTCATGTTATTGAACACAAGGTCCGGAGTATAAGGCGCTGCATTGTTGACCGGTGTAGTTTCTACGTTACTGTTGTTAGGTGGATTGTAGCAAACAGTGCCAGTGGTGGTCACCACTACCTTCACCATGCTTGCAGCGGTGGCACTCCTTCAATTCCTATCGTTTCTCTGTATATAGCCCCGTCCAGCGAAGAAAGAGAAACCTCTAATGGAAAAATGGTCTCTCCCGAGTATGTGGCCCCAGGAGGTGGGGTCCAGAAAGAGACAGGATCGCAAAGGGTCCGGGGATGACGGAGCTTGGGTGGTGATATATATAAGGGATGATGTTGGAAAGTTGACCGGAGGCATTTAGCACTTTGAGAGACAAGACTTGGTGGCGGCGACAGAACTCGAGTAGCCACTCCACTACGTCGCCGCCGGCGGGGATATCAATGACCTTTGAGTTTATCTCCACCACTGTCTTGGGCTTGTTCTTTGAACTCTTGGGTCGTCCCACTGGACTTTTTACTAGCCAGGGTCTGTTTGGAAACCCAGTAGAGGGAGAAAAAAGCTCAGTAGGCAATAAAAAGCTCAGTTGGCATTTTATAGACTGTTTGGGAATGCATTAACATCTACTGGGCTTCACAAAAAAAAGCAACTTATTATAGAAGCTGCAGGGAGCTGCTTCTCGTAGGTGTTCGAAGTGCTTCTTGTGGGCCCATCCACTTCTTTCCCATTCTTTATTGTTATTATTGTAACTACCAATTTTTTTTGGGGGCGTCACTTCCCTATGTTAAGATTTATTGGCAATATTATGCATATATATTTTTTGAAAAAAAAAGAAATAGTATGATTTCCGGATTTTTTTTTATTTACATACAAAAATATCGACACCTTTTTCTCTGACCAAATGAAACGTTTGTTAACACAATGCATTGATATTTTTTCTAACAACTAAATTTATCAGTGTATTTTTCTTTTTTCAATAATTATTTATATTTTTTACTTTTAAAAATTTTATTTATATTTTTAATATCAATTATGATAATATATATACAAACAATATATACTTAGTATTGAATAAGATTCATGCCCTTTTCAGTCATTTCTTATCCAAACAAGCTTTTCAAACGCTAATCCAAACAGGTTCCTTAAAAAAAGCTACTTCTTCCACTGCTAATCCAAACACAAATCACATTTACAACAAGACTTTTTTTCAAATGGGCTTTTATAAAAGCTCCATTAAAAAAAAGCTACTTCTCCACCGAATTGCCAAACAGGCACCCAGTCGTTGGCTGTGGAGTTTAGAAATTAAATCTGGTCTCGAGCAGTGGTGGCATTGTTTTACCCCATCCAACCATCTTGGGATTATTCTTTAAACCCTTGGATCTTCCCCGGGACCTTTTTTGTGGCCAGAGAATATAATCGTTGGCCGTGGTGGTTTCACCGGCACCTGAAAAGGAATCAAAGGCCGTATGTGAAGGATTGTTGTTGGAGGTGACAGAATCCATGAGAGCACTGAAGGAATCAGGTGTTACAGTTATCAAAGCTTTGAAGAGTAAACGTTTGTGACTTTGGGTGCCTCTATAAAATGTTTTATTTGGGGTGTACACACACGACATATCTGATCGGATAATTATTAAATCAAATCATTTGAATTTAAATTAGATTTAAACTACGAAAATATATTATCTTGGTTTAATTTAATTAATTTATTTTTTAACTACAACTTAATTTAATAGACGTATAATTTAAAATCAAAATAATATTATAGCTGACTCTTCTTTAAATTAAAAAAAAATGAACTGATCATTAAAAAATTGTATATTAAAAATGTTAAATCTCAAACATTCAAAAAAGATTTTGGATATCCAAATTGAGAAATGGGTGTCTCTACTAGAGTTGGTATAAAGGGCCGGCCTTTTTAGACTTTGTTAAAGAAAAATAGTTATTTTTTGAGGCATGACCCTTGAACATAAAGTGTCAGGGCCGGCATTACATGGTTGAAATTATTTTAACAATATTTTGTTATTATTTTTAGTTATTTGTCAAAGAAATAAATTATAACAATGAAAGTTCTAATTTAACATATAATGTTGTCAAAATTAAAGTGTAAACAATATGCGCTACGCAACAAATAAACATAGTCACTAAATCATAATCAAAGGAAAACTATTGTCCACATACCACAATGACAATTAATTAATGAGAAAACTTAGCAAATTTAAAAGTACTTCTTATAAATATGCCTTGAAAAGTGTAAGTAGTCAACAAAATAAACAATACATGATATGAATAAAACAATTACTAGAAAATAAGTAAAAAAATTCAAAATTAGTAAGAATATTTATGAAATAAGAAATATCGTTTATAAGTTTTTAATTTTTAGGATTCTTAATACAAGATGTTCTTATGAAACTTAATTATAAAAAAAGATAATAGCTTAACAATTAAATACTTGGAACATCATTAATAAAATATAAATAATCAATAATAATATTATTATATAAATAATTTTAAAAAATAAAAAAACATACGGGTATAAAAGGGCCGGCCTACTAGGCCCTTGGCATTATAGGGCTGGTCTTTTTAGGCTCACTTTCACTTTTGAGGCAAAAATTTTAAACCCGGCCATTGCCAATTTAGAGTCTAAACAGACTGGCTAGATGGACTCAACCCATTTTCCTTACTCTAGTCTCCACTAACCCTTCTCTCCACTTATTTTCTCCACAATTGGATTGGCTTTTAATAGTAAAGATTTTATACTATATTAAAAATATTATTTTAATATTAAATAGGGAAAATCTCACTCAAGTCCCAAGAATAAGAAAAAATATTAAACAAGTCCCATTGTAAATTCCTATGTAAAAAAAATACTTTGTTATCTTATTGACATAGATGGGCTTGTCAATAGCCAGTATATGACTTGTCAATATAATCACATACACTTATTAACGGAATGTGTTTTAATTAATATAGATGAGCTTATCAATATCCACTTTATAACTTACTAATATAATGACACACATTTGCCAATAGGAGCTGGTTTGGTTAACATAGATGAGCTTGTAAATAGTCACTCTATAAATTTTGTAAGATAGGCTCAAAGATCTTGACCATAGTTTTTTGGAAAAAGAGAAGGGGTTGTCTTTAGCCCAAATGGCATGACAGTCCATTGGTATTGGGAGTTAGGGATGCATAGAGCTGGGAATCAGGGTTGGCCCGACCCTTGACGGGCCAGGGCCTAAAAGGGCCAGCCCTACAGGGCTCGATGTAAGAAAAATTACTGTTTTTCAAAGCCCGGCCTGCTGGGCCAAAAGCCATTTTTATAAAATTTAACTACATATGTACACGCTTCATACAATAAAAACAAATACAGTTACTAATTCATAATTAAAAGTAAACAAATAGTGTCCACAAATAACTCATAGTCTCACACAAAGCATAAGAAGCTAAAACTCTAAGTAACATGAGTATGACGACTATTCATTTCTTCTTCTTCGCCACTATCATCAATTTTAAGCAAATTTGATTATGCTTCACTTTGAGTAGTAGGATCTGCTTAAGGGGTAAAAATATCAAGAATTTATTCTCCTGTATCATGAATACATCCATAATCTTTATATGTAACAAATAATAAACCAAAATGATAAATAACTCTATAAGAGATACAAAATACAAATAAATTAGTAAATTACCATCTTATGTGAAACTTTGGAGTAAATAAGAAATATTTAATATATTTTTCTTATAAGATAAGAAATATCTTTTATAGATTTTTAATTTTTAGGATTCTTAATAGAAGATATTCTTAAGAAACTTAATTCTAAAAAAGATAATAACAACTAAATATTTGTAACATTATTAACAAAATATAAAAAATCAATAATAATAATATTATATAATAATTTTAAAAAATAATAAATATATACGGGCCTAAAAGGGCTGGCCTGTGGCCTTATAGGGCCAGCCCTTTTAGGCCCTTGGTTCTACAGGACTGGTCCTTTTAGACCCGCTTTCATTTTTAAGGCAAAAATCTCAAACTCGGTCCTTGTAAATTAAAGGCCTAAAAGGGTTGGCCCGACGGGCTTGACCCGTTTTCCCGGATCTAGGGATGCAAAACAACATATATGAGCTTGTCAATTGCCACTTTTGACTTTTCAATATAATCACATACACTTGTTAATAAAGTAAGTTCACATTTGCAGTCTATATCACTAAAGTCTCTAAAGACTTTTCTTATAGAGGAATTTACAATGAGATTTTTTTGATATTTTTTTTAGTTCTTGGGAACTTAATAAGATTTTTCCTATTAAATATTAAATGATAATAATATTTTCATTGAACAAATCTCAACCATTAAAAGCTTATCCAATAATGAAGAAATTAAATGGAGAGGAAGTGGAAAGAGGGAATAATGGAGATACTCTTTTCCCTTCTAAATTGGGAAATGAGTGTCTCCACTAACCCTTCTCTCCACCTAATTTCTCTATCATTGGATTAGCTTTTAATAGTGGCATAGTGGAGAAATTAAATGGAGATGAAGTGGAGAAAGGGGTTAATGGAAACATTATTTTCCCTGTCCAAATTATCCCTACGTTACTTTTAGTCCTTTAAGTTTCTATGAGATATACTTTTGATTCTTTAATTTTATAAAGTGTACTTTCGGTTCTATAATTCTAATGCCATTAATGATGCTAACAAAAAAGACTGACGCAACAAACTCAAATGATGACCGTGTAAACTTAAGTGATGACTATATAATTAAATGATATTAACTTTTAAATTTAAAATATGTGAAAATTAAAATATATCTAAAAACCTAATGAAGTAGTCAATATCGAAACCTTGATTGTATGTAAAAAATGTTTGTTTAATAATCTAAATAATAAAACCTCGATTTTATTTGCAGTGATATATCAGTTTATTTTAGTTTAATAATCTAAATATATTATATTAAAACATAATATACTTTGTTAATTGCACAATCATCACTTGAGTTTGTTATATTAATATTTTCTTTTAGCAACATTAACGATTTTAGAAATATAGGATCAAATGTATATTTAATAAAATTAAGGGACTAAAAGTGTAATACATGTAAAGCTCAAAAGGCTAAAAGTATATTTTAGCTAAAATAAATAGATATGGTGATTTTTCCAAAAAGAAAAAACAAAAAAACAAAAGAGGGATTTGGTGATTTTTGATTCTAGATTCATTGAGTAGATTGAGGAGAGCCATGTCTTATCTGGTGGCCCCTCAACAATGTGGGTTTATTGAGGGAAGGTAAAGCAGTGATAATATTATTATTGCTAAAGAGGCTGTACATACTATGAGAATGAGGGGGCGACAGAAGGGTTATGTGGTGGTTAAAGTTGATATGGAGAAAGCCTTTAACCGATTGAATTGGGGTTTCTTGAGAACAACCATTGTCAACCTAGGGATACATGATGGGATTTTAGATCTTATAATGGTATGTACTTCTCTTGTCTCTATGAGGGTCCTTTGGAATGGGGTGGCATCATCTCAGTTTTCTCCTACCCGTGGCTTTCGACAAGGTGACCCTCTAAGCCTATATTTATTTATGCTTTGCATGGAAAGATTAGGACATATGATTAATAAGGCCATTCAAGATGGAGAATGGAAAGGATTGAAATTTAGTAGGAACTCACTCTCCATCTCCCATCTCTTTTTTGCGGATGATCTCCTGCTTTTCGGTGAGGCCTATACTATACAGGTTAAGGTAATGAAGGAGGTCATGAAAGCGTTTTGTGAAGTTTCAGGACATCGAGTTAACTTGGCTAAATCTAAAGTTTTCTTTTCTCGGAGTGTGAATTTTAATAGAGCTCTAGAATTAAGCAATGAGTTAGAGATCAACATTATGAGAAATTTAGGGAAATATCTTGGTGTGCCCATCTATCATGAGTGAGTTTCAAAGCTTACCTATTTTCCCCTCATACACATGGCACGTAAGAAGATGGCTAGATGGAAGAGCACGTTTCTTTCTATGGCAAGGCATACAATACTTATTAAAGTGATCTTATCTACTCTGCCAGCATATCAGATGCAGACAACATTGTTACCTAAAGGGGTTTTACAAGAGCTTGAGAAGATAAGTAGGAATTTTTTATGAAATCAGACACAAGATGTTAAGATGTTTCATGGGAACAAATCAAACAAGGGAAGGATAATGGAGGTCTTGGAATTAGAGACATGTATAGCCAGAATGTTGCGTATATCATGAAATTGTGCTAGGGCCTTCTAACTCACCTGAATTCCCTCTGGGTTAAATGTTTAAAAGGGAAGTATGGCTGTGGAGATGGGCCATATCCTATGGTATACCATACACAGAACTCCTCTATAGTCTGGTATAGTATTACTAAGGTATGGGATAACTTCTATATAGGAGTAGGTAGGAGCTTGAAGGATGGCAGAACTACTAATGCCTGGTGGGATTTGTGGACACCTTTTGACATACCTCTTATCCATCTGGTGGATCAGAATTTGCATTGTTTGAATCCTTGTGCTAAGGTCATAGACTTTGTGACAACTGATAATAGGTGGGATGTGCAAAAATAGAGGATGTTTCTATCGCAATGGGTGATAAACATTCTTACCAGAGTAGAGCCTCTATGTAGGAATAGGGATGATACATTTTGCTGGAGAAATACTTTAGATGGTAATTTTAGTATTAGTGCTGCTTATAAATTGATTCACAGGCAGAGAGAATAGAGTATTGAGTTTCCATGGAAGAAGGTGTGGTCACTGCAAGTGTTGGAAAAAGTGAAATTTTTCTTATTGCAGGCAATTCATGAGCGGCTTCCTACGAACTACCTCAAGGCTCAGAGAGGGTTAGTGCAGTGTGAGCAATGTCCTTTCCAGTGTCAAAAGATTGAGAATATACTTCATATTCTTCGAGACTATGAGCTATCACGAAATGTATGGTTATATTTTGTTCGTCCTAATTCTCATTTTAGTTTCTTCCAATCTGATTTGCAGGTTTGGCTCATGGCCAATTTATCCCGAAATATGGGCTTTGCTCGTTTTCAAGAATGGCCTTAGGCAAGAATTTTTAGTTTAATTTGTTGGCTACTATGGAAAAAAAGATGTATGGGAATCATGGAAAGAAATTGTATGCAAGCTAGAGATATTGTACGTCAAAGTTTATTTTACTTCACTGATAGTAATGTGTGTGGGACCTTGAAGTATCAATTTTTTCAAACCGGTGTGGAGAATGTACTTTGATGGAAATCACCGCCGGAAGGGCATGTTCGATTAGATATATGGACTGTTCTGTTTCTTCTCAGGGTTTGGCCACGTATGGAGGTCTTGTTCATGATGCTAAGGGACAATGGATTTTTGGATTTCAACGTCATTTGGGGATTGGCTCTTCAACAGGTGTTGAACTGATGAGCATATTGACCGGGCTACAATTATGCAAGCAATTTCAATTCCAGAAGGTGTATGCTTACACGGATTCATTAGAAGCCTATCACTTGGTAATGTGGGGAGGGGACTTCACCATCCTATGGCCACAAAAATTGGGAAAATTCAGGATCTGCTATTTTCAAGTCCAAAAATTGTACTACATTTTGTTCCCAGAGAGACTATTAGGTGTGCTGATTATTTAGCCAGAGACGCACATCAACTATTAGGGGGTTTGGTGGTCTTGCCAATGATGCATCCGGGGTGTCGGCAACAGATGTTAGAGGATACCATCCTTAGGCAGGAGATATAGTGCTCTAGGATAGTATTATCACAAGTTTTTACTTGGCCATTTGTAAAAAAAAGACTAATGTTTTTCTCCATGCGCCGCACATGTATTGAAAATGGTAAAATGGAATATAAAGATAGATTTCATTAGGTATTTGATCAAAAATTATTGTAGGAATTAACATGCATCTACGAATGATAAATGAAGCGGTAAGGGATGCATTTTCATTTGATATTTTGGGATATGCATCTATAGCATGGATAGTATTATTATTTATGTTGTTGATTTGATTTGATTTTATTTTTGTTTTTTTAATTATGAAAAAAAAGATTCAATCCATAAACGTTATTCACTTACCGGATACCATATCTGTTCCGCCTTGCTCCTTTCCTTCAAATTTCCCAGAGGCCTAGTCTTTATTATTTTGGGCCTTGCCCTCTGTTGTACCAAAAAAAAAAAAAAAGATCTAGGGTTTTTGTGCGTCTCGATATAAAAGAGATAGTCCTGATCGTCTTGTATGGTTAACTCTTCCATTCCAGTGAGGAATCCATTTTACTGAAGTTTCAAGCCACGGTTTCTAAGAAATTTAACGAAAGGTACAAACTTTTCTGCTCGAATTTATGCTTCCGATGTCGTTTCATGTTATTGATTTGACTGAGAACTTCTTCTTACTATCGGTGTCATATCTGGCGTTTAGTTGGCATGAATTGGCTTTGTCGATTGTTTTTGTGATGGTTTTGGTAATATTTTGGGCTGCCTGTGTGTTTCGACCGAAGATGGGGTGTGTTGACTCTCTCGTCTTTATTTTGGGATTTTGGAACCGGTCGATATCTAGAAGTGAGATATATATGGGATTTTGGATTTTTGTTTGGTTTCATCAGATTATAAACTTGACAATTTAGTACCGGCTAACACTTATAATATGGTGTATTAGTGAAATGCTGAGCTTGGGAGTTCCTTAGTCCATTGAAGCTAATGAACTTGTTTTGTTTTTCTTTGAGAATGCAGTTAGTGATGTTTCTTGCAGAAACTTATCTGGGGCCTTAACTGAAGCGTTTTATAAACATTCTTTATTTTCTTGTGTGTTGATGAGTCTGGACCAAATACTTCATCTTCTGCTGCATAATAGATTTTAAAATGTGGACCGATGTTTGCAAGTGTTGCTAATTGTTTGTTGATGATATGGTGCTTGAGACTGAAGCTATTAAGTTTCTTGGGAAACTAATGCACTGAGGGTTACATTCTTGTTCCTGTATTGATGAGTTGTTTTAGTTGTTCTAGATGGTTATGTCCGGATAGGCTGATACTCACATTCACCCTAGAGTGTTTTTGTTCTTTTGAAGTTTTTGAGACCTATATTAACAATGTTACACTAATTGCCCACATTTTGAGCTTTACAGTACCGTAACTTCTCATCCATTATTTACCTTGTACTATGTTACGAGTATTCTGCGGGCTTTTGGTAATTTTTGCTTCATTGGATTTAGCTATTGGGAATTTGTGGAAGGAAGTGCTCACCTAGTCCCTAAAGATGTAGTCTCTGTTGTCAATTTTTTTATTGAAAGGTAGTTTTAGTAGAAATTGAAACTAAAGAGGTGTTAGTGTAGGCTTCCTGAATTTTTGGGGAGGCTAATGTAATGTACTCCCATGTATACAATATACATGTGATTGTATCAATTCATAATTTTTGTGACATTGTATTAAACCAACGGAAATTTATTGGAAGTTCACCTATTTTCAGGAGAACAAAAAGGTGAAGTCAGGGCCCAAACTGCAGCAGCACTATGGTTCTCAAGTAAGTTGTACTTTCCTTTCCTTTTTTTTGTCATCTCGTGTATGCGGTCACGCTCTGCATTCAAGAGCTTTTTCTGAACATAATCTCTAGGCATACGTTTAGTTGATATTCTTCTTGTGTTGTTGAGCCATCTTTTGAAACTTTTATGGGAAAAAAATAGATTCCAGTTGAATTCATCAAGCCAAACAGTTAACAATAAGTTTCTGAAACTTCGTGTAATGCCTTGGGATTATTACCTTTTGCTGCCTTCAAAGTATTGCTTTCTGCGTACTCTGGCCCCCAAAGTCTGTTTCATATGATTATTCTGCATTATAGAAGCTTAAATTGGTCACCTCATGGATTGATATTGTGGAAAATTAATCCAACTTAGTTACAAAATAGTATTTCTGTATTGCTGGCACTTGAGGCGTCCGTAGACTAATTGGGAATTCCGTACAAGCTTGGCACTTTTCTGATCATAACAAGCAATCATTTTTTTTAAATAATTGCCTCTTGACAAATTTGGTAACTGGTATTCGAAATTGGCATATCAGGACGGAGCTCTGTCGTTTTAGTGGGGGCAAGATCTACCCTGGGAAGGGCATCAGATTTGTTCGTGGTGATTCTCAGGTGACTCTAATTGGGTCAATCTTCCATTTCCAGGGATAATATTGTGATCTATTAGGCACTAAATGGTTTATTTTCATATTTTTATCAGGTCTTTTTGTTTGCCAACTCAAAATGCAAGAGGTACTTTCACAACAGATTGAAGCCTTCAAAGCTCACCTGGACTGCCATGTACCGGAAGCAACACAAGAAGGTATTGGTGTTATCAAAATTGCCATTAGTTTTATTCAACCTTAGCCGATACTATCCATTACAAGGCCTGAATTGGGTTAAGTTTGTATGTAAATTAGCTTTGGTTTCAACATAGGTGATTCCTTGCTTGTGCTAATTGTTTGCTGCAATGAGAAGTCAAAATTAAGCACATATTAACAGGATGCGTGTATCTACTGTACAGTGAAACTGTTTGAAATGCCTGTGATCTCATTGTTCATATGCATGATTCTTGTTTGTGCATCTGGTTTGTGCAGGACATTGCCCAAGAAGCTGTGAAGAAGAGGCGTCGCACCACCAAAAAGCCTTACTCTAGGTCTATTGTCGGTGCTACTTTGGAAGTTATTCAAAAGAAAAGAACTGAGAAACCAGAGGTTCGAGATGCTGCCAGAGAAGCCGCTCTCCGGTGCGTATCCCCATCTCTCTCTTCACAGAGAATCTTTTGTTGTCGTATCATGTTTTGGGTGGCATAATACACACACACACATCATCTGATTATCTGAATGAATGTTGCAGTGAGATTAAGGAGAGGATCAAGAAAACAAAGGATGAGAAGAAGGCAAAGAAAGCAGAAGTGATGGCCAAGACACAAAAAGCACAAGGAAAAGGAAATGTACCAAAGGGTGCTGCCCCCAAAGGTCCTAAACTTGGCGGAGGCGGAGGGAAGCGCTGAACTACGTGTATTTTTTACTCTTTTTTGGCTGCCAATTAGATAGAGAGAGTTTGAGACATTTACTCGGATATGTTATGTTTTCGCTTGATTACTATAATACGCAATAGGAAGGTACTTTGTCAAACCATTACATCGATGGATATTTGGTATTCCGTTGTATACATTCTCCAACCTTTTTACATTGGACTTGAGAAATAAACATGGCGCATGTTAACGACTGTTCCTATATCTTAATCAAATTTTGCCAAATTTCATATTAAAACATAATATTACAGCATTTTCAAAAATGTAGGTAGAACGTTCTTGTCGTGTCTTGTTGAACTATTGGATGATCACTTTAGATACAAGATTCGTTTTATAAGTTGCATAATTTGCTAACGTTTTGAAATTGGAATCCTGGCTGTGTTTGGTTGAATTACCACCAGATACTTTCATGATCTCGTCAATCTTGGTCAACCTTCAATCGAGTGGAATTGATATAGGCGGAGTTGTCAATAAACATGAGTAAAGTTAATTGGTGGTCTAATTTTAAAGAGTTTGGATAGTTGAACTGTTGTTCTGTCCCAAAATATACACGAGGTTGTTAACTAATTCATGCAAATGTTGGTTAAATCATTTAATATGTTCTTGGTTGATAAAATTTACCTATTTAACCTTTACTTAAAAATGAGATTTTCAAAAACTCCTCATCTTATTTATAAGGTTAGTGTAACATATTTCACATAGATAAAGAAAAACCTTAAATATTGTTAACTTTATGTTAAAATTCATGAAAACTGAGGACCTTATGAGAACTTTACCTCTATATAATGTTATATTATACCTCATGAGAACAAAGGATGAAATTGTATATTCATGTGAAATTGTATATTTGTACAAATTGATCAATCTGCATTATCTAGACCTTTCTCACACCGATATCAGCAAGTTACCTCATTCAATTTGTAAACTGATTAGTTTACAAACATTGAAATTACAAGGGTGTCAGTGTTTGGTTGAATTGCTTCCAGATTTTCACAGTCTCATCAATCTCCGCCATCTTGATTTGATTTGGACTTCTACAAGGGAAATGCCAATGAACCTGGGAAGGTTAAAACATCTTCAAATATTGACTGACTTCTATGTGGGAAGGCATAGCGGGTCTAATACTTCAGGGTTAGGGAAAATAAATAATCTTCAAGGCTATTTTGAAATTTCACAGTTGGAAAATATCAACAAGCTAATGGATGCAAGGAAAGCTAATGTAAGAGAACAGAAAGTATTTAAGTAAACTAAAATTGCAATGGGGTGGCTTCTAAAAGATCCAAAAGTACTTATACATATAAGTCGAGACAACACTCTTCTCATATAATTATCTCGTATATCGTAAATCACGATGAAAAACACTTTTAAATGTTTCAATCGCTATTCCAAACATCCATGTCCATTTTGGAGGCTCTCCAACCTCATATCAACTGAAAAAAGGCATCGTTTTCAGTTTATTGCATTGGGATTTTTAAACTAATACAAAACTCATTTGGAAAAAAGATAGGATTGGTCATGGCCATTTCCCCTATCTTTTTCAAAATGGCATTGTAATCCCTTAAACATTCATAAGTGAGGTAGATATTTGTGCCTCATATTCATAAGTGATCAATTTGCTATTCTTTCATGCCAAATGTATGAATGATCAAGGCTAAGTATCATTTATACTTAAAATGTCTTAATTATGTATCCTATATTAAAAAAGTCACTATTTATTTAATGACTTAAAGAGGAAAGTAATTAGCCTCCATTGACAAAAGTCGCATGCTAAGGAGAAATGTTTGTGGCTATCTATTTCATATGCGATGATAACGCTCACCAATATATTATTTCTTCTTCTTAAATATAAAATCTTAATCAATTTTATTTCCAATATTTAATATTTTTTCTCAAACTAAGTTACTTATAACTTATAAGTTAATATATAATCTAATTTTATACTTAGTTTTTTTTAGAAAGATCAAATCACATTTATTATAGTTAACTAATTTATTTGGTTTTCACCTATCCAAATTAGTTAAGTAAAATAATTAAATTATAAGATGAAAATGGTTAAAAATTATACATTTTAAAGACCGATATTTTTGTAGCAAAAAAGAGACCACCATTTTGACTCACTCTCAAGTAGGAACATTGTAACAAAAAGAAAGAAAGAAATGACTGAAGCATCATTAGACTAATACACTCATAGCCACAGAAATTTCTATTTTTTCCACCCCGGACTTCAAAGCATGCTTAATTTAACAATCATGTTTGACAAACAAAAGTCAACCCAACCCTGGTTTTGTTTGAAGTGACCAAGTTTGAAAAAGACTGTGAACAAGCAATTAAACACTCCAATTATTTTTCTATTTTCCATCAATGTTCTTTAGTAGTGACGATCATTCCGTTGATGGAGAAAAGTCTTGAACCACAAAGCTGATCTTTTATGGTATCTTTTAAGTCCGTTCTTGAAATCTATAAAAATTAGGCCAAACCGAACAGTGTATCCATCAATCCACTCAAAATTATCTAACAATGACCACGTAAAGTAGCCCTCCACCTTCACGCCATTCCTACAAAATCAAAAAGAAAAAAAAAATCTTCAGAAATTGTGTGTGTCGAATCTTTAGAAATAGTTGCAAGCACCAACATAGAGTTGGACTAGTGGTGTAAGGCCCCATTAGATTCCTTTTGATCTCGAGTTCAAGTCTCAGAGGAGACACCCCTGTTAGGAGAGACAGCCATGAACCTTAAAACTAGAGTAGTCAGTTGCTCAGATACCTAATAATAAGATCTAGAAAAGACACTAGATACATCTTGATAGTATCAAAAAAAAAAAAAATAGTTGCAAGCTTCACAACTAAAATGTTCATTTCAGCCAAAAAATTTACCTCATGGCCCTCTGGACATACACAAGGTGCTGGCTGATATAATCTACCCTAATCTTATCATCAAGTGACTTTCTACCATCATTGACTTCATCAACTCCTGCAAACGTTTGAAGAAATGTCGACTGTGAAGAAGAAAGAGAGCAATATGATACTGACAAGTGACAACTTAAAGATTCTACATAGTTCAGTTTCTTACCATTTTCTGTTATGTAAATGACTGGATTGTTAAATTTGTCCTTAATGTACTGTAATAGGTATTGAATTCCTGGTGGATAGATGTAGAGCCATTGGGAAGCAGCCTGCAATGTTATTATTCACTTTTCAAATCCCTTTTGAACCAACATGTTATGGAGGCATAGTAAGAAGCAGAGTTTTCATTTGCATCGGTAATTAAACAGATTTAATCCCTTAATCTTAGCAAGTGAAAACCAACCCAAATATTGGCCGGTTTAAAACTAAGGGTAGGGCAAACAAAACTAATATCTTGATAATGATTATCACTTAGTGTTTCTTTAAAAAGTGTTTTCAAATCTTTATCCCTGAAATGGTCTCTTTTAAGGAGAAATTCTAATGCTCATTTCCCTCTAAAATCAGTGAGAAGGAAGTACCTTTGGACCAATGAGATGTCCATTTCTTTCAGCTGGTGGAACAAAAGAAATGAAAAGTAAGCAAGTGTACCAGACAAACTTGGGAAAAAAGTGAAGAATGAGAGTACATGTAAGCTCTTATATTTGTGTAGCTTACTGGTAGGATTTAGGCAGGCATCTGTCAGTAAAGTTTGATTTTCTCTTTGGCAAGGAGTCGAGGCTACATAATATGTTGTGTAATAGTTCAACCCTATAAAATCAAAGGACCCTTTAACCAACAAGGATTGCCTGTTTGAAAATGTTGGCAATCGTTCGCCCACATTATTAACCATCACTGCAGGGTATTTTCCAGAGTTCAGAGGTTCCATGAACCTAATAAGGCATGAAAGGATCAAAGTAAGAGCCTCACTATGATAAAGCATCATCAATATCAGCATGAATTGAAAATATAAAAGTGTAGGAGATTTAGAGATTGATTATGAGTCACTAAACTGATTATTCATTGATATGAGTATTGAGTATACACACATATTAATTAAGGTAGTTGAGATTTTAATGGAAATAAAATCTGATCTAATAATGGAAATAAAATCTAATCTAATATATTTACAACTAACCACATAATTAGAACTAATAATTCAGAAAATCTCTCCAACTCATAATATATTAATTATTAATTCCTACAAAAAGGGAGAACTAATTGTTTTGTCCCCACAATTTTCACTCGATTACAACTCAATGTTTAAAATTTAATTTATAAAGTCCTTCAAGTTTCAGCCACTTAATGCATTAAGGTACCCGCACTAATATCTAATTCTTCATGGATTGAGTTTTAATTGAGTCACAGAGTGTAAGTCAAAGATTTTAGAGAATAAATGATTAATTTTCCCAATATAAAAATATGAACAGGTTCATATCTTGAAATTTAGGGGGTGATGGGTTAATGTGGTATGTTATAACAATAAACTATATTATGTGTGAAGTCTGAACTGTTAAGAAGGTTAACGGTCAAGAATTATATTAACTCAGAAGTTCAAACTGAGGAAGCATTTTCATATAGGAGACACACTCACCAGTCAAACATGAAAGCTATGGCCCGAGATGCTGCATCTTTGTCGGCATCCGATTGGGATATCGGAATAGACCAGAGTGAATTTAGAGCTATCCCAATTTGACCCTTTTGAGAAATCTATTGCATACAATGATCATTTCCAGTCATATTTTGTGAAAAAAAAAGAAAAAAAGATACAAATTAAGTTCTTTTGGGTTTATATAATATAGAAAAATGGTTTTGCAGAAACCTGGTACTTGTCTCTGTAGATTTTGACAGCTTCAGCATGAGCAAGGATCTGGAAGTGTGAAACAAGGTAGGGCTCAGTGCTAGAGTCACCGGCACTGCAATTTAGGCCCAGAAACTTGGAGCACCTTCCAGGTGGGAATGCACCAATGGAATAACTCATGTAGCTATATTGAAATGGCTCATTTAAAGTGATCCAATTCTTTACCCTGTCACCAAATTCCCTAAAGCAAAGTTCTGCATAATCTGCAAAATCCTTCCTGTTTGCAAAATCCACAGGGCAATTTTTTCAAACACTTGGGATGCAATATGCAGAAGGAAGGATCCAAATGTTAATTTTGTTTTAGCTTGCTTTATACTCACACAATTTTAGGACTCAGAAAACCACCATATTCATCTTCAAGAGCTTGAGGAAGATCCCAGTGAAACAAAGTGACAAAGGGTTGCAATCCTGTAAGGCACAAAGAACTCAAATGTGATTTGATTTATTTGATTCACAATATCATGAATAATGAAAGTTATTCTTCAGCTAACCATTAGATAGGAGTTCATTGATGAGATCGTTGTAATATCTGATGCCTTCTGGGTTGATTCCACCTTTTAGATTCCCATCTAAAACAAAAATTGGAAGTATGAGTTGAACCGAATCATTTGAAACAAATAATCGGAGGATGATGTTAAGTGTTTCTCACAGGGTAGGATTCTGGGCCAAGAGATGGAAAATCTGTAGGCGTTAAACCCAATATCCTTCATTATGGCTACATCTTCCTAAAAAAGAAGTTTTGGATGTGTAAGCATTATAAGAAATCTTTATGGAAATTAAAGTTCAGAATCACAAGTGAGAATGATTTATCCGAGACTTGTAAAGCAAATTAAGAGAATGTGAGTACCTTGTAGTGATGGTATTGATCAGTAGCTACATCTCCATTACTGCCATCAGCTATCCTTTCTGAAACGATTTAGGCATAATCAAATTCAGATGAAGGGAGAAGAAGAAACTTAGGTGCACAGATGAAGGGAGTTTACATAAATAGTGGTTATAATGCATATGATAACCGTCCGACACACATTTTTTTACCAATAACTAACTTAACTAATCTTCTTAATATCCGTAAATTAACTATTCAACTGATGAATGGAAAAAAAAATGCAGGTAGGTAGGATACCTGGGAATTTATGAGTGAAAGTGTCCCAAACGCTGGGGCCTTTCCCTCCTTCATATGCGGCACCTTCATACTTCATATGCATATCAACCCCAATCACATAATATATATATGTGTGTGTGTGAGAGAGAGAACAAGAAGTTATTGTGTGTGTGAAGTGAAAGATGTGAAAACTAACCTGGTAAGCAGAAGAGGAAGTGCCGAAGATGAAATCTGGAGGAAAACAATGCATTAATGGAGATTGGCAGCAGACGAGCAGAGCAAGAAGAAGAAGATGATGATGATGACAGTACTTTGGCCTCATTATTCTTTGCATTTAATTTGATATATTAATTAATGTCACCACCTAGCTAATTGATACTTGTCCTCTCAAACAATTATATCATCCTTCCTGCATTTATATAAGCCTAGAGCTAGCGAGAACAGAGCAGCACAAACCCTTCTTTCTTCAACTTTGCAGTCTACAGTCTACACCTTACAATATTGCCGCCTCTCTTTTTAGTCTCTTTGTTTTTGGGCTTTACTTGCATGTCAGTGTTCAAGCTGGGGACCAAATATATTTGGATCATTCTTAATTACCTTAGTGTGGGAAAACGTTAAACAAAAACTTTCCTGTTATCTTCTTTATTTAATATGGTTGCTTTTAACATCTTATCTAATTCGTTGATTCATTAATTATAGTGGGATTAGTTTCATTGTTGATTTTTTTACCACTTAATCAAATTTTGGTTTTGGTCTTTATTAAGAATTTGTACGGACTAGACTAAACTAGACTAAGTTTGATATCAACCAAAAGTCTGGTCTAGAGAGGACTTCGGGTTGTACAAGGCAACTCGTGGTCCAATCTGATCTAGCACCAACTTAAGGTCGGATTGGATCAGACGGAGTCTGATGGACTGTTTGGATTGGTCCAAGCAATCCAAAACCTAAATTTGATTTTTTTTTTTGGTTGTTTCTCCTCTTTTGAAAACAAACTTTGAAACTATTGAACACAATTAAGACCATAAACAATACATGTAATAATATAAAACTCATAATATAAAATTAAAACATCATAAATCTATAATAGTCCCCAACAACATTTAACAACAATAATAAAAAAAATATGCTGGGAAAAAAGGTTTAAACATGATAAACATAATTAAGATAATAAAAATACCTTCAATCATATTAAAAAACATCATAAAACAATAAAACTTAATTGTAAATATTTAAAAAAACTAAAACAACATTAAATAAAAAATAGCAAGTTTCATCTACATTACAAAATATCTTTTAAAAAATTGAATTGGATTTTTCACTGTACAAGCCCAAGTGGTCTGATCACTTGGTCTAGAACCCAGCCCAGCCCGACCAATTAGTCTAATCCAGTCTACTCCAATTTCATTATGTTACTTATTTAGACTGGTCTGAACGGACCAGATCGGGTTAGACCAAACTGGACTAGATCACAGAGTTTTTGCACAGCCATAGTCCTTACACTTAACAACTTTTGTTAGCACCGATAAATATGAAATTATAAAAACTAACATTTTGAAAGGAAGAAATTATAATTAAAGACAAAAAAAATTACAATGTGTAAATATAGGGACCAAAACTAAAATGGAATCAAATTGTAAGGATGATGATGATATTTAGTATTTACCCATTATATTAAATTCATATAGGAAGTTACACTACGTGTTAAATTCATGTAGACTAAACTGCTCACGTTAAATGTTGTAATCAAAAGTTAATGTTGTAGGATATGAATCATAGTGCCCTCGTCACTGATTAATTATTTAGGTGATGAAAACATAGAAGTAGCCTGCTACTTGGGCTGTTGCTGTGTTATTATTATTGCATGCTTTTGTAACTTGAGGTACTTTGATCATTGAAAATCTCTGTCCAAAAAATAATAATTATTGAAAATCGGAACTTGACAACAATATGAAACAAATTAGAGGACCGGCTAGCTATTTCTTTAATAGCATGAAGACGGCCATCATCAACTTGATAAACTCAGCCATAATGCTGATGAGTGATCTAGACCAAATATATAGTTTTGTTTTTTTGGCCCCGAAAAATATATCATAGTATATTGGTATCATAGGTTATATATTCAATAAAAAACTTTCAACTATTGCATAGATATCAAATGAAGTAACTAACAAAGGTCGGTTTAGATGATAAAGAGGTTGATTCATAACTTTAAGGTCATAGTTTCAAATTTCACTATTGTGAGAGTTATGTTGATGAACAATTTATAAGTACCTTTGTAAATATTTTTTAAACTCGGAGACATGCTTTCACCCTATGAGCCCCCAAAATCCAGCTCACCTAAACTTTTAAACTTTTGGTATGAAAAAAAAAAAGATATCAAATGAAGTATAGTTTAGACAAATCAAAAAGTTTTAAGCTAGAATCATGTATTTTGTGCACAGCCCTTAAAATGATCTAACACGGTTACTTTTATAATGGGATCCACACTATTGTTATGAATAAAAAAGTAATAGTGTTAAGTTAAATAAAAAGATACGGCCGTTAGATTATTTTGACGGTTATGCAATTTTTACTATCATTTGCAAATTTTACAAATAGTTTTGTACCTCTAAAAAAACATATGGCATTTTTGCTCTTACTTTGAGTAATCGGAGAGTACTTATTTTGAACTATATGTCAAAGTTAATAAAGATGTGATTTTAACATTCATACATTGTGTGCGTAATTAAAATATTTACTAAGGATGGGTGCGCCTGCATATGCACAAAACAGCCTAAAATAAATTGTACTTAGATTAGTGCATGTTTGGGAAATTATAGTTTCAAAAGCTATTTTTCTTAAGTCAAGATAAAACTCATCTCACATATTTACCTCGTAAATCATAAAAACACTTCTAAAAAGTTAAAACAAACTAAAACTAAGTGGTAGAGATTCAATGCCTCTTACAAAATTTTGTATAGAAAAAAGTATACGTGTTTTATTTATTTTTCTGTTTTGATCCTATTACAACATGAATATGGATTATTTTTAAAGAAGCTTTACAAAATTTAAATTTTAGAAGTCCTAAATTATGAAAGTACCTGGAAATTTATGAGTGAAAATGTCCCAAATGCTAGGGCCTTTCCCTTCTTCATTTGCTGCACCTTCATACTTGATATCAACCCCCAATTACATCACACACACATATTGTGAAAGATAAACAAGATTGATTATATATATGCAAGAAGAAAATTAAAGTCTTATAATGATAAAAAAAAAAAAGAAAAAAAAAACACCTGATAAGGATAAGCGGATGTGCCGAAAAAGAAACTTGATAGAAAACTAGTTGGATTAACAGAGGCTTCTGTGTCAAGAAGAACAAAAAGAAGAAGACAATATTTTGGCCACATTTTTTTGCTTAATTTCAATATTAATCTCACACTTCTTCTCCAAAACAATTGAAGACCGTTTATTTAAAAATCATAGAGCCAAGAATCCGAAAATACTTCTATCATTTTTTATTTTTTTGGTGTAATCTCTCCAACTTTGTAAGGTAATTAAACTAGGACCGGTCACTAAACCGGTCGAGGTACTGAGTTAAGGGTCAGTGGGTCAGATCAGAGTCAACCTAGAGCCAAACCGGTGAGAAGTAAAAAATTTAAAAAATAATGTAATTTCTCATCACACCATCCAAATTATGAATACTATAAATTCAAATTCCAAATACTAACAAAATACTGAAAATATCAAAATAATCATATAGTTATCAAATGTTCTTTACAATTTCCTTGATAAATTGGCATCACTATATCATATATTTACCACCTAATGACACCTGCTGGCTGCTGTAATCTGTAATTTCAAAATACTCATCATAATAAAATATCAAAACATATTTATGATAACAAAATATTCCCACCTTGAATCACTAAACTAGTAAACTAATAATTATCATCATTAAAATAAGCATCAACTACATCATTCAACTCTTTAGGTACTGGGATATTAGGAGGTGGAGTTGTAGAAGGAAAAGTAAAGGCACTAGAACCAACAAAGTCATCATTTAAAGATGAAGCCTCAACAATATCATCATCTCCTATATATCAAATGAATAAAATTAGTAAGGGCTAAAAACATGGTTATATTCTTTTGTGTAAGAAATAAGAATATAATCTTAGATAATAGAAGAGATAGTTAAAATTTAGAAACCTTCATAATCCTTCGCCGTTTGTTCAAATTGAAGATTTGTCGCTTCTACGTTATCAAATTTAGGAGTTTGATCTTCTTCAAGCACCCAAAAGTCTAGTCTATTAATTGATTCATAATCAATGAGATCATAATTATCTTTCTTCTTCTTCAATTGATTCCTATAATGCCAACATGATAGAAGATCAATATTAATGAAATGTATGTTTAATAAAACTATATAACAACCATTCAAAAGTCATGACTTTTAAGATTACCTAAACTTTAACTTCAAATTGAAGTTTGTGAAAACCAAATTATTAAGCCTTTGATGCTCCAATTTGTTTCTTCTTTTAGTATGGATACGCTCAAATAAGCTTTAATTTCTTTCACAGCTAGAAGAAGAAGAAGTTTGACTAAGAACACTTATAACAATTTGTTGCAATTCTGGTACTGAACCCCTAGAGTACAACCACCACTCATCTTCAAAATGAAATAAAATACATTTATTATGTATTAATAAACAATAATCATAATATGCACTTTCTAATATAAGACTTAATATACTTATGAGGGACTAGTTTTTGGATTATTTTTTCACATGAAACTTTATCAAACGATTCTTCATTTTCACAGTAGGCACTGATTTGTTGCATCATTGTAACAATGATCATCATTGTCAAGTGAGTGTGCCTCAAACAAATTAACCATAGAATCCATCATCAATGCTTTCGAACAAAGTTAGGACTATACAAGAATGTAGGATTTAATAGATATGCCGCTGCATGTAGTTCATTTTTCAAATGCTTATCTCAACGACTTTGAATAATATCCGTGTAAGGCTTGTATAGTTACTTCTTCCTCTTAAACATGTCATTTATTACATTTTTAGCTCTCTGCATACCTTCACAGACATAAGGCATTGAAAGTTTCTCATCCGAATCCAATCAATCCATAATCCTCAACAATCTTATCAACGGAGACATAAATCTTACAAATTTAAAGCAATCGTCCCAAAATCGATTATTTAGAATGATTGCACTAAAAGTTTTCCCAGGTTCAATGCTTGCTAATTTGTGCTATACAAAATGATGATCAACAACCAAAGCTTTTAAGTCATGTTTGTGCAAATATATGTTATGAAGGGAGATGAATGTAATGGCAAATCTTGTTGCACCAAGACGTACAGGGCTATTCCTTAACCATGATAAGAATACCATATGATTATATGCAAATACAGTGATTTTAGATGCGTTCTTTGCAAGGTCTGACACATGAGGCATGTATACAATGTCTTTTAAAAGAAGATTCAAACAGTGAACTGCACAAGGTGACCGATAAATGGTTATATATATATATTTTTAATCAATCTACCACATGCTACATAATTAGCGGCATTGTTAGTCACCATATGGACTATATTTTGAGGACCAACCCACTCAATAACTTCTATAAACAATGAGAATAAAGTGTTGACATCTTTAACTAAATCCGAAGCATCAATTGATTTCACAAACACCATGTCATGTAATGAATAAACTAAGAAATTAATCAAAGTTCTCTGTCTAACATCTGTCCAACTATCAGCTATGAGGGTGCAACCATTTTCTTTCCATTTAGCTTGATGGCTATCAATCAGTAGTTGAAGTTCTTTTTTTCAATCTCTCAACATGCTAACTCTATACTCATGAAAACTAGAGACCTTAAACCCAGGCCCAATTACAGTAGCAGCCTCAACAGCTTTCTGAAATAAGGGACAAGTTATTGTAGTAAATGGAATACAATTCATATAAGCCTAATAAGCAAAAGTCATTTTTGCATTATATTGTACTTTCTGACTTGCCCATGCACTCTTTATACTTGGTTGGGCACAAGGAGTTGTCCTATATTCAAAATAAGTGTTAACCTTCCCAGGTATAGGAGCTTTCCTCTTTGAAGCAATCAGTTCATCAACCTCTATAGCTTCAATGTCATCTTCTATTTTATCATTGTGAACATTTCTTTTTTCTTTGAACCTTCTAATAAAGATTCTTTCATTCTAGCTCTAACATCATGGGAAACCTGCTTGCAAGAACTCACTTGACCACTCATACTGGCTAAATGTTGTTTCATCCTATTAATCCCACCTCCCCTATGACTTGAACCACATAAAAGACATGTAAAAACATTTACTTTCCCCTCTTTCTTAACTGAAACATATTACCAAGTTGGGTCTGTTTTTTTTTACACTCCTTGATTATGATTGTGATGTACGCATACTACTACTGATGGGATCAGGATGATTGGTAGAATTAATATTAGGGGTGGTTTCTTTCTTATCTCCTTCATTATGTCCTTCTTCCATTACTTCAAATATTTCAAGTATCTAAGCTTTCAGAATATCTAAGTTGAACATGATTAACATAGTACCTAACAGAAAATTTCAACTTTTAGAATATTGTTGATTACTTGATAAAATGAAGCAAATCAACCTAGGAATCCTAAACAAATAGACTTATTTAGAAATTTGAAGAAATAATGCAATTAAAAGGATAGTAATGATGAGCAGATTAAATAATGCACATGTTGAGGGTGATGAGAAAATTAAATACGGACAATGGAATGGGAACAAGAAAAATTTTGGTTCAGGGCAAAGGACAGGATAAAAAAATATATGGTGGAAATAAAAAGAAGTTAGCAGTATGAGACTAATTAAGTTACCATAAAGCAAAACAAAAGCAGAGAGGTTGGCAGAAGTTGGGGACAGAAAAAAAGCTCTCTGATTTAAAAATTACAAATCCATAGCCACATACATAGTTACACACATATAGAAGAAATTAATGAATGCAAAAAAATGGAAAATGGAATAGAGTTTCTATTGCCTGCCTCACGTTTATGTTTCCCTCACAAAAAACAGAGTATTACTGCATTAGCCATAGATAACCATTTCTGAAGTAAACCAAAACAATGAAAAATTAATAAATGTAAAAATAGAAATAGAGGTCAAAGAACATAGAAATCAAACCGCAAAGCTCAAACTGTTGGAGTTATTGTATATTTGTGGGTGTGTCAAAATTGAAAAAGTCATATATTGCTTAAGAATATGGAAGCACAAAAGTTTAAATAAAAGCTTGTGATCTTGAGCTAATAAATAAGCCAAGAGGAGGAATATAGGCTTACTCGTATGACAAAGAGCCATCAGAAATGTAGTTGAAATCTGACAATTTTCCCCTCCCTTGTGTGTGAGTTAAATGTGGTACTGGACACTTTTACCGAAAACATTTCTACGAAAATGCAAGATTAATTTGTATGTTTTATTACTACCCTATAAATATTCATTAAGCATGTTAATGATTTTGTAACCGACATTTTAATGTGTTTAAGTGCCCAATGTTCTCTTGTGAACTACGGCCTATAAAATGGTATGAGACCGAAGGTCTGGGTAACCCGGCTCTTGAGCCTTCGAGCACTTCTCTCCTCCTCTGATTTTTGTTTGCTGAGTTTTATCATATTTCATTGTTCTGTTCACCCTGTTCTTGCAGGAATGATCCGTTTTATCCTGGGGAGTGTCGTTTCCTCTCAGCCGATTGTTGCGGAATAGCTCTTAAGGACAACTTCCTTGAACGTAAATCAGATTATTCATTTCTTTTGTCGCTGATTGGATCTGCAGAATACTAGGTGAAGTTGGAAGATTTGCAGGACTGTATGTGAATTTAGGTGCTAATGCCAACAATCTTAAGAGCTATTGCTTCTAATTTGTGGGAGCACTGTGATGAATTTTCTTGAGCTTATCGAAAAGGAAATGAGATAAATTGATATATACTTAATTTTGTGGCTTATGATTTTCATTGTTCATGGTGATCGTTTTCTTTATCTCGTGGCTTCATGATTTTGTTGGTTGTTATGTGGAATAATCTTATCGATTTTGATAACTTATGGCATATTTGTGCTAATCGGATTAATGGCTTCATGTTTCCTTTTCTGGTTCTCGGAAAAGTGGTCGGGTTTCTTGAGCTCACTCTCATCAAGGGAAAGGAAATTTTACAGGTATTAATGAGGATTTATTATTTTTTAAAATAAAATTAGTTGTATATGTTGCAGAAGCGGGATATATAGAGCGTAACCGATTATACTAGAAAATCACAATACTAGAAAACAAAGTTTCTAGAAGTAATTTAATAATATAATAAATCACAACTACTATATCTAATAGCAGCTAATAAATAATAAATAAGACAACAATAAGGAAAATACCAGAATTTAATTTCACTCTAAAGGATTTATAAGTGAAATACTATAAGAGAGAAGGAAATACAAAATACCTTATAGAAGGAAGAAGGCAAGTTGAAGGGATGAGTTGAAGGAGGGAGGGAGGCCTCCTATTTATACTCAAAAATGGCCTCCCCTCCTTCACAATTTTTCGATGTGGGACTTTTCCCACATCTTACAAATCTCCACCTTGGGAAAATTCCCACATTCTTAATTTTTCCTAATTACAAAATTATGCTAACAATTCAATAATCAATGTTCAACAATATTGATTAGATCCAACAATGTTGAAATTTGACAGAAGTCACCACTTTTGTCAGCATATCAGCAGGATTCTCAGTTGTCCGTATCTTTTGTATCATGACTCCACCTTCTTCCAAAATTTCTTGTATGAAGTGATATCGAACATCAATGTGCTTCGTCCTTGCATGGTAAACTTGGTTCTTTGCTAATTGAATAGCACTTTGACTGTCACAATAAACTACGATGCTTTCTTGACCAACACCAAGTTCTCCAAGCAATCCTTGAAGCCAAATTGCCTCCTTTACAGCCTCTGTAATTGCCATGTACTCTGCCTCTGTGGTAGACAAAGCAACTGTTGACTGCAAAGTTGACTTCCAACTAACTGGTGCTCTTGTAAAAGTAAACACATAACCAGTAGTTGACCTTCGCTTGTCCAAATCACCCGCAAAATCTGAGTCACAATACCCAACTAAAGATCGATCACCTTCTTGCTCAAAAACCAATCCAATGTCTACAGTATTACAAATATACCGTAGAATCCATTTCACAGCTTGCCAATGCTCCTTCCCTAAATCATGCATATACCTACTCACAACTCCAACAGCTTGTGAAATGTCAGGTCTTGTACAAACCATTGCATACATCAAGCTACCAACGGCATTTGCATATGGTACCCTTGACATATACTCTCGTTCATCTTCATCCTTTGGCGACATATCAGCACTGAGCTTAAAATGAGGGGCGAGTGGAGTGCTAACCGACTTCGTTCTCTCATTCATACCAAAATGATTTAGCACCCTCTTCAAATACTCCTTTTGAGATAAAAAGAGTTTCTTTGATTCTCTATCTCTTGTTATCTCCATGCCGAGAATTTTCCTTGCCTCGCCTAAATCCTTCATCTCAAATTCCCCTTTTAGTTGAACCTTCAGCTTCTCAATTTCTGCCTGATTTTTTGAAGCTATCAACATATCATCAACATATAAAAGGAGATATATAAAGGATCCATTTTCAAGCTTTTGCAAATAGACACAATGATCGTATCTACTTCTTCTATACTTATGTCACAACATAAACTTGTCAAATCGTTTATACCATTTCCTAGAAGATTGTTTTAATCCGTATAATGATTTTTCAAGTTTACACACCATATTCTCCTTTCCAGCAACTATGAATCCTTCCGGCTGAGTTATGTAGATTTCCTCCTCCAAGTCTCCATTTAAAAATGCAGTTTTTACATCCATCTGAACTAGTTCCAAATCTAACTGTGCTACCAAAGCCAACAAAATTCTAATAGAGGAATGTTTCACAACCGAAGAAAATACCTCATTGTAATCAATTCCCTCCTTCTGAGCATAGCCTTTAGCTACCAATCTTGCTTTATGGCGCACATCACCTTGGTTAGGAAATCCTTCTTTCTTTGCATATACCCATTTGCAACCAATTGCCTTCTTACCCTTGGGGAGTTTGGCCAATTTCCACGTACCATTCTGATGAAGGGACTGCATTTCTTCATTCATGGCGTTCTTCCACTTTTCCTTTTCTGAGCTCTGGATAGCCCATTTATAAGTTGAAGGAATGTCATTAGCTGCAATTGAGGTTGCACAAGCCACCATGTCTTCAAACCGAGTAGGCTTTCTTATTGTTCGTTTTGGCTTGCTGGTTGCTATTGATTCACGTTGCTGTTGAGGTCCATGAGTCGAAACCTCTCTATCAACTGGCTCTTCTTCTACCTCAGGAAAGTCTTGTCTTGTTTCCTCGTCTGCTCCTTGTACTGGAAAAATCATCTTTCCTTCAAACTCCACCTGCTTTGGAACACTATCACCTTGCTGGGTATCTTCAGCTGCTACCTTTCTCACCATGGCAGATTCATCAAAGGTAACATTCCTGCTGAATACAATCTTCTTTGTTTCTGGACACCATAAACGATATCCTTTGACTCCAGAAGTGATCCCCAAGAAAATAGCTTTCTTTGCTCTCGGATCCAATTTTGATTCTTTCACATGATAGTATGCAATTGAGCCAAATATATGCAAAGAATTATAATCTGTAGCAGGTTTACCATACCATTGTTCTAACGGTGTTTTACCACCAATAGCAGTATATGGTAGACGATTAATGAGGTGGCTTGTATATGTAATTACCTCAGCCCAAAATTCTTTGCCCAAGCCAGCATTGGACAACATACACCGAACCTTCTCCAGCAAAGTCCGGTTCATGCGTTCTGCCACTCCATTCTGCTGTGGTGTATTTCTGACGGTGAAGTGTCTGACGATGCCATCATTCTCACAAATCTTCTGGAAAGGATCATTCCTGTATTCTCCTTCGTTATCTGTACGAAGATATTTGATCCTCCTGCCTGTTTGTGTTTCTATCATCTCCTTCCATTTGAGAAAAATTCTCAATACTTCATCCTTAGTCTTCATCGTATACACCCAAACTCTTCGGGAAAAATCATCAACAAAGGTTACAAAATAATGTTTTCCTCCCAATGATGGTGTTTTGGAAGGACCCCAAACATCAGAGTGAACATAATCCAAAATACCTTTTGTATTATGGATAGTTGTTCCGAACTTAACCCTTGTCTGCTTCCCCTTCACACAGTGCTCACAAAACTCCAAACTGCAATGCTTTAATCCTTTTAACAACCCTTGATCTGAAAGAGTTATTAAGGATTTTCCTCCAGCATGTCCCAAGCGCATATGCCACAACCTTGTTGCTTCTACCTCCTTCTCATCACTGGATGTCACTGCTGCTATTTCAATAACCGTACTACCTTGATAGTGATATGTATTATTGCTCTTCCGAATACCCTTCATTACCACCAGTGCACCAGAAAGTATCTTCATCACTCCACTTTCTGCAGTAATCTTGAACCCCTTTGAATCTAGAGTTCCCACAGAAATGAGATTTTTCTTCAAATCTGGTACATATCGAACATCTGTCAATGTTCTGATCAATTCGTCATGGTTCCTCAATCGAACTGAACCAATGCCATATGCGGTAAGTGAAGTGTTATCTGCTGTGTGGACAACTCCACATCCTCCTTCTTGGAAATCAGTGAACCAGTCTCGGTTGAGACACATATGATGACTACAAGCTGAATCCAACAACCATACGCCTGACGCTTTTGACGACGTCGTTGTAGATAATGAAAAATCTGAATTTTCATCATCACAATTAGCTACATTTGAATCCATAGCAGCCTTCTCATTGTTCTGTTTGGCTTTGTTCTTCAACTTTGGACAATCCTTCTTCCAGTGGCCCTTTTCTCGACAAAAGGCACATTCATCCTTACTAGGTCTGGACCTCGATTTGGATCTCCCTTTCCTTGATCTCGATTGATTTTCAGCACGCCCTTTTGTGACTAGTGCTTCTGCTTCTCCGCCTCTTTGTTTATCCCTCTTTCTTTGTTCATAGCTGTATAGCGCAGAACAAACATCTCTGAGAGATACTTCCTCTTTGTCGTGAAGTAGAGTAGTCTCCAAGTGCTCGTACTCATCAGGAAGTGATCCCAACAACATCAAGGCCAGATCTTCATCTTCAAAAGTCACGTCCAAATTCTGCAAATCTGTTACCAACTTGTTGAAGCTAGTGATATGATCATTCATTGTGGTACCAGGAACATAAGTGAAGCGAAACAATCTTTTCTTCATGTGAAGCTTATTTTGACTACTTTTCTTCAGGAATTTATCCTCTAATGCCTTCCACAATCTACAAGCAGAAGTTTCCTTTGTGTATGGATACTTCTGTTCTCTGGAAAGAAATGATCGAATAGTACCACAAGCAACAGGATTGATGATCCTCCAATCTTCCTCCTCCATTTTATCTGGTTTCCTTTCTTCAAGAGCAAAATCTAATTGTTGTGTAAAAAGGACATCAAGAACCTCGCTCTGCCACATCCCAAAATGTCCCGATCCGTCAAAAATTTCAACTGCAAACTTCGCATTGAGCATAATTCTCGTCAGAAGCGAAGATGCCGACGACGAATTGTTGACACTTGATGTGGATTCTTCAACCTTTTTGTCCGCCATTTCTGCTCCAAATATTATTTAATAGCTGCAAATGCAAAACCTCAAGGTAATTCTTTTCTGATGTGGAAGTTCAGATTATACTGCAACCACAGAGCATACTCAGACAGAACCTTGGCTCTGATACCAATTGTTGCGGAAGCGGGATATATAGAGCGTAACCGATTATACTAGAAAATCACAATACTAGAAAACAAAGTTTCTAGAAGTAATTTAATAATATAATAAATCACAACTACTATATCTAATAGCAGCTAATAAATAATAAATAAGACAACAATAAGGAAAATACCAGAATCTAATTTCACTCTAAAGGATTTATAAGTGAAATACTATAAGAGAGAAGGAAATACAAAATACCTTATAGAAGGAAGAAGGCAAGTTGAAGGGATGAGTTGAAGGAGGGAGAGAGGCCTCCTATTTATACTCAAAAATGGCCTTCCCTCCTTCACAATTTTTCGATGTGGGACTTTTCCCACATCTTACAGTATAAAAATTATTGTTTGACTATTATTTATTTATTTTTACTTTTTTAAGATCCAATGATTAACCTTTAGAAGTTGCAATTTTCTGTGATAAATTCAGTATATATGGCAATGTATATATTTCTTTTATGTGTGTTCTTATTTCATGTCAAGGCAGAAATTGAACTTTATGAAAAGTCTAGAAGATGAAACCAGACATACGTGTTATAGAGTTTCAAGTTTAAACTTTTGAAATACTCATAAAAAAAGACTAATATATTCTTAGCATCGATGGTTCTACTGTTGCAGTTGAAAATGTTTTGATTGATTTCTTTTAAGGGGTTCAATTTGGAAAAGAAACATTCTTCAGCATATAGTTTTCCAAGTCAAGAATATGCATTTTAAAAGCAATAACCTTCAGACTAATTATATTTAAGGGGAAGGTACGACTCTGTCTATATAAACCTCCAATCGAAGCCTTGCATCAGTTTTTTGAGTTTCAGCTTCCAAGACATTGGGCTCCTGTTCTTACTGAGTTTTCAAAGCTTTTGGTACGATGGTTATGCTACTTTGAATCCTGTTTTGAATGCTATAGAGGTATGTCTCTACCATCATATTCAATAAATTTGTGCCGTAATATGGGATATTTTTATGGTATAACAATTTCCTGAATGCTATAAACATGTGGGAATTTTTCTTGGTAATGATCGACAATTTCATATGATGGTTTTAAATATGTTTCTTTTACTTTAACAATGTTTTAGAAGTTGATTGAAGTGTTGCAATATTGAATGATGCCCACAGCTTTCCTTAATTTAATGGTTCACTAATTTATATTATCACATTTACTCTCATGAAGGTTAAGAAATATGGCCAATGATTCAGAGCATGATTATTATTAGACTTTATTTTGTTGGGGTTATATTTATTATGGTTACTAAGCATATTAAATTGGTGTCAATAATTTTTAATGCCCTTGTTATAATAATTTTGTGAATGTTACTGCTCCAGAGTTTATTATTTTTAATAGGGCCAACGGTCAGCATGTGTAAAAGATGGTTATCAATTTGTTTGATGCCAACGTGTGAATAAATTCATATACTTCATTTTTATAAACTTATTTGCCGTTGGGTTTTCTAATATATAATGATTTGATCAATGCCTTAAAAAAAAATGAAAAGGCGACTTTGATTTTCCCTGGGAGATCTTTGGGAACTTTGTCAAGCTGGTTTTTATGGTTTTATTAGTCTTGTCTAGAGAGTATATATTAAATTGATCTAAGATTACTTGTAAATTAAAGGAATTTTTTTTTTGGGGTCTGCAAGTGTAACAATGAGAGGTTACCTATTACCATTTAAATATTATGCCAATTGACCGTGTGATTACACTTGGGGTTTTGATTTATCATAAAATTATAATAAGGGCTTGATGAATAGTGAATCAGCATAGACCAAAATCATCCAGTTATGGTTGCAAACATATTTGTAGCGAGCAGATTTTACTAATAATTTATTACCGTCACTCATTGTGCGTGTCGTGGTGCTCAATAATTTCCATAGTTGGAATGTGAAATACAATTTTTTGCATATAATGGTTCATTGGGATATCACCAAATATTTTGGAGATAATTCTAATTTAATTAGAATGGAAGGGGATTATATATTATATAGTGAGATTCTAATTAAATTAGAATTATTTTTGGTAAGGTGTGAAAATATTTTTGAGATATCTAAAAGTGTGGGGTTGCCTAACATGTGATGTACCTTAAAAATTTTTAAAGTTGTAAATTGTTTTTAACCTCATTTGATAAAACCAATTTATGGTTTAAAATTGATTGTGGAGGTTTTATTATTTGTTCCAGAAAGCAAATTTTGTGAATTATTTAGTGCTTGTTTGGTAGAGCGATCTTGAATCGGGTTTATTATATAAGCCCGATTCACGTAAATCGAGACAAATCTCCTCCACATATTTATTTCATAGACCGTAAAAGTTACTTCGTATTCCGTGAATTACAATTCATAAGCACTTATGAAATTTTCAACTGCTATTCCAAACACGGATTTTATGATAAATGTGTGAAAATTTAATCATTTATCTAGTGTAGAGATAAATGTGTTTAAATTTTATGATTTGCGAGTACATATTTATAGTAGTATAAACATGGATGACTATTGTGAATATTAAATTTCTAAAACAAATAGCATATGTGTTTTAATGTGACTTCAAAATTTAATATGAAAACATGTGTGAAGCAAATGTGATTTTGGGTGTTGAAATCATAAAGGAACAATGATTATATACAATATTGAGAAATATTTTTTAAGTTTGTTTTTCAAGAACTATTGTAAATATTGCTTATGATTCTAACACAGTTTTTAAAGTGATTTAAAAACTGGTTTTGCTGCTCAATTTGGGTATGTACAAATTGTTGAGAATTTGTTGTATTAAAGGATGTTAATCCCTGTAATATAGCTTATAATATGTGAAGATTAAGCATATAAATATGCAGTCTCATGAGGAGATTTAAATATTTGAGGGTATTATAAATGTTGGTATCATATACAGTGAATTCCTATTTTATTGAGATACACAGATGTTCTTGAATTTCAGTTTTGTATGAGAAAATCCACTATTAGCTAAAATAAATTATTGTGCGAGCCAGAATTTATTATTTTGAAGATAGCTGCAATTGAAGCCAAAATAAATTATTGTGTGAGCCAGAATTTATTATTCTGAAGATAGCTGCAATTGAAGCCAAAATAAATTATTGTGTGAGCCAGAATTTATTATTCTGAAGATAGCTACAATTGAGGCTAAGTTGTTGAAAACCTCTTAACAAAAATTTTGGTTGTAAAACTGAAATTTTATATCGATGAGTTGTGATTGCTAAATAGCAATAACCATTGTAGAGAGAGCAATGATGTAAGTGAAAATCGTTTGAGATATAATGTAAATAAGCTAGCTTAAAATTTGTGGAGTTATCTCAATCGTTTTTGTGAGGTCTAAGAGCTGACCTACGGATATGTTAACAAACCCTGGGAAAAATCAAATTAGTCGAGAGGAATGGGACTAAAACCAATTTGAAATTAACAGCAATGGCAACCCAACCTCTGCAATTGGCGATCCCATGAAGGAGGTTTAATGGGTAAGAATAAGTCATTTGTTAGTTTTGCTAACACTAAAATAAATTACCAGTCCCTTCCTATGGCATGAGAAAGTGCTATAATGCATTTTGGTGAGGATGAGCAAGAGCTCTTAATGATTTTATAATCCTACAAGATGGTGTGTTCATTGCAGGCATTTTTCATGAAATTACCTCTACGAATGTGGAGTGGGGCCGCTCTTAAGAAATCGTAGCGAAATGTCTAAAGCATTCGTTATGCACCAGGCACGCGCATGGCCGTTTCACGTGCAAAACTGCATTAACAGTGAAATGTGAGGGTACAATTTGACTACTAATACCTCTAGCATACGCCTAAAAGGTGTGAATTCATAGTCCATAGGACCACTGACATCTCTGTGTACTAAGTGTTATTAGTATAGATCTAATTCATAGTCCAAATAACCACTAGATACAATGATTATACTCATATGTAAAACTCAGCTAATGGTGTTCTCTTTTGACACATGTGGGGGATTGTTGAAGTTATTGTATATTTGTGGGTGTGTCAAATGTCAAAATGGAAAAAGTCCTATATTGCTCAAGAATGTGGAAGCACAAAAGTTTAATTAAAAACTTGTGATCTTGAGCTAATAAATAGGCCAAGAGGAGGAATATAGGCTTACTCGTATGACAAAAGGCCATCAGAAATGTAGTTGAAATCTGACAATTTCTCCTTCTCTTGTGTACGAGTTAAATGCGGTATTTGACACTTTTACCGAAAACATTTCTACGAAAATTCAAGATTAATTTGTATGCTTTATTACTACCCTATAAATATTTATTAAGCATGTTAATGATTTTGTAACCGACGTTTTAATGTGTTTAAGTGCCCAATGTTCTCTTGTGAACTGCGGCCTATAAAATGGTATGAGACCGAAGGTCTGGGTAACCCGGCTCTTGAGCTTTCGAGCACTTCTCTCCTCCTCTGATTTTTTTCTACTGAGTTTTATCATATTTCATTGTTTTGTTTACCCTGTTCTTGCAGGAAGGATCCGTGTTATCTTGGGGAGTGCCGCTTCCTCTCAGCTGGTGGTTACAGAATAGCTCTTAAGGACAATGTCCTTGGACTTGACTCGAATTATTCATTGCTTTTGTCGCTAATTGGACCTGCAAAATACTAGGTGGATTTGCAAGATTTGCAGGACCGTATGTGAATTTAGGTGCTAACGCCAACACAAACCTTGCAACTGCCATGACTCATTGTGTCACCCAAATCCAATCGGCCAAACCCTTCTTTAAGGGCGTTTCAACCAACTAAAGAAACAATAAAGGAGTGAAGTCAAGGCCTTTGTGACTCCAAATCTCAAACCTTGCAACCGGCTATGGCATTCAACGACGACACCGACAATGAGAAGAGTAACACCAACGAATGATGACGACTCAAGTGACGAGGAAGATGAACGGCGAAGCCGAACTCCAGCAACACAAATGGCGACCCAAACCGGCAGAGTATGGCTGAAGCTCAGGTAGAGACTCCCATATCGTTCGACAATCGATAGGGAGTTGAGAGTGAGAAGAAGAAGAAGAAGGCGTGGGTCAGAAATTGAAACTCAGAATCGGGATTAAAGGGGTTGTTTAATATTTTAAAAGTCAAATTTTCATATTATAAAACAATTTAAAAAGGATGAAACTATGTCATTTCATCCTTTCAAGAGTTAAAAAAATATTAACTCAGGTGACTCACTTAACTGGTCGAGTCGCTCGAGTTAATACTATGTCACATCAAGTCGACTGAGTCAATGTGACCCCAGTTTAGTCTATAACCAGGACCGGTTTTTTTCTTGTTCGACAGTTCCCGGTCCGAACCGGCTTTTTCAATCCGGGTTTAATCACCATGCAACTTTGAGATCTAAAATAAAACAGGCTTTATCTTTTTTTAAGGGAAAATTAAATACAATTAACTGCTCTTAGTTTCATTTATTATATTATAGTTGTGCTTGTTTAGAATAACGATTGGAACCTTCAAAAATAACTTTTCAATCATGATTTATGGTATACGAAATAAGTGTGTGAAAAAAGTTTTATCTTAATTTATATGAATAAACATTTTTAAAGATCTAAACTGATCCCAAACAAGCAAAGAGATGTTCGGAGTGATTTGGGGAGATCAGGAGAAATGACTTAAATGCTTATACTGACTATTGAATTTTCGGGTAAAATTTCTAGCGTATGGGTAAATTTTAGGGTCAAAGGTGGTCAACAGTTAACAGGGGCATATTTAGTCATTTTCATGTGTGACAAATTATCCCCAAATTTCTTGGGATATATATGTCTGTAATACTAGTACTATGAAACCGGTGAATTTAATTATATTTAATTTGCTTCTATGCACTGGCCCCAAAAAAAAAAAAAAAAGGCTTGTATGGAATACGCAATTTCCTTGTATCACATTACTTTTTTTTTTTTTTTTGTGTGTGCGCCAGATATCGCATTACTAATAATTATCTAGTATACATAATGTTCCTGATTAATCCATATTTAAATATTTTTGGGCATACGGATAAAAAAAATATTGTTGGGCATAAATAGGAGTTCATAATTTTTATTTAAACCTAACGAGTCCTTATTTGATAGTACAACCATCACCATTATTACTAGATTTTGACCTTTTTCTAATAAAACCTTCATGACCAAATTAAGTATATCAAAATACTACTCCATAAATTTTGTGTGAAGGATACCACAAGTTTTTTTAGTTGATTTGGGACCTCTTATCTATTTATGATGTATTGACAAGACAAATCGAAAAACAAGGATCTCATACTTAAATTGTCATCATTAAATATTACTCTTTCTTTCTCTTATTATAAACTTTAAATAATTAATACGTTGATAAAAAAAATTTAAAATTAATTAAAAGCACTAAATATGCATATTTTTTAACTATCCCTTTATTTATAAAGAGGATAAGTAAGAGAAAGAATAAATGTAATAAATACAGTCAAATGGTAAAGTTGAAAAAAAAAACATAACAAATATTTGGACAAACCTTAAATAAAAACCTATAATTTAGGATATATTCATTCACAAATTTAAAGCTTATAATAAGATAGGAGGAGTAATAGTTAGAGAAAAATAATTCTTAAAACTTGTATAGCTCATAATATTAATAATTATGCATTTTTTTGGCCAATAATAATAATTATGCATTTTGGTCATATTGATATCAACATAAAACATAAAAGCAAGTAGTCCATCAATGCGATCAAATAACCTTTATTTTTTGCCAAAAATAACCTTTATTTCATCTCACTTATCCATCAATAATGTTCAGTGCGGAGACTCATTATTCCATTGATGGAGAAAAGTTTTGAACCACAAAGCTGATCTTTTATGGGATCGTTTCTGCCCATTCTTGAAATCCACATATATTATTCCAAAGCGAACACTATATCCAAAAATCCACTCGAAGTTGTCCAATAGTGACCATATAAAGTAGCCCTTCACCTTCACTCCATTCCTACCAAATACAATTGATTTAAAAAAAGAAAAAAGAAACTTCATTTTGAATCCTTCATTAAAATTATGAACTTCAGAAGTTGAATAAGTTCATTTCTGCAAAATAAAACATACCTCATGGCCCTTTGAATATACACAAGGTGGCGATTGATATAGTCTATCCTCACAGTGTCATTAAGTGACTTTCTTCCACTATCAACCTCGTTGCATCCTGCAAATGTTTGGAGAAATCTGACTTATCAAGAAGAAAGCAAACACTGATTGTGGCATTCAATATATTATATAGCTAAATTTCTTACCATTTTCTGTGATGTAAATGACTGGATTGTTCACTTTCTTCTTAGTGTATTCTAATACTTCTTGAATTCCTTGTGGATAGAGGTATAGCCAATCTGAGCCAGGCTGCAATATCACTCATTTCTCAATTCCTATCTAAAATTGATATTTATGGAGGTGTATTGAGAAACTAAATTTCTCTTTCAAACCGAACCCAGATGCAAGTTTAGGCTAAAAGGCTAATTTTCAGTAGATGTACTGATCATGACCATTTAGTTTGTTTTGCCCTTTTTTTTAACTTTTGCTTTTGTTTTAAAAATTGTTTCTATTCATAGAATATCAAAAATAAATGTGTGTCATCTAAAACAATGTTTGTCTTGAACATGTACACATAAAAACTGAAAACAGAGGATGCCTCTTCTGTCTTTCACAGCCAAGTATCTTAATGAGAAAAGAAGTACCTTTTGACCAATGGGAATTCCATTTCTTTCAGCTGATACATTAGAAGAAATGACAATGAGTAAGCAAAGGTACCTAAAAAAAAAAAAAAAAAAACCTTCAAGTGAAGAAGAGACGATGAATAGGCTTCATTTTCTGTAGTTTACTTGTAGAGTTGAAACAGGCGTCTGTGAGTGCAGTTTGGTTTTCACTCTGGCAGGGAACATTAAATGCATAATATGTTGTATAATAATTCACCCCTATGAAATCAAAGGACCCCTTAACCACCAATGATTGCCTTCTGGAGAACTTGGGCAAACGTTTACCCACATGTTTAACCATTACTTCAGGATATTTCCCAGAGTTCAGTGGCTCCAAGAACCTTGAAGATCATGATACAATCAAGGTAAGGGTCTCATTTTTATTAAGCAACAATTAGTGATATAATGCCTTTATGTAAGAGAAACATTTACCAGCCACATGAGAAATCATTGGCTCGAGATGCTGCGTCTTTGTCAGCTTTTGATTGGGATATGGGAATATACCACATCATAGCCAGTGTTATCCCAATTTGACCTTTCTGAAAAATCTGCCGAATGCAATGATCATTCACAGGGAAAATTTAGTGAAAAACGCATGTTATGTGCTTTTCGATTTAGATTATGAATGATAATTATGCAGTGACCTGGTACTTCCTCCTGTAGAGTCTGACTGCTTCAGCATGAGCAAGAATTAGGTTGTGGGTAACAAGGTAGGGTTCAGTGCTAGAGTCACCAGCACTGCAGTTTAGACCCAAGAAGCTGGAGCACCTTCCAGGTGGGAAAATACCATTGGCATAACCTACAATGCTAAATGATGATGGCTCATTCAAAGTGATCCAATGCTTTACCCTGTCACCAAATTCTCTGAAGCATATTTCTGCGTAGTCTGTAAAATCCTTCCTGTTTGCAAAATCCAAAGGGAGGTTTTTTCAAACACTTGGAAGACAATATGGTACTCACTTTTCTCATAGCTTTTGTTTTAAACAATAATTAGATGTTTAAACACTAAAACCAGTTGATCTAATAATGTAGGGATCACATTGTCAGTTCAGCCAATTTTACAGTAATTACTTAATGCTTACACAATTTTGGGGCTCAGAAGACCACCATATTCGGCTTCCAGAGCTTCAGGGAGGTCAAAGTGAAACAGTGTTACAAAGGGTTGTATTCCTGTAGATGCAAGACATAAGAACAAAGTGTGATTCGATTAGTTTGTTTTCCTATGTCATGAATGAAAGTTATTTTTCAGCTAACCTTTAGATAAGAGTTCATTAATGAGATTGTTGTAATATCTGATGCCTTTGGGGTTCACTCCTCCCTTTAGATGCCCATCTAAAGAAAATAAAATGTTAGATATGAGTTTAATCGATCATTGAAGTAATTAATCGGGGGACAACCGAAGTACGTGAAAGTGTTTCTCACAGGGTAGGATTCTGGGCCAAGAGATGGAAAATCTGTAACTATTAAACCCTATATCCTTCATTATGGCCACATCTTCCTGAAATTTTGGGTAAACAGTAATAGAAATTATAAAATCTCGGTAGAAAACAAAGTTCAAGAGCTACGTAAAGTCATTATCGCACATATAAATTCAAAATTACGAGAAAGTGAGTGGGAGTACTTTGTAGCGATGGTATGAATCAGTAGCAACATCGCCATTACTGTGATCAGCAATTCTTTCTGGAAAAAAAATTTCCAGCACAAACAGTTCAAGTGAAAGTGAAAACAGAGGAAATTGCTTTTGACATGAAAATATTAGTCACTTCACACATACAGAGTATATATCTGTACCAGGGTATGTGTGAGTGAAGATGTCCCATATGCTAGGGTCTTTTCCTCCTTCAAGTGCTGCGCCTTCGTACTTCAAACCAAGGCCAATCACATCAGAAATACGATAGATAGAATAGACTGCGAAGAAATTCTTGAGCAAATGTGAGATTGTGGAAGATTATGCTGAAAAATTAGAAAACCTGGTAAGCAGAAGACGAAGTGCCGAAATTGAAATCAGGAGGAAAACTGGAGGGATTTATACAATCTACTGAATCGAACAGTGCATTAATGGAGATTGCCAGAAGAAGGAGAAGATGATGAGAGAACTTTCCCCACATTCTGTGGCTTTTTGAAAATTTCTTACAGAGAAAACTGGAAAGAGCACAATCAGCACATAAATGTAGTATGAATCTTTGGCAAGGAAGGAAGTAACTTGCTTTTTTGGTTTTACCATTTGGAGACAGAGCGGAGCAAAGAGGTTGGCTCAGTGCTCCGTAATCCTATTCTTTTTATAAATAATTTTTATTCTTATTATATAAAATATATATAAAATAAACTGATATTATGATTAATTAAAAATATCATATTTCTTTTAAATACGTCTTTATTTATAAAAAGAGTATAAAAGAGAGAATGTATATAAAATATGAGAGATAATATAATAAATGAATAAATGAAATAGAATTAATAATAAGTAGAGGGATAATTAATATAATGATGTGTATTTAATAGAAATAAATAATAATAATTTAAATTTTGAGATAAAAAAAATTACTTATAATAAAATTAACCTTAAAAAAATTATTTATTAAAAAAATGAAGAGATATATAAAATAAATTTAGAATTATTATGACACGTGTTTTATAAAACACCGACGCTTCTCTCTATTTTTTTTTCTTTTTGGGCTGGCAAAAGATTGCATTAAAAAGAAGGAAACAAATGGTAAAAACACCGGCAAAACTTGGTGCTATGAGTATTAATTATTAGATGAATATTGATTCATATCTTAATCAATATTTAAAATATGTTATTAAGAAATTAAAAAAAATATTTAATAATATAAAGTGTCACGTAACATTAATTATATCATTTATTTCATATTAATTATGACTCTTGATAGTTACTTTATGAGAATTACTCCCCTCATTTCTCTCTCTATCTTTTTACTCTTTTTTATCTCTTATCTATTATCTTATTTATTTTTACAACATGTTATCAGCACGATAGTTCTATGTTTCTCTTATCATTTTTTTAACAATTTCATCTATCTTCTTTTATAGAATATTTATTTAATCTATTTAGGATAATTTGAGCCATTATATGAAATTAAAGAGATTTTTTTACCGATTGTTATTATTATTTGGTTCTATAATTAAGATTGGATATTGTTATTATTTTTATATCTTATTTTAATTTCCTTTACAAGTTCTTCTATATTATTGATATTGTTGCTTTTATAATGGTCAGAAGTCATACACCTCTGATTTCATATTTTAACAGAAGCCATATTGCCTTTGATTTTCTATTCTGAATTATATGGCCAAAAATCATATTCCTTTGTTTCCTATATTGAAATTATGTGGCCAAAAGTTATATAATTTTTCATCTTCTATTGCCGAAAGTAATATACAATTTTTATTTATCCTAAAGATAAACGGATAAAAGCTATATAGATTTAATTTCTTATCTTGAGATTAATTGGCCAAAAGCTATGAAACTAATTGGCTTGAAGCCAATAGAATTAAATGCCCAAAGTCATAAAGTTTTTATTATTTCTTCATGAATCCTTTTTATTATATGGTTCGATCATTTGAGTTTTATGTTATTATACTGCATTTTTTATTTCATATTTTGATAATTCCCTTTACTTTGTTTTATTTATAGTACATGTTTGTGAATATTTATTTCATATTGCTAACATAAAGGGAGAAATTGAATATATATCTGAAAAAAGGCACATGGAATGCATTATTATCATTAAGTATAGATCCTCGAATATAGAAGTATAAACCAGAAGTTCATCAGATTATGCATTCATGAAATATTATAAAATATTCACCAGATGGAATTACTGACCTAAATGGAAGTCACTAATGGCTCATTTGAATTAGCTTATGGAAGCTCTATAAGTACTTATAAATCGTGATTTACGGAATACGAAGTAACTTTTACGATTTACGAGGTTGCTTTTACGGTCTACGAGGTAAATATGTGGTGGAGATTTAAGTAAATCGGGCTTATAAAATAAGCCCAATTGAAAACAGAGTTTCCAAACATGCCATAAATCTTATATTCCAACTAAAAATGCTTGAATAAGTATGAATAAAAGAGAGACATATTCAAAGCATGAGAAACTATTCGATTCTAAATATAAATATTATGGATAAATTAGAGCATATAATTAAGATGATCATATTAAGAATGCATGTACTCCAGAAGAGTGTTGATACATAACTAATTGTAAAAACCTTAAGAAAGGTTCAGGTAGCTAAAAAGTAATAGAGATATTAATAAGTTATGTCACAATTTGGAAAATGGAACCAAAAAGATAAAGTTGTTACCAACAATTTAAAAAATGATATCACATGATTAAATGATGATCTTATATAAAGATATGTCACAAGAAATAGATATAAAGATGATTGACCAAAAAGAGAAGTAAACGTTTGAAAAAGACGTAACGAAAATATGATTATATTATGAAAGTTAAAGACCTACAATCCGAATACTATAAATATGACAGTATTTATATGTTCATGTGAAAATAAAGATTTTCACAAAATTCTAATGATAATTATAATGAGACATATGATTTTGTATATATTATTAGTCTGGCGGTTTATGAAAGAAAAATTATATGCCTATTAGATATTATTATATATAACATATGCATATGGCTCACTAAATAGTGAATGTGCAAAATATATATTAAATTTGATATTCTAGAAGTACATTATATTTATGAAAATATTTAGAGATCATATTAATATTGTATTCATTATGATTTTATTAGTAAAATTTAGTTCTTACAGGTACACAATGGATAATAAAAATAAGATTGGGTGATTTTTATGATAATTCTTTTATTGTTCCACAATGAACAAGATAATGTTTAGCAGCTAAAAGGAATATATACTTAAAAATATATTGGAAGTAATATTGTTATCAAGGGGAGTAAAACTGATATTGTCAAAAGGGGTGGTCGATACACGCTGTACTCTTTTTTCCTTATCTGGGTTATGTTTCATTGGGTTTTCCTAGAAAAAGTTTTTAATGAGGCAACACTGAATAGTGTATCAATAAATGATGTACTATTTTCTTTGGTTATGTTTTTGTCCCACTAGATTTTTCTTAGTTAAAGTTTTGAATGAGGCACATTCATCATAAACATCTAAGGGAAAGTGTTGTAAATATTAATTATATGAATGTCTATTGACTCATATCATAGTCAATATTCATAAATATGTTGTTGAAAAACTAAAAGGTTATTTAATACTATGAACGATCATATAGTATTAATTGTATCATTTATTGTATATTCATTGTTACTCTTGGGAGTTACTCTTGAAGGCCTATAAATAAAGATATTGTACAAAGAATTGTAACCATAAGAAACAAAAAATTGAATGAGAATTGCTCCCCTCCTTTCACTTTCTACATTTTCTCTTTATGGTCTTACTATTCTCTATCTCTTATCCCAAATCTCTTTATTTTCACCACAGTTAATAAATAGTTAGGTTCCTTAAACATATTATTATAAGTTTAAACCAAGCAATGTGTATGGAAAGGGCTTTGTTAGGAGGGGTAAAACCCACTTCGGTGATCTTTACACTGGTGATCTCTACATGTTCACAGGATTAGTCTCTAACAAAAATAACTAATAAAAAAATAGTAAAAGCAAAACAAAAAACATTTTTCTTCATGTACTATATTTTTAGGCCGGCTTTTCTTCATGTACTATGACACACATGTTTGAGAGGTTACATTATTTTATATGTTGGACATTATTTTAAGCTAGATTTATGAATATAACAAGAAACTAAAGAGCCATTAAAAATACACGTGTTATTTAATTATTAAAATTTAATGCTCAGAGATGATAATATCATAAAAAATAGGGGTATTACGAGGAAAAAAATTTATATATGAAATAAAAGAAAATGAGACACTATATTAAGACGAATCTTGAAAGGACTTTAAATTTTATCCACATTTTTATTACCTCCGTCTAGGCCCTTCAATATGTTTTCTTGTGATTTTCTTCTTCATTTGGGGTAATAAAAAAAGTCACCAAAAAATTTATTTAATGCTCTAAGAATGTTGAAACATCTCGTTTAAAATATAAAATTTAAATAATTAAGTTACATAATTTAATAAGTTAGTTAAAATTGATTAAAAATAATAAATATAAAAAAAATAAAACATATATTCTTAAAACACTTTTATTTATTGAGAGGGTGAGTGAGAGATAGAAGGAGAGAAAACAGAGACATGAGAAACATTAATTAATTAAGGGTAAATGATCACAGACATTTAAATTAAAGCTTAGAAAGAAAATCAGACCCCTTAAAAATTTAAAGCTTATATTTTAAACCGGAGTTAAATTTTGGCTTAAGTAAAATATTGTAAGTTGAACCTTCCATTTTCTTTATATGGGTCCTACTTAAGATTTAAGAAAATGTTTGGAAGAGCCAATTGGCTTCTACTAAAAACATAATTCTCCTTTAAATTATGAAAAAGACACTTAAATACCATTTGAATTTCAAAATTCTAAATTAGTGATTTTCTAAAAAATGAGTTGTTAATCGTTATACTCTTTTTGTCAATCTCATTACTCTTATTATCAATAAAATCAATTTAAAATTTTAAAATTCAACTGATATTTAAGTTTTTTTCTTCCTTTAAACTATTCATATATACTATCAGCAGGTCCTGCTTTGGAAATTTTGGTATTTTCTTTAAACCTTCATAACTATTTTAATTTTAGAGACTCCGAAACCTTAAAAAAACGCATTAAATTACAGTTGTGCTGTGCCTAATATTCATGAAACATTCCATCTTTGTTCCATTGTTTGTTTAGGATGAAGGGAATATATTCTAAAAAATCACAAATTAACGAAACTTTTGGTCAATTTAAAGACTCTGTTTGGTTATAATTTTGAGTAAAAAGTACTGGAGGAAGTAATTGATTATTCATTACCTCATGGAAATTTGTCACTTGTAAAGCCTTTCTTGTAATTTTAATACTCTAAGTCCAGTTCATATCTCTATGCTATATATACTTTTGATATTCGCAACATCCTCAAGTCAACATAGGGTTGTGCAATTATGAGAAAGGTCAAACGGCGAAGGCATATATTTTGCATCACCACAATTTTCAAACATTTAGATGGAAGAAACAACCTACTCAAACCTTCTCTGCATCTTTGAACTATGTTAGTGTTGTCACGTCCAAGAAGAATTTGCTTAACAGTCTTCTAATTTTACTGATATTTTATTAATTCCCAATTCTTCTAATTTTACTATTCCAACTTTAGTTGTTTAATCCTTTTCATTTGATATATAACTGATCTTTTATAAAAGCCAAATTAATCTCTACTGCATGTAATTCTTTTGCTGGCAGCATCTAAAGCATGTAATTCACTTATAACAAAGTATAATTATTAATAAACATTTCGAATATCTAATACTCTAAGCAAATAAAATATTAATCTCATCATAAGGTAAGTGAAAGTGACTTTGGTTGATCAAATCCAATACCTACTTTCTTAAGAAAGTACTACCTTGGTTTCAGTTTATAAAATATTTTTAAAACAAAAACTGAAAACTAATAAACTTTATTAAATACACTGGCCAAAACCGTTAGGGAAAAAGACAGAAAATATAGCCAAAATTAGTAAAAGATAAATAAAGATGTTGAATTTTAATAATTTTAAAGGGATTGATTTCTATATAAAAAAAAAGGGATTGATTTGGAATTTTGATAAATGTGAAAAATAACCTAACTACCTCCACTTTTTATAAATAAAAAAAATCATCACCCACTCTTTGCTAGCCGTCAGAGCTCTGGCGCCAATGACTGAAGGCAACGGCTGTCACCGAGGCTCCGACAACCTTGTCGGCGGCCATTCAACGAAACTCTGACTGTCTCACATGTTTTTTTTAATTTCTTAAATAAAATTCGTTAATATAGATACTGACGTTGTTAATATAAATAATAAAGTTGTCAATAAGGTTCACTAGAACTCCCACGGTCTCATTTTGTTTTTTAATTTATCAAACAAAAATCGTCAACATAGATACTTGAGTTGTTAATATAGACACTAAAGTTGTAAATAAAATCAACTAGAGTTTCGACAGTCTTATATTTTTTTTGAATTTCTCAAGTAAAAGTCATCAATATAGATACTTAAGTTATTAATATAGATATTAAAGTCAGAAAGAATATATGAGACTGCCGAAACTCCAGTTGACCTTGTTTATAACTTTAATATCTATATCAACAACTCAAGTATCTATATTGACAACTTTTACTTAAGAAATTCAAAAAAATATATAAGACTATCGGAGCTCTAGTTGACTTTAGTTACAACTTTAGTGTCTATATTAACAACTTAAGTATCTATGTTGATGATTTTTGTTTGATAAATTTAAAAAAAATGAGACTGCGGGAGCTCTGGTGAACTTTATTTACAACTTTATTATCTACATTAACAATTCGAATATCTATATTAACGACTTTTGCTTAAAAATTTTAAAAAAAATATAAGATCCCTAGAGCTCCGGTGACAGGCTGCATGCGCCAGAACTCCGGCGGCCAGCCACCAACAAGGTCACTGGAGCTCCGACGGTCAGCAAGGGGTGTGTGAGGATTTTTTATTTTAAAAAAAGTGAGGGTGGTTAGGTAATTTTCCACATTTATCCTAAATTCAAAATTTTAAATTAGTCCCTTTAAAATTATTAAAATTCAACATACTTATTTATGTTTTACCAATTTTAACAGTATTTTTCCCAAACAACTAAACTTTTTTTTGGGGTAAAATAGGAAAGCCCTTATCAAAGTTTATTCAAACTAGAATTTTCCTTAGTAAAGTATCACCTTTACCGTCACTTAATGCCAAATCCTATGCCTCATCTAGAATAGTCTCATATTTTACAATATCAAAACCTATAGAAAAACTCATTCTTGTTAAAAGGGGTGTTTTCGGGATGGGATGAGATTGGAAAATCCCATTCCCAAACCCTTCCTGATCTCGAGAGGGTTCGGGAATTATTTTCATTCTCGATCCTGATCCTGATAATTTCTCATCCAACGGGATAGGAAATTCCTGGGATTAGGATCGAGAATTTTCCAATCGCGATCCCTTTCCTTTTTTTTTTGAAAAAAAAAATCTCCGTATTTAATTTTTTGTTGTGCTTCCTTTAATATAGCATAAATGTATAATTTATTCAATATTATATTGTATCAAATTAATCCAATGCAAATATATAATTAATCCAATACAAATATTTAAAGTGAATTAAAAGGAACTATGGATTTTATTGTAGGCCTAAATGGTTGAATCTGTTTGGTACCAAATGAAAAAATAAGAAAACTAACCATTGTTCTTATTTTGAAAATCAAAACAATGCCATTTAATTAGTTGACTAGTGATTGCTCTTCATGTGATATACTTACAGTTGTCGATTCAGCTGTAAAAAGCACAAGAGTAAGAACAAAAAATTAGAATTATTTAATAAAAAATAAATGAAATTAACTAAATAAACTAAAAAGAATAGATATTACCTTAAGGGTGTTAGGAATTTTTACATTTTCTTTTACATTTGGTCTTGTCGTCTTGGATATTTAAAAAAAATGCACGCGTGTGCGCACACACACACATATGGGATCAAGAAAAAGTCCAGATTGGGAAGTTTTACTCCTGACCTCGAATAATTTTTCCCATCCCGAAAATTTTGAGACAAAATTTGTTAGGGATCGAGACGAGAAAACATTGAACACCCCTACTTGCTAACCTATTAGCTACTATGTTACCTTCCCAAAATGTATGTTGAAACATAACATTCAATTCAACCTTCAAACATTCAGCAATAAGCTTCTATAGTGTACTACTTGGTTCTCTTGCATCTTTCACATTAGATAAAAATGATATAGCAGCTCTTGAATCACCCTCTACAGTCAGCTGAATAACACCCAATTCACTAGCTATTTTTAAACCCCATAATGTTCCCCACAGCTCTATTTCAAACGCATTGCAAATCCCAATCCTTTTCGAGAAACATGTGATCTGAAACGATTCTCTGAATTTATCGTATAATTAACTATCTCAAACTACTTATCAATATATTGAGTACCATTATAGTAGAAAAGGAAGAAACCAATTATAAAAGAGTACTGTAGTAGAAAAAGATTTGACCAAAACACTCAAGGAATAGCGATGGCAGAAAAAGAAAGATTTTAGTTTATCATGATTAAAAAGTATTGAGTATGTGATTCAAAATCACATATCAGTTAACATCATGATCATTGTGCCTTGGGCACTTTCGAAACCTAATAATATAATTCACAAAGATGGATCTATGATCAAAAGTCATAATTTAGAACCTATGGTCTTATGCCTCCTCTATTTGCACTCCACTATAGTACAGGAAAATAAACTAGTTATGCAAATCACAAAATGGTTTCATAAGTTATATCAAAGTATAAATGAGCCCTAAATGGCAATATACAAAGTCAACACATAATTACCTAAAGAGGAGGTTTACAATTTTACAATGCAAACTTAAACCTCCAAGCCTTCCCTAAAGATATCACATTATAAACCTTACCTAGAAAATGTTAAAAGCAACGGGGTGAGTCACACGGACACAATAATCACAATTCCAATCTAGCAAGTATGTAGGAAATTATTACAAGATAGTTAATTAGGCTAAACATCAATTTATACAACAAAGTATAAAAAGTTTATCATAATCAATAACAGCTTAAGGAGTAATTAAGCATGTATAGGGCTCCTACAACCATCATTAGAACTTCGTTATAACTGCTGACAAAACCCATGGGCTACAATACATAACAGGATTCGTCTATATGACAAGACTGCACGAAGCTCTTCGATAGTAAGGTGTAAGTAGCTTGGCCAAAAGCTACATAACTCATATCAGACCATGTGTTCCCTTTCCTTAAAAGATGGAAAGAGGTCACATGTCCCTTTAACTGACCCTTAACCTGGGCAAGGAAGGATGATACCATGGGCTCTGAAAATGTTAAAACCAGCCATTAAGCGTTAAGTAGCGGCTATACCACGTGGTATACTAACATCAAACCTCCCATAACCACAACTTCATACAATCTAACACAACTCAATATGTAGTCCAACAATTTAACATCACAAATCCAGTATCATCAAGTTCTTCTCATAATCGATACTCAATGTCAGCATTATTAACATTCAAATAAACCATTCAAGCCCACTTAACTAACACACTCACTAAAAACATAATTCATAATGTCATTGTACATTTTTTATATATAAAATACAATAACATATATTTATAGCAATTAAAAATTCAAACATACACTTATAATCACCTTAATAAGTATACAAGATAAATTGGAAAGTGGTTACTTCTTACAAAAGCTAACATAAAGTACCACCATTCTTGTGAAGCCCTATGTTCACTCATAACTAAAGAAAGTCTACATAATATATGTTCATATTTATCAATAAGATGATAACTAACGAATCAGTTTAAAATTGGCAACTAGACTCTCAATCTTCACTTATTCCTTAGAAAAATTCTTGATATATCTACCACTTATATATTTATTATCTTAGAAATATTCTCCTTATTCTCCCATTTTTATTATATTCATTAAAATCATTAACTAACTTTCAAATGGTCATTTAAATTAAAATTTCCCAATTTTAATCTTAAATGTTCACGTTCATGATTATCTTTACTTCACTAAATCATTCATCTTTTAGAACTTTCAATTCTAGCTTTGCAAATGAATTCCGCAATTTCAAACATTTCATAACATTTTATTTACTCCCAAATCACTTTCAAAAGCTACAAGAAAATCCATAAGTTTCAATTTCACTATTTTTCCAAAATCACCTTTTTCTAAGTAAACATTTCAAGTACTTAATGGTAATTCAAATAAAGTCCAATCACCATGAAAATTTAAAAACAAGATCCTAATCACCTAAAGTTTTTAACTGAAATAATTCCTTAGCCAAAAAGTGTCCAAATTTCTCATTCCAAAAATATCTCAAAAATTCACAATAATTCCTCCATAAATAGAAAATTCACTCAAACTTATAATTTAACCACAAAATCAACTTTCAATAAGTATTTTTAAGTTACTTATAACTAATTATCAAAGTTTCAACCAAGACTTTACTCTAAAAACTAAAATCCCTCTTCTCTCATTTAGGGTTCAATCTTAACTGATTAAATGCAAGTATTTACTTACCTCTACAATCCTATGTTTCCTATTTGTTGAAAATCCATACTTGCTTCAAGCCTTAACCTTTAAACTTGCTTTGCCTCCAATGAAATTTGTACTAATGGAAAGCTCTCATTGAGTAGAAAAATATTTAGGAAATAAGTATTTTAGTTTGGTGATTTTATGTGAAAGAAATGAAGCTCAAAAGTATCACAATCCTCCATTAATGAAGGATTGGTGCTTCACGACGCCAAAAATCTAAAGTAATAAGAAGAAAAAGAAGAATGTTGAGTGTTGTGTGTGTGGGTGAAGGGAGTATTATATGGAAAAATTTCAATAAAAGAACTTTAAAAATACTAAAAGACAAAAAGATGTTTAAATATTCATAATTTCCGAAAAGTGTTAGGCCCAATTTGTCCTTTTTAAAATTTAAAAGAAATAACACAAATGCCCTTATATATATATATATATATATATATATATATATATATATATATATATATATATATATATATATACACCCTATAAGTTGTCATTGCCATTGGAGCTCTGGTGGCCAGTGTCAAACCCCTTAATATTTTGACATTTATCAGAGTATTAACGCGCAATTTAATGGGCATACAGAAATAGCAAAATTATATTGGTATAAAATTCTTGATTATATTACAGGAAATCCCCATAAGGTTTGTACATAGCAAATTACAAAACCCAAATTACATAAAATGACACCGATAACCAAATCTACATTCTTGCTATGGACCAGAACCCTCAATTGCCAGTGACTACATCCTTACCCTTAGAGCTACTTCTTCTTGCTGAATAAATTTTGAATTATGGAAAGGGTGAGATTCAAATGAATCTCAGCAGTAATATACTATTAATCATATAAAATGCAAAAGATAAACATGCAATGTAGCATATGATGCAACAGATAACAATGATGTACACATGTCTCTCAAACAATGTTCAAGAACAAACAACGATTTTGTCCGAATCAAAATAGCCGTTTGTCCTTACTTGCTAATCAATTATCACAATGCTTTTCTGCTCGGAGTTCAAGTATAAATGATTGTTTGTCCCCTATTGGCCTTACTGCATGCGCTGTTCAGAATCATATGATTTTATGACCCCTACTTGCTACAATATTCCAGAATAGATGTTGTTATGTCCGTACTTGCCATATCGACTCAGCTGGGTCCCATCGACCTTATAGTACTTGTGCTCTTCCTATGGGGTAGTACTTGTACTTTTCACACACCCGACGAGGAATTATGCCACACAGGCTTTACATTGGCCTATCTAGGCTGGGTACCTATCGGCCTTAGAGGTACTTGTGTTTTTCCCTTAAGGTAGTACTTGTGCTTTTCCTAAATTTTCGCTATTCATATGTCATTGCACAGAACATGACAAATAATGCATATGATGATTTCCCATTTTTAATGGATTTGAGATATATTTTGATATATTTGGGAAGTCGTCAATGCTAAATTAAAGGAATTTTCTTGAGATTTTATGATATATCAATAGAGTGTATCATTTATGAGATTTTAAATTAAAATAGAAGTTTTTTTAAACTTAGGAAAGAAGCAATAAAAAAATAATAATTTATAGTTTTCTCAAATTAAAAAAATTAAAAAAAATAAAGATTTAGTTTCTATTATTATTATTATAATAATAATAATATTTCCTTTCCTCTTCTTGACAGTTTTAATGTAGTGTTTTTGGAGCCACCAATTTGGAAACATAGTGAGACTTAATATCCAAGAAAGAGCAAGTTACAATTGATATAAAATGAGGAGGAGGTAGCTGCATATGATCACGAATCACATCTTGAATCACACACAAAAGAAGAAAAGTAGTTCGAGTTTCATTCTTCTTCTACTCAGGAGGATGAGAGGACAGTGGAGAGGAGAAGTATTAGAGAAGCCACTTCGACAAAGGAGCAACTGAAGCTTAAAGATGAGGTTTTGAATAATCCATATTCTATTCCTTTTTCTTTTCTCTTTTTCTTGAGATTTTTGATTATAAACTTGTTACTGTTTTTTTTAATTATGTTTAGTTTGTTTGTTGTGCAACCTATATAAGCTATGAACTTATGGGTGGATTAAATTTTTTTTCACTATTTAATTATATTAATATTAATTTTGGTTACTTAATCTTGTTTAGCTTTATTTGTTTAGTAACTGGCCATCACTAAATATAAATTTGAGCATTAGAATTTACCTTGACGAAGGGAATTTTAATTAGACTTTGAGATTAAGTAATATGAGATTAGATTATGATTTAATTTACGATTAGGATAGACATATACCTAATGGCCCCATATAATCGTTGAAGAGTGTGTTCGAGTTATCTTACATCTTGAGTAATTATGTTGGACATAATAATTTATACTTAAGAGAGGGTTGTCAGTGGATCGACAGGCACTTATAGCTATTTATACTCGAGATTGATAAAATTGATAGTAAGGGATTAGTAACTCTAGGTTGCTCGTTTGATAATTGTAGTAGTTTGTTTTAATTTGATTTTAATTTTCTTTTAACTTATTTGAATTCAATTTGTTTTGCTCAAATTAAACAAAAGTGTAAAATCAATGCTCAATTGGGTTTAAGTATTAAGTCCTTGTGGGAATAATACTTTATTTACTCTTTATTACTTGATATGACCCGTATACTTGAGGAGATATAGGTTATAAATATTTTTCCTATCAAGTTTTTGATATTAACAATCATATAGAATATGAGAGATACAGTTACTACCTGGACTCCTTTCAAGTTGCCTAACTACTTATCGTTCCTTTAACTTTTGTCTGGCTCGGGCATATATCAAATCATAAAATTCCCAAATTGATAACAAATGAATTATTACTCATTCATACCTTATTTTAAGACTCATAAGTTGGTTATATTTACTCCCTCATTGATGGTTTTTCTGTCTGTGTACAATTCAGTAAGTTGCTTTCAGTGATCTGACATTCCTCCACTGCTTTATTAAATTCAGTAACACGTTTAGAGACATATTTCTTTTCTAGTTCTGGTCTCAATCCCCATATCATCATGTTTGAGCTCCACCCTTCATCATCAGGATACCTCATATAAGAAAAGTATCAAGACAATCGGATGTAGTGTGTCAGGTACTCATCCAAAACTTTCCTTTTCATCTTGCTATATGGTAAGGAATTATGTTTTCTTTACATTTTGGACTAATAGGGGAAGTAGTTTTTATTGAACTGCTCCTGAAATAATTCCCAAGTTCAGGAATATTTCAGACCTGCAGAACCATTTCAGTGTTTTTCCACTATCTGTTTACATCACCCTCTAGTTTATAGATTGCTAGCTGAACTTTGATATTATCTAGGCATTCCCAGATTCTGGAAAATTTCCCCCAAATAAAACAACCAATCCTTTGCTACCTGATAATCAAACTTCCCTCGAAAGGTAGGAGGTTGTTGCTAGCAAAATCAAAATACACATGACTGTAGACTCTTAGCCTCAATAATAGCTTTAGTTGAAGGTTGCTCATGAATAGGATTCCTAGGCTGATCAAGCTCATTCTCTTGTTTACCAGGATGGTTCTCTTTCTTTCCCTATCTGTATCTTACTTTTGTTGCACTCTCGTAGCTCGTCACTTAAATCATATATCATTGTACGTTACTCTGCCAACATGCCCATTATCTACTGTATTGGGTCGAGTCTAACTCCCCGACCCTTCTACCTCTTTGTCTTACCACCTTTATACCTCATTATTTTAAAATAAGGAAGAGGTAACTTTTGCACATTTATAAGGGTATTTTCGTCATTTCACAAAATTTGAATATACAGGTATTCGGATAATAGCATACAACAAACATTTATAGCAGTTTAGGGAAAAATTTTAGTAATATGCAGCCCTTTCACGATTGTAAGACATGTTTCTTCTCTCTTATATTACATGACTTAACATTTCTAAAAACTTCCCAAGGGTCACCCAACCTTCCATTTCCCTAGGCCAAGCACGATTAACCTTAATGTACCGGTGCAAAAATGTTAGTACCGTCTTTCATTGCTTTCAAGCCCCCGTGATTGCCCATGTCCCAATGAATCAGGTTAACCATCCCTGGGCGACCAATTATTGTATATGAATCGTATATCGATACCAATACATGTAATTGAACACGTACTTTATGATATGTTCCATGAAGTCAACAAAGTTGTCATTCGGACCCCATTTCATAATCGCATTCTTCTTCCGGGCCCAAAATGCAATATCCGGAAAGAAGTATAACATTGTACAGATCCAAATATCATTTGGAATCTCCAAATCAAAATATCCATGATCCCAGTACAATGTACCCACGTCATGTAAAAACTACGCATACTGGGCTATCGAGGTGTCATGAACACGGAGAGCTCGCGTATGTAGGTTCCTGACGTACCCTACAACTCCTGATCTGGTTGTAGATCATATCTCACGTGTACAGGTTCTGCCTTGGAACTGGTAATACTGTGTGGATCCGACTCCGACCCATATAACAGCGGCTGCCCGGTATCACCTACATAAGAACTGATTGTTGGCTCTGGTCTCGGTTAGGGCCCACATACTGGCTTTTGCCACACCCCCTTCTTTGGGGTTCGCAGCCTCTTGGAACTATCCCTAACTCGATATAATCGTACTGGCTGCCTTCCAGGTATCCTTTGATCCTCTAGGGGCTGATTCACCTACAACGGTGACTTATTCCTTCAATACCCGCTTCTGCTCATATTTCTCGTTATACCATAATCAAGATCATATCAGTATACTATTCGGTTACTTCTATAACCGTATGTTTTAATATAAAAAATATCAAACCCCTTAATATTTTGATATTTATTAGAGTATTAATGCGTAGTTCAATGGGCATATATAAATAGCAAAATTATATTGAAACAAAATTTTTGATTACCTTACAGAAAATCCCAACAGGTTTTGTACATAGCAAATTACAAAACCCAAAATGCATAAAAAAAAACAGACAACCAAGTCTAAATTCGTGCTCTAGACCAAAACCCTCAATTGCCAGTGACCACATCCTTACCCTTAGAGCCACTTCTTCTTATTGGATAAATTTTGAATTATGGAAAGGGTGATATTCAAATGAATCTCAGTAGTAACATACTATCAATTATATAAAATGTGAAAGACAAACATGCAATGCGGCATATAATAATGTTGTGCACATGTCTGTCAAACAATGTTCAAGATCAAACGATAATTTTGTCCAGATCAAAATGGTTGTTTGTCCCTACTTGCCAATTAGTGATCACAACCAAGGTTATTAAATTGGGACCGGTCGGGGTACTGGATTAAGGGTTAGTGGGTCAGACCGGAGTTAAAGCGGAACTAACCTGGGACCAAACCGGTGAGAAAATGAAAATTTCAGGCTTATTAAACATGAAATTATAAACAAAATTTTAAAAAATCTATTTTTAAAAAAAAAGGTAGACCGGTTCACTACCCTGACCGGACCGGTTTCCTGCCCGGATTGGCCGGCCCGGTCCGGGTTTAATAACCATGATCACAACGCTTTTCTGTTAGACGTTCAGGTACAAATGACTCTTTGTCACCTACTGACCTTACTGCATGCTCTGTTTAAGATCATATGCTTTTATAACCCCTAATTGCTATAATATTCCAGAACAGATGTTGTTCTGCCCGTACTTGTCATATTGCCTCAGCTGGATCCCACCGCCCTCATGGTACTTTTGCTTTTCCCTCATCCGACAAGGAATTATGCCACACAGGCTTCATATTGGCCTACCTAAACTGGGTACCTGCCGGCCTTAGAGGTACTTGTGATTTTCCCTCAAGGTGATACTTGTACTTTTCTCACACCCAGCTCTAGGAATTTCCACCATTCACATGTCATTGCATAGAACATGACAAACAATATATATTAACAATCACATAGAATATGAGAGATAAAGTTACTACCTGGACTCTTTTCCAGTTGTCTGGCTACTTATCGGTCCTTTAACTTTTTTCTGGCTCGGACATATATCAAATCTTAAAATTTACAAATTGATATAAAATGAGTTATTACTCATTTATACCTTATTTTAAGACTCATAAATTTGTTATCTTTGCTAAAAAAAAGCATAATTACCAAAATACCCTTAAGGAATCTGGTCTAATTCCTTTTTATACCTAATATAATTGTACTTTTTCAAAAATTAGAATCCAAGCTAATCATATACAATTTCTCATGTAGAATCCATTTTTTTACCTCAATTTTAACAAATTCACACTGCATTTCTAGTTTTACCCTTGACAACCACTTATTAGGGCTTTAAGGGCAAAATTGTAATTTCACACCCTAGAGCCTTCACACTCCATAATTCACATGTTTCCTACACAATTTTTCATTATAAACACAATAGAATCATCAAATTCATCAAAATCAGCCCTAACTCCCTGTTCTGCCCCTGGTCGAAAGTTATAGAATTTTAGGGAAATTGAAGTTTTTCAATTTCCAACCAACCAAACATTTTTTTTCACTTCTAATCACTTATTCAGCCACTTAAACACCATTTGTACATGATTAATCAAAGTTTGGACAACATATCCTTTTAGTTTTCATGCATCCCAAATCAAACTAGTAATCCAACCACAACAACAACCTTGAATTTAACCAAGAAATCAATGTTTATGGGTTTACCTTTATTTCCCTCTCTTCCTCCTTGAGTCTGTCACCTTCCTCTCCTTCTTACTCTTGATTTTGTTCTTGCTACATGTGGTTTCATGAGGGCATAAGGATTAGGAGGTGTTTCTATGAATTTTGAAGGCAAAAACAAGTGAAATTGCTTTATACTTGCTTTGATTCTTGCCTCTTGTTCTCTCTTGTTCTTATGTTCTTCAAGACTCTCTCTCTTGTTCTTGTGTTAGGTTGAAATATGGCCTTTGGGAAGGGTTTAATGAGCTCTTCTAGTGTCATTTTCCACCTCCTCAAATATATATTATTTTATTAGAATTTTGCACTTGTCACTTGTTATTTTATTCATTCTTTTTCCATTTGGCTTCTAACCCTTCCACATGGCATGTTTTATGCCCAAATATTTATTTTCTCTTCCTTTCTCTCTTCTTGGCCTAATTTGCCTATTTATTTTGGAGAAATAAAGTGTTTTTTGATTTATTAGTCTAATGATCATTTTGCCCTTACATTTCTCCAATTTTTGAAATTACATGTTGTCTTCATTTTTCCTTTCCCTTTTGGCCGAACTTTGCACATAAAATTGGGTCAAGAATTGTGCTATTTCACACTAAATTTTAGGCTCCAATATTAAGCCTTTGTCAAAAAAAAAATTGGGCTTTATGTCTTACTTGGCTACAATTTCACATAATCACTATTTCTAATATTTTGGCTATTTTCAAGTGCATCAAAATTCACCATTTTATTCCATTAAGTATGATCAAATTTACAAGAATTTTTTTTGTGATTAAAATTTAGGATATTACAGTTAGCCGGCAGCCAGAGTTCTAGTGGCCAAACAATGGAGCTTCGGCGGGATTATTCTTGTGGGAATATATATTCCCAAAGGGGTGGGGAGTAGGATTTGAACCCCCACCACTTGTTTTGCTACCAATGCTTTTCAATAAATATTGTGCAAGCAAATATATATATGCTAACTCTTTAACTTTGACTCAAGCTTGTTCATAAGTGTTGTTAAGGAATTCTCAACATTTCATTAGGTTTTAATAACTTCCGTTCACCTAGTAAAAAATTCACACTATTAGGTCATTCATAAGTTTTAGTAAGGAATTCACGACATTTAATTAGGTTTTAACAACTTTTTTACCAAGTAAAAAATTCATACTATCATGTCGTTCATAAGTTTTGTTAATAAATTCACGACATTTGATTAGGTTTTAACAATTTTTATTAAAAAATTCACAGTATCAGGTTTTAACAACTTGTGAATTTTTTTTATGGAAAAACAAAAATTGTTAAAACCTAATAAAATATGATAAATTCCTTAATAAAACTTGTGAACGACCTGATAGTATGAATTTTTTACTTGGTAAAAAAAATTGTTAAAACCTAATCAAATGTCGTGAATTCTTTCCTAAAACTTATGAATGACCTGATAGTGTGAATTTTTTATTTGGTAAAAGAAAGTTATTAAAATCTAATGAAATGCCATGAATTTCTTAACAAAAATTGTTAATGACCTAATAGTGTAAAATTTTAACTTGGTAAACAAAAATTGTTAAAACCCTAATGAAATGTCATGAGTTTCTTAACAAAATTTGTGAATGACCTGATAGTGTGAATTTTTTACTTGATAAATAGAAGCTGTTAGAACCTAATGAAATGTCATGAATTCCTAAACAAAACTTGTGAATGGGTTAAAGATCAAAAGTTAATATATATATATATATATATATATATATATATATATATATATATATATAATTCTAATGAAATATCATGAATTTCTTAACAAAACTTATGAATGACCTAAGGGCCCGTTTGGTACACTGAAATTGATTTTGATGGATATGGATATAGATATGAAAATGGAAATGGAAATGTGGTTTAAAAGTGTGTTTGGTATGTACATGGAATTCAAATATTATTTTTATTTAATATTTATATTTAAAATGTAAAATTATCAATATGCTAACCTAAAAAAGTGGAATGAGATAAAACCATTGTTACTAAACCCGGACCGGAAAGATTTTTTAATAAAAAATGATTTTTATTTTTTTAAAAAAAATTCATATTAATAAGACTAAAATATTCAATTTCTCACCAGTTTAGCCCTAATTTAGCTCCAGTCTGACCCACTAACCTTTGACCTAGTACTTTGACTGCTCCAGTTCGATTTTTTTTTATAAATTTTTTTTTTAAAAAAAAATTCATATTAATAAGCCTAAAATATTCAATTTCTCACCGGTTTAGCCCTGATTTAGCTCCAGTCTGACCCACTAACTTTTGACCTAGTACTTTGACTGCTCCAGTTCAATTTTTTTTATAAAATTTTTTTATTATTTTTTAAAAAATTCATATTAATAAGCCTAAAATATTCAATTTCTCACCGGTTTGACCCTAGTTTAGCTTCGGTTTGACTCCGATCTGACCCACTAACCCTTGACCCAGTACCCTGACCTGGATTTAGGTGCATGGAATTGCAAATCTTTGGTTTTTAGGTGGAAGCCAATTTGATAGAATTGGAGAGATTTGGCTTCCACATGGAATTGCAAAAATTTCCAATTCCATCATACCAAACAAACTTAAGCATGAAATTGATATTCAATTCCAATTCCATACCCCCCAATTCCATCATACCAAACATGCCCTAATAGTATGAATTTTTTACTTGATAAATAGAAGCTATTAGAACCTAATGAAATGTCATGAATTCCTAAACAAAACTTATAAATGGGTTTGGGTTAAAGATTAAAAGTTAATATATATATATACACACACACACACTTAAAAGCCATTAGTGACTCCCTGGCTACCAATCTCTTGGGCAAAATATTCCTTCCCACCATAATATTCTTGCTAGAGCTCTCGTTGCCAGTCAGCCGCCAGATCTCTGACAGTGGAGTAATTTTTTTTAAGAATATATATATATATAAAGATATTTGTGTTTTTCATTTAAATTTCAAAAAGACAAATCGAATACTAACATCTCTATGGTATTATGAATATTTGAAACACCATTTTTTCCTTTCCTATTTTTAAAGTTTGTTTTTGGGATTTTGCCATATTATATTGTAATAGTATGGGCCCTACTATTTTTTATTATTCTTTTCTTTTTAATTTCATTACCTTTTTATTTTATTTTATTTTCCTTTATTCTCTCTCTTATATATTTTTTAAAAATATAATTACTTTTAAATACATATTTCGGTATTGAGAAATCTCTAACCCCTTTTCCTTAATTAACCACCATTATTTAAAATTATTCAAGAGTCCAAATAATTAACCATTTGCAAACTTCATCCCAATAAAAACCTTTGTAATATATAAATAATTAAAATTACTTAGATTAGAAAATACGTTAATTACTTATACTTAATCCCACCAAACCTTATCAAAATTTCTTTCTATTCTATTCTAAAAACAATAATCATAAAATTTAATCTATTTAGAATAATTTCTTTATACTAAAATAATCATTCAGAAATTTCAATTAACCATGAAATAATCCCTTTAAATTCAACCCATTAGAAATAGATATATACTACTCACAATTTTTCATTATATTTTACTATTTTCCTAATTTTATGTTTATATGTCTCAAATAATGTGTTTGATCTCCTCTACACCTCAAATTATTTAATAAATCACATCCTAACAATATAAATAAATATTAGAATGTTACATGATCCATCTCCCATAACCATCCCTTATCACTCCCCTACATCCCGCCTTGAACCTCCTTTAACTGCCCAATCTCAGGTTTATTCCATCTTATCTCAACAACCTCTTTCTTCCTCCTCAAGGGTTCCTCCTTAAGAGACAGAAGGCATAGTAAAACCATCCTCAAAGGGTACCTTGTTTCTCCAGTGCCACTCCCCCCTTCCATTAACTAAATCATTGACTTTACAATCCACAAGTCTTCCTTTTGGTTTCCTATATGCTTTATCATAGAGGCATATATTGTCATTCATCCACATATCCCTCCAAAAATTTACAGTGCCACCATTATAACGACCCTTTCTCACAAACAACAATTATCCACATTTATACAAAATCAGTGATAATTTTTTTTACATATCAGAGTTCAATCCAATACATATCAGAGTTCAGGACACAAATTCGCCCACAAACTCTTCCACAACATATCGGAGTTTAGGGCACAAACTCACTGCAGATAAATTTATTATTCTGATATCACGTCACAATTAACCCACGGATCACCAAAATGATTTCCAACATAGATATCCAAACAGTAAATATGGCATTCTAAAAATATGTGGGCCCTATAATGACAATATAGAAATTAATACAACACCAATACCAAAAGAGACCTACAAGATTCTCAACGTCTATGCCTCTGGTTGCTTCCCTTGGCCTCTATCCAGATTAGAGGTATTGCCTGAAAAATTATTTATAATGACGGGGTGAGACATAAAGTCTCAATAACCAAAATCAATTTACAAAATATGCAGGAAAAGATTGTAAATCAGATAAGCATATTTAACTGACATAATAATAATATAATAATATTCTCATAATTTAACATTTAACATGATATAATCAATAAATAAAACCATCCCCACTCATCAATCCTGCTCCTCCTTATCTCCTCTGGACTGGTACAGCCTATCAGTGCTAGTATAACCGGCCAAAGGTTAGCCAGTCACATCAAGAATACTGCCCCCTCCCATGCCACCATCGATATACCGTAACAGGGAGGTGTCCGCCCAAACACTCAGCTCCAAAATCCGGGCCAGGATTGAGAGAGCCGATGGGCACACAATTCACCATATCTCTTCCACACAACCCAACATATCCCGTATTATAAAAATAATAAATTAATACAGCTTTCGAAAACAGTTACGAGTTACGAGAATTCTAAATTCTTATACAACATTCCATCTCAAACAACATATCCACCATAACATTAACAATTTAATAATAATTTCCACTTATATATGTAAATTAGAAAATACACTGCTTCACTGAAATAAATTCATATTCAAACATAAATATAATCTTACAAAGCACATACAAGTAATATAGATAAAAGTAAGGTTTATAAAATACCTTATAGTCCAAAACAAGCATATAAAATAAATTAACCCCAGTTACCTCGATTCAAAGCTTAATCTTAATTTGGATAGTAAAACCCGTACAATCACCGATCACAAGAAAAATCTACATTATTAATGTAGATACCAATTAACCAAAAATAACAATAAAATAATTAATTTACATAATTTAATTCCTACAACCCAATTTTCTCTACAACTATTATCCTCATTTATTCTAATTTCCTTTAAAAAATCCTTAAATAACCTTTAATATACCTATAATTACAAAATCTCCAATATCAACTTTCTAAATAATTAAATCTCTTTCTCATAATTTATAAGGATATAATATAATTATTAAAAAATTCCTCAAATATCCACATAATTAAAATCATATCAAATTATAATTCAAATATTAAGTCCTAATTTATATTTTTCACATAACTCAGATCTAACAAAAATAAACCGATTAAAACCTCAATAATACCTCCAATAATCCAAATAAAATATTTAAACTAATTTTTATCGGTAAAAACACCCTATAGGGATTAATTTAAACCCTATTTATAAAATAAATTAATTATAAAATCACATGACCACTAAATAATAAATCTAAACCGATTAAAATAAACTATTAATTATTCTCTACATTTCTACAGTCTTATATTGATAAAACTCAAAACTTGCCTAAAATCATATCCCCAAAATATTCTCTAACTAGCATAAAATTACTATCATATGAAAGAGAAAATTATTTAGAACATATTTTATAAAAGAAGCTTTATGATTAGAAGAGAGTTTGTATACCTTATTAATCTCTGAAAAACCGAAAATACCCCAATCAAAACCTCACTCTCTTCTCTTTCCACAAAACACTTCACTTACGTGAAGTGTTTATGAGAGGGGTATTTATAATACCCCCTCACCTCCTGCGCTCAATATCATCAACCTTCATCAATCATTTTTTTTAATAAAATAAAGGGGACAAACCCCCTTTGTTTGTGGTAGGCGCATTTCGGCGCCTACCACACGTTTATATATATATATATATATATTATTATATTATATAATTATATTATATTATTATTTTAATAAATTATTATTTTATTAATTACATTTTTATTTTAGAATGTCACAACCATCCCCAAATTTATCAATTTTTATATTTATCAATTTTTTTTCTTAATTTATCTTTATTGATACTATTTCAACAATAATCAAGAAGAAAGGGGAAAAATAAAATCAATAAAAAATATTATGATATTTTAGAAAATACATATCTTATTAATTAATTTATATTACAATATTAATAATTAATAATTAATGATTTACTAATCTTCCCTGGTCAAAAAGTTACCACTAATTTTCTTTGTAGTCCATCGAGTTTTGTGAATTGTTAATATCCTCCAATGAGAGAACGCCACGTTGTGATGAGATCTAGCGAGTATCCTTCTTTTGTCCACTCGCTCGAGTACCGCGAGATTCCCTTCCATGCAAAGTCTCGATCTGTCACCCAAAGAGGGAAAGGGTCCTCGTTGTCTACGCAAGCACGGCCGCTTCACCGGTCACCGTTTGATTCACCCGCAACCGTCATTCATGGTCCCACATTACTTCGACGGTGTGGATTATCTTGCCCTTCCACATACCCACCACACCATACCGCAGCTCCTCCATACCTCACCAGTCACCACCTTCCATCCCTGTATATTGCTTCGCGGCTACTTTACTTCCCTTGCACAACTTCTGCTTCCATTTCAGCTCGTGCTGATTCTGAAGAAGACCGGGAAGAAGGAGAAGCTATTTCTATCGCCAGAGTTTGGTTCTCTTGTCAGGAACTCAGGATTTGATCTTTTCGATCTTCAATTTTGCCGTCTGGATAGGTAGAACTGTGGAAGCACCAGCTTCCTACTCGAATTTCAGTAGTTTAATAAATTTTGTAGTAGGTCGAAGTGATTGAATTTTTTTTTTTTTGTGGTGATGGTGATTAAAATATGGTTAGCCTTTTATATATTTGTATCCTGGGGATTAGAGTTCCGCGATCTTTATGCTCAATTGGTATTTTGATTTAGACGCACATCGGGGGCGTCTTATACGCATTGAATTTTATTCGAACTGATTTAATTCTGGTTGTTGAGCTGAGTTTTGGATTAAGGCATCGATCTCCATAAAATTTTGAGGCAGTGTCTCCCTTTGATTTACTTTTCTTGCGACCTGTTATTGATGTCCATTGTCTGATTGGATCTTCTGGAGTTGTTACTTGTGTTTTGAATGATTTGTAAGATCTCTGCCCTTATATCCATTTTAAGGTTGTAACTTTTTATGTGGTTATATTTATTCTTTTTACTTGCCTTTCTTCTGATCCGGTTCCAATCATTAAAAAAAAACACATGTGCTCCGGTTTCTTTGTCATTTTTTAATGATATATTTTCCCTTTTGTTGCTAATGATTTTGTATGATCTGAACAAAGAAATTGTTAGATTGCTGATCTGTAGCCAAGTACATCATTAACCTTTTAAATTTACTTCTTGAAAGGGTGCTTGGAAATTGGAAGTTGTCACGTTCTTTGAAAGCTTTCTGCATAGAATTCTTTTTTGTGATTATTTGTGTGTGTGTGAGAAGGCGGGCCTTGGCGCAACTGGTGGGTGCGCTGGCTTTCCGCCCCTAGGTCCAAGGTTCGAGCCCTGGAAACATCCTCTTAGCAATAATGCCAGGGTAAGGCTGCGTACATATAGGGTCTCCTTCCCCTGAGCCCGCATTGTGCGGGAGCCGCTTGGCACTGGGGTCCGCCTTTATTTGTGTGTGTGTGAATTGCCTGTTCAGGTCCTTTTCTTTTTTCTAAAAATTTATATTAATGGATGCGAAGAATGAACTCAATTGTCCAGTCAGCAACTTCGATTTTGAAACACTTTGATGGTTCTCCTTTATTATGGCTGCAGTGTTGTTCATAATGTTATTTAAATGTGCAGCATTCTAGTTGTTTTTGCATAAAACATGTGGAGATTTAAGCCATTCATGCAAAAAGAGCCAGCTGGGCTTGAGGGCCGTTCTATTGATGTTGGTAATCTTAAAGTAAATGTCCTGAAGGCCATTGCTGAAGGGGGGTTCTCTTGTGTCTACTTGGCTCGTGATGCTGTACACATGTCAAAACAATATGCTTTGAAGCACATGATATGCAATGATGAAGAATCACTTGAATTAGTAAAGAAGGAGATCTCAGTCATGAAGTCATTGAAAGGGCATCCTAATGTTGTCACACTTTATGCTCATGCAGTCTTTGATATGGGTAGGACAAAAGAGGCATTCCTTGTTATGGAATTTTGTGAAAAGTCTCTTGCTAATGTGCTGGAGAGCCGAGGATCTGGTTATTTTGATGAGAAGCAGGTTCTTCTAATCTTCAGGGATGTATGTAATGCAGTTTTTGCTATGCACTGCCAATCCCCACCTATTGCTCACCGGTAACAAGTCTAACTACTTATCTGATGTTTGTTGAAATTATAAATCTCTCTATTTATATACAATTTTCATATTCTGTGGATAACTCTTGGAAACAATTTATTGATGCATTCTCATTTTTATATTTATGTGCTTTTTAAATTTACGATAAGAAATTTCCCTGTTGTTGGTATATCTAAACGAGCAGATTAGAGACCTGCTTCAGCATCATCTGTTGCTAACTCATTTTATACTCTAAATATGATAGCTAGTAGCATGTATTTACACTTTGCCTATAGCCCTATACTTCATATTTTATGTACTAACAATGAAATGATGCCTAGATCTTCAATTGTGATTGCTTTTCAATTATGATATGTTTTTCTTCGGCCCTTATGAATCTTTTGTAATTTAAATGCTCTATCAATTGTACTATTTGAAGCTAGTGATTTTACTGATTGTGTAAGACATCATTGAAAAGTTACAGATTTAAATTAAAGATTCTTTGGTGTGTGATTTGATTATACTCTATGGAATGTAATTAATGATTTTGCCCCTTGTATTTTAACAGGGACTTGAAAGCTGAGAATCTTTTATTAGGACCCGATGGTTTATGGAAATTATGTGATTTTGGGAGTACTTCCACCAATCACAAGCGATTTGAGAAAGCGGAGGAAATGGGGATTGAGGAAGACAATATCAGAAAGCACACGACTCCTGCCTACAGGGCCCCTGAGGTAAGTCGAGCAACTTTTCCCTCAAATTGCAGTTTTGTGACGCTAGTTCTTGATTAATTCCATTCCTGTAATGCATTTTAGATGTGGGATCTGTTCCTGAGAGAAGTCATCAATGAGAAAGTGGACATATGGGTAAGCAGAGCATTGGCTTTCCTCTCTTGATTGATGAACTTTAATTTTGTAGCATAACTGATGATACACTTTTAAACATCTTAGGCATTGGGGTGTCTCCTTTTCCGTATATGCTACTTCAAAAGTGCATTTGATGGTGAATCAAAGTTACAAGTCTTAAATGGAAACTATCGCATTCCTGATTTGCCAAAATACAGTTCATCCATCACGGACCTAATCAGAGACATGCTCCAGGCTAGACCAGACGACAGACCAGATATCACGCAGGCAAGAGCTTTGCTTGATTGGCCATTCATCTCCATGAATTTAGGTTGGTCTTAGATCATCCATGCCGATGGCATTCGTGGGTGCAGGAATGAGAAAATAATGCTGTTGCTCATTTTGGATGTTCTACTGTTGGCAGGTCTGGTTTCGTGTCAATGAGCAGTTACCTATAGATCTGCAGAAGTCATTACCTGATAGACCACCCGAATTGCCATCTTCCAACAATCACGAAGGTAAGGTGTTTTATGATTAAATGTGTCCTAAATTTGCGAATTAGAAGGGTTTTTTTTCCCCATGTAAAGTATGAAAATTGTAGTTTAGTAGATGTGCCAAGGAATGTGTATAAATTTTGGCAGGTTCTGCAAAGCCTGCAACTCAATCATCTCCAATGCCCCGTCGGAGTCCACCTCCTCCACCTTCATCTGGAGAAATAAAAAATTCATCACAGTCATCCCATTCTTCTATAGGAGGGGGAAGTGGAGGGCAGCTTGGCGCTTTTTGGTCTACTATGCATGCAAAGGACTCGTTGGCCTCAGAGGTTAAGAGCAAACCAATATTTGATGAAGAACCATCTAACCATTACGCCTCAGCAAAACATGATAGAATTCGTGCAGACAGTAACCAATTACCCAAAAATGTTGGTGGTAGAAAAGTGGATATTGGACAACCGCAAAATGTGAAAAACAGTGAACATGGGAAATCATACAAACCTGATACTGGATCTTCAAAGGACTTTGAAATAAAATTTTACCAGGACACACATCTTGGTGGTGAGAGGCGGGCTTCTTCAAGTAAAGAGAACGCAACTTCCTTTCAAGACAAGGCTTTTGACTCATTTGTAGCTGAATTTGATACCAGTAAGCTTAGCTCTGGATTCAGTGATAAAACATCTGAAAAGGAGGAAGCATTAGAGGCTGAGTCGGAGAACCTCAGAGTACAGCTGAAGGAAGCTCAGCTGGAGAAAGCTGAAATAACTTCAAAGTATGAAAAGCTTTCCGCCATTTGCCGATCTCAGAGACAAGAGATCCAGGATCTGAAGCAAACCCTTGCAACAAGAACTCCATCGCCAAAGAAAGAGAGTCTGGGTGCCTCTCCCACGGTTCCATCATCCGCGGCTTCGGTAATCTTAACTATCTAATTTCCTACATCATTTTTTAACTTCTCGCATTGTTTTTGACACACAGCTATAATTATTGCGTTTACCACTGCAGAGGGAAAAGGTTAGTGGGACGATATGGGAACTCCAGCAAAACAAATCTGAAACGAGAACTCCCAGTTCAGAACCGAAGTCATGGCAAGCTTTTCCAGAGGAACCCCAGCAACAAAAGTCTGCTTCTGCGGACAGTAATAGATCCAAATCGGTTAGGACTAGAAAAATTAATCAAAACGAGCAACCAGTTCAACCACATTCAGATTTTGATACATGGGGTTTTGGAACAGATAGTTTCACTGCTGTATCTGCTGCTGCTGGCAGCTCACAGATGCCTAGACCCTCTAGCACTGAAGGGAATAATACTCGAGCTTTTGGTAATGCCAGGACACATGAGAGCAAGTCAACTTCCCAACCTGCTGGGTGGGCTGGTTTCTAATTATCTGGGAATTGTTGTTCAAGAGAAACATATATGGTGATTGCACTGAAACTTTTTTCATCCTTTTGACCCCATGTGTTTGAAGAAGTATAATGGATGGCAACTTTATTTACTTTTTATACACATCCAACTTGTTTGATTTGTGCGGTTTGAGAGTGCATGTGTTTCTTTTTGGGAGATCTACTTATTATGATTGTAACAATATTTTGGAATCGTTAATCATTAATAATTAAAAGTTCAAATTATTCTCTCACTCTGGTGATTTTGAAAGCATCACCAGAACGAAAATGATGTGGGAACTGGGAATCCACTTAGGGTGATTATGGGTGGGCTCAGGTTTTGCCCTTCTTCAATACTAGGCCTAAAAAACCTTAAATACCACCATATACTAATGCTTTTTTGCCAACATATAATTATACTAATACATCAAACATATTTTTGGTTTTGGGTTAGCAATGGATTGTTTTTCAAATAATGTGTTACTTTTTGAAACGAGATTGGAATGTGCATATTAATTTCATAATTTTTTTTAATGAAAAGTTTCTTTTGGGAAATACTTGAGTTGGGACTCAAACCTCAATATTTTATAATCTCCTTCTTCAATAAGATTTGTTCTCTATTAAAAGTGGAAAACAACGTGTTACATACACTGCGGACACCCTGAAAATATGGTCATACATAAATCAAGTTCATAAAAACTTCACATTAAAATTTAAAATCATATTTAGCTTGAAAATTGATTTATTTTTTAAAAAAACCTATTTGATGTTAACAACAAATTTCTTTTCTCCCCCTCTCACCAAAAGCAAACAAACAATAGCCCTAGTTTATACTATGAATTAATTTTTTGAAAGTGATTTTACTGTATTTAAGGTAAATAAGGTAGAAATGTAATATGAGTTTTGTGAAAAGTACCTTTTTAAGATGCCTTTGGGGTTTCCCAATTGATTAAAAATAATATTAAAATTTGTTCTTACACCTGAGAGTTTAGACCCATCCAAACTTAAATCCACACTACTCAATAACTAATAATGTAATATAAAGATTTGTTTTTTTTAAATTACATTAATAACATTTCAAATCCCATCTTAATAGTGAAAAATGCATCCTATTAGTTTTTTTTTTTTGGGGGTTTCAGAATAGGAATATTTGGTTTTTTGTGCCAATATTTGGTTAGAACTGGAAGATCTCAAACCTTTAAATGTCCAGGTCATTTGATTCATTGATTTCTTGATCTCTCTCTGTTTTTTTTTTTTTTTTTGGCCAGCTGATTTCTTGATCTGAAGTTCTCAACTTTTCAATGTTTAATAATAAAGAGTTTTACAAATAAATAAATATTTCCATTTTTAAAAAAAGAAAGGAGAGAGAGAGAGAGGGAGAATTGGGAGGGAGGGAGCGACTAGAGAGAGAAAGAAACTTGCACCTAGACTGAGTTCCCGAGTCCGACCCCAGCTTCGTTCCATCGTTCTTGGATTCTTCCCGCCGCGATTTCTCCATCGACGGCTTTTTATCACTGTTCGGTTCTACTCTTCAGAGCTTACTTCATTTCTTTTCAATTCCATAGCAAGCCCTACTCGCATCGAAACCCTTGATTGCTGCATAGCTCTGAGCTGATTTGGGCTTTGGTTAAGTTTTAGCTCAAAATTCCCTGTGAATTTTGACGGTTTTCACTGTTTTTTGTACCTGGGTAGTTCAATTCCGGTGCAAGCTGGCTATGGACTACGAACCGTTTGATAGTAGCGGTGAGTTTACTTAAAAGTTGCTTGCTTTTTTTTGCGCATATTATGAACATTGAGTTATCTTTGTCTGTATTTTAGGGTTAAGGTTTGTTTGAAATGTTTGCTTGGGTTTCCTTGGTTGTACACTGGCTGTGCTATTGAACCTTCTTGATGTTCTCAGGGCTAGTGAAAGGAAGAGAACGAACTTCAATTACAACCCAATTTTAGATTTGAAGTGTGGTTGAGGAATCTAGGTTTTTTGTTGCTTTCATGATCTCTATCGAGGATAACAGTCATTAGCGTATACTGTGCATCTTATTGTACAGCACAGGCACTACGCTCGTTGTGCCTTGACCAGTCTTCTGATTTAAAATTTACCCTTGGACATTATTATTCAACCGTTTGGTTCTAAGAGATATTAAAATTCTTCTGATAAAAAGTGATTTCTCGTCCCATTTTCAATTTGACTCGGTAATTTGTTTTTCTTCCATACTTTAAAATGACAATGGAACCCTCGGAGGTGTTCAACTTTGTTATTAGGTTCAATCAGCTCTCCTTAAGGAAGGATAAAGAATAAGAATACACTATGTCTATGGAGACTCTGCTGCATAGGGCAGTACGTGTGTGTTGCATGTCTATGGCAAAATATATTAGTATATAATGTATAGGAACTCTTACAACTATGAAAGTTGACAATGAACATTCTGAAATATATAGCAAAACAAAATGTAAATGGTCTCAAAGTTTGTTACAAATGAAGTGATAAAGGATATTAAAGTTGCTCGTGAAACTATGTGTCTTATATTTTTTCCTTACAATTATTGATTGACGATGCTCAGTGGGAAATGCCAAGATGTTGTGTTTCAAATTTCATGTGTAACCATGGCTTGTTCCATGCATGCCATTTGAAAGGATTAGGTCCCTTCATCTAGAGTTTTTTATCCTAGCTTCAATGTTTTTGTATCAGCTTCTCAAGCTTCAACATTCTTCTACGGCCCCAAGACCTCAGCATCTCTTCTCTCTTCCTTGTTGCAACAGATGAATCATCTCCAATTTAGAAACTGTCTTCTGTTTATATTGAGTCGCTGTTCTATCTCTTGCAATCTCAACTTTTTGACTTTTTTCAGAGTTAAGAATTAATGACGAGAATTATAAGGTTCTTTTAACCAAATTGAGGGGTTCTAGAAAACAGTTAAAAGTAATAAATATGTAGGAAGTATAATTATTTTTCCAAAAATGCTCTTATTTATGAATGTGCGAGAGAGAGAGAGAGAGAGAGAGAGAGAGAGGATAATAATGAAAAAATGATGAAAGAGAATATATGGGGGAAAGATGATGTAAGTGAATAAGGGGAATGAAAGAGAATAACGTGATTAAGTCAACGTTTTAATTAATGCAATGTATGAAATTAATTGAGGGTAAAGTGGAAAAAATGTATTTATTTTTCAGACTAACTCAAATGGGACCTTATAAAAAGGGACAAGGCTATCAAGTATATATAGAGGGACGGAGGGAGTAAATATTAATCCAAGTTTCCTAATAGAATCCCTAAGTTTATGGCTTATTAAAAATACACCAAAGTAATATGTGGTATTAAAGTTGTGCATGAAACTGTTGAGTTAGTGAACTATAATTTCAGATATTCAGGATCCAAATGTATAATTTAAACCAACCTTGGATTCATAAGAATCATATTGCTACCTAGTATATATTGAGGGTACCCAATATTTTGCTGTATGGTTACAGGTTGAAGATTGTTGTGCCCATGCTTCACAGATTATGAGTATGTAAAAAGAACTAAAGAAACGAGTTAACATAAAAAGAAAAGGAGAGAAGGATTGACTGAAGGTCCTCAAATACCTTCACTTTTTTTAACTAATGTCGTCCAAAGTATATCTTTTAGTTGGTAGAAAGGTTTGCTTTGTGGCGATTGGGATGGTTAAAATATCTGATTTATCCTTGCTATGGCATGTATCTGATATTTTTAGTGCACTGAAGTTGGAACTTTATTCAATGTTTTTCTTATGCGTAATATTGACTGTTGTGTATTCTCTTCTGATACTCCAAACTAATTGTATTCCTTTGCATGATTGGGATGATTACAGGAACTGACGATGATCTTCCACCTACACATCAAAATAGAATACCTAGAGGGGGACGTCTTCCTGGAAATGGAAGATCTGCTGTAGGTTCAATTCCATATCCTAGGATGTATGGTGAAACTGATATGGAGACTCAAATTCACCAACTTGAACAAGAGGCATACAGTGCAGTTCTACGAGCCTTTAAGGCTCAAGCTGATGCCATTACTTGGGTAAATTTGGTTATTTTGTTTTTAAATTTCTGTTCATGAAAATTTTGTTTGATCAAGTTCCAATAATTGCTACATGTCATGTATCTTATTCAGGAGAAGGAAAGTTTGATTACAGAGCTCAGAAAAGAACTGAGATTATCAAATGAGGAACACAGAGAACTTCTAGGTCGGGTCAATGCAGATGATGTCATACGAAGAATAAGGTTGAATAAATTAGGAAACAAGGGTTGCTCTGTGCATAATTGTTATTTTCTCTAACTTTTCCAGGTCACGCTCTTCTATTTTGTCAATTAACACTTTTTTTGCACTAGGGAGTGGAGACAGGCAGGAGGCCATCAACCTGGTGCGTTGGGCACTGGTCAAGCAATTCGTGATTCAATTCCAAGTCCTACAGTATCTGCATCACGAAAGAAGCAAAAGATAACACCATCTGTACCATCACAATCTTTTGGTGGGCCTACTCCTCCATTTCACCCCCAACCAGTGGCTATGCCCCACCAGCCATCATCTTCAGCAAAACGAGGAACAGTTCCTGGATCCAAGGGCAAAAAGAACAAGCCAGTGAGTAAATTGTAAAATCTATGTTGGAATATACTATTTAGTGTGCTCAGCTAAGGTATTTTGATTAGCCCCTTGACAGTATCTGAATAAAGTCGTTTTTAGTCATAACAAAAGTTATTAGCATAAATAAAGTGGAATATACACTGACTTTTATATTACCTCAGCAACATTATTGTATTTGTTTTATTCTTTTATTCAGGGTCAAGTATTACCTGGCGCATCTTCAATGAAGCAGTATCCTTCCTCAGGACCAGGTGGAAGGAACCATGTAACCAACAGAGTTTCCTCTGGTGCCATTATGGGAGAGCCTGCTGAGGGAACTCCATTTGATTCATTGATTGGTAGAAGAGTGCGAACAAGGTGGCCTGATGATAATAACTTCTATGAAGCTGTTATCACTGACTACAATGCAGCTGAGGTATTTACAGCAGCCCTTAAGTAAGAAGCATGCGCATGCTTTTTGCAGGCATATCTACATTGAAGTTGGACTCTCTATTTCTATAAGCATCCTGTATGCCTACATGACAAAATGCTTTTTATGGTGTTGAAAGATGACACACTTTTATGTCAATTTAAATTTTTAACACGGCAAGATGCAGTCAAAAAAATGTTGAGGATTAAAAAATTCTTGAAATTCACTGAAACACATGAATAAGAAAAAAATAAAACAAAATAAAAGCTCAAAAGAAAAGTGCCGCAAAATATGTCCAGCTTTTTCATTTCAAACTTTTTTAAAATAATGAATATGTATTAACCATATTCCTCAATATATTTTATACATTGTGTCATTAATATCCGCCTTCAGATGTGTGCCCTTGTTTATTTCTTCAAATTTCTTTTTAATCTCTATCTCATATATCTAATATCTTCAATATGACACACTCCTATATCTGTGCTTCACACCCTGCTATTTTTCAGAAATTTGATTCTCAATTAATATGTGATTGCTGACATTTGTTTTGCCTTTAAATTTTCAGGGTCGACATGCTTTGGTGTATGACATGGGAACTGCAAATGAAACATGGGAATGGGTTAATCTGTCAGAGGTATATCTATACTTTGTCCGCGTATGCTATTGAACATCTCTCTCTCTAGTGCTTGCACATTTTGACACCAATTTATCATTAGAAGCTATGTTCGCAAATATGTTTGGAACTGGTCTTTTGAACATGAAATGGCTATGTTGCAGGAAGAGAACTAGGAGACTATCTTTTGACTTCTCCAACATAGAAAACAAGAGAGTCTTGACGGTCAAATCTTTAACCTATGAGGATTTTTGCTTGTGATATCATGAATCCTGAAAGTAGTTTACATGGATATAGCAGCTAAATGTCCATGTTATTTATAATTTGCATTTATAATAAATGAACTTATGATAAGGAAGGAAATTTGTTAGTTAGAGAAACATAACACTCAATGATACTGATATAGTATTTTCTTTTAGAATAGTTAGGGACCTAATAAATCCATGTATAGGTTTAAAAGATACTAAATTTATTTATTTTTTCTAATTTGAAATTCTAACAGATTAACATGTAGCATGGATGAAGATTTTATTATTAAAGAAACATGGTACCTGATGATGCTAATACAGTCATTTCTTTCAGAATAGTTAGGATGCATCTAAGTATGTTCTGGCAAGTTTTCCAAGCTTCCATCTTTAAATTAATACTCAGTTTCCTATTTGGCTCGCTCACTTTTGTATTCTCTTCTAATCACCAAAATTCACCGTTCAACTACTCCAACTTATTTAGTGTTTGCATCCATTAACCAGTAAATAACCTGCTATTTGTCATACTTGACACTGTAGCTTCTCCTGCTGTAATGAGAACAAATACCTGTAAAATTAACCCATACTTGCTTTTCTTCCTTTTCACATTTCCCAAATTGGGTGAAATTTTTGAACTGCATCCCTAAAGTATATGGTTTGTTTGCTTATGCACCAGAAGTCTAAGTCTGGGACATTGCTGGTCCCACATGTCTTGAATGTTTAGTGACATCGTGTTTTGGATTCTCTTTACTCCTATGTTGTTGTTGATGCAGATACGGTATTTTTAACTGCAGATCTCTCCTGAAGATATACAATGGGTGGGTGAGGATCCTGGAATTAATCATCGTGGGGGTTACAGCGGGCCTGCTCATGGTATGAATAGGCCTGGAGGTCGTGATGGTGTTCCAGGAGCTGGAAGAGGTAGAGGAACTGCAAAGGGACAGTCTAAAAAGGATTTTTTGCCTTCACAGAATGGCATAGGAAAAAGAGCTCCAGATGATATACAAATACGTCATACAGACACACTAATCAAGGAGGTAACTGAAAACAAGATACTTAGATTGGAAGATTCTTTGAATGAGATTGGTTTATCATACTGACATGTATTTAAGTTTCTTTTCATCTTGGATAGGTGGAAAGGGTATTCAGTGCAAATCATCCTGACCCTGCAGAAGTTGAGAAAGCCAAGAAAGCATTGAAGGTAAAGGACTGGACGGCCATATCCCATCTCTCATTTCCTCACCTTTAATGGTGCATGTTTAATTTTTGTAATGACTGATCAGCATGTAAATAAATGCAGGATCATGAACAATCTCTCATCGACGCAATTGCAAGACTCACGGATCTCTCTGATGGTGAAAGTGGTAAAACCATAGAATAGAATTTGAATAAAATTTGAATTTTTTGTTTGTTCCGAACAATATTTCTGGACCATACTGTGGAAGTTCATTTCATGAACAGGAAAAGTTCATAAAATAATTTAAATAATCCAGATTCCAGTGAGGATTAGTATGAACTAGTGGATAAGATGTAATCAAAAGATGTAAAATTTACCTCTTTGGCTTTTACGGTGTGTAGTTTTTCTTTTGGTCAAGACTTGTGTGTTCTTAATTGTTTGGACAGATGAAGGTGGTGGCAGACATTTCCGACATGCTCAAACAATGGATCGAGATTGACAAAAGGCCTAAGAGGAATTATGGGGACAGAGTCAAAATGGAAAAAGGAGTGAACTTTGTCGTTGTTGTATTATGCCATGAAGATATTTCATTCTAACATATGATATAACTGGTAGGCTTTTGGGATCTTGTGGATTAGTCATTGTGTAGGATCAATCAAAGCTATTATAGTTTGATTATAGTTATTTCAGATTAAAATTTGACTTAGGACCAGCTCATCTGATGTTGCTTGTATAATATTATTATTTCAAATAGTGGCGTTCTGTATAATTTGTTTCATTTATATTTTTGTCTACGTTATTCTCTTAACTTTCCTCTCCCATCCTTGTTTCCCTTTCTATCATTTATTGCTTCTTCTTCTTTTTTTATTTTTTGTTGGTGTGGGATGCGAGTGTTTGAACTGATGTATTGAGCCCGTTACTTTGTGAAACGTATGTGGCGGCCCAAATGATTAAATTTTGTTTTGGTTACTGAATGATTTGTTTAGGCCATCAAATTGAATTCTTTACAATTATGTTGTCATATCAAAACCAATAAAGTTGGTTCAGTTGGTAAATGAATTGGTATATAATCAAAAGATTGTGAATTCAAATTTTACTATTGTGAGGATTTTATTGATTGGTGATCTAATAGTATTTATGTATGTATTTTTTAAACCAGGAGGCATGCCCTACCCTTGATAAGTGTCATAACCTAACTCATTTAAACTTTTTCCTTAAAATAAAAAAGGTGTAGTCATATTATATGTTCCAAAGAGTAAGTGTATTTGGATTAGTTTTTAAAAAATAATTTTTATAATTTACAAGATAAGTATGTATTTGAAATTTTGCCTTTTATGAAAAAAGACATTTTAGAATTACCCAAACAGTTACTAAGAGACTCATTCCTTCTTCTTCTTGTGTGTGTGTGTCTAAATACATTATTGATAACATTTATGATTATAAAATTTGGCTTATTATGATTAACAGCAAGTATATACTTATAGATGGATGTTTATCATGCTATACATTTCTGTCTGTACGAGATTCTCATGTTTGGCATCATTTTTTTTCATTGCCGTGTGGAAGTTATTAATAATAAAAGTGTGTGGTACATTGTCTTTTCGATTATGGTATTAGGTATATGGACGCCTAGAAGACAGATCACAGCATAAATAGTACTACTAAGTAATACTATATGAGCTATAAATAGTGTAGCTTAGTTTGAATTCCATGTAATATATGTTAAAAATGTGTCTAATTATTTTTTATTTTGGTATTCTGAATATCAAGAAAAATTCAAATGCTTTAGTTGATATATTGATGATTTAGATTTTTTTTTTTTAAGAAAAGAAGACTCAAGCATTTTGATTATCATCTTCATTATGCTGGCAATATATATATATATATATATCATTATTATAATTTTTTGTTATGAAACAAAATATGGCATTGCATTTGAATCAACAAAGTACATTCTAAAACAAGTTAAAATTAAAAAATCCTAATAAACAAAAGACAATACAAACCCACGACACTAAATTTAAAAAAAGAAAGAAAGAAAAGTAGAGACAAAACACAATAATACTTGAAAAGCCATAATGTACTAACAATTAGCAAATCCTTTTCATGATCTTCTTAGAGAGAGCGACAGGAGAGGCCAGACCAATAATAGGATAAGAGATCAGAGGTGGTTTACAGAATTACAATTCTTATGAGAGGACAAAATTTCATTATCCAGAAAACGATCATTTCAGAAATAAGTATCTTATACTTTTTGACGATAAATTTTGTAAATTTGCATGTAAGTAGAAAATGGTAAGAAATCATTTAAAGTTGTTTGAACGCATATAAGAAAGTCTAATAAATGTACCAATAAGATAAGGAGATGGTCCTTAATCCCACAACGAGAGATAAAAAGAGACTAATAAATAAAAATTATACTCAATAATGTTATTAAATAGAATTTCTTGGTGAAAAATACATTTACAAGCAAGGTTGCTTTAAAACATTTTATGAAAAATATAGAGGATAATGTTGTTTTAAAAAAAATAATGACATTAAATTGACATGTAATTTTTATATTTTATCATTAAATATTTTCAATTAAAATATTAAAAAGAAATGTATGATTTGATTACGTGTTCCATATTTATACTCTGCAGACAAACCTATTTTCCCTTTTGAAATTTTATAGATTTGTTTACAAGTGGAAAAAAAAAGGGAATTTCCCCCCTAGTGAAACCATAATAACGTGTTAAAAATTAAGGCATACTCTCCCATCCTTAATATGTAATTAGATTAGAGGAAAAAAATTAGTTAAATTAGTTAATGTGACATATATTTTTTAAAATACTCTAATCATCTTTATTAATTCCCTCCTTCATCATCCTCCTTAATTATTGTTAAGGGAGCATCAATATAGGGTAAATTCAGAAAAGACTAATAAATATGTAAAATATGTTTTATATTTAGGATCAATTTCAACTTTTTAAATATATCTTATATTAAGAACCAGATGGAATAACAAGTGGATTTGCGGCTAAGAAATGGAGACTTCTTTTTATAAGAAAATTGCTGAAATTTCTCCAATTACATAATTTATAGTCCAAATGTAACTAATGAACTAGATCCTTGAGCAGGTAGACACCCGTCTTAAGTTGTATGTAGCATATCTTCAATTATATACAAATTGATTCAATTTTGTACGTAGTTAAAGATATATTACACAGCTAAGAAAGAGTTACACAAGATACAAAATAGATTGTACATACATCCTTAAACAAGCAACTTTGAGCAAATGTACGCAAGCGCGCACATGGTAAGTGTTATGAAAATATCAATAATAAGAGAGAAGAAGAGAGAAATTTAAGAGATAAAATAGAGAGAAATTCTCATTCACTTGTACATTATCAATTTTTTGCCAAAGGGCTCTATTTATAGGAGAAAAACATGTATGAACAGTGACATTTCCGTGTATGCTACATTAACTTCCACATGCTACAGTGATGAACAATGTTATACAGTAATGTCTGATCTTATAGATTAAGTTGACTAGAAGGGCAAGTTGGCCTGGATATGATCTAATGGATATCCACATGATATTCATAACACTCCCCTTTGGATATCCATTATGAATGTGCCTCATTAAAAACTTTAACTAGGAAAAATCCAGTAGGATAAAAACCTAGCCAAAGAAAAGAGTACATCATTTATTGATACAATGTCTAGTGCTGCCTCATTAAAAATATTTCTAATAAAAACCAGTGGGACAAAACCTATATAAGGGAAAAAGAGTACAACATGTATTGACTTCCCCTCTTGACAACATTAGTTGATATCTCTGAGTCTCCGAAGGTCAATATCATAGATAAGCTTTTCAAAGATTGTACCATAAAGTGACTTTGTAAATAAATATGTTGGATTTTCACTTGAACGGATTTGTTGAATATCTATTTCACCATCCTTTTGAAGGTCATGAGTGAAGAAGAATTTTGGTGAAATATGATTCGTCCTATCTCCCTTGATATAACCTTCTTTAAATTGGGTAATACATATAATATTATCCTCATATAGAACTGTTCGTACCATTTTTCCTAAAGATAAATGACAAGTTGTTCGTATATAATGTATTACTGACCTCAACTATACACATTCTTGACTTGCTTCATGTATTGCTAGAATTTCTGCATGGTTGGATGATGTGGTTGATATAGTCTGTTTCATAGATTGCCATGAAGTAGTTGTACCTCCACATGTAAACAGATAACCTATTTAGGATTTACCATCGTGTGGATTAGATAAAAATCCAGCATCTGCATAACCTACCAGTTCATGCTTAGATACATTTGAGTAGTATAACCCCATGTCCTTAGCGTCTCTGAGGTAACGAAAAATGTGTTTTACTCCATTCCAATGCCTTCGTGTTGATGAAGAACTATATCTTGCTAATAAATCAATAGCAAATGATATATGAGGACGTGTGTGATTAGTAAGATACATTAGTACTCAAATAGCACTAAGGTATGGTACTTTTGGACTAATTAGTTCTTCATCACCTTCTTCGCTAATTACTCGATGTCGGAATGGATCTTTATCTGCATCCAAAGACCTTACAATCATTGGAGTACACCATGTAAAATCACTTTAGGACCTTCTTTGTATAAGTTTCTTGATATAAAAAGATCTCATTTTTTAGATACTTGATCTATAATCCAAGATAGAATTTTATTTTTCCCAAGTCCTTCATTTTGAATTCTTTCTTTAAACAATTAATTGCATTTTGAATCTCTTCAGGAGTTCTAATGATGTTGATATCATCAACATAAACAACAATTATAACAAATCCACTTCTAAATCTTTTCATAAAGATGCATGGGCATATCAAATCATTTTTATATCATTCTTTCAACAGATATTCATTAAAACAATTATACCACATGTGCCCTAATTGTTTCAAGTCATACATGGATTTATTTAACTTAATTGAGTATTGTTCTTGAGAACTTGAATTGGATGCTTCTGGCACCTTAAGTTCTTCAGGGACTTTCATATAAATATCATTTTCAAGTGAGTCATATAAATAGGCAGTCACGACATCCATTAGATGCATTTTAATATGATACATATAAATAGGAAAACTTTCTAATATGCATTTTCTACCAGAAACTATATTTGTGATAACAAGATATTCCTGATTATTTTAGTTGTTGTTTCTATATGATATCCATTTCTGCGGATATCTTTGAAATTCAACAAGTTTCTTTCAAACTTGGTAGAATAAAATGCATTATCAATACATAATTTTGTTCCTTCAATTAACAAAATATTTTCTCTTCCAAAGCCTTCAATCAAATTTATATTACCACATATAGTCTGAATGTTGGTTCTTTTATGTCAATAAGACTCATATCAAATTTTGAGTATGGATTGATGTCAATAAAATTCATTCTTCATTAAAAGACACATAAAAACATAATTAAGAGAAATACATTTGACAGAAGCAACTTTAAATACACTAAAACATATCAGTTTAAATAAATAAAGATAAATTATGCTAAGAAATCAGCAACATCCAAATGATTAATATCCATATATCCATACTCAAAATTTTTAGCCTTATCAACATGATTTATTTCAACCTTTGATCATTTACCATTATTTTTTATTGATTTTTTGTAAATTCAACCAGGTGTTTTGGCGTACGACAGGTACAAGATCAATGACCCTTGCCACCACAGCGTTAACATGGATTTTCAGCATGTTTATTATACTCACTATTTTCCTTTTATGGTTCTTATCAATGTTTTCCTACTTCTGGTAGGAATTTGAACCACCACGATTTCGACCACGGTCATGCCTACAGTTGTATTCACGTCTATAGCCACAATTAGATTCATTTATTACTACATTCGCTTCTGGAAATGGAATCGTGCCTGTTGGACGAGATTCATGGTTTTTCAATAAAAGCTCATTGTTCTGTTCAGCAGCTACATAAAGACAAGAAATTAATTCAATATATTTCTTAAACCTCTTTCACGATATTGATACTACAGGAGCAAATTAGATATATCTATTTATAACAAGCTTTTGGGAGAATAACCATTTTCTGGTGATTATGCATTTCTTTTAAATTGTTTCAAAGAACAAGTGGATCTTTCACGGCTAAATATTCAATTTTGAGGCCTTCATACAAATGGTGGTGTAGAAAAATTATGGATAAGGCATTGAAGATAAATAGTTCCTTTTGGTAATGACAAAAGCCACAAATGTATATTTCACAAGATTTAACATTGTTTAGACTAGTGCAATAAAAGAGTATTTATAAAATATGAAATATAAAAACATAATATAATAACAGGAAATTTGTAAAGACAATAAATAATTCATAAAGTAAGATTTTACAATAAAAATTAATTTTTTTGGCTTCGGGCCATTTAGTTCTTATGGTGAGAAATTAAATCTATATGGCTTCTAGCCATTTATCTTCAGGATAAATAAAAGTTGAATATGGCTTCCGGCCATATAATAAGATAGAAGATGAAAGTTATATGACTTCTGACCATATAATCTCAAAATAGGAGTCAAGGAAATATGGCTTCCGGCCATATAATTTAGAAATAGAAAAATCAAGGAAATAAGGCTTCTGGCCATACAAAAAGATGAAAAATGATATGGTTTATGGCCATATCATATCATATCAAAATAAAAAATCAAAACAATATGACTTATGGTCATATAATTTTAGGAATTAGATATGTATGGTTTATGACCATAATAATAATAATAATGAACTTGTAAAAGATATATATAAGATGTAAGAACAATAATAATCTTCAATTTTAACTATGGAACCCAATGTTTATAGCAATCGGTAAAAGTATCTTTCTAATTCTATATAGTGGTTCAGATTATTCCAGATCTACCAAATAAAGATAATGTAAAACAATGTAGATGAAATTGTCAAGAAACGATGAGAAGATCATACCTTCGTTAGAGCTTCGTGCTGATAACGTGTTATGAAAATATCGATAATAAGAGAAGAGAATAGAGAAATTCTCATTCACTTGTACATCATCAATTCTTGGCCTAATAACTCTATTTATTGGAGAAAAATGCATATAAACAATAACCTTTCCGCATAGGCTATAGTAATTTTGGCGTGCTACAGTGATGAACAGTACTACTATTATAATGTACATTACCGGTGACGCTATAGTGTCGCACAATGCTGCTACAGTGATGAACATTACTACACAATAATGTCTGATCTTATAGATTAAATTAACTGAAAAAATAAATTGGCTTACATATGATCTAATGGACATCCACGTGATATTCTTAACAGTAAGAGATTTTTCAACAATTTTCTCTCTCTTTTTATTTTTGATGGTTTTTTTTTTGGGTGGCTCATAGGCCTAGTTGATGCATCAGTAATTCCCATTGTGTCCGTACGTAGACTTGTCTTCTTCTATCCTCTCTCTCTCTCCGTGTCTCACTTTATTTTTGGAATCAAATTCTTTGACTCCAAAACTGGGATTTTCATTTTTCAAAAAGCACCGTCATGTCCCTGCTTCACAATAATGGAACATGCATTATTGAAAGCACATGACGAGCTCCATAATGTGCTCTTTATCTTTATAAGTTACCCGTATTTAGATTATTGATTTTAGATGGTATAAATTTAATTTAATTTTTATATTTTAAATAATTTTAATTTTAATATGTACACAATTTAAAGTAAACATAATCTTATAACTATTATTTTTTATAAAAAAATAAATTTATCATTTCTAAAATCACACATGAACTAAATATGAATCGTCTAAATTATATTTAGACAGTTTAAATGTCTTTGCATTGATGAGCGATCAATACACTCAATATTTATTGTTGTAATGAAAATTGAATGAGAACCCAATATGAGACATTCATCGAAAAAAAAAATGGAGGGGGAGACATTCATCTCCCAAGAAAAAGAACCAATAAGGAATAGGTTTGGATTTTGGAAGTTTAGTACAAATTTTTTGTGCGTTTTTTATATCCTCTCACAGTTATGTCATAATTAGTAATCTCTTTTTAATCTGCAAAAAAAAAAAAGTAATCCATTTTTAATATTTAATCTTTTGACATTATTATAAAAAATTGCTTGTAAGGAGGTGTAGAGAAAATGTGTCAAAAATTACATCAATATCACTTATATTTGTGGATACGCCAAGTCAGGCTACAATAACCGCTCTTTTCTCCATTAGAAGCTTCAGCTACTCCTATTTGATTTGAATTTGAATCTTCCTTGTAAAATTTTTCATTTGTTTGGAATAAATACAATGCCTCACTTTAGGCCAAACATGGCTTATTCTCCTCATTAGAGTGTTTGTTTGAAATAATGATTGAAGTTTTCAAAAACAGCTTTTCAATTATGATTTATAATATACAAAGTAAATAGATGAGGGGAGTTTTATCTCAACTTATGTAAATAAATATTTTTTAGGGTTCTAAAAGCTATCCCAAACAAGTAACTAGGGTGTTAGATATTGTTGGGTTGAGGCAAATCCTTGTATATGTAAATCTCCTATTATTATTTATGAAAGAATAGTGTTTTTTCATGTTACCTTCATCTATTTTCTCTGTAGCTGCGTTCCATGTAATCAAAACTTACATTGAACATATAAAATTTGAGTAGACTCTCATCAAAAGGTAACTCATAATAAATGTACGTGACCAAATCATCACAACTAGTTCAGCTGCCAATTTTATTTTATTTATTCGTTTAAACGAATCACTATAAAATAATTATATATGGATTGAATCTTTTGTTTCGTTGTTCCTTATATAATAACATGACAAAAGAAAAGTTTCAATCTTCAATGTCCATCTCACCTATATATCTTTTTTTTTATTTTAATATAATGATCTCTTTTTGTCTTTAAAATTTTAAATAATATAATGACACATGTTGTACTCTCTCTAGTTATTAATAGTATAAAAGTCAATTGACTTCTTTTTAAAGATATTAAGAAAATTAAATTAGGTTTATTAAAATATTTATATTTATTATTAATAATCAAATAATATAACAACACACATTGTATTATTATTCCATACAATTTGTTAAAACAACTCATTCTTGGGATGTAGAGATTTTTTTATGGCTTTGCACTGTATCAAATAAAATGATCAATTATATCAAATAAAAAAAAAGATAAGTACATAAAGACAGACATATATTACAGTAGACAGCGGCACACATTTGACATCAATGTATATCAAACACTAACTTATAAGAAAGTTTACAAGACAAAAGCATATAAAACTCAGATACAACTATTAAAGTACTCTAGCTAACAAAAACATCATATGGCCAAAAAAAAAAAAAGCTAACAAAAACATCAAACCACCCAAAGTCAAAGATCCACTAGTAGAATATGAACAAGTATGAAAGATTTTCTTATTGTGCATAAAAAATATCCATCAATAAAGAAGTTGAAGAAGAAACTAATGCCACTAACCAATTTTTTCAAATACAATGTACAGATACATGCATGTAAATAATTCATTTTTATCAACACACCATCAACCAAAATTTGTGCAAAAACATAAGGACAACTCTTGACATGGACTCCACTTTGTCTTTATAAAATTCCCCACCGTTGAAGGTGGATTGCAAATTCAATTGTCTCTCACAAAGACAAGTTTGGAGAAACATTACCATGTGTCTTCTTTGAGCATTCTTTACTTAGAATAAACCTCACGTTTCTCCATAGCACTTTGATTCTAATAACTAGCCAGGTTCATTCCCTACATTGTTACAGACAGTGTAGTATTTTCTTTTTCTTCCACTCTCAGAAGTGTCATCAAAGTCACATGGACTTTTAAGCTTTTCTTATTGTTGTTGGACTTTTGCCCGTAAAGTACTACACCACTCACATCACATACCCACAAAGGGTACTACATCCACTTACTGTTATTGTCATTCCTTTGATCGATTAGGTTCTTAAGGATGAACACAGTTTCTTTTGAATACCCAATTACAAAGGCAGATCAATCAAGCACTGATTCTTGTTTGCTTCTTCTTCTTCTTCACTTGTTGCCAATTTCAGTTACTAATCAATGGCCTCTGTACAGAGCTTCTGTTCATGCGAGCTGAGTTGTATCAGAACCAGAGAGCCTTGGAGTAAGCCATGCAGGATCAGGGGCAGAAGTTGTTTGATAAAATGCCAAAGTGGGAAGATTTCAGATTCAGAGGAAGAAAAACATGGGAAAGTGAAGCTGAGGATGTTAATTGCTGGTGGAGGGATTGGAGGGCTTGTTTTGGCTCTTGCAGCGAAGCAGAGAGGATATGATGTGAAGGTTTTTGAGAAAGATTTGAGTGCTGTGAGAGGTGAAGGAATGCATCGTGGGCCGATTCAACTTCTGAGTAGTGCTTTGGCTGTGCTGGAAGCCATTGATGAGAAGGTTGCAAAGCAGATCATAGAAGCTGGTTGTGTCACAGGAAATAGGACCAATGGCCTCGCTGATGGATTAACTGGGGAATGGTATGCTTTGTTTCTACTCTCAAATCTGCTTATTTTCCCTTTGGATGAAGTAGATATCATAATATTATGACTATTCGGGCGTCTAGGAATGGGGCTTTCATTTGAGCTCACTTGTGTCGCTCTCGAACCTTGTCTCTTGTCTCTGTTCTCTTTGAAGTCTTGTAGATAACCTATGATCTCATAAGATCGATATCGTACATTAACCCTGATCATGAAAGTTTCAGTTCGTTGGAAGTCATATTACTCAGATCAGTGGGTGTGAATATGATTGGAGGTGGAAACAGCCGCATGCATGACTTGAGGGCTTATCAAATTGAATGAATCTTTTCTTTCCTTATTCTTGTCATTAACATCTTGTTGAGCTTTCAATAATTTAAATTATCACTTGGAGATTATAGCTATTTTGAAGTACTGGGTTGTTACCATTTTCTGGAATGTTCTATATTTAGCCTATGGTCATCTTGTAAGACGTTTAAAGGAAATAGGTAGATGAAATGCATTTGAAGACTTTAGTTTTTGATAAGTTTTTGTTCCGATTTCAGGTTTACTAAGTTTGATCTTTTGACTCCTGCTTTAAAGAAGGGGCTTCCTCTTACCACAGTCATATATAGAATGACACTGCAAGATATATTAGTGAACGCAGTTGGGCCAAACATACTTAGAAACAAATCTAAAGTTGTGGATTTCATGCAAGAACCTAACAAGGTTTGAGATTCTTCCAACAAAAAGAAAACTATTTTCTAATTACTAGCTAAACACAGCAATACATTGATAATTGTTTATTCATCATCAGGTTAGAGTGGTCCTTGAAAATGGACAGCACTTTGATGGTGATATTTTAATTGGGGCAGATGGAATATGGTCGGAAGTAATTTACAGTATCCTTGATTCCCTTTGCTTTTAATTTTCTTACATCTGAGTTTGCTTTTGACACTGCTTTTGGAATTCAATCTTTGTTTGTTCATCTTCTTAGGTGCGCTCGAAGCTCTTTGGGAAGCAAGAAGCAAGCTACTCTGGCTTTACATGCTATAGTGGATTAACAAGTTATGTGCCACAGTATATAGATACTATTGGGTATGTAATTCACTCCCGACAACAGTTTTTTAAGACAGTTAAATTTCTTAACACCAGAAGGTTGAGAAATTTCAGGGTTGGAACTTATAGCAGTTGCTAAGAGTAAATAAAGAACAAATCTACATGCTATATAAGTTCCTAGTATTGCAATCAGTGATTTTCCTTGAAATCCTATATTAACTACATTCAGGTTCTGCTCTGCAATAAATAGATATGGAAAGAACATTAATGTTGAAAATTAGTTGCTTTACAGCTTCTTATGTTATCCTTAATAAATTTTCTCTATCACATGATATAAGATTATACCCTACTAAACACATTGTATAATGTGTAAGACACTCCTCCAAAACTCAGAAAGAACTGTCACAAGGTGGAAAGTCATTAAGAAAAAAATTAACTACAAAAACAAGGTCATTATTTAGTCAAGATGGCTATAATACTACAGAAATAAACTAACAAATCCATTTGAAGCTTGAAATCCAAGAGCAGTTTTTACCTTCAACAAATATCCATTTCTGTCATTTCCTGGTTTTGCTAATTTGGAGTTTGTTTTGATTTGAAGGTATCGGGTATTCTTGGGCTTTAACCAGTATTTTGTTGCATCAGATGTTGGCAATGGGAAGATGCAGTGGTACGCTTTCCATGGCGAGCCTCCTTCGTGTACCAGTTTCCCAGGAGGTAACTTCAAACTCTCAATCAATTTCTGGTAAATTTGAACTTCTCGGTAGGCAAGAAATTGATAACATATTCTTGGCTGTGCTATGTTGTGAAATTGAACTTAGTTTAACCAATTTCATGTAGAAATTGATTTTCCTAATATGTGGGTTTAGGTAAAAAGGAGAGGCTTCTGGATTTATTTGGAAAGTGGTGTAATGAAGTGACCACACTCATATCAGAAACACCAGAACAAATTATTCTTCAAAGGGATATTTATGACAGAGACATTATCAACACTTGGGGAATTGGAAGAGTCACCCTATTAGGTGATGCAATCCATCCTATGCAACCAAATCTTGGTCAAGGTGGATGCATGGCAATAGAGGTTTGTCATCTTTAATTTTCAGCTCCAAATCTACAAATGCATGCAGATTATGTTAATTGCCGCAAACATGTTAAACACAATTTAGGGCTCGTTTGGATTAATGTTTGCAATTATCCCAATCGTATTTTACAAACTGAAGTTGGGAAAAAGTCAATCTGTGTAATGTGATTTATGGTAGATAGGCTTTTATTTAAAAAGAAAGAAAGAAAAGAAATTTAGTGTAATAGAAACTTGTTTGGATGATATATTAAAAAAGTTAATTTCAGAGGTTTAAATTTGAAGAACAGCTAGAAGGCATAAGCTCCAAAAACTTACTTGGCTTTAACAAAAAAAGTCATTTTGCTGGAAAGCTAACCCAAACAACATTTTTTGGCTTCAATGAGCTTCTACCTTTTTAATGTGGCTTTTTTGCTTCTAAACGTGATGCCAAACATCCTTAAAATGAATCTCACATCCAATATGTTTACATTTATTTTATTCTCAAAATTTTTATCGGTGTGCAAGGACACATGATTCTGTCTTTGGCCTTGGAGGGATACACTGCATGGCATCAGCAGTAAACTTGATTTGCTTCCTCCCTATAGTATTTATTATCTTCATTTATTTGGGAACTTTATGTGAATCCTTAACTAGTTACTTAAGTCAATACATCTGAGTTCGCCTACCACTGTTAATTATGATTCACATAGCACAAGCAATAATCCTATTCCTATACAGATGACCTATTTAACTGCATATTATCAACAAAGCTGCTGCGAGAATTGAATTTGGAAAACATCTATGTTAAATCGTCTGTTGTTTGCAATCGCATTTTCAGGATTGTTACCAGCTTATACTCGAGCTTGATAAAGTTTCTAAACATGGTTTTGATGATGGAAAGCCTTATGAAGTTGTCTCAGCCCTCAGAAGGTATCTTGAATATTACTTGAATTCTCTGGTTTGAGATCTGAGAATGACAACCTCCTAGTGACTCCATGTTCAACAGTAATTTTTTATGGGGTTTAGGCATATAAATTAAGGAGAAGCCAGATCTTCCTTTTGTGAGCCAGTAATAAAATAATAAAATCATTAGCTAGATCTTTGAAAATATAAACATCATAATTAATATGAGTACTATATCTGAAAACATTTTTTGCTGGTGTTTTGAGCACAAACATCTGAATTAAATGCCTTCAACCATTCTGATGTTGGGATTTAGATAAGATGATAGTGTACCTAATACCTCATTGAATTCCAGAAACTGGGCTTGATCCATTTGACTCATTTCAGTTGCACTAAAAAGAAAATTTTCTAGGGAAACTGTAAATTTACCAGTTTGACCTCTGATTAGGTACGAGAAGAAGAGGATGTCAAGGGTTAAGATCGTACATACAGCAAGCAGGATGGCATCAAAAGTGATAGCCAATTACAAACCTTACATTGAGTTCAAATCTGGGCCATTATCAGTATGTTCTTGTCTCCAACTTCATTATTGCTCAATTTTTTTTTGTTATTCTTCTCAGTTTTAATCCTTTGGTTTAATTGTTGTGGATTAATTTTAGCAGAATGTAGTAGTAACACATCCAGGAATTCATGTGGGTCGAGCTGTTTTGCAGTTGACTTTTCCTCATTTTATTGACTGGATGATTGGAGGTCATGGGTAAGATATAGACTTCCTTGTGATCTGAAAAATATTTGCTTCTTTTCTAGTTTGATCATTCATATTCCTGCTTCTTCTGTAGGTTATGGTGAATGGAGCACATTTTTCAGGAACATAAAACTTTTTTTTAAAATATATAGTTTAGGTGAGTTGGTGCTAGGGACTCACCAAGACCAGGACATACCTTCGAACTCAAAGAACGTTTATAGAGGTACTTATAGATTGTCCATCAATAACTTCCTCACATAGATGGGAAAATAAAACATTATATATAGAGAGAGAGAGAGAACGTTTATAGAGGTACTTATAGATTGCCCATCAATAACGTCCTCACATAGATGGGAAAATAAAACATAATAAATATATATAGAGAGAGAGAGAGAGAATCCTCTATTAAAACACTTAGGCCCACCCAGAAGCCCATGAAGCTAGATCCAATCAAACTCAGCCATTAGGATTTCCTAATATATTTTTCTTTAACCTTCAAGAATTAAATGAAATTGTGATCTATCACATATATATATATATATATATATATATATATATATATATATTATTCAATCACAAGATAGGTAATTAAAATATTAACAATTGAAACTCAATAATCTCATAATTAATTCAAATTTATATTGTTTTTAAAAAAATTAACTAACAATTTGAATATTATCTCATAAATCCAAATTAGTCTAAAGTAGTCCTCACAATAAATGAATAAGATAAGATAAAGTATATAAAATTTGGGATTTATCACCCATGAAGTTAGATCCAATCAAATATGTATAGAAAGAAGAACAAGAAAAATGATGTGTAAGTATAGTGAGAGAAGTGTCTACATTTAATGTCGGATAATGCCTCGAATAGAAGTATGCCTATGCTTAGCCAAAAAAAAAAAATACATGTAAATTAATGACAATTAAGAATTTCAAAGTAACTTTTCGTCAAATAAATTGGAACGAGTTTTGATTTTTTTCTAAAAAACTTATCATCCATGATTCTAAATTATAACATGATTTTTTAGATGTTACAATATGTTGCGTATTAAGACTTAAGAGGGAAGGTAAGATATTATCACTATCCAACAAAAATAGGTAAGATATTATTCAGCCAACTGATTTCTCATTCAAGTATTTACCATAAGAGAAATGGAGGGCTTATTTGTTTATGTTTGCTGTTTCCCCCCTTTCAAAATGGTTTTATAAAACTGTTTTTATAAACAAGTTTTGGAAAAAATAAAATAATATGTTTGGATAGTTATTTAAAAAATCACATTTAAAAATAAAAGTATAAAAATTTGTTTGAAATAATTGTTATTTGATATTGGCACTAGTTTTTATGATTAATATCAATTGAAATCTTCAAACGTGCTTTTCAATCGAGATTTACGGAATACGAAGTAAGTTATGTGGTGAGGGTTGTCTCGATTTATGTTCATAAGTGCTTTTGAATCGAGATAATAAGCTATCCCAAACATGCATTATATTGATGCTATAACAACCATTATTCTTCCAAGTAACAACGGCTATGTAGATCACACGATATCATATCATTGAGTTATATTTAATACAAAAAAATACGCAATCATTGACGGAATTAGAGAATAAGACAAAAATCTAAAAATTGTTTTGGTTTTTAGTTTCTTAAAATAAGTTAAACAAGTTGTATTCTTAATTTTTGAAAACACCCAACTATAAACGAATTGCCAAACAAGTTTTTTCTTTTAGAACTGTTTCCAAAACAAAGTAATAAATAGGCCCTAAGTCACTCTTATCAACAAAATATTCAGTGTTAATATTCTTCCTTGTTTAATCTGCATACATGTGTTGGATATTCTTAAGCCTTGTGAATAACCACTCGTTAACTCAAGTTTATATTCTTTAAACCGAATGGATCTTTTTGAAATAGAAATATGAGAGATAAACATAAAAAAGCAGTAATAATGGAATATATACACTTCAGGATTCAGAACTTATGATAAGTTTAAATGCCTATAAATATTATTTAATGTGTTTCTTTTCTCTCAAGAGTGCTAGTTTGTTTTTCTTTTTTTTATTGCTAACTCTTTGATGTCATATTCATATGTTCGCTCATATTGACTTGACTGTTACGTCTTTTCTTTGTTTGTACCAAAACTAATTTAAAAGTGAAATAATTATTTATTAAAGATTTCAATTAAGGATGATATTTTTGTGCACGCGTTATTTAATGTTTATCATGGACACATTTCGTCCAAACCACTAGATTTTTTATTATTTTTTTTAGTTAGACTATAATGAGTTTTTTATTTGAAATGATATAGAATATGAATGATATAAATCTTATAACTGTCAATTTAGAAAATGAATAACATTTTAATATAAAAATATAAATATAAAATAATAAGTTCTAGACTGTTCAAATTTTATTTGGATGGTTTAAATTAGACATATATATTATTCACATTTCTGCACATATTTTGATCATAAATTATATGATCATGACTTATAAATCAAACAGCTTGCTATAAATTTATAATAAAAAAATGCATAAGATTGAATTCATTTCATCCCCATACCTCCATAAACCATATTAAAAAACATAAAACCTAATTTTTTAAAGAAAATTTATTAAAGCCTATTTTGGGTATTTATAATATTAAAACAACAAAAAAATATGTGAATTTTAGAAGACTTTAATTTGAAAACCAATAAGTAAAGAAGACTTATTTGATTTAAGATGTTGAAAAAAATAACGTAGAAAGCACTAAAGACCAAAGTCACAACAAAAAAGGTCTTATTCCTTATCCTCTTATCATCCGCATATCAAAGCACCAGAAGGAGGGCCTCGCAACCTCAATCTCCACATGAAAATTATATTAATTACAGTTTAATTTTTGTTGTCTTTATATAATTTTTTTTTAAGAAAAAAAAAGAGTATGCTGATTGTGTTCAATATTCTTTATTGAAAGAAGAATTATATACAAATTAACTTCTCCAAAACTTTTTAAAACTACACAAAAAAAACAATCCTTTTTATTTCAAGACATACATTTTATTAAGATTAGGGTTAGTATAATTTTTGGTACCTCAATTTTGCTCGAATTTTAGTTTTGATCCCTCAAATTTTAAACATTTGGTTTTAGTCCTTATAAAGACAAAATTGTTCAAATTTTTATTGAATTATAAGGATCAATATTTTAAACGAAATGAAATTTGAGGAACCAATATCTATGTTTTGAAGCTTAAGAAACAAAAACCAAAATTAGGGTAAATTTAAAGGACTAAAGATTAAGGGGAACATGAAAATTTTCATCAAAATTAACTAAGGAAAAATATGTGCTCTTTTTTTTTCATTTTATGAGATGTTTGTTTTAGTCCATCACGTCTATATAATATGTATGATACATCGAATTATTTACAAGTTGTCAACAATACAATTTATTTATTTTTATTGAAACTCTTATATTTAATTTCATACATGTAATTAAAGTACGTTGCATCTCTCAATTTTTTTTTCTTTTTGTTTCCCCTCCATTCGAGAATTGTGGGGTTCATTGCAGGCTTTGCTTCTTAAAATTCCAAAAGTGATTTCGGTACCAACCATGTTTTTCTTCCTCCTTGAAAAAGGCACTCTTTTTTAAAAAAAAAAAAATTCCCTTTCATGTTAAAACTACTTTTCCACGAACAATTAAGAAATTCACCCCAAATTTTTTTAAAAAAAATTAAATAAAATAAAATCCAAGATTGTTTTAAAAGCAGATTCAATTATTAGATCCCTGTCACTGTGAGGAAACCTTCTTCGCGTTTCCTTCTCCTTTTAATATATTGTTGGGGACAATTCTTTTAAAGGAAAAATCTTCCTTAAAACTATCATATTACTTTGAAGCTTGTCTCCTTTGGTTACTAGCCATTTGCCACTTTATTAGGGTCTGTTTGGCATGAGGGAATTGGAGGGAAAAGGAAGAGAGGGAAAATTTTTATGAGTTGGTTTTGAAAAAATTAGAAAAGTTGAATTATAAAATTTTAATAAAGATAAGATAAAAAATAAAAGAATAAGAAAAATTAATTAAAAACTTTCAACCACATTTCTCTAATTTTTATAAATCCAAGTTATAAAAATTTTTCCTCCCCTCCCCTTCCCTCCGAATCCTTCATACCAAACAGCCCCTTTATGAAAACAGTTTTTGCCATTTTTCCTATCGAAATTAACAATTTTTTTAGAGTTAAAATGTAAAATTAACCTTGAGTTTCTACCCCTACTTTTTTTAAGGTATAAAAGTGACCATATACTTTAAAAATGGGGACAAAAATGACATGATCGTTAAATATAACATCACATGATGGACCCAATATTATTGTTATAAAATTACCAAAATGCTCCCAACTAAGAAAAACCTCCCCTCTCAACCTTTGATTCTTCGTTGGAGACACAACAAATAAGGAACATATATCATTTTTTGAGTTGAGAGCATTTTGGTATTTTCATAAAAATAGTGTGGGTCCCACTTCAAACAACATAATGGCCCTACTTTAGATTTAACAATCATGTCATCTCTGCCCAAGTACATGATTGTTTTTGCACTTCTAAAAAATATTTGATATTGAATATATTTTAGGTATAGTGTGTGTTTGGATTAACTTTTGAGAATAGTTTTTACGATTTATGAGATAAGTATGTGAGAAGAGTTTTGTCTCGATTTACGCAAATCGTGGTTTGAAACCACGATTTGGTGGTTTTCCAAACACACACATAAACTTATAGGTATTTTTATTTCTTAATTTATTTTTTATAGGTAATTAACAACTAATTCTTCTCGAGACCTTATGAGGATTAGTCTCTAACTCTCAGTTAGATATACCGTCTAAATTCTACTAAAATAACAACTACTTCTAATAATGTAGTTGTTAATGAAACAATTTTGTTAACAATTTCAATATAAAATATCTGATAACCGTGTTTGCAACATCAAGATACTCATATCAAATTATATCATATATATATATATATATATATATATATATATAAAAGACAACTACACAAGTTTATATATGTACACACTTTAATCAAGTGGACTTAATGACTCGATCGGCTTATAAAAGTTCTCTTGTTATTAAGACTCAGTTTGGTTTGAGGGGAGGGAAATGGGAGGAGGAGGAATTTTGGTTCCCTCCCACAAGAAAAAAAAAAGAAAAATTTTTAAAAAATACTATTTAAACTTTAAAATTTTAAATAAGTGATTTAACAATAAAATGATTTATTAATTGTATTATTATTCTCATTAACGACTTTGTCAACGGGATTTTGATGTTTAAAAAGTATTTTTTTAGAATTTTTACACAAACAAAATTAGAAGGAAAGGGGAATATTTTTGAAAATTTTCTCTCCCTTCCCTCCAATCTAAATTGGAGAAATTTAGAGGGGAGGGGTAATATTTTTGCATGCAGTGACTATTCTACCCATGAAAATTTTCTAATATTCCATCACTACCTTTCTTCCCTCTTGTCCCTTTTCATGAATCTCATCTATCCCATCGCCACTTGCAACTTCTTCAACGCCGACACCATCTGTGACGGACCATTCAAAATCTCTACCCATCACCTATTGATGACACCTCCGTCATCTTCCAATTGCTTTCAATCTCACCTTCATACCATTGTGAACTCACTCACTATCACCCAAATTCATTTTACATTGTTCCCTCAATTTGAAAAATATTGCTTTGTTAAGCATATCTTTTTTTTGAAGAGGAGGCTCCATCCAGTGGGAACAAGTGGCCGTGAATAGCTTAGATCCTTGCCTGTCTAGCTGGGGCAGTGGCAATATTGGGAAAGTGTCGATGGGTAGGCTAGGAAGAAGGTGATAAGAGACAATATGAGTATTTAATTTTTATAATTATTAAATTATAATTTTATATTTATAATATATTTTATTAAATATTGCACAAGATTTAAAAAATTAAGTAAAATGGTAAAATTGTCTAAATTAAAATATTTTCCCTCCCTTTCCCTCATAAACCAAACAATGTAACATTAAAATTCATTCATTCCCCTTCCCTCTCATCAATTCAAATGAGGTAATATAAAAATTTCTCCCCTCCCCTTCCCTCCGTTAAACCAAACAGATAAGGGTCTAATTGGTGCAAGGGATTTGGAGGGAAAGGAAGGAGAGAGAAAATTTGTGTAAGTTAGATTTAAGAAAATTAGAAAAGTATGTTTATAAAATTTTAATATAGAGAATATGTAAAATAAAAGAGTAAAAAAATTAATTTAAAACTTTTAATCTCACTTTTCTCATTTCTCTAAATCTAACTCAAAACATTTTTCCCGCCTCCCACTTTCGCTTCCCTCCGCTCGTACCAAACAAGCCTTAAAGGTCCACTGTGTAAGTCCCACCAAAGTTACTTCATAATTATTTAAGTGCATGTTTGGTTAAGTGATGAGAGCTCAAACAAGTCCGATTGAATCTAAAGAAGTACTTATAAATCTTGTTTATCTTGTTTAGATAATTTTTAAAAAATCTCAATCAACCCCGATGAAACATGATTTCACCCTCCAATCACACATTGAGCATAAGTGATAAGGGATTGCTTATGCGATTGAAAAATCCCAATGAAACTTCTATAATAAAAATTTCTTCAATTTAGCTTATAATCCCTTCTCCAAAATTCTTTACCCATATCTTACCTATTATTTCTCAACTAAAATAATTCAAATAGTATTATTTTTAATAATAAAAATTATATAATAAAAATAATATTTAAAATATTCATGTAATTTATTAAGTCATATTTAATAAAAATCATTAAATATTAAATTATCATAATTATTATTAAATATAACCATGAAAATGCAATTAGCTTATTGAAGAAATAAACTTGATCACATAATATGGTACAATCCTAACTAAATAATTAGCTATTATATTTATCAATTTATTTTTCTATTTAAATATTAAATCCCGCCATAAAGATATATATGATAATATGCATTTTAAAATGTACTCCAACATATATAATTTTTCTTTTGGTTGTACATATATGCACCTTCTCATGAAATTTTATGCTGTTTTTACTTTCAATTTCATTTATTTCTTTTGTTGAATATAATTTTATAAAATATATTATATATTTATAAGTGCTTTTAATAAATAAAATCCAAAACATAATCACAATTCTTAAGGTCACTTATGAAAAAAAAATATCCAAATAAAAATCATAATTGATTATGAATGACCAACAATGTTTTTAATCAATGTCATTTATGCAAATCACGATTACGACTATGGATTGTTAATCCAAATGAAGACTAATTGTCATCGGTGACTATGGGCAAGGAGGATTTTCTTGGCAAAGGGCTTTTGATAAATATACACTGACTTATTTACAAATAAATTACATGAGACTAGCATAAGAGTAATTTGATAATTTCAAAATACTTTTTTATGCTTTGAATTGTTTTTTTTTTTTTTGGGGGGATGTCCAAGAGCATATTTTTCTCTTTTTCTAAATAAATTGATGAAAAACAAAGATAAATGTTCTAACATTATTGACATACATACATATATATAAATATTTATATAAAGAATTAATATAAGAAGCTAGATGATCTTTTAAAAGGTGCCTGGTAAATCTTCTTGGGAAGGTATATATAAATTCATAAGTCCAAACTATGGATTGCACTGTATTAATTTAATGTGTTTGGATTAGCTTATAGAAGTTCCATAAATGCTTATGAATTGTGATTCACGGAATACGAAGTAACTTTTAAGGTCTACGAGGTGCTTTTACTGTCTACGAGATAAATATGTGGAAGAGATTTATCTCGATTTACGTGAATCGGGCTTATATAATAAGCCCGATCCAGAAAAGTTGTCTCAAACAGCCTATCATAGAAGGGGAAAAAACAAAAAATAAAAAAGGTCATTTTTTTTAAGGTCAGAAACGTGCCTCGTTTTATCATTTAAGAGCTTGTTTGGAATTGTTTTTATGAATCAGGCTTATTTTAAATAAATCGAGATAAATCTCCTTCACATATTTATCTCGTAGACCGTAAAAACTACCTCATAGACTGTAAAAGTTACTTCGTATTCCGTGAACCACAATTCATAAGCACTTATGGAGTTTCTATAAACTAATCCAAATGAGCTTATATGTTCGAATCATTTTGAACCAACCATAATTCTGTGTTATTTATCCGATATTGGGAGGCAAAAAATTAACATGGTGTTTGGAATAACAATTAATTTTCAATCATGATTTACAGTATATGAGGTAAGTAATGTGAGAGGATTTTTATCTCAACTTACATAAATCACACTTATAAAATAAAAAATAAAAAAGTTATTCCGAACAAAATGCCGCTTTCAGATAAATGTATATTTACGAATTTTTTGCGAGAATTAACCACTAAATATAATTTTAATTTTCTGCCTGTCATTCCTTTTTACGAGTGACAGCACACAATCTATCTGCCAATTTTTGTGTGTTTGTTTGTTTTATTCGGATTGATACTGCCTCTAAATATTATTATAAAAATTAGATAATTAATTTATAAATATTTAAAAAATTAATTAAATTAGTTATTTACAAAAAATATATATGTGTTGGTTTTCTTAAATACTCCAAGAGCGCTACCTTATTATATTTTGATTAATTAAAATAAAACAACTCATTTTATTTTAATCCTATATGTTAGATGAGTCATCTAGAAAAATTTAAATTTAATGAGTTTAAAAAATAACAACTCATTGGAGAAAAGTTGTTAAAGCCTATTTTGGGTATTTAGAATATTAAAACAACAACAAAAATTGTGAATTTTAGAAGACTTTGATTTGAAAATCAATAAGTGGATGCTTCAATTCTTAAGTCAGGGAGAAGCAGCGGCGGAGGTGCTATTTGTGGAGAGGAGGGAAGTTGGATATGCGGTTTGCACTGAAACTTATGTCTGTTCCCCTAACAATAGTGAAAGTCATTGCAATCATCTAATGATTATAGTTATGCTGGGATCATGGTTACAGGAAGGTGATTGTATTATCTGATTGTGTTGAAGCTATTAATGTAGTAACTAGGGGTTGTGATCACACTCATTCTTTTAAGAATATTATCGATGATGTCAAACTATGGTTATTGAAAAACTGGTAAGTTTTGATTTCACAAATTTCTAGAGAAGAAAATAATTTAGTAGACAATTTGACAAAATTAGTTTATAGTGTAGATGAAACTTTCATTCTTTTTTATCAACCACCACCTACTTATCAGGAGGTAGTTATTGAAGAAAGATAATACAATAATGTTTATACTGTTTGTATTTATTTTTTGAGATTATGTTAATGGAATCCAATTTACCATTAGGGAAAAAAACCAATAAGTAAAGAAGGCTTATTTAACTCAATAATTTAGAAAGCCCTAAAGGCCAAAGTCACAACAAAAGAGTTCATATTCCTTATCCTCCTATCATCCACATACCCATACATCAGAAGGAGGGCCTTGCAACCTCAATTTCCTCATGAAAATTATATTAATTACAGTTTATTTTTTGTTGTCTTTATATAATTTTTTTTTAAAAAAAAGAGGATGCTGATTCTGTTCAATATTCTTTATTGAAAGAAGAATTATATACAAACTTCTCCAAAAAATTTTAAAACTACACCAAAAACAATCCTTTTTATTTCAAAAATACATTTTATTAAAATTATAAAGTTATCAGTCATTTTGGACCGAAGTTTGCTTATTGTTTTAAAATATATGGGGAACATGAAAATTTTCACCAAAATTAACTAAGGAAAAATATGTACTTTATTATTTTTTTACATTTTATGCGATGTTTGTATTAGTTCATCACGTATGTATAATCTGTATGATACATCGAATTATTTACAAGTTGTCAACAATATAATTTATTTTTTTATGGAAACTCTTATATTTAATTTCATACATGTAATTAAAGTATGTTGCATCTCTCAATTCTTTTTTCTTTTTTCTTTTTTCCTTTCGAGAATTGTGGGGTTCATTGTGACATGGACAATTATGCTTTAGGCTGGCTTTGCTTGTTCAAATTCCAAAAGTGATTTCGGTGCCAACCATGTTTTTCTTCCTTCTTGAAGAAGGCACTCTCTTTTTTAAAAATATATATATATATATTTTTCCCTTTCTTGTTAAAGCTACTTTTCCATGAACACTAAAGAAATTTGCCCCAATTTTTTTTTAAAAAATAAAATCCGAGGTTGCTTTAAAAGCAGATTCAATTATTGGATACCAGTAGCTAGGGGGAAATTTTTTTTCACACTTCGCTCTTGGTCGGGTTTCTTTCATTGTCCCCTTCTTTTTTTTTTTCCTCATAATCTTATATCCCCGTTAGATTAAAATAATATGTGGTTCAGATTCAATCTTTTATAAAATTATTTTTATAAATATAAATAATTAAATTTAAACTCTTAAAATCTAATCTATACCCCTCATAATTGTAATCCATAAAAAAATAAATAAATTTAATTTATAAAACATTATAATAATAATAATTTTATAAAGTATTAAATCTAAACTATCTATTTCATGACCTAAGAGTGGAGATAAGATGATGAAAAGATAATTAAAAAAAACAATGAGAGTATCCTCCTCCTCTCCCTCTACTCCTTTTAATATATTCTTTTAAGGAAAAAACATCTTTTTTTTAAAACCATCAAATTACTTTAAAACCCATCTCCTTTAGTTACTAGCCAGTTTATATGAAATAACGAAAACAAATTTTGTCACTTTTACTATCAAAGTTAATAATTTTTTTAAGGTTAAAATGTAAAATTACCCATGAGTGCTTTTATCCTACTCTTTGAAGATACAAAAGTAATTATATAATTTGAAAATGGGGGGAAAATGATATGGCCATTAAATATAACATTCGTGGTGGGGCCAATACTATTGTTGTGAAAATACCACAATGCCCCAACCAAAAAAAAACCCTCTTCCTCTCAACCTTTGATTCTTCGGTGGTATTTTCATAATGATAGTGAGGGTTCACTACAAAAAGTAACGACATTACATTATATTAAATGGTCCTATGGTTATATCATTTCTACCCCCATTTTTAAATTATATGTTTATTTTTGCACCTCTAAAAATATACAGTATTGTGTGCACTTTAGATAAAAGTTTATGGGTATGTTTGTAAAACTAACTCGTGGCTATTTTTACACTTTAACCCATTTTTTATAGGTAATTAACAACTAACTCTTCTTAAGGCTTCGGGAGGATTAGTCTTTAGCTATTAATTGGGGATACTGTCTAAATTCTACTAAAAAACAACTAATTCTGATAATTTAATTGTTAATGAAACAACTTTATTAACAATTTCAATATAAAAAATTTGATAACCATGTTTACAACTATCTTATATATGTTAACAGCTTTATTAACAATTACCTAACTAGAATTTGCAACTTCAATGTACTTGTAACAAATTACTACCTCCGGTTTTAAATATAAGACATAATTGATTTTTTTAAGAGAGATTAAAAAAGATAATTAAATGACATTAAAATATTTATATTTATTATTTTTTTCCTCCAAATTTATTTATTTAACGTATAAACTAATATATAAATTTAATAACATACAACGTATAATCAAGTAATTTATTTAACTTCGTGAATATCTATAAAAAAAAATAATTAAGTCTTATATTTAAAACTATATCTTCTATACTCTATAACACAACTACACAATGTTATACACACACTTTAATCAAGTCAACTTAATGACTCAATCATCTTTAAGTTCTCTCTAGGTCAAAAAGTTCCAATGTGTAAGTGCCACCAAAGTTACTTTTGTAATTATGTAATTGTCCATCCGCTACTATGGACAAAGAGGATTTTCTTGGCTAAGGAATTTTGATAAATATACATACAGTAGCTTATTTACAATTAAATTACATGAGACTTTAACAGAAATTTGATAATTTCAAAATATTTTTTAATGCTTTGAATTGTTGCGGGGCTCGAGAGCAGGTTTTTCTCTCTTTTTTTTTAATAAATTGATGAAAAATAAAGATAAATGTTCTAAAAAAATTTCAATCAACACACACACACACCAGGAGGTGGTGGAGTTCTTCTGAATTCTAATAACTCTGTTGTGTTAAATAATATCTTTATGAAGATAATATTATAGACACTAATAAAGACATTGGGATTAAGAAAAATTCCTCTGGATAAGAAACTAATTTATAGGATTGAGAAATCGTGGAATTAGTAAACTCAAACCCTGAATGCTTTAAGATCTTAATATGGGTAATACCTCATTCTCTCATCTTCAAGGGCCACTTAAAAACATTAATCTTTACACATCGGGAGAGTTTAGCCTAAGTTTATGATCTAATTAACAACATTACTCATGGATTGTAGGCCAGATTCTTTCTGATGCACATGATTCTTCTTAGAAGAGGCAAGTATAGAGTATAATTAAATCTATAAAGACAAAAAAAAAATTATGAACCCAGGTTTTTATGAGAAAGAAAGAGTTTAGAAAGAACTGATACCTCTCTCTCTCTCTCTCTTTTTTTTGGACAAACTCATACCTCTTAGAAGTAATACAACTCACTCTGCCTTCGAAAGGAGAAGGCTTGCCTCCTAGCCATTCTTCACTTGCAACAAGACAAAAGTAAATTATTATATGTTACAGAGCTGGACTCTTTATTATGACTTACAGACACGTGGCAATTATAGACACTAAAAAGTAACTTAGTGGCAGACATACAGGAGAACTTTATGTCCCCAGCCTCATCAAACGCGTCCTCTCACACCTCCTCTTCACCAACTTCAACTGCTGAGTATAAGGTTTCCTCTGGTGGAGGAATTGCCACCTTATCTCCTTCTTCAGTCACGGCCTTGTTTCTTCGGTTGCTCTTTTCGTTTGCTAGCTTGAAAACCTGAAGCTTAACTTTCCTCCTTCGCCAAAGACCATTGACCTTTGTGAAACTTGTTGTTGTACCTTTGAGAGATACTTTTCGATCGGCCATTCTTCACCTTGGTAGAGTTCTGAATTAACTCTGATACCTTTAGCTGCTAAGGTGTTAAGCATCCGTTCTACCTTGATGTTAAACTTTATCGATCTGCTGTTCTTCAGTTCGCCAAAAACTGCAATTGATATGGCCAGATTCTCTCGATTGATATTTAAGAATCCTTTGGTTTGGATTCCGAGTATCAATTTATCGCACAATGCCTTTGTCGGGATAAGAATATCTGGTGCTGTGTACACCATCCCATATCCGTTTGATAGATCCATCTCCATGCAAGCGTAGAGACCTTGGTTAAGGTCCTTTCCCCATGACAGATCTAGCAGCGACGTGAGGACTTTGATACCCAAGTCCTTCCTTGTGAGGATTTTGACTCCTATGATAATTAATCCTAAGTGGATTAATTCTTCGTCCCTCTCTATGAGTCTCCACTCAGCTTCCTCTGAAATGAGCCTGATGTTTGTTGCCATACTATCGTTGTTGAAGATGATTTCCTCCCTGAAGGCTTGGAATAATGTCGGCTTTCTGCTCCATCCTCCGAAGATTTCTCCAGAAATCTTCTTGATCTTTTTGAAGTCATACTCGACTGATTCTCGGCTTTTGATTTCTTCTTGTCGGAATAGGTTACACATCCATTTGTGAGATATGTTCTCAGTAGAACCTTTGGAACTCATTTGGATAGATTGATCGCGGCTTCACAGTACAGAACTGGTCTGATTATTTAGGAGCCAGTTCTTTTCCTGTAGTACAAAGTGATAGTTTATTTATTTTCCCAACCACATCAAGACTTTTAATATGGTGCTGTTTTGTTTTCGAAAAAGATAGATCAAGATAGTCTAAATATCTACTATCAAAATCTATAGCTTTTTCGGGAACTTCTACACCTGCTGAAATTATCCTTCTACTCAAAAACTAAAGAGTTCAAGAACAGACAGTTACCTCTGGGATAGCTCTATCTTCTTCAACTTCTCTGATCGATCCGGTGAGAGTTTGAGTGTACAGACTACCTCTATTTATACTAAAAATGTGGGGTTGTCATGTGACTATTAATGTGTTTGGATGTTAAAACAAATCATGGTTGGTTTGGGTAAACAACTTCCAAACACACAAAAAAAAAGGTAAAAAATATTTTTTTATCAAAATTATGGTTTTTGGTTCTAAAATCATGGTTTTGAAGAAGTCAATATTTTCAACTTTTTTGTATGTGGGTCCCACTTCATTTTCCCTCTTTCATTTCTTCTATTTTCATCCCCTTGTTCCCATTTTTTTTCCACGTACCTATTACAAAAAAATTATTGTGTGGTTTTTTTTAAAAAATCATTATTCATGTCAAAATTAATATTCTATTTAGTCTTAAATATAGGATAAATTTAAATTTCTTCAAGAGATTAAAAAACTAATTAAATTATTTTAGAGTATTTATATTTTAATTTTTCCCCCAAACTAATTAATTTGAATAATAAACTTATATGTAATTTAAGGATACAAAATATATGATACGATTAAGTAATTTATTTAGCTTCCTTAATCTTTTAAAAAAATCAATTATATCTTATATTTAAGACCGGAGGGATTATTTATTTCAATCTAAAATATCGTATTATTTTGAATAATTGCTATATATAAATGTTTTATATAATTTATTAATACATATGTTTGAGCTATTTTTTATGATGTTATATAATTACCCAATGTTATAATTTTAATTTTTTAGACAAATTTATTTAATTTTAGGTATTATTATGAAATTTAATGTTCAAAATATTTAAAATAAAATCTTATCTTTTTATATGTAATTATCAAAAAAGCTAATGTTCTTTTTTGGTAATTTGGCCATTAAAAAATTGATTCTTAACCCAATACACAAACACTCTCATTTTATCAAAATCATTTTTTCCTATAATTAATATGGGTGTGTGTGTGTGTTTTTTTTTTTGTTTTTTTATGTTAGATAATTGATTAATGTTATAATTTTTAATTTTTCAGATAAATTTATGTCATTTTTTGTATTTATTATTCATTTTTCTATTAAATAATACATAAAATATAATCTTATCCTTTATATGTAATTATCATAAAAGCTAATGTCCTTTTCAGTAATTTGACCATAAAAAAAACTATTCTGATCAAAATATTCAAACACTCTCATTTATCAAAATCATTTTTTCACATAATCTATTCTCAAAAATCACTTTTTTTTCACTTTTTTTCTATAAATTATTCTCAAAAGCTGATTCCAAACACATCCTATTTTCCTCTTAAAAAAAGGGACCACTAAAGCACTCAAATAAAGTAAAGCTAAAGTGGGGGATGGTACTAGGGTCTGTTTGGAATTAGGGATTTAAAAAAAATGAAAGGAGTAGTGTTGAAAATTTTTAAATACTTTTTTTATTTTATTTTTTATTTTTATAAAAATTCTATAATTTATTATTTCAATTTTTTTAAATCCAACCCTTGAAAATTTTCTTTTCTCCACTTTTTTCCCCACTTTTTTCCCTAAGAGACTCTTAGGCCCTGTTTGGTATGAGGTATTATGGGGTAGGGATTGAGATTGGATCAGTGATTGAGTCAAAATATATCGTTTGGTATGAGAGACTACAGATAACTAGGGATGGGAGTACCACGAAAGTAGGATTGCTGCAAAGTCACCTCCCCCTGGTATTGTGTTTTCAATCCCTGGACTGTAAAACTGTAGAGGCAAAAATATCCTTAATTAAAATATTTTTTGGACAAAATAACCCCTGATTTTAACCAAGAATCCATCCCTCTCACATAATCATAAGGTTTTGAAACCCGGACTGAACCGACCGAATCGGACCGGGAACCGGTCAATCACCGTAAAACCGATCTGGTCCGGAAACTGGTCCAATCCACCATTTTAAAAAAAATTAATTTTTTTAATTTTCTTTTAGAATTTAATATTAATAAGCCTAAAATATTCAATTTTTCACTTGTTTGGCTTCGATTTAGCTCCAGTTTAACTCCGATCTATCATACTAGCCCTTAACCGAGTACCCTAACAGGTTCAACGACCGGTCTAGTTTTCAAAACATTGCATAATCACTCTCTCTGTTTTTTTTTCTCGCTAATGACATAATTAGTGACTATTTATTAAATAAGATTAATGGAATTATTGCCTCCAACTATTACTTCGTACCAAACATATTTTTAAAACATCAATCTCAATCCTAATCTCAGGGTGTGTTTGGAAATAGCTTCTGAGAATAACTTATGAAGAAAAAGTGAAAAAAAGTTATTTTTGATAATAGATTATGAGAAAAAAGTGATTTTGATAAAATGAGAGTGTTTGGATATTATGATTAGAATAGCTTTTTTTTATGGTCAAATTACTGAAAAGGACATTAACTTTTGTGATAATTACATATAAAGGATAATATTATATTTTATATATTATATAGTAGTAAATTTCATAAAAAATACAAAAAATGGCATAAAATTATCTAAAAAATTTATAATATGTATGTATGTATTATAATAAATTGTAAAAAATAATTTATAATAATTAGATATAAAATATTAGATTATATTTTAAGTATTATTTAATATAAAATTGAACAATAAATACCAAAAACTCTTTAAATTTATCCGAAAAAATTATAAATTGTGAAAAAAAAATTAATTGTACATACGTATATAGAAATATATATATTAATAAATTGTACATTGAAAGTTCATAATTCAATAGTTAACATCGAAAAATAATATAAGGAGTCGCTCTTTCAATGCAGTTAATACAATCTGTTTTTGCTTTTCTCCTTTAGATTATCTTTCTTTTACTAACAAGTGATATATTAGTCGTAACAACATGTCTAGAAACCTCAAATTCATCATGAAACAAATACATTAACATTTAATAGTTTGTCAGTAATTCAGAACATCGAAATAGATTATGAGAAGAATAGATTATGGGAAAAAAGCTGCTAGTCATTTTCTTAAAACTACACCGTTTTGGTGTTGTTTTAAGGAGCTGAACTTTTTTTTTTGTCTAAAAAAATAGTATATAATATTTTGAAATATTTTCTTGGACGTATGTAGTATCAAAAAATATTTTTTAAGTAACATGCAGTATTCTAAAATAATTTTTAGTGCTTTTAACTCTTTAAAATATTTTTTCAGTTGTACCCAATATGTTTGCAGACTAATTGCAATTTTACCCTTAATTTATTTTTTCAGCTTCAAAAATTACTTTAAAATATTAGGTGCTCCTGAAAAAATATTTTAAAGTGGATGACAGTAGGTACAACTAAAAAAAAATTTTAAAGTAATTTTTAGAGCTGAAAAAATAAATTAAGGGTAAAATTGCAATCAGTCTGCAAACATACTGGGTATAACTGAAAAAATATTTTAAAGGATTAAAAGTACTAAAAATTATTTTAGAATATTATATGCGACTTGAAAAATATTTTTGGACATTTTTTAAAACCAAAAAAGTATGGTTTTGGATAAAAAGTAACAAAAAAAAGCTTTTCCCAAAACCATGGTTTTGGACATCAAAACCATGGTTTCCAAAAAAAGAGAGTGTTTGGCTAATTTTTCTCAAAACCATAGTTTTGATGCCAAACCATGGTTTTGAGAATTTGCCAAACACACTATCAATCTCAGTCTCAATCCCAATCCATCAAAATTCAGTGTCATGTACCAAACTGGGCCTTAAAACAAAAGAAAGGGATAGAGCCCGTGATCCAAAAAATTCTAAACATTGATACCAGGAAGAAAACCCTATCCCTAAATATAAATTCAATATATATATATATATATATATATATATATATATATATATATATATATATATATATTGTATTAAAATAATTGCACTGCATTAATTTAAGGGTTAAATTACAATTTTAACAATAAAATTTTATCCTAGGGACATCTAGCAAAAATAAATCTTAGAAGAAGTAAAAAAAACAATAAACAATTAAAAATTGTATAAATTTAACAAAACTGTTAATTTTGACCGAACATTGTTAGGACTTTTCTTCTCTTATAATTTAACACTGTTAGCTCAAATTTAACAATTTTATTAAATTTACACCATTTTTAATTATTCATTATTATTTTTAACCCTTCTAAAATTTATTTATGTTAAATGTGGTAAAACTTTATTGTTAAATTTACCCTAAACCCTTAATTTAATGTGGTGGGGTCTTTCGTGATGAGCAGAATTATTCTTGTTCTTATCTTCATATTCTTCCTGCTGCGAGAAAACGTTATTATACCATCAGCATTTGATCACAATCAGTGTGTGTATCCTCCAACAACATAAAAGGAAATTGACCCAAAAAAAAAAAAAGGGGGAAAACGAAAAATAAAAAACGGTCAAGTTTTTTTTTTTTTTTTTTGAGGTAAGCAACGTGCCTAGTTAAAGACCATTACAAGAACAAGATAACTAATTCTTAGATATTTAAAAAATTAATTAAATTAGTTATTTATAAAAAAAATATGTGTTGGTTTTTTTTAAACCACTCCCCTAATCATTGAGAAATATTTACATAATTTAGAAGCGTCACCTGAAGTTTATGTTTTTAAAAAATCATAAAATTTGAATTTCTCCATATGATTTATCTTTCATATAAGATTAAAATAAGATAAGTTGATATATTTTAATTAGTTAGAATATAGATAAGATGAAACTTATGAAGTATTTAAGTATTTCTCATTTGTATTAGAAATTAGCTACTGCTTAATAAAAAATTTCTTAATATATGTAATCAATACAGAGAACTTGAGAAAATAATTATACATTTGGGAGACCAAGTATATTAATATTAAGAGTTAAAATAACCTTTCCTACTCATTCTTATATTTAGAGGCCGGTAGACATAAGTATATGAATATATGAATTTAGATCCCTTAATTTTTTGGGCCAAATTTAGATCCCTTAATTCAGTTCCCTCTTTTAATGCTCAATTGGGAGATATTGATCATTAGATTGTTATCTTATTGAGATAAAGTTCTTTATTTATCTTTTAAGAAATTAAATTTATAATTCCCCTCAATATCATGGCTTATTTGGTTTTAATCGGACTTATGCATACGATTCACATAAATCGAGATAAACCTCCTCCACATATTTACTTCGTAGACCATAAAAGCTACCTCGTATACCGTAAAAGTTACCTCGTATTCCGCAAATTACAATTGAAAAGTACTTATGGAAGCTATCAATCAATTTTGGGTAAGCATAAGCCCGATTCACATAAATCAAGATAAAACTCAGCCACATATTTACTTCGTAGACCGTAAAAACTACCTCGTATTCCGTAAATTACGATTGAAAAGCACTTATGGAGGCTATTCAACCATACCAAATATCATTATAGCATCACCTGAGGATTAATATTTGCTTAATTGAGGCTCAATTGAGAGAATCTCACTGGGGAGGATCTAAATTTCTGAATCTAAAGTATGTGACGTAATAAAATTTTACATTCTTAATACCTAAGAAATAAATAAAAATTTTACAAATATTAAGATATTGAATAATATTTTATGTATAACAATAAATAATCGTGGCCTATATATGCTATTGATATTTCACTTTTTCTTTTTTCTGAATTGAATTTGAGATCAATATCTCATATGTTACTGAATATCAAAATGTTGTCTAAAGAAATCTAACAAAAGAAGGAAACAAACAAAATAAACGCAAAAATGTTCAAACAAGGGATCTATGGGCACAAGCTTTAGGGAGGTAGCTTTTAAGTGAAAATATAGAGTCTGTTTGGAAACTCTTTTATGAGCTAAAAAAGCTCAATTAACTCCATAAACTTTTTTACTGTAGTAAATAAGTGTTTGGAAAATCATTAGTTAATAATTGGCTTTTAATAAAAAAGAGTTTTTTTCCTTAAGCTCATTTTTTTTAACTTTTGAGATTCTATCAATGGGCTTTTGAATTTTTTGATTGAATGATTTTTATTTTAAAAAAATTTATTTATATTTTTTAACATCAATTATAACAATATATATGTAGTATCCAACAAGGTTTATACATTTTTCAGTCATTTCCTATCTAAATGGGTTTTTCAAATGTTAATTCAAACAAGTTCAAGGTTAAAAAAAAGTCACTTCTCCTACCGCCAATTCAAACACAAATCACATTTTCAATATGATTTTTTTTTAAAATTGGGCTTCTGTAAAAGCCCTATTAAAAAAAAGCTATTTCTCCACCAAGTTCCCAAGCAGGCTCATAAAACCCATAATCCTCCAAAAATAATGTTTTTACCAGCTTAGTGCATATTTGGGTTAGCGGTATAAGTTATTGTTCCAACGTGATTTACGGTGTACGAGATAAGTATGTGAAAAAAGTTTTATCTCGATTTATACAAACAGACTCCTTTAACGTGTTCGCAAATAGGCCCTTAGTCAAGACCAACATTATTACTGCATTATATCACCTCTCATCCTTAATAAAAAATGTTATTTAAACTAGATTTTATATTAAAGAATTGAGGTCGTGTGTATTAAAAAAATTGGGCTAATTATTGAATCAATTAAGACACTAGATAATAGTTTAATGGTTAGATAATAATGCAACCGAGAATAAATTAATATATATTTTAAATAATAAGTCTTTAAAGTAAAAAATATGGGTGAATTAGATTCATGTCTCATTCAAAAGAAAAAATAAAAAATTGGTCTCATAGAGTTATTAATCGCGTCCCTAGATTTACCAATTTACGCTCTTGGAGTTATCAATAAGACTTTTTTTTTTCGGCGGGGATTTAAATGTAATTCTAAAAAAAAATATTTATAATGATAAAAATGAATATTTAAATTCACATACAAGTATGTAATATATAGAAAGAAAAAGATCAGGTTCATTATAACACCTACCTCAACTTTTAGATTTATAATATAAGAGTTAGTTTCAAGGTAGATTTGATTTAAAATAAAAGATAGTCTCTAAAGATGTGAAACTCATGAATTAAAATAAATTTATGACATTGACGTTGAAACACCCCAATCCAATAACTAAATATATATTTGTAATATGGCCAATCAACGAAAACTCAATTTTATATTGCCAAATTAATTCCCTAAAATATTTTAGAGTTACTAAAATGCAGAGGTCTTATAGTCATAGGAAATATAAAGGACATAACATGAGTTCTAGAAGTATAAAAGAGCATTCAAGACCCACTTTATATATGTCTTCCCTTTCTTCCTACTAAAATAATCCCCTAAAAAAAATAAAAATAATACCCATAAGATCCAAAGATCTCTATAACAATTGATTATTTAAAAATATATATGTAAACCAAGATCGATAACATACGGTTCAAACTCATAATAATTTAATTATATTTCTTCATAAAAAAAAACCTTTCACAAACTACTTCTCCATTTGGTTACCAAAACCTCCTCCCAAAAAGAATTCCAAAATAATTGAACATCATTTCATTTTTAAAATATTTTTCATAAGAGATATCACATATATAACATGCCAAACAAATATTAATCCACACACCATTTTTATTACCCTAACCACCTCCTTATTACCACTGACTGGAGCCATAACTAACATATATGACGTGTTTGTGATTAGTTTTTGAGAATAACTTATAGAGAAAAAGTGAAAAAAATGATTTTAGAGAATAAATTCTGGTAGAATAGATTATGAGAAAAAATGATTTTGATAAAATGAGAGTGTTTGACTATTATAATCAGAATAGTTTTTTTTCATGGTCAAATTACTGAAAATGACATTAGCTTTTGTGATAATTACATATAATTGCTAAGATTATATTTTATATATTATTTAATAGTAAATTTCATAATAACTGTAAAAAATGACATAAAATCATCTGAAAAATTAAAAATTATAACATTAATCAATTATCTAACATAAAAAAAAGATCAAATATCTTTATATATATATATATATATATATATATATTGTATAATTAAAATAATACTATATTTTATATTTAAATAAGTACTCCTTCCAGTCTTAAATATAAGATAGAATTGATTTTTGTTAAAAGATTAAAGAAGCTAAATAAGTTATTTAATCATATCATATATTGTGTATCCGTAAATTACATATCAGTTTATTAGTCAAACTTTTTTTATTAGTTTGGGTTAAAAATTAAAATATAAATATTCTAAAATAATTTTATTATTTTTTCAAATCTCTTGAAAAAAAATTTAATTTATCTTATATTTAATACTAGTGGGAATAATAAATTTTGATATAGTTATTTTTTTTAATAGGAATATAGATTTAAAAAAGCCTTAGAAAATAGCAACAAAGATTCAGAAAAAAAAAGAAAGAGAAAGGATGATGGAAGCACGTAGAAGGAGAAGAAAGTGGGGATGTGTGTCCTACATATAAGAAAGGCAAATGAGAGAGGGGGAGGTGGGTCCCACAAACATAAAAAAGGAAAAAATGTCACCTAATCAAGCATGGGACCCACAAACAAATGAGGATAAAGAGAGAGAGAGAGATAAAAGCTAAAAAATATTGGATTGTTGCAAACCATGGTTTTGAGGAGTTAAACCATGGTTTTGTAATGAAAATGAATTATCTCAAAAATGTGAGTGTTTGACAAATTTTTAGTGAAACCATGGTTTAGTCAGAAAAGTTTTTTGTTGTTGTTTCCAAACACACTGATAATCCAACAGAAATACATCAATTACACATAATTCACATATCATGAGGCGTCATCTTATCAAGATACCTAGCTTGTCATAATTAGACCATGGCTCCCCTCTTTTTAAAAATACAACCAAGGAGGTGTCGCTATCCCTTAACCCGGTCAAAGAAAAGGTGTAACCAATGGCTCTAAGAATACACAAACTCATAAATATAATTTTAATACAATATACAATTCCAAATCAAACCCTTCATAGGCACAACAAATCTCAAAACAGTTTAATATATACATATATAAATATATAATTGACAAGTATATTAAAAAAATAATAAAGATTACATCTATTTCAAATCTATTTTTACCAATATTTGAATGTTTCCAGTTTACTTCAATTTATGCCATTTCTTTTCATATGGTGTTACTCCCCCCTCCCCCCTTCCCCCTTTCTCTTCGCTCATGCTCTCGCTCTAGCTAAATCTTCACCTTATGCATTTAAATAAAGAAGGGAGAAACAAAAGATTGGGGTGTATTATTGCACCCCTCCCAATTTTTCAAAAAAAGGTGGGTAGTAGCTGCCCCCACTTTATATATATTTATATATAAAATAATATTATTATTAAATTATATAATATAATATTATATTATATTATTATAATATAATATTTTTTTATGAAGATAAAGAAAGAGAAGATAAGTATAAATAATTATGGGCTCCACATTATTATTATTATTATTATTATATAGACAAAAACACTTCTACATCTTCTCTAAATCTTAGATGACTTAATAAATCGCATCCTAAAAATATTTAATTACTATTTAAAAAATTTGAGATGTTACAGACGTAAACCCGTATAATGAACTTAAACCGTAAACATGCAAGAATCTACTTTCATCATTAAATATGTATTTATTGTGTATAATTAAATAATTAAAATATAAAAAATGACAACCATTTGATTTAAATATATTTTAAATCCAAATAATTGAATTTTTTTAACAACTAAATAATTAAAACTAAATATATCAACACTCATAATTTATTATACTTAGTAAACAAATTTATATAAAATTTATTTATAAAGCCATTGAGCATAATTAAATCGAAAAAGTTAACGCAAATTTAAAAATAAGTTAACACAATTTTATAAGTTAGAAACATAAAAACAGTAAATTTGGTGTGTAAACTCATGAGTTTATTTGAGTTTACAACTAACACGAGTTTACTAGTAATAAAAAAATATTATTAAATTATATAATATATTATATTATTATTATAATATAATATTTTTTTGTGGAGACAAAGAAAGAGAAGATGAGTATAGATAATTATGAGCCCCATATTATTTTATTATATATATATATATATATATATATATATATATATATATATAGACAAAAACACTTCTACATCTTCTCTAAATCTTAGATGACTTAATAAATCGCATCCTAAAAATATTTAATTACTATTTAAAAAATTTGAGACGTTAGACGTAAACCTGTATAATGAACTCAAACCGTAAACATGCAAGAATCTACTTTCATCATTAAATATGTATTTATTGTGTATAATTAAATAATTAAAATATAAAAAATGACAACCATTTGATTTAAATATATTTTAAATCCAAATAATTGAATTTTTTAACAACTAAATAATTGAAATTAAATATATCAACACTCATAATTTATTATACTTAGTGAACAAATTTATATAAAATTTATTTATAAAGTCATTGAGCATAATTAAATCAAAAAAGTTAACGTAAATTTAAAAGTGAGTTAACACAGTTTTATAAGTTAGAAACATAAAAACAGTAAATTTGGTGTGTAAACTCGTGAGTTTATTTGAGTTTACAACTAGCACGAGTTTACTAATAATTCAACTTGATTTTATAAAGTAGAAACATAAAAACAGTAAGCTCAAAGAATCAAATCGCGAGTTTAATAACAATGATAGTCCCAATACATTATTTCTCATATACTTATCATTTTCTCACAAACTAATTTACTTAATTTAGAAATTAATATATAATTTAATATGATACTAATATTTTAAGAAAAATCGCGTGACATTTGTTTAGATTAAACAATTTATTTAATTTTTTAAAATTTCTCAAATTACTAAATAAATCTTATATTAGAAATTGGAGGGAGTATTTTATAATTTAAGAATACGAACGCATATTTTTGTCTATTTGTTCATTTTTTAACCTTCCTATGATGCTCATTAAATATACACATGCATGAACTATTGTTTAAGAAATATGAATTAAAAGTTAAAAAAATGTGACCAGTTTTTTTTTAAAATCCGATATATATTATTATTATCCTCATTAATTCATTTTATTCCTTCCTATAACTATTTTTTTGGCAGAAATTAAAAGGATGTGTTCTCTTTTTTTTTTGGGAAAAAAAAGTTAAGGATTGGGATTGAGACCTGCATTTTCTGCTAAATTAAACTGCGAGAGAGTGAGAATGATCTACAGTTTAACAAAACCAAAAACCATGAAACTGCAACATTACATTTTATATTAGCTTGTTTGGTTTGATTTTAGGGTAAAAGTGCAATTTTGGCTCTGAACTATTTTTAGAGGTGTAATTTTGGACCTGAACTATTTTTGGGTGCAATTTTAACCCTGAAATAATAAAATTGAAGCAATTCTGGACCTCACCTAACTGAAGATTCACTTTCATTTGCCACGTCATCATATTTTTTGAGGAAAATAACCATTTTGCCCTTATAATTTTGTGAAATTTTGCAATTTGGCCCTTAGCAATTGTGTGACACTTTTAAATTAGTAAATGACCTCCAAAAATTCTGAAAATTTTTAGAATAAACGTAGACATGATAAAATTTAATTTGATAGGTCATATGGAATTTTATTTAGTAAAAATGACCATTTTACCCTTACAATTTTCGCAATACTTGAAAAATTGGCAAATTTGTCACCGAACTTTAAAAATTCATATCTAATTGTATATATATCCAATTGGAGTGGTTCTAAAGCCTATATGACACTTATTAAGTCTAGTTTTATGAAAAAATAAAAATTTTAGCCAATAAGAACCTCAACATTCCCAGAATTTTTATTTTTGAAGTCTGCTCCAGAAAAGTGTTAAATTCGTTGGGCAAAATTTAAAAATTCATTTCTCCTTGTATATAACTCTAAAAATTAGTAAATGACCTCCAAAAAATCTGAAATTTTACAGAATAAAAGTAAACATGATAAGCTTTAATTTGATAGGTCATATGGAATTTTTAGAGTTGTAAAAAGGAGAAATGAATTTTTAAATTTTTGCCCAACGAATTTAACACTTTTCTGGAGCAGACTTCAAAAATAAAAATTTTGGGAATGTTGAGGTTCTTATTGGCTAAAATTTATATTTTTTCATAAAACTAGACTTAATAAGGGTCATATAGGCTTTAGAACCACTCCAATTGGATATATATATAATTAGATATGAATTTTTAAAGTTCGGTGACAAATTTGCCAATTTTTCAAGTATTGCGAAAATTGTAAGGGTAAAATGGTCATTTTTACTAAATAAAATTCCATATGACCTATCAAATTAAATTTTATCATGTCTACTTTTATTCTAAAAATTTTCAGAATTTTTGGAGGTCATTTACTAATTTAAAAGTGTTACACAATTGCTAAGGGCCAAATTGCAAAATTTCACAAAATTGTAAGGGCAAAATGGTTATTTTCCCCAAACAATATGATGACGTGGCAAACGGAAGTGAAACTTCCGTTAGGTGAGGTACAGAATTGCTCCAATTTTATTATTTCAGGGTCAAAATTGCACCCAAAAATAGTTCAGGGCCAAAATTGCACATCTGAAAATAGTTCAGGGCCATAATTGCACCTTTACCCTTGATTTTATATGAGAAACATTACATATAATCCTAATGCAATAGAATGATTACAACATTTGGCTGGATTTACATAACGTAAAGAGAATTACATTTTGTAATCATAATTATGATGTAATTAGGATTACGTTGTTAGGACCGATGAATAGGGATGCAAACATGCTTAATCAAGTGTAAAAAATATTACTGCCATTATAATTTTTAAATTGGCCAATGTACCTATTCATAAACGTTGTTAAATATTAAATAATTATCACCATTAAATAGTAAAAAAATTAATTAATAATATAAAAGTTCAGAAAATATTTCCACCATTAAATATTAAAAAATTACCATAAATCAAACTTATGCACATTATAATATTTTCACTATTAAATATTAAAAAATTACTATGAACCCAATATGTGCTTATATAATCAGGGATAATTTTGTGTGTGTGTGTGTGTGTAATCTAACCAGACATTATTATGTATATGCATCCTTTTTTTAATGACAAACCAAATAAATTTATATAATCATCATTACATTATATTTTATTACATTAACTCTGGTTTCTTGAACCAAATGGACACTATATTTCTATTTCTATTACTTCGTTTCTTAGGCCTCTTATCCTTCCCATTGCTACTACCACTTCCCCTTCCACGTTTAGCAAAACTTGAAGCATTATTATTTCAGGAGAATTGTTAAAAAATATCTTTAGAGTAAATTAATTATCAAACGTTACTATAAAAAATCTGTTGCACACAACGAAAGATAATTTATACACACACGGAAAATATTTTACATATAATGGAAGATGTTTTCATATTCATAGGAAAGATTTTTAAACATATAAAAGATTATTTACACGTCTGATAACATATCACAATTAATTTACCCAAAGAATTTTTTTTTCAATTTTCCCTATTATTATTATTTTTGTTATTACTCTCTGCTCCTTTCTTCGGTGGCCTCCCTACACTTCTTTTTGACTGATTACGATTCATATTCTCTGTATTCTGATCACTACCCTTATTCCTCTGGCCTGATTTGCCACCACGTCTCAATGTTCTCTCCTTCCCTTTCTGATGATCGCCGCCCTTTCCGCCGCCTCCGCCGCCGCTCTTCATTGCCTCGCCGGGGCTGTTTTTCTTTATCCTTTTCAAGAAATCTGCGGCCGCGCTTCTCTTTTTGTTAGATGCAGATGCTGCTTGTTCTTCTGCTTCTACGACTGCTGCTGCTGCTTTGGTATTTTTTATCTGATTTGGGAGGGCTTTCTTTACTACTGGAGTGAAGCTTCTTGTTCTGGATGGCTCCACCGAGGTTTTTGTTGCTTCTTCTCATGCTTCTTGCTCCGGTCACCGACTTCTCCTTCGACTTATGCGGCAAAAAAGGAGGAGCAGCTGTAAGACGAGGAGAACTGGAGAAGGAGGTTCTTCATCTGAATTATCAGAAACCGGCGGTGGCCTCTTCTGCGGCGGCGGCGGTTTCTTCTCGTTGCTTAACCGGTCAGTACCCGTAAACCTTAAAAAGGAAAATTGTATTCTGAATTTCTTGAATTGTAACGTACAAATATGTCTATTTATATACAGATGAGCGTATCGCTCTAATTAATACTGCTCGAATTGATACTAAGATCCCTTTCCTAACGTTATCATACGTTTCCTAATTTATATTGATATGATCGTTGATTATGTGGGATCTGTTCTAACAATTATTATTATTATGGCCAAAGGTAGAAGCAGAGGAAGGTTTACCGGACATGGAACTACGTTTCTGGCAAACTGGAATGGGAGCAGAAGCTTTGTACTTGGAAAGCAAATTATGAGAAGAATCAGGCTTGAGTGAGGATGACGGTGGGGGCTGTGGCGGAGGTGGGTGTTGATAAGAAATGCTGGACTCGTGTGGGGATGTAGATGCCTCTATCATCCCCCTAATTTTTCGAGTTAGTCTATATGGTCTTTGAAGAACTCGTCTTTGGGAGAGACTTTTATCGCTTTGGACTGGATCGTGAGATTAGGATTGATAATCACTAGTTTATAGGTAAACCTATCCTTCTTCCAGTGCTTCAAAGGATCTTCTCCTACGATTCCAATCTCTTCAAGTTTTTGTCTGCATTTTTTGACTTCGCCTTTGATCGTCAGAGCTTGTCGTAGATTTTGTCCTGAGACTAGATCGTTCTCTAGTTCTGGGATCTCCCAATTTTCGTCTGAGGTTTTCTCTGTTGGAGGAATTGACACCTTGTAAGGTTTCCAATGATGGAGGAATTGACACCTTATCTCCTTCTTCAGTCACGGCCTTGTTTTTACAGGCTCCTTTAGATTTGCAAGGACAATCTCTATAGTTTTTAACTATGGCTGGAGTTGTTACTGACCTTTCCAAGAAAGTAATGCTGTCTTTGTTGATATAGATTCCTCCATTGTTCTGAAGGAAGAACTTCAAGCCTATGATGAGTTTTCAGTCTCCTTCATAGTTATATACCCATGCTTTATCGGCCTCACCTATGTATTGATCTATGTCTTCACTTCTTGGCCTTTATACACCATTTTGACTTGAATTTTGATGGTGAACACATCTTCTCAATTGCATACTGATGGGAAAACTCAAACCAAAACAATATTATTCAATGATAAAAAACCTTCCACAGAGTGTAAGTCTTATGGAGGCAAACCTAAACAAAGAAGAACCAGCTACACAGAGTATATTCGAATGGAGGAAATACTGACTCAGAGAAGAAAGAACACAACCCTATGCAATGGAGAGGCACAGGAACCTCCCCAATTCTCTCATCATACTTCACATACCCTTCTCCAGCCTACTCACATCAATATATAATAACTGCCACCCGACCATAATTACTAAAAACGCCCCGCTTCACATGCTCTTCACCCATACTCTTTTTTCGTTGGGCTTTGAGGCCCATAATGAGTTAATGACACACAATTGGAGTGTGTATGACTTCCTCTTCAAATATAAGGGCCTAAAAAGGGGCTCCCTTGTTTGTTCCTTTTGGATGCTTCTTCTTGAAGCTTCTGAACCATTTTTCGTAATTCTGCTATTTGATCAAGAAGCATTCCTACTTGTTCGTCTTTGTGCTGTAGCATTTGTTCAACTTGGGTTAATAACCCATCCTTTTGCTCGATGAAATCTTGTATACTTGCTAATCTTTCTTCAAGAGGACAGATTCGTCGGGAACTTGGATTCTCAACTGTTGTTTCCGTAGGCTTCTTCAGAGGTTCGGGTTTGGTGATCGGCTTCTCGAGGCAAAATGAACAAGCTTGTTTATCCTTTAGTTGACGAGTTATGCTTATCTGAGCAAACTTGTCTACCAGAATGGACATAATAAATTGGGTAGCTGAGAAGATGCTAATCCGATGCTTCTTCTCCGGGGAGATTGTTGAAATATGATCTTTCCACTTAGCTCTAATTTCTTCTCCTAATGCGTCGGGCAGTTTCCGCATCATTTTTCCGATCATCGGTTGTGAGAAAGCCTTTCCTGCCTTAGCTGCATGGGAGCAGAAATCAGCACAGAAGTAGTTGGCATATTTCCAATCGTGTAGGGTCATCTGTTCGAGATATGCTGTTGCAATATCTTGTTGTCGTGTATCTTCTTGGCTTGCGTCGGTTCCAAGGATTAGTTCTTCTATTTTGTAGACGAAGTTGTATGGATTAGCTCCGTATAACAGCATTGTTTGGAAATCTTGTTGGAAGTTCGTCTTATATGATTCCCATGCTGCTTTGGCGGTAGGTCCGAGGTATGTCTCCAGGTATGAATACATTCCGTCGGTGGTAGCTGAAGCTGCCGTTGGAGCTTTTCTGTAGAACTCTCGTAGAACAACTTCTTTCCATTCCGCAATCTTGTCGGGCCACGCTTGTGGGTCTAGGTTGTCAATATTTAGCAACGTTGGATCTTCTCGTCCCATGTGATCAGGGATTTTCGTTTCCATTAGGTCGCTTCCAACTTCCTCGGTTGCTCTTTTCGTTTCCATCCACCACAATTTGTTGAGATTCAGCTGTAATATATCTAATCTGCTTTAACTTCACCTCACCCGATTAAAACCCAAGTGCTAATACCATTTCAGAATTATATTCCCCCACCCAAATGACATCTAAAAATTTAAAAGCCTTTTTTTATCATAGTTACAAGTAACCTTGTACCCAGACTTTTCGGAATAGATAGATCAAGATACTCTAAATATCCACTATCAAAATCTATAGCTTATTCGGGAACTTGTATACCAGCTGAAATTATAGTTCTACTTATAAACTAAAGAGTTTAAGAATAGACACTTACCTCTGGGATAACTGTATCTTCTTCAGCTTCTCTGCACTGCTTCGAGTCGGTGTGAGTTCAAGTGCCCACTCTACCTCTATTTATACTAAAAATGTGGGGGTGTCAAGTGACTATTTTAACCTTGAAAAGAAAGGAACCACTAAAGCCCTCAAATAAAGTAAAGCTAATAAAGTGGTGGATGAAAAGAAAGGGATAGAGGAACGATGATACCAGGAAGGAAACCCTATACCTGGCTAGATGATCTTTTGCGTATATGTTAAGATTTCCCATATCAAAATCAAATGAAATTTTATGGAGAAAAGGCGCCTGGTAAATCTTCCGACTTAGTTTCACTGCTAAATGCTAAATAATGTGTTTAACTCTTCAACCTCATTACATCTGGGCTGGGCTGTTTAAATTAGATTTTTTTATGATCTAGATCTAAATTTTTAAAAATTTATATTTTTATAAAAATTATATTAATGGGTATAAAATCTAAAATAAAAATAATTTCTTAACTACTATACTTAAAAAAATAATTACACTGTATTTTATATATGTATATAGTATTTAGATAATTGCTATGTATTAATTTAACGTGGTGGGGCCTTTCGAGATAAGCAGAATTATTCTTGTTCTTATCTGCATATTCTTCCTACTGCGAGAAAACATTATGATTATCCCATCCGCATTTCATCACAATCAGTGCGTGTCTCCAAACAACATAAAAGGGGGAAAAACGAAAAATATAAAAGGTCAAGGGGTTTTTTTTATAACAATTTTTTGAGGTAAGAATCGTGCCTCGTTTTGTTATCATTTTGAACCAACCATAATTTTGTGTTATTCATCTGATATTGGTAGGCAAAAAATTAATGTCGCTTTCACAATATATGTATATTTACGATTTTTTGGTGAGAATTAACCACAAAATATAATTTCGATGCGATAGAATCCTTGATTGTGTGATAAAGATGGCAATGGCGTGTCTCTACGTGTCATTCCTTTTTATGGACTTACAAATGATAACCAAGCTTCTGAAAATCGGATCGGTCATTGAACTAATCAGGGTATTGGGTCAAAGGTCAGTAGGTTAGATTAGAGTCAAACCGGTGAGAAATTGAATATTTTAGGTTTATTAATATGAAATTCTAAAAAAAATAAAAAAATTGATTTTTTGAAAAAAAAAAAGGTTAACCGGACTGGTCATCGAAGATCTATCTTTCAATTTTTGTTTTTTTTTTGTTTTATTGGGATTGATATTGCCTTTCATGCTAAATACTATAAGAACTAGATAATTAATTTGTAGATATTTAAAAAAATAATTAAATTAATTATTTATAAATAAAAAGTATATGTTGGTTTTCTTAAAGCATTTCCCTAGTCATTGAGAAATGCTTAGATACTCTAAAAGTATCACTTTATATGTACTTTAATTAATTAAAATATCATTTATTTTATTTTAATTATATATATCAAATGGGTTATCTAGAGAAATTCAAATTTTATAATTTTAAAAAACAACCACTCTTAGAAGAGAATTGCATCTTTAGCTACTTTTTGATGAAAACCCTCTTAATATATGTAATTAATACAGAGAACTTGAGAAAATAATTATAAATTTGGGAGACAAGTATATTAATATTAAGAGTTAAAATAACCTTTTCTGCTCATTCTTATATTTAGAGGTCGGTAGACCTGAGCATATGAATTTATTAGATCCTTTAGGGGCTGTTTCGTATGAAGGATTTGGAGGGAAGGGAAGGGGAGGGGAGGGAAAATTTTTATAACTTTGATTTATAAAAATTAGAGAAGCGGGGTTGAAAGTTTTTAATTAATTTTTCTTATTCTTTTATTTTTCATCTTATCTTTATTAAAATTTTATAACCCCACTTTTCTAATTTTTTCAAAACCAACTCATAAAAATTTTCCCTCCCCTCATTTTCCCTCCAATTCCCTCGTGCCAAACAGACCTTTAATGTCTTTTTGGGGGGCTAAATTTAGATCCCTTAATTGAGTTCCCTCTTTTAACGCTCAATTGGGATATATTGACCATTAGATTGTTACCTTATTGAGATAAAGATCTTTATTTATTTTTTAAGAAATTAAATTTATATTTCCCTCAATATCATTATAGCATCATCTGAGGATTAACATTTGCTTAATTGAGGCTCAATTGAGAGAATCTCAATGGGAAGGATCCAAATTTCTGAATCTAAAATATTTGACTTAATAAAATCTTACATTCTTAATACCTAAGAAATAAATAAAAATTTTACAAATATTAACATGTTGAATAATATTTTGTGTATAACAATAAATAATCGTGGCCTATATATACTATTGATATTTCACTTTTTTTTTGGTGAATTGAATTTGAGATCAATATCTCATATGTTACTGAATATCAAACATGTTGTCTAAAGAAATCTATCAAAAGAAGGAAACAAACAAAATAAACACAAAAATGTTCAGACAAGGGATCCATGGGCACAAGCTTTAGCGAGCTAGCTTCAATGTGAGAACACAAAACCCAGAATCTTCAAAAAATAATGTTTTACCAGCTTGGTCAAGACTAACATTATTCCCGTGCTATATCACTTCTTATCTTTAATATAAAATGTTATTTATAGTGTTAATTATATTATAAACGAAATCTTATGTTATTTATACTATAAACGAGATCTTATATTAGATAATAGAGGTAGTGTGTGTGTATTTAACAAAATATCCGGTGTTAATATTATATTCTTCTTTAATTAATCTGCATGCATGGATTGGATATTCTTAAGCCCTGTGAATAAGCACTTGTTAATTCAAGTTTATATTCTTTAAACCGAGTGGATCTTTTTGAAATAGAAATATGAGAGATAAACATAAAAAAGCAGTAATAATGGAATATATACACTTTAGGATTCAGAACTTATGATAAGTTTAAATGCCTATAAATATTATTTAATGTGTTTCTTTTCTCTCAAGAGTGCTAGTTTGTTTTTTCTTTTACTATTGCTAACTCTTTGATGTCATATTCATGTGTTCGCTCATATTGACTTGACTGTTACGTGTTTTCTTTGTTTGTACCAAAACTAATTTAAAAGTGAAATAATTATTTATTAAATATTTCAATTAAGGATGATATTTTTGTGCAAGTTGTTATTTAATGTTTATCATGTACACATTTCGTCCAAACCACGAGATTTTTTATTATTATTTTTTTAGTTATACTATAATGAGTTTTTTTTTTATCAAAAAGCAGTAATGCATATAAATATTATTTAATGTGTTTCTTTTCTTTTTTCTCAAGAGCATATATGGTATGGAAAATCAGACCGGATCGGCTGGCTTAGAGCAAAAATTGGTGAGCCGGTCGTCGGTCCGATCCGAACGAGAGAAGAAAACTGATGGGAACTAAACCAATCGATTCGGGGTAAATCAGGATAACCTGGTGTGAATCGGCTGACCAAGGTTTTGGTTTTTTTTTTTTTTTACTTTTTTATACCCCAAACGACATTGTTTTGGTTTTTTTTTTAATTATTTTCCTAAATTTTTTTGATTTATAAGAAGCTTTAAAAAAACTGTAGAATATTTTTGTTATTTTGTATTTGTTGGAGAAAAATCCTTATGTAATTAATGATACTTTTGTGGGTATTAAGTTCAGGAGGTTATATTGGGACTATTGATTGAAAAAAAAAACATCTTATGTAGTTTTTTGAATAGTATATATAAACATTTAAACTATATATATATATTTTTTTTAATTGACCTCGATCTGACCCTCAGTTTAAACTACTGACTATTGATCCAGTACCTTAATCGATTCAGTATCTGATCCTATTTTCAATTCTGTGCTCAAGAGTGCTAACCTTTTTTCTTTCTTTCTTTCTTTTTTTTTTTTTTTTTTTTTTTTGCTAACTCTTTGAATGATGTCATATTCATGTGTTCGCTCACATTGACTTGGCTGTTACGTCTTTTCCTTGTTTGTACCCAAAGTCCCAAACTAATTTAAAAGTGAAATAATTATTTATTAAAGATTAAAGATTTCAATTAAGGATGATATTTTTGTGCATGTCGTTATTTAATGTTTATCATGTACACATTTCATCCAAACCACTAGATTTTATTATTATTTTTTAGTTAGATTATAATGAATTTTTTATTTTAAATGATATAGAATATGAATAGTATCAATCTTATAACTGTCAATTTAGAAAATGAATAATATTTTAATATAAAAATATAAATATAAAATAATAAGGTATAGACTGTATAAATTTTATTTAAATGGTTTAAATTAGACACATACATATTATACACATTTCTACACATAATTTGATAATAAATTATATTAATCATGACTTATAAATCAAACAGCTTGCTATAAATTTATAAAATAAAAAAAAAATGTAAGATTGAATTCATTTCATCCCTCAAGCTCCATAAACCATATTAAAAAACTTAAAACCTAATTTTTTTTAGAGAAAAGTTATTAAAGCCTATTTTGGGTATTTAGAATATTAAAACAACAAAACAATATGTGAATTTTAGAAGACTTTGATTGGAAAATCAATAAGTAAAGAAGATTTATTTTTCAATCGAAAAAAAAAGACTTATTTGACTTAAGATGTTGAAAAAAAAAATGTAGAAAGCACTAAGGACCAAAGTCACAACAAAAAAGGTCATATTCATTATCCTCTTATCATCCACATACCCAAACACCAGAAGGAGAGCCTTGCCATCTCAATTTCCTCATGAAAATTATATTAATTACAATTTATTTTTTGTTGTCTTTATATAATTCTTTTTTTAAAAAAAAAAGAGTATGCTGATGCTGTTCAATATTCTTTATTTTTTTTTATAGTAAATCGTAAACTACAAAACACCTTAGGGGTTAACCTTCTGAGTCAAACAACATTCTCAACTCTTTTTCATCAGTAAGTAAAAAGCTCCTACTAATTTCAGGAGGTGATTCAGTGATATGGATGTCCATCGTCATTCTCTGCGCTTCCCTTGCCATGACATTTGCAACTGTATTAACATCTCTATTACACCATAATATTTCTACTTCCCATTGTCTATTCAACAATGTACGAACCTCTCCGATAAGATGAAAATCAGGGTGTTCCTGAGGCACCGTATTTTGAATAAGCTCCATGACTTTCGTACAATCACACTCAACCAAGATTCGTCTGTATTCTCTATCCCATGCAAGTTTAAGTCCCCACAAAACACCCCAAGCTTCAACCGATACTACTGTCCCTGGCCCAATTCGGTACATAAACCCATGCAAGAACTTTTCATTATGATCTCTCAATACACCTCAACAAGTGCACAATAAATAGTTTTTATTCCTTGATCCATCAGTATTGATCTTCACCCACCCAGGTGGTGGTGGTTTCCAATGTGGAGTGTTCCTCTCCTCATGTTGATTTTGGAGCATGTTCATATTGCCCCATGATAAGCAAGCACGAGTACGGGCTAAAATGTTTGTACTACTCCAAGTAACATTGTTAAAGCAGCGCTCATTTCGAGCCAACCAGATATGCCTGCATATGACCGTAAACTAAAGACGAAACTCGAATCCATGTACTATGTCCTTTCGTCCTAGACACCATGCAAGCCATTTCTTCCTGTCCAACATGTTATAAAACAGCTCATGTCATCCTGATGGCAGAAAACCATTCCAGAGTTCAGAGATCATCGGGCAATCTAGTAGGACATGAAAAATCAACTCATGTGAAATATGGCATATTCCACAATTTCCTGTGGGATGACTGTCATTCTGGAACCGTATCAAATTTGTCATTAGGCGGCCATGAAAACATAACCACAAGAAAGTATGATACCTTTGAGGGACCTTTAATTTCCAGACGTATCACCACTGGTATCTATCATGATGCAGTGGGGTACCCATTAAGTGTTTATAAGCAGAACTGAGGGAGAAATTTCCATCAGAAGACCATCTCCATCCCGGAAAATCATGTCCATTTAGTAGAGGAATATTAACTCGTCTGATAGCTGCACAAACATGCCCTGACAATATATGCTCAAACTTACTTACATCCCATTATCTAGAGGGAGTGATGCAATTAGCCACTCTCCATTCAATAATGTCTCTAGACAAAGACCGGTTTATCAACCTCTCTAGCTTATCCAAATATGATACCCACACATCCTTCCAAAAATAAATGTTCTGTCCTTTTTTAACTCTCCATTATATAATTCTTTGTTTTAAAAAAAGAGTATGCTGATGTTGTTCAATATTCTTTATTCAAAGAAGAATTATATACAAACTTCTCCAAAACTTTTTAAAACTACAAACAAAAACAATCCTTTTTTATTTCAAAACATACATTTTATTAAAATTATAAAGTCATCAGTCATTTTCGTCCGAAGTTTGTTTATTGTTTTAAAATATATGGGGAACATGAACATTTTCACCAAAATTAACTAAGGAAAAATATGTACTTTATTTATTTATTTATTTTTCATTTTATGCGATGTTTGTATTAGTTCATCACGTATGTATAATCTGTATGATACATCGAATTATTTACAAGTTGTCAACAATATAATTTATTTTTTTATGGAAACTCTTATATTTAATTTCATACCTGTAATTAAAGTATGTTGCATCTCTCAATTCTTTTTTCTTTTTCTTTTTTTTTCCATTCGAGAATTGTGGGGTTCATTGTGACATGGACAATTATGCTTTAGGCTGGCTTTGCTTCTTAAAATTCCAAAAGTGATTTCGGTGCCAACCCATGTTTTTCTTCCTTCTTGAAAAAGGCACTCTTTTTTTTTTTGGAAAATGGTTAAAAAATACCATTTAAGCAAATTAATTGTTAAATGGTACCAATGTGCAAGCAAGCATCCATCATGTGCAATCAGCATCCATATGTGTAAAAAGCATCCCTGCGAAAGTGCAAACACCATCCCTTGTGTGCAACATATCATCCGCCCGTGTGCAACATACTACCCACCGTGTGTAATGGTAGCAATGAGCAATTAATTTGCTTGCAAGGTTTTTTTTAGCAATTCTCCCTTTTTTTTTTAGATTTTTCCCTTTCTTGTTAAAACTACTTTTCCATGAACAATTAAAAAATTTTCCCCAATTTTTTTTAAAAATAAAATAAAATCTGAAATTGCTTTAAAAGTAGATTCAATTATTGGATACATGTCGCTGTGAGGAAACTTCTTTCACATTTCCCTCTCCTTCTTTTAATATATTCTTTTAAGGGAAAAATCTTTTTTAAAATCATCAAATTACTTTGAGCCGCATCTCCTTTGGTTGCTAGCCACTTTCCACTTTATATGAAAATAAATGTTGTCATTTTTACTATCAAAATTAACAATTTTTTTTAGGGTTAAAATATAAAATTAGTTACCTTACTCTTTGGAGGTACAAAAGTAACCATGTAATTTGAAAATGGAGGCAAAAATGATATGGCCGTTAAATCTAGCATAACATGGTAGTGCTAATACTATTATTATGAAAATATCAAAATGCCCTCAACTAAAAAGAAACCTCCCACTTTCAACCTTTGATTCTTTCTTGGAGACACAACGAATATTCAAATAAGGATCGGATATCATTTTTTGAGTTGGGGATATTTTGGTATTTTCACAACAATAGTGAGAGTCTACCACAAAAACTAATGGCCACTAGTACAAAAATGGCAATTTAGACCGCCACATTTAGACCGGTTATCACGGGTAAGGTCTAAAAGAAATATGCGGTGACAATTTTGTAATTATAAGAAACTTTTGAGACCGGTTATTTAAAAAACCGATCTAAAAAAATTATTTAGACCGTTTTTTTTAAATAATCAGTCTTAATAATAACAGAAATAAAAATTATTTAAAGAAGATATATATTTTTTTAATTTTTTAGATCGGTTGCAACTGAAAACCGGTCTAGAATATAGAAATTTTTAGACCGGTTATTATTTAAAACCGGTCTAAATATTATCAGAGAAAATGAATAAAAAAAGTCTTTTTTTTAAATTTGTTATCTTTATAATCGGTCTTAAAAGTCCTTTCTTTGAGATAACTGGTCTTAAAGAAATGAATTTTAAGACCGGTTATGAAAATATTCAGTCTTAAAAGATCATTATATCCACCTTACCACGTTCGTTTGCTCTAAGTTTCCACTGCTGCTCTGTGTTCTTTGGTGCTTGGTTTGCATCAACGATGATCTTGAGATGTTTTTCCTTCATTCTCTTGTTGCTTAAATAGCAAAATCTGTGTGATTGAAGCCCTAATTCTCTCTCAACAGGTATTTGGTATTTCTCTTGAAGCCCTATTTCTCTATTTCACGATCTGATTCCCCTGAAATATGCTAGCAGTGACGTTTTGGTGACTTCTGTTTCTTAGACTTTCATTCTTTACTCTGTCTGATGTGGATTATCTGCTGAGAATGCCATTCTTGTGGTTGAGGATTCAAGAAAGTGATCCCATTTTCTAAAGTTGAATCTGGGTCATCTATCGCAAGCTCACGGTAAAATCTTCCATCACTCATAGATAAATTATTGTTGCAGATTTTCCCCCTCTTTCTTTCTTTCTTTCTTTCTTTCAGTCATTGCCATTTCTTATTGTTTCGTTGGCTACTTACTCTTCTGGCTCTAAATTTTATAGGTAATGTGTTTCTTGCTTCAATTCACTTTAACTATTTGCTTGTTCTTCGGTTCTGGTGTTTAAGCATGTTGTTTGTTGTAAGTTCACGAAAATTGTTTGAAATCTGATTATTTTGTTCAGCGATCGGATGTGTTTTCTTTTACTATTAAGATGATATTTAGTTCAATTGCATATTCTAATTTTTGTTCTGTTTTAGTTTAGGCGGGGGTAAGAGTCAATATTCCTATTGAACTAGTTAAGATGGGTTGGATTTTGAAGTTATTAGAAGTTGTTTACTGAAGAAAGTGCTGATATTAGGCAATTTTGCAGTGACGTAGGAACTTTTGAAATAAATTTCCAGCTTCTAGAAACTACTCTCTTGCTCAGATATATTCTTATTAATAAGCTACACATTGGCTTCTTTCAAGTTTCAACTATAAGTAACCTTAACTAATTACCCTAATGACCTTATTGGATTAGTAAGCCATCAATTACCATCCTACCCCTAATTAATTAGTAACCTTATAGACTTAGTAAGCCACTATAATCCTATTATTACTATTATTATAACAACCATATAATTTTCACCAAGACGTGTGTATCCAAACATGGCCAAGACTTTATCATTGGTGAGTTATTAGGTGCTCTTTGAAATGTAATGCTTACCTTAATCGAATCAACAACTTCAAAGATTTATACCCACCTAAATTTTCTTCTTTCAAAAAACATTTATGCATGCAATCCCTTCAGTTTCTTTTACATGATTGTCGTCCATATTTTTAAGATTTTGCTTCTGTGTCTTATCACCAAATTATCATTTCTCTTCAATCAATCATGATTGTCTTTGAATATGAGTTTTATTATTGCTAAAGTTCATCTTTTCTATTGTTGCTGCTGAGGCTTATTTTGAATTTGGTCATTGGTGTGTAGTTTCCGTGGTCTTCAAATACTTTCTTCCCACTTGCAATTCTCCCCATCATACCAAGTTGATCTTTGCTGTGTAGTTTTTGGTCTTCATAGGCTTTCTTCGAGTGATTGACGGGTAATTTAATTACTCTTTGCCATTACATAATTGAAGTGATGCCTAGCACATAATGGTTTACAATTGAATGAGCTTATATATTTATGGTTTTCTATACTTTGTTTCTTTCCTTAGCTGTATATTCAAATCATATTTCTCATCTTGTTTATATTTCTCTCTTTCCTTTAGTACCTGATTTAACATAGGTAAAATTAGAAATTTTGGTCATTATGTAGTAGTCAAACTAGGTAACTTGAGGAGTGTAATGATTTCATACTTTCATCATACTCCTGTCTTTTCCAAGGGAAAAAATATACAAAAGATAAGAAAAAAAGGTGTTGAAATATATGGATCGTAGTTGGGTAAACGCTAAACGGATTAGTGTTGAATATGATAATGGGGTGAGGGATTTTTTAGAATTTGTTAGAAGAAATTCCGGTAATGATAGTGGGATGTTCTATTGCCCTTGTGTAGAATGTTTGAATGAGAAGCAACTAAGTACTGCAGATATATATACACATTTAATTTGTGAATGATTTTGTAAGAGTTATACAGGTTGGATATGTCATGGTGAAGAATTAGAAATTCTAAGCGTAGCTCAACAAAGGGAGTAGCCTTTGATGATAATGACACGGATTTGGACGATCGAATAGAGGATATTATTCGTGATGTAAGAGAAGAGGCTTTTGAGCAATCACATGCATACGGTAATATGTGCAGTGATGCTGAGAAGCCGTTGTACCCAGGGTGCACAAAATACCAATTGTTGAAAGCAATATTAAAATTGGTAAGCTTGAAAGCACGGCATGGATGGAGCGACAAGAGTTTTTCAGAAACGCTTGAGGCCTTTAAGGCATGCTTCCAGATGATAACGTGCTGCCTTACCGATACTATGATGCTAAGAAAATATTGTGTCCACTAAGGATGAAGTATAAAAAGATCCATGCATGCCCTAATGATTGCATATTGTACAGAAAAGAGTATGAAGAGAAGCAGCAGTGTTCGATATGTGAAACCCCCAGGTATAAATCAAATAAGGCCCTTGCAAAAATGTTGTGGTATCTTCCAATCATACCGAGGTTCAAACGCATGTTTGCTAATGAAATTGATGCCAAAAATTTGAGATGGCATGCGGATGAGAGGATTTCCGATGGAAAGCTTTGACATCCGGCAGATTCTTCTCAATGGAAGAAAATTGATCAATTATTTCCTACCTTCGACGAAGAACCTAGGAACCTTAGACATGAGCTTAGTATGGATAGCATGAATCCTTATGGTAGCCTAAGCAGTATACATAGTTCATGGCCAGTTCTGTTGGTAATTTACAACTTATCTACTTTGTTATGCATGAAACGAAAGTACATCATGTTATCTATGTTGATTTCAGGACCAAAACAACCCAGAAATGACATAGATGTTTACCTAGAACCCTTGATTGAAGACTTGAAAGAGTTGTAGGATGAAGGTGTCGATGTTTTTGACATGAGCAAGAAAGAGATTTTTAAAATGCGAGCCACGATCTTTTAAACTATAAATGACTTCCCTGCATATGGAAACTTGTCAGGATATAGCGTTAAAGGCCACAAAGCATGTCTGATTTGTAAAGAAGGCACATGCTACCATCAACTTTAACATGGAAGAAATACCATTTATCTTGACCATAGGAGATTCATTAGACGGGGCCACCTATATCGTAGATTAAAGAAAGCCTTTTTTGTAAGCTAAGAGTTTGAAGATGCTCTGGAGGCATTGACTAGGAAGAAATTTTATGAAAAGGTACAAAATATCAATGTTATCTTCGGTAAGACTACAAAGAGTATAAATGAGAAAAATATATGGAAAAATAGGTCTGTCTTCTTCAATCTTCCATATTGGCGCAATCTTGATGTGATACACTGTATTGACTTCATGCATGTAGAGAAAAACGTATGTAATAGTATTGTTGGGTTACTGCTCAACATATAAGGTAGTTCTAAGGATGACATAAAGGCAAGATTAGATTTGCAAGAAATGGGAATACGAGAAGACTTACATTCGAGGCCATATGGTAAGAGAACTTTTTATCCTCCAGCTTGTCATACTTTTTCTAAGGATGAGAAAAGAAGTTTTTGTGAGTGTTTACATGACATCAAAGTTCCCTTAGGGTATTCATCAAATTTTAAGAAGCTTGTGTTGATGAAAAACTCGAAGTTAGTAGGGCCAAAATCTCATGATTGTCATGTATTAATGCAACAACTACTCCCAGTAGCTATTTGAGGCTTTGTCGAATATGATCTTTAACACATATTGACTAGACTTTGTTTCTTCTTCAATGTTATTTGTAGTAAAGTCATTGAGACGGAAAGATTGGATAAATTGGAAAATGAAGGATACTTGATTTTGTGCCACCTTGAAAAGCTTTTTTTATCTTCTTTTTTTGACATCATGGTACATCTAATTGTTCATCTAGTAAGGGAGATACAATTGTATGGCCCTATCTATTTCCGATGGATGTACCCAATTGAAAGAACTATGAAAATCCTAAAAGGGTATGTGAAGAACCCTAACCGACCTGAAGCATCTATTATTCAGAAATATGTTTATGAAGAAGCCATGGAATTTTGTCAACATTATTTGTCAAATGTAGGACATATCGGCCTTCCTAAACGCCATAATGAAGAAGAGAGTAGACGCGGGGCTACAGTAAAGAGTGTGGATCCTGATGAATTATAACAAGTCCACTTGTACATCTTGAATAATATTGATGCAGTTCAAGATTATATGAATGCTCATAAATAAATTGTATGGAAAGCAAACAGTCGAGTGACTGAACAAAGGTTAATTAAGGAGCATATAAGAACTTTTACATATTGGTTCAAACATAAGGTTGACGAAGAAGAATGTGTTTTGATACAATTAAATGGCTAGCACGTGGTCCTGAGGATGATGTCATAAGTTGAACTTCATTTGTGATCAATGGTTATATCTTTTACACGAAGTCTCTAGATGATAGGAGCACCGTGCAGAACAGTGGTGTTATGTTAGTCGCTGAATCTATGCACTTCTCCAGTTCAAAAGATAAAAACCCTAAATTGGCAGTCATACCTTATTATGGGGTTATTGACGAGATTTGAGTAGTTGACTATGTTAAAATTAAATTTATCATTTTCAAATGCAAGTGGGTTGATGTCAATAATGGTGTGAAGATCGATCAGTTAAGATCAAGGAACAAAAAACCGGACCGGTCAATGAACCGGTCACAGCACTGGTTTAAGGGTTAATGGTTCAACCGGGGTCGGACCGGTGGTCGAACCGGTGGTCAAACCGGTCATATTAAAACATTATAATTTATTAGTGGTAAAGATCTTTAAGTAAAAAATGCTTAAAATATATTAGTATTAGTTATGATGCCTATATTTATATAATGTCATCTCCTTTGCTATAATTAATTAATTATTATATCCTCTCAAAATCATTTTTTTTAGATTTATTCTTTTTTTACTTACTTTTCTCTTCATCTTGGTCTTCAAACTTTTATTTTTCCCTAAAAAATAATGCCCAATAGTAGATAGAAGAATAAAAAAATGTATTTTATTTTTTATTTTTTTAAAAAAAGGCAAAACCGGTTCAACCACCGGTTTTGACCGGTTTTACCGGTTCTGACCGGTTCGACCGGTTCGAACCGGTTTGACCGGTTTTGTCCTGAACCGGACCGGATCACCGGCCGGTAGCCGGTCGGACCGGTTGAACCGGCCGGTCCGGTCCGGTTTTTTTCTCCATGGTTAAGATTTACATTAGTAGATCTGAACAGTAGAAGTTTCGGAGATGAACCTTTTATTATGGCAGATCAGGCGAAACAAGTGTTCTATATTACCGATCAAGCAAATAAATTGTAGTCTGTAGCTCTCCTAGGAAAAAGGGTTTTTGATATTGATGAGGAAAGTCATTCAAATTATGATCTTCTTAAGACTCCTTTTTTCAGGAGTCTTCTAGAATTGAAATAAGAAGATGAAGCAAATAATGAACACGGTACAAGAAATGATAATCATGAAGGGATATGGGAGGATATCCTTTTATAAAACTATTTTGGAAGTTAGCTATCTATCTAAAGTAATTATCATTATGAGTTATATCCAGATTATATATATAGTTATTTTATAGCTTACTTACTTAATGATTTTTCATAAAAGGACAATGACAGATCTGAGGTGTCCTAGTGCAGAGGCTTAAGAGTCACCTAGTGCTCATCAAAACAAACTAGCAAGTGTTGATCAAAGCCAGAATCAAAGTGAGCCGAGTAACCAGTCCGTACGAGCGGGTAAGAGGGCCACACGGTTGAGAAATGTTGCCCTCAGTCAGAGTGTTGAGGAGAAGATTCCGATTGAGTTTGATAAATATTGGAAACCAATCGGGCCTAATGCATGCCGATAGATGAGTTTTATTAGCCTCCTAGTATGCAACAAGCCTAGCATCTTGATAGAGGAATGGAGAAATGTCAACAAAAATGTGAAGCAACATATTTGGGATACTATTCAGGTATAAAGTTATCTTTTGTATGTAATGATTATCAAATTTGTCACCAACTCCTTCAATGCATGGATAATAGCTCACCTATGACGTTCCTCAGAGTAAAATCTTGTACAACAAGACTATGATGTATTGTTGTGAGCGTTGGAGGAAGTTCAAGACGAATGTGGCCAACAATTACGTACATATCGAGGTAGAAGCTGGTAAGCCTCGTCCGACTCCGTGCAGCAAGTATTCATACATCAATGAAGTGACCTGGCAAGAGTTTTTGAGGCTTCAAACCACTCCAGATGCTTTAGTGAGTTAGCTTATTTTGTATTTTATTTACTTATCAATTGTCTTTATTGATTGTAACATTTTTTCCCAATTTCTTATTTGCAAGCAAGAAGGCAAAAAGCACAAGAGAGTGGTAGGAAGAATGACTGCCCCTATATAATGTCTCGTGGGGATACGCAAATGCTGAAAAAGACTTGTTGGCGGCCAAACAGAAGAGATTGGAAGAAGCATCTCAATATGATCATTCTGTTCTTCTTTCTCTTCCATCTCCAATACGTCATGAAGAAATGTGGTTGCATGCTTGCTGAAAAAGTAGTGGGTCCTATACGAGTGAATAGTTTCGTATAGTTGGTGAAAAAATTGTAAGTATCGTTGTTGTTATTAATTATTTAGTAAACATGTTTCATTACTAATTTGTGTTATCTGTATCTCACATGAGGAACTTCAAAAAAAGCAAGTTGATGGATCCTTTAGGTCAGAGAGGAGGAATGATATCCTAACGTTGCTACCGGAAAACATGAGCATCTAAACCGTGTCAGGGGAATTGGTAGAGAGGTGGGTATAAAGGATTACTTTGGAGCCCCTTAATGCTATTCCTCAAACGTGGTGATTAGGGAGGAACTGGAGGGTATGTTGCTTCTGTCAAATGTGGTTTTAGTAATACTGCTATCATTGCTTCTGATTGTGAAAATATATGTGTTGTTGCTGGTCTGGAAAAGGGATTGTCATTGATATGGCTTACTTACCTGTGTAAGGTTGAAAAAAGAACAAAATTTAAAAAAAAATCATATTTTTAAGACCGGTTTTGATCAAAATAGGTCTTAAAAGTCACTTTAAGACTGATTTTACTGAAAATTGGTCTTAAATGTCATGACTTTTAAGACTGATTTTGATTAAAATAGGTCTTAAAAGTCACTTTAAGACCGGTTTTACTGAGAACTGGTCATAAAAGCCATGACTTTTAAGACCGATTTTCTGAAAAACCGGTCTTAAAAGTCTATTTATGACCGATTTTTTTTAGAACCGGTCTTAAAAGTCATGACTTTTAAGACCAGTTCTCAGTAAAACCGATTTTAAAAAAAGTCATGACAATAAGGCCTTTTTTAGATAACAGGTCTTATTATCAGACTTTTAAGACTGGTTTCGACTACAACCGATCTTAAAAGTGTTGCTTTTAGACCGTTTTTTTAACCGATCTAAAAAGTTACACACTTTTTAGACCGGCTGTATCAAGTCTTGATCTAGAACCGGTCTAAAATGTCTTTTTTAACCTGTCCAAAAAGTGTTTTTTGCAATAGTGATCGTTATGTTAGATTTAATGGTCATGTCATTTCTGCCTCATTTTCAAAGTACTTGCTTACTTTTGCACCTCCAAAAAATATAGTGTTGAGTGCACTTTACGTAAAAACTCATGACTATTTTTGCAAGACTAGATCATAGGTATTTTTACATCTTAACCCATTGTTTATAGGTAGTTAACAACTAATTCTTCTCGAGGCCTTAGGAGGATTAGTCTTTAGCTATTAGTTGGGGATACAACCTAAATTCTACTAAAGAAACAACTAATTCTGATGATTTAATTGTTAATGAAACCAATGTTTTAAAGATCAGATTGAACTGGCCGGTTTGGGTCGGAAACCGTCCAACTGGTCCAATCCGATAGGTTGGACCGATTTGACCGGTCAACCTTTTTTAAAAAAATTAAATTAATTCATTTTTGTTTAATTTTATTCAGAATTTCATCTAAATAACCTTGAAATCTTCACGTCATCACCGGTTTAACCCTAGGTTAGTTTCGATTTGACTCATTGACCCTTAACCCAATACCCCAATCAGTTAAGTGGCCGGTCCGAGTTTCAAAACCTTAAATGAAACAACTTTATTAACAATTCCAATATAAAAAATTTGACAACCGTGTTTACAACTATCTTATATATGTTAACAGCTACCTAACCAGAATTTGCAACTTCAATGTGCTCGTATCAAATTACTATCTCCGGTTCTAAATATAAAATATAATTGACTTTTTTAGAGAAATTAAATAAGCTAATTAAATGACATTAAAATATTTATATTTATTATTTTTTTCTCCAAATTAATTTATTTGACTTATAAACTAATATATAATTTAATAACATACAACATATGATATGATTAAGTAACTTATTTAATTTCTTTAACATATTTAAAACAAAATCAATTGAATCTTATATTTAAAAACAAAAGGAGAGTATCAGCTATGCGCTATAAGCCAACTACACAAGTTTATATATATACACACTTTAATCAAGTGGACTTAATGACTCAATCATCTTAAGTTCTCTCTTGGTCCCTAAAGTTCCAATGTGTAAGTCCCACCAAAGTTACTTTGTAATTATATATTTAATTGTCATGAGGATTTTCTTAGCAAAGGAATGTTGTTGATAAATATACAGTAACTTATTTACAATTAAATTACATGAGACTACAGAGTAATTTGATAATTTCAAAATATTTTTTTATGCTTTGAGCTAAGGGAACCTAAGGATCCGAGACATTTTGGGTAATTTTCACTGGGAAGTTCAAGGTGGTTGGACTCGGTGGATGTTTGTTTGAGAGGTGTAGGCGGGTCAAAAAGAATGGCTTATGTAAAAAAGGGTTGGATTAGGTTGGGTTATGGAGTAGATGTGGTCAAGTACTTCTAGGTCTGATTCAGAAGTTTCAGATTCAGACTCAGTGTATGGTAAGACATACTTAGTATCATCATTTTGTTCAGATTGTTCCTCAAGAAGAGATTCAATATAATGTCCTCTTCCTCTTTAATCATCATCACAGCCTGTAGGTGTTCTAGCATTAAGAATGGAATGGGCTAGCAAGAATGGCACGGCGGGCGTCTCAGCAGGAAATTGTTCTTCCCAGGCCATGCAATCCCTCACTGTAAACAGTGCTAGGGTGGATACGCATGTTTAGAGGATTTGGTTACTCCATACTGATTCACCACTTTTATGTTATCATGCAACCACAAGCGGGAATTGTAACTATGATGGAATTTAAAACACACTTATGCCATGCCACCACAGGAAGAAACAATAGCTATAACTAAAACTAACAACATACACTTAGGCCTGTTGTTTTTGAAGAGGTGGAGTGTTAACTCGTCAAATACCTCTGGGGTGGGTTGTTGCGATAATATATATCCTGGTTCTGGTGTAGATTCCTTGGGTCTAATACCTGTCTTACTGCTGAGTATAGAATTGTCGGTGTTGAGTTGTTCCTTGTCTTCTTCCCTGAGCTTTTCTCACCCCTAGAAAGGCTCTCCTTGCCCTACGTCTTTTGGCCGGTGATATCAAAGAGATAAGTAATAAGAAATGAGCTAGATGAAAGAAATATAAGAGATGAAGTGTAAGGAAGTATGGACTTTATTCACTAGAAGGTAGTCTTAAAGATAGACTCCTCCAGGATATCTCTCCCCTATAGAATGAAGAAGTTTAAAAGTTTTGAAGAATTTCTTCTTTTCTACTCTCTTCCTTTTTCTTGATGTTCTCATTTCTATTCTAGGGGTCTCCTTATATAGGAGAAGGTTGCTGATGTCCACGCAACTTGGCACTCAGGCCAATAAAGAAAAAGCACACGTGTGGCACGCAAGCCACTAAAGGGAAAGCACCTTCGAATAAAAGCATTGAAGATAAGGCTGTTTTTTTCTTTTTTTTTGTGGATGACAGCTCAACCATCTTTACTTTTGTCGTGGCCCTCTCAAACGTCCTCTTCACCTCCTTGTCGGTTTTCTTGATTTTCGTCTCCAGCTGCGGTTTTCATGAATGCCATATTGTTGAGGCACAAACATATGGTAACAATCTCTTAGTTCCTCAGTTATCCTTATCTGAACACGCTTCTCTTCCAGAATGGACATAATAAATTGGGTAGCTGTGAAGATGTTAATCAGATAGTTCTGCTCCGTGGAGATTCTTGAAATATGATCTTTCCATTTAGCTGTAATTTCTTCTCCTAATGGGCCGGGCAGTTTCCGCATCATTTTTTCGATTATAGGTAGTGAGAAAGACTTTCCTGTTTCAGCTGCAATGGTGCAGAAATCACCACAGAATTGGTTAACATAGTTCCAATCGTGCAGGGTCATCTGTTCGAGACATGCTGCTGCAATAATATCATGTTGTCGTGTATCTTCTTGGTTTACATGGGAACTCATTTGGATAGCCTTTCCTTTCTTCATTATGATCGCGGCTTGACAGTAGAGAACTTGTCTGAATATTTAGGAGCAATGCAAGTTCTTTTCCTGTAGTACTAAGTGATAGTGATAGTTAGTTTATTTTCCCAACTACTATCAAAATCTATAGCTTTTTCGGGAACTTGTATACCAGCTGAATTTATCCTTCTACTTATAAACTAAAGAGTTTAAGAATAGACACTTACCTCTGGGATAGCTGTATCTTTCTTCTTCTTCAACTTCTCTGCACTGCTTCGAGTCGGTGTAAGTTCAAGTGTCCACACTACCTCTATTTATACTAAAAATGTGGGGGTGTCAAAGAAAGGGACCACAAAAGCACTAAAATAAAGCTAAGCTAAAGTGGTGGATGACCACTTAAAGCAAAAGAAAGGGATGGAGGAGCCATGATACCAGCAAGAAAACCCTATACCTCGATCATGTTTGTTTGCTTGAGCTTATATTTATGTATAAGCTTGATTTATGTAAATCAAGATAAAACTCTTCCACATATTTACTTTGTAGACCATAAAATCTACCTCGTAGACCGTTAAAATTACCTTATAGTCCATAAATCACGATTGAAAAGCACTTATGGAGGCTATCCAAATATACCAGATGTTTTGCTTTTATGTTTAGATTTACCATATCAAAATTAAATGAAATTTTATGGAGAAAAGGTGTCTGGTAAATCTTTTGACTAAGCACTGTGTTTAACTCTCCTAAATCATCATATCTGGGTATCAAATTTTTGATGATCTAAATTTGAATTTTTTTTAAATGATGATTTTTAAATAAAAAAATCATTTTTTAAAATATTATAGTTAAGTGATTATCTTTATTTTAAGTTATATACCTATTAAAATAATTTTTATTTAAAAATATGGACTTTTAAAAACTTAGATTTTGACTGTCCAAATTAAATCTAATGGTCCAAATCTGATGAGTTGGAAGAGTTAAGCAGAGTAATTAGCACTGAAACCAAACCCGTAAATCTTCTTGAGAAGGTATATATAGATTCATAAATCATTATATCGAAACTATGGATTTTATATATGTGTGTGTGTAGCAATAAAATAATTGCACTGTATTAATTTAATGTGATGAGGTCTTTCGAGATAAGCAGAATTATTCTTGTTCCTATCTGCATATTCTTCCTGCTGCGAGAAAACATTATGATTATACCATCAGCATTTGATCACAATCACTGTTTGTGTCTTCCAACAACATAAAGGGAATTGGACCCAAAAAAAAAACAACAACATAAAAGGGGAAAAACGAAAAATAAAAAACGTCAAGGTTTTTTTTTAAAAAAAAAAATTGAGGTGAGAAACGTGCCTCGTTTTGTTATCATTTTGAACCAACCATAATTTTGTGTTATTTATCTGATATTGGTAGGCAAAAAATTAATGTCGCTTTCACAATATATGTATATTTACGAATTTTTTGTGAGAATTAACCACAAAATATAATTTTGATGCGATAGACTCCTAGAATGTGTGACAAAGATGGCAGTGGCGTGTCTCTACTTGTCATTCCGTTTTTTGGACTTACAAGTGAGTGATAGCGCACAAGATCTATCTGTCAATTTTTGTTTGTTTGTTTGTTTTATTGGGATTGATATTGCCTTTCATGCTTAAATACTAGGAATTAGATAATTAATTTATAGATATTTAAAAAATTAATTAAATTAGTTATTTATAAAAAAAATGTGTTGATTTTTTTAAAGCATTCCTCTAGTCATTGAGAAATACTTAGATATTCTAAAAATGTCACATCATTTATATTTTAACTAATTAAAATAGAACAACTCATTTTATTTTAATCATATATGGCAAATAATTTATCTTGATAAATTCAAATTTTATGATTTTAAAAAACAACAACTCATGAGAAGGAATTGTATCTTTAGCTACTTTTTGATGAAAACCCCCTTAATATATGTAATTAATATAGAGAACTTGAGAAAATAATTATAAATTTGGGAGACCAAATATATTAATATTAAGAGTTAAAATAACCTTTTATACTCATTCTTATATTTAGAGGCCGGTAGACCTGAGCATATGAATTTATTAGATCCCTTAATTTTTTTTTTTTGGGGCTAAATTTAGATCCCTTAATTGAGTTCCGTCTTTTAACGCTCAATTGGGATATATTGACCATTAGATTGTTATCTTATTGAGATAAAGATCTTTATTTATTTTTTAAGAAATTAAATTTATAATTCCCCTCAATATCATTATAGCGTCATCTGAGGATTAATATTTGCTTAATTGAGGCTCAATTGAGACTTGAGAGAATCTCAATGGGGAGGATCTAAATTTCTGAATCTAAAATATTTGACTTAATAAAATCGTACATTCTTATAATACCTAAGAAATAAATAAAATTTTTACAAATATTAACATATTGAATAATCTTTTGTGTATAACAATATATACTATTGATATTTCACTTTTTTTTTTGGTGAATTGAATTTGAGATCAATATCTCATATGTTACTGAATATCAATCATGTTGTCTAAAGAAATCTATCAAAAGAAGGAAACAAACAAAATAAACACAAAAATGTTCAGACAAGAGATCCATGGCACAAGCTTTAGCGAGCTAGCTTCCATCTGAGAACACAAAATCCAGAATCTTCCAAAAATTGTTTTACCAGCTTAGTCAAGACTAACATTATTCCTGTGTTATATCACTTCTTATCCTTAATATAAAATGTTATTCATAGTATTAATTATATTATAAATGAGATCTTATATATTAAATAATAGAGGTAGTGTGTGTATTTAAAAAATTGGACTAAATATTGAACCAGTTAAGACACTAGTTAATAGTTTAATGTTAATAATAATCAAACCGCAAATAAATTAATATATATTTTAAATAATTATCATTTAAATTAAAAAATAATTATTCATAATGATAAAAATGAATATTTAAATTTAAATACAAGTACATAATATATAGCAAGAAAAAGATCAGGTTCATTATAACCCCGATTTGATTTAATGTATTAGATAGTCTCTAAAGATGTGAAACTCGTGAATTTAAATAAACTTTTGATATTGATGTCAACTCGTATTATAAACTCAAACCGTAAACTCGTAAGGATCTACTTTCATCATTAAATAGGTATTTATCGTGTATGACTAAATACTTAAAATATAAAAAATGACAACCATTTAATTTAAATATATTTTAAATCTAAAAAATTAAAATTAAATATATCAACATTCATAATTTATGAGCCCCCTTCTTACTTATTTATTTTGACTTGGCTCTTTTCTTTAGTCATGATTATAAAACATAGTATTTTTTCATTTCTATTCTTAACTGCTCGCCAAGCACCTCATTAGTGCTTAAGTCCATGGATAAGTAATAACTAAGATTTTGATTACTGCTTCCTTGATGGTGACCCTATTGAGGATTCGATCCGTCCACTTATTACTTACTTATTGTAGTAAGAAATTTATATAAAATTTATATATAATGACAACCATTTAATTTTGGGGAAAATCCCTAAAAAAGATAGTTAAATTATTCAAATTTTAAATTGAATCGTTAAATTTAACAAATTATAAATCATATCATATATCATAAAATAAGATTTTAGAATTCAATAATTTTACCTTATTACCCCTCATTTTACCTTAAATAGTCCAAAGTGTAAGGCATCTCTCATTCATCCATCTCTATTATTTTAATTTTCTTACAAAAATAATAACTCATTAATTGGTCTTCTCTCTCTTTTACAATTTTTTTTTCCAAAAGAGCCCCCAAAAAAAACACACACACACACCTCGCCATTTCTTCCTTCACACTGTTTTTCTTTTGCAAGATCTGATCATATCCAAAAAAAAAAATTACTCTTCGTCCGAGGATTTAAATGGAATATTTTGTCCTTTAATTCATGGAGAGATTTTAACACTTCGATGGGCTTGAATTATCAAACTTTCAAGTCTCAAGATGAATGTTCAGATCGTACTTCCGTAATGCAGCTTATATAAAGTTAGCTATATATATGTTCGTATTCGCACTGATTTAGTTGGGTTTATTATCAGATAACAAATCCTTGTTATTATAATGAAATGGCTTCTATTTTCATCCTGCTTTTATTAGGTTTTTGCTTGATAATGTTTTAAGATGAAGATGATGTTCATGACTACTCTATATTGATTAACTAAAGAGGGAGGGCTGTGGATGTAGGGGAAGAGATGGAAGAAGTGGCAGGGAAGTGAAGGAGAGTTTTTGAAAAAGTTTGGCAGTCAGTAATAATGTTTGTAAAAAAAATTAAAATAATAGACATGGATGAGTGACAGGTAGGTTACACATAGCACTATTTATTACTGAGTTGAAATCAAATTAGGGATATTAAGGTAAAATTATTGAATATTAAAATCCTATTATAGGATATATGACCTGATTTATAATTTGTTGAATTTAACGACCTAATTTAAAATTTGAATAGTTTAACCGTCTTTTCTAAGGATTTTCCCTTTAATTTAAATATATTTTAAATCTAAAGAATTAAAATTAAATATATCAACATTCATAATTTATCATACTTAGCAAATAAATTTATATAAAATTTATATATGAAGCCATTAAGTATTGTTAAATCAAAAAAGTTAATACGAGTTTAAGAGTGAGGTAACACGGTTTTGTAAATTAGAAGCGTAAAAACAGTAAACTCACAAGTTTATCTAAGTTTACAACTAGTACGAGTTTATTAGTGACTCGAATCGATTTTTTAAAGTAGAAACGTAAAAACCGTGAACTCAAAGAATCAACTCGTGAGTTTAACAATAATGATTGTCTCAATAAATCATTTCTCATATATTTATAATTTTCTCAAAAACTAATTTATTTAACTTAGAAAATAATATATAATCTAATGTGGTACTAGGAAGATCATGTCACATTTAATTTGTTTAAATTAACCAATTTATTTTATTTTCTTAAATTTTCCAAATTAATTAAATAAATCTTTATATTAGAAATTGGAGGGAGTATTTTATAATTTAAGAATATGAATACATACCTGCATGCATATTTTTGTCTATTTTTTCCTTTTTTAACCTTCCTATGATGCTCATTAAATATAGATATGCATAAATTATCATTTAAGAAACATGAATTAAAAGTTAAAAAAATGTGACCAGTTTGTTTGAAAATCTTATATATATATATATATATATATATATATATATATATATATATATATATATATATATATATATATTATCCTCATTAATTCATTTTATTCCTTCCTAGAACTATTTTTTCTGCAGAAATTGAAAGGATGTGTTCTTTCTTTTTTTCGGGAAAAGAAAAATTAAGGATATGATTGGGATTGAGACCCACATTTTCTGCTAAATTAAACTGTGAGAGAGTGAGAATGATATACAGTTTTTAACAAAACCAAAAGCGAGCCATGAAACTGCCACATTACAGTCCCTATGTTTCTATTTCTGTTACTTCCTACTTCGTTTCTTAGGCCTCTTATCCTTCCCATTACTACCACCACTTTCCCTTCCACGTTTAGCAGAACTTGAGGCATTATTATTATTAGTGTTATTACTCTCTGCTACTTTCTTCGGTGGCCTCCCAACACTTCTTTTTGACTGATTACTATTCATATTCTCTGTATTCTGATCACTACCCTTATTCCTCTCCCCGGATTTGCCACCATTTCTCAATGTTCTCTCCCTCCCTTTCTGATGATCGCCGCCCTTTCCGCCGCCACTACCCATCACCTTCTTCTGATCTCTTCCGCCGCCGCCGCCGCTCTTCATTGCCTCGCCGGGGCTGTTTTTCTTTATCCTTTTCAAGAAATCTGCGGCCGCGCTTCTCTTTTTGTCGGATGTCGATGCTGCTTGTTCTTCTGCTTCTACGGCTGCTGCTGCTTTGGTTTTTTGATCTGATTTGGGAGGGCTTGTTTTACTACTGGACTGAAGCTTCTTGTTCTGGATGGCTCCACCGAGGTTTTTGTTGCTTCTTCTCATGCTTCTTGCTCCGGTCACCGGCTTCTCCTTCGACTTAGGTGGCAGAGAAGGAGCAGCAGCAGCAGGACGAGGAGAAGGAGGTTCTTCATCTGAATCATCAGAAACCGGCGGTGGCCTCTTCTGCGGCGGCGGCGGTTTCTTCTCGCTGCTTAACCGGTCAGTACCCTTATTATTATTATGGCCAAATGTAGAGGCAGAGGAAGGTTTACCGGACATGGAACTGCGTTTCCGGCAAACAAGAATGGGAGCAGAAGCTTTGTGCTTGGAAAGCAAATTATGAGAAGAATCAGGCTTGAGTGTGGATAACGGTGGGGGCTGCGGCGGAGGTGGGTGTACAGAAGGAGGGGTGTTATTGCGGCCGGGTTGGGTGAAGTTCTTCATCTTGTCGGAGACGAGGTTGCAGAGCTGGGCGGCGGCGCGTGAGTGGACGGAGTGGGTGGGGAAGAACGCGGTGAAGTTGGTGAAGAGAAGGAAGAGGTCACGGAAGAAGGCGGTGGCGCCGAAGGAGTAGTCGCCATTTCGAAGGCGCGTTTGTATGATTTCTAAGTCCACGTGCTCACGTACCATGCTTTTGTATTTTTCCCATTCCTCCTGCACCAAACACCACACCAAAACAATTTAGTACATTTTCATCCAAGTACATGTCTAAAATCACTAATTATAAGATAATATAACATGCAAAATTCAATAATTTCTAGATTCTCTTTTAAATTTAAATAACATGATATGTTGTCGAATTTAATGACATATTACTAATATTTACTTAAATATTCTTTATTATATCAATAAAGGGGAAAATAGTTGGGGAAAAAATCATTACTGTTTCATTAAAATTTGAAAGCCACGAATATTTTGAAAAATAACTAGCAGTTCAAAGCGAGAATCTCTGTGAGTTGGAGGAGTATTTATTGATGATTTATAAAATAAAACATTGAAAAAATTCATTAAAGGCGCATTATTAAAATAGTCAGAGAGATTAAGAGGATGTTTGGAATAGCGGTTGGAACTTCTAATCGTGCTTTTTAATCGTGATTTATGGTATACGAGGTAGCTTTTACGGTCTACGAGGTAAATATGTGGTAAAATTTTATCTCGATTTACGTAAATCAGATTTATACATAAACATAAACCCAACCCAACATCCTACAACAGAACATGGTTGGATGATTTGGATTCAACCACGTCATCCTAACACCAGAGTAATGGCGCAAAGAAATGGCATAAAAAACAAATTAATTATCGAAAGTCTCATGCCATAAGTAACGTATTTATTCCTAATTTAATTGTCTAAAAGAGATATAATAACACAATGAATTCCACAAAAAATAACATTAAAATAAAGTAAACATCTTAGAGTAAATTTAGTAAGAACAAAAAAGTCAATCTCATAACTAGAGTTGATCCCCTCAAAGGTTTATATATACCACAAAACATTTTTACGTTCATTTAATTTTTTTTTTTGCCAAAATTCATTTAAATATTTAATGATATGATGAATGTGGACTATACAAGATCTTCAGTTTAAAAAAATATAATAAATAATCATTTAGTCCTTAATATAAAACATATTCAAGGAGTTAATCTTAACTCAAAAATATAAAATCTATTTATAATACTGGTTAATTTTTTTTTAATTTACCTCCATTGATGCTTCATTTACAATAATAAAAAAAAAGAGGAAATTAAGGAATTAAGGAAGATGATTAAGATTTATAGAAAATACATATCATATTAACTAATTTAACTAACTTTCTTAATCTAATCAAATTAAGTAAATAGATCTGAAACCAGAGGGAGGGAGTATTTCTTTTTGCAATAAAATAATGGATTTTGTTTATCTTGTCCCAAGAATTATTCTTATTATTCAATTATTAGATATTAGATAGGCTGATCCCTATTCTGGGTCCAACATTATTGGTTGATCCACATAGCCCAAAATGAGAACTAACTAATGGGCCATAAGGAACTAATTTCATGGCATGATAAGCACGTTGCATAGAAACGAGGTCCTCAGTGGCACGTGCTCACCAAAAATATTACATTTTTGAATTATATTTCTTGGTTTTTTTCTCACCTGAATCAAGTGAAAAATATTTTTTAAAAAAAACAAAACAAAATATAGAGTGTGTGGCATTCACCCAGAAAAGAACCGGGAAAAATTTATATTAGAAAAAAGATGATAAGATTTGACAGGTTAAGACAAACTTGGAAAACAATAATCTAAAATAATTTTATACGAAATTATATATCTATATATATATATATATATATATATATAAGAGATGTATAATATAAATATTAGCTTTTTTAGGGTGGTGAATGATGAATATCTGACCTTCTATATAAAGGAGAGACAAAGAAAAAAGGGGTCTTGATCATATCCAACTACCTCTTATCCAACTCTGAGAACTCAGAATGCCTCACTACTATTCTTCAAAATCAATCACTCTGCTCCTTACTCTACTTATTTTTTTTATTTGTATTTCTATTAATGTTTCTGAGAGTTTTATGGCCAAAAAAAGTAAACATTTTTTTAACGACATAAGATTATAAGTAAGATCAAATCCACAATTTTTCACTTACAATAAAGCTTTCACGCTACTTAAATTACGATGTTATTGACTTGTTAAATTTGAAAATAAAATCAGAAACCAGTTTTTCTAAAGAAAAATTTAGAAAAAAAATCTCATTAAAAATGTTGTTAGTAAGAAAAACATAATTCAAAGAACCAATATTTTTGGTGTACAAAATTTATAAAGTATTGATATTTATTGTATTCTTTTCACTAATAAACTTTAAAATGGAAGACTGTTGTCTAATTTTCCCTTTTTCTAAAGGGACGAGAACCTCCGTTAGTCACACTAATTTAATTTTTTTTTTAACTTTGAGTAAATTTGTTAAGTCGTCTATGGAGGTTTTGATTGGTGGTGTTCAAAAACTTGTTGCCCCATGTAAGTAAAACCATCCATTTCAAAAGTGGTCCCTATTTGGTTCACAGTCATGATTTATGAACGTAAGCACCTACTTGTTCTCCACGGTGCCCTTTATATTATAAAGTTAAGCATACACACGTTTTCGTTTTTGCTCATACCATACTCCTAAATATATATATATATATATACTATACTACATATATTAATAACCTAACAAAAGAAATTTTGTGAATTATTTTTCTGTTGAAAAATATAACAGTTTTGAGGCCTTGCATGCATGTTAGTATGTTATATATAGGGCGTTGCAATAAAACGTGATTTAAGAAAAAAAAACAAAACAATTTGAGAAATTTTGAATTTTCGAAAAGCGTGAAATACCGGTTTTGTCCACACGCAAAAGGGAAAAAAAAGGAAGGGAATTTTCGATGGGGGAAAGGAATACCTGGCTTTCAAGACGGCGCTCGAACAACGAGCTGTTCTCATGTCCTTTGATCAGCTCCAAGAGGCCAACCAACGGTTGTGATTTCGCCGCCACCCCGTCGTTCTCCGGCGCCTCCTCCTCGCCGTTGCCTCCGCTGCCGGAGACCTTCTTCCTCTTTCGCGACTTCCTCTTCCTCGTTAAGCTCGCCGAGCTCTGCACCTCGCCGCTCTCCCTCGTCCCTCCCCCTTCCGAGTGGGCCACCGAGTCTCTCAACTCGGACGAGTCCTCGATTTTTTTATCCGCACTCGGATCAGGTTTCTTCGGACCGGGATGAGCCGGAGGCGGTTCAGGCTTCACATCTTCCTCCCCGGTTTTCTCTCCCGCGGATCTTGAACCGGTCGAATTAGACTCATTAACTGATTGGTTGTCCCGGTCGGAGTCGTCCCCTTCTGGAAGCTTATTAGTACTGCAGTTATTGTTATTATTATTATCGTTACTATTATCATTTCCATCGTCATCGACCCGCCTCCCCGGTTCAGAATTTTCCGGTTCAGGTTTTCCTCCTCCTCCTCCGTTTTTTTCGTCGGTTTCCGGTTTCCCGGAGTTTTCCAGATCTGGTTTCTCATCTCGTTCTGCGTCATTCTCCTTCAAGCTTTTTTCTCTCTCTTCCTCTAATCTCTTCACCTTGTGCTGCAACGACCTTTTCTCCAAAATTTAAAAAATAATAATAACAATAAGAAAAAAAATAAATAGATCTAAAAACGAAAATAGTAAATAAGAGGAATATTAAAAGTCCGGGAATGAAGGGAGAGAGAGATACAGAATGGAGACGTCGTGACGTTGGACCTCTCGCCGGAGCTCAGCTACCCTGAGCTTACGCAATTCGTCGAGCCAGGGAACGTGATCGACGACGTCGACGTCGGGAGCGCCGTTCTCCGGAGGATACCGAACGGCGTCGTTGCATTGGGCGGTGAATCGGCGTTTGAGATCGAGGAATTTCTGCTCGCAGTTGCGGGCGGTGGTGAGGAGGTGAGGGAGGTTGGTGCGGTTCTGGATCTCCATGGCGACGGTGTCCCAGTTGTTAGAACCATGGCGTTTGACGGCGGAGGCCAGGAGAAGGTCCTCCCACGTGCCCCAAGTCTGACGGTGGCGGTGGTGGTGGTTCTTGTTGTCGGGGTTACGGTGGTGGTAGTGATTTTGGTTTCTCTGCTTTTCCATGAGAAGGTTTAAGAATAACTGCTACTTTGTTGCCCTTGCCTCATTTTTCTCGACCCTCAATCCCTCTTTCAAAATCCTCTCGCCCAAAAAAAAAAAAAAATTGCTCTTCAAAAATCTTATTCCCTGCTCTCTTATGCTTTCAGAATTGTAAACTTTTTTACTATCGGGAAAAAAAAAATCGTAAACTTTATTGGACACGTACCAAAATACCCCATGTACATTTAACCGAAAAAAACATGGGAAGGCGTATGAATAAAATAATAAAAGTAAAATAAAATTAGGTGGGGATCGTGTTATGGTCGTGTGGATCTGAGCAATGCTCAAAATAATTATTTCATTTTATTTATGACTTTTAAATAATGCCTTTGATTTTTATTGACATGAGGGATTATTTATTGAATAAATTAAATCATACTTTTTCATAAATAGCACAGGTTTTTATATATTATATGTTATATATAATTGGAATAATAACAAAAGACTAACACAAATATTTTTTTTTTGCATCTTGTTAATTACCGAAATTAGAAAGATGCTTAAACTTATGATTTATTAATTTTATTTAAAATTTAAAAGATCAATTTTGAAAATATTTGAATTTTAAATTCATATTCTGTGATTTTGAAAAATAAACCAAAATTAAATAAGGATAATATAGAAAAGGTGTACATATAATAAATATCTTTTACTAAAATATTATATTTTATAAAAATAATTAGAGAAAGTATTTAAGAGTTCACTTGATGAAATTTTTTTTATATTTTAAATATTATTTGTTTCAAAATAAAAATTAATAATTACATAAAAATAGTGAAAAGATAGATAATAATTACATAAAAACATTAAGTATTTTGGTATTCTTGGTTTGGATAACGATGTATTTCCTTTATTGTTTGTCCCAAATGGAGCCTAAAAAATGATTAACAACTAATCCTTTAAAGAAAAGTAATAAAAAATGAGGATGATTGAAAATTATATTTATTAATATAATTTTTTTATATTTTTCATTTTATTGTCAAATTATTTATATTTTAATTTTTTTATATTTGAAGTGTTTCAATAACAACACAAAATTAATTTTTTGAAATATAATTTTATTTTAATTTTTTTAGATTGAAATAAATAATAAGCATGTTCATTTTGAATCTGGCATGTAATTGTGAGGTAGTTGCATGAAAAAATGGAGAAACTCAAGCATTGTTCAGGAACATTGACTTCATATTTAATTTATTTATAGTAATTAATATATGTAACAAAAAATATAAATTCATTATATTTTTATTTATTGTCCACATTAATTATGTAGTTTTTTTTTTTGTCTTTTTCTATCTTGTTATTCTCCTATTTATTGTCCCCACTGTCTGTGTTTGTAATAGGGCTCTCTCTTCCGATAGTCATGGACCTTTTTGTATATTTGTTTGACCCAGCCCATTGATACCCAATATACCTCAACTTGAAATTTGATTCATCACTCTTCCTTTTCTTAGGTCTGTTTGGTTTGGTTCGACAGAGGGAAGGGGAATAGAGGGATTTTAATATTATCTTGTTTGTAGTAATGAAAGAGGAGGGGAGGGATTTTAATGTTACCTTATTTGATTTGGAATGTGATGGAAGGGAAAATATTTTAATTTAGACAATTTTACCCTTTTATTTAATTTTTTTAAAATTATGTACAATATTTAATAAAATATATTATAAATATAATTTGATAATTATAAAAATTGAATAAATGTAACTATAATTATACTAATAAATGTCCAAAATTACATTACATGATTTTACTTATCATATATATACAAATAATCAATGGTAATTATAGGTTATCATAAAATATAATGGACATTTTTTTCCAATAAAAAAAATTTAACATCCCCTCCAAATCCCTCCAATTTGGGGGGAGAGGTTTTGAGGAGAAGGAAGGGAAAATTTCAAAAAAAATTCCCCTCCCCTCCATCTTGCCAATCAAAAAAAGGGGACCAAAACCCCTCCTCTCCCTTCAAACCAAACAGACCCTTAAGGGGAGATCCAGGGCATGCATTATTAGTTTAAAAATAAAAGTAGGATTAAATTCGTAACCTTCCATATATTGTGAGGTTTCATGTGGTTAGGCTACAAGGTCACTAACATTTAATCCACCCCTCTAACTTCTTGTAAGAATATATTAAACTAGTACTTGCTATGACAGTTATTGTAGTTTTATGTTATACTCCCTCTGTTTTTTAATATAATACACCAACTAATAATTTTCACAAACTAATAAAAATAGTTAAGAGTATTAAAGTTGTCTTAAAATTTAAGTGACTTTCAATATTACCCCTACCAACTACAATAAATTCAAAAATCATATTAATTATTACTCTCTCATACTACCCTTATTAATTATGGGCATACATAAAAAAATAAATTTAATACTCCTTAAAAACTTACAAGTGCCTTATAAAAAGGACTAAAAAAACTTGTTAGTTGGTGTCTTATAATGAGAACCAAAGATAGTACAAGATTAATCAGCACCGTTTAAGTAGGTAGTCAAAAAATCAAACCAACATAATAAATTAACGCCATAGAATTCCATATAATGCCTATTTGAATTAGCGGTAAAAACTATTTTTCCAATATGATTTATGGTATACGAGGTAAGTTTGTAATATGAGTTTTATCTCGAATTACGTAAACAAACTTTTCTTTTCTTTTTTTGCCAACATGAACGAAATTTTCTACCGTTAACTCAAATATGCTAATAATCAATTGGCATCCTAGGAATCCATGGGATTTTGAAGGATATAGTGATTTGAAAAGGTTTGCCTGAATGAACAAAAAAAAATAAAAAAATAAATTCAAGATTTAAAAAAAAAAAAAAGAGGGCGTTTTATGCAATAATTTAGATGTAGCGTCTTAAAAAAAAAAAAAGTAGAATGCATTTATTCAAGATACCAGCACTATATTTTTTGTATGGGGGGAAAGGTAGAAAGCGGAATGGGAAAAGAAGAATGGAATAGACATATAGGGTATGATTTTTCTTTTGTATGTATAAAAAAAAGGGGAGAGAGTTTTTCTTTTTTTCCTTTCAAATTCAAATATTCGGTATGATAGAAATAGAGAAAGAAATAAATATGAATAGGTAATGGTAAAATTACTTTCCTAAATAATAATAATAATAATAATAAACAACTGTGTGATGCATAGGTTGAAGGACAAAATCAAGAGAATTTCTGACATTTACAGTACCATTCTTTTGATATGTTAATGGAATAAATTTTGGATTCCTTTTACTTTTTTTTTTATATTTCGCTTTTTTTTTTGGTGGGATGAGTTATTTTCTTGAAAAAAAGATTAAAAAAATATCATCAAAATTAGTAAATGGTAAATAATTATGTTGAATTTTAATAATTCTAAACGGATTTATTTAAAATTTTAAAATGTTACAACATTTGTAAAATTACCTAACCATGCTTAGTTTTTTTTAAATAAAAAACCCTCAACCCCTTGCCGCTCTAATAGGGCTCCGACCCTGGTGACCAACGGCGAAGACCGGAGCTCCGACAACCTAATATTTTTTTTTGAATTTTTTAAATAAAAATTATCAATATAAATACTCGAATTGTTAATAGTGATATTAAATATGTAAATGGCGAGCTAATATTTTTTTTTAAATTTTTCAAGCAAAAATCGTTAATATTGATACCTAAATTATTAATAACAATACTAAAGTTATAAATAAGATGTTTGTTAAATATTTCTTAATAACTTTCATCGAAACTCTGGCTACTTATATATATATATATATATATATATATATATATATATATATATATATATATATATATATATAAGCTGTCGTTTGCAATTTCAGTATCACTATTAATAGCTCAAATATTTATATTAATAATTTTTACTTGATAAATTAAATATATATATATATATATATATTAGAGCTCCAACAAGGGGTTAATGATTTTTTTCTGTTAAAAAAAAGTAAGGTTAGTTAAGTAATTTATCAAATTTTGTAATATTTTAAAATTTTAAATTAATCAATTTAGAATTATTAAAATTTAATATACTTATTTATTTTTTAGGGGAGAATTGCTAAAAAAATCTTGCAAGCAAATTAATTGTTCATTGCTACCATTGCACACGGTGGGTGGTATGTTACACACGGGCGGATAATATGTTGCACACGAATGATGATATTTTGCACACAAGGGATGTTGTTTGCACTTTCGCAGGAATTTTTTTTACACATATGGATACTGATTGCACATGATGGATGCTTGCTTGCACATTAATACCATTTAACAATTAATTTACTTAAAAAGGTATTTTTTAACCATTTTCTCTATTTTTTATCAACTTTAATGATATTATTCGGTATCTTTCCCTGTTTTCTTTAAACGGAATCCAATGTAATTTTTTACCCGTATTCATGGAGTTCAGATAGATGTACTGGTCATTATTCCAAAGTTCAAAAAATACATCAATCTTTATAAATAAATAATAAATATTTAATTCATCTTTTCGGTTCAGTAAATCAAGGATTAAATACACTTTTTGCTGAAAATTCATATACTTTTATGTAGATCTCGAAATTGAGATTGAGATTTGAATGTTAATAATTTAATTTTGACACTGCATTAATGGGTAAAGAAGCAAACCTAATGAACTTTTACCTAATATTCATCAAACATTATACATTTTTCTTATTGGCAAAAGTACATACAAATATTTAAAATAAGAACAAAAATAACATTATCGTAAATTCGTCTTAGGCTGACTGTTATATATTTATAGAGAGAGAGAGAGAGTTTGTGAGTGAAAATGTTGACATGGAAGCAAATGTGGCCATAATAATCTTCTAGCTAGCAGGGGAGAGAAAAAATAAAATTTAAACAATCCACACATATGTCTACTAATATTAATTTTTTATTTTAAAAAATAAATCTTCCCATGTGCAAATTCCCAGCCCCATTCTCACCACCCTTACACCAAGCCTCCCCTCAGCCGCAACCTCTCCCTCTTTCTCTTCAACCTCATTTTCAACTACAGTCTTGTTGTTGAATCCCTCACGGCACCTCATATTTTCGGTCAAACACAATCTCGTTGACAGTCAACGTAAGAAAGATTAACGACAATGTGTAACATCCAAATTATTATTTCTAATATTTAATTAAAAATAAGATAAGATTTATTAAGTAAATTGAGACTTAGAGTAGATCGAATGTATTGTATAAGGTCTAGAGACATAAATTAAGGAGAGGACCAGAATTTGTAACTTTTAAGAGAGAATTCTAATTAAGAAACGCTGGTCTCAAATATATTATTAAGGAATCAAATTCTTATTTTTTTTGGAAAACAAGTACAAAATAAAGGCAGTAAATGTTTTATTAATATTGAGTTGAGTTTATTGGGATTATTTTATGATAATTAAAAAATTACCTTATAATTATTTGAGTATAGATAACTTACCCAAAATGGATTAAAGTTAAAGGGCATAATTCCAAATGATACTCTTAGCGGGAAAGGTAAAGGTCAGTAGTTGGTACAATCAAATAAAAGTATTTAAAATATTTTCCTACCTAAAATATTATAATTATTTATTTATTATAAAAAATTTTATTTGAATGAAATATACAAAGAGAGTCTAAATTTAGAGCAACATGTTGGTCAAGAAAAACTGGAAGTTTTATATTATAAATTTAAAACAAAAAAATAATATATAAAAAAATAGCCCATAAATACCTTTTAGTCAAATTAATTATTAAATACTATCACGCGTGCAAACAATCTTTCATATATTTACAAGATCTTCCATCTTGTGAAAAAATCTTTCTTATATTTAAAAATTTTTCCTATAAATATGAAACATCTTCTATTTGTGTGTAAAATATCTTCCGTAACAAATTTTGTATAATAACATTTAACAATTAATTTACCCTAAAAATATTTACCTGCAATATCTCTGAAAATAAAAGTGTAGGACCCACGTCCCATTTAATTAAAAAAAGGTACTCCTCATCATCACTAGAGAAAAATTGCCGTTTTTCAAAGCCCGGCCCAAGAGCATAAGGGCCTGAAGCTATTTACACAAGATCTAACTACACGTCTACACGCCTCATGCAATAAAACAAATACTGTTACTAATTCATATTCAAAGATAAAAAAAATAGTATCCACAAATAATTCACAATCCGCACAAAAGTATAAGAAGGCAAGAAGTTAAATACTCTAAGCAACATGAGTATGACGACTATCATTTTCATCTTCTTCACCACTATCATCAATTTCAAGAAAATTTGATTGTGCTTCAGTTTGAGTAGTAGGCTCTACTTGAGGGTAAAAATATCAAGAATTTCTTCTCCCAAATCATGAATATATTCATAATCTTTATCTACAACAAAGAATAATCTAAAATGACAAATAACTCTATAAAAAACATAAAATACAAATAAATTAGTAAATTACCATCATATGTGAAACTTTAGAGTAAATAAGAAATATCTAACGTATTTTTCTTATAAAATAAGAAATATCTTTTATAAATTTTTTATTTTTATGATTCTTAATGCAAAATATTCTTATGAAACTTAATTTTAAAAAAGATAATAACAACTAAATATTTTCAACATCATTAACAAAATATAAAATATCAATAATATTATTATCATATAAATAATTTTTAAAAATAAAAAATATATCAGGGCCTAAAGGGCCGGCCCTTTTAGGCCATCGGCCCTACAGGGCTGGCCCGTGTTCACTTTTTAAACAAAATTCTCAAACCCGGCCCTTATAAATTCAGGGCCTAAAAGGGCCGGCCCGATAGACTCGGCCGTTTCCCGGCTCTAATCATCACAGCACACTTCTTCTTTCGTGTTGGACGCCGGCACCTCCAAGCCTCCATTAATGGAGGTTTGGGATATTCTTAGCTCTATTTCATACTCCGAATTTCCTCCAAACCTCTTCTGTTTCTTCATGTTCATTCATCACAACCTCTTTAAAGCCTCTTGCTTCAGGACGAACCTTTTTCCTGTTCCGATTCAGTGCATCCCTTTCCTCAGGCGCCGGCGCCGGGTTCACTCACTCTCTCTCTCTCTCTCTCTCCTTCTCTCGTTCGCTCATATTTGACCTCCAGAATCAGAGGGAGTATTAAATTTGAATTGTTACATCTGAAACAAGTGACTGAGAGTTCGATTTCCTAGCCAGTAGTATGCGGTACGAAACGAACGCCTTTTATTAAACATGCCACTGGGATTGATTTGGATTCATAAATACAGAGAAAAGTCAAGAGGGAATCATTAATATTACAAAATCAAACTCTAAATATTAGATTTAATTAATTCCTTATTTTTATTACATAAAATAAACTCATGGTTAACATTAGTTAAAAATAATAAATAAAGCATGTTTGGAAACTCAATGTATAATTGGGCTTATTTTATAAGCCCGATTTACGTAAATTGAGATAAATCTCCTCCACATATTTACCTCGTAGACTGTAAAAGAAACCTCGTAAACAGTAAAAGTTACTTCATATTTCATGAATCACGATTTATAAGCACTTATGGAGCTTCCATAAGTTAATCCAAACGAGCTATATATAATAAATATCATGTTTTTTTAAATATATCATTATTTATAAAAAAAGAGTATAAGAAAGAGAATAAGTAATAAATATGAGAGATTATAAGTATAAAGTATGAGAAAGAACGTATAATAAATGAATAAATAAAAAAGAATTAGTAATGAGTCAGAAATAATTAATATAAATATGTGTATTTAATAAGAGCATAAAATAAAAAAATTAGTTTAAATTTTGAGATACTAAGAAAAAATTACTTATAAAAAAGACCGGAGGGAATAATTTATGGTGATTAAAAAATTGATTAAACAAATTATTTGTCGCTATTGTGGTGGAAATATTTATTTTTTTTTTTTTGCTAGCTTGCAAAAAATATTTGTTGCCTTTTTTAAAATACCTCTCTTTTAATGAGATTACCAAGAGAAGACCAAAAATACCCTGAGAATGATTTTGAAGAAGGTGGTTTTATTTTGAAATAATTTAGGAGAAGTTTTCTAATTTTTAAATCTGAAACATCCGATTTAAAAGTAAATTTGTTAAAATTTATTATCCTAAGAGGGGAGGGGACGACATGGCCTAATCAAAGACAATCAATTGACTCAATAGAATCAAGCACATAGGCCAGTGAGTTACAAGCTTGCGATTTTATATAGATTTTATATAGAGTTGTTTGAAATAATGATTAGAGTTTTTAAAAATAATATTTTAATCATGATTTATGGTATACGAGGTAAGTATGTGAGATGAGTGTTGTATATTCCTTATGTGTATAAGCACTTTTGGAATCCTCAATCGAGATCCTAAACATGCTTATATACATGTATATGTACTAGCAAATAGTAAAAAAGCATTATAATTAAATAATAATCACATATAATCAAGCCTCTGCTACATGTATATGTAGCAGCGAATAGTAAAAAAATTATAATTAAATAATAATCACATATAAATGAGCCTGAGCTCCGATACATTGCATGGGCAGCATTTCCTCCCAGAGAAAAAAAGTTAATGACTACAAATATATAAACATATTAAGGCATTCTGATATGCATAACAAAGAATTTGGCGGAAGTAGCAAAAAGACGTTCAAGAAAATTAAAGCAGGAAGGGAAATATGCTGCGAAATTCATCAACATAATAGCTATCTTTAAAATGAGACATCAAGGTTTCTAATAAACATCTCCATATATAAAATTTCCTATGAATAAAAATAGGATTCGAAATATGTCAAGCTTATTACTCATTTTAATTTATTATTATTATTATTGAGCTGCAGTTTGTGTGACATTTGTAAAAAGTTTTTTAAATGGGAGACTTATGAGAGGATGAAAATTATGAATAAGAATATATTTGTAGCATATATATTGGGCATAGTTATTTTCCTAAAAATTTACTGAGTTATAGAAGGTTAAGAAATTATTGGATTGTCACTAATCAATGAATTTACAGGGAGAACTACTTGTCATATTTGAAGGGACTATTATAATAATATATTTCTCTAACAATAAAATAGAATTATAATTAATTAATAATTATATTAATTATTTTTTTAATTATATAATTATTAATTTAAATTTTTTTGTTTATAAATGATATTTTAATATTATTCATTTTTTAAATTTAAATTAAATTAATAATTTAAAATTTAAAAAAACCTCCAATGACCCAATTAAAAATCTGGTGAAACAATAAGGATATGATAAAAAAATAAATAAAGAACTTGATTAAAAACAGATGAAAATATAAAAACTTGATAAAAAGGAAAAAAAACTATAGAGACTTAATTAAAAATTGGTTGAAACTATAAGGACCTACAAATTAATAATCTCTTAAATATATAGGGTAAGATATATTTTTTAATTATTTAAATATTTTATTTTCAATCCTTTTCTTCACACATCACTCCTCTAATTGTAGGGAGAATGACTTGCGAGGGAATTATAATGTGACTTGAAGGCTGTTATTTTATATTAATCTTCTTAATTTTATTTAGTTTTATTATGGTTACATGACTTTTAAAGTTTATTGAAAAAGGAACAAAGAACTAATATTAATTTTGCATTTTTTAAATCTCCAACCCACAATAAATACATTAAAAAAAGAAGAAGAAATAAACCACATGCACGCCATTCACCTGGCATACTCAACTTCTAAATTCACGAGCTTTCTGACATTTTATTTAAATAATAACTATTCGATATTGTCGGCCAAAGAAAATAATAGTATATAAAAATTTGATCTTGAAATTGGAATAATAATTAATTTTATTTGAATTTGAATGTTTATTAATAACTAAATGCGCTTCAACACACTATAACTAAATGCCCTTCAACACACTATAACAATTTATGATATTGTGGTTGAAGGAAACGAGTATGGAAGACCGATGCAACAAATTAAATTATTACTTGAGACCCCCCATTAGAAGTTATACAGAAATTTGGTTAATTTTCAGTTTATTGTATATGATTATCTTTGAAGATGTTACCTAAATTATGAAATATGAATCTATCTTATATTCCCTCTTATCTTTTTTATATGAGCTTAAAATTTGACTTGTCTGTTTTTTTCATGGTATGGAAAACGGGACTGGATCGGCCGGTTCAGATCGGAAACTGGTGAACTGGTCGTCGGTCCGGTCCCAACGAGAGGAGCAAACCAGTATGAACTGAACCGTCAACCCAGGTTTGACCCAGTTGACCCGGGGTAACTTGGTGTGAACCGGTTGACTATGGTTTGAGCCTTTTTTTTTATACTTTTTTATACCCCAAACGACATCGTTTTGATTTTTTTAAAATTATTTCCCTAAAATTTTTTTATTTGTAAGGAGCTTTAAAATGATTGTGGAATACTTTTGCTGTTTTGTATTGATTGGAGAAAAATATTTATGTACTTAATGATACTTTTATAGGTATTAAGTTCAAGAGGTTATATTGGACTATTGGTTGGAAAAAAAAACTCTTATATAATTTTTTGAATGGTATACATAAATATTTAAATTATATATATATATTTTTTAATTGACCTTGATCTAACCTTCAGGTTGACCCCAGTTTGAATCACTGACCCTGACCCAGTGCCTCGACCGGTTCAGTGTCCGATCCGGTTTTCAGTACCTTGGTTATTTTTATAATCGTCCGACAAAAATTGTCTAAATATTTAATGAATTTTTCTATTTTTACTCTACATTAATTATACATATTGTATTAATTAAAAAGTTAGTGACATCTATCTTTGATTACTCTAATTTTCTCTCTCACTTGTCCCTTATAAATAAGGGCATATTTTTAAAAAAATATTTCAAACATATTTATTATTTTTAACTAATTTTAATCATTTTTTAAACTGTAATTCAGTTATCAAGCTCTTATAAATAAAATCGGGAAATAATAAAATTACTCATTTCTTCAAACATTACCGTTATAGGATAACACGTGAAATTAGACTCTAATACAGTATCGCTAAAATTTGGGTTCTTGCATGTACAATTAAACAAGTGATTAATCAGATTTTTTTTTTTTACCTAGAAGTAGTTAATTAGACGTTGAATTCATAATCTTTATATATATGAAACATATTTAGTTAGAAGAACTACTACTACCTTTACATTGCCTATTTTAAGGGAGATTATATATTCTCTTCTAATTTATTCACAAATAAAACTCCTAATAATTAATCTTACTAAAAAATGGAAAAGCTTTTCTAGTGCGATAATTAAAATCCCTCCCCTCGTTGGCTTGAAACCAAACCTAACGAAGAAATAAATTTTCTCTCATTCTCTTCACTCCCCCTCCATTAAACCAAACAATGTATAAGGTTAATAGTGTAAGTTTTTTTTGGGCATGAGTTAGTAATGTTTTTTATATTAAAATATCAATTAAAATGAAAAAAATTACGGTCACATTTAGTGCTCATTAAAGTGATGAGCACTCGCTGTAAGCCTGTAACGAGATTTAGTGAGTGTTTGGTAGCTTCTCAAACCATGGTTTTAGAAGCTATTTTTCATAAATCGAGACAAAACTTTTCTTACATATTTACATCGTAAATCATAAAAACTATTCTCAAAAAACTAATCCAAACACATAGTTATACCATTCAAATCTAATATGAATTATTTTAATTTATGATTTTTTAATAATAAATTTATTTTTTGATAAGTGATATGATTACAAGATTATCTTCATTTTAAATTTCACATATGAAGTAAGAAAAATTATTTTAAATATTAAGGTTAAATTAAGTCTAAACTATCCAAAATCAATTCAAAATATTCATATTGGTGATGAGCATATTAATGAGCACAAAATGTGCACTCAAAAATCACACAACTAAAGTTAGTATAATAAAGTTCAAAGAATGGGATATTAATAAAATATCGGGCATAGAGGAAGTGATTGGAAAGGATTAAAGCAGTAAATTGAGTCATTTTTCAAGGTGTCACTGAAATCATAATGGACAAGCAGACTATGGAACAAATTATTCTTATATGGCATGACATTGACGTGGTTCAAAGATACAGAAAATATTGTGCCATTGTGTAACCCAATGCAGTAATAGTCTTGTGTAAGTCCCAAATCATCATTTTAAACGTCTTTTTTTATAAATTAAAATAAATTTTTTTTAAAATACTTACTTCGTAAATCATAAAAAAATAAAAAAATAAAATTTAATAGCAACACTTTGTTTTATAAAGTATTAGCTCATTTTTCTTTCTATATCATTATAACAAATACTTTGTAATGTTCTTACTTTATTAATATAATTTTGAGTTATTATAAAAAAAATTGTTGTTTGACCCATAAGTTTGAATTTCCTCATGACCGAGTCAAATTGCACCAAGAGGTATACCTTCTAATCTTAATTGTTTTTATATAGATTGTCCAATTCTGTGAAGACATATACATGAGAATATTGTGGATATCACAACTAGTTATAATATAATTGAGGTGGGAGTTGGATTTAAAGGATTAGAAATGCATAAAAATTAAAAAGTCTTGTCAAATGCCGACTATAAAATTTCCGTGAGGTAGAATACTATTAAAAGAGAGTCTTGAAAACTTAAATAACTTGTTCTAGATAAAGTTTACGTAAATATTGCAAATTACGAAAGGTCATAACTAAGTTCATTAAATTTAATACAGATACATGCAGTTCATTTAGCGTACGAATGGTGTTAACGTGGTCAATTGTATCTACCCCTCCTATTCATAATATAAAACATTTATAGAATAATAATTTAATTTAAAATATAAGTCATTGATAATATAATAATTAATATTCATTTTTCAGTTTTATCCATGTAATTACTAATTAATGAGCTTTTCTAATTTTACCCATTCATTAAATTTTTAAATAAGGATAAAATTAAAAAAAAATTAATTTAAAACATATTTAATGAGTTAATTGTCACTCTCTGTTCCTCATAAATTAGTCAAAATGCTATATTATCGATTGAGGGACTATGTATCTTTAAGAAGAAAGGTTTTTTTTTGTTTTTTTTTTAATTTATGAAGAAAGTAACGTACCGTGTATTTGGTTTACATGGGAAAAGTGTTTCATTAACCCTCTTCCCTGTAATCGGAATGCAGAATTTAAGAGGGGTCATAAAGATAGAATCACTACACTAAACTACTCTCCTCGTGGTAAATTGACATGAGTAGCTACCCTATTGAGACCAACAATATTTGAATTTTCCCATTTAGTTATAGTTAATTAGTTATATAAAAAATTGTAATTGGAGTAACATTTGAAGGAAAATAAAAAACTAATCAATAACCCTCCAAAATGAAATATATTTAGAACCATCAATTTCTCCTGGTTTTTTATATACTTCCTTCATTTTTTTTATAAGACAGGATTAAATGGATTATATTATTTAAAGAGGTAGTTAAAATTAGTTAGATACAATAAATATATAATAAATGAATTCTATTTTACAAAACCCTCATTTATATGAAAGAGAGAGAATATGTTATATTTAATGCTTTAGTCAAACATGAGAATTATAGAATAGTGATATTAGTAATTTTGCAATTAAGTGAGAGTAGATTGAGTAGTTTTTTCCGGAAAAAGGAAAAAGATTGAGTAGTTTACAAAAAAATAATTGTTCAGATATTCCCTGATCTTATCTTCTTTTTTTTTTTTTTTTGAAAAGAGGCAAATGCATTCCACATAAAAAGATAAGTAGTACAAAAAGACTCTACACCTCACATATAAGCCTGGACAGTGAAGCAAGAGTCAAGAAAAGTTTTAAATGTGCATTCAAATTCTACAGTAAATAAATCCTATTGAAAATAAAGTGAGAAAAGAAAAAAACTTATATTCTTGTAAATACAGTTAGATGATGGGATGATTGCTCCTTTTCATAGAAGAAAGAGTTTCTTCAGGCACATAACTCTCAGCTACTGCTGTAAACTGTTTGAATTGAAAGAAAACTAGATAATCTATAATAAGGCAGCTCTGAAGCACATAAGTGCAAAAACAGTTGCTCTTGTGGTTTTCTTCCATTTGACCGCAATCACTAATTGTCCTTAAAAACCAATGCATACCTTACAAAATTGTTTTCCCTTTTCTTTGAATTGGTCCATAAAGACAATATAATCCATCCTATCACAATGGAAAAGCACTTTGATGATAGATTGCTTCACAATTTATAGTATGTGTTATGGAAGAAACAATATTAGTAGAAAAAGTCAAAGAAGTAGAGACAACCGCATGATCTACTTCCTTGATTAAAGATAATGGGCACACTGAATTCCCTTGATGAATTAAGTTATTTCTCTTTATCTAGATTGTAGATATCACTTTGACAATGCTAGCAAGCATCAAATGATGATTATCTTGATGTAATTGGAACAAAGTCTCTTTTAACCAATCTTTAAAAACATTGAAGGAAGCAAAATGAAACCGAATGTTTAAACCTTTAAAACAAATAGCCTTAGCCATAAGATAAGTAATGAGTAAGTGTTCCCAAACTCAGGGATATTACAACCAAAAGCACAATTATCATAGATATTGATGTAATAACGCCTCAAAATATCAATAGATGGTAATGTATGATTCAGAGAGAGCAAAAAGAAATATGACATATTCAAAAATCATATCTTACAAAAATCAACAGAAGGAACAATAGGGAGTAATAGGCAAGTGAAAGTATCACAAATAAAATATTCATAATTAGTAAGAAGAGAGAGGTCATTCCAAGTGCTAATTGCAATTTTCTTATACGTTTGTTCACATTCCTTGTAGTAACGAGAATTGACCATGGCTTAGGGACATATTTGAAATATGTCTACATGATAGTAACATTAACGTTGATTTCGTTCACTTTATGTGTCTACTTTCATGAAAAAAAAAATATTTTTGTTAGAATTTACGGAAATTAAGTAAATCTACAAGGTGTGTTGCTTTCGAAGGTTTTTAGAGGCTTAATTTATGTAATTACCATACGTTAATGAATTTTAGCCACAAATTATGGTTATATCATTATTAAAAATAAAAGATGATGATGTGACTTATAATAGCAACTAAAGTGATCCAATGAAGCATTGCATATTGCGAAAATAAGCTAGGCCTAGTTAAACTTTAATCAAATAGGTATGGGCTTGTATTAAAGGTCTAAAATCTGAGCTGAAGCTTAAATTTGTATGATTTTTTAAGTATGAGTTTGAGCTTTCGAAGGGTCTGATATGACCTAAAGCATTTTTAAAAAATTATACATTTAAATAGTCCTTAAAATAGACTTCACAGTTTATGTACATCCATAACCATATATAGCCTTTCAAACATATTTAGAAGCATGCGTTATGTCTTAAAACAGTTTTGAATGGTAAGAAAATCATATATGATTTAATTATTTAAATAAATCTAATCCAAACTTACAATACAATAACGAAATTTCATTTATTAAAATATCTCATACAAAATTAATATAATTACAAGTTTCCAATAATATAAATAGGATAAAGTGACTAACATTAACTAGCATATTTAACGTTGGCCAGTAATTAAATCATGGTTGCCGCCTTAAGCAATGGAAGTAGAGAAAAGGGGAGGTGAGTTGTGAGCTGCTAGTAGGTGATGAATAAAATGGTTAAGTTTGTGTGAATGATATGATGTGAAATTTATAATTAAGACGGTAAGTTTGTATGAATGATATGATGTGAAATTTATAATTAAGACTAAGTTAGTATTTTTATAAATAATTTATAAAATTACTTTAGAGTATGCTAGGCCCATATGCTGTGTTTTATAAAAACAAGCCTAGCTTATTTGCTTTTATTTATTTATTTTTAGATAGAACACTTAAGACGACCTTACACATTGGATACTAACTTATAGGAAAGTTCACAAGACTAAACATGAAAATTTTAAACACTATTACAACCAGTTTAACTTACTTCTAAATTAAAGACCCGAACATTTTAGTTAAAGGAAAACGTGATCTAAACACATGACAAAGCATGAACGCTTCACACCAGCCATAACTCTGCCTCCGCATGAATGAGATTGCATAGAGAGCTATTGATATACAACGCTATTAACCACCAAGTCCAGGATGTGGGTAGCCCTTAGGATATTGAAGATACCTTTGGAATAACAAACCAGAGAGTGAAAGCTTGGCTATAAAGCCAATGAGAGATCACACCAAATGTCATGGAAGAGAACCAAAGCCAATGCTATCACATTAACTTGCAAGAGATGAGATATTATGACCTACAAATGATTAAAAGTAAAGACATAAAGGGCACGTTTGGTACAGTAGAATTGAAGACATGGAATTAGAATTAGAATTAGATTCCATGCTGATGACATGCATGTTTGGTATAGTGGAATTGGCCTTAGAATTGGATTCCATGTTGATGACATGCATGTTTGGTATAGTGGAATTGGCCTTAGAATTGGATTCCACATGGAATCCAATTAAATGAATTCCATTAAAATGGTTTCCGCAAAAAAAGCTTAGATTTGCAAATCCATGTTCCTATTTCCTACATTACCCTCCCTCCTTTCTCAGTTATCACCCATCATGCTTGACTGACCGACCACTTGGGACTCACCATGCTCACATCGTCTCACCCTACAACCGGCAATGATAGTGCCTCTGCTGATCCAGGTGAACGACAGCGGCGGCCGCCATATCTTAACTCCTTCTTCATCCCCTTTGATGAAGGCCACTAAATCTAAACTCCTTCTTCAAGTACCTCCACATGAAAGCTTCTCACTCCAACCGCTGACAAGCTTTGAAATCAGCTTCATTGGGTGACAAATCAACGAGTAATGACCTCTGCCATTTAATAAGGTTATTGACAATATCCAAAGCATCACTTGCAAACGCATGACAAAGAAGGAGAGGGTCGATGAAGGCGACCTTGAGTTTGGGATTCTGAGTAGAGATGGTAGACATGAGAGAGGAGAGCCATGAGTTAATGGCATGAATATGATTGGAGGTATTGGGGATGAATTAGGGGATTTTGACGAGGAAGCGATTGGATTGCCCATTAATGTAGGAGAAACTTCAAAATCTTCTATTGCTCATGGGGATAATTCTTTGGTGTTTAAACTTCATCTCCATCTCCATTTGCATATCCATCAAAATCAATTTCAGCATACTAAATGGGCCAAAAAGGAAGTTGTGGGTGATTTTTCAATCCTTGAGGCCACCATCATATCACCCCAATAATAGTGGCCCCTCTTGGGCTTCATTGAATCTTCCAGCTGGTTTTCATTTAGGAGAACCCACTACAACCTAAGATGTGCAACACACAAGAAGCATCAATCATGCTAGAGCCACCAATACTCGGTGGAACCATACCCTTGGTACCAAGTTCATCCAAGATAACATTTATCTCCCTAGTTTTGTTATCTTCCTCCCAAAATTGAGTTGGTTCCTCCGAGAAATATGCCTTAATGGAAAGGCATGTTATACCAAAAGCATATATATGCCCTTTTTGAAGAAAGTTTGGTCCTTTTGTAATGTAAGGTGGCAAACGATGTTTGTTGTTCAATTTTTCGTTTCCTATTTGTCATTAGAAGAGACTTTTCTAAAATCATATGCTTCCCTCCAACACTTGCAACCCTAAATTTGGTCCGCTTAGCAGACCATCAAAGTCCGAGGAAGATTCTTCTAATTTTCGTTTCTTGTATATGGTTTGGCTTGTTGAATCCAAATTATTTTCTTCATGTAAAGAGTCTGAGGAAGGTTGAACCCTTAAAACCCACTTTGCTCTAAGAATATCAAGAGATGTAGAGTGATGGCCAACAAAGTGCTTCATCCTTGAAGGAGCACACTTGTGCAAAGTCTTAAAAGTCCTTAACCACATACGAGTTATTCACACAGTCATAATCCACTGAGATAGAAGAATTAGCTTCTGCGTGATAACTGAATATATGAGAAAATAATTTATGATACCATGGGGGTTGTAGAGAGCTGTAGTGCTTCACATGACCAATTCGATAATAGTTAAAGCAAACTCTAAAGATACGTTCATAATAATAGATCAGGAATGGGCCAGAAAAATCAGAACTTAGAGATAAAATTCCTTCCACTTTAATTTGGCTCATCCAATTTTAGCTACACTGAGAGTCTAAATCCAGATGATGAAAATAAACTACTTGAGTCCCACTCCAATAATTGACCTAGAGAATCCCCAATAATCTGAGCAATTTCATATGTATAATAATATAAAGGAAGCCTAGTACATCTTTGGAATGGGGGTGTGATATCCTAATTGAAAATATCCTTAAACAAACAAAGATTAAGCAGCAAACTATCCATGAAAATAATTTCGTGTCCTGTGGATTGAATTTGAAGACCTCCTAATTGTTTGAGAAAGCTGAGAAGTTTATAATGATCATGGATAGTGTGCTGCTTAATCTTTGTTTGTTTTACTTAGTATATTTCCGTTTTTGGTTTTCTAGGATGTAATGGACTTTTTATGTTTAAATTTTATAATATCATCTTTTCCGGGAAAAAAAAGAGAGAGAGAGAGGAAGCCTAGTAACATGAATCCAAAAGGGAGCATGAGAAATATGAACCTCATTGAGAGTAGAAAATGGAGACCATGGCTCTAAAATCACCAAATTCCCTTGAAGAAGCCAAGGTCTGCCAGATAACATATGCAATAAATCCACAAAAGATTTAAAATAAAGGACAAAAGTAATTTGATAATACTGTATGATGCAGACCTCACTTTGGAACCTCCAATGGATGGATATGAGATGCTGAAACTTTGAAGGTATGATCTTCCTTTTGTCGATTATGTGCGCAAAATGGTAGTGATTCTTGCAACATGAAAGATGATGGAGGTTTTCTAATGGCTCCATGAAGATACAAATAGATCAAAGAGAAACACATAATCCAACACAAGAACAGGGGAATAGAAGAAGAAGGAAGAGATCAATGGGAGTAGAGAACACAAGAAAGCATATGAAAAACAAAGATGATAGATGTGAGAAAAAGACGCAGAAGATGGAGCGGATAGAAAAAGGAACGACAAAATTTTAAAGCAAAGGAACCACTTTCCACAAGTTACGATCATGGAGATGAACTGATGATGAAGAAAGAGAGAAACCAGAAAAGCATTACGACAGTGAAGGGTAGAAAACCAGCGACAACCGGGGGGGGGTGAGAAAAAAGAAAAAGGAAAACAACACTCTAATGTTCAATGATCCAAAAGGAAGAGGCTGAAAGAAACAATTAGCAACGATTATTGATTAACTGGATTGCAAAGGATGAAGATTCGAAGGAGAAATTTTGGCAATGATGATGATAAGAGCGCCAGCTAGGGTTCGGGGCAGGAGTAGAAAGACGAGAGCTCTCCCAAATCGCCCGTTGCACTTCCTCGTCCGAACCGTTTCGGTGCCTATTTGCATCTGAACGGTATATATTTGATTTTTTAAAAAAATATTAGTTAAAAGATTATCTTTATTTTAGATTCTGTATCTATTAAAATAATTTTTTAAAAAAATATAATGTTTTAAATATGAACGGTCCAAATTTCCCTACCAATCCTTTAGATAAGAAGGGAAATTGATTCCCTTTCTCGCCTAGCTTACTTACTTAGAGAGGCTTCAACTTAAAATTGATCATTACTCGTTAGCGTCAATAAAGAGATATTTTGCGTCCGGCTCCTCTTCCTTATTTTCTCATCTATTTCCTCTTCTTTACCTAAAACTCACCGTCTTAGGTGTAAAAAAAAAAAAGGTTGAGCCCATTTTTAAAAAAAATAATATTTAGCATTCTAAAAATATTTTTTCAGTGACACTGAGTATTCTAAAATAATTGTTTTATACATTCAGCATCTTAAAATATTTTTCTAATTGCAACAAGCAATTTAAATTTAAGATGTAGAGTGTTGATGAAAAAAATATTTCATGGAATTAGATGAAAAAAAATTATTTTAAAATATTAGATGTTATTAAAAAATATATTAGAATGTTGAATATTATTTTTGAAAAAAAAGTCTAACTTTGTTTGTTTTTTTTTTAACACCCAAAACGATGAGTTTTGGGTAAATAAGAGAAAAATGATGAGAAAGTAAACGCGAAGAGCCGGAGTCAGATATTTCTATATTATAAAGATATTTATAGTACATTTAAACTTATGTCTTTATATTATATTTACAAATGAACTAGATTAACCTTCATTAGCTTTTTTATGTTCTTTCTAAATACATGAATATATAAATAGATAAAATTCAAAACAAAATACCAAACGGAAGCACTTCAAGTCCGACGAACATGGCACTAATTGCGTGTCTAAAATATTTATACAAGCGTAACCCGAACAATCATTGCATGAGGTCTAAATTAAAGTTTAGTTATATTGACTCTTCAGATTATTGAAAAACAATAAAAAAATTGATTACTTGCATAAAAATATTTTTTCATTAATTGTACTATGAATGATTAATTTACAAAAAACCTTTTTTAAATAAAAATAAAAATGAAAAATCTAGTAAAATATCTAAAGACTTAAGTAATATCACTTACAGGCCTCCGTTTTTTTAGTAGAAAACTAACTTAATAGGTACAATCACATAAATAAATAAGAGAATTAATACGCACAAGCAATTAATGCCTGTTTGTTTTAGTTTTTTAGAAGTTTTTTTTTATAATTTATAAGGTAAATATGTGAGAAGATTTTTATCTCAGCTTACAAAAAGAGTTTTTTTTTAATAAAAAAAATTTCTGAAACCATGATTTCGTTATTTCCTATAGTTATTGAGGAAAAATTGGTGCTTACCTTTTATGCTTTTATAGTGTGATTCTAGACTTAATTTGATGAATCCAGTCTAGCCCAAAATACAAACTTGAACCAACTTGAACAGGCCTTTTGATATCACAAAACTGCTTACCCAACTCCTTCAGTCCACAATCTGGCCCATTATCTTATAATCGCAATGTTTCTTAGATAACGGTAAGGCCCACTAAAATTAATAAAAATCCAATGGCCCATTGTATTGTTTCTAACAAATTTATGGGTATTTTCTAACAAAATTAGTGCATTTGAACTTGGGACCCGGTATTTAAGCCATCAAAGCCCTTTCCACTAAGAGCAACTCCGTTGGTTTTAGCTCCCTATTTTTTTCTTGGGCACAAGGTATCTATTGCTAGTAGTATTGATTAACCCCTTCGCACCATAGAAAAATACAAAACTAAAGAAAATTACTATGAGAGTCTAAATAAGGGATTTAATTATCAAGAAGTCCTAACGATAACTGAGGAATATAAACTTATTGTCATTTTTTATAATAAAATTTGTCGTTGCATGCTTTTCAATTATTATTAGACTTATGGGCAATTAATCCCCTACCTTAGGATCTTATTGTAATTTGTAATTTCTCCCTGAAAACTATTTGGGAAAGCTACCAGTCCCTATAGTTTTTGGCAAGTTTTGAAAAAGGTCCTTATATGGCACCCAAAAAAAAAAAAAAACAAACAAACGGAAGCAGGTCCTTATCGATTTTCCCCCACCCAATCCTTTCTGTTTGCTTAGTTAATATTATCAGTCCTTCTATTAATAAAATTGTTTGTTTTAGCTGATAGGGATGATGTGGCACTGAAAAGGGTAGCAGATGCGTGGTTTTGCAAGAGGATTTGGTGAAATCTATTGGGTTAGAAGGTCCTTAATACTTATTTGAAATAATAATTAGAGTATTTAGAAGTCGTTTTTCAATCATGATTTATGATATATTAGGTAAGTATATAAGAGAAGTTTTATCTCAATTCATATGAATAAACACTTTTATGATCCTAAACGTGATCCAAAATAAGCATAGTTTATATGTGTTTACATGGTAGTTATTGTGTATGCTTATAGTTAGATCTTATTCAGCATTACATCATCCTTATCAGCTTAAACTAATGGTTTCATTAACAGAAGGGCTGATACTATTAAGAGTCTGTTTGGCAGGAGGGAAATGGAGGGAGGGAGAGAGGAGAGAAAATTTTTATGAGTTAGATTTTAAAAAATTGGAGAAGCGGGGTTATAAAATTTTAATAAAGATAAGATGTAAAATAAAAAAATAAGAACAATTAATTAAAAACTTATAACCTTACTTCTTCAATTTTTTAAAATCTAAGTCATAAAATTTTTCTTTCTCTTCCCTTTCCCTCCAAATTCCTCGTACCAAACAACCTCTTAGTTGAGGAAAAATGATAAAAAGAAAAAATAATTTATAAGGATTTAATTCAAAACTGATTAAAGTTATAGGGACTGACAGACTAGTTTTCCCAAACTATTGAAAGTGCCTGAGAAATAAAGAAGGCGACAGTCGCGGTCCTCTGAATTTTGTAATATTCAGTATTGACTCATTTCAGAATAATTACATACCTGAATTTAAAGTCAAGGTTCAAACGTCGGTTACTAAGTTAACTGCCGGTTATGATCAATTTCAAGTTTCCTTTTTCTTCCATTATCGTGGTTACCTTTTCCCTCTTTTCAATTTGCGTTCCCTCCTTTTTTTGTTCTTTTAGGGTTTTAGTGTGAAGAAGCTAGATTAACCCTGCTCTCCTTCTTCCTTACCAGTCTCTATCAAACGTAACTCGCATCACAATATAATTTTGAAACTTTTTCAAATAATTCTATACCCTTCTTCAAATATCCCTCGCCATGGCCGTAGATCCCAATTCGGCCGCCGCCACCGCCGCAACGACTGTACCCGCCATTGCAGCCGCGACAACAATGGCGGCAGCTCGTCCGTTGACTAGTCCACCGCCATTATCAAGACCTATATCTCAGTTTTCTCAACCTCCTCCCATACAACTCCATAATTCTCATCTCTACTCGTCTCAGCCCTTCTACGCAGCACAATCGCTTCCCATTAGGGTGCAAAACCCTCATTCTAATTCTCATTTGTCCAAAGCCCATGATCCTGTGCCTCAGGGTGTTCTTTACCCTGTGGCCTCTTCTGGCCGCGGATTTATTCCCAAAGGTGCTCGACCTTTATCCACTGATCAGATGGTCACCGTGGCGAACCCCGGTGTTTATCCGCCACCTCATTCTCTGGTGTTTCCCCATGGTGTTCGGCCTATGGCTTCGCCTCATTTAGACTATCATCTGAATTACCCCTTGCATATGGCGAGGCCTCCAAATATGCAGTATGCTCATCTGGGTTTGGCTGGAGGCGCTGGCTCTGGCCCTATCAAGGGCGTTCCGGTTTCTGCATACCCAAAGGTTTGGAGATATTCCGGCTTTTAGTTTAATGGACTATAGTTTCTGTGGCTTCTTAATGCCTTAGAATTTTGAATTATGTGAAATGGTTGCAAAGCATTACTCACTGGAAGATGCAAAACAACAACAAAATTATACTTTACTCTTTGTTATTTGATACCGGTTTGGTCCAATGATAAAATGTGTAATTCTTTTTAAGAATTGCAAATTGGCTTGAGGTTGAGGGTGGGTACAATCAAAATATTATGCTTTGAATGTATATCTTCTGTGAACTTTTTAGCTTCTACATCAGAGGCTTCAATGAAGCTGACATTTTGTTTTGCTGTACTAAAAGTTGGTGAATTTTAAAAATGTTTCCTCTGTTTTGATTTAGGTTGCTCCTCGGTCTACCAATGGCTATAAAGATCCCAGGTGATATGCAAATGATGTGATGTGTACAATTTCCTTCTGTCATCTTTCACTCTTGTAGTTCTGTAATATTGATAGCATTTTGTCTTGTTATCTAGGGAGAGAAGCAGGGAGGATGCTTGTTCGATCGTCAGAGATAGAAAAGTGAGAACTCATCTTTTAGTATCTTATCTTAGAAGCTATGCGTTATAAACTTCAATTTAAAAATATTAGAACATGAATCCTAATAAATTCACTTATATTTGATTTGTAATAATGGGAAATTCTGTAATGGATCTCAATAGATTGCAAGCTCTTGTTGGAGATCTTGTCAAATTTCAACAGAATCTGTTTTCTTAATAATCTCTCGTTAATTTCTATTATATCTTCACCTTGTTTTCCATGGTTTGATTCTTGTCCTTGTTAGATATATGTAGCTCAACAGGAGATGCTACTTGCCTGCGAAGTGTGCATCAGAATACAAGGATGATTAGAAATTCATACTTAATTATGTTTCCTTTATTTATTTGTCATAACTCATTATGCTAGTACAATAAAATAGTTCTATACTTCTGTCGAATTGATGTAGAAACAAACATGTAGTGAGGGGAAGTGCGGCAAAGAAGGAATATAAATGTGGATTACATGTACATATGGGGAACATGAAGCATAGATTAAGAGCATATTGGATCAAGATATCATTAATTTACTACTTTAGGTGAGGATGGAACTAGTGTACAAAACACAATTACTATGTGTGTTAAAATTCTGATCCTGAAGAAAAGTGATTAAAAATCCTTAGGTTAAACAAAATTCCAAATGAATAATTATAATAGAACTGTAGTACTAGGTTTTTTTATAATATAATCAAGCAGAAAACCCTGATATTTACGTAAATATTATTTCCAACATAGATGGTTCTACATTCGGTTATGGAAGTGGTGAAAGCAAAAGTAATTATGTAATAATTTATGGGAAAGTGAATGATACAGGATACAAGATGGAAAGGGAGAGGAGGAAGAGACAGGAAAGATATCTGAGGGAGGGGAAGGGGGGCATGAAACAGATAGAACACAAGGGAGAGGTTTTTATAGAACACAATAAACTGTCATTAAAAGGCTGCCTCTGGTTCTAATAAAATAGAGCATAATTCAAACAAAACATGGTAATTCAAGATATGAAATTTCAATTCTAATCCTAAATAAAATGTTATTTTCTGTACCTATAATTTATAATTTACCTCGATCCCAAGTACTTATAAGTGTGTGTGTGTGTGTATTAAAATAACAGTTTAAAAAGCAAATTAATTGATTAAAACAATGAGTCGCATCAATAATAGTAAAGTGATAGTGTGATTTATTCTACTTTTATATTGATATATTGATATTGATGATCTACAATTTATAGATACAAATAATTTATGTATTCCCAAATCCTGATCTTTTCATTCTCCAACAGGGATATTGGAATGTTCTTTAGTACTGTTAGTTTTGAACACCTGAATTGATAGCATGTGATAATATGTTGGCTTACTTTCATAATGTTTTTTTCAACATCGTGCTAATTGAATAATGTTTCACTGCTTTAGGTGAGAATTACAGAGGATTCATCTCTCTATGCACTTTGTAGATCATGGTTGAAGAATGGTGTAAATGAAGAAACCCAGGTTTGATTTTTGCCTTGGATTTTTTATTTTTTCTCCAATAATGATTTGGCATCTGCTTGAGAGCTCAACCATGTGATATTGACTAACTGGGTATGCCTGTGTAAGTCTAGATTCATCAGGTTTTATTGTTGAAACAAGTTACAGGAAGTATTAGTTGTTCTCCTTATGTGACACACTATCTGTTCTTTTACATTATACAAAAGTGGAATGAACTAGTACCAATTAACTTAATTGAAATCTTGTGCAATCAAAGTTATGAATGCTGTACAAGACTCTGTCGTTAATCTCATTAAGTTTGAGTTGGGGAGACTTGTATTTGGAAAAATTTGGGTGTCTCAATGAGCATCTTCAGAGAAAGCTGTTTTTATTATTCAGCCAAACACTGCTTATCGCCAATAAAGGGTTTTTCTGCATATGGTCCTTTTGCTGAGTGGCTTCCTGACTCTGCTAATTTCAACTTCACTGTGGCAATTATGCTTTTCTTTTCTGCGTTTTTCTCATTGTTGTGTTAGAGGTGTTATGGCCAATAACTTATGGTCATGGTGATTAATTGATTACTTCATGCTTCATGTAATGTCAATGTGTTCTTACATTGTATTTGTCTATGCTGGGCAGCTACAACAAGAGGATGTTATGAAGGTGCTTCCCAAACCATTGCCTGCCTCGGTGGTGGCTGGTTATATGGCAAACAAAGAAGAGGATGAAAACGGAGATAAGCAGGAAGGGGTTGGTTTATGTGGTTAACTTTGTATATTCAATAATTCTTTTTTTTTTCAAAGTATATTCAGTAATTTAAATGTTGTTAAAGGGAAAGTTTTACATGGAATATTACTGTTTCTTCAGTAACGTGTTACAGGGTACTGCTGTTATTTCAAAGATTTTGGTTGTTTGTGTCAAAAATAAAATTTCAACTTATACTTTATATGGAAATCTATCTTATTATTCTGAACATTTGAGGTGTACGTGCTCATTTCTATTTTCAGGACGAGAAGATTAATGAACAATCATCTTCACAAGATCTATTGAAGGGACATATCCAACGTGCTAAAAAGGTTCGAGCACAGTAAGTTTTTTCCTTTTCAACTTCTAGTTTATTTACTGATCAGCATGTCTTCTGTTTGGCTCATGAAGCTGCATTTGAATCATTCATGCACGTTTTTTGCTACTCAACTTGCTAAAAATGCCTTGACCAAAAAAGTTGCTAAAAATGCCTATTTATTGATCAGCATGTCTTCTTGTATACGTGCACATTTTGGTATTTCAACTACTTAATGCGCAGACTTAAAGGAATGAAAAATAGATGCTAATCTTAGGTCCTTTTGAAAAGGCTAACCTTTGAATAGGTGCAGTGGCTACTATTTTTATGTTTAAGTTAAAACTTGACACTTTTTCTCTTGCGTTACACGGGGTATAAAAAATGAGTCATATTGTTCCTGGTTTGTAAATAGGGCAGCTTCCCATACGTTGTATATATTGATAATTAGATGTTCCTATTGGTAAATTCGAGATCCCAATTCCCTAAGAGATTATATGCTAGAAGGATGATTTTCACTAGCAAAATCTCAAGTCTTCATTGTTTACTAGAAGGAAGTTGATGTCGTGTGAACTGAAATACTGTATTGTCCTGCTTGTAGATTAAGGCAGGAACGATTACAAAGGATCACAAGGTACAGAGGTAGGCTTAGGCTTTTGCTTCCTCCATCTGTTGATCAGCTCAGGAATGATGCAGCTGCGGGGAACTGACCCTTACTAACTTTTCTGGTGGCAACTGAACTGTCCGAGGCAGATCCTCTTTGGCAAATCACAGCTGGTACATTGTTGATTTTTGCCTCTAATATCTGTTACCCAACTGTAAATCGTACTACTTAGAATTCCTCTTCTTTAGCTCCGTTACAAAGCCAGATTTTTTTGATTTGGTAGTCACATGGTCCAATGTAAATTTGTCTAGTTACTTGGCATAAAGCAAGTGACTTCTGGTGATTGTTCAGCTGAAGTGGTGACCTGCCTTTTGAACTACCAAGTCAAAAAACTTGGATTAGTAAGAGAGCTAAAGAGAAGTTTAGAGGTGTACATTTTACCTAGTCAGGCATTCACAGATGTCTATAGATCAAAATGAGAGAGAATGTGTAATCCTTTTCAAATCTCTTTTTTTGACATAAAGTTGGTAAAAAAGAAATTGACTTGGTGTAGATAGTTCCAACACTCTTAACCCCAATAATGCATTGGTCAATCAATTCCCTTTTGGTGACTCTGAAAAGAAAATACGCAAATTGAGTTTGAAGCCACCATTTTCATTTTCCCCACCTACAACCACAATCTCCTTTGACTTGTACTCCCTCAGTCCCTCACTCCCTATACACCAAGTCTCATTTTTTTGAATGGGTTTGTCCTTTTTTATAAGGTTCTATTTTAGTTGTCTGAATAATGAATGCATTTATTTACCCTCGGTTAATTTTATACTTGCATTAATTAAAATATTAGCTCGTTCCTTTTATACTCTCTCATTCTCTTTATTTTCTCACATCATCTTCCCCCATATATTATTTTTCACAATTTTCTCATCATTACTCTCTCTCTCTCTCAGTCATAGGGCATTTTTGAAAAAAAAAAATTATATTTCCTACATATTTATTGTTTTTACCGAATTTTAACTATTTTCTAAAATTATGCAATTCGGTTAGAAGGACTTTATATATAGGGAATGAGGGAGGATGTCAAAACTGGGATAACTTGTACTCTCTCTGGTCCTTTATATGAAGTGGGTCTTATACTAAGTACCGGACCGAGTATTACAACTTGTGGTCATTAAATTCTAATTGACGAAATGATTTGGTGTAGTCTTGTAAGTAATATTAGATTAAGAGCCCGTTTGGTTCAACCCTATTGCATGCATGCAATTGTAATCATAATTGCATTACTATGAGAAGAGTGTTTGGTTGTTCTTTAGCATAGTAATAGGGTTTACCATGGTAATGATGATTACCAAAAAATTGGTAATCCTCATTCATACCTCCCCCTATGAATCCTCATTACCATTCCATTGCATAGTTAGAAAAGTCCAATTTACCCTTTAGTTTTACTTCTTTTTATTTTTACTTATATATTTCATTTAGCTACATCGCCACAACAGCCGCCGCCGCCGCCACCTGTTGCCATCGTTACCACCTCCTCCTCCACTACTGCAGCCACTTGCCGCTACTTCCTCCTCTACCACCGTCGCCACTACCTCCTCCTTCTCCTTCTCCGCTGCCACCCACCACCTCCACCACTACCTCGTCCTCCTCTGTTCCCGCCACCACTACCTCCTCCTCCTCCGCCGCCACCACTACCTCATCCTCCTTCGCCACTGCCACCACCTCCTCCTCTACCGCTGCTTCCACCCAGAACAACCGCTACTACCTCATCCTCCTCCTCCGCCGCCTCTATGTCCTCCTCCTCCCTCGCTGACACCCGCCGTCGCCACTACCTTCTTCTCCACTGCCACCCGCCACTGTTGCCACTACCTTCTCCACCGCCACTCGCCACTGTCGCCACTACCTCCTCCTTCTCCGTTCCTGCCTCCACTACCTCCTCTTCCGCCGCTGCCACTACCTCCTCCTCCTCCTCCTCCTCCTCTTCCGTCGCCACCACCTGACACCGCCACCACTACCTCCTCCTCTGCCACCGCCGCCGCCACACTACCTTCTCCTCCTCCGTTGCTGCAGCCACCCACCACCCGACACCGCCGCCACTACCTCCGCCTCCTAACTCTTAACTTTCGTTTTACAAAGATTATAGTAAGGGTAAAATAGATTTTGTGTAATATATTAATTTTAAATAATTGTTAAAATAATAACTCATTACACCTTACTTAAAAATCAAACCAAACACTAGCCCTGTAATTAATATTGCATTGCATTATCATTACATCGCACTACACTGTACTGCTGGATGTAATGAGATCGAACCAAACGGACCTTAAGTTTAAATATGTCAAGGACTTTTTCACAGCTTTCCCTTGCTGCTGCCAGAATTTGTTGGGATTTTTGGTGAGTTTGTCAACAAACCCAAAACGTGTAGGACCAATTCTGATTGTTGGTTTCACACCAAGAACCCTTGAATGAACATCTTCCATTGAAAGGTCCTAGGAAAGTACAAAAGAAGTTTCTCGGAGGAGAAAATATAACATCCAAAGACAGATATGTTAAAAATATTTTTTTTTTGGAGATAGCTACCAAATTTTTTTTGAATGCTATTAAATTGTTTAAAATCACTAATTTTTTTAGTGGAATATCACTGGTGTTAAACATTTACTTGTTTTGACGTTAACCTAAAAATATGTTTCCTAAAGCTCAATTTTTGGTTCCGGTTGAAAATTACTAAAATTATGTTTTTAATAAAAGCAATTATTTGTTTTCCTTAGAATAATGAATTTAGTAGCTAACCTGGCAATAATTCAACTTATATTCCACAAAGATGTGGATTTGAGATATGCCTTAATCTTGATGAATTTACATAATATTTTGAACTAGTGTCTTTTTTTTTTTGGGTAAATGGGGAGACCTTACCACCCGGTATCCAGCACCTTTTTTAAACTTTGGCCTTCTCAATTAGGACAGATATTTGAGTAATCGACTAGTCGGGTTCAAGGAGTGAAAGTGTGTTATTGTGTAACGGTTTATATCTTCTCCCAATAAGTATGGTTTTCTAAATAGGGACTCCTGTTTTTATTCTTATAAAGGGTGATGCCATTTATCATTCCAACCAATCATTTATTAGTGAAATTAGTATCTTTAATCAATCTTTTGGGTGGCCTTGGACTAGGTCTAAAAAAGACTTGGGGTATCTTCCCTAAGTACCCATCTTTTTTAAGCCCAAATAAATAAATAAATAAATAAATGAACCGAGTAAGAAGTTTCCTGAAGTGTGATTAAGAGACCACACAGACCACCTAATTAATTAGGTTCCAAAATATTAAACAGCATTTTCAAGTTATGGTCATCAGATAGATTATATATTATTTTATACTAATCATGAACCCCATGACACCGTCACCATCCAACCACTAAATTTGAAATCTTAATTAATTATAATATTTGTTTGGGGTATGTGATGCAATATCCTAAATTATATTCCACACCGAATCATTGTCTTTTCTCTCTTTCTTTTTAATATGTTTGTCTTGTTTGAGATTCAAGGGATAAGATTGAGATTTAAATTAAAAAAAGGTTTTATCAATTTTTATTTCCATATCTCAACGCTCGACCGTATGCTTATTATTTTTCATTACCTTTCAAATTCATTATCATTGCTAATTGCGTGTTCCATATTACTACCTCACCCTTCAATCCTTCCATCACGTCATTTCTTTGTTTCTATTCTCTCATGTTTCATTTTTTTAATTATATTTATATAATTATATGGTATTCCTATATCCAGTTATATTCAAGTATTGAATCTAGTTGGTCCGTGAAAAATTGAATTTTTAAATTGTCAAAATTATATCTAATATAATTACTGCATGATTTTTCGAATTATGTTTTTGTATAAAAATAAATTATGTTTTTATACAATTAAGTGATATTCCGTATTATAACCAAATCATATTCTAGAAGTGCTGAGTCTATTGGTACATTTAATATTATTTCTTTTTCCACCTTTTTGGTATGGATAAAGAGTATCATCCATTGGCACCATAAACTAATTTCTTTCAAAGTATAGATGTTAAATGGTAGATTTCTTTTTTAAAAAAAATTTCATATACAAGAGTTGATAACTGAACCTTAAATCATTTGCTTAATCTATGAAATACACATGTATTCAATTCTCAACATTCTTGGATAATTTTTGTCATCAATCCCACTAACATTAATATCTATCCTTAGATAATCAAAACTCAAAATCTGATTGAATAGGTGGCTATATATTTTAGTTTCTTTTTATTAGTGAAATGAATTGATGATTAGAATCCATTATTAGTATAATTGAGCACAATCATATATTAATTTGTTCTTTAATTCTATACCTTTACAACTTTTGACTATCGATATTTCATGTGAGAATTTTCAAAACCTAATCTTGGCACAAGAAAGTTGGTGGATTTGTTCATATCTCTAATATTTAGTTAATTATTTTTTAATCAATATATTTTTTTAATTATTTACTTTATGTCTACTAGATGATGTGAGTTTATTTAATTGTTACTCCTATATAACATTTCATGGCTTCATGCAACGATAGAGTCAAAATATTTTATAGAGAGATTAATTCTGACTTTGCCACATATTGAAGAAAATTTCTGGTTAATTATTGGGTAAGTAATAGGTAAAACTAGTGAAATAAGAAAAATAATTTTGTGAACTAGAAATGTTTATTGCGATATTGAATAAAAAATAATTTATCCTCTCATTCATTTTTACATTTGTGATTGAAAATATTTGCTTTCGAGACAAGCGTTAATTATAATTATCGTAATTAATATGAATTTTGATTACTTTATTTGGAGTTCAATTCTGAACAAACTACCACCAAGTCATGATGTCTATTATTACGTATTACAAGTTTGTGTGTATATATATTATTTAATATAATTTAATGAAATGTAAGCAGAAACTAATTCTATCTTAAAGCTGTTTAATTAGTATATCCCATCTTACCATGTGATGTAAGATTTATCAATGATACATCTAACATGAAATTTTTTATGAAGTTTAATTCATTTAAAAATTAAGCAATATAGTAATGATTTAATAAATACACTTGTATGGCTCTCATAATTATAGTAATTGACACGTGTCAATTTTTATTTTGATGATCCAATTTTTTTGGACTGTTCTAATGGTTTGTCTATTTTCATACACAAAAATTGTAAATTAATTAAAACTCTATCAACATGTGAAACTTTTATTAATTATAAGCAAGATTTGATGTTTTAAATAATTTTTTTTATGTAAAAAGTCAACATTAATTTATTTATTTGTCTCATGATTGGTATTATTGTTGTTCTGATATAGTATGAATTTTTAAGAATGCTGGATTATGTATATAAATCTGTTTAGATATTCCTTTATAATCCTATCGCTTGTTTGGCATCACTTTTCTGAATCGGGCTTATTATATAAACCCGATTTACGTAAATCGAGACAAATCTCCTCCACATATTTATCTTGTAGACCGTAAAAGCACTTCGTAGACCGTAAAAGCACCTCGTAGACCGTAAAAGTTACTTCATATTCTGTGAATTACAATTCATAAGCACTTATGAAAATTTCATAAGCTATTCCAAACAAGCTCTAGGGAAGAGATCAGCATAATAAATAATTACATGCAAACAGGGACACATAAAGTGAAAAATAATAAAAAAATTGTAAATATTTTTTTATTCTTTGCCTTTGAGCATGAACAAATGAAATAAATTAAAAAAATAAGAATTCTTGAAACTAATTTATTTGACTGTTTATTACTACTTACTTGAGAAAACATGTAATTTTTTCCCTACAAATTTTTTAATTTCACATCCATTAGACTTTTTATCCCCTCATAATTTTCTTCCTGGCCATTAAAATGGGTCTAAGTGCGTGTTTGAGCCTTAGTTTTGATAGAAGAAAATTAAGAAACGTGACCCTAAACACACGCTAATTAACACTATTTTCATTCTTTTATATTTAAAAAATATATTAATTAATTAATTATAATAAATATAACATGATTAAAAATTAAAAAAAATTGTGTGTAAGGTTAGATTATGTATTAGTTTATTATAAATTAGTTAAATTAATTCAGAAAAAATGATAAGTACATGGGAGACAAAATTAATCAAAATATTATATTTAAGATTACATCTATACCCGTAATTAACTCCTATACATTAAAAACCGGAGAGGGTATAATCTTATAAATTTTAAGTCATTCCAGGAAAAAAAAAAGATGATAAATATTGGACCAACAAGAATATGGCATGCATACATCATTATATTATATTATATTATATTATATTATATTATATTATATTGAATGTCTAAAAGCAGTTCCCAATTTACAATGATTCCATCCAATGAGACTCGAGTTAGTTGAGCCATATCTAACTTAAGAACATCATTTCTTCTCTTCCACATCAACGGTCATCGATCTCTTCCCTTTGGGAAAACAATTTGAATAAAGCTAAGTGATTAATATAATTAATGGGATATGGGTTACCTTCATAGTTTCTCTCAATACCTCTTTCCATACTATATTTACATACTTTGTTCATTTAAGAAAGTGTAATTAACTTATTAAATAAATTGATTTTTTTTCGATTTTACCCTTTGTTCAAATATATGTGTCTTACCTCTCATTTTCGATAATTAATAACTCTCTTCTTGGTGACTTATATCATAAATATATATAGGATTTTTTTTTTAAAAATAATCCTATATTTTGGACTGGAGGAAGTACGTGGGAAAGATGAGATTACTGTTTGTGACATTAAACTAAACTGTTGCATTATATTACTATTCAATTAATTGCCTTCATAAATAGCTGGGGGGAAAATAACTTTATGAATCTTCCGAAAGTATTTAAGTGATAGTGATTCAAATCATTCAAGTTTAAAGAAAGTGATAGTTAAATTAGTTAATATGATATGTAACTTCTAAAACACTTTAGTCACATTTCTTAATTATCTCCTTCATTTTTTTTTCTTAATTATTTTTGAGGGAGCACTAATAGTTAAGGATAAATTAGGAAAATAATGGTAAATATAACAAATATGTCTTACATTTAAGATCAATATCAACTACCTAAGTAATTATATTAAGGACAGTGCCAGCCTGGTTATAATTTATTTTGATCCTTATAATTTTTTTTTAAAATTTTTAATAAACGCACGCATTGTTTACATACACCTTCATTTCGTCGTTAAATGTAGATAAAAAAAAATAGAATTAGTTTGAAGGAAGTACAAGAAGGGATAATGTGAAAGAGGATGAAGCTGATAAAAGTAAAAGATATGTGCATTTATGTCCATTGGTAAACAAGCTTTACTTCCATCAATCAAACCGAAAATTGCATTTCCTTTCTTTTACTTTTTCAACTAGTTTTCCATCATTATACTTTTTTTTTTTGGGTACATAAGTTTGAATAATAGAGCTAACATTTTTTATTATATGTATGCAACATTATCATTAATTGATAAATAATGCATAGTACCAAATATTTAAAGACAAAAAAGAGATTATATTCATTTATTTCTCTTTATAATCTCTATCACATTGATAGATCTAAATGCACAAATAGAGTTTGGCTTCTGTATATGCAAACTAGGGTAATGAATATACTATTTTTTAAAAGTATTTTTCATTCAAGTCATCATTTTATTTTGAAAGTGATAATTAATAAATATGACTTCTTTTATTTTATGTTTCATTTATTTTAAAATAAAAATTAAACAAGACTTTTCTATTTCAAATATAATGATTTAACAAGACTTTTCATTCTTTAATATTTATACATATATTTTCTAAATGGATAGGAAAATACTTGACTTGCTCTAAAAGTCTTTTCCCCCCCCGGTAAATTGGTTTTTCATTAGAGTGGGGAATGTACCCATTGACCAATGGAGCCTATTGGTTTCCCACCTGCAAAATCAAATAAGTCTGTCTGTTTTCATTATTAGATGTATAAGTAGTGATATGAAGCTAACAATTTGGAAAATCACAATATTTGAATTTTTTTAAATGTTATTTGTCCCCTAAAGAAATAAAAAATAAATATTTTTCTTTAAAAAGTAGGTTCCTTTATCAATTCCTCCTCTCCACTTCTTGTGGGGTCTCTTGGTCCTCCCACTTGCACATAAATACCTCGGAATGTTGAATTCTTCCACTTCATAATCACATACATTCATAAATTTTATATCACCTCCCACCATGAATTGCTTCTTAATTAATTAATTAAATAATTAATAATTATTCCCTTTGGTCCAATATACGATTATATAATTTTGGTCCCCAAAAAAAATATGAGTATATACGAAAATTTTTGGAGGGAGATGACTTGTTTTTATTTATAAAATACACTAACACTAACTTGTTTATGTTATGAAAATAGAGAAATATATAAGAGATTGTAACAAGAGACATGAAGAGAAATAATAGAGAATTAGATAGAAAGAAGGAAGGATATCTTATTCATTTAGATGCTTACAATGTATATCACAAAGCCTTTATTTCTAGGTCTTCAATCTCAACTAAAAGTTACATAGAATTAATACAAAATGAATTCTCATAAGTATACAATGTGTAACCTTTGAGTTATGTGAATAAAAACTCCTAAATACTATTTATTAAAGATGTTATGGAGTAGGGTATAAAAGGCCAAGAGTTTGGAGTTTATAGATATCCATATCATCTATTATTTTTACAAAACTCCCCATTGGATGTCCATGAACAAATATTGTGCTTCATTAAAATATTTTTAGGCAAAACCCAATGGAACAAAAACCTAGTGAAGGAAAAAGAGTATATAATACAAATTGAAATTGTCTCGTTAAAAACCTTATTAGGAAAACCCCATAGGACAAAATCTTGATTAAGGAAAATAGTACAACACATGGTCTCTACTTCTCTGATGATAATATAAAAAATATAAAAAGTAGTTATGATGTTTAAAACAATAAGTTATAGAGAAAGATGACCAAATTGTAAAGTTAAAAGAAATAATTGTAAGCTCATAAGACTATATGATTTTGGTTTTGATTAATGTTTAAATTTATTTTGATTAACTTGTGAGAGAGAAATTATTATTTGATATTGTGATATTGATAAGTGTTCATGGGTGATGTATGAACTCAAATAGGCCAAAAAAAGTTATTATTGATTATTTTGAAATTGTGCCAATTTATTTACAATTTAAATTTAAATATTAAGATGTGTGGATGTTCATATAATTCCATGGCTTTTAGGATTCCACTTCATGATTAATCTCATCATACCTTGTAACTCCCAAATTGAAAGATTTATAATATTTATTAATATAACCTTCAATTGTTTAATTATATTCTTTATATATAATCATACGTTTTATTTTGTAGATTTAAATATATGAGGTGTGTGTGAATATTATTCATATACACATTAAACATGATGTGATATAATATGATATATATGTGTGTGTGTGGAGCTTTAGGATGTTATAATTAATGGAGTTTACCATGTCAAGCTGCAAACTACTCCCTGTTTTCTTTTTGAGATTTCTACTTCTATGTTTCGTCACAAATTCTCACAAATGCTCAACTCTTGTACCCCAAACATGAAGAGACTTTCTTCCATTACTGGCCTCTACTTTTCATTTTAGTTTTGTCTTCCATCTATTTTCCCTTTTTATCTTTATATAAATTTAAATATATGAGATGTGAGTGTTATTTGTATATAAATTTCAGAAATTAATCTTGATATAATACATATATATTGTAAGTAAATTAGTTTTTATGTGACATTTGAGAGAAAAATAAAAATCATATACTTATGTGTCATATTTAAATTGAGAAATTGAGAATTTATTAAGTTTATGAGCAAAACATTATGAATTGATGTTGATTTTGATTTGAAGACAAAATCATTTTTATAATGTGTAAGCAATATATATATGTGTGTGTGTGTCTTGTGATAATTTAAAAGAAAACTATAAATATAATAAGTATTCATGATTATGTATTTTATTGAAATGGTTCATCAACTTAATTAATAATTTCTGATACGTACAATGTACCAGCTATTAGATGCTCCACTGATGTGTTAACTATTTTTTCAATGACTTCCTATCATTATCAAGTATGAAGTATAGATCTATTTGTTCACTATATAGTTATGCATTCTTTAGAAAATGTTAGTAAATTCTTATTTCCTTCTTGTTTGGTGAATTTATTCAAAATTTTATTGTGTTAAGTTAATATATATTAAATTGATCTATATTTAAATATATTGTAATGGAAGGTCTCCATTAATTTCATTATTTGATTACATATATACTTGATTTAAGTAATAATTATTGATTAATTTTGTTAAGTAATTTCTGTATTTGAGATGTGAGATGCAATCTTACTTAGTATGTTTTATTGGGTTATCGCATAAGATTATGAGAAAATATATACGTTGTAGATGATTTTAAATATTTCTTACTCATGTTAAATATGTATCAAAAGAATTGAAACAGATTGAAATAGCGAAATTATATAGTAATATAATAATATATGATAGTTCTAGAAGAGCTCATATATAACGGAATTGATACAGTTCCTAAAGAATTAATAAAGATTTGTTTATTCTATAAGTGAAAGATTGAAAGAATACAAATGTGAGTTAATATTGAAAATTTGTACTTATATACTTCCTAAGTTGTGCTCATATACTTTCTCACGAAGCCAAATTAATTTCCTAAAAATGGACATTAAATTAAGATGTTATATCAATATGTATGAAAGTTGTAAAGTTAATTTACTGTTGGTAAAGAAATATGATTAAGTAAACCAAAAGTTTACTGATTCAAACAAATTTATTATTGGCATGACTTATTGATCATCCGAGTCATATATATGATTAAACAAATTACAAAAGATTGTGTATTGACATCCATTGAAGAATCAAAAGATTCTTCATAAATAGCCAATATATTATATAATTCAAGAATTATCATATGTTGCTTGTTCTTAAAGAAAATTGATTATGAGAGTATCACTAGTTATGATTTGGAAGGGATCTCCATATTTCTAGAAATATATCAAACTAAAATATATGGGTCCAGTCAAATAGCATATAAACCATACAAGTATTTAATAAATTTAATAGATGCATCTTTAATATAGTTACATGTGAGACTACTATTAGTTTGCATTTGAAGTTTATAGGAATGTTTGAATAAATTATTATGTTAAGTGCGCAATTTCTAAATCATACGATTTATTTATTGAAGCCTCCATAATAGCTAGATCAATACTTATGAGAACAAACTTTCTATTTCATTGTTGACATAATAGATCTTACATATTGAAGCACTTATACTAACCAACAAAATTCTCCCTGTAAAATTGGCTTTTGGTCAGGAGCTAGGAATATTCCATCTTAAAAATTTGGAATATGCATTCCTATTAATCCATTACAATGCACGTAGATTGATATTTAAAGAAAATTGGGATAAATGTTGAGTAAGAAACTTCTTCATCTTGTTTGTTTCTAAATAAAACAAAAAGATGTTTCTAAAGAAAACAAATGAATTTAGGAGACTTATACTGCATGATTAATCGATTGTTATTTGACAAAGTTTTTTTAACATGAGGGGGGAATTAAATAGCTGGAAAAGATCACACATGAAATGCATTATTACTACTAAGTATAGATCTTCAAATATAGAAGTATTAACCATAAGTTTATCAGGTTTTGCATTCATGAAATATTGCATAATATCGACCAGATGCAATTATGGACCTAAATGAGAATTATTAAATCTCATATTTTAGCTGAAAATGTTGTCATAAGCATAAATAAAAGTGATACATGTCTAAAGCATGAGAGAATAATTGGTTCCAAATAAAAAGAGAAAGGAGCAAATAATCAAGATGATGGGAGACAAGTACTCTAGAAAGAGGCCAAGACATAACTAATTGCAAAAACTTCTAAAGAGGCCCATGTACCTGAAAGCAATAAAAAGATCTCAATAAATAATGTCATAGGAAAAATGGAACTGAAAAGATTATGTTGTCGACAAATGGTCTTGAAACTAATTTTACGTGTTCGAGGATCTTATGCATAAATCTATCTTACAAGTAGATGGAATGGTGATTGACCAAAAGTAAAAGTAAAAGGGAAAAGACGCAATGAGAATATGATTATATTATTTTGATATGAGAAAATTATGGATCAGCAGTCCCAGCTAAAATACGAAATATATAAATATTTAAGTGAAAATAAAGATTCTCACAAATGCTAATGAAGACTATGATGAGGCATATTATTTTGTGGTAGATACAATAATTTTGTATTTATGGCAGCATATGAAAATAAAATTATGCTTTTATATACAACCTATACATATCGCTCATTAAATAGTGAAATTTATATGAGAATCCTTGAAAGATAATCTAAAATGTCAGAAGCATATATGAGAAAATTATTCTATATATAAAATGTTATGCGGGTTTGAAAATAATTTGAGCCTATATAATTGATTAAAAAATATATTGAAAAATGATTAATTTCACATTTTACTTGACTTGTAGATTACGTTATTGAATGCATCAATGACTTTAAAATCACATATTTTTGCTATGGTGATTTTCTTGCAAGATATATTGAATTTAATGGTCTAGAAATACCTTGTATTTATGAGAATATTTATGTATCATGATAATATTGTATTTATTATAATTTTATTAGTAAAAATTAGTTCTTGCAGGTACACAGTGGTTAACAAAAATGAGATTTATTATAATCCGTCTTTAATTTCATCATAAAAAAATTAGCGATGGAAATTAGTGAGAGAAAAATTCTGTTACAAATTTTCGTTACTAATTTTTGTCTAAAATATTTTGTGATGGAATTAGCGACTGAAATTTTCTGTCATTGATTTCCATCACTCATCCGTCTCTAATCTCTGTCACTAAATGTTTTGTGATGACATTATCGACAGATTTTTTTTCACTAATTTCTATTGCTAATCCGTTACAAAATATTTTGCGATAAAAAAATTCCGTTGCAAACTCACAATATTGAATAATAAAATTTTTGTATAATCTCTCCAAATTATTTGATTTTATTAAATAAAAAAATTAAATTTTGTAATAGTTAACTTTTTCAATAATTATATTTTTTAAATAATTTAAATTTTAATTATTATTAAATTATAATATTAATATTAATATAAATAAAAAAATTATTAACTCATATTTATTATTGAAATTGAAATGATAATATAATATATATAAATTTTTAATAATATATTATATACAAATAAAAATACAAATTTTATAAATACAATAAAAAAAATAAAATTGTCCGTTGCTAATTAGTCGCAAATTAGCGATGGAATTCAAAATTTCATCCCTAATCAATTAGTAACGGTACTTTTACCGACGAAATAAATTTTATCGCTAATTCCGTCACTAATCTAGTTCCGTCGTTAATTCCCGTCACTAAACTGATTAGTAACGGAATTCGGAAATTTAATGTTTTTTTTTGTAGTGATATAAGAATAAACTTAAACTGCAAATGATAAAATCATAATTATAAGTATAAGTATAATATAAAGTAAGCACAGAAAAGGAGAAACTCAATACATAATAACACAATATATGAGATACATGTTTCAATATATATAAACTTGCACAAATATAAGGATTATGGAAACTACAAGGAAAAAAACAATACTACTTGCTGTGCGAACTAGTAAATATATCAAAAGAAATGAGAAAACAATAACATAAAATAAATATGACGCATCTATAACATAAAATGATGATGAGGACAAATCAAAAGTATTAAAATGATTGGATAAATAAGATAAAAGAAACAACATAATATAGTAAATATAAGAAATTAAAATTGACATGATAATTGGGTAGGGGGAATAATTGAATAAATGGGAGCTAAACAATAAGTTATAAGAGATTGTAATGAGAGAGATGAAGAGAAATAAGAGAGAATTGGATAGAAAGAGGGAATGATATCTTATTTATTTATATGCCTACAAAATGTATATCACGAAGTTTCTATTTATAGGCCTCCAACCTTAACTAAAAGTTACATAGAATGAATATAAAATGAATTATCATAAGTGTACAATGCGTAATCTTTGAGTTATGTGAATAAAAACTCTTAAAGACTATTCATTAGAGAGATTATGGAGTAGAATATGAAAGGTTAAGAATTGAGAGTTTATGGATATCCAATCATCTAGTACTTTTACAACAATTTAAAATTTTTAGTACCATTTTCTATTTTTGTCCTCGTTAATTATTAGTTAGTATCACTAACTTAATAATTAGTTAGTCTTTGCTCACTCATCCTCTCTCCATAAATAAACATGTATTTAGAAAAGGGTTAAGGTGCTTAAATAACCTTCAACTTTTCTGGAAAGTGCAAAAGTAACCATAAATTATTTTTTAGAGTAAAAGTAACCATAAACATTATAAAGGCGGGTAAAAGGAATCATAACGTTAACAGACATTAACGCCCGTTAATATGAACTTTTTAATAAAATGTTAAAGTACTAAAATAGTTATTAACTTATACCAAAAGTACTAAAGTAACTATAAACATTTTTTTGAACGTAAAAGTAACTAAAAAGTGACTTCTTAAACATTAATTCATGAGTTTTTCTTTGGTTTTTGTATTATGAGTGTTTTGTCAATTTAGGGATTAAAATGACAAAAATTATGAATTAATATTTAAAAAAGTCACCTTTTTTTTATTCTGATGAGAATGATGAAACGAAAAAAACTTGTCATCCTCACTCCAAAAACTAAAATCCCTAACATGAATCATTGGCTTTAAAAGTATTGTCATCACTAATGTTGAAACAATCTCATAACCAACGATGAGAAGAGTTCTAAGGCAAGATATCTGAGTTGAAAACTAAAGTCCCCAATGATCACATATACATATAGTAGGGTTAGATAACAAGTGAATTTTAATTATGAGATAACCAGGGGTGACATAAATTTTTCAAACCCTATCATATGCATATGAGATCTTCCATTGCCCTAGTTGTCCTCTCATATATCCTTCATTAGAATTCTTTCATCTTTTATTATGGGATTGCTTCAACATTAGTGATGACGGTAATTTTAAGTGCAGTGATTCATGTTGGGAATTTTAGCTTTTGGAGTTTGAGTGACAAATTTCTTCTGCTTCTTCATTCTTGTCAGATTAAGAAATAGGTTCCTTTTTGAACATTAATTCAAAAGTTTTTCTTTGACTTTTGTTATTTTAATCTCCAAATTGATAAAACACTCATAACACAAAAGAAAAAAAAACTTATGAATTAATATTCAAGAAGTTACTTTTTAGTTACTTTTGCATCAAAAAAAAATTTATGGTTACTTTTATACTTTTGGTATTAGTTAATCATTATTTTAGCACCTTAACATTTCATTTAAATGTTCACATTAACGTCCATTAATGTCATAATTACTTTTTCCCTCTTTTATAATGTTTGTGGTTATTTTTTCTCTAAAAAATAGTTTATGGTTATTTTTGCACTTTTTAAAAAAATTGAAAGTTATTTAAGCACCTTATTTATATTTTTATAGATATTTATCGTCTTTAATCAAATTTAACAAATTTTTTGATCTACACATAATTTGGTTATAAAGTCGGAAAAAAATATACATGACATATAAGGATGTAGCTTTTTTAAATAATAAAGTTTACAAGGGATTGGGCTCACCCACAAATTAAGTGCATGGCAACAAATCAGTTATTCACGGACTTGGTTTCTTTCCTTTTTCTTCTCTCGTTCGTTCCCATCCTTTATTTCTTTTATGACCATTGGATCAATATCTAATAGACATTTAATATTTTTTCCCACCTTTCTCTCCATTATAATAATATTTTTATAAAATATTAAATGTGGATTATTAGATTTTGATCCAATAGTCATAAAAGGAGTAAAGAATAGGAACGGACAAAAAAAGAAAATGATAGAAGCCAGATCCATTATCCACAACCTTCATTACTTGGCCTATTATAAACTCGCTCCCACAGGGAGTTTGTCCAATACTTTGACCACTAAACCATGAGGAACCGAGGACATGACTCTATGACTATTAATATATACTTTGAAGAATAATCATTTATGTCATAAACGTTAAAATAATTAAGCAGCCACAACAAATATGATTATGCTACTTTCAGTTCTTAATATAAAATTTAGTCGATAGTGCTAATTACACTCAAATTAGATCTTATATTTTAAAATGGAGGTAATAGCATTCACTTTTGATCTGTAAATGAATATCTTTCCCTTACAATACATGTTCACTTTCAAAATCACTAATAAAAAAAAATAAAGTTATATATAACATCCGTACATCCACTGATGTGGTCGATCAAGGGCCAAGGCTACCAACCTTAATGCTTACAAGTATTTATATTTCAGATCAATACGTCTTTGAATTTTTCACTAAAGGACAAAATAAATATAATAAGAGTCTTTAGATCACTTAATTTTCTTTAATAAAGTGCGTAGGTATATTCTTACGGAGTTATAGTGTCACAAGGAAATTAATGATTGACATATACATATTGTGTGTGTATTAAAAAACTCGATTTTATTTTTATATATAATATCATAAATATGAATTGGGTAATAATCTTGAGAAAACTTTATTCTTTTGCTATAGTAGGAGTTTAATGCAATATGCGAAATTTAAAGAAGTAAAAGTACTCGTATTTTAATGAAATATATATAAATATAAAAAGTCAAGTAATTTACGCTACGTAATTATTAATTATTATGAATAAGTTATATAGAAAGTGTGGTGAAAATTACTTTGAGGATAAAGAAATGAGGGTTACGAAATGATGGGTGACATAAGACACAAAAACGAACCACAAATCATTGGGTGACATCCAAATATTAGCAGTTGAACTTTCAATTTTGGGGATTAGGTCACGTCATGAAATTTTTTTTCTTTTAGGGTTATGATATATATATATATATATATGTGTGTGTGTGTGTTTGTGTGAATTAATTAATTAGAAGAAAGTGATGGGGCCAGCATAATGGGCCCATGGTCGGTTCTATTTTTTAATCATTACTGATTTTTGCTTTTGCATGGTGCGTTTGTAGTGACATCACCCCCACAGCCAACGCATGCCTCTCTTATTCCTTCCATGATTTATCAACTTCAATTACTCCTTCTAATTTCCTCTTCTGCCACACACACACACACATCATGGTCATATGTGTGTGTCTATATATATATATATCCAATATTATTTTTGAGTACTATTATCTGGTCTTAATATATAGGAGTAACTCTATAAGTCTTAAGTCGAATTCTTTTATTAACTTCAATTATTTAATTTCTTTCCTCTTTTTCCTCCTTTTATATATATGATATTCAATATTATTTTCAAGTCTTCTTAGGTTCTAATGGGATGATTCTTTCAATGTTATTTTTATTATATAAAAAGTTTATCCTCATGATTAATAATATTGAATCCCTTCAACTTAATTGACCAATTACCTGAGTTCCTTGTGTGAAATTTATATGATACTGATAATATTTTTGAGTTTTTGCCCAAAAAGTATTATTTGTAAGTATTGTAATAAGAGTAACTTATTGCCGTTTCTTTTTCCTATTTATAAAGTTTATACTGATCACGTTATTTAAATGATATCGGACCGGTTATTGATAGTTTTATTATTATTATTATTATTATTTTGAATTAGAGAGGCATGCAATAACGGCATCGGATTATAACGTGGATCAAACTCACAATTTTTCATTTAGAGGTGAGTTTTAATGTCACTAGATTATAAAAGCATTGGCAAGTGGTTGTATATTTGGGGGTTGCTTTAATGATTCAAATCATTAATTCATTTTGTGTCTTTTTCTGTTCTTTTGCTTTTTTTTTTTTGGAATAAAATGGTAAGTATTACACTTGTAAGTTACATCTCAAAGAAATTCTGTGTCAAAATGAGATGAAACCCCTAATTCTGCATCTCTTAAATCTTGATTCATCTGTGCCCAACACTATGAAGGTGGTTCTTGTAATACAATAAAATCTTACTGCACTTCATGTGCAGTACAAGCAAGGCAATCAGCGCTTCTTAAAGCTTCACGCTTCACATGTATTATCTCTAAGTCTCAATCCAGAGATAAGTGACTTGATGTCACTTATTTCGTCTTTAAGAGGGTGACCTTGAGCACAATCAATGAGCAGGAGTTGCATGGCCTCAATAGAGTTAGAGAACAGTTTTATTCTTGAAAGCTTCAGTGTTTTACACATTCTTAACCCTGTGCCAATAGCTATAACTTCTGCTGCAGTGGATGGTGCATATCTAATTTTTTGCTGGAATCCCGCCACCCAATCTCCTTTTTCATCACGAATTAGTCCTTCAGTTGTAGCTTGATGTTGATTAGACACCGATCCATCCACATCTACTCAAGCAAAGCCTGTTGGTGGAGTAGACCATCTACTGTTTGTTCTGTCTTGAATCAGAAAGATGTGATGCTTGTATTTGCCATTCTCCACCCCCTCCAAGAGTTGATATATGCAACGGTTGACCAAAGCCTAAGGTGAGTCACTAACACCATCAAATACCTTCCTACAGTAGTTCTTCCACAACGCCCAGCACACTAGTCCAAAAATCCTACTCCACGGCCATCTTACAAATCGTCAAGAAGCGGGATCATTCTTTAGGTTCCACTTCAGCCACACCTGCAAATCACAGCTGAAAAATACAGATATATATAAAGGTTTAATTAATTTTAGGAGATGTAGATTCATATTCAATTTTCCTTTCTCTTTTGGTTTCCATTAAACTATCAATATTATTGACACGCCACAAGCAATTAATATTGTTAGTTTTGAAAGGAAAAAGAGAACGTACTTGTTGGCTTTTTCTTCTTCTCTTAGTTGTGTTGTGTGGACATAAATTATTATGGTGTTTTCCTATTAGAAGCAACTAATGACAAGCGTTGCTTCATTGTAATAATTATTATAATTTTAATGATCTCAAAATAATATTTTGTACTACATGCATCTTGATGATTGGTGCTTGTGTGTGTCCATATATATATATATATATGCTTTACTAGGTATATAAAACTGAAAAAGGCAAGATATAGTTATTTCAAAGGAAAAAATATTGACCAGTTTTGTGTAATATGTGAAGTTTTTTTTTTCATAAAATAATGTATAGAATTTGAAAAATAATTTGGATTCTTAGCAATTTATATAAGAAAATATAATTTACATGCTTTTTATAAATTAATTTTACATTTCATATTGATATGAATATTGATATCTATTATATCAATTTCAACATTAATATCATAAAATCATAGTCTTGTTTATATGTTATATATCATACTATTAATTAATCGTTTTGTTGGCTAATCATTTTTTTTTGAAAAAATAAGTATAACACACATCATAATATACCCAAACATAACAATGAGAGGAAAGAGTAACTATAGATTTGAGCTGTCATCATCCATCATATTTATACTTAAAGATATGATTAACTAATATATAATTTAATAATTCATTCATAATATTATTTACTTATAAAACTCTTGCTTTCATGCCTGTGAATATATAACTTTATGTTGCTTCCGCATTTGTCTATCCATAAATAAGATTAATATCAATAATATTATTAAAAAGGAATAATGCTATGTGGGGAAAACACGAGTGATATTACCCAAAAAAAGAAGAAGAAATGAATAAATAAAAAGGCTGATTATCTAATAGCAATAAATAATTGGAATGGAAAGTGTATATATTAAGTTGCCTCTCTCGTGAATACTCATAATTGGAGTTGTAAAAGGGAAAGGCCACTTTAGGAGACATGTTTATCTATAATGATTTTTCTGTCGCTTTTGGTGTCTCTCGATCACTCACAAGAAGCAAAAGGACATCTAGTTTAGTTTGAATTTTCTAGATATGATCAATGATCATATATAAGAATAAATAATTTTTGTACATATTAATTCTCATTAATTTTTACTAGCGTTATAATATAAAATCCCAAGGACACACACACATGGTTTGAGTGATTAATTATGTATAAATAATAAAGTTAAATTAATTAATTAATAAGAATATATGTGTCTTAATGCATATATATATAGATTAATTAGTTGAATTATATATGATGTTGTTATAATAAAGTGCAGGCCATGCATGATGAATGAGAGTGGGATGTGTTGTGATTAAAGTGTTTTAGAATGAAATGATTGAAAAGTAAGAAATTCATAAATTTAAAGTCTTTGCATCGATCGACTTTATGAAAAGTAGCCTCCTTGAACCACCGCCTTCCCTTGTTGACTTAGACCCACTTACTTCCCCCCTCCTTTACCCTACAATTAATCCTCTCTACTTAATTAATTTTTCACCAATACATTAATTCATAATTATCATTAATCACTCACTATACATGCATATATAGATCAACTGTTTTTTCCCCTTATATAGGGCATAAGAGGCAATCATATATATATTTGATCGAGGTACTGTTGGTCATTAAATGCAAGCGCTTTTTTCAGTGTAGATTTAAAATTTGATTTGTTACGTTGAGAGAAATTAGTTTCTGGTAGACCCAATTCCTGTTAGTTATATGTTATATTTTAACTTTGGTAGTGTATAACTTGATTAATTTTTGAACGAAGCATGAACTCATAGAAAGTGTATGGTTTAGTTTATTTTAAGTGATTTGGTTATGCATAAAGTAAATATGTGGGAAGAGTTTTATCTCGTAAAGTCAAAATGTGTCCAAAATAGAAATTTAATTTGATACCCTTTTAATAAAATTGAAAACAAAAATACGTGAATTAGATTTTAGGGTTGAAACCAAAAGTAGGTCTCACGATGATGTAGAAAGTAGAAAGTAGAAAGTAGAAAGAATATAGAAATACTTCAAATTTACGTAAAAAGACTTGACATGGTTAATTTAGTGGAATTCAAACCCATGCTTTCATGGAAAATGAACCAAATTCTCACGGATTGGACCACGTTTGTTGCATTATAGAGAAATTTTCTAACTAGTCATTTCTCCACAATATAATTTCTTTCCTTCAATATTCTCTTATCGATCAACATATATAAATAATCCGAAATAAATCTAAATTAAAAGAACATAATCCAATAATCAAATCCACAAAAGCAAAAGTTTAAAACCTATAATCATCGTCAGTCTCAGAAAATTAAATTTCCTCACATATATATGTACAAAACCAATTCCCAGCAGCACGATCGATCAAAATCCCACGACCATTCACTCAAGAAACAATCTATAGCTATAGGACACTTTATAAAGAAAAAACAAAAATGTCTCGTATATAAGATATTATACGTGTGTATGAAATAAATAATACAAACACTTGAAAAAAGAAATTAATACACATATATATATAAATGTTTGTGTGATCAATATGTTTTGTTTCCTCTATGTATATGGTTTTGATGAGAAGTTTTTGTTCAAGACTGGTGTGGTTTACAGTGAGGGAAAGGATAGAACTTGGGTTTGGCGAAGGGGAAGGCAACAACTGGTTTGGAAGAAGAAGGAGAATTATTGTTATTATTATTGGAGGAGGAATTATTGGGTGCGAGGCGCTCACAGGAAGGGCACATGGTCAAGGTGGTGGCTGGTAATTGCATGAAGAAAGGGTTTGAGTTTGAAGCCTTCAAAGCCCTCAGTTCTTGAAGCTCCTTCTGCAGCCTCCTGTTCTCTTCTGATAGCGTCTCGCAGCATCTCTTTAAGTACTCGCAGTCCACCTCCGTCTGCTTCAGCTTCGTCCTATACATCAGAAAAGCACAACTCAAGCCAATAAACCATACCCACCCAAAATAAACTGCCTTTCTCCACATACGAGGAGAGCCCATACCAAACACACACACATATATAGAGACACCATCACTTCCTTTCATATTAACTCTTACACACACACATATCGCTTCTTGTTCTTAATATAAGACCTCGTTATCTCAGATCTGATCTGAAGCTTAGGAATAGTAAAAACTTATGATCATTCTGATGATACGGATTGATATAAATTTTGTAAGACTTTGTGTATGTATGTTTTGATCGAAGTGATGAGTCACAGTCATATCAATTTCATTATCTAGAACATGATCAATAATTCATGATCAATTATAGAATGTGTATCCTCTCCAAGTTTCTCAAACTAGCTATTAGATATGGTTGTAAAGTATCGTAGTGGGACCATTCTAATTGAGCCAGGCTCGGCATCCAATTTCCAACTTTTCCAAATTATGAGCACAAAAGTAGATTGAATAGCTCATATATATGTAGGTAAGTACGTACACTACATACATGTGTGTGTGTATAATATTCGTACCTTGCTCTTCGGTTTTGAAACCAGACTTCGACTTGACGAGGACGAAGATTGAGTTGTTTGGCAAGAGCAAGTTTTTGTTTCTACACAACAATAGATAGAATTATTATTGGTTGAGAAGAAGCCCAACGAAGCATTAATTATCGGATAGAGACTAATGAATGAGTGGTCTTCTTACAGGATTGAGAGTACTGTGTTCCTTGAAGCTTTCTTCTAGAAAAGCTGATTGTTCTTTAGAAAGCCTCAGCTTCTTTCTGGTACCACCACCACCACCACCACCACCACCACCTCGAACTCCGACGTCGTCTTCGTCGCTTGCTCTTGATGAACAACCCCTCTGATGATCGTAATAACTATAATTACCTTCATCGCCTTCTGATTCATTCATCATCTTCTTCCTCTTTCTGTTACTGTAATAATTTCCTGATTTATTATTATTACTACTGTATATGCACAGACCCACCTGAAACGACGACGCTCCGCTCATCGGAGACGACGACAGCACCGTCCTCTCCTCCGACTCTTCCTCCTCCGCCTTCGTCTTCACCTTCAAACCCCTCACTGAATTATTAGCTCCCACTTCATCACCTGCCATGGCCACAACCATATATATCAATAATATATTTAAAAAACAGTGAATTAACTAGAGAATTTAGTCATCAAATATAGACCGTCACTAATTAATTAGCTACAGAATTCTGTCAATAGAGAGATCATCGAATACTTACAGTTATCAGGAGGAGGCCATGAAAAGGAAGAGAGAGGTACAGGCTTGGAACTGTGAGGAAGAAGATGATGAAGCTGTGAGGAAGAAGAGGAAAGAGAAGCAGCAGCTTGATGATGATCTTCTTTGATAGTAGTAATACTGTGATGATTTTCCTTCTTGGCTTCTTCTCGATCTTCATCTTCTTCGTCGTCGTCACAGCTTTTGCTGGTGTTACTGATCATCGGACCAATCGATAAGGCAGTGTTGAGGCCAAAGTCGACTTCTTGTGGGTTATTGTTAGATTGTGGCTTTTCCATGAAAGTGAAAGACTTTGAAGAAGCTCCTAAGCTCAACCCAAGCTCCATAATCATCTGCTTATTTAATTACTTGCGAGCATATAGGAATTCAACACACACACACACTGAGATTTATACCAGAAGAAGAAGAAGGGATTTGACGACAAAGGCTTGGGTGAAAGACTTTGTTATTATAGACCAAAGAGAGAGAGAGAGAGAGAGTCTGACTTTTTCTTCTCGTTTAAGTAAATTCTATTTTTTTTTATTTTTGTTTTTTTAATTATCTGAAGAACTGATGAGTGGGTTTTTTTTTTTTTGGTAGATTATGAAGAAATGAAAAGGAAATAATAATCCTGGTCCGTGGAAGAAAACGGGGGGTTTGAGTTTGACCGACAAATCTCTCACCAAGGTTGACAGACACACGTGATTGACCCTGTTTATGTGGGCAAGGGGGTCTAAATCTAATTATCATCAAAGATATTTATTCTTATTCTTATTCTTATATAAATAAATATAGTATTAATTATATCTTATGTTTTCCTACTTTTAGGTGATTATAGGTAGACCTATATTATTCCCTTTTTCTTTATTAATTTGAGCATCATAGTTCTATAAATTAATCACTACTTCATTAGTTCATTAGATTAGTCGATCCTTAATCAAATCTAAAAACATTCCTAACAACAAAAATCACTATTTTATAATAATATATACTGGAAAAAAATCACTAATTTATATATGTCATGGATAATGTGACTTATTTGTACATATTCCCGTGTTTCCTTAATTAATTATAGCATTAATGTAATCCCTCCCCTCCAAAATGAAAAGCCTTCTAAAAGAAACTTTCAATTCATAAGATAAGTTGCGTAAAAAATTATTAATTATCATTTCTTGATTTCTTTTTAGTTATTGGTGGTACACATTGAATATCGAGAAAGAAAAGAAAAATGAGACAAATCTAATGAATATGGATCAAACAGGAAACAAATCAGTTTTAGATAGATTTGAAGAATTAACCACTTTTTTTTTTCTAATTTCAGTGGTAGGTTGAAATTGATTTATATTTTAGATTAGATAAAATATTATATAATTATAAAACATAGTCAATTATTGGGAAGCAAAGTTGTGTGTTGGCATAATTAAGAATGTAATGTTGGTGATGGGTACATAGAAGAGAGGAAAGAAATGAATATATTGTGGAAATTAAATTAGAAGGGAAAAAGGCACCACACCCAAGTTGAGTGGCAAAACAAGCAGCCCCACCGCCTTCAATCTTGCAAGAGATTGATATGATAATATTGATAACTTCAACACTTATACCCCTCTTCCTTGGAATCGAATCCCATGTGGGTTGTACAAACAAATTTTTCCCCTGAAAATGATAGAATACGGTACGACACCAATTTCATTTTCCTTGACATTGATCCATATATATATATATATATATATATATATTCTTCTTTTTATTTGCAACTAGATTCGGTGTATTTATTAGTTAAGTTGAAATTTACTCACTAATCTTATAGGTATAGAAGTTGAAATTTATTAGTTAAGTTACTTATTCGTAAAAATGTGTGTTGGTTTCAATAAATAGGGAGATTTTTTTTTTACCATGATAAATAGGGAGAGTTGGGGGATATAAATTAAGAAGATAAAGCAGATCATGATGTTACACTTTGGATAAATCCCTTCACACACATACTTATTTATTTGTTTATTTATAATAATGATTAGAATATTTATTTGAACCAATTCTTTTAACATCAACTTATTTAATTCATATAATTGATATTAACATTATTTATTCTAATTACATTTTTCTAACATGATTCATTTATTATAAATACCTAATATCTTATTAAATTAATAAAATAGTCTAATTAAAAATCAAATTAAATAACCAATGAATGACACAAAAATGATTTACTATTAACAAAAATAATATGGCTAAAATTTAAATGGATATTGTTTTAAATAGAGTCTCAAAATAACATCTAATTATATCAAATAACATCTAATTGATAGAAATGCGATAATGTGACCACATCGTAGCAGAAATTTGATCACGAAGTGCTGACATCTCTGTTGCGCTTTGATCAGATAGTCTAGACAAGTTGTCTAATTATAACTTGTACTTTCTGCATTCATGTTTTCTGTCAAACTTTCTACTTTTAAGTTTGTATTTAAAGTTAAATCCTCCACTTGTGCCGGATCCATATTCTCCCATTCTGTAAATAACAAATCATGTCAACTCCACTTATGTATGTAGTTATGAATAACAAAACATGTCACCACTATAAGACGTTGTCTTGAAGGCTAGTATGATGGCATTAATTTCAGAATTAGAAACCAAGCTTTCAAAACTCCAAAACTTCGTTCAATTGTCATTCTTAATGAAGAATACTTGTAATTAAAAAGCTCTTTAGCATTTCTAACTTGGCAACCTCTACCTTGATATTCTTGTACATGATATATTTCTCCTCTGTATGGTGGAAGAAAACCACCAGTGCAAGAATATCCAGAGTCTACAAGATAAAATGATCCTACAATAATTGCAAAACATTGATTTAGAAAAAGAAAAATGGTATATAAGAAGAATTTTATTTTGAATTATACCACTATATATTCTAACACTAGTTAAAGAATATAGAGACTAGGGGCTTGTTTGATTTTTTTTTTTCACAAACAGTTTTATAAAATAGTTTTTATAAACAAGTTTTTTTAAAAAAATATATATATATGTTTAGATAGATTGTTTTGAAAATTTTTTTTTTGAAGTAACATAGTAGTGCGGTCGCTGGTGGTGACATGGTGGTGGTCGTCATTGGTAGTATAGTGGATAAATGGCGGCCTCAAAAATAAAAAGAAAATAAGAAAAAAAAACAAAAAAACAACTAAAAACTGTTTTTATTTTTTAGTTTTTAAAAACAACTTTTTGTTTTTTATTTTTAAAATTTTTTTTTAAAAACAGTTTACTAAACATGTTTTATTTCTTTATTGTTTTTAAAAATAAAAAAACAGTTTTAAAAAACAAAATCAAACAGCTTCTATATAACTAAAACTCGTTAAAAGTATAAATAAAAAAAATCTCAATTTACCCTCTTTTAGAAAAAATTGGGAAAAAGTCCCATTCAAGAAATTTGTTTCATTAAAATGACCTGGCGCAGTGATTCTTAATAGGCGCAACTCATTTTCGTCCGTGTGCGACATATCCATCAATTATATACAAAAGTCATTTGCATGTAGTTGACGATATGTTGTACAAACATTACTAGAAAAAAAGTTTTTTAGATTAGTTAAAATTGGCTTTTTAGATATAGTTTAGGTTTGATTTTGTAATCGATTTAAAAAGTCTCTTCTTATTTTAGACTTACAACCAGTCTTAAAAGTTACTTTTTCACACCGGTTGGTTAGATGACCGGTGCTAAAAAGTTTCCATTTATAATTAAAAAAAATCTCACTCTTTAAATGAGGTAATTTCTTACCCGGTCTAAACAGTGAATATTTTTTAAATACAAAATTTATTTTGTTTCACATAAACCCTACTGGATATTATTATATCTATAAGCTATATTGTGTAATATAAATTATATAGATATCCCTAAAAATACAAATGCAATGGATATAAGAAATAATTACAACTAATAACCATGGATCTAAGCCTTATATTATGCGATAATTACTTAATCTTAATTCTGAAATTTTTTTAAGGTTTATTTATTTATTTATTTATTTATTTTTGCTTACATTTTTCCCATCCCCAAAGGACTTATATGATTTTTTAGTGTTGGATTTACTGTATGTAATTTTAGGCCCAGCTTTTGCAAGTTGTTAACACATGATTCATATTGTGAGCATCTCTAAAGTTGAATGTTGCTACATGGATTGGTAGCTAGGTTACTATACTTATGCATTTTTGACTCTTCTAGACCTCAAATATAACCTCAAATATAAAACATGCTTCTATGCTACCCTAGTCTCAGGTGATCGATAAAGAAGAAAATTCTTATCTAATGAAGCTGAGTATAACAGAGTTAATATACAATTATGAGAATTAGATTTTATATGTGTAAATATGATCTCATGGGGAGGCCCTAGTTGAGAATGAAACCAAACTGAAGGCCAATAATAAAGAAGTTACCGACTAAGTGGAAATACTAGTAACGAGGTGAGGATTAATAACTCTAAATTGGAGGATGAAAAACATTGGTTAGATGATCATCACTTGAAAGGATAAATTTATTGGATTGGGTGGTAATCATATTCAACAAATTTTTCCTTTCAAGCATTAATCACTCGGCCTATATTTTTCATTGTTTAATTTAGACGTCTTAATCATCAACTCGTCACTAGGTAGTAACTCCACCTAGTCGGGTAACTTGTTATTATTGGCCTTCACTTTGATTCCCATCTCAACCAAAACCTTATCGCACGACTAAATATAACCATACAAAATAGAAATCTCAAGTTTATATATCAATCATGTTAGACTTAGTATCATTAAATAAGATACTCCACCTTTGTCGCCTAAAATTGAGGTAGGCCAAAGTCATATTCTATCTGAACTCTCAAAAAAACCAAAATGCCTAAGATTAGTAAACTTAGCTTCCAACCCAAAGGTTGCAACAATTGACTATAAGGATGTCCTGCGATATGAACCAGGCATCAAGAACACCCACATGTCAGGGGTTAGAATTGCAATCGACATTTCCACCCAATACTCAACAATGATTTAAGCCCTTTTAAGGAAGGACATCCAAACAAAAAATCTAGAAAAGAACAAAGGCATGGCAAACAAGATTGAATATAATTAATGTACGTATATGTAAATTTTTATCCACGGAATTCACAATTATTGGATTTGTCAACTTGCTATCATGAGAATAATACAGTGAAATTACATTATTGTCATAATCACAAGTTTCATAATCCCAACCAAAATGAATTCCGGGGGCCAAAGTTTGCATATACTAACTATAGCAACCGTAAAGAATAAAAAAATAGCAGAAGAAAATGTAAATAAACTTTCATGTATTAGACAAATAAACATACAAGAAGTATAAAAAGAATATCATATTTATACTAGTGGAAGGAATTTTTTTTTCATTTTCCAAGTCCTAAGAGAAGGGCTTCCATGTATCTACAACCTCAAATTGTGTTCATCTGATCACCTATTTTTAATTTTCAATTACAATAAGTTATATATTAGATCATATTAATTAATCATATTCACATATGTAAAAAACACAAGTGATAGCTACAAAAAATACTCCACTTAGCATTCTTCACATGTCTTTTTGGCACTCTTCCTACTCCTTTTTGTAACTAAAAAGAATAAATTTGTAATAAGCAAATTAAATTTGTAATTAGTGTTTCTATAACTATAACAACCACAAAGAACATTTAAAAATGAAACACAAAAGAAATATCATATTTATACCTATAGAAGGAATTTTTTTTTTTTACAGGCCAAGTCCTACAAGAAGGAGTTGCATGTATTTGCAATCTCCAACTATGTTCCAGTTTATGTGCTATGTATGCAAATGTAATCAAGCTCGTCAGCATGTGTATTACATAACAAAATTACTATATATGTTGATGAACTAAATTGCATTTGGAGCAAGCAGCAAATGAAATAATATTAGCCTCTTCATAAACTTTTCACACTCTAAAAATATGGTATGTTTGGCACTCATCTACCGTTTGTGCTATGTGTGGTGATGTTGATTGGCCAGAATTATTACTACTTGCTTCAAATTCAATGTATTATGTATAAATTATATGTTCACGAGCTACATGGAACTTGAAGCAAGCATGAATATATTGTTCTACACACACCATCACGTATGTGACATATTGGATACTTCTCAACTCATAATATACCGTCTTTGGAACCAACCAGAGAGAATATCGGTCAAGCACACCTTATACATCTATTTAGGTTCAACCTTACTAAGAGGATAAAATGTGTAAGAAAGAAAAGGCGTAAGCATTTGTGTTTTTGCAAAGAAATAAAAGGAGTGAGCATCATGGTTTCAAAAAAGAAGGAAAATGAGTATTGAGGGTTTGTGAAAAACAATGAAAGACAATAATTAAAACTTCCATGCAAGCAAAGAAAATGAAGGAGAACACTAACAGAATGCAACAACAAAACATGTATCAAGGGTTTGTGAAAAGCAATGATTTTTACTGAATGCGAGAGTAAAATGGCGATGACAAAGAGGGAGAGCCCCATGGTAAGGAATACTAAGCCATCTTGAGAGAGACATCACGGCGGCCAAAGGTGACGGAGAGAGGAAGAACATGCGTGGGACTAAGAGAGGTTAGAGATGAAGACTAAGTGAGTATATATACTTAAGGCAATATTTTCTAGACCCATTCTCATTAATGACTGATGTCTATAACTAGGGGAGTTCTCAGGACGGGACGGGATCAGAAAATCTCATTCTCGATCCTAATTCTTTTTTTTTTAAAAAAATTCATATATTGAGTTTTTTGTTGTATTTTCTTTAGCTTAGGGAAAATATATAATTTGTTTAATATCATATTGTATCAAATTAATCTAATACAAATATATAATTAGTTCAAAATATGCTTAAAATTGTCGATTTAACTACAAAAAGCATAAGAACAAGAATAAGAAATTAGAATTATTTAATAAATAATAAATAAAATTAACTAAATAAACTAAAAGAATAGATATTACCTTGAGGGTGTTAGGGATTTTCACATTCTTTTTACATTTGGTCTTGCCTTCTTAAATATATTTTTTAAAAAATATATATTTTCGGGATCGAGAAATTCTATTCCCGATCCAGGAAATTTTTTCATGATCCCGAATTTTTCCTGTCTCGAAAATTTCGGGATGGCAAATTCCCATTCCGATTTGCTCAGGATTGGGACGGGAAAATGTTGTACACCCCTATCTATAACATTTTCTAGACCAGTTGTCATTAAAGACAAGTGTCAATATGTTAAAAACATTTTTAATTCATAATAACACAGTCTTTCAAATCATCTAGTTTAAAATGTAATTTTTAGAATAGCATAAAATTTTAGAAACATACAAGAACTTTCGCCTATAGATTTTCATCAACAATAAAGTAATAACATGAGATAGATGATGATCATCAACAAGAACTATCAAGAAACTTTTTCATTAATCATCGCCTAAAGGTAGCAGTCTACATGCATGAAATCAAAAATTACATTAAAATATTATATATGATGATGATGATCATATCGGCAACAAAGTAATAACTAAATCAAAATATTATAACATTGGGTTCTTGAAACTCAGGCCTTCAGAAGATCATCATCATCATTTCAGGGGACTTGTCGCGCCTAATCCAAATGGTAGCTAGACGATGTCGTGCAACACCGCCGCTAACTCCTCCAGTCATTCAGAGAAGTGATCATGCCTCATCATGACCTCCAAAATGGTGCCCCAGAGACTAAAGATATCTTTAGTGATTTCCTCCAACATCAGAGGTAAAGGGGGCTGCAAAGAGGAACCATTGATAGTTGCCGCTAGAAGAGAAGAGGGGAAATGCTACCCCTTTGATCTTGCCATCAGTGAAAGTAGTGCTGCTCAAATAAAAAAGAAATAAGTAGAAATGAACTTTTGAATTTGAACTTAGAAACTAAAGGCGCCTTGGTATTTATAAACGAGACTGGTAGCTAGATAGTTTAGATAATACTAATAAGACATGATGATGAGTGTTGGAAGTTGAAATGTTACGTATTTACATAGGTTATATTTGAAATGTTGTCTAAATAATAATTAAGAGTTTGGATGCTCATCTTATCCGGTGTAAATTAAAAAGTAACATTATAAATTAATAAACGACATTTAGACTAGTAAAAACTTAAACTATGGTTTAGATTAACATATTTAAACCTTATATCATTACAACTGATTTGAATGTAATCAAATTATATTATAATTTAATTTATTAATAAAGAACATATATTCTGTAGGAAAATTAATTTATCAATCTAGAGATAGAAACAACAACGAAATAAAGGTGCAAGTGACATGAACTAGATCAAGATTAATACAAATATTAGAATAATGGCAAAAATTGCTCTGAATGAATAGCGAGGACCGATGAATAATTATCTAAGCATTTATTTTGAAAGAAACAAGATCCAGAAAAATACATATCGTGATGAGCAAGCGGTCCAATCCACTAAATTAATTGGAATAATGGCAAACACAATTATAATATGATAGATGCTGCAAATTTCTTTTTTATGTAATACTAATAATTATGGACATGGACCACTTGATGCTGCCACATTTTAAAATGTAAATAAATATATGAGTTTTTCGTATTAACCTTCCTAAAATCCTACCAACTACCAAATGCTGCAACATAAAATAACAACACAGGACACTATATATAAACTGTACCAAATGATCCATATATTAAAACATTTAGACTAATAGATATTTACATTCTCCATTAATTATTTTCGGATACTAAATGTTACTAAAAAATTTTAATTAATTGACTTACCATTATATTTTTAATAAAATATTATTGCTTGATGAAGCTTGAATATATATAATTATTTGTACAAGCTAGTGTCCCACATTTGCATAGGTTGCAGAAACAAAGCAGGTGAATTATTATTAAAAGAACATTTGGTTCCTCCGACACACTTCATGCTTGTGTCTTCAATCAATCTTGACCAAAAAGATTTATATTAATTATTAGTCTATTGATCATGATTCATAAATCATGATTATCACTTCATTTTCCATGACCCACCCCAACACATAATAACTGTCATAACAATGGGGGGAGATTTAAAATTAAATACACTTAATTATATATCATGCTTTTATATAATTATTACAAAATCATAATTTGTCCTTCCATATCATGCATATTTAATTCATCTTGATCCAATAATAATATCCTTAATGAAAATATGAGAAACCTTAATTTGTTTCTCAGGTAATTAAGTTTCTTTTGATTCTACATGAAAACATCATAGTGTTTTCCTTAATCTGCCTTCTCTTAATTTACTTCACTTTTTTCATTTTCTAGTTTTGACAACTTAAAATTCATTTATTTTTCATTTAAAATTTTCAATAATATATATTTTTTAGAAAATACTCTCTATGATCCAAAATATAAAATCTAGCTTGTTGATTTGCTTGGATCCTAAATGTAAAACCCTAATTCACTTTGTCCACATGTTCTTAGATTAAATCATCCCTATTAATTACAATTATTAAAGAGATTTTTATCAATGGGTAGTTTCCAATATAAATGACTAGATGAGATATTTTAAAGAAACCAATACACATCTTTTATAAATATCTAACTTACCCATTTTTTAATATATGTATAAATTAGTTATCTAACTACTATAATTGAGACGGAAGGAAGTATTAATAAATATAAACTGTTTAGATTTAATTAACCACTTTAAATAAAACCTACAATGAACCTGCCTAGTTGCTTAATGTGTGTCTTGTTAGGTAAACATTGTTGGAAAAGAGTAATGTATGTGTGTGGGGGTGGGGTTCGAGTCTTGCAAAAAGCAAGAGATCGAATAACAAAGAAGATAAAGAAGAACTCAAAAAGAACGAGAAGATGAGCTCAAAAAAAAATTAACAAATAAAGATTTTCCCAATAATTAACAAGGATAACATATTATTGAATGATAAACGAAAAATTAATATGGACGATAGTGAAGATGTCGTTAATTAAAAGACAAAACTAAATGGAAAACTCAATAACTATAGGATCTGAAACCAAATCAAGAGGAGGGGCCCAAATTAATTAGGTTATCTAACTTTAAAGGACTTGATGTTTATCCTTGCGCATGATCGCACAGGAAACAAAATAAGTTTGAATTGACACTGAAAATGAAAAAGCTAGATTTTGACCATTAGACGGCACTGGCCTTTCCTTAGTTATAACAAAGTAGGAGATGGTTAATACTTAATTGTGATCTACAAGTTATTACTCCCCCGGTCCACAATATGCCAGGTATTTTTATAAAGAATGTATGATTCAGAATATAAGTCACTTTTATTTTAATTAATACTTTTTTTTTGTTTTACTCATATGATTAATACTCACTTTCTAAATTTACCCACTCAATATATCCCCTATCCTTCCTAAAATAACATTCACAATGCAATCAAGAAGAGTAAAAGTGAAAAAAATTTACATTTTAGGACATAAGAAATGATTTAACTATTATTTCTTATTTCTTGTGATATAGTTGAAGTGTCCTCTATTCTGAACTAGAGGGAGTATTACTCCCTCAGGTTACAAACGAGTTCTTACATTAAATATTGGACAGCTACAAATATGGCTAGCTCAATTGATTATCAAGGTCATTTATTTATTTCACTTAATTACTAGTTTGATCGATCAATAGAGGCATAATTACTTGGATTAGATTAATTACTCTGTGAAGAAATTACTTTCTCTGGTCCCTAGTATAAGAATTTAAGTCTTAATAGAAATAAATTTTGATCTAAAATATAAGAAGTTGACATGGTAATTAATAACTTTTGTTTTCCACTTTTACCCTTTATAGGAGTGATGTGGTGACAAATAATAAATGCATATTTGAAAAGCATACTCCCTCTAGTTCATAATTTAAGAAATTTTATAAAAGAAAATTTTGGTTCAAAATATAAAATGTTGACAGGGTAATTAATTATTATTTTTTTTTTACTTTTAACCCTTACAAGAGGGAGAAAAAGTGACATATATTAAATGCATATTTAAAAATCAAATTTTTTAATCAAGATAAAATAAATAAATTTTATCAATTTAAAATATATTAAATTAGTTAATTAACATTTTTTGATTCGTGTGAATTAGTTAACATCATCTTATATTTTGGATTTGAGGGAGTATTCTTTGATTAATAAGGATAAAATAATTAAATTTTATTAAATTAAGATATATTAAATGATATAACTAAGATTCGTTGGTTTATGCAAATTAGTTAACAACATTTTATAGTTTATAGTGGGGGTACTTGTTAATCTTTGCATTGACGAAACTCGAAGTGTTTTAGAATGTTAAACAATAAAAAAAAAATATCCTTAAAGGCTCATGTCTTATAAATATTAGATAAAACTCTCACAACTCTTGGTTTTTCATTTCCTATACTCTATAACCTCTCAAGAAATAGCTTTTAAGAGTCTTTATACCTATAACTCAATATTACGATTTGTACATTCATGAGGATTAAATTTGCTATTTACTTTATATAACTATTAGTTGAGGTTAATGGCCTATAAATAGAGTACTATATATCATACTTTAACTGCATTCAAATGAATAAGATATTATTCCCTCTTTCTATCCAATTCTCTCAGGTCAATGTCTTTTATTTTTCTTATTTTTATAACATCTTGATTTATATTAATCACAAATATTATAAATTTTTAAAAATATTCTTGTAAAGATTATAATAAAAATTATTGTTATCTCTTCTTGAAATTATTACTTTTATGTTAGAGTTTATAGCTTACTTTTTAAACATTTATAAGATCGACATACACTATCAGATTACTACCTCAAAAATATCATTAACAATTTATTTGTGTGTTATTTTCTTAAAAAATAAACTTTAAGATTTAAATTATTAGGAGAAGACTTAAAAAAAGGGTGAGAGCGATGGGTCAATACGTTGCATCTGTGCAATTATTGAAGTCATGAAAGTAAACTTCAACAGCACCATCAAAAGTTACTAATTATTTATTTAATATTATGAGAAAAAAATTGTGTAAAAAAATGCATATCAAAATTATTAGTATAAAAAAATCCATATACATAATTTTTAAATTCTAGCAAAATAAAAAGATCTTGAAATTATTTATTGAGATGGAAGGATGGATGAAAAGGAAAGGCCACATGGGAATAGGAGGAGTTACCAATAAGAGAGAAGCAGAAGAGATAGGATATAAGCTGAGCCATAAAGGTCATATCACTTAGAGGTCAATTTCGAATCTAAATTAAGATTTCTTCTATAATTATCTAATATTCGATCCAACAGATATTTTCATTGATTTGTTTAATAATTCTAATTTTCTTGTTTGACATTTTTGTATATTTTATTTCATTATTAGTATATTTGTGAATGAGGTGACTATCTTCTTGACGAGGTAGAGATGGCATTTTCTATCACTTTCCTCTTTTTATTTTTCCAATTATGCTCTCTCATTCTGTTCTGAAATGTGCAAATTACGGACTTATTAATTATTTTATGCCTACTTCTAATGTGTTGTTTATTTAATTCATCTCAAATTTTATTGATATGTTCTTCGTCATAACACCCATCTTTGGATAGAGGAAAAAAAATTAGAGAGACGAAGAGAAAACAAAACTTGAAAGTATGAGAAAAATATATTTTTTTTCTGTTTTAATAGCAAGAAAAAAAAATAAGAAGAGAAAAATGAAGTAAAAAAAGAAAACAGAGACAAAAGTCCACATGTTTTACTTCAAAGTTTTTTTTTATCTCTTTTAAAAATAGAGGGATTTTGAAGAAAAAAAATCTGCAACTTTCTAAAATTGCCCAAAAGAATGAAAAAGAGACATGTGACTACTAATTTTCATATATAAATATATTATTGCCATTATAAAATTAAGTGAAGAGAGATATTGTTGTTATGCTCGTGCCATATGTAAATAATGAGGTTCTTCCAAAGCCTCTCGTGTGGAGAAGAATTAAAGGATATGAATAATAATGATTAACTTAATTGTGTCTCTCCAGCAATCATGCTTTATTATGAGCTCAATTATACCTCTTATCTCATCATTATTAACATTGTTCACACTCTTCTTTATGTCCTTATTATGGATCCACCACTCCTCCACCATTATGCAAACTTTTTTCTTTATATCTCTATTTTATCTGGCATTACTAATAACCAACTAGTCCGGTTCACATGAGTATATGCCTATAATGGGGAGCTTCATTGCCTCTTAGTAATTATTGCTGTTGTGCCCAGACTTTGAACACAAAACCATTGGCGATTAACCTGGAACGACTCACAATCAGTTGATCCAAGAATCAAATAACACCATTATACAACCTTACACAATTACTAAAAAAACATTCATATTATTTGTAACCCACTTAGCTAGTCATGATAGGGGTCAATTTAAATTTGTACTCCACCGGTCTTTAATATAAGACATATTTATCTAATTTAATTAGATTAAAAAAGTTGGTTAAGTTAATTAATATAACATACATTTTTTAAAACACTCTAGTCACTTTCTTTAATTTCCTCATCAAAAGGGATAAATTAAGAAAATATTAACAAATATGATTTTTTTATTATCAAGATCAGCTTCTCAAATATATCTTATATTAAAGACAGAAGTGAGTATTTCTTTTTCACTCAATTTCAATGTTATTTGTGTGTTTTCATTTATATACAGACATATATATATATAGTTGACGTCGGATAGAAAGAAAAACAAAAGTTTAATTCATATTGACAAAATTTTTATGGTCTATTTTGATTCATTTGTATGTTACTCAGATTATTCGTGTAGATTAGTTCATGAATAAGAGTGGAGAGATGAATACTATCAACTTATACTAGTTCGGTCTTCTCACCTATATCCAATCTCCTGGAAACTTTTAAAAGTTTTTTTTTTTATTACAATCAATTAATTACAGTCTATGAAGGTTTTACAATGAGCTCATTTGTAATTCACTCAATTATTCAAGATTTTTATACAATCACCCAGAACTAATATCACCCTAATAGAGATAATCAAGACTCGCACAGATTGCTATCTAAATGACAAATACTCATATAATATTTTAAGGCAGTTAAATAAATTACTTAGTTATAATATATATGTTATATAATCTCTCTAAAATACTTATATATAACATTAAATTGTATACCAGTTTATAAGTTAAATAAATTAATTTTAAAAAATAATGAATATAAGAAATAAAATAAAAAATATATTACATTTATAACCAAAATTCACTCATAAATTATATGTTAGGTTTAGGATACAAGGAGTACAATAAACTCACGAATTCTCAGAGTGTAAAGTTTATCGCATAGTATATATATTTTTTCTTTCTTCTTATTGTTGATCTCTTCATATTCATGCTTTCTTACACACACACACATATGGTTCATGAACCAATATTTTGTCCTCTATGAATACAATGATAATGAAAAGTTTATCTATAAAAGTTAATTATTCAAAACACCCTAGGTCTAGAGAGAAACATACTAATCAACAATTAATTAATGGACCTTTGACTTTGAAAATATTTCCTAGAATTAGATGATTTTATTGATACTACCATAAATGAATTGTTGGTGCTAATTTTTTTTTTTTCAGGGTTCGTCTTCATGAAAGCACACAGTATTTAAAACCAAAGGGAACCATTAATTAGTAGACAAGCCAATCGAGTGGTTTAGTGAATCAATTATATGACTGTTTTTGTCTTATTGGCTTTTTCCTTAATTTCGTAAATTATTGTTAAAACATAATTCTCAATATATGATGCATCTAATCCATGAGAGTGTGATTTTAGAGACAAAATCATTTACAAGCCTGGGTTTCTCCGAATGATTAAAAATCTTTTGAAGCAACAATTAATCATGCCTTTTGACTAATGATATATTTAAATGCTTGCAACGAGGGGGGAATTTTTTTTTTTTAAAAAAAATAGTCAGTGATGTTTATTAAAAAAAACATTTTTATTTTGCATGATGTCTTCTTAAAGTACTGAAAAAGGAAAAAATTAATAAAATCCGAATAATCCAAGTAAAATCTAGGCTGTCAATATAGAAATGCAATTTTTCATCTTTAAAGATATGTTAAAAAAATCCAAGTTACATAAAGAATTAATATCGTCAGGGACAGAGTAATTAAGCTTAAATATTGAGGTTTTTTTTTAGTGGGCCAAACATTAAAGTGTTGTCTATGTTTGCATAAAAAAAAAGAGTATTGTCAGTGATGGGCTCTTCTATTTGGGCCACTTATTCAAATTTAGCCCAATTTCTATTTTGTATGTAATATGTTACCCACAAATCTATTGTAAGTTTCAAGAGACAAAATGTATTCCCTCAGGGATATTTAATTAAAACTCTCTGATCGTATTTATAAGATTCTATTTTTTTTAGGAATTTATAAGATTCTATTAATTGATGTTTAATATAATATTTTTTTTATAAAATGTAATTATTATTAGTATTATTATTATTATAGAGCGTTCAACCTTTGATAAAAATGGAATATAATTAAATATCCATGCATGTATGTATGTATATATGTATGTGTGTGTACAGGGAAATATACATCCTACTTTATGAAAAATAAGATAATTGAAAGAGAGGTTGATAAAAAAGAATCATATATCAATTAATGAGAATGAATAGCATGAACAAGGTTAGTGGGGTTTGTAGGCCTAATCAGCCTAATAAGTTTGGTTTGATTAGATCACCTTAATTTGAGTCGATAATTCGAGTTCAATAAAATAGCCCAACCATATCGAGATATATATCAATTGAAAAATAAAATAATAAGGGTTTCAATCTAAACGTTAAATACTTATAGATAAAAGTGTGACTTATAGATAAAAGTTGGTCTAATTTAGTTGATAAAAATACTAAATCCGGCTTCCATCTTTTTCCCTTGTCATTTTCCATCTTTTTTTTAATCTGAATCATTGGATTAAAATCACAACGATCCATATTTTTTTTATTATAAAATATTATTATTATGATATAATATTTTTATAATATATTAAATCTGAACCGTTGGATCTTAATCCAATAGTCCATAATAAAAAAAAGACAAAAAAGAACAGAAAGGAAAATGATGAAGGCTAGATCCAAAAACACAGACACATCACGAGTTTAAATTTTAGTATTAACCTAAGAATGTCATAACTTAGGAAGAATTGCTGAAAAATCCCCATTATAAAACTTATTGTCCAAAAGTACCTTAAATTTGTTTAATGGCTCATCCGTAACATATTTTCATTGGTCGTGCAACTCACATTTGACTGTGCTCAACTTATTTTTATTTATGTGTAAAATGGAATACAATTTGCAGATAGCCCTAAAATTTGTTTAGGAGCTGTGTGGAGCTTGTGCTAAACAGGTATAATTTTTCTTTAGCCATGTACAGCTTATCTTTAAGTACGTACAAAACTAATAATAATTACACATAGCTAAAGGTATGCTCTCTCCGGTCTTTAATATATGATATATTTTGAAAGTATATCTTAGTCCTAAATATAAGATATATTTTTAATATTTGTTCATCTTTTTCTAATTTACCTTATTAACACTCCCTCAATAATAATCAATGAAGAAATAGAATAAAGAAATTAAAAAAAATTTACTAGAATGTTTTAAAAAATATACATCATATTAAATAATTTAACTAATTTTTTTATTATAATTAAATTAAATAAATATATCTTACATTAAAAATCAAAAAAATTATTACGTACAGTTGAAGAATTATAGCCGTTGAAGTTGAGTTTCACCTACTCAAGTACTTTGGTTAATTATTAGGTACTTATGGGCGATCAATTATGTAATGAGAATTTTTCTGCAATTTTTTTTATAAGTTTACAGGATTCAACTATATCCATTCAAAATGGAAGTATATTTACTGGGAGAGACGGAAAATTCTTTACGTTCTCATCTTCAACAGGAAAACCCTTCATAAAAAAAATAATAAATAAATAAAAGAAATGGGTAGGAAGATATCAGTATCAGAGTTTAATGAAAGTGTGACTTACCAATCTCACAGTTCATGTGCTTTCAATGGCGATTTGCTTACTAGTCATGGATTTTTGGTGCCCACCACCTCACTTTACGAAGCTTCCTATACCTAAAATGATGCTTAACCCAAATTTACGTTCCTTCTTTTAATTTGTTTGGGGCATGTTGACAATGATATAAGAGGTCCAGTACTTTAATAATTTTAATACTTTTACATAAAATTTAAAATAATTCATAAAACTTGTAAATCATATAACTTCTTTTTTTTTTTTTGTGTTTGTATGTAGATAGATTGATTAATTATAAAAATTATATTCTTACATTATTGAAGAAAGTTTACATCAATGTGATATAAAAATCTATAAAAGAAAAAAAGAAAATCATACTTCCTCAACCCCGGTATATAAGTGACTCTCAACTATTTGCACTTATTAATAAAAATAGTTAAAAATATTAAGTTTGTAATAAAATTTAAGTGAATTTTAATATTAATCTTTTTTTTCCAACAATATGACGGGAAAATAATGTCTCGATTAACATCTCTCTTCACTTCCTCTCTATTTAATTTCTTTACCATCGGATTTACTTTTAATAGTTGAGATTTGTTATGTAAAAATATTATTATAAATTAATATTTAATAGGAAAAAAGATGGAAAAAGAATTTTGAAATTGTAAAATCTCAAATCAAGTTTATTACCAAGAGTTGATAAGGGAATGATGAATTTAATAAGCAATTCACAACTCATTTTTTGAGAAATATATTATTTGAAATTTTGCAATTTTAAAGTTCTTTTTTTTAATCATTTTTCCTATTTAATATTACAATAATATTTTTAATATATTATAAAATCTCCACCATTAAAAGTTTATCCAATGGTGGAGAAATTAAGTGGAGAGAAGGATTAGTAGAAACACACATTTTCCAAATATGACTCTTATTAACTAAACTAAACATTACATATAGATGGCTAGCATAGAAAGAGTGTTATAGTATTAGTTCATACTATCTCTCACCACCCTTATTAAATATGGGCATAAATAGGGGGAAAAACTACATCTCGTCCATAATATAAAAGCTAATAGGGGGTTTGAATTGATTCTAAATATATGACATCAATCATCTTTATCTCCATATTTATCATTTTTTTAAAATTATCCTTATTAATTACACATGTTAAGAGAGTTTCAAAGGATATGTTAAGGAAATAAACACACTTTTTTAAAAAAATATTAATTTGGTTGATTTTTTTAATTTACCTAAATTTATTAAATAGATGTTATATTAAAAATCAAATGTAGTATTTAATAATACTTCTTAAAACCAACAAATACCTTGTAAAAACAACCATAAACACTTTTTAGAAAGCGTCCTGTAACAAGGACAAGAAAGAGTGTTATATAAAAAATTAAGAGAAATTGGGTGAACTCAAAAATTTTATTGGTAAGAAACCTAAATTATAATATAAGTTTTTTTGCGTGTACAAAATACTAATAGTTATTGTGTATCATCGTGTCAGCAATAAAATTGAGAGGCTAAAAAAAAAAAAGCAACAAAATCGAGACTTCCCACAATTTTTCTCGTAGATTAATAATACATCACTATTGTTATTGGGTCCTTACTCCTTCCATGGAATCTTTTTTTTTTTGAAAAATTGCTGGTAAATACTAAATAGCGAAATTAATTGCAATTTGCTACCTACAATGAAATGGTACTGAATTGTCATTAATTTTAAACATAAAAAGACAGAAATGTCCTTAGTTTGATGACACAATTGCTTTAAAAAAAACAAAAACAAAAAAATAGAACGTACATTATAATGTGTCATTTTCGTTCTTAGCCAGTTAACCATTGAAGCTTTTCCTTGTCCTTCTGGGTTCTAAAATCCCTCACCGCATCTCTGGCTATACATTACCTCTGTTCCATTGCAGATTCTTTCAACCAACAAACATTTATATTAATTTCTTAGATCATCTTCATAATCGCTAAGTTCTTTAGAATAATTACTGTCGGGGCTTCCCTTGCATCTAAAACTCCTTAGAATCATCAGAATCGCAGTGTCACCGGAGAAGGTCAGGTATGCTTTAAACTCAGGGTTTCTAATGGAATCATTTTTTGAATGCTTAAAAGGTAGATACTTTTTACTTTAAATCCAAGGTGGTCAGTTGAATCTAAATTTGTATTAATAGTCTGCATTGTGTATTGTTGCTGGAAGTAATAATACTGTAATGGAGATTCGCATGTGACAGCGTTTCATTTTCTTTTCTTTGTTTGGGTAATATTGCTTGCTGGTTTTCTTGTCTTTGCAGTGTCGAATGTTTTGGAAAATTTTTGCATAAACTATAATTGGAAAATTTTCTTGTCTTTGCACATGTGGGACATAATGTGAACATCATTGAAGATCCCTTGCACATCATTAAAGATAGTTTGCACACATGGAAAGAGCCTTGGCACATACGAGAATGGTCACATGGAGGACAAATATTGCACACAACGAACAAGTTATGACATTACTGGAATGTGTATTGCACAAAAGGAATAATTTATGAACATAAGGGAAGAGTCTGTGCACATACGGAAGATGTATTACACATCATGGATGGTCTGTTGCACACTTGGTGGTATTTGCACACCAGGGAAGATACACTGCATATGTGAAAGATAGTTTGCACATCATGGAAGATGAATTGCATATTATGGGTGGTATGTTACACATGAGAAAGAGTGTATGAAATGAATGGCATACCCTGATATAGAAAGTCCTTTCCATACCAAGGAAGATACATCGCACATGTGGAAGATAGTTTGCATACCATGGAAGATGAATTGCACATCATGGGTGGTATGTTGCATACGAGGAAAAGTGTATGAAATGAACGACATACTCTGATATAGAATGTCATTTTCACACCAAGGAAGATACATCGCATATATGGAAGATAGTTTGCACACCGTGGAAGATAAATTGCACATCATGGGTGGTATGTTGCACACGGGGAATAGTGTATGAAATCAACGATATACCCTAATATAGAAGGTCATTTCCACACTAGGGTAGATACATTGCATATGTGGAAGATAGTTTGCACACCGTGGAAGATGAATTGCACATCATGGGTGGTATGTTGCACATGGGGAATAGTGTATGAAATCAATAGCATACCCTGATATAGAAGGTCCTTTCCAAGGTCTTTTCCATACCACGGAAGATACATTACACATGTGGAAGATAGTTTACACGGCATAAAAGATGCATTGCACATTATGGAGGATGCACTACACATGCGGATGATAGTTTGCACACAAGGGTTGATCCATTGCACACAAGGGATGAACCTTTGCACATCATGGATGGTCTGTTGTATAAGGGGAACAATGTATGAAATCAACGGCATACCCTCATATAGAAGGTCATTTCCACACTAGGGAAGATACATCGCGCATGTGGATGATCTTTTGCACACCATTAAAGATGCATTGCATATCATAGGTGGTCTGTTGCACACAGGGAAAAGTGTACGAAATCAACAAACGATTCTTTGCACATCATGGAAAATCCTTTGCACATATCGTGGTTGATCCTTGGGAACACAAGTAGAAGATAATTGCACATAACGGAAGATCCATTGTGTATATGATGGATAGCCAATAGGCACACAGCAAAGATGCTTGACACACAAGGAACATCCTTTCCACATAGAGAGGGTTGTTTGCACGTACGGAAGACTTTTTTGCACATATAGAGAGTTATTTTCATGTATGGAAGATTCATTACATGTATGGAAGACTTCAAAACCATTTGGAAGATGTAATGCAAAACGTGTAAATTGCATACATACATGCTTGTTTAACAAAGTCATATATAAATTGCAAAACGCGTAAATTGCGCACGCGCGCGCACACACACACACATATAGATACTTTATTGCAAAATGACACACAATTGTTATGTACATGTCAAAAAATCTTTTCAGCCAACTGGTGTAGGCACACCAAAAATGAGAAAAACAACTTTGTTTTCTTCTTGTTAGGTCTCCAGACTTCAATGCTATGCATTATCGTTTCTTGTTGTTTGTTCTTCAGATGAGTAACTAGCCACCACACCACATCCACCCTCTTTTGATCCATGTCTTTCTGAAAAAAAATCAATCAAATCCAATCATATTATAACAGTTAATGTAAAAATTTACTCACATTAGGCATTGTGAAACCATTTCACTTGGGACTTCTAATATTTTCCCATATCTACATCCAATATATGATATACATGCCATAGTCCCATTTACACAGACTTAGAATTGCAAAACATTAATAGATGAGGCCATTGCTCTGCTGTTGTAGCCAAGATACATCCATACATATATGAGTGTCCAACAAGTGAACTAACTTACCCATTGCTCTGCTATTGAACAGGACCAAATCGAAAATTAAATTTAGGCTTGTGTCCATAGAGATCCTGGTTCAGGTGTGCAAGTAAATCTCAAATATGTTTGCTCTGATAAATTGCAAATTTGAAAGTCAGTATATTTGAGTATGACAATAAACCAATTGCACGCTTTGTAAAAATGCAAGTTCCAATACTACTTTGGCTCGACACTTGACAGAGGTGCCAGACCTTCATATGGCTTGACAGAATAATAGGGACCTTCAGAGGTGACAGAGATAAAGTGAGGGAAAGTATTCCTAGACTTAATGTGGACATAAAAGCCAGTACAAACCAAGCCATCAACATATGAACATAATAGAGTTTCCGTAGTCTATATCACTATTACTATGTGTTTTAGCTCTAATAAACAGTGAATTAAGAGAACCTTAGGATTACTAGGAAGCCTATGATGCATTTCATATTTGTATATATTATCCTTCAAATACATACCTCGAGCATGGTTAAGAATCCCACTTTTCATCCTCTTATAAAATTCAAACTTCCACTATCAATGATAGAGAAGAAACTTTAGCTATTCTTGATGGAGACGAAAACTAGGAGGACATCTATCAACAAAACCCTCCAATCCATGTTCTTATCTCCAACACAAATTTATACTCAAGACATATAGTTTTCATAAAACATTCAAAGCATGTCTTACCTATTCAATGAAAGACAAGTTATTCCCACCTACTTTTCAGATTACGTCATAAACAAAATAGAAGGGAGAATAAAAAACCACAGGTCTTGCATACTGGACATTCTCTTGCTCTCATCTAAAGGAAACAAGGCATCAACATGGAACAAAACAATGATTTGCTACCATAAACAATTTTCCAAATCATACATTCTGTTGCAAGCAAAGCCAGTACTTGTATTCTCACAAAAAAACAATTGCACACATTTGAAACTTGCTAGAGTTATTTGTCAATAAGTGGCCCAACACAATTATCAAATTATATTAGGAATGCACAATATCTCACTAAGTGACTTATGGGAAGAATTGGTCTCATACAGAGCACAGTTGCGTCAAGAAATCCATGTAACCACTTAATGGGATAGGGCTTTTGCTATTATTGATATCTTAGCTAAACTTGCATGCCAAAACAAATTACTCTCAGGGATACCTGATACAATCATGTAATAAAATCATCATCAAGTGATTTTGGCTTCACCATCATCCCAACGGATAAAAGCCTATGTACACATACGGTTAAAATTCATATTTATAAACTCAGTATAAGCACAATATAATGTACTGAACTAAATACCTCAAAACTAATCTAAATTCCTCCCTATTCTGGAAAGATCCTATCTATATAACCTCATGAAAAAAAATTATGAAAACAGAGTAAAAGAACCTCTGATTCAGTAAGGGGAAATCACGACAATGGGGAAAGGAGGTGGATACATACCTAACAAGAAGAAGGTGCTCATTTCTGATTCAAACAAGAACTATCCTATTTCGAGAGCATCGGGACTCAATTGCAAGTACCGAAAATGAAAACAATGGCGGTCGGAGAAGCATCGATCGAAGCAGAAGCGAAGAACCTAATGAACAACTATACATTGCTCCTAGCCATTTGTGCTTGTTTTTTTTTTAAAGCAATTGGGTCATCAAATTAAGGGCATTTTTGTCTTTTTATGTCCAAAATTAATGATAGTTCAATACCATTTCATTGAAGGTGGCAAATTGCAATTAATTTCACTATTTAGTATTTATCAGCAATTTTCCCTTGTTTTTTTAATGATACCATCTTTTGATGTAAATTTTTTACCCGACACTGTTTAGGTATTGAAAACATATGAACCATACCAAACGAATCATTCATTACAAGGACAAATGCCTCTCACACCTCGGAATGATTGAACCAAATAAACCACATGGTTCATTTTCAAACCATAAAATCCCAGGAGAAGCAACCATTCTTTATTTTTAATTTGTTTGAATTAGAATATATATATATATAGAAACAAAAACAAATAACTTAATTATTCGAAAGCGAACTTTAAGAATGTAAATTATAGCATCCTCTAAAGCCACAAAAAATCATGTGCACATTCAACCTCATCTTGTTCGCCGGTCTCAGTTTTGTCCATTCTCATCCATTGAAATGCCTCTATTCTTCCCATCACAAGTATTTATCAACTCAACACTCAACATCAATATGCCCCTTCCCACCCTCTACATGCTTGATTCAATTTTTATTACAGCAAGAAGTTTAAGCAGAAGTAGAATATAAATCCCCACATTATTATGTTCTATCAATGATCTAATATATAAATGCATTGTTAACAAAAAAGACTCCATTGAATAACTTCATTGAATGTTCTTTTAGTTTTTCTCCACATAAATTTTTATATAAATACTTAACTAAATTTTGATAATTTGGAGTCCCTTTAGTTCAGAGTTGGTGGATGGGTATGTAGTGAAATGTAATGGTGGAGAATATAATGATAATATAACAAAACATATGTTTAATGTGAAATAATCTTGGAAAAAAAATAGAAAAAAAACTTTGAAATTGTAAAATTTGGTGTACAAGTTGAAGTTGCTGTCAATGTGATTTTCTGTTAAGGCAGTCAGATTATGTGACACTTTTAAATTAGTAAATGACCTCCACAAAATCTAAAATTTTCTAGAATAAAATTAGACATGATAAGCTTTCATTTGATAGGTCACATGGAAATTTTGAAGCTGTATACAAGGAGAAATGAATTTTTGAATTTTGCCCAGCGAATTTAACATTTTTCTGGAGCAGACTTCAAAAATAAAAATTTTGGGAATTTTGAGGTTTCTATTGGCTAAATTTTATATTTTTCCATAATACTATACTTAATAAGGGTCACATAGAATTTAGAACCACCCCAATTGAATATCTATACAATTATATATGAATTTTTAAAGTTCGGTGACAAATCTACCAATTTTTCAAGTATTGCGAAAATTGCAAGGAAAAAATGGTCATTTTGACCAAATAAAATTTTATATGACCTATCAAATTAAATCTTATCATGTCTAATTTTATTCTGGAAAATTTCAGAATTTTTGGAGGTCATTTACTAATTTAAAAGTGTCACACAATTGTTAAGGGCAAAATTACAAAATTTCACAAAATTGCAAGGGAAAAATGGTTATTTTCCCCAAATAAAATGATGACGTGGCAAACGGACGTTTCACTTCTGTTAATTGAAGTCCACAATTGTTTTAATTTTATTACTTAAAGGTCAAAATTGCACCCAAAAATAATTCAGGGTCAAAATTATACCTCTGAAAATAGTTCAAGGTCATAATTGCACCTTTACCCAATTTTAAATCAGGTATTTGTCAAAAAATTAGTTGTTAATTGCTTATTAAGTTTCGGCATTCCCTTATCAACTCTTGGTAACAAATCTGATTTGAGATTTTACAATTTCAAAATTCTTTTTCTATCTTTTTCCATCATAATCTTTATAACTATGTTAAGGCAAAAAAAATGAAGGGTTAAAATATTTAAATGTTAATTCATGAAGTATATAAATATCCACATGTTCATAAAGCTTGAATTCGAATTATATAACCAAAGCTATGTAATAGGATTACCTAATTGTAATTTGTTACAATCATGATTATACTGAATTATTATATCATATCAACCAAAAACCTGAATCAATAAAATGCATCAAGATTAGAGGTAATCCTAATCCATGGAATTGAACCATTAGGGTACTTAGTCTCGCGCGCGTGGGAGGGGGGGAGGGAGAGAGAGAGAGAGACTCTAATATGAATTAGGGTTAAGATATAATTTTAACAACAAAATTTTTCGTTATGAGTATTTGACACAATTAAGTTTTGAATGATGTAAAGTAAAAGTAGACACAATCTTTCAAAATGATGTAACTTTAATAATTCCGTTAAATTAGTTCAAACATCCATTATAAAGTTGAAAAGAAAACAAGTGGGTCTCATATAAAAAAAAGTAACAGATGTTTGTACCAATTTAAAAAATTGCACCATTTTTAAAAAATTGTTTTTTTTACATTCTTTAAAACTTAATTATACCATACTCATATAGCAAATTTTACTATTAAAATTGCATCTTAATTCTATGAACTAAAGACATCAATATGAGTTAGGCATGGTAGAAAAGTTTAGTCCTTCACAACCTCACAAATCAAGATTTGAATTTCCATAAAGAAATGTACAACAATATTTTAAACAAAATTACCTCCACCAAGAGAATACTTGTTCTTAGCCCAAAAAAAAAAAAGCTAGAAGTCAAACTTTACATTTTAAAAAAAAAATCATCAAAATAAATAATAATTAAAGAGAGAATATTTTTTAGGGAGGAAACTGCAATAATTCCCAACACCTAGCGCTAGCAGTTGCAGCTGCAGGTGAACTTTAGCATAAAGGTTGAAAACCAATCAATATAACTTTCCTAAAGAAGGTTCTTCTTCAAAAGCCAATGAGGTGGTCAGGACCAACCAACCAACAGCAACACCTGCCCGCCAAAGACACACCATGAAGAGCACCTTCCCCACACAACAAAAGTCCACTTGTTGTAGGGATGCCCCAATCATTGAGTACTAATTTAGCCTCAATTAGAGGACAACACAACAGTACATCTACATCCTCTCTAGTACCCTCCCTGTCCCAAACTTTAATCACTTCTTAAACCATTCGTTAATTAGGATAATTAATCTGAGAAAGCAAAATTGATCAGGCAACAAGCATATGCCTTACTTTGTTTATTTTTTCTTAAAGAACCCAGAATCCTCCGAATCCCTGTTACTTTGAACTTGAGCCTAATCTATATTCGACTTGAGACTGCTTACCACCTTTGCTTACCACCTTAACTAATGGTACATCTGCCCCTCCTTCTTCGCCATCTTCTCCTTCTGCAAGAGGACAGGCTTTCAATCGACTGTTGTGAGACACAAAACCATTCAGAAAGCCATGAAAAATTTCATCAGCTAGTCCAGAAATTATTTGCTTCTAACTGGGCAGGATTTATTTCGGGAGTTTCATACTTCTTAGGGCCTAGAGTTAGATTACAAAAGAAGGATTAAAAGTAACGACGAAAATTAAACTTCAACCTAGATCTATACCAGACTAGTTATATGTACAGAAATATCTACAGATTTTTAAGAGCTCAATGAACAGATAATTTCCCACAAAATGTCGTCGTTGCACCACCATTGTCATTCTCCTCATCCTCCTCGCCATTAGCATTTCCCACACTCTGCTCAGAGAATACTTCATTCTTACCGATTTGGCCCCTGCAAGCTCGCCACACACCATCAGTCTCCAAACATTGAACCCTCCTTCTAAGTTCGCCCAATTCTCTCTCCATCAGATATAGCTTCTCTTTCAGTGTCACATTCTCTCCTTCCAATCGTGCAATATGTGAGTCCTGTTCATCGACCCGATTCTCCAAAACACTGGTCTGATCATCGGTTCCGAAAGTCGGGTATATCATTTCGAATCTACTCAGATCATGGTCTAATCTCTTCTCAACTTCGACTCGTTCTTCTACATCACTGTCACTAGACCCCCCACCGCCACCGCCACCTCCACTGCCACCATTATCGTCATCTTCATCTCCTTCTTCTTCCTCCCCTTCGTCGTCGCCTCTAGGTGATCCAGATCGAAGCCTTATCAGACCCTTCATCGAACCATAGCCATCAACCCCCCACTCTTCCTTCGCCATGTCGATCCAAAACTCGCTCAACGGTGACAAGATTGGCGTTGGTAGGACCGCCGGTGTCACCGGACATGGCGTAGCGTTACCTCGCGATTTTTTGGAGTGAATTAGGAACGATGTGGTATTACGTGGAGCGAACGGAGCATATCTAGATTCGAACTTGTTCTTCCGGTGAAACCGACGATTTTTAAATCGATTCTGAGCTTGCGGATCGATCTGACCCGTAAGTTTGTACCCGGGACCTGGAATCGGGTCTTTACGCCCAAACTCATTCCGCTTATCGGATTTGAAATCCTTCCCCTTCCAAGAAACCCGACCTGGAGGCGTAGGGTTCGCCACCGTGGTGGGAGCGTTAAAGATTTGGCGATGAGAATGAGCGCCGTGAAACATAACGGTTGCGTTGTCCGGCGGTAACGGAGGCGGACGGTGAGGCCAAACGACGCTGTTTTGATGAATCTGCAAGATCTGAGATTGGCCCATATTGAGCGACTGATCGTTCATGAAAATCCAGACTCAAGAAAAGGAAATTTGAGGTGTCAGAGATTGGTGAAAAGTGCTCAAGCGATCTGTAATGGCACCGAAAAGCAGACCATTAAAAAAAATTTCGAAAACTTAAAACCCCAGGGAAGGAAGATTTATGATTTATAATTCAAAATGAAAAGGAACCTTGAGATTTGTTTTATGATTTAGAATGGACGGAAGAGAGAGATGGGAGAGAAATTTGAGAGCGAAAAGGGAATAATTTGGATTTGTATTTGGATTTTTACATCGTCGGCAAGGTTGGGGAGAGATATATATAGAAGAAGAGGGAGGGAGGGGACAGAGAAGATGGAGGGTGGGATTTGGGTGGGAGATAGAATGGACGGACACGATGAAACTTTCAAATGGCGGGTGGAACTCCGGCATCAATGACAAGTACTCTCCCTCTTGTCATCAGAATTTTTTTGGGGGGCCTGGGAGAGATATGCTAAATATTCTATGCTTTTTTCTAAATTATAATTATTTTAATATAGACAATAGACATATAGTTAGTCCTCTTTTTTTCCCCAAAGAATGTAGTTGGGGTTTTATATAAGTTATAACTGGGGGTGTCTGAAGTTTAAAATTATAATGATTGATTCAATTAGTAAATAAGTTAGCTTATAATTATAAGATTATAGGTTTAAATCTTATCATTGTGAAAACTTTATTAGTAGACAATATATAAATACTTCTGCAAGCGTTATTTGAACTTGGAGGTATGTCTAACACTGGTGATTCCTAAAACACAGCTCACCTAAATTTTTATGTAAAAAAACTAATAATAAAACTTCAAATTATAATACATCTTTTCATTATATATCTCTGTATTGATTATTTATCACACATTCTCTTTTATCTCTTTTATCTATTTTCCCACCCGTTCCTTCTTTTACTCACCCTCCAAAATTAATAATAAAACTTAGAATTATAACACATCTTTTCATTTTATTATTTATCACACATTCTTTTTTATCTATTTCCCCACCCATTCCTTCTTTTACTCACCCTCCAAAACTAATAATAAAACTTAAAATTATAACACATTTTTCATTATATATCTCTATACTGATTATTTATCCCACATTCTCTTTTATCTATTTTCTCACCCATTCCTTCTTTTACTCAGCCTCCTTATAAGTAAGAGTGTATTAATTCTAAATTTGAGATTTGGAAACGGACTCTGAAGAAGGGCTTTCGTCTGAATAAGAGTAAAACTGAATATATGCATTGTAATTTTGATAAAAGACACGGAAAAGTGAAGTGGAAGTTAAATTGAGGGGGCAAATCATTCCACAAGTGATAAAATTTAGATATTTGGGATCAATTGTATAATAAGCTGGTGAAATTGATGGAGATGTTAATCACAGAATTTAAACTAGATGGTATAAATGAAGAAAACTTAATGGAGATATTTGTGAGCAAAAGTACTTATAAGGTTAATAGAAAGTTTTATCGCCCTACTATAAGATCAACAATGTTGTATGGTAGTAAGTGTTGGGTTTTAAAGGGACTACATGAACACAAAATTGGGATAGCCAAGATGAAGATGTTGACATGTATATGTAATCATACAAGAAAAGACAAGATTCGTAATATTTATATACACGAATGAGTTGAAGTGGCTTCTATTGAAGGAAAAATGGTAGAAAGTCGTTTGAAATTGTTTGAATATGTTTAACCAAGGCTATTAAGTGCACCGGTGAGAATTGGTTGATCAAGTAGTATAGAATCATATAAAACAAGGTCAAAGAAGGCAGAAGCGAATATTCAATGAGGTCATAAAGAGAGATATTTTGATTAATAATATATCTAAAGATATGATTTTTTACAGAGCACAATGACGTTATGTGATCCATATAGCCAACTCCACCTAGTAGGATAAATGTTTTATTATTGTTGTAGTTGTATTATTGACTTTAACAAATTTTAACTGACTTTTTAATCTACAAAATTTAATTATTTATAACTTATAAAAAGGATGAAGAGTAAAGGTTTGTTTAGCAAAAAGATCAGCCACCCCATTCTGTTCTCTATGGCATTCCCTCTTATTGTCAAGATGGGCTTCTTGGTTAATCTTATTGTCAATCTCGCTACAAAAGCTAGAATATCTCAATCAGTAACTCATCATTTGTATTGTCAAGATGGGCTTCTTGGTTAATCCATTCCACAATTTCAGAAGTCACTCTCTACCTCGATTTTCCGCAATCCGATATCCCAAGCAACCTTCAATCCCCACACAACCGCCCAAAATAAGAATGTTTTAGAAAATGAGTTGTCCTCCCTCTTATTCAAAATATAAGATGCATTCTATGAGAAATTCTTGATGTATAATACAAGTCAGAATAGTTAATTACTATTTTTTTTTTCAATTTTACCCTATTTATTCGTGGTAAACACTGGATAAAATGTGGAGATATGTCAAATATATTTGAATATGTGTGAAGTTGGATTTTTATTTTTTTTTTCTCAATTCTAGACAAATTCAATGAGTTTACTGTTAACTTGTTTGTAATAACGATTGGAATCTTCAAAATCAGTTTTTTAATTGTAATTTACGATATATAAGATAAGTATATAAGATGAGTTTTGTCTCGACTTATATAAAAAACACTTACAAACTTATGAAAAGAAATTCCAAACATAGCATATATTTTCACTGAAGTTGTTGAAAATGAAACATGACTTATGTTTTGGACTTGAGGAACTTATTTTAAATATTTATTACCTTCAATTAATTTTAACAGATTTTTTTAACCATATAATTAGTTATATGTACTTCCACCCCTATTACAATTTCTTAGAAGAAGGCTTGAAGTATAATGAAGTACTTCCCTTGGTTCTATTTATATTTATATTCTTTAAATAAATAAATTACGTAACTTAAAATGTTGGTTAAAATTGGTTTAAAATAATAAATATGTAAAAGATACAATTTATTTTCCCAAAATACTTTTATTTATAGAGATAACTAGTGGAAAAAGGACGGGGGAATGACACATATGTTCCTAGGAAGAGAAATAATCTAAAATATGTTCTTTAATATCATTAAATTACATTGAAATCTCATAAAACTGATGTTAAATTAATTCTAAATGTAAAAAGACCACTTTACCCTCAATCCGTTCCTTCTAATTTGGTTTTTTCTTTTTAAATGAATGAGGGTAAAGTAGTCTTTTTCATATTTAGAGTAAATCTAACCCATGTCGTTTAATACTTTAATATAATTTGATAATTACAAGGACATGCTTGTGATTATTTTTCTTCTTTAAGACATGCATGTCATTCCAAAAAAAAAAAAGTAGAAAAAGAGACAAGGAAAATAGGTTTTAACATTTCCAAAATGAAAAAGCAATGCAATAAATGTTTTAACATGTCCAAAATGAAGTTTACAAAAAGGATCAAACCCATTTAAAAAATTGAAGCGGGAGGGAGTATTATTATTTTCTATGTTAGTTAAACAAAGTTTTATTATTAGACAAAGTTGATAATGAGTTAATTACTTGGAAAAATTTTATTAAAGTACTACATTACTAAATTTATTTTAGTCAAGGATCAAAACATTTTAAAATTTCAATGTAGGGCTAAAGACTAAAATGAAAATACGTTTTATAGATAAGAAGATAATAGTGCCCCTTACTTTATTTTTTTTTTCAAGAAAAAAAGTTATGATTGTCGCTGGAGCTTTAGCGACCAGTCATCAGCAGCCACCATCGCCTGCCCATTGAAGCTCTGGCTTTGACTGGTCAGAAATTAATGTATTGTTTATAGGAGGATTCCATTTGATCATGAAGAGTAGAACACTTGCAAATGCTACATGCTCAATTTGTTTTTGTTTATATGTATAATCTACTCAGTCATAAAGAGTTAGACACTTACAAATGAGACTTGTTCATAATCCTATATTTTCTTGTTAACCTATTAATTTGTATTGTTTATATACATATTTCACTTGTTTATGAGAAGTTTGACGCTTGCAAATGAAGAACACAAATTCAATAAGTCTCATTTGTAAGTGTGTAACGTTTCATAAATAAGTAGATTATACATATGAAAAACACAATTTGAACAAGTCGCTTTAGCAAGTGTTCTACTCTTCATGAATAAGTGAAATCCTTTTATGAACAATACATTAATCTTCCATGGTTGGAGCTTTGACCAGTTGTCTTCAGAGCTTGGATGGTCGACTGACAGTGGCTGCTTCAGCCTGGTGGCTGCCGATGATCGGTTGCCAAACTCCAACGACGATCATACTTTTTTTTCAAAAAAAAAAATCAAGAGGCATTATTTTCTTTTTACTTACGAAACTTATTTTTATTTTTGTCTTTAGTCCTATAATGAGATTTCAAAATGTTTTAATTTTTGACTGAAATAAATTTGGTCCTGTGGTCTTTTAATGAAAATTTCCCTAATTACGTCTTCTTGATTTTATTGAGGTAGTTAAAGATGACTCACAATATGATTGAAAATATATACTTAAGGTGTCTTTGGATTAATTTTTAGAAAATTAATTCTGAGAAAGTAAAAAAAAAAGAGGTGATTTTAGACAATAAATTTTGAAGCATATCTTCTAAAAATGTAGAAAAAAATAGCTTATAAGAAAAGTTAGAAAGGGTAGCCAAAATGCGAGTTGCAATCATATAGAACCAAATATTAAAATAAAAAATTTTCAAGTTTCCTGCAATACACGAAACTTGTGTAAAAGGAAATACTTCCTCCTATATATTGGAAATATGAAACATAGTTAAAGTATTTAGGCCAAAAAAATAGTTAAAGTATAATGATGAATTAGTTAAAATAGCCCACTGATTATTCTAAGTTTTGACATTTCAACAGAAAGGAGAAAAGGAATTGATCTTTAATAAGTTTCCGCTCGATAATTTGTCATTTGTTATATCCCATGAGAATAAAAGATCATTCAATTATGTTATATAAAATTTTGACTAAAAAAAAATGTTATATAAAAAAAATCATTCAATTAGAATTCAGTTTACAAAGGTCAACTGAACAC